>CP136054.1:318005396-319255396 GCA_032464435.1 Aegilops umbellulata
CACATGTTATACCATAATGTGATAATGCATGGCATTTGCAACTCACAGCTATATGTCGAACAATCTAAACCATACTATACATCGAACAATCTCACATTTTATTTGAATTTGTGATAATGTGTGGCATTTGCAGCTTACAACTAAATATCGAACAATATAAACAATACTATATATCGAACATTCTCACATTTTATATGAATTTGTGGTAATGTGTGGTGTTTGCAACTCACATCTAAATACTTGTAGGCGTAGGGGGCGGGGCACCATACATAATGTTATAAACACATTATACATATGAGACATGGTTTAGATTATGAAGATCTAGCTAGAGCTTGAAATGTATTGTGATTTGAAATCAACATAAAGTGGATTCAAAAAATCGAGTTCGAGTTCATATAGTACAAATAGTTCATATGTAACTCGAGACTAATCATGTGGTGTGCTGTGAAGATAATACACAAACGATGGTTTAACTTGACAATAATGATGATTGTAGATCTTATTAAAGTAGAGAAACGAATTCAAATGCTTTGACTTCACAACAATCATTATTGTAGATCTTATTCAAATAGAGAAACAAATTCAAATTTAGTTCATATTGAAGCGGTAGTATATACGTTTGGAATGCACACAAACGTTCATTTGAGTAGTAGGTTGCATGCATTATACACGTAGCGAAATATTTTAACTGAACATAACATGAATTCAAAGTTTTGAATGACATTTGTAGTGCGAATTGATTTGGTACAGTACACATTAGGCTTGTCCGGAAATTTCAACCCGCGCCTTGTTAGCCCGAAATATTTAAGATATATCTTTGTCTCGTTGTGCTCCGACAACACCCTCCATCTCAACCCGCGCCTTGCTATTCCAAAATTACAACGTGCACGAAAACTCCCACCTTGTCGGTGTACTAAAGTAGGGGTACCTTAGTACCCCGAACTTGTGCACGGGCAGTCGTAGCACCCCGCGGCAAGGCCTGCCAGGCGATCGCCAAGACCCTCGATGGTCCCCTCTTGGGCCATTCAAGGACGAAGTGTTTGAGCCAAGGCCCCGGCAAGAGGAGCTTGCCGGGAAGGCCACCCGAAGAGAGCGAAGCCCTGGCAAGAGGAGCTTGCCGGGACTACCGCTCGAAGCACAAGACCTCGGCAAGAGGAGCTTGCCGGGAAGGCCATCCACGGCACGACAAGGACCCCGCCACGGCGCGCCCCGCGCCTCGGCAAGGCCCGGTGAGCAACGAGTTCCCGGGCGCGACAAGACATCCACCGCGGCAAGACGCTTGCCGCGGCAAGTTGCCACCTTGTGCCTGCGCTCCAGCTCACCCACCAACGTGTCGCTCTAGGGGCATCCCAGGCGCACGTAGCGGGAGGCTGTGCAGCCAGGGGCATGCGGTGGCGAAGCGAAGCTGACAGAGTAGCCATCGTGGCAAACGGTGGCGATCCTGACGGTCCACTTCCATGCACCGTCTGGGCGACGCGGACGGGCATTTAATGCCCTTGTCCCCCGCCGTCAGAGTTAGGTATGATAGCACTGTACAGCCACTGTGCAGGCAGCTGTACCCACTACAGCATTCTACCATTTTTGCCCTCACCTACGCTGCCACCTGTGGGTAACCCCTTGAGCATATAAAAGGAGGCCCCATGCGCACGTAGAGAAGGGAAGGAGGAGACCAATCTTTACGCTCGACCTCGCCAGCGACCCGTGTGTACTGTAGCACTGCGCGCTCCTGAGCAAGAACACAATACAATCCACCAAGCAGCAATAGGGTTTTACGCATCTTTGCGGCCCGAAGCTGGGTAAAATCCCCTGTGTGCACCGCCTCGATCTGCTCTTTGTGCAACCTCCGCCCCCCGCCGAACCAGTAAGGGGCTCGGTCCCCATAGGTGTTCGAGGAAGCCGATTCCCCCCGACATCTTTGGCGCGCCAGGTAGGGGGCGTCGAAGTTGTGCGAACCTGATCCGGCGTCTGCACCAGCTAGATCCCCTTCATCCTCAGCGACATGCCACCGAAGAAGAAGGCTCCGGAGGTGGCCGGTCTGTCCGCGTCGAACCCGCCGCCCTTGGAGGAAACGGGTGGCGGGGACGGTGCCGGCGGCGATACGGGCGTCGTCGAGCCAGCTCACGGCGCCACGGCGTCTGAACATGCACCGCGCCCCTCTCAGGAGGCACGGGACCAGCAGCGTCTTGGTGCCCACGGTACCATACGCTCGCTGGACCCAGATCGAGCTGGCGGATCCCAGGGCGTTCAAGGCCAACAAGCACCCCAGCGTGTTGGCGCGAGCGTGGCGCGGCTGCCTGGGCCGGGTGCTCCTCCTTCTAACGTGGTTAGAAGTTCGAGCACATCCCGTTCCACGCACCGTTCGCCGCCGCTGCCCGCCAATCCAGTAGAAGCTCTAGCACGAGCACAACTGCGCCTAGATTACCCTCCGATGGCGGACAAGCTCGACGACTGGAGGGCTACGATACAGAGTCTCATCGGCTTCGCTAACGGTGACACACCGCGGCAGCACAGTGCGTCACAGCCGCGGCAGGTCGGCCAGGCATGAACCGATGGCGCCAAGACCGGCGGGGGTGCAACCACCGTGCATTCCCCGCCCCAGAGGCCGAGATCGCTGATTCGTCGGAGCCATCACGACAACGACTCCACCGCGTCGTCGAATCCGCGAACTCGGCGCGATCAACGCCAAGTTCTTCATGAACGGAAGCAAGAGGACGCCCGCACTCGTATCGAGCGTCGGAGAGAAACGCGACGTCAATCAGACGAGCGCGCTGGGCCCTCTGTCGACGTGCATGCGCCGGGGGGACCAGGCGACTTGCCGTACGTGGTAGGTTGCCCTGCGTTCACCCGTGAGCTGCGGCAAGTCCAGTGGCCCAGCACAAAGAATTTCAAGCCATACGTGCCAGAGAAGTACGATGGCAAGTCGCATCCGTCGGAGTTCCTCAGCATCTACACCATTGCGGTGCAGGCTGCCGGGGGGCAAGACGACAAGATCCTTGCCAACTACTTCCCACTGGTGCTCAAGTCCAACGTCAGATCCTGGCTCATGCACTTGCCAGACAACTCCATAACCTCCTGGACAGACTTGTGCCATCAGTTTGTTGGCGCCTTCACAAGCGGCCACAAACCCCATGGCCAAGCGAGCGACCTTCACCTGCTCGTCCAGAAGGAGGGAGAACCTCTACGCAAGTTCATTCAGAGATTCAGCCGTGTGCACTACAACATCCCCGATGTCCACCCTGCCGCGGTCATCAGCGCGTTCCATCAGAACGTGCGCAACCGCAGGATGAGGGAGGAGATGGCGATGTGCAAGATCAAAGACGTCAGCGAGCTATATGCCCTGGCCGACAAGTGTGCACGTGCTGAGGAAGGGAGAAAACTCCCTGGAGAGAACATTGGAGCAGCAGAATCTGACAGTGAGGATACCGCCCCGGCAAGGAAGAACCGGCGGCGGAGCAGCAGGAAGAATCTGGTTGTTGAGCAGTCCGGCGATGAAGGTGCCGCCAAGAAGGCCCAGGCTGGTAGCTCCGGCAAGGGGGTTGCCGGATGCACCAACTGCCAGGCCGTGGCGGTCGCCGACAAGCGGGATGGCACCAACAAACAGTACTGCAAGATCCACCGCACCAAGGGCCATGACCTCCAGAGCTGCAAACAGGTCGAGCGGCTCGTCGAGCTGCAGAAGGCCGAGTACGAGCGGTGCAACAAGGAGAAAGCCCGAGGAGGTGGCGGAGGATCCGGCACGAAGCGTCCTGGCCAGGGGGGGCGCCGCGACAAGGACAAGCAGCGGCAAGCAGACAGACCTCCCCGCGGTCGCAACAAAGAGGAAGACGACGACGAAGACGAAGACATGGATGATGTCGAGACCAGTGAGCAGGAGTTTCAGAAAGCCACAGAGGTCTTATGCGTGGACGGTGGTGCTTCTCTGCACGCTTCTCATCGCCAGCTCAAACAGTGGGCACGGGAAGTCAATGCAGCGGAACCACCCGTCGAGTCACGCAGGCCTCTGAGATGGTCCAGCACGCCTATCATCTTCGATATTGAGGACCACCCTGATTGCACGACTGCGATCGGGTGCTTGCCGATGTTGGTCTCACCGACAGTCCGCAACCTCAAGGTCACTAAGATGCTAGTCGACGGCGGGGCCGGCTTGAACCTGATCTCCTCCGCTGTGCTCCAGAAACTCCAGGTCCCCGACAGCGAGCTCGAAGAGACCGGCACATTCCAAGGAATCAACCCGGGAAGGAGCAAGCCGAAGGGGAAGATAACGTTGCCAGTGACATTTGGCAGCGAGCTGAACTTCAGGACAGAGAGGATTACCTTCGACGTTGCCGATTTTCCGTTGCCCTACAATGGAATTCTCGGCCGTCCAGCGCTCGTCAAGTTCATGGCGTCCTCTCACTATGCATACAACGTACTCAAGATGCTAGGCCCGATAAGCATCATCTCTGTCCCTGGCGACAAGAAGGATGCCCTTATCTGCGCCGACAAGATCTATCAGGAAGCAGCAGCCGCAGTGGACCCCAAGCCACTTGCCGCTGAAGCCCCCGGAGGGAAGAAGAAAGCCAAGCCCGGCAAGTGCTCTGGTGCCTACTCCGGCAAGCGCACCTCTTCGGAGTGTTGCGATGCCGTCGAGGACGCGCCATCGAGCTCCGCCGGCAAGAAGAAGACCAAGCCCGGCAAGTGCTCTAGTCCCCACTCCGGCAAGCGCACCTCTCCGGAGTGCTGCGCTACCGTCGAGGACGCACCATCGAGCTCCACCGGCAAGAGTAAGAAGACAATGGCGGCTCCGCCAACGACCAAGAAGGTGCCCGCCAAGGAGGACGGCACTGGTGGTACCTTCACCATCAGTGCCACGCTCGACCCCAAATAGGAAAGCGCGCTCGTTACTTTCCTGCGGGCGAATGTCGATGTGTTTGCCTGGCAGCCATCTGACATCCCTGGCGTTCCCAGGAAAGTGATTGAGCACCACCTCGCCGTCTGTCCTCACACGCGGCCCGTCAAACAGAAAGTCAGGAAGCAAGCCGTGGAGCGCCAAGAGTTTATCGCAGAAGAGATCAAGAAGTTGGAAGTGGCAGGCCTCGTCAGAGGTGTGCTCCATCCGACGTGGTTGGCCAATCCTGTTGTCGTGCGCAAAGCAAACGGGAAATGGAGGCTTTGCATCGACTTCACTGATGTTAACAAAGCTTGTCCCAAGGATCCCTTTCCCTTGCCGCGCATTGACCAGATTGTTGACTCCATGGCCGGATGTGACCTGCTTTCATTCCTTGACGCCTACTCTGGATACCATCAGATCTTCATGGCTGAAGAAGATGAAGAGAAAACCGCGTTCATCACTCCATGTGGCACGTACTGTTTCGTACGGATGCCTTTCGGATTTAAGAACGCCGGTTCGACATTTGCGAGGGTCGTCCACCCCGCTTTTGAGCCACAAATCCACCGGAATGTGGAGGCCTACATGGATGATATAGTGGTCAAGAGCAGAGACGGGGCAACCCTGATTCAAGACTTAGAAGAGACCTTTGCGAATCTGCGCAGGATCAGCCTCAAGCTCAACCCCGAGAAGTGCGTGTTCGGAGTTCCTTCCGGCAAGCTTCTCGGGTTCTTCGTGTCTCAGCGAGGAATAGAAGCCAACCCAGACAAGATCAAGGCCATCGAGCAGATTGAAGCACCAACCCGTGTCAAGGACGTGCGAAGGCTTGCCGGTTGCGTCGCGGCTCTCAGCAGGTTTATCTCTAGGTCTGCAGAACGCGCCCTGCCATTTTTCAAAATTTTGAAAAAGGCGGGTACAGTAAAATGGACTCCGGAAGCGGAGGCTGCGCTGCAGGACCTGAGGAAATACCTGTCTTCCGTTCCGATACTTGTCGCGCCTAAACCACAAGAGAAACTGCTGCTGTACCTCGCGGCAACCAATCAAGTGGTTAGTGCTGCGTTAGTAGCGGAGAGGGAGGCAGACAATGAGCCAGCGACCGCGGCAAGCACGTCCGGCGACAAGCAGGGGGCTTCCCCGACAAGCTCTGGCCCCGACGAGGATGAATCTGCGCAGGAGCAAGTGGAGGTGCCGAAGAAGAAAATGGTGCAGCGCCCAGTTTACTTTGTCAGCTCCCTTTTGCAGGGGGCCAGATCAAGGTACTCTGGTGTGCAGAAACTGCTTTTCGGCCTCCTCATGGCCTCGAGAAAGCTGTGCCATTACTTCCAAGCACACGAGATTACAGTTGTCACCCGCTTTCCGCTGAAGAGGATACTGCAAAATCCAGAAGCAACAGGCAGGATTGTCGAGTGGGCACTAGAACTGTCGAGCTTCGGTCTCCAGTTCGAGAGCACCTCGACTATCCAAAGCAGAGCATAGCGGAGTGGACACCAACACCAGACGAAGATATCCTAGAGACGAGCATCCCCGCCAAAGAAGCAGACAAAGAGTGGCTGATGTACTTTGATGGTGCCTTCTCGCTGCATGGCGCCGGCGCCGGTGCGTTACTCGTTGCGCCCACCGAAGAGCACCTCAAGTACGTAGTCCAGATGCACTTCCCCAAGGAACAAGCAACCAACAATACTGCAGAGTATGAAGGTTTGCTTGCTGGTCTCAGGATCGCGGCAGAACTTGGGATCAGGAAGCTCATTGTCAGGGGTGACTCACAGCTCGTCGTCCGCCAAGTGAACAAGGATTACCAGAGTCCGTTGATGGAAGCGTACGTGGATGAAGTGAGGAAGCTGGAAGAGCACTTTGACGGCCTTCCAGATGGAACACATTCCGAGAGCTGAGAATGACATCGCCGACGGCCTATCAAAGTGCGTGGCATTTAAGTTACCTGTGGAACCAGGGACCTTTGTGCTCAAGCTGACTTAGCCATCTGTAACGCCATCAACCAGACAGAGCAAGAAGAGGAAATTGGTCTCCGGCGACTGTCTTCCGGCAGAGCTCCCCGGAGCCGCCGCTAAGAAGGTCCCCAGGATCGACGCCAAGAGCGCTGAGGAACCGTCTACTCCGGAAAACCCCAGGGTTTGTTCCGTAGAAGCAGGCGCTCCCGACAAGTTTTGCTCCGGCAAGCTTGCCGGGGAACGTCAAGCTCCGGCCGAGCCCCAGATCCTCGTCGTAGAAGCGGACGCTCCCGCAGCGGCAGAAGTGCCTTCAGTCCTTGTTGTCGAGCCACAGGCTCCAGCATGGGCGCAACAGACTGTCCATTTCCTCCAGTACGGAGAACTTCCCGAAGAACAAGAAGAAGCGGAAAGAGTATCCCGGCGCTCGAGTATGTACCAGTTTGTCGACAACACACTATACAGAAGAGGGCGCAACGGTGTGAAATTGAAGTGTATTTCCCGGGAAGACGGACAACAGCTGTTGGCAGAGATACATGGAGGCATATGTGGTCACCACATTGGCGCAAGAGCACTTGCCGGCAAAGCGTTCCGGCAAGGTTTCTTCTGGCCGACAGCCCTCCAGGATGCAACTGCACAAGTAACCAAGTGTGAAGCGTGCCAGTTCCATTCCAAGCAGATACACCAGCCAGCTCAAGCTCTCCAAACGATCCCTTTATCCTGGCCATTCTCGGTCTGGGGGCTCGACATCCTCGGCCCCTTCCCCCGAGCTGTCGGGGGCTTTGAGTACTTGTACATCGCAATCGACAAGTTCACAAAGTGGCCGGAAGTGGAACCAGTGAGGAAGGTGACAACACAGTCAGCCATCAAGTTCTTCAGGTCGATTGTCTGCCGCTTCGGGATCCCCAACAGGATCATCACCGACAACGGTACACAATTCACGAGCCGCGCCTTCATGCAATACGTCCAAGATCTCGGTGCCAAGGTCTGCTTCGCTTCTGTTGCTCATCCCAGGAGCAACGGTCAAGCCGAAAGGGCCAACGCCGAAGTACTGCGCGGGCTCAAGACCAGAACTTTCGACAGGTTGCACAAGTGCGGAAGAGACTGGATCGAGGAGCTGTCGGTGGCTCTTTGGTCGATCAGAACGACGCCAAATCGAGCCACTGGCCAGACACCATTCGCCCTAGTCTATGGAGCAGAAGCAGTTACCCCCACGGAACTCCTATACGGGTCACCTCGAGTGCTCGCTTATGATGAGCTTGAGCAAGAGCGGCTGCGTGAAGATGACGCGCTGCTCCTTGAGGAAGATCGTCTTCAGGCTGCTGTGCGAGCCTCTCGCTACCAGCAAGCTTTGCGCCGCTACCATAGCCGCAAAGTTAAAGCCAGAAGCTTCGAGGAAGGTGACCTTGCTCTTCGGCGCGCCCCGTCCGCCAAGAATCATAACAAGTTGACGCCGAAGTGGGAAGGCCCTTACCGGGTGAGACGAGTCACGAGGCCCGGCGGTGTCCGCCTCGAGACCGAAGATGGCACTCCGGTGAGCAACTCCTGGAATATTGAGCATCTTCATAAGTTTTACCCATAAGGCGCGGTTGTCGGGGCCCGCCCGGCAACCAACCTTTTGTACAAGTCTTGCCGCAGTTGCATGTAATCCTTTGTACAAAGCCAGGCGCAGACCCTGAGCAGCAGAAATGAAGCGCTGGCGCCCTAAGTTTTAGCATGCATGGTGAGTCGAGTCTCGTCCTTGGTTAGGGTTGATAGTGCCTAACAGTCGCTAACCCCTAGCTTAGAGGTCGAGTCTGCGTCCCTTTTTCCTGTCCTTTCGCTTCCTTTGGTTCGCAAGGTTTTGCATATCCTGGCCGGACCGCTAAAGGACGAAGAAGAGAAGAAGGGCGGACCAGCGTCGGGTCCCCGGCAAACCAGTGTTGCCGGGGGGCGGCAAGTACAAGGGTTCGCCCGCGGCAAGCCAGAGTTGCCGGGGGCTGCTATCCCAGATAAGTTTTTGCATCCCTTGTCATGCATTCTCTCATGAACTGTGGAATACGAAAACCTTGTTTCCTCCTGAGAGCCACCGTGCTCCCTCGACGACAGGCCCCAGAGCGCGTTCCTGGGGCCCGTCTTGGTAGTAGTCGCGGCGGCAAAAGGGGTGAAGCGAGGGGCCCGAACCCGCCTTCTCCCTGCCTCCGCCAAGGGCGTGAGGAGGGTCGAGCCGCGCGGGAAGACGGCAGGGCCTGTTGCCGGGCAAAGAAATGTCTATCCTAACGATACAAAGGGTTCGCCCCTTGGCGTGGGTTCCACCCATGGGACAAATGACCCGGCAAACATCCCCTTTTCATTAAAAACATTCCGCTCAGGTACAGTTCAGAGAGAATGAAAAACATGAAAGATGGGACTACAAGTTTTAAATGCAACTAAGGCCCGAGGGCTTACAGATTGAAAAAAGATAAGGTGCCCGTAATCCTTTTCCTGTCCCTCTCTTCAGGAGGTAGGGCAAGGAGGCGAAAAGGGCAAAAGGGGCGCCTAGACGAGCTACGGGTGGCAGAAGACACCAACAGAACGCCCGGAGGGCCGTCCGGGGGCTCCGGAGGCTGGATGGTGACGGCGGCGCCGGAAGTGGAGCTTGAAGATGAGGCAGCGGGATGTCAACACGCTGTCGAGGGAATCTAGCCCTCGTACTCCGAGTTGACGGCCTTGCTGCCCGCCCTCTTCCTCTTCCGCAGCCTCGCCACTCCAGCCGCCCGGGGAGACGACCCCGAGAAGCTCTAGGAGCCGGCGACCCGGATGATGGGGTCGCCGTTGCCACACGGAGCCGCGACTGGCGCCTAGTCGGACCCATCATCGTCGTCGCTGTTGCTCCCCTCCTCGTCACTCTCGCTCGAGGAGGAGCTTTCGCTGTCGGAGGAGCTATCCACGCAGCACCTGGCCCGGGTCCCGAAGTCCCCGGAGGCCTTGACGGAGAGGAGATCGCCCTCCATCAACTTGAAATGGAGGGTGAACCCCTCCGTCAAGGTGTGGATACGGGCGAATGTCTTCCATTATCGGCCAAGATACACGACGCCGGGGGCTGGGAACTCGACGTGGACCCGCGTGCCACTGATCCCGTAGCCCTTCATGCGCAGCCTTAGCGTCTCGAGTTGCTCCATCTCCATCACGCTCGCGAAAGGAGCCGGGAGGCGGAGGCAGCGACGAGGCGCCCGCCGCAGCCTGATGAAGAACTCGCAAGGATTGTCCCCGAGATGAACCGCCATGGGAAGAGGGGCCGCTGGCGGAGGCGAGGCCGGCACGTCGCCCCGCCCGCCTCTTCCCTGAGCGCCGCGACCTCGTCCACGCCCTCGTCCACGACCTCGCCCCCTCCCCCTTCCCCTTGCGGCTGGCTCCGCCGCCGCGGGTGCAGGGGGAGGAGGGGCGCGCTGCCTGGCGGCAACCCTCGCCGCCACCGATGAAGGACCCGGATTCCCTTTCTCCATGGCTAATGGGGAGAGGGGGTCAGAGGAGGAAGAGATGGAGGAGTGTGGGTTCCCGTCGCCCCCCCCCCTCTTGCTCGTTATAAAGGAGCAGGGTGGGGACTCGACCGCCCCGCTCAACCAATCAGGGCGCAGGGAGGCCAGGCGACCGGGACCGGCCTGCTGCCTCGACCCGCGACGGCCCGGTTTCCCGCCTCCACCGTCCGCAACTCCAGGTGCATGGAGGCCGCGTGGCTGACATGCAGGGCCGAGGCGACCGGTGAGGCGACCTCCCCCCACCCCGTGATCGTGGGGAGCGAGCGCCTCGGAGACCGTGCCTCGACCCCGTCCAGCGAAGGGGCCACGCCTCCACGCCTCCCTCTACTTATGAAGATAGTGCGAACCGTCCCCATTTATTGCGACGTGACGCATGCCTGCAGGGCTCGGCCGCGTGCCGCTGGGGGAGGGCATGGTGGGCGCAGAAAGAGATGCGACGTGACCCAGGCCGCGCGTGCCCGTGCACTGTTTTGGGCCTGGCCCAACAGCGCTCGGCACCGTGTATGGCCCAGGCCCGGGGGCTCCTGTCGGTGTACTAAAGTAGGGGTACCTTAGTACCCCGAACTTGTGCACGGGCAGTCGTAGCACCCCGCGGCAAGGCCTGCCAGGCGATCGCCAAGACCCTCGATGGTCCCCTCTTGGGCCATTCAAGGACGAAGTGTTTGAGCCAAGGCCCCGGCAAGCTCCGCCACCCGAAGAGAGCGAAGCCCTGGCAAGAGGAGCTTGCCGGGACTACCGCTCGAAGCACAAGACCCCGGCAAGAGGAGCTTGCCGGGATGGCCATCCACGGCACGACAAGGACCCCGCCACGGCGCGCCCCGCGCCCCGACAAGGCCCGGTGAGCAACGAGTTCCCGGGCGCGACAAGACATCCACCGCGGCAAGTTACCACCTCGTGCCTGCGCTCCAGCTCACCCACCAACGTGTCGCTCTGGGGGGCATCCCAGGCGCACGTGGCGGGAGGCTGTGCAGCCAGGGGCATGCGGTGGCGAAGCGAAGCTGACAGAGTAGCCATCGTGGCAAACGGTGGCGATCCTGACGGTCCACTTCCATGCACCGTCTGGGCGACGCGGACGGGCATTTAATGCCCTTGTCCCCCGCCGTCAGAGTTAGGTATGATAGCACTGTACAGCCACTGTGCAGGCAGCTGTACCCACTACAGCATTCTACCATTTTTGCCCTCACCTACGCTGCCACCTGTGGGTAACCCCTTGAGCATATAAAAGGAGGCCCCATGCGCACGTAGAGAAGGGAAGGAGGAGACCAATCTTTACGCTCGACCTCGCCAGCGACCCGTGTGTACTGTAGCACCGCGCGCTCCTGAGCAAGAACACAATACAATCCACCAAGCAGCAGTAGGGTTTTACGCATCTTTGCGGCCTGAAGCTGGGTAAAATCCCCTGTGTGCACCGCCTCGATCTGCTCTTTGTGCAACCTCCGCCCCCCGCCGAACCAGTAAGGGGCTCGGTCCCCATAGGTGTTCGAGAAAGCCGATTCCCCCCTACACACCTCCTGTGAAATCCCGACACGCGAAATGCCCGTGATACCGATGGACCGAAAGAGCCACCTCAAATCGGTGGGGGTACTTTCGTAACTTACCCCACATTTCGGACAAGCGCGTCCCTAAGCCATGGTTCCCCACTCCCATCCCATCTGCCCACCCATTCGTACACCAAGGCCGGGAAAACTCGCGAAGCCCCACCCCTCCTCCGTCTGCCACCCAGCCGGAGCCTCTTCCCTGAAGACATCGTCCACAGCAACACCTAGACGTCCCTCATCCACCGTACCGGATGAGGATCCGTCGTCGATCTGGTCATCCCGCTGGTTCAGCCACCCCGTCCTCCACCTCCAAGGAGCTTCCCCGATGTTCCCCTTGTCTTTCGCGCCACCTCCATTTCCACACCGCTGTCTTCACCTGCACCATCGGAACATCATCATCATCACCGTTTCCTCGGATGAAGCTGTGGCTAATCGGCGCCACCAAAGAGGTTGTACACTAATCGCCGCATTTTCTTCTTGATTCAATCTCACGGTGCTGCCGGCGCTCGGTCCCGAGACGACACAGTGCGGCCCCATCCACGGCTGCGTCGTCGGCCACTTCCTCCACAGTGTCGCTCCCTCGGGGGCGACGTCCACATCAGTAGGAGTTGCTGCTGCTTTAGCTCTCGCTCGCGCTGCTGCTCTGCTCTTTCTCTCAGTCCCCTGCTTTGTCTACTCTTGCTCTTTCTCTTGCTCGCGCTGCTTCTCTCGCTCTTGCTCTTGCTTGCGATGCTGCTCCGATTTAGCTACACTTCAGTCGACTAAATCGAGTTTTGGGTCAGTCGATTTCCAGGGGGTGGGGGGCTCGCCGGAGTTAAGGAAGAACCAGTAGCAGCGGGGAGGGGGCTCGTCGGAGAGGTACCCCACTATCTATCTTGGGGTTCAGGGTGGGGGCGGTGGTCGCCGGCGGTGGTGGGGCGGTGGCGTGGGGATCGCCGGAGAAAAAATTTGGCACGGGGGTGGGGGGGGAGGGGCTAGAGGAATGGCCGGGGCGGCGGCGGACCGGCGGTGGGGAGTGTTTTCGGGGCGGGCGGGGAGGCGCACCACCGGCCGCGGGTGGCGGGGGGGGTGGCTGTTTGGCCGGTGGTGGCTGGCGGCTCAGGGGGGTGGAGGTTGAAGACGAACTACAAGCCCTTGATTTCGTATCCAACGGCTTCAAAATCGATTGATCAGAGATGAAAAAGTCAGTCGACTGACGTGTATCCTCACCTCTAGTGCGTTCAGTTTCGACAGTAGAATCCAGTTTCGACAGCAAAATTCAGTTTCGATAGTTGAGTTCAGTTTCGACAGTTAAATTTGGTTTGGACAGTTAAGTTCATAGATGAGCGGCTGATGTATTTTACATCTAGCACTTTGTGGTTATGTATTTTACGTCATCTATTGGAGAGGCTATTAGAATTCCACTCAGGTTAACGTTGTCTCTCTTGTCCTGCTTCAGCCTCGGCGTTGTACAACTCACCGGAGCTGCTCCAACGACGAAACCCTCCATCACAGCGGAGCAGTACCTCGGGCTCCATCTCCAGACGCCTAAGATCTTATTCCCCTCCTCCGACAGCCAAGTCAGTCGGAGCATCCTCACCGGCCAATCCAATCATGCTGAGATCGACATGGCTTCGCCAAAGAGGTTGTACACTTCTTGTGGTTTGACTTAATCTCACCATGCTTCTTTGCATCATGTGATCTTCCAATTCTTGTGAACCAAACACCTAGATTGGCAGAAATCTTGTGTTTCTAAATTCTCTGTTTTGCACGTGCATTCCTATCCTATTCCTGTCTATTTCCTATCCATGTATTGTTAGAATCCTCAAATTCAAACAAGCCCTTACACAATTACTTCTGTTACAAATATGTGTTAAAGAAAACCTTGTGTGGTTTATCCTGCTCCTGCGGTGTTGTGTTCCACCCCAGCTCAGCTTCTCCAACGATGGAAGAGTTCACCACATCAGGGATCCACTCTCCAGACTGTCTTTCACCACCTCAGATCTTCTTCTCCGCCGCCGGCAACCAGGACAACTGCATTACCATCATCAACTGAGCAGATGACCTTGAGGACTACACGAGTCCGCAAGAGAGGTCACACTCTTCCGTGTCTGCTTACGTTATGCATCGCTTAATATGATGACATGCTACTTTATCGTCGTGTTCACCTATTAGACTTCGACTCAGGTTCAAACTTATGCTGAAACTTGAGTTTTTAAATGGTTGTGGGGTACATATTGGGGCAGCAATCGGTACTATCTGTCTACTACCTGGTTAATCTCGGGTGTCTACTATGAGTTTCATGTTGGGTGCAAACAAACATTAAAGGAGCCATTATCTATATTTTTTAACTAAAGCTATTATTTGCCTGCTATCATTGGTTTTGGGTCTATCCACAGTTTGCTATCATCACTCTGGATTTGTGCATGCACTCCTTACATAATCTCACTATGTTTTTTTCCTATGCATGTCAGTTATTGTACAAAATGGAACTGAACATGTAGAGCAAAAGAGACGAGCCTTGCGTGGCAATAAAATTTCATGCAAATGTCGCTCCATGGTGGGCGCAAAGGCAGCCCCCCCCCCACCCATTTCGGATCGTAATCCGGAGGAAGATAACTGTTCTGAGGGAGATTCAGAAGCAGAAGACCACTCCTATTTACCCCATGAGGTCTTCGCTCTAACTTGGCATGTTGATGTTAGTAATATCATGCATATGGTGCCTTGCATTGCTTACTGTATACATCAAAGATGTCATCTGCTTAGTTTAGACATGCTTTATGTCAATGCCATCTATTTAGTTTCTTTATCGTATATGTGAATCATGCAATGCCATCTTGTTTAGCCAGGCATCATATATGTGAATTTTGCAATGCCACCCTGGTTAGCCAGTCATCTTATATGTGAATTATATCATGACATCATTTTTTATTACGTGTTAAATTTGTCAACAATTTTAGTACATTCAATTACTCTTGCTATGCATCAGCCATTCGGCACGGTCATGGAAAAATCTGGAGTGGAAACAAGGTCTTCAGAGCAGACAATGCTATCTGACAAAGCCCATGTCTTGCTGGTTATAGATAGCTCCTCAGAGGAGGATTCAGAGACAGATGACCAGTCCTATCCCCCCTCCCCCCCCCCCCCGAGGTGCATGATCTAACTTGGAAGGGTTATGTTGCTCATATTGTGCGTAGGTATCTTGCATTGCTATGTCATTTGCTTAGTTTAGACATGCTTTGTGTGAATGCCACCTATTTAGTGTCTAATTACCATATATGTGAATTATGCAATACCATCTTGTTGCAAGACATTATATATGTGAATTATGCAATGCTATCTTGTTGCAAGGCATTATATATGTGAATTATGCAATGCCATGCTGTTTAGCCAAGTGTCATATATGTGAATTATATCATGTCGCCCTTTTTTTGTATTTCTCATTGCTTTTGTCGACAATGTTTGTATATTCAACTGCTCTTCCTGTGCATCAGCCATTTGAATTGGTGATGGAGAAATCTAGAGTGAAAACAAGGTCTTCAGAGCAAACAATGCTACCTGCTGAAGCAGATATCTTGTTGGTTGCAGATAGCTCTTCAGAGGAGGATTCAGAAGTAGATGACCAGTCCTATTATCCCCCTGAGGTGTATGCTCAGACTTGGTACCCACATCATGCATATGTTGTATTGCAATGCTTAGTTTTTACTCCCTCCGTCCGGAAATACTTGTCATCAAAATGAATAAAAAAGGATGTATGTAGATGTATTTTAGTTCTAGATACAGACCTTGTTGTCCATTTTGATGACAAGTTTTTTCGGACGGAGGGAGTACATCATATACACGATATTGAATGACATCTCCTTAGTTGACACATCATATATGCGATTGCCCTCTGCTCACTTCCTTAGTATATAAATCATATATTTGAATTATATCATGCCATGATGTTTACAGAGACAGCATGTATCTGAATTATGGCATGCCAACCCATTTTGTAAAGACATAATATAGTTATATTATCTTATCCTGTTTACATAGTCATCATATTTTGAATTATGTCATTCTATCCGTGAATTATATCATGCCATCATGTTTCCATCGACGACATGTTCGTGATTTATGGCATGCCAACCACTTTAATAGACATATCGTATAGTTATATCATGTCAACCTGTTTACATAGTCACCATATTTTGAAGTATGTCATTCTATCCTGTTTAGTTAGCCATCATACATGTGAAATTGTGTCATGCTATCCTGTTTAATTAGCCATCATATATGTGAAATTATGTCCTCCTATTCTATTTGTTTAGACAACATAAATGTGAATTATTTCATGCCCTGTTTCTTCCCTACTATCCATTGCACCTGTCTGTATCTGTGGGAGTAAAAACACGGTCTTCAGAAAAGATCGTTGTCGGTGTCAAAACCGGCGGATCTCGGGTAGGGGGTCCCGAACTGTGCGTCTAGGAGGATGGTAACAGGAGACAAGGGACACGATGTTTTTACCCAGGTTCGGGCCCTCTCGATGGAGGTAAAACCCTACTCCTGCTTGATTAATATTGATGATATGGGTAGTACAAGAGTAGATCTACCACGAGATCAGAGATGCTAAACCCTAAAAGCTAGCCTATGGTATGATTGTTGTTGTCCTTTGGACTAAACCCTCCGGTTTATATAGACACCGGAGGGGGCTACGGTTACACAGAGTCGGTTACAATGGGGGGAGATCTACATATCTGTATTGCCAAGCTTGCCTTCCACGCCAAGGAAAGTCCCATCCGGACACGGGATGAAGTCTTTAATCTTGTATCTTCATAGTCCAACAGTCCGGCCAAAGGTCATAGTCCGGCTATCCGGACACCCCAGTCGTGTCCGTTGGTATATCCCCTTGATCAAAGGTAAGTCCTAAACGGTCACAGGGAGGGCTCTTGGTATTTAACCTCTTATAAAGAGACCAAGGCTTTACTCCTTGCTTTCGATCTCAATCGAATCCGCCTCCCGCCTCGAGTTCCAACACCCAAGGCTCCAGATTTAGGCGCTTCGGACCTTCGATGATGTCCGGCTCCGACCTTCGAGGCTGATGGATGCCTTCCTCCATCACGGAGGAAGACGTACAAAAGCTGAGGGAAGCCAGGTACTTGACCGGCGAAATCCCGCATAAGCTGCCTGCTCAAGGGCAGGTTGTTCCCACTCCCGAGCCTGGTGAGAGCGTTGTGTTCGTGTCCCACTTCCTCCGAGGGCTAGGCTTCGCGCCGGATCCCTTCGTGAGGGGGCTCATGTTCTATTATGTGCTGGAATTCCATGACTTAGCTCCGGAGTCCATCCTCCACATCTCATCGTTCATTGTCGTGTGTGAAGCCTTCCTCCGTATTACTCCTCACTTCGGACTGTGGCTTAAGACCTTCAAAGTAGAGCCGAAGATGATCGAGGGAGAGCACGCAGAGTGTGGAGGCGCTGTAATAAGCAAGGATGCCAACGCTCCATGGCCCGAGGGCCTTTTCCAAGAGGAGCCCAGCTTATGACAACAAGAGTGGTTTTATATCACAGCTCCCAGGGGTACCAAGTGGGTGGCGCCGCCTACCTTTCGCTCGGGTCCCCCACCCCGACTAACATCATGGGTCAATGAGGGGCTGGATTGGGGGCCAGCAAAGGATGTGCCCCTACTGCAGGGCCGCATTCGAGATCTCCTGGAGAGATATGTTAGTCTGGTCATGGTGACGCAGGTCATGTTAATTCGTCGAGTCCTGCCCTGCAAACGTCGCCCCCTCCGCCTATGGGAGTTCAATCCGGAGGGACCGCGAGCTCTCCAGCATTTTCTGGGCATGACGCCCGCGGAGATGTACAGATTATTCTTCGGACCACATGTAGTGTGTCTGGACTCTACTGAGGATGCAGGTCTGAGCTGCAATCGTCCGGATACCCAAGTAAGTAGCCCTGTGCCCGGACACGCCATTTGTTTATTTATCACAACATCGCCCTTAAAAGAGTTGTTCTTTGAAACAGGAGTGGATAGCGAAGGCGAAGTTAATCAGGTGTTCGGCCCCCCTTCCCGAGACCTCACCAGAGCCCGTTTTAACCAGGATGCTGGAGATCATGCCTTTGGAAGAAAACGAAGGGGGGAACAAGGAAGCTACTGCCTCCGTGGAGGAGGCTGCCCGGAAGGGAGGTATCGAAAATTCTCCTCCTCCGGGGAAGAAGAGGACCGCCTTTGAAGACCCGGAGACAATGATCTCAAAGCGGGGGAAGAAGTCTTCGCCAGAGGGTCCTGTGCCAGGAGATACCCCGGCCGTATTGTGCCCTCAAGGGGATCAGCCCTCCACCGAGCCGTAAGTAAAGAGGGTGTTTAATAATGAGAGAAATCCTTGCTTTACTTCTGAGGAAAATAACCGAAAATTTATCTTGTAGTTCGGATCTTAGCCCTACTCAGCAGAGCTCGTCTTTGGGGGATCTTCTTCCGGAGATGATGGAGAGCGGAACGGCTCCCCCTGCCATACCGCCTCATGAGGAGGGCGACCCTGAGGTGTCGTCGCGGAGGGTTTCTCCTAATCCGGTAAGGCCGGGAGGTAGTAATATGGCCACCCGAAGCCCTCTGTGTCTGGCTTCTGGGAGAGACAATCGAATGAGTCCGGCACCGCCTGGTGCATAGTCGGAGGTACTGAAGGATCTGCGAGGGCGGGCGTCTATCTCAGAAGAGCACCGTGTGTTGATGGGCGCGGTGATTGGAAAGATTTCATCCGCGGAAAGCGGGTTGCATGAAGCTGCCATGAGTCTACTGACGGGCTTTGAGGTACGTGAAATGATGCACCTTTTTTGGACAGTGCCGCATTCTTTTACGATGCGCCATGTGTAGGTAGTAGCCCCTAAGACTCTAGGTGTTGTCGAAGACAACGACACATGGAGGATCATAGTCCCAGGTATAATTTTGCCGTCTTCATATGCAGGTGGCGAAGTGTCCGGTGGCCGGCTGGACGGATGAATTTGCCGAGCTAAAGCGGCAACTTGACGTGGCAGATGCCGACATCGCGCTTGTCAACAAGCGGCTTGATGAGGCACAAGGTATGTAATTTCTCCGAAGACACCTGGTAAGAGGAGCTTGATGCCAGTATCTTATAACGCGTGCGCTTGACGCAGATGGGGCTGCCGCCGTGGAGAAACTTCGGACAGAGCTTGCCCGGGCTAAAGAACAAGCCAGGAAAAGCGACGCGGCTGCCTTAAATGCGGTTGAGGAGCTAAAAGCCGAACAGGCTGCTCACTGCCGAAGCAAGGAGAAAATGGCCGAGATGGCTGTGAAGTTGAAGAATGCTGTTGATCGCTGTAGGCTTCTTGAAAAGGAAGACCGGGCGGAGCGGATAGACCTGGAAAAGGCCACAACGGCGGCCAAGGATGCTCGTTCCGCGATGAGAGCGATGAAGGAGGAGCTGCGTCAGGCCGGAGATATCGCGGCTGGGAAGCCCTTTATGCTGCGGATGAAGTTCGGGGATCCTCAATATGCTCCGTTGGACCGGATGTGGAGTTCGGCGGACGCGTAACTGGATTTAGCGGCCAGCGCTGCTGATGCGGTCGAACACTTCCGAGATCAGAAGGATTGTGAAGTGGAAAAGCTTTTCTGGTCACAGTTCCACAATCCAGAGCGTCCGCTTCCATTGACCGATCGTTTGGACAAATGGGCCGAGCTCAATAGGTTGTCCGGACTTGCCATGAGGGATGTCGTGGATCATCTGTGGCCGAAAAGGCCAAAGCCGAATAGTTATTTTAGCTGGGTGCAGCAGTTCCTTGGTGCGGTGTCATATATCAACGCGATGAAGAGGTCAGCGTGCGTGGAGGGTGCACGGATGGCCCTTGCCCGTGTCAAGACATACTAGGCGGAGATGGAGGCCACCGCTGTTGCAGCCCAAGATTCGGGCGAAAGCCGAGTACCTGCCGAGCACTACTTTCAAGTAGTCCTGGAGGGCGATCGTTTAATAGAGACGCAGTGCTCGAAGGATGTTATTTTCGAATAACATGCATTCTTATTGAAAACAATATTTTGCTGAAATGTAGAAGCTTTTTAAACTTGTGCCTGCAAGAATTATAATGCCTCCTGTGCGGTCGTTTACGTATATGTATATATAACCTGAAAGATGGCAGTCGTTGACTTCAGCCCCCACGCATATAATGAGGGGGTGTTCGCAGAAGGCGCATCATCACACTTGATCCAACGTCTTGGTCCATTAAGGAGGTGGTAGCGCAGCAAACTAGGCAACCTGACTATAATGCTTTATCACTTTCACTTAGCCATAGGAGTTTGACCGTGGAGCTACTATATAGCCCCTGGTGGTGCCGCGCTCGCCCGAATTCGGGGCGCGTGTGTGCCTGGCCGGGAAACGGCCCTTCGTCAATGCGGAGGAATCCCGAAGATTCCGATAAGTCACCGAGTGGTTGACCAGTCTCGCGCTACATCATGGCAGTCAGTTTTTGGCTTTCTCTACGGAGGTGCTTGCCTGGCTGAACCGGGGCACAATCGCAGTAGTTCTCCTGGTGCCGGCTTAGCCGATAGAGCGGAATGTAAGGCAGCAAAACACAGGAGCCGGGCAAACCCAACATTTGACCAAAGACATGATTCGGAGCTGATGCATACAGGGCCAAACTCGCGACGCTGAACACTCCCTAAGGTATTCGGTCTTTATGATTGTAAACGGGCTGAACAGTGCCCTTTGTAATAAGCCCATAGTGTCCAGGTACGTGCAATATTCTGACGTGGCCACATGCCAAGACGTCAGCCCCCTTCTCGGTTGTCCGGAGAATCCGGGGGATATTTATCAACGAGAGACAGTAAAAAAGGTTTACACATGGTCTTAATCTAAAGAGAATCCTTGGAATGGGTCCCTGCTGCACGTCTGCGCCTGTGTCTCCATTGTGCCGTCTCCTGGACGGGTGTAGCACGATGTTCATCTGTAAAAGAGAGGAACTTAGTTGAAAAAGTAGTCGTGCAAAAATGTACGTTATAATAAATAAACGAAGTATAATTGTAGATTTGAGTTTTGTTGCTGCTTGCGCGGAGCCCCTTGTGTAAGGATGTATAACCATCAAATCGTTAGTAAATATATAGTTACGCCGGACTTGTCCAGCCGTGTCCGTGGTCTTAACGACCTATTAGGCGCTCTGGATGGTGGGGCAGTTTTAGTGTGTGGCTGTCCAGGCAGCCGCACAGTCTTCCGCGCGTAGGGAGCGCTCAATGTTTCCCTTTATTGAGATGATGCCTTGTGGATCGGGCATCTTAAGCGTGAGAGATGCATAGTGCGGTATTGCGTTAAAGCGAGCGAAAGCGTCGCGTCCCAGTAGTGCTTGATAACCACTTTGAAATGGAGCGATGTGGAAGGTCAGCTTTTCCCTATGAAAGTTATCGGGTGAACCGAACGTAACTTCTAGTAGGATGGAGCCCGTGCAATGAGCCCCTGGGCCTGGCATTATTCCTTTAAGGGAAATATTGCTATGGCTGATGTTTGTTGGGTCTATCCCCATTTTGCGGGTTGTGTCCTGATATATCAGGTTAATACTGCTTCCGCCGTCCATTAGGACTCGCGTGAAATGGTATCCGATGATTATCGGGTCTAATACCAAGGCAGCCCAGCCTGTGTGCCGGATACTTTCGGAGTAGTCCCGATGGTTGAAGGTGATCGGTTTTGACAACCAGTGGCAAAACTCCTTTGTGATAGGCCGTATGGCACGTATCTCTGTGAGCGCCACTTCGTTTCTTCCCTTTGTCACGTGTAGTATGTTTACTGTTTTGACTTCTTGTGGGAATTTCTTTTGTTCCCCAGTGCTTTGTTTGTGGGGTTCGTCATCGTCTTCATTTGGTATATCCAGCCCCTGGTGTTCGGCATTGAGTTTGCCAGATTGCTTGAAGACCCAACATTCTATGTGGGTATGGTTTGCAGGCTTCCCAGGGGTGTTGTGGACTTGACATATCTTGTCCAGGATTTTATTTAGGTTGGACAGTTCGTCCCTGTTATCTTTGAGGGCAGCTTTGGCTTACCCTGCCGAGAGTTTTTGAATACGGCGTTAACTGTCGTGCTCTTCAGACTGTTTCCCTTATTCCGGTGCTGGTCTTTGCTGCGTCGTGGCTTCCCGTTTCCATACCTGACTTCGGACGTACTTGGGTCGCTGGTGCTGCGTCTTGCCAACCAGCTGTCCTCGCCCGCACAAAAGCGGGTCATGAGGCTTGTTAATGCGGCCATTGTTCTTGGCTTTGCTTGGCCGAGGTGTCTGGCGAGCCATTCGTCTCGAATGCTATGTTCGAAAGCCGCTAAGGCTTCGGCGTCTGGATGGTCGACTCTTTGATTCTTTTTAATGAGAAATCTGTTCCAGAGCTTCCGGGCTGACTCTCCGGGTTGTTGATTTATGTGACTTAAATCGTCTGCATCCAGTGGTCGGACATAAGTCCCTTGGAAGTTTGCTCGAAAAGCATCCTCGAGCTCTTCCCAACTTCCAGCGTTGTTTTCGGGAAGGCCTTTAAGCCAATGCCGGGCTGGCCCTTTGAACTTGGGGGGTAAGTATTTGATGGCGTGGAGATCATCTCCTCGAGCCATGTGGATATGGAGGATATAATCCTCAATCCAGACCCCCGGGTCTGTAGTTCTGTCATATGCCTCTATGTTTATGGGTTTGAATCTCGCTGGGAATTCACGGTCCAGCACCTCGTCGGTAAAACATAGGGAGGTGTGCGGCACCCCTGTATTTGGGTGTGCTGTGGTGTTCGGATATATGATGTGTTGCATTGCTTGCTAGAGCTTGCTTTCTTGGCCCGTAGATAGATCTGGCTGGGCCATCTTTTTGATGTGAATCCTCGCGTGGATCACGTGCTGGCTTGTGTGCGGCATTGTTTGCTGCTCTGTGTTGGCCATGAGGTCGTCTATACGACCAGATGGTTGCTTTGTTTTTTGATTGCGGGGGCTCAGGCCTCCTCATCAAATTCGGGCAGTAGCTTTCACTTCGGGTAGCTCTTTGTGTGGCGACTGCCGCCATATTTGTCTGCGGTTTTGAGTACTTTGCTCCATCTGATTCTGAGTGCATCTTCCACAGTCTTGAGCTTTCGCTTCTACTTTTTCAGGCTACGCGCAGTGGCGACGAGCCTTTTGTGGAGGTTCTTCTGCTCCGGGAACTTGTCCGGCGTGAGGTCATCCGGACTGTTATCTTTGTCGGGGATGGGTTGTTCGGTTTGGTTATCTAAGTTGCCTTGTTCGGACGGTTGCTTGATGCCATGTTCGTCGTCCGCCGGCTCTTCCTGCTCTATGGCTGGGTCTGTATGACCGCTCTCTCTACCGGGGCGGTGTTTGGAGTGGCGCTTACGCCACCGCTTTGACTGCTTTTCAAAGGAACAATCCTTCGTTGCGTCCCCCCGTTCCTCGTCGTTGCTTCCTTTGGGTGTATCCACCATGTATACATCATGGGATGAGGTGGTTGTCCAGTGCCCTATAGGCGCTGGTTCCTGTTCGTCTCCTGCATCGTCGTCCATACCGTCGATGTCTTCGGAGTCGAAGTCGAGCACGTCGGTTAAGTCATCGACAGTGGCTATGAAATGGGTGGTGGGTGGGCGTCGAATTTCTTCGTCGTCCGCATCCCAATCCTGCCGGTCATAATCCAGCCAGGACTCTCCTGACAAAGAGAGAGATTTTAGTGAATTGAGTATGTCGCCAAAAGGCGAGTGCTGAAAGATATCCGCAGCGGTGAACTCCATGATTGGCGCCCAGTCAGATTCAATTGGCAAGGGTGCGGAGGGTTAAGAGTCCGGAGAAGAGTTCAGCAATGTGGAGTCACAGGCCTCGCGAAGGGTAAGGTTGGTGTTCGGCTCGATCACCATTGAGGTTGCGGCATCCGTGGCGGGGTCTAGCCACCCGCCCTCGGTCGGCGCAGTTGGCTCCGAATTAAAGGTCGGAGCGGACGCGGGTGCGGCACCCAGGACACTGTCCGACGGCACAACTAGATCTTGCCCGTGATGACAGTGCGGCGCACTCGATCGGGGCTCGAATCCATCGAAGATCAAGTCTCCGCGAATATCAGCCGTGTAGTTTGAGCTTCCAAACCCGACCTGATGGCCAGGGCGAATTGGCCCGCAGTGCAAAGCTGCCGAATACAAAAATCTGTCCGAGGAGAAAAGTCTCACCTTGGACCGCATCGCTAACGATGATCGAAGGAGCCATCAAGCCTGACGATGAAGACACAGAGGAACTCTCAATGAAAGCACCAACGTCGGTGTCAAAACCGGCGGATCTTTGGTAGGGGGTCCCGAACTGTGCGTCTAGGCGGATGGTAACAGGAGACAAGGGACACGATGTTTTTACCCAGGTTCGGGCCCTCTCGATGGAGGTAAAACCCTACTCCTGCTTGATTAATATTGATGATATGGGTAGTACAAGAGTAGATCTACCACGAGATCAGAGAGGCTAAACCGTAGAAGCTAGCCTATGGTATGATTGTTGTTGTCCTATGGACTAAACCCTCCGGTTTATATAGACACCGGAGGGGGCTAGGGTTACACAGAGTCGGTTACAATGGGAGGAGATCTACATATCCGTATTGCCAAGCTTGTCTTCCACGCCAAGGAAAGTCCCATCCGGACACGGGACGAAGTCTTCAATCTTGTATCTTCATAGTCCAACAGTCCGGCCAAAGGTCATAGTCCGGCTATCCGGACACCCCCTAATCCAGGACTCCCTCAATCGTGCTACCTGTCGATGGAGATAGAACCACGATTGTACTTGCCCAAGAACCAGCCCCACCACACATAACCCAGACTCACGCAGATTGTACCCCTACCCAGTTGGACAGAGAACCAACTACACCCCTTCTAACCCCAACCCCAGTAGATAGTAACCCAGTTCCCGTTGACACATCACCATCTCCACCACAGAGCACCCAAACACGAGCAGCTAGTAGGGCAACTGCAGAGCCCAAGGCACGAGGACCACCACTCCGAATCCCAAGTCAACGCTTAAAGCAGAAGAAGAATTGTTCTCAGGTCAGGTTCCGTAGCTATGGTTCATACTACTTTGCTCTTGCATCACTGTATTTACTCATACCAACTAATTTCAAATTTGAAGGATGCAATTGAAACTCCAATGGCACAACGAGTATGTTTTAAACCTGTTACTTTAACGTGTTTGTTGTTGTAACTTGCTCTATGTTGATTTCAGCTTCAATTGAATAAACAGTTATGTTCTCATGCCATGCACATTACAAGTGTTGTTATTGCTGTGTAGTTTCCCACACATATATTCTGTCTATGCTGCTTTGCCTTAAATAATACCATTCGAACTATATCTATCTTGATTTGGCAACATAAACTAGAATGATATAGACCATACAGTGACCATACTACATAGATATATGTTTGTTTCATGATGTTATCCTGTCCACCTTACTACCGAACTGGTTTACCAAAATGAGTTTCATATACTACATTGTAAAACTGTGATGTGTTTAATTGTTTCTCTTTTAGAACGCGGATAAAATATTGGATAAGAGTACCCCGTTATGCAATGGTAAAGGAAGTAATGCAGATAAGGTTCAAGGTAGTGAGAGATCCCTTTTGGTCTCCAAGAAAGCTGATAAAAACTATATTGAAGACACTGATACAACCCCAAAGTTCTGTCTTGATGTAGTGTTCGAGTTACTGGCTACTACTGTTGGCACCAGCTCTTCGAACTCGTTGCCTGAATCAGTTCAGCTTCTTGAGTCTCAACTTCAAGTTGAAAGACATCGATCTGATGTTATGCGACAGAAAGCCGAAGGACTGAGGAAGTCCCCGCAGAATTCAAATGCATACTTTCTGGTGCAATAGCATGTGCTGGAGGATTTAAGCGCCAAACAAGAGAAAGTTAATAAGCTTTCTAAGCATCTTGTCAACAGTATGGGTACCCAGGGTATTGTTTCTTGAACTCTTCTGAAGTGGTTTCAATTCTGGACTTGTTTTGCTGCGGCGTTTATATGCTGCTTTGTTCCCTATATTTGCACTGGTGCCGAACTGTGATGCCCAGTGGATGTAATATGTGTAATAGTCGTGATAGCCTACCGTAAGTTGCTTGCTAATTTATTTCCTTATTGTCTTGTTTATTTGTTTTCTTGTAGTCAGTGCAGTTCTTTTTCCGCCGTTTGCTAGTGGCCGCAATAACCTATTTTTTAAAACTAGGCCACAATAACCATGGGCTACATATTTACTATAGTTAACATGGGCCTCCTATGGGCCGTAGAAACAATGGGCCTTCTACGGGGCGTAGAAACAATGGGCCTTATACAGGCCGTAGGCACGATGGGCCTTCTACGGACCGTATCATCAATGGGCCTTCTATGGGCCGTATGATTGGTTGGCCAAACATGGGCCAATACCAGACCACATTATGGTCGTAAATGGGCTAGAGTTGAAATTGTCCGTTCATGGGCCGACCATAATGGGCCGTCGTTAATCAGCCGTATTTGATGACGCTATGAAAACGGCCCAACATATTAACGGGCCACAAACGGGCCGACTGTAACCACGGGCTGAATTTGGCCCACAAGCAGAAGATGACAGTAACGGGTCGTAAGTAAACAAATGCTGGAAATGAGCCCAAGGAAAAATGGGCCATGAGAAGGTCGAAAGATAACATGGGTTGGAAACGGCCCAACAGAATAACGGGCCATTAATGGGTATAAAGTCCCTTCATTACGGGCCAGTTTCACCACGTGCCATTAATGGGTATAAAGTGATACACTGTTCATTACGGGACCGTTTTACCACGGGCCGTTAATGGGCCGAGATTTACAAAGGGCCTCATATGTGCCGAAACACGTCATGGGCCATACATGGGCCGGATGTTAAAACAGGCTGGAATTATATTGGACGGCCCAGATGTCGCTATTGGGCCTAATTCGGATAGGCCGTAAATGGGCCCTGGGTTAGCGGGCTATAAATGGGCTATATGCGAACAGGCGGTTAACAGGCTTGCCGTGGGCCGGCCCGCCACCTTTTGACCAAGTCAAACGGGCTGACCTTTTCACAGGAATGGGCCTCTGTTGGACCGTGCCACGTGTCGACGTATCATAGGCGCTTCGGGTCCAATGAGGGGATGTCATCTGTCCCAACGGTGAGCCGACACCTGTTTCCTCCAGCCAATGATGATTTTACACATGGAAAATTCCCATTGGTCGGGGCTGTTAACGGGTTATCGGATCCAAAACCGGACCTGATAGCTTAACGGCGCCCCGTTGCGGTGGATGCCACGTGTCGGCCACCCTTGATGAAAGCACTTCTGTGACGCACGATTTATCGTCATGCAAGTGGACACTTCCGTGATGATAATTCTGGTAATGTCATGGAACAGTTCTACGATATCACATGTATGACTATCTTGATTCTGTCATAAAATCGTCATGGATGTACATGCATGACAGAAAACGTGACCTACTGTGACAAACACGTATCATCACGGAAGTGTATTTTTTTGTAGTGTTAAGACATGATGTGATATATGTTATTTTGTGAGATGATCATGTTTTGTAATAGTTATCGGCAACCGGAAGGAGCCTTATGGTTGTCTCTTTATTGTATGAAATGCAACGCCATGTAATTGCTTTACTTTATCACTATGTGTTAGCGATAGTTGTAGAAGCAATAGTTGGTGAGACGACCATGACACAACGATGGAGATCAAGGTGTCGAGCCGATGACGATGGAGATCATGACGATGCTTTAGAGATGGAGATCAAAAGCAGAAGATGATGATAGCCATATCATGTCGCTTATTTTGATTTCACGTGATGTTTATCTTTTATGCATCTTATTTTGCTTAGTACGGCGGTAGCATTATAAGATGATCCCTTAACTAAATGTCAAGGTAAAAGTGTTCTCCCTGAGTTTGCACCGTTGCTAAACTTCGTCGTGTTGAGACACCACGTGATGATCGGGTGTGATAGACTCTAAGTTCACATACAACGGTTGCAAGACAGTTTTGCACATGCAGAATACTTGGGTTAAACTTGATGAGCCTAGCATGTATAGACATGGCCTCGGAACACTGGAGATCGAAAGGTCGAACGTGAATCATATAGTAGATATGATCAACATAGAGTTGTTTACCATTCATGAATTCTCCATCTCACGTGATGATCGGACATGGATTAGTTGACTTGGATCACGTATCATTTAGGGGACTAGAGGGATGTCTATCTAATTAAGTGTAGGTTCTTAAGTAATTTGATTAATTGAACTTATTTTATCATGAACTTAGTCCTAATAGTATTTGCATATCTATGTTGTAGATCAATAGCTCGTGCTACCATTCCCCTGAATTTTAATGCATTCCTAGAGAAAGCTAAGTTGAAAGATGATGGTAGCAAGTACATGGACTGGGTCCATAACATGATGATTATCCTCATTGCTGCACAGAATAATTATGTCCTTGATGCACCACTAGGTGACAAGCCCCCTCCCGCTAATATAGACGCTTTGAACGCCTAGCAGACGTGGTCTGATGACTACTCTATAGTTCAATGTGCCATGCTCTACAGCTTAGAATTGGGACTTCAAAGACGTTTTGAATGTCATGGAGCATATGAGATGTTCCAGGAATTGAAGTTAATATTTCAAGAAAATGCCCAAGTTGAGAGATATGAAATCTCCAACAAGTTCTATAGCTGCAATATGCAGTAGAACAGTTCTGTCAGTGAACACATACTCAAAATGTCTGGGTATCATAATCACTTGACTCAGGTGGGAGTTAATCTTCCAGATGATAGTGTTATTGAAAGAGTTCTTCAATCACTGCCACCAAGCTACAAAGGCTTCATGATGAACTATAATATGCAAGGGATGGAGAAGACAATTCCCTAGCTCTTCACAATGGCCAAACCTGTGGAGGTAGAAATCAATAAGGAGCATCAAGTGTTGATGGTTAACAAAATGACTAGTTTCAAGAAAAAGGTCAATGGAAAGAAAGGGGACTTCAAGAAGAATGGAAAGCAAGTTACCACTCCCGGGAAGAAGCCCAAAGTTGGACCCAAGCTTGAAACTGAGTGCTTCTACTACAAAGGGACTGGTCATTTGAAGCGGAACTACGCCAAGTATTTGCTGGATAAGAAGGATGGCAAAGTGAACAAAGGTATATTTGATATACATGTTATTGATGTGTACCTTACTAATGCTCGTAGTAGTGCCTGGGTATTTGATACTGGTTAGGTTGCTCATATTTGTAACTCGAAATAGGGGCTACGGATTAAACGAAGATTGGCTAAGGACGAGGTGATGATGTGCGTCGGGAATGGTTCCAAGGTCGATGTGATCGCCGTCGGTGTGCTACCTCTACATCTACCTTCAGGATTAGTTTTAGACCTGAATAATTGTTATTTGGTGCCAGTGTTGAGCATGAACATTATATTTGGATCTTGTTTGGTGCGAGACGATTATTCATTTAAATCGGAGAATAATGGTTGTTCTATTTATATGAGTAATATCTTTTATGGTCATGCACCCTTGAAGAGTTGTCTACTTTTGTTGAATTTTGATTGTGGTGATACACATATTCATAATATTGATGCCAAAAGATGCAAAGTTGATAATGATAGTGCAACATATTTGTGGCACTACTGTTTCGGTCATATTGGTGTAAAGCGCATGAAGAAACTCCATGCATATGGGCTTTTAGAATCACTTGATTGCGAATCATTTGATACTTGCGAACCATGCCTCA
Source organism: Aegilops umbellulata (assembly GCA_032464435.1). Lineage (NCBI taxonomy): Eukaryota > Viridiplantae > Streptophyta > Magnoliopsida > Poales > Poaceae > Aegilops > Aegilops umbellulata. The sequence continues at coordinate 318,034,926 of CP136054.1, forward strand.
TGGGCAAGATGACTAAAACTCCATTCTCCGGAACAATGGAGCGAGCTAATGACTTATTGGAAATAATACATACCGATGTATGCGGTCCAATGAGTGTTGAGGCACGTGGCGGGTATTATTATTTTCTGACCTTCACAAATGATTTGAGAAGATATGGGTATATCTACTTAATGAAACACAAGTCTGAAACATTTGAAAAGTTCGAAGAATTACAGAGTGCAGTGGAGAATCATTGTAATAAGAAAATAAAATTTCTATGATCTGACCGTGGAGGTGAATATTTGAGTTACCAGTTTGGCCTTCATTTAAAATAATGTGGAATAGTTTCACAACTCACTCCACCTGGAACACCACAGTGTAATGGTGTGTCCGAACGTCGTAATCGTACTTTATTAGATATGATGCGATTGATGATGTCTCTTTCTGATTTACCACTATCATTTTGGGGTTATGCATTAGATACAGTTGCATTCATGTTAAATAGGGCACCGTCCAAATCCGTTGAGACAACACCGTATGAACTGTAGTTTGGCAAGAAACCTAAGTTGTCGTTTCTTAAAGTTTGGGATGGCGACACTTATGTCAAAAGGCTTTAGCCTGATAAGCTCGAACCCAAATCGGAGAAGTGCGTCTTCATAGGATACCCTAAGGAAACAATTGGGTACACCTTCTACCACAGATATGAAGACAAGATCTTTGTTGCCAAGAATGGAACCTTTCTAGAGAAGGAGTTTCTCTCAAAAGAAGTGAGTGGGAGGAAAGTAGAACTTGATGAGGTAATTGTACCTTCTCTCAATTTGGAAAGTAGCTCATTAGAGAAATCCATTCTCGTGATGCCTACACCAACTTCGGATCAAGTTACTACTGAACCTCGTAGGTCGAATAGAGCATGTTCTGCACCAGAGTGCGGTAATCCTATTCTGGAAGTCATGTTACTATACCATGGTCGAACAAAGCACATTTCACACCAGAGTGGTATGGTAATCCTATTCTGGAAGTCATGTTACTAGACCATGGCGAACCTACGAACTATGAAGAAGCTATGATGAGCCCAGATTCCGATAAATGGCTTGAGGCCATGAAATGTGAGATAGGATCCATGTATGAGAAAAAAGTGTGGACTTTGGTGGACTTGCCCGATGATCGGCGAGCCATAGAGAACAAATGGATCTTCAAGAAGAAGACTGGCGCTGATGGTAATGCTACTGTTTACAAAGCTCGACTTGTCGCAAAAGGTTTTCGACAAGTTCAAGGAGTTGACTACGATGAGACTTTCTCACCCGTAGCGATGCTTAAGTCTGTCCAAATCATGTTAGCAATTGCCACATTTTATGATTATGAAATCGGGCAGATGGACATCAAAACTGCATTCCTTAATGGATTTCTTAAACCATAGTTGTATATGATGCAACCAGAAGGTTTTGTCAATCCTAAAGGTGCTAACAAAGTGTGCAAGCTCCAGCGATCCATCTATGGACTGGTGCAAGCATCTCGGAGTTGGAAGATACGCTTTGATGAGGTGATCAAAGCATATGGTTTTATATAGACTTTTGGTGAAGCCTGTATTTACAAGAAAGTGAGTGGGAGCTCTGTAGCATTTCTAATATTCTATGTGGATGACATATTGTTGATTGGAAATGATGTAGAATTTCTGGATAGCATAAAAGCATACTTGAATAAGAGTTTTTCAATGAAAGACCTCGGTGAAGCTGCTTATATATTGGGCATCAAGATATATCGAGATAGATCAAGACACTTAATAGGAATTTCACAAAGCACATTCCTTGACAAAGTTTTGAAGAAGTTCAAAATGGATCAGTCAAAGAAAGGGTTCTTGCCTATGTTGCAAGGTGTGAAATTGAGTCAGACTCAAAGCCCGACCTCTGCAGAAGATAGAGAGAAAATGAAAGTCATTCCCTATGCCTCAACCATAGGTTCTATCATGTATGCTATGTTGTTTACCAGACTTGATGTGTGCCTTGCCATAAGTTTGGCAGGGAGGTACAACTATAATCCAGGAGTGGATCACTGGACAGTGGTCAAGAACATCCTGAAGCACCTGAAAAGGACCAAGGATATGTTTCTCATTTATGGAGGTGAAAAAGAGCTCATCGTAAATGGTTACGTCGATGCTAGCTTTGACACTGATCCGGATGACTCTAAGTCACAAAAAATATACATATTTATATTCACAATGGTGGAGTTGTCAGTTGGTGCAGTTCCAAGCAGAAAGTTGTGGCAGGATCTACGTACGTGTGAAGCAGAGTACATAGCTGCTTCGGAAGCAGAAAATGAAGGAGTCTGGATGAAGGAGTTCATACTCAATCTAGGTGTAATACCTAGTGCATCGGGTCCAATGAAAATCTTTTGTGACAATACTGGAGCAATTGCCTTGGCGAAGGAATCCAGATTTCACAAAGGAACCAAACATGTCAAGAGACCCTTCAACTCCATCCATGATCAAGTGAAGGAGGGAGACATAGAGATTAGAAAAATACATACGGATCTGAATGTAGTAGACCCTTGACTAAGCTTCTTCCACGATCAAAACATGATCAGAACCTAGACTCCATGAGTGTTAGAATCATTACAATGTAATCTAGATTATTTACTCTACTACAAGTGGGAGAGTGAAGGAAATATGCCCTAGAGGCAATAATAAAGTTGTTATTTAGTATTTCCTTATTCATGATAAATGTTTATTATTCATGCTAGAATTGTATTGATCGGAAACCTTTATACATGTGTGAATACATAGACAAACACTGTGTCCCTAGTGAGCCTCTACTTAACTAGCTCATTAATCAAAGATGGTTAAGGTTTCCTGACCGTGGACATGAATTGTCATTTGATAACAGGACCACATCATTAGGAGAATAATGTGATGGACAAGACCCATCCGTTAGCTTAACATATTGATCGTTCAGTTTTATTGATATTGCTTTCTTAATGTCAAAAATACATATTCCTTCAACTATGACATTATGCAACTTCCGGATATGGGAGGAATGCCTTGTGTGCTATCAAACGTCACAACGTAACTGGGTGATTATAAAGATGCTCTACTGGTATTTTCGAAGGTGTTTGTTGAGTTGGGATATATCGAGATTAGGATTTGTCACTCCGAGTATCGGAGAGGTATTTCTGGGCCCTCTCGGTAATACACATCATAAGCTTGCAAGAAAATGACTAAGGAGTTGGTCACGAGGTGATGTATTATGGAACGAGTAAACATACTTGATGGTAACAAGATTGAACTAGGTATAAAGATACCGATGATCGAATCTCGGGCAAGTAACATAGCGATAGACAATGGTAATAACGTATGTTATCATAGAGGTTCAACCAATAAAGATCTTCATAGAATATGTAGGAGCCATTATGGGCATCCAGGTTACGCTATTGGTTATTTACCGGAGAGGTGTCTCGGTCATGTCTACCTAGTTCTCGAACCCGTAGGGTCCGCACGCTTAACGTTCGATGACGATATTGTATTATATGAGTTATGTGATTTGGTGACTAAATGTTGTTTGGAGTCCCGGATGAGATCACAAACATGACGAGGAGTTTGGAAATGGTCGAGAGGTAAAGATTTATATATAGGATGATAGTATTCGGACATCGGAAGTATTTCGAGGGTACCGGGTACATATCGGGTCACCGGAAGGGGTTCCGAGCACCCCCGGCAAAAGATATGGTCCTTATGGGACAAGATGGGAAACGCACCAGCCACCAAGGGCTGGTGTGCCACCCATATGGGCCAAACCAAGGGTAGAAGGAAAGAGGGGAAGAGAAAGGAAAGGGGGGATTCGACCTCCCCATTCCCCCCTCCTCTTTCCTTCCCCCTCTGGTAAATAAGGAAGGGGGGCACCAGCCTAGGAGGAACCCAAGTAGGATTCGATCGTACTTGGGTGCCTCCTGGCCTCTCCCCTCTCCCTCCCACCTATATATACATATGTGGGGGGTGCCCCTTGATACGTCTCCAACATATCTATATTTTTTATTGTTCCATGCTGCTATATTATCATTCTTGGATGTTTTATAATCCTTTTATAGTCATTTTATATCATTTTTTGGTACTAACCTATTGACATAGTGCCAAGTGCCAGTTGTTGTTTTTTGCATGTTTTTTACATCGCAGGAAATCAATACCAAACGGGGTCCAAACGCAGCGAAACTTTTTGTGGAATTTTTTTGGACTAAAAGGCATCCAGTGGGCCGAAGAAGCACCTGGGGGCTGCTCCGAGGGGAGCACAACCCACCAGGGCGCGCCTTGAGACCCAGGCACGCCCTGGTGGGTTGTGCCCACCTCGGGTGCCCCCGGGACCGCTTCTTTACTCTATAAATACCCCAATATTCCTGAAACCCTAGGGGTGTCGACGAAAATCAATTCCAGCCGCCGCAAGTTCCAGAACCACCAGATCCAATCTAGACACCATCACGGAGGGGTTCATCATGTCCATTGGTGCCTCTCCGATGATGCGTGAGTAGTTCTTTGTAGACCTACGGGTCCGTAGTTAGTATCTAGATGGCTTCCCCTCTCTCTCTTGATTCTCAATACAATGGTCTTTTGGAGATCCATATGATGTAACTCTTTCTGCGGTGTGTTTGTCTGGATCCGATGAACTTTGAGTTTATGAGCAGTTCTATCTTTTTATCCATGAAAGTTATTTGAGTCTTCTTTGATGTCTTATATGCATGATTTCTTATAGCCTCGTATTTCTTCTCCAATATTTGGGTTTTGTTTGGCCAACTTGATCTATTCATCTTGCAATGGAAACAGGTGCTTTGTAATGGGTTTGATCTTACAGTGCTTGATCCCAGTGACAGAAGGGGAACTGACATGTATGTATTGTTGCTATTAAGGATAACAAGATGGGGTCTATTTCTACATAAATAGATCTTGTCTACATCATGTCATCGTTCTTATTGCATTACTCCGTTTTTCCATGAACTTAATACACTAGATGCATGCTGGATAGCGGTCGATGTGTTGAGTAATAGTAGTAGATGCAGGCAGGAGTCGGTCTACTAATCTTGGACGTGATGCCTATATAATGATCATTGCCTGGATATCGTCATGATTATTAGAAAATCTATCAATTGCCCAACAGTAATTTGCTTACCCGCCTTTGTTATTTTTCTCGACAGAAGCCACTAGTGAAATCTATGGTCCCCGGGTCTCTTCCTTATTATATTTGCCTTTGCGATCTATCTTTATTTGCCTTTATTTTCAGATCTATTGAACCAAAAACACAAAAATACCTTGCTGCACTTTATTTTTTTGGCAATCTATCTATCAATTTATTACAACTTTCTCACGTCCACTTGCCAATTTCTGGCGCCGTTGCCCGAAAGGGATTTACAACCCCTTTAACACGTCGGGTTGCGAGTATTTGTTACTTGTGTGCAGGTGCCGTTCATGTTGTGTTGCGTGATTCTCCTACCGGTTCAATAATCTTGGTCTCATCACTGAGGGAAATACCTACCGTTGTTGTGCTGCATCATCCCTTCTTCTTTGGGGAAATACCGACGTAGTTCTAGCAGACATTACCCCTAGCACACACCAGACAATTTCCTAGCCGTGTGCAGTGCCCCCCTCCATCGTTTACACCCTCGGTCATATTTTTGTTATTTCATAGTGCTTAGGCGAAGCCCTGTGAGGATCACTTCACATCACCGTCACCATGCTGTCGTGCTGACGGAACTCATCTACTACCTCAGCGTCATGTTGGATCAAGAAGGCGAGGGACGTCACCAAGCTGAATGTGTGCAGAACACGGAGGTGTCGTGCATTCAGTACTTGATCAGTTGGAGCACAAAGAAGTTTGACTACATCAACCGCGTTGAGAAACGCTTCCGCTTACGGTCTACGTGGGTACATAGACACACTCTCCCCCTCGTCGCTATGCATCTCCATGGATAGATCATTGTGTGTGCGTAGAATTTTTTTGTTTTCCATGCAACATTCCCCATCAGTGGCATCATGAGCCAGGTGTATGCATAGATGATATACACGAGTAGAACACAAAGAGTTGTGGGTGATGATAGTCATACTGCTTACCACCAACGTCTTATTTTGATTCGGCGGTATTGTAAGATGAAGCGACCCGGACGAACCTTACATTTCCACGTACATGAGACCGGTTCCACCGACAGACATGCAACTAGTTTTGCATAAAGGTGGCTGGCGGTTGTTTGTTTCTCCTACTTTAGTTGAATCAAATTTAACTGCGGCCGTTCCTTGAAGAAGGTTAAAATAGCAAACTTGACGAAACACCGTTGTGGTTTGATGCGTAGGTAAGAACGGTTGACGGTGTCCTAGACTAGGGGGTACTCACCACGTCGTCTCCCAATCTATTAGATTGGGCCGAGGACCCCCGTGGCCGTATACTCATGGGCCAGTTCGGGCAGCTGCCGCATACAAGGAAGATTCCACAAGACTTGGCGATCAAGACAAGGACTTCTCCCCACCGGCGTATTCGGCTAGGACTCTTGTTAACCTAGGCCTCTAGTGCATTATATAAACCAGGGCCAGACTAGTCGACAGAACATACAACAATCATACCGTAGGCTAGCTTCTAGGGTTTAGCCTCCTCGATCTCGTGGTAGATCTACTCTTGTACTACCCATATCATCAATATTAATCAAGCAGGACGTAGGGTTTTACCTTCATCGAGAGGGCTCGAACCTGGGTAAAACTTTGTGTCTCTTGTCTCCTGTTACCATCCGCCTAGACGCACAGTTCGGGACCCCCTACCCGAGATCCGCCGGTTTTGACACCGACATTGGTGCTTTCATTGAGAGTTCCGCTGTGTGATCGACAAAAGGATCGATGGCTCGTCTGCAGATCAACTGAGACTTCGGCATCTTCGTCACCAGCTCGACTGGTCACCTTGATTCGACCAAGAATTGCGCCCCATGTTCGGATCACCATATTCGCACGAGGGCCTTCATCAAACATCAACTCCGATCTCTATCAAGATCACGGAGGAATCATCCATGGAGCTCGGGGGCTCAACGTCAACATTGCCCTCAAGCGACCGTGCTGTTTTTCTGGACAGCGAACTCGTATCTGCTGCCACCACCTCCTCGAGTATCGCTTTGACGACCGCGTTGGTGGAATTGTGCGGAGTTGAATCTACAACAACCTTGGAAAATTTCGTCGAGTTCCGATGAAGGAATCTCTGGCAATCCACGATATACCGGAGCCCTGTCAAATCTGGACGGGAATTTGGATGTGTTTAGGGCGTGGTGTCGAGATTCTAGCTCGAACGTCCTTTGGAAGATCCAACCGTTGATCGGCTACGGAATTCCTGTATCTACCACCTCTCAAAATTTCAGCTTGATCCGACCGTCCAAACTCCGGGAACCTTCCGATTAGTGCATCACTTTTCGGATCTGTTTTCTGCGCGAAAATGAATCCAACCCGAGTTCATCTTTTTTATGAACGGGATTTCGGACATCCCTTTTGAAGGAAGTTTTGTATGGGGTATTGTGTTTTGTTCCCGAACACATCCCACTAACTTTAAGATCTTTTGAACATGATCTTCAATATCATGCTGGTGTCAAACCAGTCCGGCAATATTACTCCACGGCCGCCGACCTGCGCTAAGACACGGCGTCACTTTGTTGAGCCGAGCTCAACTTCTTCGGATCATCATCTCGGCAAGCCGAACAAGAGTCCGACATCGTGAAGGAAAAATCATCACCAACATCGCCGCCCCACGGATTACACAGAGCGGGCATACCGGCATCGCCGCACAGTTGCTTCATCAAGTCGGCAGCGACCACGTCACGACCTGCATCGACATGGCCGCATTATCGTTTCTTCAAGCTGGTGTTCATCACGCCGACCTACTTCGACTCATCGGCTGACATCGGGGCTTCGACATCTCGGCTGGACCGGGGGCTTCGCCATCTCTTCATCAACCTACTCCGGACACTTCGGCGTCACTAGCCGACCAGCTCCGTCACGTTAGCTGGGCCGAGGGCTTTGCCTCGGCGAGCCAACCTTTACCAGCATTGCCATGCCGTCGTTTTATCGCCTATCAGGCAATGGGTGTGCAGAGCGAGTCCCAATTTTGGAAATCACATTCCTTCGGATTATTACAACAAATGAACCAGGTGCTATCAATCCCTAATATTTTTTGCTTGTTTGGGTTCATTTTTCTCAAGGAATTATTACTCTGGTTTTGTAACGCCCCGGATTCGATGCGCCAGGTGTCCGTCAGTTATTCGCCGTCGTTGCCATGTCATGTGCTTGCGTGTTGCACTTTGTCATCATCTGCATTTCATATCATGTCATCATGTGCATCGCATTCACATACGTGTTCGTCTCATGCATCCGAGCATTTTCCCTGTTGTCCGTTTTGCATTTCGGCGCTTCGTTCTCCTCCGGTGGTCATTCCTACCTTTCTTTCTTGTGTGGGGGTTAAACATTTCCGGATTGGACCGAGACTTGCCAAGCGGCCTTGATTTACTACCGGTAGACCGCCTGTCAAGTTCCGTACCATTTGGACTTCGTTTGATACTCCAACGGTTAACCGGGCAACCGCAAAAGCCTCTTTTGTAATGCAGCCCAACACCCCCTCCAACCTGGCCCAAAACCCATCTAAGTCATCTCCATCGTCTTGGTCGCCGGACATGTCCAGCTCCCGGCCGGACATGTCCACCCCGCCCAGCCACCTCACTCGGGCCAATGGGAGTCCGCCACCTCAGCCTCACCGCCGCCCCAACCACTCAGGCGCCGCCACGTGGCATCTCCGCCGCCACCCGCCGCCGCGGCCCGGCGAGGCCGGATCGGGCCCGCCCGGCCCGCCGCCGCCTCCGCGCCCCCGCGCGTCCTCCGCCGCCCGCCGACCCTCGCCGGCATTGCGCGCCGCCGCCGCACGCCTTCGCTCCGCCCCGCCGCCTAGCTCGTCGGCGCCGCCCTCCGCTCGCCGCGCCCCGCCGCATCTGCGCGCCGCCCGAGCGCCCGCGTCGCCGCTCGCCCGCGCCTCCTCCTGTCGCCGCCGACGCCGCCATCCGCCGCCGCCCCCGCGCCAAACTCCGGCGACCCCACGCCCGAGAACGCCGCCGCTCCCGCCGCGGTCCCCGCCGCCGTCCACCTCGCGGGCCGCCGGCCGCGCCGTCCCCGCGGCCCTGCGGCCTTCTCCGATGAGCTCCGGCCGCCGTCTGCTTCTTCTCCGGCGAGCCCGTCCCGATCCGATCTGGAGGTTGACTTTCTCCTCCCCCCGAAATCCTCTAAGTCATTTCTTTGCATATATTTTTATTGCTTGTTCAATGCATCATAACTTGCTGCGTACTACTCCGCTTTGGTTGTATAGCATATCAAATTGTTCGCCTCGACGAGTAAATCATTTCATCTCATTGCAGCATTTTCATTTGAGCTCATCTTGATGCCCGAAATGCTGTTAGAAGAGGGCTATATGCTGTTAGTTTCAGATATGTTTCAGTACATGCACTTTTGTCATTTTTGCCATGATTGATGTGTGCATTCTATGAAGTTGAGTCCTACATGTGTATTGTAATATGCCATGCCATCTTTCAAGAGGTTTATGCCATGTATTTTTGTGATATTTTTGTTGACTAGCACGAGCATGTAAACTAGGGTACATGATGTTACTAATTTCAGGGACTTAGTATTTTCACTAAGTCATGTCCTGCTGTTATTTTTATGCCATGTGTTCTTGATGTTTCAGAGAGATCTATGCCTCTTTTGAGCATGATCAGCAAGGGTGTTTTGAGCATATGGATTTGCTCTATCCATCCATGCCTTTTTTTGTAATTATGGAGTGCCATAGCTTGAGTCAATCGAGCTCTACTTTTGCTATAAAATGTTGCTGGCAGATTGTTTACATGTTATTCGATTTTGCCAAGCTTGGTGTAGTTGATACTTGCATGCTATGATGTTATTCTTGCCATGTATAGCTTCTATGCCATGTATTATTGATGGGTGTATGCTTAGTTTTTCATGAAATTCTCTATAGTGAGTGCATCAAGCTCACAAACATGCCTACTTGCTATCTGTTTTCTGACATGTCCAGTTTTTCTGCTAAGTCTGAAATCTGTAACGAAACTTGCTTAATTGACATGGGTGTTATTATATTTTCTGATCCTTTTTGGCTTATGGTCAGTAAGTGACTTTTGTTAAGTGCTTTGATTAGATTCATGCCATGCCTTGGTTTGCTATTTCCTATTACTGTAGCATGTTGTTTGCTTGCTCTAAACATGTCATCCTGATGTTAATTTCTGGCATGATAATATTTTCTCCAAGTCTGTGAAGCTGAGATGTTTTGCACTTTTGCCATGCTTGTTTGAACCTGTTGTGGTATGATTTAGCCGTAGCTCAGTGTTCATATTTTGTCAAGCATCTTGATTAGTTCTCTTTCATATGCTTTGTTGATATGTTTGGGTGCAGTAGCTTAATTTCTTGTTGCTTGCTAAGTAGCATCATGCTGTTAATGGCAGATTATTGTCATTCTTGTTTTGCTTGTCATTTGCAAACCGTGAATCCGATTCCGGTGATCTTTATATCGATTTCAACCGAAATCACCTCACCTATCCAGTGGCATACTTGGTTTGCCAAGATTATGCATTGTTCACCTTTTTCCTTTCGGAGCACGCATATGCATTGCATATCACATCTCGCATATCATGTCATGTTTTGCATCATGTTGGTTGTGCATTGCATCATGATTGATGTTTGTCCCCTTTGCTTGTGTTTTTGTTGTGGGTAGAGCCGGGAGACGGGTACGTGAACGAGGAACCTGTCGAGAACGCTTACGAGGACCAAGCTTTCGACAACTCTGAGAACCTTGCAGGCAAGATGACCATACCCTCGAAATCACTTCTATCTTTGCTTGCTAGATGCTCGCTCTTTTGCTCTGCCTATGCTACGATACCTACCACTTGCTTATCATGCCTCCCATATTGTCAAACCAAGCCTCTAACCCACCTTGTCCTAGCAAACCGTTGTTTGGCTATGTTACCGCTTTGCTCAGCCCCTCTTATAGCGTTGTTAGTTGCAGGTGAAGATGAACTTTGTTCCTTGTTGGAACATGGAGATGTTGTTCCTTGTTGGAACATGTTTACTTGTTGGGATATCACAATATATCTTATTTAATTAATGCATCTATATACTTGGTAAAGGGTGGAAGGCTCGGCCTTATGCCTGGTGTTTTGTTCCACTCTTGCCGCCCTAGTTTCCGTCATATCGGTGTTATGTTCCTGGATTTTGCGTCCCTAACGCGGTTGGGTGATTTATGGGACCCCCTTGACAGTTCGCTTTGAATAAGACTTTTCCAGCGAGGCCCAACCTTGGTTTTACCATTTGCCTCACCACCACCTATTTTCCCTTGGGAGTAATTAACCCAAGGGTCATCTTTATTTAGCCCCCCGGGCCAATGCTTGTCTAAGTGTTGGTCCAATCTAGAGCACCGTGCGGGACCGTCCCTTGGCAACTTGGGTTATGTTGGTACCTGTATGCTTAGCTTATCCGGTGTTGCCCTGAGAACGAGATATGTGCAGCTCCTATCAGGATGTCGGCGCATCGGGCGGCTTTGCTGGACTTGTTTTATTGCTGTCGAAATGTCTTGTATCCGGGATTCCGAGACTGATCGGGTCTTCCCGGGGAGAAGGAATATCCTTCATTGATCGTGAGAGCTTATCATGGGCTAAGTTGGGACACCCCTGCAGGGTTTGAACTTTCGAAAGCCGTGCCCGCGGTTATGTGGCAGATGGGAATTTGTTAATGTCCGGTTGTAGAAAACCCGAAGTTGATCTTAATTAAAATACATCAACCGCGTGTGTAACCGTGATGGTCTATTCTCGGCGGGGTCCGGGAAGTGAACACGGTGTTGGAGTTATGCTTGACGTAAGTAGTTTCAGGATCACTTCTTGATCATAGTTGTTCGACCGTGCTTTTGCCTTCTCTTCTCGCTCTCATTTGCGTATGTTAGCCACCATAAATGCTAGTCGCTTGCTGCAGCTCCACCTCACTACCCTGTCCTACCTTTAAGCTTAAATAGTCTTGATCTCGCGGGTGTGAGATTGCTGAGTCCCCGTGACTCACAGATACTTCCAAAACCAGTTTGCAGGTGCCGATGAAACCGTGCAGGTGCCGCATCCGAGCTCAAGGAGGAGTTCGATGAAGATCTTGTTCGTTGTGTTGTTTCGTTTCAGTTGATCAGTAGTGGAGCCCAGTCGGGACGATCGGGGATCTGTGTAGCATTTGGGGTAGTCTTCTTTTATTTTGGTTCCGTAGTCGGACCTTGATTGTATCTGTATAATGTAATGCTTTACTCATGTATTGTGTGAAGTGGCGATTGGAAGCCAACTATGTATCTCTTTCCCTTATGTATTACATGGGTTGTGTGAAGATTACCTCACTTGCGACATTGCTTTCAATGCGGTTATGCCTCTAAGTCGTGCTTCGACACGTGGGAGATATAGCCGCATTGAGGGCGTTACAGGTTTGTCCATCATATGTACACAGGTCTATCAAATGGTGGCCGCATTCACGACAGTCGCATGGTGGTTCGGTCAGTTTCCGTACATAGTCCGGCGAACGCCGCATCCGGAGCTCAGACCGACCTGCGAATTCAGGCTTTGCCACGCCTTTACCGCATCATGCCGACGCCCTGCATCGACATTGACTTCGGCGCCAGGCCATATTTCTTTTATTACTCACTTTGCATAAATTATTCATTATGCAACGATTTTTTTTAATTATCATTATTACTATTATCTCCCGTTTGCACTATTTTTGTGCACAGAAAAATGATCCGGGGACTTCAGCGTCACTCTGCCGGTCTGCATCGACCGTGTTATGTCACCTCTTCGGCGTGTCGAGCTCTCCGCTCCGCCACCCCGGGACCGGCTTGGGGGATAGAACCTTGTCCCGCATCAAGCTCGGACTGCGAACACATTAACCAGCTAAGTCGCTTTCATGCTCAAAGCTTTAATTTCTAACTTGTGTTCGGTTCGACCAAGCGTTATACTTTTTTGGAAAAAAGTTGCTTGTAAATTTTATTCCTTGTCCAAACTTTGTTTGTGATGCATAAATTCAAATACCCCGTTTACTTGGGGGCTTCCTTTATGAAGCTTTTCCTGTTGCATATGATTATACTTGTACGGCTTCGTTCCTTGTTCGTGTATTACGCCACAATATGCACCATATTGACTTAAGCGATTTGCAAGCTGGGTTGCCTCGCTCCTGTGTTTACCCCTGCGTTCCCGATTTTTCGGCTAGGGAGTAAAGGGAGCACCTCTGCGATTGTCACGATCGGGTCGCCCGAGCCGGACCTCAGACTGGGTGAAGCCGAAATCTAGCGCTCTTATAGTTTTCAATGATGGTCGGCACACAACGGAACTCATGAGTACAAAAAATCTATTGCACAAGTCTCATAATAACAATGAGCACCGAAGAAAGGTATCGGTGGGGGTACTATTTTTTCGAAAATGTTTCTTACACTTCGCAGTAATATAGCATAAGTTCCCTGAGCACGCTTTGTCTGTTATAGCCTTATGGCCTGATTGCCTGGTTATTGGAAACACCGTCGATATTCTCGACCGATGGAGTACATAACACTTTTCGGTCCTTGACCGAAGAGGGAGAAGCCGACGGTCGGTTAAGACGTGTTTAAAGTTTGGTTGAACATAGGTATGATATAAGTACTTCGGTACATGCAATCATTCTCCTACCCAAGTCACTTGGGGGCTCTTAAGTTTATTTGAGCCATTTTATAATAAGTGTTCTTCTTCTTAGTCGTTGCAAAGTTTTATTATTATTATTTATCACTCCTTTTTTCGACACGAGTGTGCGGTCACTAGCCGGGGAGCCTAATTTCTCTCTCAAAGCCGCTAGAGTTTAGTTTGCTAAACTGGCATGATGAGAAGTACTCCGCCCTCGGGACAGGAGGTTGAAGCCGTAGGCTGACCCGCTCGAAGTCTTGAGATAGGATGTATCATGTTAAAGCACGACAGAAGCACTTCTTTTTTCTAAGACCAATTTTTGGATTGGCACCGAACACTTGATATTGTTCGAACGTCATGTTTTTACTGGCATTTCTTGGTTTTCCAAGCTCTTTGGCACTTTTAAACTATTTGTGCTTTTCCAGCATTAGTCTCGCAGTGCAATGCCAGACACCTTTTAGGGATTCGGCAAAACCATTCTCAGATATTGCTATATATGCATCGGTTTCGAATTGTGTCTTCGGTCAATAGTTGGGTTGCCCGGCTCCTGCACTTGCTTCCTACGTTCCGTTTTTTTCGGCTAGGCGTGCAAAGGGAGAACCACTGCGATTGTGCTTCCAGCTCACATGGTTAAGCACCTCAGTGGAGAAAGCCGAAAACTGACTGTCACAATAAGCGTAAACTGGTCAGCGATCCGATGACTATGTTAAATAACAGGCCGTTCATAACATTGGCCGAAGTGTTTACAGGTTGACCTCGACTGTCGCCGAACACTACCGGGGGCTATTAACTTGCCTCCCAAACTAAATCCTCGATATTTTGCTCTTACATTGGAGCTGAGGTTTTATGATCATGCTTAGCATGACAACCCAAAGAAAGGAACCGATAGCAGGACTATTTTCTTTGGAAGACATTTCTTCTATTAAACAGTAATATAACATATCTCTCCACGTACCTTTGTTTATAAAACCGTATGGCCAGATTCCCTTGTTTGTCGTAAATCTTTGCCCTCATAAAGTCTTTATAAAGTAAGACAAACACTCCTCGGCTACTAGCCGAGGAGGTGGAAGCCGATGTTCGGTCAACAAAGTTTTGTACAATGCGGATCCGAGCATTAAATGACGTAAAGTACTTGGATACATAGAGTCATTACACACAATTTATGATTTTACTATGGATATCGATCCTTAATTCGGCCACCCGTGCCCGCATTAAGGCTCGGGGGCTACTGGGCTTCGGGCTTATTATTTAAACATATTAAAGGGGCACATCGATCCCCTGATCTGGTGTTACCACCCGACCAGTGTCTCGGGGCTACTGCATTGCTTGTCCAATGCAGAAAATTTTATGTGTAATATAGTTTCCGAGGAGATTTTGATCCTCAGCTTGATCGGCCGCACCCAACCTGAGTCTCGAGGACTGAGCACGCCGCTTTTAGTGTCCCGAAGTATTCTGCCGAGCTAGGACTTGATCCTCAGGCCGATTTTGCAAATCGACCTGAGTCTCAGCGGCTACTGGGATCAGCGGTCTTATGTCATCCTTCAAGTGCATCTCGGGTTTTAGACCGATACCCACCTTGAGGTCTACTGGCTATATATCTTGGTAGAGAATAAATTGCACCAATAAAAAATATTGACAAAAATCGGCCCACATTCGGGGTGGTGCACCACATCGGAAGCAGTCCGACATAAAGCTCGGGCGCTAGTGGCTGTCTCCATAGAGGGCATTTCCGGCATTAAGGTCGGCTAAACTCCTTCAAACTTCTTTGAACCAAGTTGATTTACGACACCTCGGATACAGTCTGGCGTTGGAGCTCGGATATAGTCCGGCGTTGGAGCTCGGATACATAGTCCGGCGTTGGAGCTCGGATACATTCCGGCATTAGAGCTGTCAAGCGGTCCGGCGTTGGTGCTCGGCTGCAAAAGATACCTCGAATGCAGTCCCGCGTTGGAGCTCGGACGCAAGAGGACACTGCCTCCCGGGAACAACTTCAAACCCGAGGTGTGGCATAAAAATAAACAAGGCATTGGTAAAGGCCGGAAACTTAAAGGGGCTCCTCGGATACCCGACGCGTAAACCCGTCGAATGCATTTCGGCGATCCTCATGATCAAAGATAAAGAAGATTTGTTGAACCAGTTTTCAAGACCGACGACCGAAGATGAAGAACAGTTCGGAAGAATCGAGGAGCGTCCCTAACTTGAAGACCGGTTCAGGGGGCTACTGACGGTGTCCTGGACTAGGGGGTACTCACCACATCGTCTCCCAATCTATTAGATTGGGCCGAGGACCCCCGTGGCCGTATACTCATGGGCCAGTTCGGGCAGCTGCCGCATACAAGGAAGATTCCACAAGACTTGGCGATCAAGACAAGGACTTCTCACCACCGGCGTATTCGGCTAGGACTCTTGTTAACCTAGGCCTTTGGTGCATTATATAAACCAGGGCCAGGCTAGTCGACAGAACATACAACAATCATACCGTAGGCTAGCTTCTAGGGTTTAGCCTCCTCGATCTCGTGGTAGATCTACTCTTGTACTACCCATATCATCAATATTAATCAAGCAGGACGTAGGGTTTTACCTCCATCGAGAGGGCCCGAACCTGGGTAAAACTTCGTGTCCCTTGTCTCCTGTTACCATCCTCCTAGACGCACAGTTCGGGACCCCCTACCCGAGATCTGCCGGTTTTGACACCAACAACGGTTCTTGCTAGAAGCCCGTAGCAGCCACGTAAAACTTGCAACACCAAAGTAGAGGACGTCTAACTTGTTTTTGCAGGGCATGTTGTGATGTGATATACGTTATTGTATGAGATTCTCATGTTATGAAATAGTTATAGGCAACCGGAAGGAGCCTTATGGTTGTCTCTTTATTGTATGAAATGCAAACGCCATGTAATTGCTTTACTTTATCACTATGCATTAGCGATATTTGTAGAAGCAATAGTTGGCGAGACGACCACAACGCAATGACGGAGGTCAAGGTGTCGAGCCGGTGACGATGCTTTAGAGATGGAGATCAAAAGCACAAGATGATGATGGCCATATCATGTCACATATTTTGATTGCATGTGATGTTTATATTTTATGCATCTTATTTTGCTTAGTACGGCGGTAGCATTATAAGATGATCCCTTAACTAAATTTCAAGATAAAAGTGTTCTCCCTGAGTATGCCCCGTTGCTACAGTTCATCGTGTTGAGACACCACGTGATTATCGGTTGTGATAGACTCTATGTTCACATACAATAGGTGCAAGACAGTTTTGCACATGCGAAATACTTGGGTTAAACTCGACGAGCCTAGCATGTACAGACATGGCCTCCGAACACTAGAACCGAAAGGTCGAACGTGAACCATCACTACACCACAACACTTGATTGAGGGCAATTAACTGCCGGGAGAAATACCTAATCAAGGGCAAATAGTCTGCCGGGAATTATGCTACCGCCGACAGAAATACTAGAGGGCAGATAAACTGCCGGGAGAAGACGAATAGCTACGGCATATGGACTGCCGGTGGTGATTTATACCATCCACGGCTCCCTAACTGCCGGCACAAGTGAATCTCGCTCCACTGTCTGCCGGGACTCTCTATGGTGTGAGACCGACATAATTGGGCCAAACGCACGCAGGCAGGCTGAAGCGCGCGCGAGACCAGAAAATATCTACCGCCCCCACAAATTCTTCCCATATCCTAAAAAAAGTTCTTTCCCAAATCGAACCCTCCTCCCAGGCTCTCGCCCTCGTCCCGACCAACGCCGCCGCCGACCCCCTCCTCCGTCGACCGCTCCTTCCATCGCCCACCCCTCCACCAACCTACGCGACCCTCACTAGGATCAATGGATCCAGTGCATCCAGGTTGGCGTCGCCTCCCTCCTTTCGGCACCGCCGCCAGGAATGGCTGACAGCGCCGGTGCGTCAGGTCGATGTCGCCTTCATCTCCAGCACCAGATCTTGCGACGAAAACCGTGTCTCGTCCATCGCGTTGCGAGCACGGTGACGGCAAGGGCGAGATGAAGCTGTTCTTCCTGGCTCCTCTACATCTCAGGGTCGTCCCCTCACAACCACGCCGCCGCGCTCCTCATCTCCACGGCCCTCTGCGCTGACGAGCACGGGTAGGCTTCCCACCATGGTTCCCTCCACCCCGACGGTGAGTGTGGTGCATGCTCCTCACTACGCTGGCACAAGATGCTGCTCAGATCCGTCATGTTGGAAACCTGATGCAGACGAGTTTTTCCTTACCAAGATGCTGCTCAGATCCGTCACACCTCCTCTCCCCTGTCCCTCCTCCTGCCTTCAAGAGGGCAGATCCCTTTGGATGCTGTCAATTTTGTATGTTGAGATGAGGTTTTTAGATTTGTTTGGTCTGATGTGAGTTCTCCCCCAACTTTTTGGGTGGATTTTTGGTTCCTGCTACCATGGAGAACGAGCATCCCCTCTGAATTTTTGCCTTTTCGTGAGCTTGGAGAGCTGACACTTTGCATCTTGTGCCTACCTCTGGCCACATTGTTTTTGAGCAAATATTCATCATATAACATTTTTATATGTTTCTCTGTTTTGCCATAGCAAAGTAAGAAGGGAGTAGGAGGCCCGCAAAAGGAGAATGAGAATGAAGCTATGCTGCTTGAAAAAAGAAAGAATCTGCAGTCCTCACAAAGAACCTGAAACAACACTCTGGAAAAAAGAGAGAAGGAAACAACAATCTTGGAAGGGAAATAAAGAAACCACAGCTTGTTCACTAAATTTTCAGTGAGTGGTAATGCTCTCTTCACACATATAATCTGACTTTCAAACACTATTAATTAGAAACAATATAATCCGACTTTCAAACTTTACCTTAGTCATGTCAGCTCCATTTTCAAAAACCATGCTTTTATCGATTGATGGTAGGACTTGGGAGCAAAGGGTGTGGCAGCTGATCTTATTTTCATCCATTACATATATAATTGTTTTTTCACTATTGAGGATATCTTCTTTCTTCAAGTCACATGAAGTATTTCAGGATATGATATAAACTGCAACTGCATCCACTTTCTTTCTTGTACACAGAAGACTCTGCCATGTACAGAAATGATTTTCGTTAGATTCCATGCTCACTCACTTGTATTTATATGTAATCTAGTGTGTAATAACATACTTAAACATGCAAGTATA
Organism: Aegilops umbellulata; assembly: GCA_032464435.1. NCBI lineage: Eukaryota > Viridiplantae > Streptophyta > Magnoliopsida > Poales > Poaceae > Aegilops > Aegilops umbellulata. Next base: position 318,053,780 of record CP136054.1, read on the forward strand.
TGCGACCCATGCCATACATGGCCCAGCTCATAACTTTAATTTGATTCATGTTCCATTCATCACACGTCCTAAACTGGTGCATAAATCAGCTTGTTTGTTTATTTGTACAAAGCCATGGTCTAATTTTTTAGGCTAATTCAACTTGTTGGGAGATGTAGGATAGTCAACCAATATAGAAACTTGTCCTAGATTTTTTATATTGTGGGAAGCATAGTAGATACAGAGACTTAGAAGGAAAAGTAGGCCCAAATAACGCTAACTTGATTCGCTGGCTAGTACAGTAACTTTGTGTATGTAACCTGCTTATACCACTTTGCTTATTACAGTTTTTTATATTGTGGGCAGCGTAGTGGATACAGAGACTTAGAAGGAAAAGTAGGCCCAAATAACGCTGACTTGATTAGCTGGCTAGTACAGTAACTTTGTGTATGTAACCTGCTTATGCCACTTTGCTTATTACAGTAACTTGTATCCTGAATTTACTGATCCTACTTGAAACTACAGCTGTAAATTTGCATATGTACTTGTACAGTACACTAGCTTTAAAATGCACTTGTGTAATGTTTAGGGTGTGATCATGGCCTCGTGATTGTGTTTGAAAATGCAGAAAAAAAATCAAAATGGTCATCAATTCTGTTCGCGCTTTACTTTGGTACAGTAATATTTAGCTATGTGCGGTATGAAGTTGGCCAGTTTTAAATACCTGAGATCAGGAACAAATGTCTCTATTTTTCTCTTTAATTAAAATACCTAGTGCTTTCATTTCACACACTTGTACTTGCAACAATATCAGGTACATCTACTGGCTGGCATACAACTTCACAATCACTTTGACTTAATACAGAATCTTAATTAACTTGCTAAATGCAGAGAAACTAAACATTCATTATGTTCTCGGCCCCTTATGCGGCAGACACACTACCATTATCAGATCCAATATAGATGACCATATTACAGCCAAAGCACCCGATTACATACCATGAGTCTATAGCCTCACTTCTGCTGTAGGCAAGTGTTTAAAATACAAGGTACACCTACTAGTTTTTGTTAATATTTGTACAGACTTTGCACACTGTATTAGGATGAGAAGTAAGATAAGCTTGCTACTATCAAGATGATAAAAAATGGACGTGTTGATGTCCAGGACATGTTCGTACTGTAGTAGAGATTACTCTAGAGATGTTACTTGTTTCTCTATATTTCAGAACATATGCCGCTTTTGTATGTGGGCATGCGGCTGTTATATGTGATTGTTGTAACATCTTTCTTAAGTTCTGAGTGCAACTGTTGTGTGTAACATCTGCCGATCTATTGCAGGTTTCCTAAAGGTACAAAAGTTGATCGAGGTATGGAAGATCTTCAAGTTGCTGAAGATTTGGAAGACCTACAATTAAGTTTGTGGAATGATAGTGTCGTATGTCTTGTTTGTTGAACCTGGAGACTTGCTCTGCTCATTTTGATGGTTGTTAAGCTCATTTTGGTTGTGTGGCACATCTAAAAACATATGTACTTCTCCTTTTGTGGCACTACTTTATTTTGGTTGTGTGACACATCTGTAAACATATATGTACTTCTCTTTTGGCACAACCGGCTTATATATGGTCGTTATATTTATTGGATATACTTTACTGTTTATGATGAGGCCTATATGTTAGTTTAATTGTAGTGCATGCACAAATCGTGTGATATGTCTTGATTACCTAAACATATGGGAAACACTTCCTATTAGAAGTCTGATAGGCAACTTTTGTCAGACTGGTCCTGTGTCGTTGATTCTTTCCTAATCCAACGATCCATATTTAGAAGCAAATTATCAATCAGTCAATTAATCTCTTAATTATCCATCCTGAGTTAATGTCGCATCCTCCCACGACCCAACCAACTCACTGCGGCCAAGGCGAGTAAATCTCGCCCCGCCTGCATCGTCCCAACGAATTCATCCTCGAGCTCGCTGCGACGGCTACCTCCGCCACCATTCTCCGCACCCAAAAATCCGCGACGGTTACAACTCGTCCACGTTGATGGTGCGGCGTCCCTCCTGTGTCTGCTCCGCCCTTCCTTCTCACCAGACCGTGTAACCCCCATCGCCGTGAAAAAACTACAGTTCGATTCATCTCATCTTTTATCCATTTTAATCAATTATTTTGATTTGCGTTACTTTTGATCTGGGTGTGATTTTGCTCCTCTATCCCATTTCCCTGCAGCATTGTCGTCGACTTATTCATCTACTCAGGCCCTCAACAGCGACACACTAACGACGGCTTGCTGTTGCAGCTGGTGGCTGCCACCGATGTCCCCTTCATCCAACGACGACGACCATCACCAATCTGTACAAAATCGGTCATCAACTCGTCTCATTTCCTCTAGTTGATTCATTTTTTTCATCTCAATTTGGTATATACGAAGTCACTGGATTATTCACTAATTTTGGTGAATTTAGTGCTAATTACATTTTCAAATTTTTATGCTTTTGATTGAGATGATTCATTTTGAGAAAGCACTGTTTTCTATACTCAAATATCTATGCTTCCCATCTAGTTTTTCTTTGCTTCCACCATGCAGTAGTTGTCAAGATTTGCATGGATACGATGCTCCCAAATCACCATGCTTCATGCATATCGTACTTGTGCTTCGTAAGTGCATACAGTTTATTCATAATTAAGTACCATGGTATGAAGCTTCACCTTGTCGGTGTATCATTTGCGTCATGCATTATTAACTTGAGCTTCTATAGTACTTTCAATTTGCTTCATTTTCATGCCTCATTTTTTTGTAGGCTTCATGTTTGTACTTGATTCCAAAAAAGCCCATGCTTCTTAAAATGCTCATATTGACTGGACAAAAGTCATGTCACCCCTTCTGATCTTAACCTGAAGCAGTAGAGTCAAGTATTGTTACCAGTTTTTTTGTTGTCAAACCATGCGAGTCATGCTGTATTTTTATTTCTTATTTCTTGTTTTATTTGTCCAGTTATTATGGTTGCAGGTGACATATGTTTATATTTGCTAATGTACATCTAATTATTTATTTTCAGTACACATCTAGAAATCATGAAGAGGAAAATTTAGTTCATTTTGAACAGTCGTTTTGCGGAAGATCGATTCAGTGTGTAGTTTTAGGACTCAAAAGTCAGCTGGGAAACCTACATCATTGATCGTGGGTGCCATCATTCTCTGGAAGTTGGCCCTTTTATCAGCCTTGAGGGGCGAGGACCATGATGGCTGCATGATCTGCTCGATGCCTGGAGGAGCTGCAGCGAAGTCAATCTGATGGTTTCCTCATCCAATGTGTACAAAAACAAGTAGGAACAATTACCAATTTGTTTCGAAGCGGACGTTTGACACATGGAAGCGAATTGACTTACTACCTCCAGGAATCGTACTCCATTTGATAGTACCATTTTTTTATTTTCAAAAAAATCCCAAATTTGTTTGAAGGATTTGTAATAGTGACCATGGAAATAGTATTCTCTTTGGGAGTAAATTATTATTTGATGGAAGAAATTCTCTAGTCAATGGAAACAAGATAGCGATGTTTCATAAACATGTATTTTGTTCTCTTCGATGGAAGCAAATTAATATTTGGTTGGAAGCAATTCACTAGTCGATGGAAACAAGATAACAAAGCTTTTGAATCGTATCTCTTTATGCGGACATAGTTTTCTATTAAATCAAAGCATATTTTCCAATCACCATGGAAGCAAATTCTTCGGTGAAAAGAAACACAACTTTGTTCTAAAGCAAGCAAATTGTTACGCGACATTACAGACTAAGGAGGAAGCAGAGATTATTTGCATCGAAAGAAAATTTGAATCAAATTAATTAAAAGATTTGCTTCCTACAAATCCATTACTAGTAGTTTCCTGAAACAAAGCAATGAAGTGCAGATTGGTAGTTAATTCCCCGTAATTAGGGGTGCCGTGTGTGCTAACAGGAAGCAATTATTAAGAAGCAATCAAACCACCATGCACAACCTGGTAATAGATCCAGTGGCCATCTTACATCTTATCCTACGGCTTAGCACTGGTCTGATAGGAAGAAAGAATCAGTAGTCTGATCCCTAGTGCTTCCCTAAACATATATACTGATTGGATGTTGCATTAGGGATGCCTAGAACCAATTGGTAGTGAAATCAAGGTGCTGGCATAATAATTGCCGGGTAAACATGCTTGAGCAGGCAATTGAACTGCCGGCAACTCTAGTTTCATGTGCTTGACTAATCTGCCGGGAGAAAATAGACTGCCGGCAAATACATGAGCCAGGGCAGATAAACTGGCGGGAGAAGTCTATCTGCCGGGACAAGTAATCCCCGGCAGCCGTTCTCGTGGCAGTTCTATCTGCCGGGAGAAACATTGTCCCGGCAGTTTATCTGCCCTTTAAAGTGACTTCTCCCAGCAGTTTGCCTGTCCTTACATCAGTGTTGTGGTGTAGTGCATATAGTAGATATGATCAACATAGAGATGTTCACCATTGATGACTACTCCATCTCACGTGATGATCGGACATGGATTAGTTGATTTGGATCACGATCATATAGATGACTTCAGGGATGTCTATCTAAGTGGGAGTTCTTAAGTAATTTGATTAATTGAACTTAATTCATCATTAACTTAGTCCTAATAGTATTTGCATATCTATGTTGTAGATCAATGGCCCATGCTACCGTTCCCCTAATTTTTGATGCATTCGTAGAGAAAGCTAAGTTAAAAGATGATGGTAGCAACTACACGGACTGGGTCTGTAACTTGAGGATTATCATCATTGCTACACAGAATAGTTATGTCCTTGATGCATCGCTAGGTGACAAGCCCCCTCCCGCTAATATAGATGCTTTGAACTTCTGGTAGACGCGATCTGATGACTACTCTATAGTTCAGTGTGCCATGCTCTATGACATAGAATCGGGACTTCAAAGACGTTTTGAACGTCATGGAGCATATGAGATGTTCTAGGAATTGAAGTTAATATTTCAAGAAAATGCCCGAGTTGAGAGATATGAAGTCTCCAACAAGTTCAATAGTTGTAAGATGGAGGAGAACAGTTCTGTCAATGAACACATACTCAAAATGTCTGGGTATCATAATCACTTGACTCAGCTGGGACTTAATCTTCCAGATGATAGTGTTATTGGCAGAGTTATTCAATCACTCCCACCAAGCTACAAAGGCTTCATGATGAACTATAATATGCAAGGGATGGAGAAGACAATTCCCGAGCTCTTCGCAATGCACAAAGTTGCGGAGGTAGAAATAAAAAAGGAGCATCAAGTGTTGATGGTTAACTAGACGACTAGTTTCAAGAAAAGGGCAAGGGAAAGAAAGGAACTTCAAGAAGAATGGAAAGCAAGTTGCCAATCCTAGGAAGAAGCCCAAAGTTGGACCCATGCTTGAAATTGAGTGCTTCTACTACAAAGGGACTGGTCACTGGAAGCGGAACTGCCCCAAGCATTTGGCAGATAAGAAGGATGGCAAAGTGAACAAACGTATATTTGATATACTCCCTCCGCTCCGAATTACTTGTCTTGGATTTGTCTAGATACGGATGTATCTAGCACTAAAATGAGTCTAGATACATCCGTATCTAGACAAATCCAAGACAAGTAATTCGGGAGTACATGTTATTGATGTGTACCTTACTAATGCTCGTAGTAGTGCCTGGGTATTTGATACTGGATCGGTTGCTCATATTTGTAACTCGAAACATGAGCTACGGATTAAACAAAGATTGGCTAAGGACGAGGTGACGATGGACATCGGGAATGGTTCCATGGTCGATGTGATCGCCGTCGGCACCCTACCTCTACATCTACCTTCGGGATTAGTTTTAGACATGAATAATTGTTGTTTGGTGCCAGCGTTGAGCATGAACACTATATCTGGATCTTGTTTAGTGCAAGACGGCTATTCATTTAAATTGGAGAATAATGGTTGTTCTATTTATATGAGTAATATCTTTTATGGTCATGCACACTTGAAGAGTGGTCTATTTTTGTTGAATCTCGATTGTGGTGATACACATTTTCATAATATTGATGTCAAAAGATGCAAAGTTGATAATGATAGTGCAACATATTTGTGGCACTGTCGTTTAGGTCATATTGGTGTAAAGCGCATGAAGAAACTCCATGCATATGGGCTTTCGGAATCACTGGATTATGAATCATTTGATACTTGCGAACCATGCCTCATGGGCAAGATGACTAAAGTTCCGTTCTCCGGAACAATGGAGCGACCTAATGACTTATTGGAAATAATACATACCGATGTATGCGGTCAAATGAGTGTTGAGGCACGTGACAGGTATCATTTTTTCTGACCTTCACACATGATCTGAGCAGATATGGGTATATCTACTTAATGAAACACAAGTCTGAAACATTTGAAAAGTTCAAAGAATTTCAGAGTGAAGTGGAGAATCGTCGTAATAAGAAAATTAAATTTCTACGATCTGATCATGGAGATGAATATTTGAGTTACGAGTTTGGCCTTCATTTAAAACAATTTGGAATAGTTTCACAACTCATGCCACCTGGAACACCACAGTGTAATGGTGTGTCCAAACCTCGTAACCATACTTTATTAGATATGGTGCTATCTATGATGTCTCTTACCGATTTACCACTATCGTTTTGGGGTTATGCATTAGAGACAACTGCATTCATGTTAAGTAGGGCACCGTCTAAATCTGTTGAGACGACACCATATGAACTGTGGTTTGGCAAGAAACCTAAGTTGTTGTTTCTTAAAGTTTGGGGTTGCGACACTTATGTCAAAAGGCTTCAGCCTGATAAGCTCGAACCCGAATCGGAGAAGTGCGTCTTCATATGATACCCTAAGGAAACAATTGGGTACACCTTCTACCACAGATCCGAAGGCAAGATCCTTGTTGCCAAGAATGGAACCTTTCTAGAGAAGGATTTTCTCTCAAAATAAGTAAGTGGGAGGAAAGTAGAACTTGATGAGGTAATTGTACCTTCTCTCAATTTGGAAAGTAGCTCATCAAAGAAATCCATTCCCCTGATCCCTGCACCACCTAGAGAGGAAGCTAATGATGCTGATCATGAAACTTTAGGTCAAGTTACTACTGAACCTCGTAGGTCGAACAGAACATGTGCCGCAGCCGAGGGGTACAGTAATCCTATTCTGGAAGTCATGTTACTAGACCATGGCGAACCTACGAACTATGAAGAAGCTATGATGAGCCCAGATTCTGATAAATGGCTTGAGGCCATGAAATCTGGGATGGGATCCATGTATGAGAACAAAGTGTGGACTTTGGTGGACTTGCCCGATGATCGGAGAGTCGTAGAGAAAAACTGTTATTCCCTATGCCTTAAAGCCCGACCACTGCAGAAGATACAGAGATAATGAAACTCATTCCCTATGCCTTAGCCACAGGTTCTATCATGTATGCCATGTTGTGTACGGGACCAGATATGTGCCTTGCCATAAGTCTGGCGGGGAGGTACCAAAGTAATCCAGGAGTCGATCACTGGACAGGGTCAAGAACATGCTGAAGTACCTGAAAAGGACCAAGGATATGTTTCTCGTTTATGTAGGTGACAAAGAGCTCGTCGTAAATTAAGGAGTCTGGATGAAGGAGTTCATACCCGATCTAGGTGTAATACCTAGTGCATTGGGTCCAATGTAAATCTTTTGTGACAATACTAGAGCAATTGTCTTGGCGAAGGAATCCAGATTTCACAAAAGAACCAAACACATCAAGAGACGCTTCAACTCCATGAGTGATCAAGTCAAGGAGGGAGGCATAGAGATCTGCAAAATACATACAGATCTGAATGTAGCAGACCCGTTGACTAAGCATCTTCCACGAGCAAAACATGATCAGCACCAGGACTCCACGAGTGTTAGAATCATTAGAATGTAATCTATATTATTGACTCTAGTGCAAGTGGGAGACTTAAGGAAATATGCCCTAGAGGCAATAATAAATTTGTTATTTTATATTTCCTTATTCATGATAAATGTTTATTATTCATGCTAGAATTGTATTGATCGGAAATCTTAATACATGTGTGAATACATAGACAAACACTGTGTCCCTAGTGAGCCTCTACTTGACTAGCTCATTGATCAAAGATGGTTAAGGTTTCCTGACCATGGACATGAGTTGTCATTTGATAATGGGATCACATCATTAGGAGAATGATGTGATGGACAAGACCCATCCGTTATCTTAGCATATTGATCGTTCAATTTTATTGCTATTGCTTTCTTCATGTCAAATACATATTCCTTCGACTATGAGATTATGCAACTACCGGATACCAGAGGAATGCCTTTTGTGCTATCAAACGTCACAACGTAATTGGGTGATTATAAAGATGCTCTACAGGTACTTCCGAAGGTGTTTGTTGAGTTGGCTTAAATAGAGATTAGGATTTGTCACTCCGAGTAACGGAGAGGTATCTCCGGTCCCTCTCGGTAATACACATCATAAGCTTGCAAGCAAACGACTAAGGAGTTGGTCACGAGGTGATGTATTATGGAATGAGTAAAATGACTTGCTGGTAACGAGATTGAACTAGGTATAAAGATACCGACGATCGAATCTCGGGCAAGTTACATACCGATAAACAAAGGGAATAATGTATGTTGTCATAACGATTCGACCGATAAAGATCTTTGCATAATATGTAGGAGCCAATATGGGCATCTAGGTTTAGCTATTGTTTATTGACCGGAGAGGTGTCTTGGTCATGTCTACATAGTTCTTGAACCTGTAGGGTCCGCACGCTTAACGTTCCACGACGATATTGTATTATATGAGTTATGTGATTTGGTGACCGAATGTTGTTCGGAGTCCCGGATGAGATCACGGACATGACGAGGAGTCTCGAAATGGTCGAGAGGTAAATATTGATATATTGGACTATATTATTTGGACACCAGAAGTGTTCCGGAGGGTACCAGGTACATATCGGGTCACCAGAAGGGGTTCCGGGCACCCCCGGCAAAAGATATGGGCCTTATGGGCCAAGAGGGGAAACACACCAGCTACCAAGGGCTGGTACGCCCCCCATATGGGCCGAACAAAGGGGAGAAGGAAATAGGGGAAGAGAAAGGAAAGGGGGGATTCGGCCTCCCCCTTCCCTTTCTCCCCCTCCTCTTTCCTTCCTCCTCCGGTAAATGAGGGGGGCGGCCTAGGAGGAACCCGAGTAGGATTTGGTCCTACTTGGGGCACCTCCTGGCCTCTCCCCTCTCCCTCCCACCTATATATATGTGGGGGGACGCCTCTAGCACACACTAGAAAATTTCCTAGCCGTGTGCGGTGCCCCTCCACCCTTTACAGCCTCGGTCATATTTTCGTAGTGATTAGGCGAAGCCCTGCGAGGATCACTTCACCATCACCTACACCACGATGTTGTGCTGACAGAACTCATCTACTACCTCGACGTCTTGCTGGATCAATAAGGCAAGGGACAACACTGATGACCCACAAGTATAGGGGATCTATCGTAGTCCTTTCGATAAGTAAGAGTGTCGAACCCAACGAGGAGCAGAAGGAAATGATAAGCGGTTTTCAGTAAGGTATTCTCTGCAAGCACTGAAATTATCGGTAACAGATAGTTTTGTGATAAGGTAATTTGTAACGGGTAACAAGCAATGAAAGTAAGTAAGTTGCAGCAAGATGGCCCAATCCTTTTTGTAGCAAAGGATATGCCTGGACAAACTCTTATATGAAGGAAAACGCTCCCGATGACACATGGGAATTATCGTCAAGCTAGTTTTCATCACGCTCATATGATTCGCGTTCGTTACTTTGATAATTTGGAATGTGGGTGGAACGGTGCTTGGGTTCTGTCCTAACCCCTATTGCAAGCGTCCGCAACTGCAAAAGAAGTATTAAGGTAAACCTAACCATAGTATGAAACATATAGATCCAAATCAGCCCCTTACGAAGCAACTCATAAACTAGGGTTTAAGCTTCTATCACTCTAGCAACCCATCATCTACTTATTACTTCTCAATGCCTTCCTCTAGGCCCAAACAATGGTGAAGTGTCATGTAGTCGACGTTCACATAACACCACTAGAGGAAAGACAACATACATCTCATCAAAATATCGAACGAATACCAAATTCACATGACTACTTATAGCAAGACTTCTCCCATGTCCTCAGGAACAAACGTAAATACTCACAAATCATATTCATGTTCATAATCAGAGGGGTATTAATATGCATAAAGGATCTGAACATATGATCTTCCACCAAATAAACCAACTAGCATCAACGACGAAGAGTAATCAACACTACTAGCAACCCACAGGTACCAATCTGAGGCTTTGGGACAAAGATTGGATACAAGAGATGAACTAGGGTTTGAGAGGAGATGGTGCTAGTGAATATGTTGATGGAGATTGACCCCCTCCCGATGAGAGGATCCTTGGTGATGACGACGGTGATGATTTCCCCCTCCCAGAGGGAAGTTTCCCCGGCAGAACAGCTCCGCCGGAGCCCTAGATTGGTTCCGCCAAGGTTCTGCCTCGTGGCGGCGGAGTTTCTTCCCGAAAGCTTTCTTATGATTCTTTCGAGGGTAAAAAACTTCATATAGCAGAAGATGGGCATCGGAGGCCTGCCAGGGGGCCCATGAGGCAGGGGGCGCGCCTCCCACCCTCGTGGCCAGGGTGTGGGACCCCTCTGGTGGATTATTTCGCTAGTATTTTTTATTAATTCCAAAAATAACTTTCGTGAAGTTTCAGGACATTTGGAGATGTGCAGAATAGGTCTGTAATATTTGCTCCTTTTCCAGCCCAGAATTCCAGCTACCGGCATTCTCCCTCTTCAAGTAAACCTTGTAAAATAAGAGAGAATAGGCATAAGTATTGTGAAATAACGTGTAATAACAGCCCATAATGCAATACATATCGACATAGAAGCATGATGCAAAATGGACGTGTCAACTCCCCCAAGCTTAGACCTCGCTTGTCATCAAGCGGAAGCCGATAACGATAAATATGTCCACATGTTTAGAGACAGAGGTGTCGATAAAATAAAATATGGACATGAGGGCATCATGATCATTCTTATAACAACAACATATATGGATATTGTCATATGAGTTCTTATGCTTAAGTAATAATCTATTCACAATGTAAAGTATGAATCAGAAACTTCATTGAGAACTAACAAACTATGATCTCGGTCATTGAAGCAATTGCAATTTATCATAACATCGGAAAGAGTCAATGTATGAGCTTTTCAGCAAGTCCACATACTCAACTATCATTTAGTCTTTCACAATTGCTAACACTCACGCAATACTTATAGGTATGGAGTTTTAATCGGACACAGAGAAAGATAGGGGCTTATAGTGTTGCCTCCCAACCTTTTACCTCAAGGGTAATGTCAACAATAATAATTCATGCTAACTTACATCCAATTGGATATATATATATATACATATATATATATACATATATATATATATACATATATATATATACATATATATATATATATCAGGATCTTTCAACACAAGGTGCTTGCCAAAGGATAAAATGTAAAAAAGGAAAGGTGAAGATCGCCATGACTCTTGTAGTTATAAGACAAAAGTAAAAGATAGGCCCTTCGCAGAGGGAAGCAGAGGTTTTCATGTGCTTTTATGGTTGGATGCACGAAATCTTAATGCAAAAGAATGTCACTTTATATTGCCACTTGTGATATGGATCTTTATTATGCAGTCCATCGCTTTTATTTCTTCCACATCACAAGATCGTATAAACCTTATTTTCTCCACACTAATAAATCATACATATTTAGAAAGCAATTTTTATTGCACGCAACATGACAACTTAATTGAAGGATCTTACTCAATCCATAGGTAGGTATGGTGGACTCTCATGGCAAAACTTGGTTTTTAGGGTATTCAGAAGCACAAGTAGTATCTCTACTTGGTGCAAAGAATTTGGCTAGAATGAGAGGAAAAGGCAAGCTCAACATGTTGGATGATCCATGACAATATACTTTATTTCGGATATAAGAATACATAACCCATTACGTTGTCTTCCTTGTCCAACATCAACTCTTTAGCATGTCATATTTTAATGAATGCTCACAATCATAAAAGATGTCCAGATAGTATATTTATATGTGAAAACCTCTCTTTCTTTATTACTTCCTATTAATTGCAATGATGACCAAAACTATGTTCGTCAACTCTCAACAACTTTTATTCATCATACTCTTTTTATGTGAAGTCATTACTATCGATAAGATCGATATGATCTCTTTACTTCTTTTTATTCTTTCTCTTTTCTCTCAAGATCATACCAAGATAATCAAGCCCTTGACTCAACACTAATCTTTATTATATATAGCTCACGGACTCGATTACATAGAAGGATCATAAGGCAAAACTCAAAACTAAATCATACTAAAACTTTATTCTACTAGATCAAGATATTACCAAAAGGACCAAACTAAGGAAAACGGTAAAGATAGGAGTGTGATGGTGATACGATACCGGGGCACCTCCCCCAAGATTGGCAGTTGCCAAGGGGAGTGCCCATACCCATATGATTATGTCTCTTTTGCTGGTGAAGGAGATGGAGGTGATGATGGATAGTCGCACATTGAGCGTAGGAGGTCCTCCAATTTGCGGATAATGCCCTTGAGTGCGATGATATGCTCCTTCAACAAAATATTTTCACGTGTGAGATACTTGTTTTGTATACGAGCTAATTCAATCATCTTGAAAGCTTCGATCTCAGTTGGGGTAAGAAGATTGTGATCAAGTTGAAGGATGTCTTCTGCTGCCGGAACTTGGTCCTCCATGGCCTTCTTGATCCCAACATCCTTGTTGATCTTCCCGGGTTCTTGTCTCTTCAGCTCTATCTTCATTAGCCAAGCATCATTGTCACCATTGTTGGAGGAGGGGGACAACATGATGCCTGGCCTTGACAACCCTGGCAGAAAACAACTCGAAATGAAATCAGAGGATATTTGCGTGGTACGGTGGCAAAACCTTCGGGAGATTATATAATGATTTTTTACCGACCAAAAGAAGTATCGTGCAAGAAAACGGAGTCCAGAGAGCACACGATGTGCCCACGAGGAAGGGGGCGCACCAAGGGGGTAGGGTGCGCCCTCCACCCTCGTGGACGCCTCGTGTCCTTCCCTGACTACTTCTTATTTTCCTATTTTCTTAAATATTCCAAAACGGAGAAAAATTGCCATTAGAACTGTTTTGGAGTCGGTTTACTTACCGTACCACATACCTATTCCTTTTCGGAGTCTGAAACATTCTGGAAAGTGTCTCTTATGTATTCCTCCGGGGTTACGGTTTCAATAACATTGGTTTCAACATTTATAGGATTACCTGAGATATAATGTTTGATTCTTTGACCGTTCACCACCTTCGGATTTGTGCCTTCAAAGTTGTTGATTTTTATGGCACCGGAACGATAGACCTCCTCGATAACGTAAGGACCTTCCCATTTAGAGAGAAGTTTTCCTACAAAAAATCTTAAATGAGAGTTGAATAGCAACACATAATCATCTCTATTAAACTCACGCTTTTGTATCCTTTTGTCATGCCATCTTTTAACCTTTTCTTTAAACAGTTTGACATTCTCATAGGCTTGGGTTCTCCATTCATCAAGTGAGCTAATGTCAAATAGCCTCTTCTCACCGGCAAGTTTGAAATCATAATTGAGCTCTTTAATGGCCCAATATGCCTTATGTTCTAGTTCGAGAGGTAAGTGACATGATTTTCCATAAACCATTTTATACGGAGACATACCCATAGGGTTTTTATATGCAGTTCTATAGGCCCATAATGCATCATCAAGTTTCTTGGACCAATTCTTTCTAGATCTATTAACAGTCTTTTGCAAAATTAATTTGAGCTCTCCATTACTCAATTCTACTTGACCACTAGACTGTGGGTGATATGGGGATGCAATTCTATGTTTAACATCATACTTAGCAAGCATTTTACGAAAAGCACCATGAATAAAATGTGAACCACCATCAGTCATTAAATATCTAGGGACTCCAAACCTCAGAAAAATAACTTATTTAAGCATCTTAATATAGGTGTTATGATCAGCACTACTAGTTGGAATAGCTTCTACCCACTTAGTAACGTAATCGACAGCAACTAAAATATGTGTATACCCATTAGAGGAAGGAAGCGGTCCCATATAATCAAAGCCCCAAACATCAAATGGTTCAATAACGAGTGAATAATTCATAGGCATTTCTTGACGTCTATTAATATTACCAATTCTTTGACATTCATCACAAGATAAGACAAACTTACGGGCATCTTTGAAGAGAGTAGGCCAATAAAAACCGGATTGCAATACCTTATGCGCAGTTCTATCTCCAGCGTGGTGTCCTCCATAAGCTTAGGAGTGACACTTGCATAGGATCTGCTCCTGTTCATGCTCAGGTATACAATGTCTAATAACACCATCTACTCCTTCTTTATAAAGGTGTGGGTCATTAATGTCTTAAATCATAGAAAAACTTTTTATTTTGTTCGTATGTGAAACTACGTGGTATAAAGTTAGCAACAATGTAATTAGCATAATCAGCATACCATGGAGCAGTGCGAGAAGCATTTATGACAGATAATTGTTCATCAGGAAAGCTATCATCAACAGGTAGTGGGTCATCAAGAACATTCTCTAACCTAGACAAGTTGTCTGCAACGGGGTTCTCAGCTCCATTTCTATCAATAATATGCAAGTCAGATTCTTGTAGAAGGAGAACCCATCTAATAAGTCTAGGTTTAGCATCTTTATTTTCCATAAGGTATTTAATAGTAGCATGATCAGTGTGAACAGTTACTTTAGAATCAACAATATAAGGTCTGAACTTATCACAAGCAAATACAACTGCTAAAAATTATTTTTCAGTAGAAGCATAATTTCTCTTGGCATTGTCTAGAGTTTACTAGCATATTGAATAACATTTAACTTCTTATCAACTCTTTGCCCTAGAACAACACCTACAGCATAATCACTAGCATCACACATAATTTCAAAGGGTAAAGTCCAATCAGGTGGCTGAACAATAGGTGCGGAAATCAATGCTTTCTTAAGTATTTCAAATGCTTCTACACAATCATCATCAAAGACAAAAGGAATATCCTTTTGTAAGAGATTAGTCAGAGGCCTAGAAATTTTGGAGAAGTCCTTAATGAACCTACTATAAATACCGGCATGACAAAGGAAACTTCTTATACCTTTAATGTCCTTGGGACACAACATCTTTTCAATAGCATAAACTTTAGCTTTGTCAACTTCAATACCTCTTTCAGAAATTTTATGCCCCAAGACAATACCTTCATTAACCATAAAGTGGCACTTCTCCCAATTCAAGACAAGGTTAGTTTCTTCACATCTCTGCAAAACTCGATCAAGGTTGCTCAAGCAATCATCAAAAGAAGTTCCATATACGGAGAAATCAGAGAATATAGCCATCATGCATCTTTGAAAGGTAGCAGGTGCATTACATAAACCAAAAGGCATACGTCTATAAGCAAAGGTACCGAAAGGGCAAGTAGAAGTGGTCTTTTCTTGATCCTCTTTTGACATAGGTATTTGAGAGAAACCGGAATAACCATCTGGAAAGCAAAAATGTGTATGTTTGGATAATCTTTCTAGCATTTGATCAATAAAAGGTAAAGGGTAATGATCCTTTTTAGTAGCTTTATTTAATTTGCAGAAATCAATTACCATTCTATAACCTGTAACAATTATATGTGGGATCAATTCATCTTTATCATTAGGAACAACTGTAATACCTCCTTTCTTAGGGACATAATGGACAGGGCTTACCCACTGACTATCAGCAACGGGATAAATTATACCTGCCTCTAGAAGCTTTAGTATTTCTTTCCTTACCACTTCTTTCGTCTTAGGATTTAACCGTCGTTGGTGATCAACAACTGGTTTAGCGTCTTTCTCCAATTTTATTTTGTGCTGGCATAGAGTGGGACTAATGCCCTTAAGATCATCAAGAGTACATCCAATAGCAGCACGGTGCTTCTTCAGAGTTTTCAATAATTTCTTTTCTTCATGCTATGAAAGGTTAGCACTAATAATAACATGATATATCTTCTTTTCATCAAGATAAGCATATTTAAGAGTATCGGGTAATGGTTTAAGCTCGAACACGGGATCACCCTTGGGTGGAGGGGGTCCCCTAGTATTTCAACAGGCAAGTTGTGTTTCAAAATAGATCCTTGTTTAAAGAATACCTCATCTATTTCCCTTCTTTCATTCATAAAAAAATCATTTTAATGGTCTAGCAAATACTGTTCTAAAGGATCATTAGGAGGCACGACAATAGAATAAAGACCAATAATTTCATCCTTACTAGGAAATTCCTCATCAAGGGGTTGTCTATGAAATTTAACAGAGTTAAAGTCATGAGACATATCCCCCAAACCAATAGTAACAACATCATTTTTGCAGTCTATCCTAGCATTAACAGTATTCAAGAAGGGTCTACCAAATATAATGGGACAAAAGTTATCTTGTGGGGAACCAAGAACAAGAAAATCAGTAGGATATTTAACTTTCCCACACAAGACTTCAACATCTCTAACAATACCAACTGGTGAAATAGTTTCTCTATTGGCAAGCTTAATCATAACATCAATTTCTCTATCTCAGCAGGTGCAGTATCATGCATAATTTCTTTGTATAAGGAATGAGGTATTGCACTTGCACTAGCACCCATATCACATAAGCCATGATAACAATGATCTCCTATTTTAACATAAATAGCAGGCATGCCTACAATAGGTCTATGTTTATTTTTAGTATCAGGTCTGGCAATTCTAGCAGTTTCCTCACAAAAGTAAATAACATGCCCATCAATATTATCAGCCAAGAGATCTTTAACCATAGCAATACTAGGTTCAACTTTAATTTGCTCAGGTGGTTTGGGTGTCTTAATGTTACTTTTGTTGACCACGGTTGAAACTTTAGCATGATCCTTTATTCTAACAGGGAAAGGTGGTTTCTTAATATAAGCAGTAGGGACGATAGGATCATTATTAGTGATAGTCTTATCTTCAACTTTAATTGGTGCAACTACTTTTACTTCAGTGGGAGGATTATATTTAAACCACTTCTCCTTAGGGAGATCAACATGAGTAGCAAAGGATTCACAAAAAGACGCTACTATCTCAGAGTCAAGTCCATATTTAGTGCTAAATTCACGGAAAACATCGGTATCCATAAAAGAGTTAACACAATCAAACTTAGGTGTTATACCTGACTCCTTACCTTCATCGAGATCCCAATCTTTAGAGTTGCGTTTAATTCTTTCCAATAAATCCCATTTGAATTCAATAGACTTCATCATAAAAGAGCCATTACAAGAAGTATCGAGCATGGAGCGATTACTGAGAGAAAGCCGAGCATAAATTTTTTGAATAATCATTTCTCTTGAGAGCTCTTTATTGAGGAATGAATATAACATTGACTTAGATTCTTTCTCCTTCGCGAGGCCAAAAATTATATATATAATTACGATCACGATGAACAAGATGCATAAGATAAAACTTCTGATGAAATTCCAATTTCAATCGGTTGTAGTTCCATGATCCCATATCATCACATAGCCTAAACCATGTCAATGCACTACAAAAAAAATACACTTCTGTGATGATACGTGTTTGTCATAGTAGGTCACGTTTTTTGTCATGCATGTACATCCATGACAAATTTATGACAGAATCAAGATAGTCATACCTGTGCTGTCGTAGAAGTGTTCCATGACATTACCAAAATTATCATCACGGAAGTGTCCACTTCCATGACAATAAATCGTGCGTCACAGAAGTGCTTTTGTCAAGGGTGACCAACACGTGGCATCCACCGTAGCGGAACGCCGTTAAGCTATCTGGTCCGGTTTTGGATCCAATAACCCGTTAACAGCCCCGACCAATGGGGATTTTCCATGTGTAAAATCATCATTGGCTGGAGGAAACACGTGTCGGCTCACCGTTGGGACAGATGTCATCCACTCATTGGACCCAAAGCGCCTATGATACGCCGACACGTGGCACGGCCCAACAGAGGCCCATTCCTATGAAAAGGTCGGCCCGTTTGACTTGGTCAAAAGGTGGCGGGCCGGCCCACGGCAAGCCTGTTAATGGCCTGTTCGCATATAGCCCATTTACAGCCCGCTATCCCAGGGCCCATTTACGGCCTATCCGAATTAGGCCCAGTAGCGTCATCTGGGCCATCTAATATAATTCCAGCCCGTTTTAACTTCCGGCCCATGTATGGCCCATGACGTCTTTCAGCCCATACGAGGCCCTTAGTAACCCTCGACCCCTTAACGGCCCATGGTAAAACTGGCCCGTAATGAACAGCGTATCTCTTTATACCCATTAACGACCCATTATTCCGTTGGGCCGTTTCCAGCCCATGATATCTTTCGGCCTTCTCAGGGCCCATTTATTCTTGGGCTTATTTCCAGCATTCGGTTACTTACGGCCCGTTACTGTCATTTTCTGCTTGTGGGCCAAATTCAGCCCGTGGTTACAGTCGTCCCGTTTGTGGCCCGTTAATACGTTGGGCCGTTTTCATGTCGAAAAAAATCCGTTGGGTTGTTTTCATAGAGTTATCAAATACACCCAATAAACGGCCCGTTATTGTCCACGAATAGTACGACCCATGTTTGGCAAAATGACGATACGCCCCGTAGAGGGCCCATGGATCCTACGGCCCGTAAAAGGCCCATGGATCGTACGGCCCGTAGAAGGCCCATGGGTCCTACAGCCCGTATAGAAGGCCAATGGATCCTACGGCCCGTAGAAGGCCCATGGATCATACGGCCAGCAGGAGGCCCATGGTTACAACAGTCTGTGTGTTGCCATGATTATTTTGGCCTAGTTTCCAAAAATAGGTTATTGTGGCCACTAGAAAAACACAAAAAAAAGAACTGCAGTGACTACAAGCAACCAACTAAACAAGACAATAAGGAAATAAATAAGCAAGCAATTAACGCTAGCCTATTACCTCTATTACACATATTACATCCACTGGGCATCAAAGTTCGCCACCAGTGCAAATATAGGGAACAAAGCAGCATATTACATACACTGGCCGTCAAAATTGGCCACCAGTGCAAATAAACGCGGCAGCAAAACAAGAGCATAACTGAAACAACTTCAGAAGAGCTCAAGAAATGTGGTATTCACCATGCTGGCAATAAGCTTAGCAAGCTTATTAGCTTTGTCCTGTTTGGCGCTAAAATCCTCCAACGCTTGCTGTTGCACCAGAAAGTATGCATCTGAATGCTCCAGGGACTTCCACAGTCCTTCCGGTTCTTGTCGTAGCACAGTTGATCGATGTCTTTCAGCTTGTAGTTGAGTCTCAAGAATCTGAACTGATTGAGACAGTGAGTTTGAATAACTTGTGCAAGCGGTAGTGGCCAGTAAGTCCAACACTAAACCAAGACAGGACTTTGGGGTTGTCTCACTGTTTTCGAGATAGTCTTCCTTAGCAGTTTTATCAGCTTGGTTGCAGACCAACAAGGATGTGTCACTATCCTGAACCTTATCTGCATTACTTCCTTTACCATTGCTTAATAAGGCACTCTTCCCCAATATTCTGTCAGCATTCTAAAAGAAGAAACAAGCAGACACATAGCAGTTTAGCATGTACTAGTATATGAAACTCATTTCGGTGAACCGGTTCATTAGTAAGGTGGACAGGGTTAAACTACCAAGTATTCTATTGCCAAGTACTAGTACATAATAAAAGCATCAAACATACATATATATATGTCCTATGGTCACTGCATTGTCTTGCCAAATCAAAATAGAGACACGGTTCAAATCATATAAGTTCAAGACAAAGCAGCAGCGAAAGAATACAAAGCGTGGGAAACTACACGGCACAACAAGATTTTAGATGGGTACCACGGGTCTACATGTACAACAACACTATTGGCTCTGTTGTGATGCTAGTAATGTGCATGATATGAGAAGTCAACTGTATACACAATTGAAATTGAAATCAACAGAGCTATTGATAAGAGGAAGCCTGTTAAACAAACATGCATGAACATACCTGCTGTGCCATTGAAGTTTCGATTGGGTCCTTCAATTTAAAAATAAGTTTGTATGAGTAAATACGGTGATACAAGAGCAAAGCAGTATGCACGATAGCAATCATAGTTAAAAAAGGCGCGCCCAAGCTCTAGGCGTTGGCGAAACACATTGCGCATAACTATGCTTAATCTGTGCATAACTGCGCATAAGCATGCGCTTTGGTCGGTAAAGCACAAGGCGGTGGCAAAACGCACAATTAACGCTGAGGGAGTCTGGGATTAGGGGGTGTTCGGCCATCCGAACTATACCTTCAGCCGGACTCCAGGACTATGAAGATACAAGATTGAACACTTCGTCCCGTGTCGGGAGGGGACTTTCCTTGGCGTGGAAGGCAAGCTTGCCGATGCGGATATTCAGATCTCCTATCATTGTAACCTACTTTGTGTAAGCCTAACCCTATCCGGTGTCTATATAAACCGGAGGGTTTTAGTCCGTAGGACAACAACTCCAACATACAACAATCATACCATAGGCTAGCTTCTAGGGTTTAGCCTCCTTGATCTCGTGGTAGATCTACTCTTGTACTACCCATATCATCAATATTAATCAAGCAGGACGTAGGGTTTTACCTCCATCAAGAGGGCCCGGACCTGGGTAAAACATTGTGTCCCTTGTCTCCTGTTACCATCCGCCTAGACGCACAGTTCGGGACCCCCTACCCGAGATCCGCCGGTTTTGACACCGACATTGGTGCTTTCATTGAGAGTTCCTCTGTGTCGTCACTTTTAGGCCCGATGGCTCCTTTGATCATCAACGACGATGTGGTCCAGGGTGAGACTTTTCTCCCCGGACAGATCTTCGTCTTCGGCGGCTTGGCACTGCGGGCCAATTCGTTTGGCCGCCTGGAGCAGATCGAAAGCTACATCCCTGGCCATCAGGTCAGGTTTGGAAGTTTGAACTACACGGCTGACATCCGCGGGGACTTGATCTTCGACGGATTCGAGCCACAACCAAGCACGTCGCACTGTCTCGATGGGCATGATCTAGCTCTCCCGCCGAACAGTGTCCTGGAGGTCGCACGCGCGTCGGTTCCGACCCTTAATTCGGAGCCTGCGGCGCCGATCGATGATGAGCGGTTGGACGCCACCTCAGGGGCTACGATCTCAAAGGCGATCGAGCCGAACACCAGCCCCACACTTTGCACGACCCGTGACTCCGAGGATCCGGATTCCTCTCTGGACTCCGAACCCCCCGCGCCCCTGCCGATCGAATCCGATTGGGCGCCGATCATGGAGTTCACCGCTGCGGACATCTTTCAGCACTCGCCCTTCGGCGACATCCTGAACTCACTAAAGTCTCTCTCCTTATCAGGAGAGCCCTGGCCGGAATATGGTCAGCAAGGATGGGATGCGGACGATGAAGAAATTCAAAGCCCACCCACCACCCACTTTGTAGCCACTGTCGACGATTTAACCGACATGCTCGACTTCGACTCCGAAGACATCGACGGTATGGACGACGATGCAGGAGACGAACAGGAACCAGCACCTGTAGGGTGCTGGAAGGCCACCTCGTCATATGACTTATATAAGGTGGACACTCCAAAAGATGGAGACGGCGATGGAAAAGCGGGGGATGACACCTCTAAGAAACATCCCAAGCGCCGGCGTCAGCGGCGCCGTTCTAAATCCTGCCAAAGGAAAAACGGTGATTCCGGCACCGGAGATAATACTACTCCGGATAGCGCCGAAGAACACCCCCTCCAGCAAGATTCGGCACAGGAAGATGGAAAAGCGAACCCTCATGAGAGAGCAGCAGACCGAGAGCTTGAGGACGATAACTATATGCCTCCCTCCGAAGACGAGGCAAGCCTCGACGACGACGGATTCGTCGTACCATCAGACCCCGCCGAACAAGAGTGTTTCAAACACAGGCTTTTAGCCATGGCAAGCAGCCTCAAGAAAAAGCAGCAACGGCTTAGAGCTGATCAAGATTTGCTAGCTGACAGATGGACCGAAGTCCTTGCGGCCGAAGAGTATGAACTCGAACGCCCCTCCAAGCGTTACCCAAAGCGCAGGCTGCTACCCCGATTAGAAGAGGAAGCACCTACATCACCAGCGCATGACGTGGCCGCGACAGAGAGGCCTCTAGGCCCTCCACTCAAGCCATGCCCCGACGCCGCCCAAAACATGCTAAGGCACGGGAAAAACACGCCAGACCTGCGAGATATACTGGAGGACAAGGCAAGGCAAACAAGATCGATCTACGGATCGCGCGGGCGCCCCACGGCACATGACGGTGATCGTCACTCCGGATACAATAAATCCGGCCAGGCCGAACACAATAGACAAAGATCCTTTGAGCTGCGTCGTGATATAGCCCAGTACAGAGGCACCGCACACCCACTATGCTTCACAGATGAAGTAATGGATCATAAAATCCCTGAGGGCTTCAAACCCGTAAACATCGAATCATACGATGGCACAACAGATCCTGCGGTATGGATCGAGAATTATCTCCTTCATATCCACATGACCCGCGGTGATGATCTACATGCCATCAAATACCTCCCACTCAAACTTAAGGGACCGGCCCGGCATTGGCTCAACAGCTTGCCAGCAGACTCAATCGGTTCTTGGGAGGACCTGGAAGCCGCATTCCTTGACAACTTCTAGGGCACTTATGTGCGACCACCGGACGCCGATGACCTAAGCCACATAATCCAGCAGCCAGAGGAATCGGCCAGGCAATTCTAGACACGGTTCCTAACAAAGAAAAATCAAATAGTCGACTGTCCGGACCTAGAGGCCCTAGCAGCCTTCAAGCATAATATCCGTGACGAGTGGCTTGCCCGACACCTGGGACAGGAAAAGCCGAAGTCTATGGCAGCCCTCACGACACTTATGACACGCTTTTGTGCAGGAGAAGACAGCTGGCTAGCTCGCAGCAACAACTTAACCAAGAACCTTGGTAATTCAGATACCAAGGACAAAAGCGGCAGGTCGCACCGGAACAAGCAAAAGCACCGCGTTAACAGCGACAGCAACAAGCATACGGCAGTAAATGCCAGATTCCGAGGCTACAAATCCGGTCAGCGGAAATAGCCATTCAAAAGAAATACTTAGGGCCCGTCCAGTATGGACCGAATACTCGACCGCTTGTGCCAGATACATGGCACCCCCGAAAAGCCAGCCAATCACACCAACAGGGATTGGGTGTTCAAGCAGGCAGGCAAGTTAAGAGCCAAAAACAGAGACAAGGGGCTGCATAGCGATGATGAGGAGGAGCCCAGGCCGCCGAACAGCAGTGGACAGAAGGGTTTTCCCCCACAAGTGCGGACGGTGAACATGATATACACAACCCACATTCCCAAGAGGGAGCGGAAGCGTGCGCTACGAGACGTATACGCGCTGGAGCCAGTCGCTCCAAAGTTCAACCCATGGTCCTCCTGCCCGATCACCTTTTGATCGAAGGGACCATCCCACTAGCATCCGTCATGGCGGGTTTGCCGCATTGGTTCTTGACCCAATTATCGACGGATTTCATCTCACAAGAGTCCTCATGGACGGCGGCAGTAGCCTGAACCTGCTTTACCAGGATACAGTGCGGAAAATGGGCATAGATCCCTCGAGGATCAAGCCCACCAAAACAACCTTTAAAGGCGTCATACCAGGCGTAGAAGCCAACTGTACAGGCTCAGTTACACTTGAAGTGGTCTTCGGATCCCCGGATAATTTTTGAAGCAAGGAGTTAATCTTCGACATAGTCCCGTTCCGCAGTGGCTATCACGCACTGCTCGGGCGAACCGCATTCGCAAAGTTCAATGCGGTACCGCACTATGCATACCTCAAGCTCAAGAGGCCGGGCCCTCGAGGAGTAATCACGGTCAACGGAAACACTGAACGCTCCCTCCGAACGGAGGAGCACACGACAGCGCTCACAGCAGAAGTACAAAGCCGCCTCTCTAGGCAGTTCTCCAGTCCGGCCCTTAAAAAGCCGAACATTGTCAAGCGCGCCCGGAGTAACCTACAACAAGACCACCTGACACATTCTGAGCTAGCGTAGCAATGCGGCCCCAACCCTAGCCCTCGCGACATAGCAAAACCAGTGCTTCGCGTACATAACTACGCTCTTGAAATACCATGGGCACAAGGGGAGGGGCACCATGACGGCATGCCCAAAACACGGCCTAAACCGTACTAGGGGCTGCCGAATTCTTTTTTAATTTTTTCTTACTTTCAGGACTCCATACTTCGGATGACCTGTTCGGCAATTCAACTGCCGCACAAACGATGCAAGATCCAAGAAAGCAGACAAGCCATGCCGCATTATAGAACTCTAGGTGGTCTCTATTACGAGCAGTATACCTGTTTTGAATACAATTCCGCGGCCTGCCCCTGGCCAGGACATGTTAAATAGTCCAATTTCTTTTGCTTATCGCACTATTTGTATCGTTCTGCTTAGATAGCAGCCTTTCTATAAACAATGCATAGCTTTTGTCTATTTTGTTTGCATTTTCCTCTTTTTATATATATGTTCATTAATAACATGTGGCACCCGTACACTGTGGTACGGCAAATACGCCAGGGGCTTCAGTACCCCTTAATATGGTGTAAGAAGTCCGAACACTTCATAAGTGCGGCACCCCGAACTTATAGCACTATATGCATTGGCTCCGAATCATGATTTGGGTCAATAGTTGGGTTTTCCCGGCTCCTATGTTTTGGTGCCTTACGTTCCGCTATATCGACTAAGGTAGAACTAGGAGAACTACTGTGATTGTGCCGCAGTTGAGCTGGGCGAAGCACCTCAGTAGAGAAAGCTAAAACTGACTGTCATGATAAGGCGAGAGACCGGTCGCTGTTCGAGAGGTTTTTCGGGTCCTTAAAGACCTATGCCGCTTAGAGCGAAGAACCGGATTTTGTCCGGCCAAGGCGTGGATAGCACCCCGAACTCGGTCTTCTGAATACTAGGGGCTTCACCGAAATTTAAAATTATAAAGTTCTATGGCTAAGTGAGAGTGTTCAAGCATTATAGTCCGATTGCCTTGTTCGTTGTGCTGAGCGCCTCCCTCGAAGGACGGAAACATGGGAAAAAGAGCGCTCAGGTTTATCCCGAACACCCCAGCACTAGTGGCATGGGGGCGGAAGCCGACGACTGGCCATCTCTCAATTTTTTGATAAACGGCCGCACAGAAAATAATATTTTAAATTCAACAAGCATTGCTTAGCGCAAATGAACAAGTTTTCAGCGCACAGGATAAACACGAGCGAGTTCATTAAAAAATTACATCCTTGGTACATTCATCCGCCACAAGGCGGGCACCCGCAAGAACATCCTTATAGTAGTTCTCGGGCTTGCGATGCTCCTTCCCCGGCGGCAGCCCGTCCCTCACAAGCTTCTCACCATCCAGCTTACCCTAGTGCACCTTTGCACGAGCCAGGGCCCTACGGGCACCTTCGATGCAGACGGAGCGCTTGATGACCTCAAGCCTTGGACAGGCCTCCACCAGCCGCCGCACCAGCCCGAAGTAGCTCCCAGGCAGGGCCTCTCCAGGCCACAGCCGAACTATGAAGCCCTTCATGGCCTATTCGGCCGCCTTGTGGAGCTCGACCAGCTGCTTCAGCTGGTCGCTCAAGGGCACAGGGTGTCCGGCCTCAGCGTACTGAGACCAGAACACCTTCTCCGCCGAGCTGCCCTCTTCGGCTCGGTAGAATGCGGCGGCATCGGATATGCTGCGGGGAAGATCTGCGAACGCCCCTGGAGAGCTCCGGATTTGGGTAAGTAACAAGTAGTTTACTTTTATATGTCTGCTTTGCATAAAAAATGCCTTACCCACCGCTATCTTTTTCACCGCATCCAATTCATCGAGGGCCTTCTGGGTTTCGGCCTTGGCAGACTCCGCAGTCGTGATGGCCGCGGCGAGCTCGGACGCTCGTGTTTTAGAGTCAAGCTCCACACTCTCATGTTTTTTCATGAGAGCCTGAAGCTCTTACTGCGCCTCAAATTTCTCCCGCTCATTGCGCTCCAAGGCCGCTCTCTTCTCGGCCTCGGACAGCGCATGCTTGAGGGTTGCCACCTCAGTCGTGGCCCCTGCAACAAGTAGCATAATCCTGTAATTTTTTTGCAATTGCATCTTTATATATATATATTTTTCTATAAGGTATCTCTTACCTTCTTTCTTCTCGAGCTGCCGCTTGGCAAGGCCGAGCTCTTGCTCGGTCCGCTCGAGACCCTGCTTCAGGGTACCTACCTCCGCAGTCAGTGCGGCGGTAGCAAGCAGCGAATCCTGCATACGCATATTGACTCTTTTTTTGTTAGACTCCTGCGAAATTATTTGATCCTCTATTCGGCTTTTCTTTCTGAACACCAAACAGAGCATCAGGGGCTACTGTCTATGCGGTAATATTTTTACATATTTTTACTTACCTCGAAGCCTGTTAAAAGGTTAGCGCAAGCTTCAGTCAGTCCGCTCTTGGCGGACTGAACCTTCTGGATCACCATACTCATAATAGTACGGTGCTTCTCGTCGATGGAGGCGCCGTTAAGCACCTCCAGCAGATTGTCCGGCACCTCCGGCTGGACGGAGGATGCCGGCTCAGAGGGCTTGCTCCTCTTAGAAGGAGTTCGCCTACCGCGGTCCGGAACTGTTGAGGATTCCGGCGCGGTGTCCGGCTCAAAGCTGGACTTGGAGCCCTGGGGGGTCTTGTCCCCTTTACTCCTGGAGTCTGGGAGGTCGCCTCGCGGCTCCTCTAGGACCACCTCCTCTTGCCCCGGAGCTTGTCACGACGCCACTTCGGCGTCGTCCGCAGTGCGGGGGGAGACAGCGGGCGAAACTGAGTTCACGTCCGACGAATCCAGGGAGCCGCTCGACGACTCGTCGAGTCCGGCCCGGGGCGGCCTGCATAATTACATTCGACATTAGGGAAAAGCTGTGCAACAACAGGGATATTATGAGTTACTCTGGTATCCAAATACTTACGATTTCGCCGGACGCTTGGTCCTGTCCGGTCACTCCTCTTCGTCCTCGTCAGCGTCGGGGGAGTAGTCCGGTGGAGGGGTTTTCCTCTTCTTGGGCCCTTCGGCCTCCCTAGTTGGGGCGGCCTTCCTCTTCTTTCCTCCCCCCGCTAGAGGGGGAGAGGTTTCTTCTTCCTCCTCCTCGTCTTCGCGGGAGGAGTGCGTCTCGGATTCGTCAGACGACGAGTCTGATACCACCATATTACGGGAACTATTTCGAGTCCCCATGGCCTTCTTCTTCTTGGCCTTCTTCTCCGGCACCACATAAGGCGCTGGAGCCAGCAGCTTCGATAAACGAGCATCTGCTGGATCTTCGGGCAAAGGGGCCGGACAGTTGACCTGCCCGGACTTCTCCTGCGACGCCTGTCAAAGGTAGGGGAGTTTAGATCCCGCATAAAGTCAATCTACGAGAAACAAATTTCCTGTAAAAGGTAAGGATAACTCACCGCGCTACCTGGATGCTGCGTGCTGAATCCGCGGTCCTCGAACGCGGACGCGGTAGCATCGGCGCCCTTGAACAGCACCTTCCAGGCATCTTCGTACGTCGTGTCGAAGAGCCTGCTCAAGGTTTGGTGCTGCGCCGGATCGAACTCCCACAATGTGAAAGCCCGTTGTTGACACGGAAGGATCCGGCGGACGAGCATGACCTGGACTACATTGACAAGCTTCAGCCGCTTGTTCGCCAGGGATTGGATGCATGTTTGAAGTCCGGTCACCTCTTCCTCGTAGCCCCACGACAGGCCTGTCTCTTTCCAGGACGTGAGCCGCATGGGGGTCCGGATCGGAACTCAGGGGCTGTGACCCATTCAGGGTCGCGCGGCTCGGTGATGTAAAACCACCCTGATTGCCACCCCTTCAGGGTCTCCACAAAGGAGCCCTCGAGCCATAGGACGTTGGCTATCTTTCCCTCCATGGCGCCTCCGCACTCCGCCTGGCTGCCGCGCACCACCTTCGGCTTGACATTGAAAGTCTTGAGCCAAAGACCGAAATGGGGGCGGATGCGGAGGAAAGCCTCACACACGACGATGGACGCCGGGATGTTGAGGACAAAGTTCGGGGCCAGATCGTGGAAATCTAGGCCGTAGTAGAACATGAGTCCTCGGACAAATGGGTGGAGTGGAAAACCCAGTCCGCGGAGGAAGTGGGGAAGGAATACAACCCTCTCATGGGGCCTAGGGGTGGGGAGAAGCTGCCCCTCTTCAGGAAGCCGGTGTGCAATGTTATTGGACAAATATCCGGCCTTCCTTAGTTTTTTGACATG
The DNA here is from genome assembly GCA_032464435.1 of Aegilops umbellulata. NCBI lineage: Eukaryota > Viridiplantae > Streptophyta > Magnoliopsida > Poales > Poaceae > Aegilops > Aegilops umbellulata. The sequence continues at coordinate 318,082,108 of CP136054.1, forward strand.
GCCCTCCATGACGGAGGAGACCATCCACTTGCCTCCCGCTCCGGACATTGCTGGAGAAGGTTGAGGTGGGAAGTGCGGGCTTGGGCTCTGGAGATCAGGTGCGCAGAAGATGGATAGGCAAAGGAGGAAGAAGGCGTAGGTAAAAAGGCGGATCCTTATCCCCTTATATGGGCGGATGCGGCTATGCGTCCCCACCAGCCTAGTAAAACTCGCTTGCCTCCCAAGCGCCATGATGAATGGTGCGGTTGGGTTACCCACGTCCGTATTGATGAGAATCCCGTAAAGGGAGGACACGATCTCTGCTTTGACAAGACGTGCCAAGGAAACCGCCCTGCAGAACGCGCTGAGGTGGACAAGTGAAAACGATTCGAATAAAGGCTTGGCCGAAGTGTGATGTCATGCTATGGAATACGTCAGCAGATTAGATTTGTGTTAATATTATTCTCTCTATGGCAATATGTGGAAACTTATTTTGCAGAGCCGGACACTACTCTTGGTGTTTATAATCTTTTATGAAGAACTTGGAGGAGGAACCCGCCTTGCAATGCCGAAGACAATCTGCGTGCCGGACTCGTCGTCATTGAAGCCTGGTTAAGGGGCTTCTGAGGGAGTCCGGGATTAGGGGGTTTTCGGCCATCCGAACTATACCTTCAGCCGGACTCCAGGACTATGAAGATACAAGATTGAAGAATTTGTCCCGTGTCCGGAGGGGACTTTCTTTGGCGTGGAAGGCAAGCTTGGCGATGCGGATATTTAAATCTCCTATCATTGTAACCGACTTTGTGTAACCCTAACCCTATCTGGTGTATATATAAACCAGAGGGATTTAGTCCGTAGGACAACAACTCCAACATACAACAATCATACCATAGCCTAGCTTCTAGGGTTTAGCCTCCTTGATCTCATGGTAGATCTACTCTTGTACTACCCATATCATCAATATTAATCAAGCAGGACGTAGGGTTTTACCTCCATCAAGAGGGCCCGAACCTGGGTAAAACATTGTGTCCCTTGTCTCGTGTTACCATCCGCCTAGACGCACAGTTCGGGACCCCCTACCCGAGATCCGCCGGTTTTGACACCGACAAACGCCTAGCGCTTTTTTGAACTAGGATAGCAATGGAATCTTAAATTCGAACAGTTGTTCTTTAGGTTTAGGCACTTGTTCTACATGAACAGAGTACAGTAAGACGCAAGAATATAGTACTTAAAAATAGAAAATCATCTCATATACCTTACCACATTCTTGGTTCGGGACCAGTACAGAACAAGGCGTTCCCAGTCATCGTCTAGTAAATGTGTCTCAGGAGAACGTAAGGGAATTTGATGAGTTTCTTTGCCAGTGAAGTACGTTTTCTTCAGGTAATTCCGATACTGCCACCAAGCATTCTTGAAGATACCAGAGGTAATGGCACAGGTTACCTCATCCTGAGTTTCCAAATCGGTCCTTCTCTATAGAGAAAAATGGGGAAATTTGTTGTATTATAACCATCATGGAGGTAGGATGTATGGGACAAAGCAAAGTAATTGCCATGAATCACATTACTTACACATAACTCCTGGACAAACACCTGCAACTGGCATTTTCCTTCATCTTCAGTATAATATTTCCAAGATGGGAAGATATGCACATACGATTTAACAACATCAAATGCGATAGATGCTAAACTACGACTAGCTGGTTGTGCTTCCTCCACAGGAATAGGCGTACTAATTGGTGGAGTTGGGGTTCACCGTGGTAGTGCTGAACCGTTGGGCACTGGAGCTGCCTTACTAACTGCTCTTGTTTGGGAGCTCTGTGGTGGAGATGGTGTTGTGTCAACAGGAACTGGGTTACTATCTGCTGGGGTTGGGGTTAGATTGGGTGAAGCTGGTTCTCTGTCCATCGCAGTAGGGGTACAATCTGCGAGAGTTTGGGTTATGTGTGGTAGGGCTGGTTCTCGTGCATGTACAACCGGGTTGCTATATCCACCAAGAGGTAGCACTATTTTATTTGAACACCGTGTGTTTAGTCCGCTAGATGCTGGCATCACCCGCTCCAATTCAAATGGCTGATAAATAGGAAATATAGTTGAATGTACAGACATTGTATGAGAGACAGATGCAATAGATAGTGTGGAAAAAACAGGGCATGAAATAGTTGACATGTATATTTTTTAACTAAAACGGATAGCTTGACATAATTTCACATATATGATGTCTATCTAAACTGGATAGCGTAGCATAACATAATTCAAAGATATGATGAATAACTAAACAGGATCGCATGACATAATTCACCTACATGTTATCTAAGTAATCAGGATCGCATCATTTAATTCACATATGTGATTTATATGCTAAACAGAGGGCATTAGATATGATGTCTGAACTAAGAACATGGTGTTGAATATTGTGTATATGATATCTAATCTATGCAATGCAAAACACCATATGCATGATATGAGCAGTATAACCATGCCAAGTTGGAGCATACACCTCGGTGGGGGAATAGGAGTGCTCATCTGTCTCTGAATCCATCTCTGAGGAGCTACCGGGACCCAACAAGAGATCTGCTTCGACAGGTAGCACTGTCTGCGCTAAAGGCCTTGTTTTCACTCCAGATTTTTCAATCTCCCACCCAAATGGCTATTTCACAGGAAGAGTAGTTTAATGTACAAACATTATCGACAAATGGAAATGTAATGAAGAAAAAGATGGGCAAGATATCATTCAAATATATGATGCCTGGTTAAACAGGATGGCATTGCACATTTCACGTATATTATGGCTAGCTAAAAGACATGAGACTGCACAATTCCCATATATGATATAGTAACTAAACAGGTGGCATTACAGAACATGTCTAAACTAAGCAGATGACATATATGACGCCAAAAGTAGGCACTGCAAGGCAACATATGCATGATATGACTAACATCATCATGCCAAGGTAGAGCAAACACCTTGGGGGGTAAATAGGAGTGGTCAGCGGCGTCTGAATCCGCCTCAGAACAGATATCTTCCTCTGGATTACAATTTGGAGAGGGTGGAGAGGGTTTGCCATTGAACCCACCATGGAGCGATGTCTGCATGACATTGTATTGCCGCGCAAAACTCTTGTGTTTTTCTCTACATGGTCAGCATGACTGTGTACAATATCTGACATGCATACAAAAAAAATATGGTGAGATTATGTAAGGAGAGCATGCAGAAATTTAGAGTGATGGTAACAACCAGTGGATGGATCCAAAAATAATGATAGCAGACTGATGATTGCTTTAATTTAATAAAAAGACAGATGATGATTGCTTTACTATTTGTTTCCCACCCAAGATGAACAACGTAGGCATACCCTAGGTGAACCAGATATTAGACAAAGATACTATTCATTGCTTCCTCGATATGTGCCCCACAACTAATTTAGAACTCAAGTTTGAACATTAATTTGGACCTAACTTGGAGTCCAAGAGGTGAACAAGACGATAAAGTAGCAGGTAATTTTAAGCAATGCATAACATAAGCAGAAACAAAAGAATGCAACCTCTCTTGTGGACCCGTGTACTCCTGAGGTTCATCTGCTGAGTCGATGATGGTGATGCCGTTGTGGTGGGTGCCGGCGGCAGGGAAGGAGATCTGAGGCGGCGAAACACGGTCAGGAGTCGTGATGTCTGGTTTGGTGGATGTTTCTGTCGATGGAGCAGCTCAGTTGAGGTGGACGATGTCGCGGCAGGAGCAGGACAAACCACACAAAGTTCCCTTCGACACCTACCTATAACTGAGGTAATTCTGTAAGGGCTCATTTGGCTTGCATGATTCTAAAAATGCAGGGATAGGAAAAACACCAGAATAGGATAGGAATGCACATGGTAAATAGAGCATTTGTAAACAGAGGATTTCTGTCAACTTGAGTGTTTGGTTTACAGGAATTGGAAGAGCAGAGGAATGCAAAGAAACATGGCCAAAATAAAGTGAAACCATATGAAAGCGTGTACAGTTAGAATGTTATTCTGCCATTAATGCACTTGGTCTTGTTTTCATGCATAGGATTTTGAAAATTAGGTCCAGGTGGATGTTTTGCTTCATTCCTTTCAACAAAATGCATGAATAATTGAATAGTAGAGTGCCATTGGAAAATTCCCTATTGCTATGTTTTTCCGTTGAACCAAAATAGCCCAAATGGATCGACATGAATGTATAGTAATAAGTGATGCAACAAGTGTACAACCTCTTTGCCGTAGTCGTGTCGACCTCAGCATCATTGGGTTGGTCGCTGAAGCAGTTGAGGCAGAGGTGGCTGTCGGAGGTGTGGAGGAAGATCTGAGGAATCTGTAGACGGCGTCCAGGGCACTGCTTTGTTGTGATGGAACGTTCTGTCGTTGGAGCAGCCCCGGTGAGCCATAAGACGTCAAGGCTGAAGCAGCACAAGATAGACATCGTCAATCTCAAGTGGGTTCTAATATCATCTCCAATAGATGATGTAAAATAGATATAAAATTTACATCACCAAAAACCACCTGACTACAACAGATGAGGTAAAAACTGTTGACTCTGAACTTAACTGTCGAAACTGAAATTTACTGTGGAATCTGAATGTTACTATCAAAACTGAATGCAATGGTAGAAGAGAGGCACTTGACATGTAGTTTAGGGAGGGCCTGCAGTTCATCTTCAACCTGCACCCCCCTGAGCTGCCAGCCACCACCGGTCGAACCGCCGGCCCCAGCGCCGCCTCGCCGCCTCGAAACAACTCCCGACCACCGGTCAGCCGTTGCCCCGGCCAGCCCTATAGCCCCCTGTAACACCCCAAAAATTTAACCATGATTTGTTTATTAAAATTTTGCCAGGAAATTAAATTTTTATTTTCTGGACTTATCTTTTGATTTCAGTACCACCCTTTTCTTTGGTATTGTGGAGTTTTTACCCCAAGTGAAAACTTCCCAAATATATTGTGGACTTGTATACCCTCTCAAGAAAATCATTTCTTTTTGTCAAAGGAATTATTTATATAATTATTTTTCTTGAGCTTTATTCCTTTTAAAATGGATTTTCATAAGTTTTGGAGTCAGTTTGCACAGCAACCCTTTCAAATACTCTTTTAAAATTCCAACCAAAATTTGGGGATGTCATGTGATGTTCCCACATCACTTTTATGCAAAAATATATTTTTGTCATTGGAGATTTTGGGTTCTACCCCAAGTTTTCAAAACTGGTCCAGTTTGATAAATTGCACTACAACCTATTTAAATACTTCTTTGAAGTTTTCACCAAAATATGGGATGTTAGTAGTAGTATATAATTCAACTTTATGCAAAAACCCATTGATGTTCTTTGAAAAATTTGAGCAAATCATCCTCATCTTCATTCTGGTCCAGCTTGGTGAATTGTATTGCAACTATATTTTCTCTTGCTCTTTTTGTCATGGGATTTGTCCTGCTTGGAGTACACCCTACCCAACCCGTAGGTCCATGAGGTTGGGCCCATTGGAGTATTTTTGGTGCATGCAATAATGCCTCTTTCTTTCTATCCAGGTTTGGTTTTCTTAAAAACTTGCACTAACAAGTTTCTAGTTTTGCCAAACTAACCTTGCCACCCTCTGTAGCATATAAAGAGACTATGATCTAGAGATTTTGGCCACCCCAAGAGATGCCTAAATGCCCTTGGCATTTCATCGAGCAGGTTAGGAGCATGGCCAGTTTTGGCATGCTTCTGGACTTGCATTAGGAAGTTGCTCTAGTGACCTTACCAGCTTGTCTATTAGCTCCCTCATGATCATTAGCCTAGTTCTGTTTAGTTGTAGAGGCATCAGAGAGGCATAGGACGCATTGGCATAACGACGAGCACCTGGCGTGCGTGCTCTGGGCGCGCCCAGAGCGCACGTTTTGCACGCGCGCGCACCAAGCCGCCGTGTCTTGCCCCTGGCCTTCGCGCGCCCGCAGGGCCACGCCTCATTCCCGTCCACTCACCAGAACCCTCCAGGCCACCCTAGCGCCCTACAGCGCCACCGTCAGAGCCCCCCTGGCGGCACGCCGGAGTCCACAGCACACCCCTGCCGTGGACGGCACCGCCCGAGCCACAACCGCTCGCCAGCTCGTCCCTGGAGCAGTGCCCACTCGTCAGCTAGCCTATGCCGCCATCCCCAACCTTGACATGTCGCACTGCAAACTACAGCGAGGCGGTTCGCCGATCTTATCTCCGGCCGCCACGGAACCAACCTAGTCGCGCTATAAATAGGGACCCCGAGCCCATCCGGACACTCAGGCAACCTCGCACCATCCCCCTAGTGCCCCCACAGCCAGCAATCGACGAGGGAAGACCGTCTTCCTCGTCTCCGATCAGTTCGGCCGCCGCCACGCTCCGGTGCCGTGCGTCGCAAACAGAGCCTCCCCTACCCTTCCAACACCACCGTCCGACTCCCCTTGATGGTGCGGAGCCACCCAAACCCTCAGCCTCGACCGGGAGCCACCATAGCCCAAACCCCCAATCCCCCCTCCTCCGAAGCCACCTCCGCCGCTGAGCTTGCCGCCGGCGACTCCTTTCATCCCCGTCACCTGTCGACCACCGGGAGGACCATCCTAGACCAGCGGATCCATCCCTGCCCTCGGATCCCCGTGGGGAGCCGCCGTTCGTCGGCGGCGATCGCCGGAGCCCCGCCCCGCTCGGGCAGAGGAGGAACGAGGCGCGGGCAACTGGTCAAACCTGACCAGTGGGCCCAAGGGACCCATTGTCAGTGACCCAGCCCCACCGAAACGTGTTTTAAGTGGAGGCGTATTCCTCCAAACACGCCTTCGCTAGAGGAAAGCGTAAGCCCCCCGAAACTTTTTCTTTTTCTGGTTTTATTTAAAAATAGAATTTTGACTAAATTTGACTGGCTATAACTTTTTAAATATAAGTCCAATTGACTTGATTCTTTTTTTGTTGTTTCTCAAATTCTGTTTAGTTTATTTTCATATTTATTTGAAAATTTTCCAAAACAACTCTTTGTACTGTTTTGAAACTATGTGTTGATTTGAATTTTTTTTAACGATTATGGAGAGAGAAGAAAACTTTCAAAAGTTTTGGAATGCACCCTGCCTATCCACAACTTGAAGGCAAGCATTCTGAACCCTGGCATAAAATTGTGTGTGTTATTTGATACTGTTACAACACCACCTTGACACGGAGTATTCGTTATTTCTATGTGATGATATGATCATACTCATGAGTGCATAATAATGTTTTCATGCTATTGGAGTTTGATACGTTTGTGATAGTAGTCACCCTCGTATGCCTGTCATGCCTACTGGAAGGAAGCCGGGAAAGTCTCTGTCTTGGGTAGACACGAGCTTATCTCTAGTTCCTCGTCGAGACGGTTGTATCCGGTATGGCATGATGAGGTATGAGGAGTGGTGATTCTTTCTGTTGGTTGAAACATTTTTGTTATAGGCCCCCGCCCCCACCCTGAACCCTAAGATAGATAGTGGGGTACCTCTCCGGCAAGCCCCCATCCCCGCTTCGGGTGGTTTTTCCTTAACTCTGGCGAGCCCCCCCACCCCCTGAAAATAGACTGACCCAAAAGCCGATTCAGTCGACTGAAGTGTAGCTAAATCAGAGGAGAGCAGCAGCACGAGCGAGGGGGAGAGCAGCAGCAGCAGTGCGAGCGAGCGAGCGAGCGAGAGACAGAGCAGCAGCAAATGGGCGAGCGAGCGATCGAGCGAGAGCCGGAGCAGTAGCAGCAGCGCGAGCGAGCGAGAGCCGGAGCAGCAGCAGCTGGGCGAGCGAGCGATCGAGCGAGAGCCGGAGCAGCAGCAGCAGCGCGAGCGAGCGAGTGGGAGCCGGAGCAGCAGCAGCAGATCCGGCTAGTATGGACGCCGCCACCGAAGGGGCCTCGCACTGGGGGAGAGCCACCGTGGAGATGTCTCCCGCGGCACCGACTTCAAGGTAGCCACTTCGTGGGGGTGCGGGATGGAGCACCGTTGGCGCCGGGAGGTCGAGCTAAGGAGAAGGTGCGATGCGATGAGTGTACAACCTCTTTGGTGGCACCGAGTAGGCCTCGGCTTCGTCCGAGGAGTCGGTGAGGATGTTGCGGTTCCGGTGGAGTAGGTTAAGGCGACACTATGGGGATGGAGCAGCCGCGATAGACGAGGCGGTCGTCGGAGCAGATCCTTGGAGGTGGAGGACAGTGCAGAACCGGCGGGACGACGAGATGGATGATGGATCCTCATCCGAGGAGGTGGACGAGGGACGTCGAGCTATTGTGGTGGATGACGTCGTCGGGGAAGAGGCTTCGGCTGGGCAGCGGTGAGGTGGCGGATGGAGGAGTGTGGGGTTTCGCGGCTGGAGCGGAGAGGTTATGGCGGCCTAGTATTTTGAATGGCAAAAAGGAGGCGATGGGAGGGAGTGAACCATGACTTAGGGACGCGCTTATCCAAAATGTAGGGTGTGTTACAAAAGTACCCCGCACCGATTTTAACTAGCGGCCCTTTCGGCTCAGGGTTAGAAGGGGGATTTCGCGTGTCGGGATTTGCTAGCTGGAGGGAGTTTTCGCGCGCGTTGTAATTTCGGAATAGCAAGGCACGGGTTGTGAAGGCGCCAGTTTTGGGAGCACGATATCTGAATTTTTGGGATATAACAAGGCGCGAGTTGAATTTCAGGGACAATCCTAACGTGTAATATTGTACTTGTACGTACCAAATCAATTCGCACTTCCCTCAACCAAAAATAAAAGGAAAAAAATAAAACTATTCACACTACACAAAGAGAGTCTTGCCCCGTTTTACTATAAAAATGCTAGTTAAAGCTACTCATACCAACAATTTAGTGCAATTAAATGCTATTTGGTAGTATGAATCCATGTTATGTCCAATTAAATTTTTTCGCTTGCTGTATAATGCATGTAACCTACTCATACCAACATTTTAGTGCATTCCAAATGTCTATACTACCACTGCAATTCGAACTGAATTTGAATTCGTTTCTCTATTTCAATAACAATCTACAATCATGATGGTTGCCAACTTCAACCATCATTCGTGTATTACCTTAATAACACACCATATGATTACTATAAAGATAGATATGAACTATGTGTACTACATGAACTCGAATTCTATTTTTTGAATACACTTGATGTTGATTCCAAATAATAGTACATTTGATGTACTAACTATATATTCATAATCTAAACCATGTTCCATACGTGTACACCGTGTTTATCACACATAGTATAGTGCCCCGCCCCCTACATTATGACAAGTATTTAGACCTGAGCTGCAAAAGCCACACATTAGCCCAAATTATGATCAATGTTCTATATGTTATTCGTAGTACTAGCAAGATGCCCATGCGTTCCACAGAACATCAACATGATCAAGGGGAGGCCTAATTTGCAAATATGGAGAGGGGTGTGGGTATATTTTTTAAAAATTGCCATAGTTTCCTTCCTATCCGTCATATATAAATCAGACGGCCTATATTGCAGGATGGCACCATCATCAACAACTCCATGTTTTTTATAAGAGTAGAGATAAAATATATTATATGTAGTATAACATGTTCATAACCACACCATGTATATCACCGTTATATATATTCACACATGCGTCGGTTTAAAACACTATGATAAATTCTTCAAATATATCAATTCGCTTTTTATAATGAAGTATGATCTCTATTAGTCTTTTACACCCACACAATCCTCTTATCTTTGTAGCTAGCTAGCGCTAACTTTCTCTCGTGCATGCAGACGCCCGCATCCCTCTAACCCTCCCTCAGCATTCTCTAGCTCCATCACGCAAATTCATCTTTTCACTTTAGTTCATTAACCCATGGTGTGTGTAGGCCCCCATCTCCTTCTTTACGGCACACATCGATCGATATGCCTCTCTAGCCAGGTGTGCCTAGAACAAAACACAAGCTTCCCCTCTTCTCTTATCACTGTCCATGCCTAACTCCCACCACTCTTTTCATCGATCTCGTACTCGCACACTTCTCCCCCCTTGATATAGTATGACTCTTGCACCACCTCCCAGATGCATCCCTCTCTCTCTATCCTTCTCCCCGTGCCTCATTTGCTTCTAACACAAACATCCATGTATACCGACCGATCTCCCAACATATACCTAGGTCGACTTTAACTATCCCCCCCATCGATCGACCTACCTCACAAGTTATGTCTCTCCTTTCTCTGACAAAGGACAATTGATCTTCCTATGTAGTTATGTCTGCTTACCAAATCCATATCGCCCCCCTCATCATTCGTGCATGCCTCCTGACCCGTCTCTCACATGCACGTGCACAGACAGGCAGCCATCCCTTCTCTTATTGATATTGCAGGCGTGCCCTCCAATTGTCTAGCAAGCCTATCCACCATTTGTTAGAAGCAACTTCACTACCACCCCCCTCCAACACTCTAGCTCTGTCTCTCTCCCAACCTTATTCCTCTCCTACACATATGCATGGATGCCGACCGATCTCCCTTAATACATGAGGTAGATCGATCTCCCTTAATACATGAGGTAGGCCTCTCTCCTCCTCCACACATATACCAGCCATTCTACCTCTATAGTTAATTAGGCCGCCCTCCCCCTCCCCCCACCACACACCGATAGTCGAGCGTTGTAGGTAGGTATCCATGCCATAGAGACAAACTGCACCTGTCCCCTCTCACATTCCAGTAGGCCAGCCACTCTATATCTTTGACGTGGGCACACACAAATTCGATGGCACTCTTTATCGATCGCGCGCGCACACACACACACACACATCATCCTTCGCTTCGATTCTATGGACACCTCAAGCCGATGATACCTCCACTCTCTTCTCGTGGATCGCCCCCTCTCTATATATGATATATCCAGGACTCTATTTCACACACATTGCATACGTTACATTTTTTGATTGACCCCACCCCCCCACACAAAAAAAAACTCTCACGAACCCACACACTATATCTCTCTACATTTGTATCTCTCTCACACAACCCCACATAGGTGGTGTACGTATACAAGAAGAGAATAGGTGCACTGTGCACGTACTCACGCTTCGTGCCCAGCCACACCCGTGCAGGTACACGGTGGAGCTCATTTCTGTATGAAATGGCAGCCCACATGCTAATTTGAACACGTGTACCGGTTGTTTACCTACGGAGGTCGTGTACCACGCGTGCACGAAACAAAGTTTGACTTGATGCGTTGGCGCGTTATTTTTAAATAAAGTTATATCGCTCAATGGCACGTACAAAGAATATAAAATGATTTTTATGGAGAAAAAGGTAGTCCTCTCCACTATATACAATGGAGTCTGCCTGCCTGGTTTGTCTCTCTTCAGAGTATCTCACACAAGGCTGCGGTGGCCTCTCTCTCTCTCTCATCGTTGGTCACTAATCTGGCCGCATCCTGTCCGCCGGTGGAAAGGGAGGACGTGCATCGTTTCTCCGTTCGACGGCGCCGAGGCAGCATGTCCCGATCTGCGGTGCACGTCGTTCTCTCTGACCAAGCTCCGTGGTAGGGCCTACGCCACTAGCTCGTTGCCGCAGTATGGGCAGATTCCGCCCGCCGCCGCTCACCTAGTTACATCCCGACGACCTCTAGGTATCCCCTCCGGCCTTGCTCCACTGCCAGTCTTCCGACGTCGCTGCATGTGGATCTTCCATAGTTCTTTTCCCAAAATGTAGCTCGTCCGGCGTACTTTCCATATTCCAATCTCGTCCTCACACCATTTTAGACAAACACAACCATGTTGTTATCTTCCCTTAGGACAAGGAATATGCTTCTTTTTTGTCATCGCATGTGTCATCAACTGTTATTGGCCAGTCACTGCAGGAATCTGGTACTTTGCCATCAGCCATAGCGGACGGCAAAGGCTAGGATGGCGGACGGCAAAGGCCTTTGCCGTCCGCCGCGGACGGCAAACAGCTCCGGCAAAGACAGGGTCGGCAAAGGCCTTCTTTGCCGTCTGTTTTTTGCAGCGGACGGCAAAGAGGCCTTTGCCATCAGTGGCAGACGGCAAAGGGCATGGCTCTTTGCCATCTGCCGACAGACGGCAAAGGGAATGGCTCTTTGCCATCTGCTGGCAGACGGCAAAGGCTGCAGGCTCTTTGCCATCTGTTGGCAGATGGCAAAGAGACCAAATAGGCATTAATTCTGTTTCTTCTTATATCAATTCATTTTCACAGAAAATCAAACACACACACACACACACACACACACACACACACATATATATATATATATATGTATGTATGTATATATATATATATATGACCAATATAGCATATCCAACACATATTACCAATAGTCATGAACACATATATATCCAACACATGTTACCAATAGTCATGAACACATATATATCCAACACATATTACAAGGAATGACCTAAAACTAAATATCTATTTTCCTAAAAACTATCTTATTACTAAGATCTTCTCTGGATCTTCTTCTTTTCTTCCAACCTGCATAACAAAAACACTAAGAAAGAGAGAATGGGTTAGGAGTAGAAATGTAGCATTTCACTTGGTGAAATGCATTGTTGTAGGAGCCAATACTTGAGATCAAGATAATCTTAGTTAAGATCCTGATTTTCAAAGTGATCTTAATTAGAAAGCCAAATAGAGTAAACCAATACCAAAGAGCCAAAGGAGAGAATCAGCCAAGGACCCAATCAAGAAGCCACCACAATTAGTAGTAAGCTAAATGCCAACACAAAGACCACTATCAGTACTAGCTCCAGGAATTAAGCCAACTAAAAAGTAGTGATTTTAGCCAAGGATAGACTTCATTCAGGCCACCTGTGAGGACAGCACACACACACACACACACACACACACACACACACACACACACACACACAACTTAGTCACACCATTCAGGCCAGTATAAATAGGGCAGCCAACAGTAGAGTAGGGTCTGTTAGACACTTAGTGTCCAAAACATCAAACAGGACTGGGCCCAAAACCATATCTGTGAGATAGTGTGAAGCAGCTAAGAGGAGCAGGCTGTCCACAAGAAGCAGGTTTACCAGAATCCACAAGACCAAGCTACAGAAGACCTCAAGGTATACTTGAGGGATTATGTGCTCAGAAAGCCTGGAAGTGCCAGGGCTAGTTTATCACAGCACAGGGATAGCCACATGTAAATTAAGCCTAAGAGAGGGGGGCTCAGACCAGCATCACTGCCCAAATCAGATGTAGTATCTGTCTTATCAGTAGAAAACTAGGAAATTAACAGCTAAAACCAAGTATATCATCTGTTCATAGGCTATTAGAAAGAGACCAATAGGAATAGCCAAACCAAGTGGTATCTGTTCATATCAGTATTAGAAGTAAAACAACTAAGAACAAGTGAGTATCTGTTGATGAGTAACGGATATGGCAGCTTACATGTATATTTACTAGAAAATTTTCAGACTTTCAGTGTGTATATATCTATAGCAATATTACTATGGCTGATTATAAATGATAAAATTTGACACTTCCAAGTACAATTTTTTTGCTGCTGCACACTGGCATTAAAGACAACAGCCAAGAACTTAAAATGTCATCAAAGGCCACTAGCATGTGAGCGCCTCTGGAGTTCACAACAATTAGAATCCACAATTTGATTCAGATTTATGAGGACGCACGTTTGATTCAGATTTATGCAAGGAGAAACACACAAAGAGAAGGGAGGACGGAAGGGGATGCTCACGGGGAGGTTGGCGGAGGGCTCCTGCGAGGACGGTGGCGCGCTGCTCAGCCTCGCCGCCTTCGGCCCCGGACGCCTCGGCCATGGCGACCTGCGCGAGCTCCTCCTGTAGCGCGTACGCTATGACGTCATCGTTCTCCACCGCGTCGACCCTGACCTCGGAGGCAGTGGGGGTGGATGCGACCATCTTGTAGCCGTCGAGAACGGCACGTGTGCGCTGGGGCTGTGGCGGCGGCTGCCATGGCGACCTACAACAAAGGGACGGATCGGAAGGGAAGGCAAGGTGAGGAGGAGAGGGTGGACCCGAGCAAGGAAGGAGGGGAAGGGCCTACATGGGCAACGCCGGTGACGGATTCAGCAAGCTCCGGTCTCGCCATCGCCGATTGTGGAGGATTCCGGCAAGAACACGGGAGGCGCCCGAAACCCTAGCCGCGGACAAGGGTGCAGGCCTTAAGGCACGGATCTGGACGGAGGGGAGGGAGGGGCCAAGCTTGGGGGAGTTATGCGCGTGGCTGGTGCTCGCCGGAACCGGCCGGCATGGGTGGTGGCGACGGCGAGGAGATCGTGGGGAGAGGAGCCGGGGTGGGGTGGATCGAGGGGTGGGGGTGAGTTCATGAGAGAGTTTTTTAGGGACGAGAGAGAGACAGAGTGGTGGAGTGGGAGTGGATCGGGCCGGTGTGGTGGGGCTGGGGAGAGAGAGAGGGGGTGGCTACCATGGGGCACCTCTTTGCCGTCTGCCAGCGGACGGCAAAGATTCTTTGCTATCTGCTGGCAGACGGCAAAGAACTGACTGATGGCAACCAGGTTCTTTGTCGTCTGTCAGTTCTTTACCGTCTGTTTTTTGCAAGCAGATGGCAAAGTCCTTCTTTGCCGTCCGCTAGCATACGGCAAAGAGCTGACTGATGGCAAATTCTCAGTTTCCAGTAGTGAGTAATTGTTTCCTTTCTACCTCTTTTTTGCAAACAGGGCTATCCATTTCACCTCGTTGCTATTGCGACCTTTTGGTGAACTGCACAAATCACTTTTTTCTTAAGAGTGTTTTGTGCAGTTCTGCCAAAATGTCACACGGGCAACGTCTCTACATTTCATTGCGACTGCACAAAGGGAGATTGGTTTTTCTCTGTTCTCCTCATCCAACTCCGAGCCTAATCTTCTCCAACTAGTTAGTCTTAAGAGAGACTGCAAAGGTGACCGGCTCTTATTTGTGTGTTTATTGTTTCATCAGCAGTCCTCTATTATCGTAATCACACTTAATATCTTTGAAACAGGGACACTCAACTCTATTTTAGTGGAACTGCACAAAATGATCGAAATGTTGCATGCTCCAGACAGCTACTTTTTCCTCAACATGCCTTGTTGATTTAGACAGAACCGGGGGGACGTTGCTACCAATGAAAGCATGGATGAATTTTAATTTAACACCTTCTCACAACTTTGTCTTCAGTTGTGATGTAAATATTAGCTCTAATTAGCAAGGAAGTTTGTTTTTTATTGTTTCCGAAAGAGCATCGATGGCAAGACACACGAAACAAAAGCTGAAAGCTCACACCATTGTACAATTTCATGTCGCTGGAAAATTATTTGTATATTACGTCAATTATGTAAACAAATGCTGGAAGCTCGATAGCATTGCCAGAAGCCTCTTCGGCATCCAGGTCCATGTGCCATGCACAAAATTATACTCCTTCATTCCTGAATATTTCTCTTTTTACAAATTTCAAATGGGCATATTTTAGAGTGTAGATTCACTCATTTTGCTTCGTATGTGTACTCCCTCCGTTCCTAAATATTTGTCTTTCTAGAGGTTTCAACAAGTGAGTACATACGGAGCAAAATGAGTGAATCTACAGTCTAAAATATGTCTATATACATCCTTATGTAGTAGTCCATTTGAATCTCTAAAAATAAAAACATTTGAGTAGTCACTCGTTGAAATCTCTAGAAAGACAAATACTCCGGAGTATATTTTAGAACCGAGGGGGTAGTGCACAGCCGCATGGGTGACTCAGACCGGTAGTTGCGCCGCATTAATAGTGAGTAATGAGCAGTCAAACCATAAGCCCCACCTTTCCCACTGTAAGTTGCTCGGAAGAAGCAACCATCAATACGCTCTTCTTTGAATCCGCTCATACTACTCCATCCTCACTGTTTATAAAGCGTGAGGGAGTCCTGGATTAGGGGGTCCTCGGATAGCCAGACTATATACTCTGGCCGGACAGTTGGACTATGAAGATACAAGATTGAAGACTTGGTCCCGTGTCCGGGTGGGACTCTCCTTTGCGTGGAAGGCAAGCTTGGCAATTCGGATCTGTAGATCTCCTCCCTTGTAACCGACTCTGTGTGACCCTAGCCCCCTCCGGTGTCTATATAAACTGGAGGGTTTAGTCCGTAGGACAACAACAATCATAATCATAGGCTAGCTTCTAGGGTTTAGCCTCTACGATCTCGTGGTAGATCAACTCTTGTAACACTCATATCATCAAGATCAATCAATCAGGAAGTAGGGTATTACCTCCATCGAGAGGGCCCGAACATGGGTAAACATTGTGTCCCCCGCCTCATGTTATCATCCGCCTTAGACGCACAGTTCGGGACCACCTACCCGAGATCCACCGGTTTTGACACCGACATTGGTGCTTTCATTGAGAGTTCCACTGTGCCGACACCATAAGGCTTGATGGCTCATTCAATCATCGGCAACGATGCGATCCAGGGTGAGGTTTTCCTCCCAAGACAGATCTTCGTATTCGGCGGCTTCGCACTGCGGGCCAACTCGCTTGGCCATCTGGAGCAGATCGAAAGCTACGCCTCCGGCCATCAGGTCAGGTTTGAACCTAAACTATATTGCCGACATCCGCGGAGACTTGATCTTTGATAGATTCGAGCCCATATCAGGTGCGCCGCACAGTCACGACGAGCATGACTTAGCTCTACCATCGAACGGTGTTCGGGAGATCACACCTGTGGCTACTCCGGCCCTCAATCCGGAGCAGATTGCGCCATCCGAGGATGGGTGGATGGACCCCGCCACGTAGGCCGCACACTCGATAGCGATTGAGCCGAATACTGACTTCACCTCCTACGAGACCTGTGTTGCCGGACTTTTGGATTCGTCCCCGGCCACGGGCTCCGAACCGCCTGCGTCAGTGCCTATCGAATCTGATTGGGCACCGATCATGGAGTTTTCCTCTGCGGATATCTTTCAGCACTCACTCCTGGGTGATGTGCTAAATTCATTAAGGTCTCTCTCCTTGTCGGGAGGCCCTTGGCCAAACTGTGTCCGTCTTGAGTGAGAAGAGGACGACGAAGAAATTCGTTCCCCACCCACCACCCACTTAATAGCCATTGTCGATGACTTAACCGACATGCTCGATTACGGCTCCGAAGACATCGACGTGACGACGATGTAGGAGAAGAACAGGAAACACTGCCCACAGGGCACTGGACTGCCACTCATCATGATATATACATGGTGGACACTCCCAAAGAAGGCAATGGCAAGGCAACAGAGGATAATCCCCTCGAGAAGCAATCTAAGCACCGGCGTCAACGGTGCCGCTCTAAGTCTCGCCATAGCAAAAGCGGCGGTACCGGCACAAGAAACAATAACACTGCGGATAGTGGCGAAGACGAACACAATCCCCTCCAGCCAGGCCTCGAGCGGGAAGATGGGCAAGCTAGCCCTAAGAAACAGGCATCAGATGGAGAATCAGAGGATGACAATTACATGCCTGTCTCCGAAGACGAGGTGAGCCTCGGCAACGAAGAATTTATCGTGCCTGGGGATCCCGTCGAACAGGAGCGCTTCAAGCGTCGGCTTATAGCCATAGCAAAAAGCCTGAAGAAAAAGCAACAACAGCTTCAAGATGACCAAGATCTGCTAGCAGATAGATGGACTGAGGTCCTGACAGACGAGGAATACGAACTCGAGCGCCCAACCAAAAGTTACCCAAACTGCAGGTTGCTACCCCAACTCAAGGAGGAAGCACTAAATCCTACGCTTCCAGCGTATGATGCGGCTGACCGGCCACCTTGTGGCCGAGACGAAGCGGCATATCAGGCCGAAGTCCAGCCCGCACCCCGCCGCCAGTCAAACAAAAATACCAAGGCCTGGGGCAGCGCGTAGGACCTGCGAGACGTATTGGAAAACAAATCAGGACATACAAGATCAATCTATGGATCACGGGGGGCGCACCCCAATGCGTGACGACGATCGTCACGCCAGATACACTAAAAGTGAATCCGGCCGGGCCGAATACAGCAGACAAGACTCGTATGAACTGCGTCATGACATAGCCCAGCACAGAGGCGCTGCACACCCCCTATGCTTCATTGATGAAGTAATGGATCAAGAATTCCCAAAAGGATTTAAACCCGTGAACATTGAGTCATATGATGGTACAACAGACCCCGCGGTATGGATCGAGGATTTCCTCCTCCACATCCAAATGGCCGGCGGTGACGATCTACATGCCATCAAGTACCTCCCACTAAAAATCAAAGGACCAGCTCGGCATTGGCTGAATAGCCTGCCAGCAAACTCCATTGGCAGTTGGGAGAATTTGGAAGATGCATTCCTTGACAACTTCCAGGGCACTTATGTGCGACCACCGGATGCTGATGACTTGAGCCACATAACCCAACAGGCAGGGGAATCGGCCAGGAAATTCTGGACTCGGTTCCTAACTAAAAAGAACCAAATTGTCGACTGTCCGGATGCTGAGGCCTTAGAGGCATTTAAGCATAACATCCGTGATGAGTGGCTCGCCCGTCACCTCGGCCAAGAAAAGGCGAAGACCATGGAAGTCCTCACGACACTCATGACCCACTTTTGCGCGGGCGAGGACAGCTGGCTGGCTCGCAGCAACAACACATCAAGAAATCATGGCAATTCAGATGCCAAAGATACTAACAGCAGACCACGTCGCAGCAGACACAAGTGCCGCAACAACGGCGACAACACCGAAGACACTGCAGTCAATGCTGGATTCAGTGGCTCTAAATCCGGTCAGCGGAAAAAGCCGTTCAAAAGAAGCAATCCGGGCCCGTCCAGTTTGGACCACATACTCGATCGCTCGTGTCAAATTCACGGCACCCCCGATAAACCAGCCAACCACACCAACAGAGAATGCTGGGTGTTCAAACAGGCCGGCACGTTGAATGCCGAAAACAAGGAAAAGGGGTTGCACAGCAACGATGAGGAGGAGCCCCGACCACCGAACATAGGAGGACAGAAAAAATTTCCTCCCCAAGTGAAAATGGTGAACATGATATACGCAACCCATATCCCCAAGCGGGAACGGAAGTGTGCAGTGAGGGACGTCTATGCGATGGAGCCAGTCGCCCCAAAGTTCAACCCATGGTCTTCTTGTCCGATCACTTTCGATCGCAGGGACCACCCCACCACTATCCGTCATGGCGGTTCTGCTGCATTGGTCCTTGATCCCATCATTGACGGATTTCACCTCACCAGAGGCCTTATGGACGGGGGCAGCAGCCTGAACTTGCTCTATCAGGATACAGTGCGCAAAATGGGTATAGACCCCTCGAGGATCAAACCCACCAAAACTACCTTCAAAGGTGTCATCCCAGGTGTAGAGGCTTGTTGCACGGGCTCAATCACACTGGAAGTGGTCTTCAGATCTCCGGACAACTTCCGAAGCGAGGAGTTAATCGTCGATATCGTCCCCTTCCGCAGCAGCTATCACGCACAGCTCGGACGAACTGCATTTGCTAGATTCAATGTGGCCCCGCATTATGCATACCTTAAGCTCAAATTACCAGGACCTCGCGGGGTTATAACAGTTAATGGAAACACAGAGCGCTCAGTTCGCACGGAGGAGCACACTGCAGCCCTCGCAGGTACAGAGCAGCCTTCTAAGGCCAACCGCCAATCCAGCGAAAAAACACCCGGACACCTTCAAACGAGTCCAGAGTACCCCACAATAGGATCGCCAGGCATGTTCAGAGCTCGCCTAGCAATTCGGCCTCCGTCCTAGTCCCAGTAAAGCGGCGAAATTTGTGCCACGTGTACATAACTACGCACTCAAGATACCATGGGCATTGGCGGAGACACGGCTATGGCACGTCCCACAATGCGGCCCAACCGCCCCAGGGGTCGTATACCTTTATTATTTTCTCTCTTCAGGACCTTACTCTCTGGAAGCCCTTTCCAGCAGTCTGATTGTTGGACCCATTACGGGAAGGAAATACCAAGGAAGCAACAAGCTCTGACGTACAAGGGAATTACCAGGTGGTCTCTGCTAACGATCGATGTACCTGTTTTACATACCCATACACAGCTTGCCCTTGGATAGGACATGTCAAATAGTCCTATTTTTTGCTTATTGCACTAATTGTATACCTACGCTTTGACATATTATTTAAATAACAATGTATAGCGTTAGCCTATTATTGTATTTCTTTTTTTCTTGTCTGCTTATTTACGACAAATAGCACTCGTACATTCTGGTACGACAAGTGCGCCAGGGGCTTCAGTGTACCCCATAACACGGCACGAAAAGTCCGAACAATTTCGACAGTGCGGCACCCCGAACTTATAGCATTATATGCACTAGCTCCAAATCATGTCTTGGGTCAATAGTTGGGTTTGCCCGGCTCCCATGTTTTGGTACCTTACGTTCCGCTATATCGGCTAAGGTAGCACTGGGAGAACTACTGCGACTGTATCCCGGTTCTTCCGGACGAGCACGTCAGTAGAGAAAGCCGGGAACGGACTGTCTGTTGGAGATCGTAGCAGAAATTAAAATTTTCCTACGCATCACCAAGAAATATCCATGGAGTATTCTAGCAACGAGGGGATAGGAGAGCATCTACATACCACTTGTAGATCGCAACGGAAGCGTTCAAGAAGAACGTGGATGATGGAGTCGTACTCGTCGTGATCCAAATCACCGATGACCAGTGCCGAACGGATGGCACCTCCGCGTTCAACACACGTACGGTCGGGATGACGTCTCCTCCTTCTTGATCCAGCAAGGGGGAAGGAGAGGTTGATGAAGATCCAGCAGCACGACGGCGTGGTGGTGGATGCAGCAGAATTCCAGCAGGGCTTCGCCAAGCGACTACGGAGAGAGGGAGAGGTGTAACAGGGGAGAGGGAGGCGCCAAGGCTGCAGGGTGCGGCTGCCCTCCCTCCCCCCTTAATATAGGCCCCCTAGGGGGGCGCCGGCCCTAGAGATCCATCTCCAGGGGGGCGGCGGCCAAGGGGGGGAGACTTGCCCCCCAAGGCAAGTCTTGCGCCCCCTGCCCTAGGGTTTCCAACCCTAGGCGCAGGGGAGAGGCCCATGGGGGGCGCACCAGCCCACTATGGGCTGGTTCCCTCCCCACTTCAGCCCACGGGGCCCCCCGGGATGGGTGGCCCCACCCGGTGGTGAAGGAAATATGCCCTAGAGGCAATAATAAAGTTATTATTTATTTCCTTATGTCATGATAAATGTTTATTATTCATGCTAGAATTGTATTAACCGGAAACATAATACATGTGTGAATACATAAACCTACAGAGTGTCACTAGTATGCCTCTACTTGACTAGCTCGTTAATCAAAGATGGTCATGTTTCCTAACCATAAACAAAGAGTTGTTATTTGATTAACGAGGTCACATCATTAGTTGAATGATCTGATTGACATGACCCATTCCATTAGCATAGCACCTGATCGTATAGTTTGTTGCTAAGTGCTTTTCTTCATGACTTATACATGTTCCTATGACTATGAGATTATGCAACTCCCGTTTGCCTGAGGAACACTTTGGGTGCTACCAAACGTCACAACGTAACTGGGTGATTATAAAGGTACATTACAGGTGTCTCCGAAGGTACATGTTGGGTTGGCGTATTTCGAGATTAGGATTTGTCACTCCGATTGTCGGAGAGGTATCTCTGGGCCCTCTCGGTAATGCACATCACATAAGCCTTGCAAGCACTGCAACTAATGTGTTAGTTGTGAGATGATGTATTACGGAACGAGTAAAGAGACTTGCCGGTAACGAGATTGAACTAGGTATTGGATACCGACGATCGAATCTCGGGCAAGTAACATACCGATGACAAAGGGAACAACGTATGTTGTTATGCGGTCTGACCGATAAAGATCTTCGTAGAATATGTAGGAGCCAATATGGGAATCCAGGTCCCGCTATTGGTTATTGACCAGAGAGGTGTCTTGGTCATGTCTACATAGTTCTCGAACCCGTAGGGTCCGCACGCTTAACGTTTCGATGACAGTTACTATGAGTTTTATGATGTTGATGTACCGAAGGTTGTTCGGAGTCCCGGATGAGATCACGGACGTGACGAGGAGTCTCGAAATGGTCGAGACATAAAGATTGATATATTGGAAGCCTATGTTTGGACTCCGGAATCACTCCGGGTGAAATTGGGAATTTTACCGGAGTACCGGGGGGTTACCGGAACCCCCCGGGGGGTCAATGGGCCTTGATGGGCCTTAGTGGAAAGGAGAGAAAGGGGCCCAAGTGCTGGCCGCACCTTCCCCCCTTCCCTAGTCCTATTAGGATTAGGAGAAGGGGGCGCCCCCCCTCTCTCTCCCTTCCCCCTTGGTCAAACCCTAGTTGGACTAGGATTGGGGGGGAGGAATCCTACTCCTAGTAGGAGTAGGACCCCCTGGCGCGCCCCTTGTTGGCCGGCCAGCCCCTCCCCTTCCCTCCTTTATATACAGGGGCAGGGAGCACCCCATGACACACAAGTTGATCCTTGAGATCTTTCCTTAGCCGTGTGCGGTGCCCCCTTCCACCAAATTACACCTCGATTATACCGTTGCGAAGCTTAGGCGAAGCCCTGCGTCGGTGGAACATCATCATCGTCACCACGCCGTCGTGCTGACGAAACTCTCCCTCAACACTCGGCTGGATCGGAGTTCGAGGGACGTCATCGAGCTGAACGTGTGCAGAACTCGGAGGTGCCGTACGTGCGGTACTTGGATCGGTTGGATCGTGAAGAAGTACGACTACTTCCTCTACGTTGCGTCAACGCTTCCGTTGCTGGTCTACGAGGGTACGTAGACAATACTCTCATCTCGTTGCTATGCATCACCATGATCTTGCGTGTACGTAGGAAAATTTTGAAATTACTACGTTCCCCAACAGTGGCATCCGAGCCTAGGTTTTATGGTTGATGTTATTTGCACGAGTAGAACACAAGTGAGTTGTGGACGATACAAGTCATACTGCCTACCAGCATGTCATACTTTGGCTCAGCGGTATTGTTGGATGAGACGATCCGGACCAACCTTACGCGTACGCTTACGCGAGACCGGTTCCCTCGACGTGCTTTGCACAGAGATGGCTTGCGGAAGACTGTCTCTCCAACTTTAGTTGAACCGAGTGTGGCTACGCCCGGTCCTTGAGAAGGTTAAAACAGAGTCTATTTGACAAACTATCGTTGTGGTTTTGATGCGTAGGTAAGATGAGTTCTTGCTTAAAGCCCGTAGCAGCCACGTAAAACTTGCAACAACAAAGTAGAGAACGTCTAACTTGTTTTTGCAGGGCATGTTGTGATGTGATATGGTCAAGACGTGATGCTAAATTTTATTGTATGAGATGATCATGTTTTGTAACCGAGTTATCGGCAACTGGCAGGAGCCATATGGTTGTCGCTTTATTGTATGCAATGCAATCGCGATGTAATGCTTTACTTTATTGCTAAACGGTAGTGATAGTAGTAGAAGCATAAGATTAGCGAGACGACAACGATGCTGCGATGAAGATCAAGGTGTCGCGCCGGTGACGATGGTGATCCTGACGGTGCTTCGGAGATGGAGATCACAAGCACAAGATGATGATGGCCATATCATATCACTTATATTGATTGCATGTGATGTTAATCCTTTATGCATCTTATCTTGCTTTGATTGACGGTAGCATTATAAGATGATCCCTTACTAAATTATCAAGAAGTGTTCTCCCTGAGTATGCACCGTTGCGAAAGTTCTTCGTGCTGAGACACCACGTGTTGATCGGGTGTGATAGGCTCTACGTTCAAATACAACGGGTGCAAAACAGTTGCACACGCAGAATACTCAGGTTATACTTGACGAGCTATGCATATAAGATATGACCTCGGAACACGGAGACCGAAAGGTCAAGCGTGAATCATATAGTAGATATGATCAACATATTGATGTTCACCATTAAAACTACTCCATCTCACGTGATGATCGGTCATGGTGTAGTTGATATGGATCACGCAATCACTTAGAAAATTGGAGGGATGTTTTTCTAAGTGGGAGTTCTTAAGTAATATGATTAATTGAACTTAAATTTATCATGAACTTAGTACCTGATAGTATCTTGCTTGTCTATGTTGTGTAGATAGATGGCTCGTGCTGTTGTTCCGTTGAATTTTAATGCGTTCCTTGAGAAAGCAAAGTTGAAAGATGATGGCAGCAATTACACGGACTGGGTCCGTAACTTGAGGATTATCCTTATTGCTGCACAGAAGAATTACGTCCTGGAAGCACCGTTAGGTGCTAGGCCTGGTGCAAGGGCTACGCCAGAAGTTGTGAACGTTTGGCAAAGCAAAGCTGATGACTACTCTATAGTTCAGTGTGCCATGCTTTACGGCTTAGAACCGGGACTTCAACGTCGTTTTGAACACCATGGAGCATATGAGATGTTCCAGGAGTTGAAGTTAATATTCCAAGCGAATGCCCGGATTGAGAGATATGAAGTCTCCAATAAGTTCTATAGCTGTAAGATGGAGGAGAACGGTTCTGTCAGTGAGCATATACTCAGAATGTCTGGGTATAACAATCACTTGATTCAACTGGGAGTTAATCTTCCGGATGATTGCGTCATCGACAGAATTCTCCAATCACTGCCACCAAGCTACAAGAGCTTCGTGATGAACTATAATATGCAAGGGATGACCAAAACAATGCCCGAGCTCTTCGCGATGCTGAAAGCCGCGGAGGTAGAAATCAAAAAGGAGCATCAAGTGTTGATGGTTAACAAAACCACCAGTTTCAAGAAAAAGGGCAAAGGAAAGAAAAAGGGAAACTTCAAAAAGAACGGCAAGCAAGTTGCTGATCAAGAGAAGAAACCCAAGTCTGGTCCTAAGCCTGAAACTGAGTGCTTCTATTGCAAGCAGGCTGGTCACTGGAAACGGAACTGCCCCAAGTATTTGGCGGATAAGAAGGACGGCAAGGTTAACAAAGGTATATATGATATACATGTTATTGATGTGTACCTTACTAATACTCGCAGTAGCACCTGGGTATTTGATACTGGTTCTGTTGCTAATATTTGCAACTCGAAACAGGGGCTACGGATTAAGCGAAGATTGGCCAAGGACGAGGTGACGATGCGCGTGGGAAATGGTTCCAAAGTCGATGTGATCGCGGTCGGCACGCTACCTCTACATCTACCTTCGGGATTAGTATTAGACCTAAATAATTGTTATTTAGTACCAGCGTTGAGCATGAACATTATATCTGGATCTTGTTTGATGCGAGACGGTTATTCATTTAAATCAGAGAATAATGGTTGTTCTATTTATATGAATAATATCTTTTATGGTCATGCACCATTGAAGAATGGTTTGTTTTTACTTAATCTCGATAGTAGTGATACACATATTCATAATGTTGAAGCCAAAAGATGCAGAGTTAATGATGATAGTGCAACTTATTTGTGGCACTGCCGTTTAGGTCATATCGGTGTAAAGCGCATGAAGAAACTCCATACTGATGGACTTTTGGAGTCACTTGATTATGAATCACTTGGCACTTGCGAACCGTGCCTTATGGGCAAGATGACTAAAACACCGTTCTCCGGAACTATGGAGAGAGCAACGGATTTATTGGAAATCATACATACTGATGTATGTGGTCCAATGAATGTTGAGGCTCGTGGCGGATATCGTTATTTTCTCACCTTCACAGATGATTTGAGCAGATATGGGTATATCTACTTAATGAAACACAAGTCTGAAACATTTGAAAAGTTCAAAGAATTTCAGAGTGAAGTGGAAAATCATCGTAACAAGAAAATAAAATTTCTACGATCTGATCGTGGAGGGGAATATTTGAGTTACGAGTTTGGTCTACATTTGAAACAATGCGGAATAGTTTCGCAACTCACGCCACCTGGAACACCACAACGTAATGGTGTGTCCGAACGTCGTAATCGTACTTTATTAGATATGGTGCGATCTATGATGTCTCTTACTGATTTACCGCTATCGTTTTGGGGATATGCTTTAGAGACGGCTGCATTCACTTTAAATAGGGCACCATCTAAATCCGTTGAGACGACGCCTTATGAACTATGGTTTGGCAAGAAACCAAAGTTGTCGTTTCTGAAAGTTTGGGGCTGCGATGCTTATGTGAAAAAACTTCAACCTGATAAGCTCGAACCTAAATCGGAGAAATGTGTCTTCATAGGATACCCAAAGGAGACAGTCGGGTACACCTTCTATCACAAATCCGAAGGCAAGATATTTGTTGCTAAATTCGGAAACTTTCTAGAGAAGGAGTTTCTCTCGAAAGAAGTGAGTGGGAGGAAAGTAGAACTTGATGAGATAACTGTATCTACTCCCTTATTGAGAAGTAGTACATCACAGAAATCAGTTTCTATGACACCTACACCAAATAGGGAGGAAGCTAATCATGAAACTTCAGATCAAGTTTCTACAGAACTTCGTAGATCAACCAGAGCAAGATCCGCACCAGAGTGGTACGGTAATCCTATTCTGGAAGTCATGTTACTGGAACATGATGAACCTACGAACTATGAAGAAGCGATGGTGAGCCCAGATTCCACAAAATGGCTTGAGGCCATGAAATCTGAGATGGGATCCATGTATGAGAACAAAGTGTGGACTTTGGTTGACTTGCCCGATGATCGGCAAGCAATTGAGAATAAATGGATTTTCAAGAAGAAGACTGACGCTGATGGTAATGTTACTGTCTATAAAGCTCGACTTGTTGCAAAAGGTTTTCGACAAGTTCAAGGAATGGACTACGATGAGACCTTCTCACCCGTAGCGATGCTTAAGTCTGTCCGAATCATGTTAGCAATTGCCGCATTTTATGATTATGAAATTTGGCAAATGGATGTCAAAACTGCATTCCTGAATGGATTTCTGGAAGAAGAGTTGTATATGATGCAACCAGAAGGTTTTGTCGATCCAAAGGGAGCTAACAAAGTGTGCAAGCTCCAGCGATCCATTTATGGACTGGTGCAAGCCTCTCGGAGTTGGAATAAACGTTTTGATAGTGTGATCAAAGCATTTGGTTTTATACAGACTTTTGGAGAAGCCTGTATTTACAAGAAAGTGAGTGGGAGCTCTGTAGCATTTCTGATATTATATGTGGATGACATATTACTGATCGGAAATGATATAGAATTTCTGGATAGCATAAAAGGATACTTGAATAAGAGTTTTTCAATGAAAGACCTCGGTGAAGCTGCTTACATATTGGGCATTAAGATCTATAGAGATAGATCAAGACGCTTAATAGGACTTTCACAAAGCACATACCTTGATAAAGTTTTGAAGAAGTTCAAAATGGATCAGGCAAAGAAAGGGTTCTTGCCGGTGTTACAAGGTGTGAAGTTGAGTAAGACTCAATGCCCGACCACCGCAGGAGATAGAGAGAAAATGAAAGATGTTCCCTATGCTTCAGCCATAGGCTCTATCATGTATGCAATGCTGTGTACCAGACCTGATGTGTGCCTCGCTGTAAGTTTAGCAGGCAGGTACCAAAGTAATCCAGGAGTGGATCACTGGACAGCGGTCAATAACATCCTTAAGTACTTGAGAAGGACTAAGGATATGTTTCTCATTTATGGCGGTGACAAAGAGCTCGTCGTAAACGGTTACGTCGATGCAAGCTTTGACACTGATCCGGACGATTCTAAATCGCAAACCGGATACGTATTTACATTAAACGGTGGAGCTGTCAGTTGGTGCAGTTCCAAACAAAGCGTCGTGGCGGGATCTACATGTGAAGCTGAGTACATAGCTGCTTCAGAAGCAGCTAATGAAGGAGTCTGGATGAAGGAGTTCATAACCGATCTAGGTGTTGTACCTAGTGTATCGGGTCCAATGAAAATCTTTTGTGACAATACTGGTGCAATTGCCTTGGCAAAGGAATCCAGGTTTCACAAGAGAACCAAGCACATCAAAAGACGCTTCAACTCCATCCGGGATTTGGTCCAGGTGGGAGACATAGAGATATGCAAGATACATACGGATCTGAATGTTGCAGACCCGTTGACTAAGCCTCTTCCACGAGCAAAACATGATCAGCACCAAGACTCCATGGGTGTTAGAATCATTACTGTGTAATCTAGATTATTGACTCTAGTGCAAGTGGGAGACTGAAGGAAATATGCCCTAGAGGCAATAATAAAGTTATTATTTATTTCCTTATGTCATGATAAATGTTTATTATTCATGCTAGAATTGTATTAACCGGAAACATAATACATGTGTGAATACATAAACCTACAGAGTGTCACTAGTATGCCTCTACTTGACTAGCTCGTTAATCAAAGATGGTCATGTTTCCTAACCATAAACAAAGAGTTGTTATTTGATTAACGAGGTCACATCATTAGTTGAATGATCTGATTGACATGACCCATTCCATTAGCATAGCACCTGATCGTATAGTTTGTTGCTAAGTGCTTTTCTTCATGACTTATACATGTTCCTATGACTATGAGATTATGCAACTCCCGTTTGCCTGAGGAACACTTTGGGTGCTACCAAACGTCACAACGTAACTGGGTGATTATAAAGGTACATTACAGGTGTCTCCGAAGGTACATGTTGGGTTGGCGTATTTCGAGATTAGGATTTGTCACTCCGATTGTCGGAGAGGTATCTCTGGGCCCTCTCGGTAATGCACATCACATAAGCCTTGCAAGCACTGCAACTAATGTGTTAGTTGTGAGATGATGTATTACGGAACGAGTAAAGAGACTTGCCGGTAACGAGATTGAACTAGGTATTGGATACCGACGATCGAATCTCGGGCAAGTAACATACCGATGACAAAGGGAACAACGTATGTTGTTATGCGGTCTGACCGATAAAGATCTTCGTAGAATATGTAGGAGCCAATATGGGAATCCAGGTCCCGCTATTGGTTATTGACCAGAGAGGTGTCTTGGTCATGTCTACATAGTTCTCGAACCCGTAGGGTCCGCACGCTTAACGTTTCGATGACAGTTACTATGAGTTTTATGATGTTGATGTACCGAAGGTTGTTCGGAGTCCCGGATGAGATCACGGACGTGACGAGGAGTCTCGAAATGGTCGAGACATAAAGATTGATATATTGGAAGCCTATGTTTGGACTCCGGAATCACTCCGGGTGAAATTGGGAATTTTACCGGAGTACCGGGGGGTTACCGGAACCCCCCGGGGGGTCAATGGGCCTTGATGGGCCTTAGTGGAAAGGAGAGAAAGGGGCCCAAGTGCTGGCCGCACCTTCCCCCCTTCCCTAGTCCTATTAGGATTAGGAGAAGGGGGCGCCCCCCCTCTCTCTCCCTTCCCCCTTGGTCAAACCCTAGTTGGACTAGGATTGGGGGGGAGGAATCCTACTCCTAGTAGGAGTAGGACCCCCTGGCGCGCCCCTTGTTGGCCGGCCAGCCCCTCCCCTTCCCTCCTTTATATACAGGGGCAGGGAGCACCCCATGACACACAAGTTGATCCTTGAGATCTTTCCTTAGCCGTGTGCGGTGCCCCCTTCCACCAAATTACACCTCGATTATACCGTTGCGAAGCTTAGGCGAAGCCCTGCGTCGGTGGAACATCATCATCGTCACCACGCCATCGTGCTGACGAAACTCTCCCTCAACACTCGGCTGGATCGGAGTTCGAGGGACGTCATCGAGCTGAACGTGTGCAGAACTCGGAGGTGCCGTACGTGCGGTACTTGGATCGGTTGGATCGTGAAGAAGTACGACTACTTCCTCTACGTTGCGTCAACGCTTCCGTTGCTGGTCTACGAGGGTACGTAGACAATACTCTCATCTCGTTGCTATGCATCACCATGATCTTGCGTGTACGTAGGAAAATTTTGAAATTACTACGTTCCCCAACAGGTGGACCCCCGGGACCCATCTGGTGGTCCCGGTACAATACCGGTGACCCCCGGATCACTCCCGATGGCCGAAACTGCACTTCCTATATATAATTCTTCACCTACGGACCATTCCGGAACCTCTCGTGACGTCCGGGATCTCATCCGGGACTCCGAACAACCTTCGGTTTGCTGCATACTAATATCTTTACAACCCTAGCGTCACCGAACCTTAAGTGTGTAGACCCTACGGGTTCGGGAGACATGCAGACATGACCGAGACGATCTCCAGTCAATAACCAACAGCGGGATCTGGATACCCATGTTGGCTCCCACATGCTCCTCGATGATCTCATCGGATGAACCATGATGTCGAGGACTTAATCAATCCCGTACTCAATTCCCTTCGTCTGTCGGTACTATACTTGCCCAAGATTCGATCGTCGGTATACCGATACCTTGTTCAATCTCGTTACCGGCAAGTCTCTTTACTCGTTCCCGTAACACATCATCCCGTGAACAACACCTTGATCACATTGAGCTCATTATGATGATGTCTTACCGAGTGGGCCCAGAGATACCTCTCCGTCATACGGAGTGACAAATCCCAGTCTCGATTCATGCCAACCCAACAAACACTTTCGGAGATACCTGTAGTGCACCTTTATAGTCACCCAGTTACGTTGTGACATTTGATACACCCAAAGCACTCCTACGGTATCCGGGAGTTGCATAATCTCATGGTCTAAGGAATGATACTTGGCATTCAGAAAAGCTCTAGCAAACGAACTACATGATCTTTGTGCTATGCTTAGGTTTGGGTCTTGTCCATCACATCATTCTCCTAATGATGTGATCCCGTTATCAATGACATCCCCATGTCCATAGTCAGGAAACCGTGACTATCTATTGATCAACGAGCTAGTCAACTAGAGGCTTACTAGGGACACATTGTGGTCTATGTATTCACACATGTATTATCATTTCCGGACAAAACAATTATAGCATGAACAATAGACGATTATCATGAACAAGGAGATATAATAATCCTTTTATTATTGCCTCTAGGGCATATTTCCAACAGTCTCCCACTTGCACTAGAGACAATAGTCTAGTTACATTGTGATGAATCGCACACCCATGGAATTTTGGTGTTGATCATGTTTTGCTCTAGGGAGAGGTTTAGTCAACGGATCTGCCACATTCAGGTCCGTATGTACTTTACAAATCTCTATGTCTCCATTTTGAACACTTTCATGAATGGAGTTGAAGCGACGCTTGATATGCCTGGTCTTCCTGTGAAACCTGGGCTCCTTCGCAAGGGCAATTACTCCAGTGTTGTCACAGAAGAGAGTCATCGGGTCCGACGCATTGGGTATGACTCCTAGGCCGGTAATGAACTCCTTCACCCAGACTGCTTCTTGTGCTGCCTCCGAGGCTGCCATATACTCTGCTTCACATGTAGATCCCGCCACAACGCTTTGCTTGCAACTGCACTAGCTTACTGCCCCTCCGTTCAAAATATACACGTATCCGGTTGGTGACTTGGAGTCATCCAGATCTGTGTCGAAGCTGGCGTCGATGTAACCCTTTACGACGAGCTCTTTGGCACTTCCATAAATGAGAAACATATCCTTAGTCCTTTTCAGGTACTTTAGGATGTTTTTGACCGCTGTCCAGTGTTCCTTGCCGGGATTACTTTGGTACCTACCTACCAAACTTACGGCAAGGTTTACATCGGGTCTGGTACACAGCATGGCATACATAATAGACCCTATGGCTGAGGCATAGGGGATGACACTCATCTCTTCTATATCTTTTGCCGTGGTCGGGCATTGAGCCGTGCTCAATCGCACACCTTGCAATACAGGCAAGAACCCCTTCTTGGACTGATCCATTTTGAACTTCTTCAAAATCTTGTCAAGGTACATACTTTGTGAAAGACCAATGAGGCGTCTCGATCTATCTCTATAGATCTTGATGCCTAATATATAAGCAGCTTCTCCAAGGTCCTTCATTGAAAAACACTTGTTCAAATAGGCCTTTATGCTTTCCAAGAATTCTATATCATTTCCCATCAATAGTGTGTCATCCACATGTAATATGAGAAATGCTACTGAGCTCCCACTCACTTTCTTGTAAACGCAGGCTTCTCGATAAGTCTGCATAAACCCAAACGCTTTGATCATCTCATGAAAGCGAATGTTCCAACTCCGAGATGCTTGCACCAGCCCATAGATAGAGCGCTGGAGCTTGCATACCTTGTTAGCATTCATAGGATCGGCAAAACCTTCCGGCTGCATCATATACAATTCTTCCTTAAGAAAGCCGTCAAGGAATGCCGTTTTGACGTCCATTTGCCATATCTCATAATCATAGAATGCGGCAATTGCTAACATGATTCGGACGGACTTCAGCTTCGCTACGGGTGAGAAAGTCTCATCGTAGTCAACCCCTTGAACTTGTCGATAACCCTTAGCGACAAGTCGAGCTTTATAGATGGTCACATTACCATCCGCGTCTGTCTTCTTCTTAAAGATCCATTTATTTTCTATGGCTCGCCGATCATCGGGCAAGTCATTCAAAGTCCATACTTTGTTTTCATACATGGATTCTAAATCGGATTTCATGGCTTCTAGCCATTTGTCGGAATCTGGGCCCGCCATCGCTTCTTCATAGTTCGAAGGTTCACCGTTGTCCAAAAACATGATTTCCAAGACAGGGTTGCCGTACCACTTTGGTGCGGAATGTGTCCTTGTGGACCTACGAAGTTCAGTAGGAGCTTGATCAGAAGTATCTTGATCATCATCATTAACCTCCTCTTGAATCGGTGCAGGCACCACAGGAATATTTTCTTGAGCTGTGCTACTCTGATTTTCAAGAGGTAGTACTTCATCAAGCTCTACTTTCCTCCCACTTACTTCTTTCGCGAGAAACTCTTTCTCTAGAAAGGACCCGTTCTTGGAAACAAAGATCTTGCCTTCGGATCTGAGGTAGAAGGTATACCCAACTGTTTCTTTGGGATATCCTATGAAGACGCATTTTTCCGATTTGGGTTCGAGCTTTTCAGGTTGAAGTTTCTTGACATAAGCATCGCAACCCCAAACTTTCAGAAACGATAGCTTAGGTTTCTTTCCAAACCATAATTCATATGGTGTCGTCTCAACGGATTTTGACGGAGCCCTATTTAAAGTGAATGCGGCAGTCTCTAAAGCATAGCCCCAAAATGAGAGCGATAGATCGGTAAGAGACATCATAGATCGACCATATCCAATAGAGTGCGATTACGATGTTCGGACACACCGTTACGCTGAGGTGTTCCAGGCGGCGTGAGTTGTGAAACGATTCCACATTTTCTTAAGTGTGTGCCAAATTCGTGACTTAAATATTCTCCCCCACGATCTGATCGTAAGAACTTTATTTTTCTGTCACGTTGATTCTCAACCTCACTCTGAAACTCCTTGAACTTTTCAAAGGTCTCAGACTTGTGTTTCATTAAGTAGACATACCCATATCTACTCAAATCATCAATGAGAGTGAGAACATAACGATAGCCTCCGCGAGCCTCAACGCTCATTGGACCACACACATCTGTATGTATGATTTCCAACAAGTTGGTTGCTCGCTCCATTGTCCTTGAGAATGGAGTCTTGGTCATTTTGCCCAAGAGGCATGGTTCGCATGTGTCAAATGATTCATAATTGAGAGACTCTAAAAGTCCATCAGCAATGAGCTTCTTCATGCGCTTGACACCAATGTGACCAAGGCGGCAGTGCCACAAGTATGTGGGACTATCGTTATCAACTTTACACATTTTGGTATTCACATTATGAATATGTGTATTATCACGCACGAGATTCATTAAGAATAAACCATTGACCATCGGAGCATGACCATAGAACATATCACTCATATAAATAGAACAACTATTATTCTCGGATTTAAATGAGTAGCCATCTCGCATTAAACGAGATCCAGATAGAATGTTCATGCTCAAACTTGGCACTAAATAACAATTATTGAGGTTTAAAACTAATCCCGTAGGTAAATGTAGAGGTAGCGTGCCGACGGCGATCACATCGACCCTGGAACCATTCCCGACGCGCATCGTCACCTCGTCCTTCGCCAGTTTCCGTTTATTCCGCAGCTCCTGCTTTGAGTTACAAATATGAGCAACAGCACCGGTTTCAAATACCCAGGAGCTACTACGAGCACTGGTAAGGTACACATCAATTACATGTATATCACATATACCTTTAGTGTTGCCGGCCTTCTTATCCGCTAAGTACTTGGGGCAATTCCGCTTCCAGTGACCATTTCCCTTGCAATAAAAGCACTCAGTTTCAGGTTTGGGTCCATTCTTTGACTTCTTCCTGGCAACAGATTTACCAGGCACGGCAACCTCCTTGCCGTCCTTCTTGAAGTTCTTATTACCCTTGCCTTTCTTGAACTTAGTGGTTTTATTCACCATCAACACTTGATGTTCCTTTTTGATCTCCACCTCCGCAGATTTCAGCATGAATACAACTCGGGAATGGTATTTTCCATCCTCTGCATATTGTAGTTCATCACGAAGCTCTTGTAGCTAGGTGGGAGCGACTGAAGGATTCTGTCAATGACCACCTCATCCGGGAGATTAACTTCCAGCTGAGTCAAGCGGTTGTGCAACCCAGACATCTTGAGTATGTGTTCACTGACAGAGCTATTTTCCTCCATCTTGCAGCTAAAGAACTTGTCGGAGACATCATATCTCTCGACCCGGGCATGAGCTTGAAAAATCAATTTCAGCTCCTCGAACATCTCATATGCTCCGTGTTTCTCAAAACGCTTTTGGAGCCCCGGTTCTAAGCTGTAAAGCATGCCGCACTGAACGAGGGAGTAATCATCAGTACGTGACTGATGGGCGTTCATAACGTCCTGGTTTTCTGGGAATGGTGCATCACCTAGCGGTGCTTCTCGGACGTAATCTTTCTTGGCTGCTATGAGGATGATCCTCAGGTTCCGGACCCAGTCCGAATAATTGCTGCCATCATCTTTTAGCTTGGTTTTCTCTAGGAACGCGTTGAAGTTGAGGGTGACAGTAGCGTGGGCCATTTGATCTACAAGACATATTGTAAAGATTTAGACTAAGTTCATGATAATTAAGTTCATCTAATCAAATTAATGAATGAACTCCCACTCAGATTTGACATCCCTCTAGTCATCTAAGTGATACATGATCCGAGTCAACTAGGCCGTGTCCGATCACCACGTGAGACGGACTAGTTATCATCGGTGAACATCTCCATGTTGATCGTATCTTCTATACGACTCATGTTCGACCTTTCGGTCCTCCGTGTTCCGAGGCCATGTCTGTACATGCTAGGCTCGTCAATGCAACCTAAGTGTATTGCGTGTGTAAATCTGGCTTACACCCGTTGTATGCGAACGTAAGAACCTATCACACCCGATCATCACGTGGTGCTTCGGAACGACGAACCTTAGCAACGGTGCACAGTTAGGGAGAACACATTTTTGATATTTTAATGAGGGACCATCTTATTTATGCTACCGTCGTTCTAAGCAAATAAGATGTAAAAACATGATAAACATCACATGCAATCAAATAGTGACATGATATGGCCAACATCATTTCGCTCCTTTGATCTCCATCTTCGGGGCGCCATGTTCATCGTCGTCACCGGCATGACACCATGATCTCCATCATCATGATCTCCATCATCGTGTCTTCACGAAGTTGTCACGTCAACTATTACTTCTACTACTATGGCTAACGCTTTAGCAATAAAGTAAAGTAATTACATGACGATTTAAGTTGACACGCAGGTCATAAATAAATAAAGACAACTCCTATGGCTCCTGCCGGTTGTCATACTCATCGACATGCAAGTCGTGATTCCTATTACAATAACAAGATCATCTCATACATCACATACATGATTCATCACAACTTCTGGCCATATCACATCACAAAGCACTTGCTGCAAAATCAAGTTAGACGTCCTCTAATTGTTGTTGCAAGTTTTTACGTGGCTGTTATAGGTTGCTAGCAAGAACGTTTCTTACCTATGTTGAAACCACAACGTGAATTGTCAATCTCTATTTACCCTTCATAAGGACCCTGTTCATCGAATCCAATCCAACTAAAGTGGGAGAGATAGACACCCGCCAGCCACCTTATGCAACTAGTGCATGTCAGTCGGTGGAACCGGTCTCACGTAAGCGTACGTGTAAGGTTGGTCCGGGCCGCTTCATCCCACAATACTGCGGAACCAAGATAGGACCAGTAACGGCAAAAAGAATTGACAATTCGACGCCCACAACTACTTTGTGTTCTACTCGTGCACAGAAACTACGCATAGACCTAGCTCTGATACCACTGTTGGAGATTGTAGCAGAAATTAAAATTTTCCTACGCATCACCAAGATCTATCCATGGAGTATTCTAGCAACGAGGGGATAGGAGAGCATCTACATACCACTTGTAGATCGCAACGGAAGCGTTCAAGAAGAACGTGGATGATGGAGTCGTACTCGTCGTGATCCAAATCACCGATGACCAACGCCGAACGGAAGGCACCTCCGCGTTCAACACACGTACGGTCGGGATGACGTCTCCTCCTTCTTGATCCAGCAAGGGGGAAGGAGAGGTTGATGAAGATCCAGCAGCACGACGGCGTGGTGGTGGATGCAGCAGAATTCCAGCAGGGCTTCGCCAAGCGTCTACGGAGAGAGGGAGAGGTGTAACAGGGGAGAGGGAGGCGCCAAGGCTGCAGGGTGCGGCTTCCCTCCCTCCCCCCTTTATATAGGCCCCCTAGGGGGGCGCCGGCCCTGGAGATCCATCTCCAGGGGGGGCGGCGACCAAGGGGGGAGACTTGCCCACCAAGGCAAGTCTTGCGCCCCCTGCCCTAGGGTTTCCAACCCTAGGCGCAGGGGGGAGGCCCATGGGGGGCGCACCAGCCCACTATGCGCTGGTTCCCTACCCACTTCAGCCCACGGGGCCCTCCGAGATGGGTGGCCCCACCCGGTGGACCCCCGGGACCCATCTGGTGGTCCCGGTACAATACTGGTGACCCCCGGATCACTCCCGATGGCCGAAACTGCACTTCATATATATAATTCTTCACCTCCGGACCATTCCGGAACCTCTCGTGACGTCCGGGATCTCATCCGGGACTCCGAACAACCTTCGGTTTGCTGCATACTAATATCTTTACAACCCTAGCGTCATCGAACCTTAAGTGTGTAGACCCTACGGGTTCGGGAGACATGCAGAGATGACCGAGACGATCTCCGGTCAATAACCAACAGCGGGATCTGGATACCCATGTTGGCTCCCACATGCTCCTCGATGATCTCATCGGATGAACCACGATGTCGAGGACTTAATCAATCCCGTACTCAATTCCCTTCGTCTGTCGGTACTATACTTGCCCGAGATTCGATCGTCGGTATACCGATACCTTGTTCAATCTCGTTACCGGCAAGTCTCTTTACTCGTTCCCGTAACACATCATCCCGTGAACAACACCTTGATCACATTGAGCTCATTATGATGATGTTACCGAGTGGGCCCAGAGATACCTCTCCGTCATACGGAGTGACAAATCCCAGTCTCAATTCATGCCAACCCAACAAACACTTTCGAAGATACCTGTAGTGCACCTTTATAGTCACCTAGTTACGTTGTGACGTTTGATACACCCAAAGCACTCCTACGGTATCCGGGAGTTGGATAATCTCATGGTCTAAGGAATGATACTTGACATTCAGAAAAGCTCTAGCAAACGAACTACACGATCTTTGTGCTATGCTTAGGTTTGGGTCTTGTCCATCACATCATTCTCCTAATGATGTGATCCCGTTATCAATGACATCCCCATGTCCATAGTCAGGAAACCATGACTATCTATTGATCAACGAGCTAGTCAACTAGAGGCTTACTAGGGTCACATTGTGGTCTATGTATTCACACATGTATTATGATTTCCGGACAATACAATTATAGCATGAACAATAGACGATTATCATGAACAAGGAAATATAATAATCCTTTTATTATTGCCTCTAGGGCATATTTCCAACACTGTCATGATGCGGCGGGAGTTGGTCGCTGTTCGAGAGGTCTCAAATCCTTAAAGAGTTTTTCCGCTTCGGGCGAGGAGTCGGCCTTGTCCGACTTAGGCGTACATAGCGCCCCAAGTTCGACCCTCCGAATACTAGGGGCTTCGCCAAAATTTAAAATTGTAGACTTCTATGGCTAAGTGAGAGTGATAAAGCTTTATAGTCCGATTGCCTGGTTCGTTGTGCTGAACACCTCCTTCGAAGGACCCAAAACTGGGATAAAGAGTAATCAGGTTTATCCCGAACACCTTAGTACTAGTTACATGGGGGCGGAAGCAGATGAATCGCCAACTCTTAATTTTTATAAACGGCCGCACAGAAGGTAATATTTTAAATCAACAAGCGTTATATAGCGCACATGAACTCGTTTTCATCTTACAGGATCACATGAGTACATTCATAATAATTTTCGGGGTGGCGATGCTCCTTGCCCTCCGGCGGCCCCTCCTTCACCAGCTTTTCGGCGTCCGTCTTCGCCCGGTGCACTTTTGCCTAGGCAAAAGCCTTGCGCGCACCTTCAATGCAGACGGACCGCTTTATTCCTTCAAGCCGTGGGCAGGCATTCACAAGTCACCTTACCAAGCCGAAGTAGCTGCCAGGCAGGGGCTCGCCAGGCCACATCCGGACTATAAGGCCCCTCATGGCTAGTTCGGCCGCGTTGTGAAGCTCGACCAGTTGCTTTAACTGGTCGCTCAAGGGCACCGGATGTTCAGTCCTAGTATACTGAGACCAGAACAACTTCTCCATCGAGCTCCCTTCCTCGGCCCGGTAGAACTCTGCGGCATCCGACACGCTGCGGGGCATATCCGCGAACGCTCCTGGAGAGCTCTGAATTCGGGTAAGTAAAAGGAAAGTTTCCTTCACATGCTTGCTTTGCATAATAAATGCCTTACCTGTCGCTATCTTCTTAACCGCCTCAATTTCCTAGAGGTCCTTTTGGGCTTCGGCCTTGGCATTTTGTGCATTCTCGCGGGCCTTTGCAAGCTTGGACCCTTGCGTATTAGAGTCATGCTCCAAGGACTCGTACTTCTTGACATAGTCCGGGAGATCTTGCTGAATCTCGCCGACTCGGGCCTCTTGCTTCTCGCGCTCGGTGCGCTCCTTGGCCGCTTTGCCTTTGGCCTCGGATTGTGCCTTCTTCAGGGCCTCCACTTCAGTCGTGGCCCCTAGCACAATTCATGACGATCCTATGATCTCATAATCATTTTTCTTTATCAATAAACAGACGAGGTATTACTTAACTTTGTTCTCTTCGAGCTGCCTCTTGGTAAGGCCGAGCTCTTCTTTGGACCGCTCAAGGTCCCGCTTCAGTGCAGATACCTCCGTCGTGCGAGCGGCAGCAGCCAGCAGTGAAGCCTGCTTATTCACATAAGACATATTCTAATTAGACTCCTGTGATTATTATTTGATCCTCTGTTTGGCCTTTGTTTACGAACAACAAAAAGATCATCTGGGGCTACTATCTATGTTGTCATATTTCCTCATAATTTGATTACTTACCTCAAAGCTTGTTAGGAGGCTGGCACGGGCTTCAGTCAGTCCGCTTTTGGCGGACTGAACCTTCTTGACCACCACACTCATGATAGTGCGGTGCTCTTCGTCAATGGAAGTGCCGCAAGCACTTCCAGCAAATTGCTCGACGCCTCTGGATGGACAGAGGTCATCGGCACAGACGGCTTGCCCCCCTTGACGGGGGATTGCCTCACAGAATCCGGAACCACTGGAGGTTCCGGCGCAATATTCGGCTGGGGGCTAGACTTGCCGCCCCCGGCATTAGGGCCCGTGGGGGTCTTGCCCCTCCTGCGCCCAGCGCCTGGAATTTCACCTTGGGGCGCCTTTGGAACTGTCTCCCCTTGGTTCAGTGCCCTTTGAGACAACACCTCGGCATCGTCCATAGGGCGGGGGGAGGAGGCGGTCGGGAGTGAATCGTTGTTCATCGCCGACAAGCCCAAAGAATCATCCAAAGAGGATACATCGATATGGGCGTTGGATGGACTGCATGATCATGTTCGGCAGGATAAGAAGCAATAAAATAAAACATACCAAGGACTATTATGGTATCCGAACATTTACGACTTCGCCAGGGGCTTGTCCCTGGGCAACCACTCATCGTCGCTGAAAGCGGCGAGCAGTCCGGAAGGAGGGTCCTTCCCTTCTTGGACCCTTCGGCCTCCCCAGATGGGGTGGCCTTCCTTTTCTCGTCTCCCCCTACTGGGGGGAGAACTTTCCTCTTCCTCCTCCTCGTTTTCGTGGGAGGAGTGTGCCTTTGTGTTTTCAGACGGTGAGTCCGATATGACCTTGCGCCGGAGACCTTTTCTGGTCCTCGTGGCCTTCTTCTTGGCCTTCTTCTCCGGGCGCTGGAACCAGCATCTCCATCAGGAGAGCATCTGCTGGATCTTCGGGCAGGGGGGCTGGACAGTCGATCTGCTCCGCTGTCGCTACCCAATACTGTTAAAATGGCATGGAGGCTCAGACCCCTCACCCTATTATGATGGGTAAAGAAACATTTTGCGAGATATAAAGGACTTACCGGATTGGCAGGGCGCTTTGTGCTGAGTCCGCGATCCTCGGTAAGAGGAGGAGGTACCTCGGCGCCCTTGAACATCACCTTCCAGACGTCTTTGTGCGTCGTGTCGAAAAGCTCTCGCAGCGTCTGGTGCTTAGCCGAGTCGAACTCCCACAAATTGAATTCCCGACTTTGACATGGGAGGATCCGGCGGAAGAGCATGACTTGGACCACATTGACAAGCTTGATTTTCTTGCTCATCATGTTCTTGATACATTTCTGTAGTCCGGTCAGCTCCACCGCCGAACCCCGGGACATGCCCTTCTCTTTCTAGGAGGTGAGCCGCATGGGGATGCCAGATCGAAATTCGGGGGCCGCCACCCAGTTGGTGTCGCGCGGCTCGGTGATGTAGAACCACCCCAATTGCCACCCCTTTATGGTCTCCACATAGGAGCCTTCAAACTAGGTGATGATGGGCATCTTGCCCACCATGGCGCCTCCGCACTCCGCTTGTTGGCCGACCACCACCTTCGGTTTAACGTTTAAGGTCTCGCACACGACGATAAACGCCGAGATGTTGAGGATGAAATTAGGGGCCAGATCATGAAAATCCAGCCAGTAGTAGAACGTGAGCCCGTGAACAAATGGGTGAAGGGGAAATCCCAGCCCGCAGACAAAGTGAGTGAGGAATACACCCCTCTCGTGAGGTTCTGGAGTTGGGACGATCTGCCCCGCATCTGGGAGCCAGTGTGCGATGTCTGCGGCCAAGTATCCGGCTTCCCAGAGCTTCCTAATGTTCTCCTCCGTAACGGGGGATACCATCCACTTGCCTCCCGCTCCGGACATGTTTGGGGTGGTTTTGCAGAGAAGATGCGAACTTGGGTGCTGGAGCTCGAGTGCGCGAGAATGGATGGGCAGGGAAGAAGAAGGCGTGGGTAAAAAGGTGGAGTCTTTGTCCCTTTATAAGGGCGGAAGAAATTGTGCACCTCCCTGCCTGCCCGGTAAAATCGCTTATTCCCCAAGCGCCGTGATTAATGGCGCGGTTGGGTTACCCACACCCGTATTGATGAGAATCCCGTGATAAGGGGACATGATCTCTGCTTCGACAAGACGTGCCAAGAAAACCGCCTCACAAGATGTGCAGTAGCTGGTTGAGAAAACGGTTCGAATAATGACCGGGCCATTGCGTGATGTCACGCTACGAAATGTGTCGGCGGATTAGATTTGTAGAATATTGTACTCTCTACGGTGGTATGTGGAATTTGTTTTGCAGAGCCGGACACTATCCTTGTGTTCAAAATCTTCTATGGAGTATCCGGAGGAAGAACCCGCCTTGCAATGCCGAAGACAATCTGCGTGCCGGACTCATCGTCATTGAAGCCTGGTTCAGGGGCTACTGAGGGAGTCCTGGATTAGGGGGTCCTCGGACAGCCGGACTATATACTCTGGCCGGACTGTTGGACTATGAAGATACAAGATCACGGTACCCACATTATCAAAAGATAGCATACGCGGTCTTCATGGCATCCCGAAAATTACGACACTACTTTCAAGAGTGTTCAATTACGGTGGCCTCTGAAGTACCACTCAACGACATAATAAATGACCGCGATGCCACGGGCCGGATTGCTAAATGGGCTATCGAGCTCCTCCCGTTCGTCATAACATATAAACCACGGCGAGCCATTAAGTCGCAAGCACTGGCTGACTTCGTCGCCAAATGGACGGAAGCTGAACTCCCTAAAGAGTACTGTCGGTGTCAAAACCGGCGGATCTTGGGTAGGGGGTCCCGAACTATGCTAAACCCTAGAAGCTAGCCTATGGTATGATAGTTGTTCGTCCTATGGACTAAAACCCTCCGGTTTATATAGACACCGGAGAGGGCTAGGGTTACACAGAGTCTGTTACAACGGAAGGAGATCTACATATCTGTATCGCCAAGCTTGCCTTCCACGCCAAGGAAAGTCCCATCCGGACACGGGAAGAAGTCTTCAATCTTGTATCTTCATAGTCCAAGAATCCGGCCAAAGGTTATAGTCCGGCTACCTGGACACCCCCTAATCCAGGACTCCCTTAGTAGCCCCTAAACCAGGCTTCAATGATGATAAGCCCGACGCGCAGATTGTCTTCGGCATTGCAAGGCGGGTTCTTCCTCCGAATACTTCATATAAGATTTTGAACACAATAATAGTGTCCGGCTCTGCAAAATAGATTCCATATACTTCCATAGAGAGAATAGTATTTACACAAATCTAATCTGCTGACGTATTTCATGGTGTGACATCACACCACGGCCAAGCCTTTACTCGAATCGTTTTTACTGTCCAACCTCGGCGCGTTTTGCGAGGCAGTTTCCTTGGCACGTCTTTGTCGAAGCAGAGATCGTGTCCCCTTTATTTACGGGATCCTCATCATTACGGACGTGGGTAACCCAATCGTGCCCGTTGGTATATCCCCTCGATCAAAGGTAAGTCCCAAACGGTCACGGGGAGGGCTCTTGGTATTCAACCTCTTATAAAGAGACCAAGGCCTCACTCCTTTCTTTCGATCTCAATCGAATCAGACTCTCGCCTCGAGTTCCAACACCCAAGGCCCCAGATTTTAGGCGCTTCGGACCTTCGACGATGTCCGGTTCCGATATTCAAGGCCGATGGATGCCTTTCTTCGTCACGGAGGAAGACGTGCTAAAGCTGAGAGAGGCCAGGTTTTTGACAGGCGAAATCTCGCATAGGCTGTCTGCTCAAGGGCAGGTTATTCCCACTCCCAAGCTCGGTGAGAGCATGGTGTTCGTGTCTCACTTCCTCCGAGGGCTAGGCTTCGCGACGGATCCCTTCGTGAGGGGGCTCATGTTTTATTATGGGCTGGAATTTCACGACTTAGCTCCAGAGTCCATCCTCCATATCTCGTCGTTCATCGTTGTGTGCAAAGCCTTCCTCCGTATTGCTCCTCACTTCGGACTATGCTTGAGACCTTTAAAGTAGAACCGAAGATGATCGAGGGACAGCACGCGGAGTGCAGAGGCGCTGTTATAAGCAAGAACGCTGACGCTCCATGGCCCGAGGGCTCTTTTCAAGAGGAGTTCAGCTTATGGCAACAAGAGTGGCTTTATATCACAGCTCCCAGGGGTACCAAGTGGGTGGTGCTGCCTGCTTTCCACTCGGGTCCCCCGCCACGACTAGCGTCATGGGTCAATAAGGGGTTGGACTGGGGGCCGGCAAAGGACGTGCCCCTGTTGCAGGGCCGCATCCGAGATCTCCTAGAAAGAGACATTAGTCTGGTCGTGGTGACGCGGGTTATGTTAATTCGCCGAGTTCTGCCCTGCAAACGTCGCCCCCTCCACCTGTGGGAGTTCAATCCGGAGGGACCGCGAGCTCTCCAACATTTTCTTGGCATGACGCCTGTGGAGATGTACAAATTGTTCTTCGGACCACAAGTAGTGTGTCCGGATTCTACGAAGGACGCAGATCTGAGATGCAATTGTCCGGATACTCAAGTAAGTAGTACTGTGCCCGGACACTCCATCCGTTCATTTATCACAACATCACCCTTAAAAGAGGTGTCCTTGAAACAGGAGTGGGTAGCGAAGGCGAAGTTAATCAGGTGTCCGGCCCCCCTTCCTGAGACCTTGCCGGATCCCATGTTAACCAGGATGCTGGAGATCGTGCCTTCGAAAGAAAGCGAA
This sequence comes from Aegilops umbellulata, assembly GCA_032464435.1. Taxonomy (NCBI): domain Eukaryota; kingdom Viridiplantae; phylum Streptophyta; class Magnoliopsida; order Poales; family Poaceae; genus Aegilops; species Aegilops umbellulata. The sequence goes on from CP136054.1 coordinate 318,126,139, forward strand.
GGGGGGGACAAGGAAGCTAGTGCCTCCCTGAAGGAGGTTGTCCGGAAAGGAGGAATCAAAAATTCCTTTACTCAGGGGAAGAAGAGGACCGCCTCTGAAGACCCGGAGACCATGGTCTCAAAGCGGGGGAAGAAATCTTCGCCAGAGGGTCCTGTGCCGGGGGATACCTCGGCCGTACTATGCCCTCAAGGGGATCAACCCTCCAGCGAGCCGTAAGTAGAGAGGACGTTTAAATAATGAGAGAAATCTTTGCTTTTAATTCTTAGAAGAATAACCGAAAATTTACCTTGTAGTTCGGACCTTAGCCCTTCTCAGCAGAGCTCGTCTTCAGGGGATCTTCTTCCGAAGATGATGGAGAGCGGAACGCCTCCCCCTGCCATACCGCCTCATGAGGCGGGCGACCCTGAGGTGTCATCGCGGAGGGTTTCTCCTGATCCGGTAAGGCCGGAAGGTGGTAATATGGCAACCCGAAGCCCTCCGAGTCCAGCTTTCAAAAAAGGCGATCGGACGAGTCCGGCACCGTCTGGCGCATGGTCGGAGGCACTGAAGGATCTTCTAGGGCAAGGGCTTATCTCAGAGGAGCACCGTACGTTGATGGGTACGGTGATTGAAAAGATATCATCCGCGGAAAGCGGGTTGCATGAAGCTGTCATGAGTCTACTGACGGGCTTTGAGGTACGTGAAATGATGCACCTTTTTGGAAAGTGCCGCATATTTTAAGATGCACCCCGTGTAGATAGTAGCCCCTGAGACTCTAGGTGGTGTCGTAGACGACAACACATGGAGGATCATAGTCCCAGGTATGATTTAGCCGCCTTCATATGCAGGTGGCGAAGTGTCCGGTGGCCAGCCGGACTGATGAATTTGTCGAGCTAGAGTGGCAACTTGACGTGGCAGATGCCGACATCGCGCTTGTCAACAAGCGGCTTGACGAGGCACAAGGTATGTAAGTTCTCCGGAGACACCTGGTAAGAGGAGCTTGATGCCAGTATCTTATAACGTGTGTGCTTGACGCAGATGGGGCTGCCGCCGTGGAGAAACTTCGGGCAGAGCTTGCCCGAGCCAAGGAGCAAGCTAGAAAAAGTGATGCGGCTGCCTTAAAGGCGGTTGAAGAGCTGAAAGCCGAACAGGCTGCTCACTGCCGAAGCAAGAAGGAAATGGCCGAGATGGCTGTGAAGTTGAAGAGCGCTGCTGACCGTTGCAAGCTTCTTGAAAAAGAAGATCGGGCGGAACGGACGGACCTGGAGAAGGCCACTACAACGGCCAAGGATGCTCACTCTATGATGAGGGCGATGAAGGAGGAGCTACGTCAAGCCGGAGATATCGCGGTTGGGAAGCCCTTTATGCTGCGGATGAAGTTCGAGGATCCTAAATATGCTCCGTTGGACCGGATGTGGAGTTTGGCGGACGCGTATCTGGATTTAGCGGTGAGTGCCGCTGATGCGGTCGAACACCAGATCAGGAGGGTCGCGAAGTGGAAAAGCTTTTCTGGTCGCAGTTCCACAATCCAGAGCGTGCGCTTCCATTAACCGATCATTTGGCCGAATGGGCCGAGCTAAATAGGTTATCCGGACTCACCATGAAGTATGTCGTGGATCATCTGTGGCCGAAAAGGCCAAAGTCGAACAGTTATTTTAGCTTGGTGCAACAGTTCCTTGGTGCGGTGCCATATATCAACGCGATGAAGAGGTCAGCGTGTGTGGAGGGTGCGCGGATGGCCCTTGCCCGTGTCAAGACATACTGGGCGGAGATGGAGGCCACCGCTGTTGCAGCCCAAGATTCGGGCGAAAGCCGACTACCTGCCGAGCACTACTTTCAAGAAGTCCTGGAGGGCGCTCGTTTAATAGAGACGCAGTGCTCGAAGGATATTATGTTCGAATAACATGTATTTTTATTGAAAACAATATTTTACTGAAATGTAGAAGCTTTTTATACTTGTGCTTGCAAGAATTATAATGCCTCCTGTGCGGCTGTTTATGTATATGTATATATAACCTGAAAGATTGCAGTCATTGGCTTCAGCCCCCATGCATATAATGCGGGGGTGTTCGCAAAAGGCGCATCATCACACTTGATCCAACGTCTTGGTCCATTAAGGAGGTGGTAGCGCAGCGAACTAGGCAACCAGATTATAATGCTTTATCACTTTCACTTAGCCATAGGAGTTTGACCGTGGAGCTACTATATAGCCCCTGGTGGCACCGCGCTCGCCCGAATTCGGGGCGCGTGTGTGCCTGGCCGGGAAACGGCCCTTCGTTAATGCGGAGGAATCCCTAAGATTCCGATGGGTTATCAAGTGGTTGACCAGTCTCACGCTATATCATGACAGTCAGTTTTCGGCTTTCTCTACTGAGGTGCTTGTCTGGCTGAACCGGGGCACAATCGCAGTAGTTCTCTTGGTGCCGCCTTAGCCGATAGTGCGGAACGTAAGGCAGCAAAACACAGGAGCCGGGCAAACCCAACATTTGAACAAACACATGATTCGGAGCTGATGCATATAAGGCCAAACTTGCGACGTCGAACACTCCCTAAGGTGTTCGGTCTTTATGAAAACGGGCTGAACAGTGCCGTTGGTAATAAGCCCCTGGTGTCCAGGTACGCGCAAAATTCTGACGTGGCCACATGCCAAGACACTAGTCTCCTCCTCGACTATACTGAGAATGGGGGATGTGTATCAACAAAAGATAGTAAAAAAGGTTTACGCAGGGTCTTAATCTAAAAAGAATCCTTGGAATGGGTCCGTGCTGCACGTCTGCGCCTGTGTCTCCTTTGTGTCGTGTCCTCGACGGGTATAGCATGGTGTTCATCTAAAAAAGAGAGGAACTTAGTTGAAAAAAGGTCGTGCGAAATGTACGTTATACTAAATAAACAAAGTATAATTCAAAATGGGTGGAAATTGAGCCTTATTGTCTCTTGTGTTACATGCGCGGAGCCCCTTGTACAGGGGTATGCTGTTATTAAGCCTTTGTCAATGGTATGTTTACGCCGGACTCGTCGAACCGCGTCCGTGGTCTTAGCGACCTGTTTAGGTGCTTTGATTGGTGAAGCCGTTTTAATGTGTGGCTGTCAAAGCAGCCGCACAGTCCTCGCACGAGAGAAACACTCAATATATCCCTTTAGTGACATGATGCCCCGTGGACCGGGCATCTTAAGCGTGAGAGATGCATAGTGTGGTATTGCATTAAAGAGGGTGAATGCTTCGCGTCCTAGTAGTGCTTGATAGCCACTTGAAAATGAGGCGATGTGGAAGGTTAGCATTTCTCTACGGAAGTTATCGGGAGAACTGAACATAACTTCTAGTAAGAGGGAACCCGTGCAATGGGCATCTGGGCCTGGCGCTACTCCTTTAAAGGAAGTGTTGCTATGGCGAATTTTTGTTGGGTCCATCCCCATTTTGCGGACTGTGTCCAGATATAGCAGGTTTAAACCACTGTCGCCGTCCATCAGGACTCGTGTAAAGTGGAATCCGTCAATTATCAGATCTAATACCAAGGCAGCCTAGCCTGCGTGCCAGATACTTCCGGAGCAATCCTGATGGTCGAAGGTGATCCGCTTTAACAACCAGTGGTGATACTCCTTTGTGATAGGCCGTATGGCGTGTATCTCTATAGGTGCCACTTCGTCTTTCCCTTTTGTCACGTGAAGTAAATTTACTGTTTTAACTTCTTGTGGGAATTTCTTTTGCTTCTCAGTGCTCTGTTTGTGGGTTTCATCATCATCCTCACTTGGTGTATCCAGCCCCTTGTGTTCGGCATTGAGTTTGCCGGATTACTTGAATACCCAACATTCTCTGTGGGTATGGTTTGCAGGCTTCCCAGGGGTGCTGTGGATTTGACATATCTTGCCCAGGATTTTATTTAAGTTGGACAGTTCGTCCCTGTTATCTTTGAGGGGCGGCTTCTGCTTACCCTGCCGAGAGCTTTTGAATCCGGCATTAACTGCCGTGCTCTTCTGACTGTTTCCCTTATTCCGGCGTTGGTCTTTGCTGCGATGTGGCTTCCCGTTTCCATCCCTGACTTCGGACGTGCTTGGGTCGCTGGTGCTGCGTCTTGCCAACCAGTTGTCCTCTCCTGCGCAAAAGCGAGTCGTGAGGCTTGTTAACGCGGCCATTGTTCTTGGCTTTTCTTGGCCGAGGTGTCTGGCGAGCCATTCGTCTCAAACGCTATGTTTGAAAGCTGCTAAGGCTTCGGTGTCCGGACAGTCGACTATCCAGTTCTTTGTAGTAAGAAATCTGTTCCAGAGCTTCCGGGCTGACTCTCCGGGTTGTTGAGTTATATGACTTAAATCATCTGCATCCGGAGGTCGGACATAGGTCCCTTGAAATTCTTCCCGAAAAGCATCCTCGAGCTCTTCCCACCTTCCAATGGTGTTTTCGGGAAGGCCATTAAGCCAATGTCGGGCTGGCCCTTTGAGCTTGAGGGGCAAGTATTTTATGGCGTGGAGGTCGTCTCCTCTGGCCATGTGTATGTGGAGGATATAATCCTCAATCCAGACTCCAGGGTATGTTGTTCCGTCGTACGCCTCTATGTTTACGGGCTTAAATCCCGCTGGAAATTAATGGTCCAGCACCTCATCGGTGAAACATAGGGGGTGTGCGGCACCCCTGTATTTGGGTGTGTCGTGTTGTTCAGATATTTGTTGCGTTGCATTGCTTACTAGAGCTTGCTTTCTTGGCCCGTAGATAGATCTGGCTGGGCCATCCTTTTAATCCAAATCCTTGGGTGGATCGTGTGTTGGCTTGTGTGTGGCGCCGTTTGCCGCTCTATGTTGACCATGGGGTCGTCTATCCGACCGGGTGGCTTCCTTATTTTTTGATTTCGGGGGCTTTAAGGCCTCCTCATCAAATTTAGGCAGTAGTGTTGACACCTGATTTTGGCACAATGCAAAATGCAATAGAGATGGCCTCAAGTGACAAGGTATTTTACATGAGAAACTTCACATTGCCGAGTGGGACAACTTTGATGATTGGGCCATAATCATTCGGCGTCTTATCAAAGACCAAAACTACACTGGGGTTGTCATGTTTAGGTGTCCTGAGTGCTTTTTGGTCAATTACACCTCCAGGACAACCTCGGATGAAGGAATGCTCTACATGAATTGTCTTTGTCTCGTCGAATCGGTCGATTTTGATATAAAAATAATCTCAATCCGAGTTTGTATGCAAAAGTTATAGCTATCTGAATGCAGCCCTATCAAGAGGCGAAATATGACGCGGGAGACCAGACATGTCTTGGCAAGTGTCTGATGTAATGCGTGAGTGTTTTGTCCCAGAAGATGGCCTCGAATCGGAAAACGTTCAACACGAAAGTTTTTCGTATCATCGAAACGGTCAACTTTGCTTTTGGGAACATTTTCATCCGAGGTCGTTTACTGCCTCAAAAACCTTGCCGGGGAAAGCTTGCCGCCGTGAACAGTAACCTTGCCGGGAGAGCTTGCCGCCGTGAACAGTAACCTTGCCGGGGAAAGCTTGCCGCCGCGAACAGTAACCTTGCCGGAGGAGAGCTTGCCGCTATGAACAGTAACCTTGCCGGGGAAAGCTTGCCGCCGGGAACAGTAACCTTGCCGGGAAAGCTTACCGCCGTGAACAGTAGAAACTGTCGAGGCCAATCCAACTAGATGCTAAAGATGGGCTCAAATACTTATCTAGATGGCTTCGGATGAAAAAGTACTCAACACGGTAGTTGTTCGTAACGTCGAAACGGTCAATTTTGCTTTTGGAGTCATCATCATCCGACGTAGTATACAACCTGCAGAGACGCTGCAAGAGTCGGACGGTCCAGTCAGCTACATGAACGAGTCCGACTCGAAATTAGAGATGACCCCGTGGAGTATTCAAGATGGCCTTATTTGGAAAAGTGATCAACATACAGATTGTTGGCCTCGTCGAAGCACACAAAATTGATATTTGAACCGTCTCTATCGGAAGTCATATGCAGATTCCACGGCCCACGCAAGGAGCAAGACAGAAGATTAGACCAGATTCGGGCTGAATCCGAGTGGGGCCAGAACTAGGACTCTAGGACGTGAATTGATGTAATTTTATTGTAAGGAAAGCCTAGATAAATCCTTTGCTTGTACGGGAAGTCCAGCCGCCTCTTATATATGTTGGGGGTGACGGCCGATTGAAGCAACACCCAATCGAACAAATCAATCCACTACTTTTTCGTGTTCATCTACTTTTTATTTCTCCCTTGTATCTTTCTTCTCGTTCTTCGCTAGTTCTTCATACTGGAGAGCTGCGGATCCAGGAGGCTCTTGGGGCGAGCGAATCGACCTGGAGCAGCCCATAGCCGCCGCAAGCCCTGACGGGGTCCCTCCTGGGCAAGCGGGGCTTCGGGTCTACAAAAGTGCCCGCCGACTGTCTTGCGTATCGCGCTGTCGGTCGGGTCTCCTTCGACGTGAGCTGCGGTGCATCACCCTCGGCGTCGAGGGTACACGGTGACGTGTTCGTGTGTCAACACACTTTTTGGCGATTCCGCTGGGGACGAAGCTTTGAACGGTCTCCAGCCCGTTCTTGCTACGAAGAGATCGTCATCAAGTTGCTGCAATCTACAAAGGTAATATCAATACCCAATTCCCCTTTGTAGATGCAAATAATCCATATGTTGTTGCTGGATCACCTAATGAGCATAATGTATCGGCTAGCCCTAGTTTTATCAATTATGCATCTAATTATGCGCAAGGGCCGATGCAAAACAATGTTCTTGCTTCAAATTCTTATGATTTTAGCAACATACAACATATGTATCCAAACTCTCATGCATCGGCAACCGCACAAATCCATATGCCGATGAACAACATGATGGGTTTGGTTAATCAATTTGAAACACCTCATGTTAAAATTTCCAATAGCATACAAGAAAGTGTTTCACCTTTTTATTCATCGGCAACTAATTTGCAATATGTGAATCCAACCTTGCCGATGGATGGGAGAATTGGCCATGCTACTACTAGCTATTCGGCCAGTTATTCTCAACCATCATATGCTACACCTCATGTTAGTAATTTTTTGGCACCATACACAACTGTAGATGCTAATAATTCGGCTTCACACCTTTCTGGTCATACCCGAATAAATGTAAAGTTTACAGGAGCGGTTGTGCCAAATATTGTAGAAGATGAGGTAGTGGTGGCTGCATTGAAGAGTTTAACCCAAAATAAGAGGATTAGTGCTCTTTGCCTTGAACAACATGAAAATGGGCTATTTCCTGATTATGCCGCAATAAAAGCTAGAGTTTTGCAAGAAGATGAATCTTTGCCAATTGATAAAATTGGCGAGCAAAAATATGGTTTTACAACAATGCATATGCCTTCACCTAGTACTACATCATATTATACACCCCCACTATTGCAAAATTTCGGCAACAACCGTGTGCCATTGCCGAAAGAATCTAAAAGGATTGGGGGGCAATCGTATCCGGAGTGGGCTGAAATTGAGAAAAAGCTTAAAGCCAACTTTGCCGCTCGCCGTCAGAAACAAATAGAAAAAGAATTGGCTCAGATAAAAGAAGGTTTGCCAATTGGTAGTATCAATGAAAAGAAGGATGATTTGGAACTTGAAAGTGCTTCGGTTTAAAAAGCCGAATCAAGTAGTATATATTCCGAATCTATCAAATCCAAAGAGGCAAGCATTATTGAGAAAGGGCATGGCAAGCATAGCAAAATAGCCGTGCTTGATTTTTCTAAAGTTAATGGAACCTACTTCCTGCCCTATGAGTTCCGTGCCGTAGAAATTGACAAGCCTCAAGGACAAGAGCAAGTAGCCAAACAAAGTTCGGCTGATAAGGATCTTCAAGGTAATGATTCACGGAATAAAGAAAGATGATGAAGAGGCGTTGGGGAGCTACCCAAAGATGAAGCAAGATATTGTTCAAGCCACACCACTATCATGCTCTCCAAACATATTTGAAGAGGTATGTTTAGCAAGTAATTTACCTATTTTCAGATTTGGTCAAAACTTTATTGTTGATGCATCCATCAGAAAAATCCTCTTAAGTAATTTTGAAAGACCAATGAAGAAGGGTAATTTACTTGTTAGCAATAAAATTATTATGGAACATATCGGTCAACCCATTGCGCCATTTATAAAGACCGATAATGACTTATTGTTACAGCCAAAGTTTTCCCTATTGCTTTATCTAAGGTTCATATCTAGTTGGGTAGCTTTGCTTATTTTGTACTTGGCTTGCACTTGGTCTCAACTGAGACATGTATGTTCTAAATATCTTCGTTTCAGAAATTTAAAGCCAAGATTAAATTCTATTGAGAAAACCGATGCTAGTATAATATCTTACCCAAAGACATCGGATATAGAGTGCAAAACACAATACATAGCCGAATGGTGTGATGCAAAATCTGAACCATTCATTTGCTTAATTCGAAAGCCATTCTCACAGCAAGATCGGCTAGAAAACAAGAAGTATACCTTCAATTCAAGCATGAGTGATCAAATATTTGATTTTTTGCTAAAAATAATTACATTACAATTCTTGATCACCATGTTAAGCCATCAATCCAGGGACGAATGTATTGTAAGTTGCATGATTCGTCCAAGCATAATTTTGAGGATTGCAACATGTTTCGTCAAATAATTAAATCGGCCATTGAAAAAGGACGATTGAAGTTTGTTGAAACACCAAGAGATGACCAGTCTATTCCGATTGGTCCCGATGGCAAAAAGTTTTTGCATTGGCTGCTTCAAGCCGATCCATTTAAAGAGAAGGTAAAAACTGCAGGTGATGGGATCAAGCTTTCAAGTAAAGAAGTTGTTGAAGAGCATAATGAACATAATCTTGAGGGTGAGAATTCCATCGAAGCTACAATGGAGACGCCAAGGACTGGGGGGCAGCAAGCAAATCCAATGATCGATGAAAGCAAACCAAAAGGAAACAAAGGCCGAAATAAGCACAAGTGTAAGAGATCAAAAATCACCTTTGCTGAACTATTGGAGAAATATCAAAAGAAGAGTGAAGAGAAGAATGCTTATCAGCCCAATCATGCAAAGAAACCAAGATCACCCCCAAGGCGCAAATATGAGGATAGGAATGCAACATATTCATATCCTTATTTTGGGCCGCCAATGCCAATGCCGTGGATGCCTCCCTATGCTCATGTAGATCCATATTCATCATGGGACAGGTATGATACAATGGCACATTCTCCATCTTATTTTAGACCATCTCACCAATATTATGCGGCTCCGAGAAGATCAACATTTGAACAGTCACATGTTAAAGACCGTTTCAATTATAAGGAATCGGTCCGGACACCATGGATGAAAAAAGAGGTGGTCAAGCAAGTCTACCGCGTGAAAAGAGATGGTCGTAAGTGTGCTATTTCAGATTTGATCTCAAATAATAAAGAGCCAATTAAAGTGTTGATATTGGCTACAAAAGGCAATAAGACGAAGCAACGAATTATTGAGAGTCAAAGTGCCAAATCTGAAGAAAAGAAGTTGAGAGTGCACAAGGCCAAAAAGGAATTGCCATTGGTTAAAACAGAACCACAGCCGAGATGCCCACTCGGCTTATTGTATTGGCAAAAGAGGGAATTACACAAACTTAGTGCACAAGAACTTGAAGAAAGGAACATGGCATGGGTTCCCAAAGGAAGTGCTCAAAATAAGAATTATGTGCATGCCTCCATTACAAGAAGTGCGGCAAAAGTGAAGAAGGAAAAGAGTAAAAATTATGAAGGACCAAGCCGAAGGTTTCAACATCTTTGGTCTACACATTATCCATATTCTTCAACTATGCCATTAACGCCTATGCCATGGAATTCGTCATCAGGTATGATTGGTAACCCTCAATGGGCTTATTTTAATCCATGGATGCAATATAATTTCTTACATCATGAAAGGGTATTACCAAGTCACTATACATTTGATTAGCTACAAGTTTGTTGCTGATCCAAAGGGCCGAAATACTTGATTTGTCATTTCATTTGTTTATTTTGGCTATATATGCTTTGAATGAAGTTTACATGGTAATGGTCGATATTTATCTATCGTCCTAATAGTATGTCAATGCATGGACGGTGTAGTATTCTAACATCGTCCTTAGTTTGATTGGAGAGCGAGACAAGGTCCGTGCTCATGAAAGTTTATATGTATGCCTATATTATGATTGAATGGAGTTGATACATCATGACCGATGTCATTGAATATATGCTGCATAGACCAATTCATAGTTGTAGAATTGGTTGGTGGGCTTATACTTTGTTTGGATATGATTTGGCTTATGCATCTTTGAGATCTATGAGAGGCCAAATCATAGTTAATTTTATTGTTGAACATCGGATTGACGACAAGCATGACATTGATATAAACCTTGTCTCATTAGTACCGTGGAGATTATATTTTGATGGTTCAGTTTGTAGCAATGGCCAAGGTGTTGGTATTGTTTACATATCTCCTCATGGTGCTGTTTTGGAAGCCTCATGCCGCTTAGAATATTTTTGTACAAACAATCAAGCCGAATATGAAGCATTGTTATTCGGCCTAGAGATGTTACTTGTTGTAGGTGTTACACATATTGAGGCTTATGGTGATTCGTTATTAGTAGTGCAACAAATATCCAAAGTCTTTCAATGTTTTGACGAATCTCTTAATGTTTATCTTGATAAATGTCTAGATATAATTTCTGCTCTAGATTATTTTAGCATTGCTCATATATCTAGACATGATAATTGGAAAGCAAATGAGTTGGTACAATAAGCATCCGGCTATCATGTTGATTCGTGGCATGTTTCATATTTCTGAAAAGCCGATGTCTAGTCTTGCCAACATAAGGGAGGCCGAACCGGAGCCCGCCGTTTGGTCCACTAATGAAATATTCAATGCAGGAGAAAATCAAGACAGGAGGAAACACATCATTGATTATTTGTGTGATCCTAGTAGAAGGGTGGACAGGGTTGTTCGGCGTATGGCTTTCAAATACACAATGAGAGATGATGGTTTCTATCGTCGAACGGTTGATGATGTTCTTTTAAAGTGCTTGGACGAGGACCAAGCGAGAATTGCTATGGGAGAGGTCCATGAAGGTATTTGTGGCACTCATCAGTCGGCTCCCAAGATGAAGTGGTTACTACGACGTGCTGGGTTTTATTGGCCGACTATGATTAATGATTGCTTCAGATATTATAAAGGGTGTGAAGCTTGTCAAAAATTTGGTGATATTCAGTTGGCTCCTGCTGCTATGTTACATCCCATTATCAAGCCGTGGCCTTTCAGAGGATGGGGTTTAGACTTTATTGGACAAATTCATCTGTCTTCCTCAAAGGGGCATTGGTTCGTATTGGTGGCAACCGATTATTTCACTAAATGGTCTGAAGCAGTACCTCTCAAGAACATGACACATACTGAGGTGATTAAATTCATAACCGAGCACATTATTCATAGATTCAGCATTCCTCAAACATTGACTACAGATCAAGGCTCCTCTTTCATGTCACACCAAGTTAGAGAATTTGCCGAATCTTATAACATAAAATTGCTCAATTCCTCTCCATATTATGCCCAACCCAATGGACAAGCTGAGTCTAGCAATAAAATTTTAATCAAGCTCATCAAGAAGAAGATTGAGGATAACCCAAGGAGATGGCATGAGTTGTTGTCTGAAGCTTTGTGGGCACATAGAATTTCAAGGCATGGTGCTACAAAGGTGACTCCATATGCGCTAGTATATGGTCAAGAGGTTGTTTTACCAGTGGAAGTAAATTTGAATGCTTTGAGAATAGCCAAACAAAATGATTTATCGGTAGTAAACTTTTATAACTTGATGATGGACAATATTGATGAGGTTGCCGATAAACGTTTGGCTGCTTTGAAGGCCATAGAGAGAGACAAGTTGAGGGTAGCAAGAGCATACAAAAGAAAGTCAAGTTGAAAAAATTTCAAGTTGGTGATCTCGTCTGGAAAGTGATTCTACCGATTGGTTCAAGAGATAGGAAATTCGGGAAGTGGTCTCCGAGTTGGGAAGATCCTTTTAGGATTACAAGAATAGTTCCCAGAAACTCATATTTGGTGGAATCCATACAAGGGGCATTGTTACCTCGAGCTCTCAATGGCAAATATTTGAAGAAGTACCACCCGAGTGTGTGGCAAGAAGCCTAAGTAGGCAATGGCCGATATACAATTATCGCCCTTAGCACAAACATGGCCGATACATAATTATCGCCCTGGGAAAAATACACAGCCGATGGAGTGTTGACATCGTGCTTCAACATTACACTAGGCAAAGTATTTTCTGGCACGCAAGCTCTGCCAGAAAACAGGTGGGCATGTGTTGACACCTGATTTTGGCACAATGCAAAATGCAATAGAGATGGCCTCAAGTGACAAGGTATTTTACATGAGAAACTTCACATTGCCGAGTGGGACAACTTTGATGATTGGGCCATAATCATTCGGCGTCTTATCAAAGACCAAAACTACACTGGGGTTGTCATGTTTAGGTGTCATGAGTGCTTTTTGGTCAATTACGCCTCCAGGACAACCTCAGATGAAGGAAAGCTCTACATGAATTGTCTTTGTCTCGTCGAATCGGTCGATTTTGATATAAAAATCATCTCAATCCGAGTTCGTATGCAAAAGTGAGAGCTATCTGAATGCAGCCCTATCAAGAGGCGAAATATGACGCGGGAGACCAGACATGTCTTGGCAAGTGTCTGATGTAATGCGTGAGTGTTTTGGCCCAGAAGATGGCCTCGAATCGGAAAACGTTCAAAACGAAAGTCTTTCTTCTCATCAAAACGGTCAACTTTTCTTTTGGGAACATTTTCATCCTAGGTCGTTTACTGCCTCAAAAACCTTGCCGGGAAAAGCTTGCCGCCGTGAACAGTAACCTTGCCGGGAGAGCTTGCCGCCGTGAACAGTAACCTTGCCGGGGAAAGCTTGCCGCCGCGAACAGTAACCTTGCCGGAGGAGAGCTTGCCGCTGTGAACAGTAACCTTGTCGGGGAAAGTTTGCCGCCGTGAACAGTAACCTTGCCGGGAAAGCTTGCCGCCGTGAACAGTAGAAACTGTCGAGGCCAATCCGACTAGATGCTGAAGATGGGCTCAAATACTTATCTAGATGGCTTCGGATGAAAAAGTACTCAACAAGGGAGTTGTTCGTAACGTCGAAACGGTCAACTTTGCTTTTGAAGTCATCATCATCCGACGTAGTATACGACCTGCAGAGACGCTGCAAGAGTCGGACGGTCCAGTCAGCTACATGAACGAGTCCGACTCGAAATTAGAGATGACCCCGTGGAGTATTCAATATGGACTTATTTGGAAAAGTGATCAACATACAGATTGTTGGCCTCGTCGAAGCACACAAAATTGATATTTGAACTGTCTCCATCGGAAGTCATATGCAGATTCCACGGCCCACGCAAGGAGCAAGACAGAAGATTGGACCAGATTCGGGCTGAATCCGAGTGGGGCCAGAACTAGGACTCTAGGACGTGAATTGATGTAATTTTCTTGTAAGGAAAGCCTAGATAAATCCTTTGCTTGTACGGGAAGTCCAGCCGCCTCTTATATATGTTGGGGGTGACGGCCGATTGAAGCAACACCCAATCAAACAAATCAATCCACTACTTTTTCGTGTTCATCTACTTTTTATCTCTCCCTTGTATCTTTCTTCTCGTTCTTCGCTAGTTCTTCATGCTGGAGAGCTGCGGATCCATGAGTCTCTAGGGGCGAGCGAATTGACCTGGAGCAGCCCATAGCCGCCGCAAGCCCTGACGGGGTCCCTCCCGGGCAACCGGGGCTTCGGGTCTACAAAAGTGCCCGCCGACTGTCTTGTGTATCGCGTTGTCGGTCGGGTCTCCTTCGACGTGAGCTGCGGTGCATCACCCTCGGCGTCGAGGGTACACGGTGACGTGTTCGTGTGTCAACAAGTAGCTTTCTCTTCGGGTAGCTCTTTGTGTGGCGACTGTCGCCGTATTTGTCTGCGGTGTTGAGTACTTTGTTGCATCTGATTCGGAGTGCGTCTTCCGCAGTTTTGAGCTTTCGCTTTTGCTTTTTCAGGCTACGCACAGTGGCGACGAGCCTTTTGTGGAGGTTCTTCTGCTCCAGGAACTTGTATGGCGTGAGGTCGTCCGGACTGTTATCTTCGCCAGGGACGGGTTGTGCGGTTTGGTTATCTAAGTTGCCTTGTTCGGACGGTTGCTTACTGCCATGTTCATTGTCCGCTGGTTCGCCCTGCTCTATGGCTGGGTCTGTATGACTACTCCCTCTGTCGAGGCGGGGTTTGGAGCGGTGCTTACGCCGCCGCTTTGACTGCTTCTCCAAGGAACAATACTTCATTGCGTCCTCCCATTCCTCGTTATTGCTTCCTTTGGGTGTATCCACCATGTATACATCATGGGATGAGGTGGCTGTCCAGTGCCCTATAGGCGCTGGTTCCTGTTCGTCTCCTGCATCGTCGTCCATACCGTCGATGTCTTCGGAGTCGAAGTTGAGCACGTCGGTTAAGTCATCGACGGTGGCTATGAAATTGGTGGTGGGTGGGCGTCGAATTTCTTCGTCGTCTGTATCCCGATCCTGCCGGGCATAATCCGGCCAGGACTCTCCTGACAAAGAGAGAGATTTCAGTGAATTCAATATGTCGCCAGAAGGCGAGTGCTGAAAGATATCTGCGGCGGTGTACTCCATGATGGGCGCCCAATCAGATTTGATTGGCAGGGTCGCGGAGGGTTCGGAGTCCAGAGAAGAGTCCGGCACCCTGGAGTCATGGGTTTCGCAGAGGATAAGGCTGGTGTTCGGCTCGATCGCCGCTGAGACTGCAGCCCCCGAGGCGGTGTCTAGCCACCCGTCCTTGATTGGAGCAGTTGGCTCCGAGCTAAGGGTCGGAGCGGATACGGGTGCGGCCTCCAGGGCAATGTTCGGCGACAGAGCTAAATCATGCCCACCGTGAAAGTGCGGCGCGCTCGGCTGTGGCTCGAATCCGTTGAAGATCAGGTCTCCACGGATGTCAGCCGTGTAGTTTAAACTTCCAAATCTGACCTGATGGCCATGGGAGTAGCTTTCAATCTGGTCCAGGTGGCCAAGCGAATTGGCCCGCAGTGCAAAGCCGCCGAATACGAAGATCCGTCCGGGGAGAACAGTCTCACCCTGGACCGCATCGCTGTTGATGATCGGAGGAGCCATTGGGCCTAAAGATGACGACACAGAGGAACTCTCAATGAAAGCACCAATGTCTGTGTCAAAACCGGTGGATCTCGGGTAGGGGGTCCCGAACTGTGCGTCTAGGCGGATGGTAACTGGAGACAAGGGACACAATGTTTTTACCCAGGTTCGGGCCCTCTCGATGGAGGTAAAACCCTACTCCTGCTTGATTAATATTGATGATATGGGTAGTATAAGAGTAGATCTACCACGAGATCAGAGAGGCTAAACCCTAGAAGCTAGCCTATGGTATGATAGTTGTTCGTCCTATGGACTAAAACCCTCCGGTTTATATAGACACCGGAGAGGGCTAGGGTTACACAGAGTCAGTTACAACGGAAGGAGATCTACATATCTGTATCGCCAAGCTTGCCTTCCACGCCAAGGAAAGTCCCATCCAGACACGGGAAGAAGTCTTCAATCTTGTATCTTCATAGTCCAAGAGTTCGGCCAAAGGTTATAGTCCGGCTACCCGGACACCCCCTAATCCAGGACTCCCTCAAGCACAGCGCATACTCCAATTGGATCATGCACTTTGACGGCTCTAAGATGCTGACTGGTCTGGGGGCAGGCATAGTCCTGACATCCCCCACCGGAGATACAGTCCAATATGTACAACAAATATTATACACAGACTCCAACAATGCAGCATAATATGAGGCCCTGCTGCATGGTCTCCGGATGGGAATCACCATGGGCATTCAATGCCTAGAGGTGCGTGGGGATTCGAACCTCGCAATATCTCAAATAAATGGAGACTTTGACGCCAAGGACCCAAAAAATGGCGGCTTACCACAACGCCGTCCTCAAAATGTCAGCTCGGTTTGAGGGGCTGGAATTCCACCATGTGGCCCGAGAAAACAATCAAGCGGCGGATATCCTCGCCCGCATAGGCGCTAAGCGCGACCCTGTACCACCTAATATCTTCTTGGAAAGGTTGTTTAAGCCATCCGTAGTATGGGAAGGAGAGACCGGCAACAACAGTCCGGACCTGGCCACAACACCAGATACCGAACACTCTGATGTAATCGGAGGCTCTGCCACCGAAATAACGCCTTCGGCCCACGTGATTATGGCTGTCATTGCCCCGTGGACAGAACCCTTCTTGTCCTACCTATCTAGGCAAGAACTCCCTGAGGACCCAAACGAGGCGCGCTGCATTGTGCGGCGATCTAAGGCCTACAAGGTCCACGGAGGAGAGCTTTATAAGAAAAGCGCAACCGGAGTACTTCAAAGGTGCATCTCCGAAGAGGAAGGGCGGCAACTTTTGGCAGAAATTCATCCTGGACTTGACGAACACCACGCCGCAGCTTGGGCCCTTGTAAGCAAGGCCTTCCGTACATGTTTTTACTGGCCGATGGCCCGAGCGACGCACAAGACCTCGTTCAACGTTGCGTCGGTTGCCAGCTTTTTGCAAACCAAAGCCATATGCCACCTACCGCTCTCCAAACAATCCCCATTACATGGCCCTTTGCGGTCTGGGGGCTTGATATGGTCGGACCCCTTAAGGCCTTGTTCGGTTGTAGAGTATTTAATCCTCTAAAGGATTGGGTGATCCCTCACCCTACACCAAATCCCCTCGGGGACAAAATACATGTCATTGTGAATTCCATATCACTTATTATGCATTCGGTTAATCCTCTAGGCCGTCACCATCATGATGCCTTGATGTTAATAAAGAGAGAACGAAGAGTGGACAGAGAAGAGGGCGCACACGGGGAGAAACGGAGAACCAACCTGAAGGTCTCGTCGCCGACTGCCTCCTCTTCTCCGGCGTGAGGCAGCGGGGAGATTGGATGAAGTCCGGCTAGGGTTTGGGCCTGGCTCCATGGCTGGTATGGGTTGCCGCCGAGCTCATGCAGCTTCGATTGGATGTCCAGCCGGCGGTTGAAAAGGGGAGAGGAAGGGGGAAGGAGGAAGTGCACCGCCGCCATCTACTCCGGTAGCGCCGCCGTTGTCAAATCAAGAGAGGGAGAGAGGGTCGGGGCGAGGGAACGAGGCTCGCGTAACGTTTCAGGAGAGGGTTGCTTCCATGGGGTGGGACGCGTGGGTCATATCCCGGTGATTTCTACGGGGTTTGCGAGGGATTTGGTCCAGACCGGGTCTAACCGAAGGCTTTCATAAGCCAGACCACGAACCGACCCCGGCCGGGGCGAAACCCACGTGGATCGGGGGGGTTGTGCTCGATCCCGGCGGGGCTGGGAGTAACCGAACATAGCCTAAAGGGGGAAGCCACAAGAAAAAATACCTATTGGTCATGGTGGATAAATTCACCAAATGGATAGAAGCCAAACCAGTTAAAACGGCCGAGTCCGGACCAGTGATAGACTTCATATCCGGGGTTGTACACCGTTACGGCGTCCCCCACAGCATCATCACCGATAACGGCTCGAACTTTACAGCCGACAAGGTGAAAACTTAGTGCAGCAAAATGGGCATTAAGCTCGATTATGCTTCTGTCTATCACCCGCAAACTAACGGTCAAGTCGAGCGAGCAAATGGTCTTATCATGAGCAGCATTAAACCCATACTAGTGCGATCCTTGAAGGAATCATATACGCACTGGGTAGAGGAGCTCGACTCCATACTATGGGGGCTGCGGACCATGCCAAATCGCACTACCGGATACACACCATTCTTTATGGTGTACGACGCAGAGGCGGTACTGCCCTGCGACATCATTCATGACTCACCTCGAGTGCGCATGTACGAATCGAAAGAAGCCGAGCTTGATCGGCAGGACAGTTTGGATGCCTTGGAGGAGGAGCGTGATGTGGCAAAAGCCCGCTCCGCATTCTATCAGCAACAGGCTCGAAGGTATCAAAGCAGAGAAGTACGGGCCAAAGCTTATAATGTTGGCGAACTCGTTCTACGCCTACCGGAGAAGATAAAGAACAAGCTCAAGCCCAAATGGGTAGGTCCCTTCATTATCGACAAAGTTCTGACCGGTGGAGCGTACCGTCTGCGGGATGCATCGGACAATCGACTCGAGCCAAACCCATGGAATGCAGCCAGACTCCGAAGGTTCTATGCCTAGTGCCGGACTCTGTGTTCATTTCCTTACCTCCGTCAATTTTTTATATATGCGTTATCTGTATTTTCTTTCTCTCTTTCTTCCCTTTTTATTCATGGCTGAGGGAGTCCTGGATTAGGGGGTGTTCGGCTAGCCGAACTATACTCTCAGCCGGACTCCAGGACTATGAAGATACAAGATGGAGGACTTCGTCCCGTGTCCGGAAGGTTCTTTCCTTGGCGTGGAAGGCAAGCTAGGCGTGCGGATATTCAAGATCTCCTACCAATGTAACCGACTCTGTGTAACCCTAACCCTATCCGGTGTCTATATAAACCGGAGAGTTGTAGTCCGTAGGACAACGATCATCATACACAATCATAACCATAGGCTAGCTTCTAGGGTTTAGCCTCCTTGATCTCGTGGTAGATCTACTCTTGTACTACCTATACCATCAATATTAATCCAGCAGGAGTAGGGTTTTACCTCCATCGAGAGGGCCTGAACCTGGGTAAAACAAAGTGTCCCTTGTCTACTGTTACCATCCGACCTTGATGCACAGTTCGGGACCCCCTACCCGAGATCCGTCGGTTTTGACACCGACATTGGTGCTTTCATTGAGAGCTCCGCTGTGCCGTCGCAATCAGGAAGGATGCCTTTTCCCGTCTTTAAAGACGGCGCCGTCACTGAGGGGGCTTTGGCTATCGGTCACACCCTCCGGCTGGGCGGTTTTCTTATGACCGCCTGTTCGGCCGCTGCGCCGACGCTGACCTCTCGGGTCATCAAAAGCAATCTCCACATAAGTTTGGCATCTGCCGAACAGCTGGATCCGGTGGAGCTCTCCTCCGTAAATGAGTTCCTGGATCGCATCGCTGCCTTGGGGGTCGCCACAAATTACGACCATGTTGGGCTTAAACCCGACCTAAGGGAAATCAACTCCCCCCGAGCCACCCACCGTGTTGCGGTGGTGGAGACACAACGCGGCGACCCTTCATTGATATTAAGGACCAATTAAGTCCGAATCCGGGAACCCTCCATGCCGGATACCCGCGGAGGGGAGGATGCAATTCAAGACCTGAACTTAGAATCAGGCAACCCGGATAACATCCAAGGTTCCGGATCTCCGAATACAGAGGTTGTTCGGCTTCTGAACAGCAAACCAGGCGAGGTATCGGATTTAACGAGTTCCGCTCGCCCAATCCTAAGCGATCTCTCCCAGGTTAGGCAGAGGCCAGAAGAAACAGTACATCATTACTGGGCCAGATTCCTCCTGCTCATGCACAGGATAAAGGACTGCCACGAGGGAGATGCGATTTCAATTTTCTGCAATAACTGCACGGACAAGGGGATACTCAACGTCGTAAGTCGCCGTAATATTACACGTTTTGCTAACTTGGCGTCCATAGTGCAAAAATACTGCGCAATGGAAAGTGCTTGGAAAACCGAAATTAAATTTTGGGATAATCCGGCCCTGAATAGCAATCCCGTCTGAATTAAAAGGGCGCACTACAGTAAGACGTCCGGATTAAACAAAAAATCAAAACCCTCTAGGGGACATGGAACCGTACTAGAAAGGTGGCTAGATGGACCATGCAAAATTCATAGCGCAGTGGACGCCGCACCAACACACAGCCTCAGGGCATGTTGGATACTCCGGCAGGTGGCCAAAATTGGCGAAGATCTCCTAATTCCAGGGGTCGAAGAGAACCAGCCAGAGAATTTCAGTACCGTTCTTACAATCTCTGAGACTTTCGCATCAAATAATATGCGAAAAAGATTACTTCGCAGCCTCACCGAAGTCAACCAAGTGGCGACAATAAACCCATGGAGCAATACCGCCATCACCTTCAATGCGAGCGACGAACCTAAATTCCGAACAGCCAGAGCACCAGCCGCATTGGTTCTCAGTCCCATAGTGGACGGTTGTCGCCTCGCAAAGGTACTTATGGACGGAGGCAGCGGGTTGAACCTCATATACGAGGAAACCCTTCAAAAGATGGAAATAGACTAGAACCGCATCGAGCGAAGCAGCACAACCTTTAGAGGTATAATCCCCAGTCAGGAAGCGCGCTGCACCGGAAAGATCACACTGGATGTGGTATTCGGCACTCCGGATAATTACAGGTCCGAACAAATCACGTTCCAAGTGGCCCCGTTCAAAAGTGGATCTCACGCTATATTGGGACGAGAGGCATTCACAGTCTTCCAAGCTATACCTCATTACGGGTACATGAAGCTTAAGATGCCTGGGCCAAACGGAATCATCACTCTCGCCAGTGATCCGGACACAGCACTCCGCGCCGAAAACAAGACAGCCGCATTGGCCCTCGAGGCACTATCTGAAGCCTTAGCGGCCGAAGAACTAACGGCGCTGCGATCCACGGTTAATAGGGATGATGTGATACTCGATAAGAGATCCAGATCCACATCCTTCAAACCAGCGGACGAAATAGTCAAATTCCAGGTCCATCCAACGGACCCTAACAAAAAAGCCTCCATTGGGGCACGACTGAACCCCGATGTAGACGCCGCACTGCGCGAGTTCCTATGAGAGAACTGGGACATTTTCGCTTGGCAACCTTCAGATATGCCAGGAATCCCACGCAGGCTGGCCGAGCACAGCTTAAATATCCAAAAAGGATTCAAACCTGTCAAACAAGCCCTTCGGCGTTTTTCCGAGCCAAAGAGACAGGCTATGGGAGAGGAGCTAGCCAAACTATTGGAAGCCGGATTCATTAGAGATATAAAACACCCGGATTGGCTAGCAAACCTAGTAATGGTACCAAAGAAGGACAAATCCTGGCGCCTGTGTGTCGACTTCAAAGACCTTAATAAGGCCTGCCCAAAGGATCCCTTTCCCCTCCCTCGAATTGATCAAATCATCGATGCCACTGCAGGACACGATTCCCTATGTTTCCTCGACGCATACTCCGGCTACCATCAAATAAAGATGACCGAACCCGACCAAGCTGCAACAGCATTCATCACGCCGTACGGCCCATTCTGCTTCAATACAATGCCCTTTGGGCTCAAAAACGTCGGCGCGACATATCAGCGCATGATTCAAACATGTCTGGCAAACCAGATCGGCAAAACAGTGGAGGCGTACATAGACGATGTGGTCGTTAAATCAAGACACGTCGAATCTCTAGTAGACGACTTGAGACTTACATTCGACAACCTCCGAAAATACGACATCAAGCTCAATCCGGAAAAATGTGTCTTCGGCGTCCCAGCCGGAAAGCTCCTGGGCTTCATTGTATCCGGTAGAGGAATTGAAGCAAATCCAGCTAAAATCCGAGCTCTGTCACAATTGGATGTCCCAAAAGATCTCAAACAAATACAGAAACTCACCGGATGCGTGGCAGCCTTAAGCCGCTTCATCTCCCGTTTGGGAGAAAAGGCACTGCCCCTTTACCGCCTCCTAAGGCGCACCGAACACTTCGAGTGGACGGACGCAGCCACGGCCGGACTCGAGGATATAAAGGCCATCTTGGCAACAAATCCCGTACTGGCCGCGCCAAATACCGGCGAACCCATGCTGTTATACATTGCCGCAACTCATCAAGTCGTCAGCGTCGTGCTCGTCGTCGAACGGGTAGCGAACGGACACAAACTACCCCTTCAAAGGCCGGTCTATTACGTGTCCACTGTTCTCACACCATGCAAATCACGGTACCCGCATTACCAAAAGATCGCATACGCGGTGTTTATGGCATCCCGGAAGCTACGACACTACTTTCAAGAGTGTTCTATAACAGTAGCCTCGGAAGTACCACTCAACGATATTCTTAATAACCGCGATGCAACGGGCCGGATAGCGAAGTGGGCCATAGAGCTCCTCCCATTCGATATAACCAACAAACCACGGCGAGCCATTAAATCACAAGTCCTAGCCGACTTCGTCGCCGAATGGACAGAGGCCGAACTCCCTAAAGAGTACGGCACGTACTCAAACTGGATCATGCATTTCGACGGCTCCAAAATGTTGGCCGGACTAGGGGCTGGCGTCGTTCTGACGTCCCCTACGGGAATACGGTCCAATACGTACTCCAAATTATGTACACGGACTCCAACAATGCAGCCGAATATGAGGCCCTGTTACATGGTCTCCGGATGGCAGTATCCATGGGCATTCAACGCCTAGAAATACGCGGGGACTCAAACCACGCAATATCCCAAATAAACGGCGACTTCGACGCCAATGACCCAAAGATGGCAGCTTATCGCAATGCTGTGATAAAAATGTCCGCTCGGTTCGAGGGACTGGAGTTCCATCACATCGCCCGAGAAAACAATCAGGCAGCGGACGTCCTGGAACGCATCGGAGCAAAACAAGATGCGGTCCCCCCCAACATCTTCCTCGAAAGATTATTCAAACCATCCGTGACATGGGAGGGGGAACCTTCGGACAACAGACCGAACACATCCGCACAACCCGACGCCGAACAATCAGATATAATCGGTGGCCCTACCACCGAAATCACACCATCAGCCCACGTCTTAATGGCGGTTATCGCCCCGTGGACAGAACCATTCCTAGCCTACCTTACCAGGAAGGAACTCCCTGAGGACCAAAACAAGGCACGCTGCATAGTACGGCGATCTAAAGCCTATAAAGTCCACGAGGGAGAGCTATATAAGAAAAGCGCTACAGGAGTCCTTCAAAGGTGTATCTCCGAAGAGGAAGGGCGGAGTCTATTGGCCGAAATTCATGCCGGACTCGGTGGCCACCACGCTGCAGCTCGGTCCCTTGTAAGCAAGGCCTTCCGTACAGGCTTCTATTGGCCGACGGCCCGAGCAGACGCTCAGGACCTAGTCAAACGATGCGTTGGTTGTCAGCTCTTTGCCAACCAAAGCCATATGCCACCCAATGCCCTCCGGACTATCCCCATCACTTGGCCTTTTGCGGTCTGGGGGCTCGATATGGTGGGACCCCTTAAAGGCGGAACCCACAAGAAAAAATACTTATTGGTCATGGTGGATAAATTCACCAAATGGATAGAAGCCAAGCCTGTCAGGACGGCTGAATCCGGACCTGTGATAGACTTCATATCCGGGGTCGTACACCGTTATGGTGTCCCCCACAGCATTATCACCGATAATGGCACAAACTTCACCTCTGATGAAGTGAAGCTGTGGTGCAAAAACATGGGCATTAAGCTCGACTACGCTTCTGTCTATCACCCACAAACTAACGGTCAGGTCAAACGTGCAAATGGTCTCATCATGAGCGGCATCAAACCCAGACTAGTGTGGTCCCTTAAGGAATCCAATATGCACTGGGTAGAGGAGCTCGACTCTGTACTCTGGGGGCTGCGAACCACGCCAAATCGTACCACCGGATTCACACCATTCTTTATGGTGTACGGCGCTGAGGCAGTTCTGCCCTGCGACATAATTCATGACTCACCTCGAGTGCGCATGTATGAAGAAAGAGAAGCCGAGCTCGATCGTCAGGACAACCTGGACGCCCTCGGAGAGGAGCGAGATGTGGCTAAAACCCATTCCGTGTTTTATCAACAGCAAGCTCGAAGATATCAAAGCAGAGAAGTACGGGCCAAAAATTATAATGTTGGTGAACTAGTTCTACGCCTGCCGGATAAGCAAAAGAACAAACTCAAGCCCAAATGGGTAGGACCATTCATAATCGACCAAGTCCTAACTGGTGGAGCGTACCGCCTGCGAGATGCGTCGGACAACCGACTCGAGCCGAACCCATGGAACGCAACACGTCTCCAAAGATTCTACGCCTAGCGCCAGACTCTGTGTTTGTCTCCTTTCCTCTGTGCATTATTTACATTCATACATTTTTCTTTACTTTGTCTCCTACTCTTTTCTTTCTTAAGCCCTTAAGGGCTCATTAAGTGATGCGCTATCCAAACCTGGTGGCTCCTTTAATAGAAGCTTGTTTATACGGGTTTTTTACCCAACGCATGCGTCAGACTTCCGCATGCACCTTTTCTTCACCATTATATGCATCGATATGACTTAAGTTTTGGCCAAGCTGGGTTGCCTGGCTCCTGTGCTTACCCCTACATTCCCGATTGTTCGGCTAGGTGGTAAAGGGAGCACCTCTGCGATTGTTACTGCCGGATAAGCCGGATGTGTACCTCAGACTGAATGAAGCCGAAAGCTAGCGTTCTTAAGGGAATATTCGGTCGGTGAACTAAAGATGAACCTTTTTTTCTACATGCCCCCAGATGATTTCTGCACTTGCAGTCCGGACATGCACTTTAGGGCACGCCACCCCAGCGAAAGGAACCCTTAACGGAACTATTCTCTCTGGAAGATGTTTCTTACTAACCATGTAATATAACATAACTAGTTGGGCACTTGTCTGATAAAGCACTAATGACCCCTACGCCTGGTCTCCATGCATATCGTGGTTTCTTCTATAACCATGATGGTATTCGGACACACTCCGGACCGTCAGGTCCCGAGGTTGAAGCGAAAAGGTCGGCAACAACAAACGATCTACAATCCAGCTAGAAGGCATTACATATGTCACTTTTACATTGCATAGTCATTGTGACTGATTGTATTCCTCCTCTATACCATCTAACAGGCTGTCTAATTTACAGTCCTGCTGGGAATACTTTGCAGCCAACTCTACTTGGCCGTACACTAAGCTTACAGGGATCTCCTTCCCATCAGGCCCTACAGGTCCGACCTCGGCCATATGGTTTGGGTCAGACTTGGTATAACGCATCTTCACCATGGCTCAGGCCTCCCTAGCGCCTTGCCGGCAGGCTGATTTCTTCCACAACTGGAAGCGCCGCCGAGCTCCGTTCAGCTTCTCTACAAGATCTCCAAGGCCTTCGGGCACGGAGTGGGAAGGCCATAATGCCCGAACGACGCCTTGCATCGCCTGCCGAACTCTATCGTGCAGTTGCGAAAGCTCGGGAAAAAGGTCGCCCGTAGAACCGGGCATCTCCTCGGCCAGACGACCTGTAAGCATACCTACAGACATCACACTATTAAGCGACTTCCTCGCCGAACTTCTTCTTGAGAGTTCGTTCAAGCACTTACTAAAGATGCCGCGTCGAAGTCGCCGATTCTCCTTCATGGAATCTGACAATTGGGCCCGAACATCTTTCAGTTCGACATCCAATTTGGTGTTGGCATCTTGAAGATCATTCTTCTCTTGCCTCACCCTTGTCAATATACTCTCACCAGCCTTTAACTGGCGTATGAGTTGTTGTTTATCCGGATCAAGTCCGGCGTGATCTGCAAACATTAATTGTCAGATTAACATACAAGCCGTACACTACTACTCTAGAAGTATATCGTACCTGCGGGGGTCCCTTTAGGCTCCCCTGTTGCGGCTAGTGCGGCCTCTAGTTGGGCCTTGCACTTTTCCAGCTCCTGGGACAGCGCGGTGTTCTTCTCTGTAAGAACCTGCATATGATCCTTAAAACAGTTATTGTAACTGTTTCAAGTCTCGGGGGCTACTGGTATATACGTAACCAAAATTCTCTTACCCGTATGTCTTTTACATACTATTCCGTAGCTTTGGCTAGGCCGTCTTGAGCGGCACGAAGGTACGCATCTCCCGAATTAAAGGCATTTAAAGCCTCTCGGGAGAAACAAGCGTCGCGTAGAACTGTCCGGCGACGCCTATGGTTCATGGCGCTCTCCACTTCCGAATTAGTGGCAGATAGCCGGTCCGCATCCTCTGTCGAAGGAGCGTCCGGCACAAGCCCGGTGTTTGTCCCCGCTTCCGGACGAGACGTTGGAGCCTGGCTGGTAGAGGCGCGGTTGGCGGCTCCTCCGGATATAGTCCGACGAGGCCTCTTCGTTCTGAAAAGCGGTTCGAATGTTAACATGCCTTGACAGAATAACACCAGGGAGACAGGGGGCTTGTTCTACCTTTGTGCCGGACTTTCAGTCCGGACTTCATTCCTTTTTTCCCCACGGGGTCCGGCGGCTCCTCGTTGGCCAGCCGCTGCAGGTTCGACCTCCCTCCTCTGAAATCTCCCCTGAAAAATACGGTTGTCATCAGAAACGCTGAAATATGTTAGGACGGAATCTCTTTTAAGGGAATAAACACTCCGGTTTCCGTCACCTGGGAGGCCGGGATTAACCCAGGGTAATCAGCCGTAATGGCTACCGAGGTATTGTCCTTGCTCAACTGATGGAACACCCCGTCGATAAGCTCCACTGCTATGTCCGGATCCTCTTCGGAGTCCGGATTGTGGGACCTCTCTGGGTCCTCGGGCTGTGGAGGGCGGCTGTCGATGTCCTTCACTTCCTGTCGCAATTCCTGCGCTAAAGGTTGTCAGACTGCACGTCTAAACATGGGAACATTAAAGCAAATGGGCAGGTACAATTGTTTGCTTACCCAACTTGGGGGCTCGTACATAGAGAATCCAGCCCGCGGGTTGACGCGGAGGAAATCCTTCTTTTCCCCCTTGTACAAAGATGTTAATATCTCTACCAAAGAGGCAGCTGAAGTTGGTCCTTTACGGACATAACGGGCAGCGTCATCCTCCCCGTTGAATTCCCACATGGGGTGGCCTCTGTATTGAAGTGGCTGCACTCCCCGCATAATGCATGCGGCCATGACTCCAATCATGGTTAGTCCGGAATGAGCCAACAGTCTTATCCGGCCCATTAGGTAAAGGACGTCTCTGTTGCTTTATCTCTGAGGACTCCGTGGACGCCAACTTAAGCGTTTCTTCAAGGGAGCCATGCTGAACTAAGGGAGGCCGACCCGGATAGGGTCCGGCAGCGGGACGTCGTCTATGTAAAACCATTCTGAAGGCCAGTCCTCGGACGCCTTCTTTGGGGTTCCGGACAAATATCCGGTCCCGGCGATGCGCCATATTTCGGCTCCGCCCACTTGGTATATAGACCCCTTTTGAGAACGGGGCACCAAGCAGAACAACCTCTTCCATAGCGCAAAATGAGCCTCGATGCCTAAAAATAGCTCGCAAAGGGCAACGAAGCCCGCAATATGTAGTACAGAGCCGGGCGTGAGATTCTGCAGCTGGAGGCCGTAAAACTCCAGAAGCCCACGGAGGAATGGATGAATTGGAAATCCCAGTCCCCTTAATAAATAGGGGACGAGGCACACCCGCTCTCCTTTAGAAGGATTGGGGGTGCTCTCCGCTTGCTTTCCGCCATTGTAGGTGGCGAGTACGGCTCGGACCGGAACCATACATGCCTGGGGAAGAAATCCCTTGGCCTGCAGTGACACTAACTCGCTGTGTGGGATGGTGCAGCTCTCCCAATCTCTGGATTTAGGACTGGAGGGGCGAGAGGAGGAGCTGCGACGGCTGGCCATGTTGGAGTGGACCTTCGCTGGAGGCGCTCTGATGATAACTCGCGGAGGGGAGAAGATGTGGTCTGGATCTAAATCCCCATCCCATTAAATAGGCGGCTCGTTTATGTGACTGAGGGTGTGGATGTAAAAACACCCCAGGCTTTTCGCATTCGTTCAACACGTGGAAGATGGCCATTATTGGGCACTGAAGCCGAGGAGCGCTACCATACAAAAATCAGACATTATTCGGACAGGTACACGGGATTCAGAGGAGGAACCCGCCTTGCAATGCCGAAGACAAATTTGCGCGCCGGAATCATCGTCATTGAAGCCTGGTTCGGGGGCTACTGAGGGAGTCCTGGATTAGGGGGTGTTCGGCTAGCCGAACTATACTCTCAGCCGGACTCCAGGACTATGAAGATACAAGATGGAGGACTTCGTCCCGTGTCCGGAAGGTTCTTTCCTTGGCGTGGAAGGCAAGCTAGGCGTGCGGATATTCAAGATCTCCTACCAATGTAACCGACTCTGTGTAGCCCTAACCCTATCCGGTGTCTATATAAACCGGAGGGTTGTAGTCCGTAGGACAATGATCATCATACACAATCATAACCATAGGCTAGCTTCTAGGGTTTAGCCTCCTTGATCTCGTGGTAGATCTACTCTTGTACTACCTATACCATCAATATTAATCCAGCAGGAGTAGGGTTTTACCTCCATCGAGAGGGCCCGAACCTGGGTAAAACAAAGTGTCCCTTGTCTCATGTTACCATCCGACCTTGACGCACAGTTCGGGACCCCCTACCCGAGATCCGCCGGTTTTGACACCGACAATGGCCTTTAAAGGTTAAAATTTGTCTTGACTACACAATCTTGACGCGCTAGGCGTGCTCATTATACCCGGGGGCTTCTTATACAGAAGCTTAACTATATTTCGGTCTCTATGCCCCCCGCACATGTGTTACTTTTCCACATGTACCTTTTCTTCGCCATTATATGCATCAATATGACTTAAGTTTTGCCCAAGCTCGGTTGCCTGGCTCTTGTGTTTATGCCCTATGTTCCCGTTAATTCGGCTAGGGCATAAGGGGAGCACCTCTGCGATTGTTACTGCCCGGTCAGCCGGATGTGTACCTCAGACTGGGTGAAGCCAAAAGCTAGTGTTCTTAAGGGAATATTCGGCCGGAGAACAAAAGGCGACTTTTATTTATTGTAATACATGCCCCCAGATGTTTATATTTTGCGTCTCTTTTCATAGTTTGGACATGCACATTAATGTATGCGTACCCAGGGAAAGGAACCCTTAACGGAACTATTCTCCCTGTAAGATGTTTGTTACTATCCATGTAGTATAACATAACTAGTTGGGTACTTGTCTGTTCAAGCACTTATGACCCCCACGCCTGGTTTCCACGCATACCCTGGTTTCTGCATAACTGAGCGGGTATTGGGATACACTCCGGACTGTCGAGTCCAGAGGTCAAAGCGAAAAGGTCCGCCATGACAAATGATTTACAATCTGGCTAGGGACAATATATGTCACTTGAAGTACACAGTCACTTAGACTGACTAAATTCTTCTTCTATACCATCCAACAGGCTGTCTAGCCTACAATCCTGTTGGGAATACTTTGCGGCTAATTTTACCTGGTCATACATCAAACTGACGGGAATCTCTTTCCCATCATACCCCACAGGTCCGACCTCGGCCATGTGGTTCGGGTCAGCCTTGGTATATCGCGTCTTTTCACCATGGCCCAGGCTTCCCTTGCACCTTGTCGGCAGGCTGATATCTTCCATAATCGGAAGCGCCGCCGCACTCCCTTGAGCACCTCCACAAGCTCCCCCATGCCTCCGGGAAGGGAGGCGGATGGCCACAAGGCTTGGGCAATGCCCTGCATCACCTGTCGTATTTGTTCATGCAGTTGCGAGAGCTCTAGCAGAAGATCACCCGTGGACTCGGGCATTTCCTCTGTGGGACGACCCGTCAGCATACCTACAGATATAACTCTGGAAGCCGGTTTCTTCGCCGAACTCTCTAGAGGTTCGTTCAAGCACTTACTAAAAATGCCTCATCGAAGCCTCTTATTCTCCTTTACGGAGTCAGCAAGCTGGGCTCGGACATCTGTCAGTTCAACGCCCAGCTGGGTATTGACATCTTGAAGATCGTTTTTCTCCCGCCTGACCTGCGTAAGCACGCGCTCGCCGGCCTTTAGTTGTCGTTGAGCATGTTGCTCATCCCCTCGCACGACCTCCGGATTCACGCCGGGGTCATCTGCAGAATCTATTATTAGATTTGCATGCATGCCGAATACTAACTGGTACATGTCATCCTTTTCGATAGAGACAAGTATTACCAGATGGGGCCTTCTCGGACTCTTTCGTTGCGGCAACTGTGGCCCGTAGCTAGGTTTTGCACTCCTCCAGCTCTCGAGACAACTGGGTATTCTTCTCAGTAAGAACCTATGCAAACAATGATCCTTAAATCAGTTGTGCCAACTGTTTCAAGTCTCAGGGGCTACCGATATACATAATTATTAGATTTTCTTACCCGTATATCCTTTACATACTGGTCCGTAGCTCTAGCAAGACCGTTTTGAGCAGCTCGGATGTACGTGTCTCCCGAGTTGAAGGCATCGAACGCCTATTGAGAGAAACAAGCATTGCGGAGTATGGCCCGGCGACGCCTGTGGTTCATAGCACTCTCCACTTCGGAATTCGTAGCGGACAACCTATCTGCATCCTCTGTAGGAGGAATATCCGGGGTTGGCCCCACATTAGCGTCTGCCCCCAAGTCCGGCTCTGGAACCAGGCTGCTGAAGGCATGGCCGGCAGGCTCCCCGGACATGGTCCGGCGAGCGTCTTTTCTGCTAGGAAACATGGACGTTATTATATTTTAAAAAGACAATAACCATGGAGCGGGGTTCTTTTTCATACCTCTGCGACGGCGTCTCGGTCCTGACCGCCTTCCTTTTAAGCCTACCCGGCTTCGGTGCCCCTTGTTGGTGAGTCACTGCGGGTTCGGCATGGTGTCCCGAAGACCTTCCCTGTAAGACACCATATGTGTGCGTCAGGTGAAGTGCAAAAAGGGATCCTTCTTGGAAGTTAGGACTCTGGTTTTACTTACATGCGATGCAGGGAGCAGTCCAGGATAATCGGCTATGATGGCCACCAAGGCACCGTCGCAGCTTAATTGATAGAACGTCCTATCAATGAGCTCCACAAATGTGTCCGGATCTTCTTCGGGTCCAGGGTCGAGGGCCCGGTCAGGGTCCTCAGGTTGTGGAGGCGGGCCGTGGACCTCCCTCGCAGCTCTTCGCAGTTCCTACTATGAAATAGCAAGGTAAATATTTATGACAAAGAATGCGGGAAGGATCGGAGTAAAAAGTAGCAGCTCACCCAGTTTGGGGGGTTGTACATGGAGAATCCATCCCGTGGCTTAATGCGGATGAACTCCTCTTCTTCTCCTTTATATAAATCGGACAGTATTTTCGCTAGAGCAGCGATGGAGTCCGGTCCCTTACGACCGCAGCAGGTGGCATCGTCTTCTCCATTGAAGTGCCACATGGGTTGTCCCCGATATTGAAGTGGCTGCACCCCCTGCATTATACATATTGACATAACCTCGGTTATTGTCAATCCCGATTTGGCTAGCATTTTTATCTGGCCCATCAGGTAAAGGACTTCTCCGTTATCTTCCTCCTGCGGGCTCCGAGGATGCCAGCTGTGGCATTTCTTCAAAGGGGCATTGTCGAGCTCACGAAGGCCCATCCGGATAGGGTCCGGAAGGGGGACGTCCTCCATAAAATCACTCCGAGGGCCAGTCTTTGGATGTCTTCTTTGGAGTACCGGACAGGTATCCGGTCCCGGCGATGCGCCATATCTCAGCTCTGCCCACTTGATATATTGACCCCACCTGTGTACGGGGTACGAGGCAGAATATCCTCTTCCATAGCTCAAAATGAGCTTCACAGCCAAAAACAGCTCGCAAAGGGCGACATAGCCAGCGATGTGTAATATGGAGGCGGGAGTAAAGTTATGCAGCTGGAGGCCGTAGAACTCCAGGAGCCCACGGAGGAACGGATGGATTGGAAATCCAAGTCCCCTCAATAAGTAAGAGACAAGGCAAACCCGCTCCCCCTTGGATAGATTGGGAAAGCTCTCTGCTTGCTCCCCGCCATTGTAAGTGGCTAATCCGGCTCGGACGGGAACCATATACGCAGGAGGGAGAAACCCCTGGGTCTGTAACTCTACTAACTGCCTGTGTGGGACAGAACACTTCTTCCAATTGCCTGGCTTAGGGCTACGGGAGCGAGAGGAGGAGCTGCGATGGCCGGCCATGATGGGATGGACTTTTCCGGGGGCGCTTCGATGGATTCTCGCTGGGGGAGGATGGTGTGATCTGGATCTGAGGATTCCCGTCTCTTTCAATAGACGATTTACTTACATGGTTAGGGTGGCAACTGTAAAAATGCCCCGGCTTCTCGCATTCGCTCACGTGGAGGATAGCCATTATTAGGCGCAGAAGCCAAGGAGTGCAACATTCATGGGAAGCTGGACACTACTCGATAGGTACTCAGGATTTGGAGAAGAACCCGCCTTGCAATGTCGAAGACAATCTGCGTGCCAGACTCATTGTCATTGAAGCCTGGTTCAGGGGCTACTGAGGGAGTCCTGGATTAGGGGGTCCTCGTACAGACGGACTATATCCTTTGGTCAGACTGTTGGACTATGAAGATACAAGATTGAACACTTTGTCCCGTGTCCGGATGGGACTCTCCTTGGCATGGAAGGCAAACTTGGCAATTCGGATCTGTAGATCTCCTCCCTTGTAACCGACTCTGTGTAACCCTAGCCCCCTCCGCTGTCTATATAAACCGGAGGGTTTAGTCCGTAGGACAACAACAATCATAATCATAGGCTAGCTTCTAGGGTTTAGCCTCTATGATCTCGTGGTAGATCAACTCTTGTAATACTCATATCTTCAAGATCAATCAAGCAGGAAGTAGGGTATTATCTCCATCGAGAGGGCCCGAACCTGGGAAAACAATGTGTCCCACATTGTGTCCCCCGTCTCCTGTTACCATCCGCCTTAGACGCACAGTTCGGGACCCCCTACCCGAGATCCGCTGCTTCAGGAAAGAGAAAAATCTCTGGGACCAAGGCAACTAGCGATCGGCCTGAAAAATAGCATTGGTAGTTATAGCACGGCACCTATTACTAGAGGAAATAATGCGTACACACTTGCATGCAGTGCTTCCACCCTGGGTACACACATGCATGCACTTACTCCACTCCGTAGTACTACATCGAGAGAAAATTGCGGTTACCACGCCCTAATTAATTGAGCATTAAACCAAACGCGTCTAAAGTCTCTCTGGTGGTGGAAATGCATTGGGAGAAATGCATCATAATGAAGCGCGCCGTATAAACTGTGACGGAGGGAGGAGTAGTATGAAGGTGCAAAACCAAGTACGCGTATGGTCAGTCGGTCAACGCACCTCCTTTTGGCATATCACTGATATGTGGGACCGGAGTGTGAGCAAACCGATCTTAATTGATGGCAAGATGGCCAACCCGCCGTTCCTTGAGAGAGACGAGGAGCGAGAACACACAGATGGGCTCGCACGGAGGCCAAGATATATTCGAGCATGGTTGATCGATATCATCATTACATGTTGGGCTGCCGTTTTCGCCCCTTCTCTGGAACAAATGTGTACTTTATCAAAGATGAAGAAAAATAAGAGTACAGAAGCTCCACCATGCGGTTCTAGTAGTAGTACTACTCATACTACTAAACCTTGCGCTTCGCTCTTCGCCTCTTTGTGAAGTCGAACAATGATGGTACTTCGCATGTTCGGTACTACAGTTTATGCCTCTGGCAATCTGACACCAAATGAACTGATGCATGTCCACCGCCTGGGCGAGGGTACGTTGCATTAGTCAAAAGGCGTAAGCGAGCTTCACCTTGTCCTGCAAGCTTCTCCTCGTTCTGCGAGTTGACGGGACACACCAACAAGTAGTGCTAGTCCATACTCCCTCCTTTCCGGTTAATATGGCTTAATCTTTTTTGCGGGTAAATGAGAGAGCTTTATTCATATATAAGCATTCCTAGGACGATCAGCCAAGACACTGGTCACTAGGAAGCGAGGTACCCCGCAAAAAAAGAAGTAGGAAGCGAGGTGTTTCATCAAGCCAGATCTCAGCCACATTCAAAGTGCAGCAAGCACGGTTCGCACAAAGATGCGCCGCAAGGTTTGTTGACCTGTTTACATGTTGAATAACAAAAAAAGAGGAAATATTACCGAGCGCTCCTATTTGTAATAGGATATGAGCCAGAATCAAGCGAGAATTGTGGCGAGTGTTCCATGCAATCAACTTCCATTATCACATGCGAGAACCATCGAAGAGAACCAAATGTGTTGAAGATTGCTTTATCACATTTTAAAAATAAAATAAGAGTGCAGACGCTCCTCCATCCGGTTCCTAGTACTAGTATAGTACCTCTATAGACTATAGTAGTAGTACTAGTAAACTTTGCGCTTGGCTGTTCGCCTCTTCGGGAAGTGCAACAATAATAGTACTAGTATAGTGTATGCTTCTGGCAATCTGACACCGAATTAACTGTTGGACGTCGACCGCCTGAGCGAAGGACAGCTTACATTAGTCAAAAGTTTCTCCTTGTCCTGCGAGCCACCGCGCGCAAGCTTCTCCCGTCCTGCATGCTTCTCCTCGTTCGGCAAGTTGACGGTACACAGCAAAGTAATGATAGTCCATACTGCCTCCTCTCCGGTTAATATGGCTTAATTTCAAACGAGATAAATACACTGTCTGTCACTGTATATTTGTAAAAGTACGGTCGGTGGACTTCATAATATGCTCAGTGCGCTCAATATATACATTTTCTGGTGTTTATACGGTCACTAGCTCACCCTGGCTGAGTATGTGTGTGCATGCACGTGTAGGTTGAGCACTTGAGTGTGACCGTGTGTGTTCCGTCGTGTGCTCGGACATGCATGCATTAGGGCGTCGCGCGCGTTTTTGCGTCCATGTGTACGTGTGACTGTTGCATACATGTAGGGGGAGTACGTGTAGGGGCCACTAAAGGACCAGTCAAATCACACAGTAAGTTAGTCGGAAGAAGCAACCATCATTTCACTCTTCAATGACACGTACGCAATATAAAATGGTTTATATGGAGAGAAAAACAAAACCACTATATATACACTAGCAGGAGCCTAAGCTACAAGCCTGCTTGCTTGGGTTGCTCTGTTCACAAGCATAGAATGATGGTGGCCACACCGCTGGTCACATATCCGGCCTGATCCCGCAGCTGGGGGAAGGGAACAATGTTCTGCGTAGACGCGGTTGACATCGGCGAGGGAGAAAATCCACAGTCGGTGCGCCCCAATCAGGGGTCACCGCGGTATGGGCCGATGCCGCGTCCCAACCACCCTTCTAGCTATAGCCCGACGTCCCAGGTAGTCCATCTTCCTTTTGGAGCCGGCTTGCTCCACTGCCGTAGCTCCCCACGTAGCTCCATCTCCATGTCGATCTTTCTCTACTTCTACCGGCTTCTACTTGTGATGAGTTTATGTTTCATGAACTAGTGCCAGTACTATTATTCTAATCACACTTCTTCAATATCTTTGCCATCAGTGATGCTTAGCTCGATTTTAGTGGAACTGCACAAAAGCATCGTATGATCCGAGGGTGCTAGCTGTCTTTCCTTCGACATGTTCTAACTTGCCAGGAAATTAAATCATGTTTAGGGTTTAAGTCGTAGTGACCCCATCAGTAGTTTTTCTTTCGTACACGCTCTCACAACTTTTGTCTTTAGTTGTGAAGTAAATATTGGCTATGATCTGTGAATCATTGAGATGCATCAACATGTGTTTTAGTTTTCCTTTGTATTTGATGGAATGTTGTAACAGGGTAACCTTGGAGTAGGAATGAAAATGGAGTGGAAAGTTACGTTTTTTCAGAGAAAAAATGGAAACAGAGAGAAACCAACATTTTGTTTCGTTGGATCGCGCCATCGAGCAAAACCAATGTTTAAATCACGTCTGTTGCATTCGTGTCTCACCCTCCTCCACGGCTCGATCCCACACGGTCGCTCGGCATGCCACTCACCGCAAACCAAGTATACGATAACGTTCCCGTCTGCTTGTCGATGGATCGCACCATGGAGTACTAGTACTACTGGAAGAGATTGATGAGTTGGGGAAGACAGCTAGCTGTAGCACGGACTCCCAAGAACTTTTTACATGCATGTTGTGGCCGGCTATTGCGACCTTTGAACGCGGAGCAGTCGCGTGCACCAGGAAGCGGCGCGGGTGACGCTCTCTCGGCCGGCGTGCCGCTTCAATACTAGCGCCAGAGAGAGGTCCCGTCCGCTCTGGCCGGGCATGAATGCGGCATTGACCGTTTCGGGCGAGAAACACGTGCGGGTGATGAAGAGGGTTCGGGTTGGTCAGGAGCGGCCGTGGCAGCGGTCCGAATGCCCGCAAACAAGAGATGGTGTACGTTAATATTGCCGCGTATATAATTAACAACGTAAATAATGTGCCAGTTGGACAAATATGATTGGAGATGGCGATGGAAATGTAATTTTATGTAAACACGGATATGCATGTCTATGTCTATGTGTGTGTGCGCGACGACTCTCGCGACCTAGAAGCGGTGGCGTGTTTTTGATCGAGTTTTTTTTCTTGGTACGTTAAAAAATTGTCCGCTAGTTTTCGTTCCAGGAACGCGCGTATTCTATTTAAAACCATTGCTATGGAGAGATTGTTTTACTCCATTATATCCTCTTGTTTGATAGAGTTTCTTGCATCTCGCACTCTCACCCTCTCCATATCAAAACAAGATGATAGTGTCCACACTATCTCTCTCCTCACCGGTGGTCACAGATCCGGCCGAATCCCGTCCGCCGCGGGAGGTGAGGACGTGCAGCATTGACATTGTCGCCGTCGGTGATGGAGGAAGCCGATGCGCACCGTCCTCTCGGAGCTGGCGCTGGCGCGGACGAAGGTCCTCCGCGCCCTTGTTCGATGCCGTCGTGTGGGCAGATCCCGCCCGCCTAAGCGACATCTCACCCACCTGAGGTATAACTTCTTGTACTGGTCCAGCTCCCCAGGTCGCTGCATGCAGGTTTTCTTCTATGCGACTACTCCCCGGCTCCCCATGTATAGTAGCTAGGGTTCGTCGGCTGGTCCAACATCACCTACTATTATAGAGGAAATGCCACTCGAAAAGTTGTCCTGATTTATGCCTCGGTGGAGGTATACATTTTGTTTCGAGAAAAAGTACATGGTGGTTGTGCGGTCATTGTCCATATGCTCCTATTGCTGCTGCTAATCTAAAACTATCACTGGTTAAATGAAGAAATGCTTTTTTTTCTCAGGTATCCTGGTTTAGTTCCAATCAAGATAATCATGATGCTTCTGTTTGTTGGTGTACTTTTCATAATTCGTATTGACAATTGAGATGCGTCGTTAATCTTGTAAAACAAAGTAACAACACTATATCCCTTTTTTATATTTTTGGAAACAGCGATGCGTATCTCCATACCCGAGCATGTCTTCCTCAATTTTAGTGGAACTGCACAAAATTGGATGGCCATTGTTGTTCCGCCTCACTGTCCTCTGCCACGTGGTTCTTCCTTCCTCGAGCTTGACTACTGAGAAGAAACATACCACAGTGAGGATTTGTCGAACTTCATAGGTGCCTCACCCAAACTTGATGCCAAATGGATGATGCATCACCACGATGACCTATCGATGCTCATGGTTGCGCCTCATGGTTGCATCGGCTGGTGAAGCTGATCGATTTTCAAAGAAAAACAAGTTGTATTCCATCGGTGCTCTTTCCTTGTTACCCACAAAGATGATATCCTTCGTCAGTTCACCTTGGTTGCGTTGGAGACGCAGTCATCTTTCACGTTGGTGCAATTTCATCACACAATTGGCTATGAACCAAATGTTTCCTCGAAGTAGGATCGACGTTGGTACTAAGAGCATAAGTTTTGTATTGATTTCTAAGCCTTCTCACAACTTTGTCTCCAGCTCCCCTGTAATTTTATTTGTCCAGCTATTAACTTTGATTAAAAAAATGGTGTGGACTAAAAACCCGGATGGACGTAGTAGCCCTCCATTATTATTTACTCTGCATATTAGATTTGACTGAAGTCAAACTTTGTAAAGTTTGACCAAGTTTAGGCCGAACACAACAAACCATAATTATTAGAGAGGGAAAACTGTACATACTCTCAAACCTTTCCGATAATTGAAATTAAAATTCTTTATTTGTACACACTCTCACACGTTTCCAATAATTTGGCGCATATGTGGTTGTTCACTTAAGGGAGGGTAGTGTACCGCACGTGAAGGACAGGAAGTGCGACCAGGACGCGTGGATCCTTAGTTCATCGGAAGTACTCCATCCGTTCCTAAATATTTGTCTTTCAAGTGGTTTGCAATGGACTACCACATACGAATGTATATAGACATTTTTTATAGTGTAGATTCACTCATTTTGCTCTGTATGTAGTCATTTGTTGAAATCTCTAGAAAGACAAATATTTAGGAATAGAGGGAGTAGTAGTTTTCTTCACTGGTACGTTAAATAAAGAGTTTCATTTCGTACTTACACAATTTAAAACGATTGTTATGGAGAGAATAAGAAAACTACTCCACTATATATTAGTCGTATACACGAGTACTATATGGACGCAGCTTCATTGACTTTAGTGCACCTACCTTTGGGTTTATGACAGGTGGGCCCAAAATGTGGCTGGCCCACCTGCCATACAGCCAAAAGCAGGTGCAGTTAAGGCACCGGAACTTAGTTCGTACTACAGTATATATATAAGCTGGAGCCTCAGCGCTTGTTCGCTAGGGTTTGCACTCTCCACACTCTCGCGGCATTACATATATATATACACGCTAGAGGCTCAGTGTTCCTTTGCTAGGGTTTGCTATATTCACTGTCTCTCACCCTCTTCACCAGATCTAAACAAGACTGCGTTGT
Organism: Aegilops umbellulata; assembly: GCA_032464435.1. Classification (NCBI taxonomy): domain Eukaryota; kingdom Viridiplantae; phylum Streptophyta; class Magnoliopsida; order Poales; family Poaceae; genus Aegilops; species Aegilops umbellulata. Next base: position 318,164,600 of record CP136054.1, read on the forward strand.
GGCCTCTGTCTCTCTCACCCCCCTCACAGACAACTGGCGAAGGAGGCGTCCGGATCCCATCGCACCGGGAAGGGGAGGAGGTGTAGCATTCACTCTATCGCCTTCGGTGAGGGAGGCAATCCACTACCGGCTGCGCTTTTCTCTTTCACCCAGCGCCTGTGCGGGAGGGCCACCGACACCTTCTTCCTCGCTGCCGTACGTAGTGTGGGCAGATCCGACCTCCCGCCGCACGCCTTGCTACATCCCAACGACCCTAAGGTATAAGTTTCTTTGAAACCGTCATTGGTCTAGCTGCATGCTGATCTTTTTCGATTCTGTAGAAGATTCTAGGTCTTGGTTCAAAGAGGAAAGAAGGGTGCAGTGGAGTGGAGCATGAATCTAGGATGTGGTTCAATGAGGAAAGGAGGGAGGGAAAGTAGTATAGACTAGCTATCCAGCCGCTTTGTTGGTCGAAAAGGGAAAAAGGGGGTAACCCAGTACACACATCTGTAAGGAACCCAACTCTTTGTTGAAAAGGGAAAGAAACTGGGGGGTCGGGTAGTTTGTGCAGGACTAGATTTGCTGCCCTCACATCGGAAAAAGTTTCAAAGAGAACAAATATGGGACCAACCTAGATATGCTGCTTGGCTACATACTCTGCATCACCCATTTATACGTGTGGACGCACATGGTGCTGGCATGTCCCATGTCCCATCCACATGATCGTGCAGTGTGTTTTGAACTACTGAATCTTAGTTCAAAACTGCAACACTTGTTAGGGATCAGCGGGAGTACCATTTCTGTTCAGGATCGGCCGGAGTACATGTTTAAGAAATGTATTGTTCAGATAATGTCTCTGTTATTATATATCAGTTACAGTGTTTTACAAATGGTACTATCCTGCTTTGTAGTTCTTTCTACATGTTTAACCAAGGTATTGTTAAGATAATGTCTTTGTTAAAATGAATCAGTCGCATTGTTTTAGGTATGATACTTTTCTGCTTTGTCGTTCTTTATACATGTTGAAACAAGGCATTGTTAAGATAATGTCTCAGTTAATATGAATGAATCACACTGATTGAGAATTGCTACTCTCCTGCTTTGTTTCCCATTAAGATAAGGTAGATCAGTAGATGTTTTTCTTCTGGGAGTACAAGTCATCAACCGTTATTTCTCAATAATTGTTCCCCTTATACCTTTTGTTGCTTACAGGGACATGAAAATTAAAGCTCGGTTTTTATTCCGACTTTGATTTTAGTGTCTAAGGCAAACTGCTGCATTAGTGGGTCGAGTTGGTCTTACCACTTTGCAGAAAGAAGCATTCAATGTTTGCGCTACATTGCACAAGGAATGATCGAGAAGCTTTACAGAGTATTAGTAGACGCTGGTGACATGACAAGTCTGCAGAGATGGCTGCTTTACTTGTGGTTCGGAGGAACACTGGGCAAGCGAGTGCCCAAACAAGTACCAAGAAGCCAGGATAGGAATCCAAGTCTGTCAATGTCACTCTGAGCAACAATGATGGGGCATCTGGGTATGGTAATCTATTTACCGTACTTTCAGTTTGTTAGTCCACCGATTGGTGGGTTGACACTGGGGCCAATATTCATGTGTGTGCTGATGTGTCTTTGCTTTCTGGTAGCATATAAATACGAAATCCACAGGGATGCTCAGCTTGATTTTAGTGGAACTGCACAAAATGTTCATATGGTTCATGTCCTCCATAATAATACTTCATCATGCACAATACATCGAATGGTTCTCTAATCATTCGTCGTCACCTTGAGCCACCGGACTATCAGATGACAAACTGATGACAAACCCTGCCCGTTCCACAATCATAGGCATTACATATTTTGAATGGGAAAAGCTTGTCAAAGTTGACATTAGTTTAATATATTGGAATTGGAAAACCTTGTCAATTTTTGCGGATTGATGTTAGCCAGAAGACATGCATTTGATATTTTTGAGTGGGACGCCCTTTGCTGTGAGCAACGTCGATCGTTTTTCCTATTCCTGTCTTCAGTTCAGAAGTAAATATTTACTCTGCTGAGATGCATAGTCACATGAATGTTTGCTTATGTAAGATACTTTAAGAGTTTGTTCTGAATATTGTCTATGTAATGCCAGGCCTTGTGTTTGATTGCAAAGTTGAGCTTGGAATGTTGTGGCATGCGGCATCACGAGCTGTTCACCGTGCCTCCTGAGAATAATGCTTCATATTCTTTTGCATGTCGATCTAATGCCAGTGATTTGCTTGTTAGGAAGATCATCCTCTTTTGTTGTTTCCGTGCTTAAGAAGTTCGTCGTCTTATGTTTCATTCACAGCCTATACGACAAGTCGGGTAGGTTAGATGTGAAATCATATGATCTTCCGACCAACTCATCATCTTAGGCCATGATTGGATCGTCGTTTTCCAACCAAAACCACTTGTAAAACTGACGCTTGTAAATAAAAGCAGATGGTCTCTGGCGAAGCGCTTGGTTGGTCAATTTCGACTAGTAAAATATACACTGGTCTCTCAAATTACACGCGTAACCCGCCGGTTTTACTTACAGACCTCGGGCCCTCGGTTTCATTACGCATGTATTTTACGCGTTGTTTCTGATGACGAGTAAATTACACTTGTATCTTAATATAGTTGTGAAATAAACCAGAGCTCCCAAGCGCGGCCTTACCGTTTCATGCCATCTCAGTCTCTCAAAGGTGCTCATAGGTGTCCGATGATCCTGGCTTCCTGAATGAGTAGTGGGCGCTGTATTAGACCATCCGTAGGGCTCACGAGGCCCTCTCCGTCGTCCTTCGAGTTGTTGCGCTCGCCGTGGCGCCGAGCATTGTTAACATGGTCAATGAACATGAGGATTCAGGAGATGACTTTATTTTGACTGGTTGATAGTAGGGACCCACTAGGGCCATAGCCGTACGTACGCAAGTGCCTCCTTATTATGTACAACTATATTTTTCTGCTTCCTCCTGGTTTCCTGACATCACGGTCCCACACCATTGTCAACCTATGTAATCAATAGACGAGAGAATTGCACTTGGTGTGGCCGACAGCTGCGGCCAAGCAGCTCAAGCAGTATTTGTGTTTTTGAGGCGTGAGCACTGCAGAGTTTTTCTTGGCGAAGTTTTTGTTGTTGTTTAGAGGAGAGCAGGGTATTAACTGGGCGGGTTGTGGCCCGTCTAGCCCAGGACAGATATTCAGCCCAGATATTAATTTTTTTTTTCAAGATGAAAATGGCTAGAACAGCTATACATTTTTTGAGGAATACCCAGGCAAGGTCAACTTGTTATTCTCCGCCCCGCTGGGCAGCAAATCTTTCCTAGGAGGGATGCATTAGGCCTAACAAGAAAATGGGCTTTAAAAAATAATAAATGGGATGTAATTATAAAAACTGGGCAGTGACTATAAAAAAATGCACCTAGCACGGAATTAGTTTATAAAATATTATTTATGGATTTTGAAAATCTTAATTTTTAATTGTTGCGTGCGCAATGTTTCATTAGATTTTTACGTAATACAATTTTATATTTAATCTGACTAGAAATTTCGGGATAAAATATTTCGGATCCCATCATAATGTGGGAAATTTTATTGAATTCTATCTTGAACAGTTGGTTGAAATTATTAATCGTTGTCCTAGCTAGAAAATGGGTTGTACTTTTAACAAACTGTAAATGGGCTGTAGTAAATTCCATTAGAATTAAAAAATGGGTTGTACATTCTTACAAATTGCAAATGGGCTATAAGTTCTCTCCCACACACTTGTGGGCCTGCTAATTTGACGCGTCCCCTAAAAAAAGAAGTTGACGCGTATGCAAGGCTTTGTCAACTTATTATAGTCAACACACGGTTCTAGCAGCAGTGGTCGTTGGATATCCATCCAACGGATGTCGTGCTTCTTCTTCAATCTCGGATATTCTAGCTTCACCGGCCGAAAAATGATTCCTCTCCCTGACATCTGGGTCGCACCGTTTCAGAAGTTGACCTGTGGGCCTACTAAGTTGACGCGTACCAAGGGCTTTGTCAACTTAGTCAATATGAACGATTCTAGCTGCAGTGACCATATGATGTCCATCCAACGGCTGTAGTGCTTCTTCAACCTCTGGTCTTCTTGCTCCAGCCGCCCAAAGCTGCGCCGGTCGTGCCGCGTGCTCCTGCCTCCCGTGGCCGGTTGTGATGCCGTGGAGGCCTCACCGCCCCTACTACTCCCACCGCTGGCCAGACCATCCCTCTACTCACCCACACCCCCTGTTATTCCACGGCGACGGCAGCCTCACACCGCAGCCAAACCAGTGAACCCTCGTACTCCTCTCCGCGCGGGCTTCCACTGCAGCGTCTTCCTCGGCTCCGCGTCGTCCCTTTCCTAGGCCTCGCCGTCATCCACCGCCCTGGTGCTCTCGGCGCGGCGTGGTCAACATGGTCAAGGAACGGCTTCCATCGGACGTGGACTGCACGTGGAGAGGCTGATAGCTGGGTCCACGACGGCAGCAAGGAAGTGCCTCCTTATTACGCAAAAAATAATGATTCCTCCACCTGACAGCAGGGACCCACCGGACAGGCCACCGTGATTCGTGAAAAAAATGTTTGCCCCTATGACTGCTGGGACCCACTGGACGGGCCACCGTATTGCGCGAAAAAACATTCCCCCGCTGTCATCTCGGACCCACCGGAAGTGCCTCCCTATTACGCACAAAAAAATGAATACTCCCCCTGCTGGTTGGGACCCACCTTAGTGGGAGGCTGACTTGTGGGCCTACTAAGTTAACGGGGACGGAGTGCTTTGTAAACTTAGTCAATATGAACGATTCTAGCTCCAGTGACCGTACGATGTCCATCCAACGGCCGTAGTGCTTCCTCAACCTCTGGTCTTGTTGCTCCAGCCGCCAAAAGCAGCGCCGGTCATGCCGCATGCTCCTACCTCCCGTGGTCGGTTGTGCTGTCGTGGAGGCCTTACCGCCCCCTACTATTCCCACCACTGGCCAGGCCCTGTGGCGACGGTAGCCTCACACCGCAGCCGAACCAGTGAACCCTCGTACTCCTCTCCGCGCGGGCTTCCACTGCTGCGTCGTCCCCGGCTCCGTGTCATCCCCTTCCTAGGCCTCGCCGTCGTCCACCGCCTTGGTGCTCTCGGCGCGGCGTGGTCAACGTGGTCAAGGAACGGCTTCCATCAGACATGGACTTTACATGGAGAGTCTGACAGCTGGGTCCATGGCTACAGCAAGGAAGTGCCTCCTTATTACGCATAAAATAATTATTCCTCCACCTGACAGCGGGGACCCACCGGACAGGCCACCGTATTTCGTGAAAAAATGTTTCCCCCTGACTGTTGGGACCCACCAGCTACATCTTCGCATGCAAGGAAGTGCGTCCAGGCAAAAAATGATTCGCCCCCTTGACTGCTGGGACCCACCAGCTACATCTTCGCACGCAAAGAAGTGCCTGACAGTCGGTACCCACCTGGTCGAAGCGTACGTAGCGTTGTCATTCTGGTCGCGAACGTGTACGTACATACTCATCGATGTAGAGGCACGCACGTGTCGTAGTAGAGGCGCGCACGTAGCATGTACACATACGTACAACGGCCAGTGTGCAAGAAAGATAATACGGCCACGTACGTACATATGGGCTGGGTCTCAAACGCCTACTCGTGCATACGTACGGCCAGGGCTTGTGTACATGGCTGGGTCGGAACGAAGACACTGCATCGTCATCGTGTTCATGGGGAGCCAACTGGCTGGGTCAGAACGGAATGCGTCGTCGTGTTCATCGGGAGGGATTGGACGGAACAGCCGATCGAAACGAGGCCTGGCGTACCGCAGAATGGAGGAAACGACCTTGTGTTCGACCGGCCACGTTCGAAACGGGATCCAGTTCATCGGGAGGGGTCTGGCGTACCGCAAAACGGAGGAAATGGACCTCCTGCGGTCGAAATGGGGGTCCTGTTGATCGGGAGCGGTGTGGCGTACCGCAAAACGGAGGAAACTGACTTGTGTTGGAGCGCTACGGTCAAAACAGGGGTCCTGTTCATCGGGAGGGGTGTGGCGTACCGCAAAACAGGACTCCACGGGATACTGTTCATCTCCATCGTCGACCTCCTCCAGCCTCCACGGACTACTGTTCATCCACCGTCAACCTCCTCCAGCCTCCACCTGCGACTGTTCATCCACGGGCTCCTGTTGAACCAGCCTCCACCGTGCGCTATTCCACCGGCTACCGTTCAACCAGCCCTCTCCACGGGCTCCTCTTCAACCACCCCTCCACGGCTACTGTTCATCCAACCCTCCATCATCTACTGTTCATCCTTCCCTCCACGGGGTGGTCCTATTCATCCTGCCCTCCACAGGGTCCCGTTCATCCAGCCCCAACCGGCTCGATTGATCGGGGTCCTGTTCATCCAGAGGCAACACCACGGGGTCCTGTTCATCCACCCCCACTGGGAACTGTTCATCCAAACTCCCCTAGCAACACTCACTGTTCATCCAGAGGCAGCATCGATCGGCTTTAGTTAGCAGCAGTAGCAAAGGAATCGCTCGATCGGGTTCAGTTAACAGCCATCGATCGATCGCTCGGGTTCAGTAACGCGTAGCCTGCAGTGCAATCGGTCGGTTTCAGTTAGAGCCCAACGCCTCGCACCCACGCGCGTGCGTGTACGAGAGAAACGCACATCGCTCGGCCCGACCACCCACCGTAACCGGGAACACCCAGATATTTTCCTCGCCCTTGCTTCTACCATGGTTTTTTCTGTCATGGACGGCCCAAAGAATGTCATGCAGCTGCATCTCCGGCCCGCCCAGGACGAAAAGCCCATTTTCTGTCATGATTTTTTGTCATAAAAGTTGGAGCCCACCACATCTATGATGATATCAGGTTTTGTCACAATTATCGTCATAGAAGTGTCATAAGTATGACAGAAAAAAAATTCATTCGGCCCAAAATGTCACGGATGTGTCTTTTTTTTGTAGTGATGCCTCTCCCTTCAAAGAGAAAGGGAAGACCTTCTTCTTGGTAACATCCTCAGGCATACCTGCAAGCTTAAATAATCCACAAACTTCATCCACATAGATTAGGTGCAAATCGGGATGTAATGTTCCATCTCCTGTAAAAGGATTAGCTAGCAGTTTCTCTATCATACCGAAGGAATTTCAAAGTAAACATTTTCAGTAGGTCGAGGAGCAATTCTTTGCTCTACTGGTCGGGGTGAAGATACCCCGAACAAGCCCCTGAAAGGATTACTTTCCATAGTAACTAGTGACAGTAAATTTCAGCACACTATATAGATTTTTCCTTACCAAATTCCACCTACCAAAGGCGCTTCACTCCCGGCAACGGCGCCAGAAAAGAGTCTTGATGACCCACAAGTATAGGGGATCTATTGTAGTCCTTTCGATAAGTAAGAGTGTCGAACCCAACGAGGAGTAGAAGGAAATGATAAGCGGTTTTCAGTAAGGTATTCTCTGCTAGCACAGAAATTATCGGTAACAGATAGTTTTGTGATAAGGTAATTTGTAACGGGTAACAAGTAATGAAAGTAAATAAGGTGCAGCAAGATGGCTCAATCCTTTTTGTAGCAAAGGATAAGCCTAGACAAACTCTTATTTGAAGGAAAACGCTCCCGAGGACACATGGGAATTATCGTCAAGCTAGTTTTCATCACGCTCATATGATTCGCGTTCGTTACTTTGATAATTTGGTATGTGGGTGGACCGGTGCTTGGGTGCTGTCCTTTCTTGGACAAGCATCCCACTTATGATTAACCCATATTGCAAGCATCCGCAACTACAGAAGAAGTATTAAGGTAAACCTAACCATAGCATGAAACATATGGATCCAAATCAGCCCCTTACGAAGCAACTCATAAACTAGGGTTTAAGCTTCTGTCACTCTAGCAACCCATCATCTACTTATTACTTCCCAATGCCTTCCTCTAGGCCCAAACAATGATGAAGTGTCATGTAGTCGATGTTCACATAACACAACTAGAGGAAAGACAACATACATCTCATCAAAATATCGAACGAATACCAAATTCACATGACTACTTATAGCAAGACTTCTCCCATGTCCTCAGGAAGAAACGTAACTACTCACAAATCATATACATGTTCATAATCAGAGGGGTATTAATATGCATAAAGGATCTGAACATATGATCTTCCACCAAATATACCAACTAGCATCAACTACAAGGAGTAATCAACACTACTAGCAATCCACAGGTACCAATATGAGGCTTTGGGACAAAGATTGGATACACGGGATTAAATAAGGTTTGAGAGGAGATGGTGCTGGTGAAGATGTTGATGGAGATTAACCCCCTCCCAATGAGAGGATCGTTAGTGATGATGATGGTGATGATTTCCCCCTCCCGGAGGGAAGTTTCCCAGGCAGAACAACTCCGCCGGAGCCCTAGATTGGTTTCGCCTCGTGGCGGCGGAGTTTCTTCCCGAAAGCTTACTTATGATTTTTTTCCAGGGTAAAAGACTTCATATAGTAGAAGATGGGAACCGGAGGCCTGCTAGGGGGCCCACGAGGCAGGGGGGCGCGCCCAGGGGGTAGGGCGCGCCTCCCACCCTCGTGGCCAGGGTGTGGGCCCCCTCTGGTGGATTCTTTCGCCAGTATTTTTTATTAATTCCAAAAATAACTTCTGTGAAGTTTCAGGACTTTTGGAGCTGTGCAGAATAGGTCTCTAATATTTGCTCCTTTTCCAGTCCAGAATTCCAGCTGCCGGCATTCTCCCTCTTCATGTAAACCTTGTAAAATAAGAGAGAATAGGCATAAGTATTGTGAAATAACGTGTAATAACAACCCATAATGCAATAAATATCGATATAGAAGCATGATGCAAAATGGACGTATCAGTCATCGAGCTGAACGAGTGCAGAACACGAAGGTGTCGTGCATTTGGTACTTGATCGGTTGAAGCGCGAAGAAGTTCGACTACATCAACCGCGTTGAGAAACGCTTCCGCTTACGGTCTACGAGGGTACGTAGACACACTCTCCCCCTCATTGCTATGCATCTCCATGGATAGATCATTGTGTGTGCGTAGAATCTTTTTTGTTATCCATGCAACGTTCCCCAACAATTTTTATGGTGAAATTTATGCCACATGTTTAGCAAGAGAGCTGGGTGTTTCACCTTGGCCTTATGACCCTATCCTACCCACGCGGTACTTAGACTTTGATGCCATTAAATGCCATAAGTTCCTTAGTGGTGAAGCCCATAATTTTACATATAACATGTTGTTTAATAAAAAGTCCGTTGCAGACACCTTTTGCCTGCACCAGCTCTCTTTGATGTTCACAGCAAGGGAAGATATTATGTTCTTGAGAGCGAGGCCCGAGTGCATAACGCGGAGGTTGTGGCTGCTCGGCGGCCTGAGGAAGCCGCACCTAGAGCCTCTGTGAGCTATCACTCCGACTACTACGTAGGCTACTAACAGTGATTACCAAGTTAGGCCAAAAGCCAAGGCTTGGGGGAGTACGTATTTCCACCGACATTACATTCATGTTCACACCTTTCATTCCAATTCTCGGTGTTCATACTTTTTCATTGTATCATCCATGTTAGATTTATTTTCTCGCTTTCTTCTTGTGTGTTTGAAAAACTTTGAGAAAATCCAAAAAATTGTTTCTTTTTTATTTTTTATCTTTCTTTCTAGCTTAGTTAGTTGTAATATTAAAAAGAAAACCCAAAAATATTTCCGTGTTCTTCTTTTGCTTGTTGGGAGCTCTCCCGTGTAAATAGTTATTTTAGTCTTTGTTTTTCCTTTTTATTTTCTTTCTTCCAGAAAAAGCAAAACTCCAAAAATATTTCAGTGTGTTTCTCTGAATTTCTTTTCTGTTTACTGAGTCACACCAAGGAGAAGACCACGATGAAATTATTGAGTGGCTATCATATGCGTTATTGTTGATCTACCAAAGAGCCCAAATTACCTTGTCTTCTCCTTTGAATAAAATGTTTGCATATTCCAGCTTAGTCCATGACACTCTTGCACCATTATTATTTTCATATCATTCAGTCATGCACGTGAAAGGCAATAATGACGATATTTGATGAACTGGATGTGGCAGGGAGAAACGGGTATGAACTTAACTTGTTCTGGTTTTGTAAATATGTTTAACCTAGTATCCATGATTCAGCCTATTATGATCAAACATGTTGCGATGACAATTAGAGATTAGAGTTTCTCATGCCATGCTTAAGTAGCTAGGAGTGGATAATGATTTTTTTGGATGTCAACATTGCGTTAAAATTGTTGTGATGTAGTATGATGATATGGTATCCTCCTCTGAATGTTCAAGTGGCTTGACTTGGCACAAGTTCATGCATGTAGTTGAATCAAAACCAACATAGCCTCTATGATATTTATGTTCATGGTGTTCATATCCTAGTCATTCTAGTATCCAATGTTACTAATGCTTAATGCATGTTCATGACCGTTTTCGCTCTCTAGCTGGCCGCTTCTCAACCTATTTGCTAGCATTCGCCTGTACTAAGCGGGAATACTGCTTGTGCATCAAAATCCTGAAACCCAAGTTATTCCAGATGAGTCCACCATACCTACCTATATGCGGTATTACCCTGCCGTCCTAATTAAATTTACATGTGCCACCTCTAAAAACTTCAAATAAATATCCTTTTTGTGTGTCTGGATTGTTCATAGAGTGACAGGAGGTAGTCAGTATCTTCCATGCTAAGCAAGTTATTCTCACGATGAGTGTTTATTCACTCGTCCTTGCACGAGAGGGGCGGTAACACTACAGGAATCGGGAACTTTGTCATCAGCCATGGCGGACGGCAAAGGCACACATGGAGGACGGCAAAGACCTTTGCCGTCAGCCAGCTGACGGCAACACGTCCGGCTGAATAGGCTACGGCAAAGGCCTCTTTGTCGTCGTCTGGCGAATGGCAAAGATACAAAGGTCTTTGCCGTCCGCCAGCTAACGGCAAAGAACCTGGACGGCACACATGTCAGCTTAGGTCCGTTAAGGGGTTAACGGCGTGCATTGCCGTCGGCTGGCGGACGGCAAAGACCTTTGTATTGTTGCCATCAGCCAGCGGACGGCAAATGGCATTGAATCATTGCTGTCAGCCAACGGCGGACTAAACGTGCCACGTGGAAGCACCTGGGGGGCTGGCCTATTTGGTAGCTTTGTCATCAGCTGGCGGATGGCAAATATTAAACGTTCTTTGTCATCCGCTGGCTAACGGCAAAGCAACAGAATATGCAGCCTACTACCCCAGGTTGCACAGGTAGCTGACATGTGGCATGTTTGTCGTCCGCTAGTTGATGGCAAAGCTCTTTGCCGTCCACCAGCGGACGGCAAAGAGTGTAGATAGCCCCTGTTTTTTTTCTGTTTTTTCTTGAAATCATTCAATTTGACAGAATTTCACACACATATGAAAATACTTTTGACAAGCATACCAACACATATACATACCAAATCATATCCCTGCCATATGGATATGATCATCCAACACATATACATAGCAAAGGGTTTCATCCAACACATATACATAGCCAACATATCCAACAACAAGCATATAATGGTTTCATCCATACATACATATGTAGGTAGCAATTTTGACATTGTTCATCGTACAAAATCAAAACAAGAAGGATGCATAAAAGAGAAGAGTAGACTCCATCAACGCAAGCTTCCTCATCTAAAGCAAATCTGGAAATTGGGAAAGAAGCAAGTTAGAAGAAGAAGAAGACTATCAAGAAGAAGAAATTTTCTTCTCTTTCTTTTTCTCCTCTCCTCTATTTTATATTCTATTTTATTTGTAAGCTAGGTAAAAATGCTAAGTGTAGGTCATTTTAGAGCTAAGCTAGGTAAATAGGTCATTTTGGAGCTTACTAAGGTTATTATGTCATTTTCAAGGAAAGTAAGGTAAGTCTACATCATTTTGGAGGTAACAAAGATTATCATGACATTTTTTAGGAAAGAAAGCTAAGTATAGCTCATTTTTTGTCTAACTTAGGTAGTTATGCCATTTCGGAGGAAAGTAAGCTAAGTATGCATTTGTTAAGCAAAACACTAAAGAAAACTACCCTCATCACAACAAATGCAATGAAGATCGGAACTAAGGTAAAGATTGATCCAACGGCATAATGATGCCGAGCCTCATTATCAATGGCATATTTTCTAATCTTCTTAAGCTCCAGGCGCATTGCATCCATCTTCAAGCGCATTGCATTCATCTTCATCTTGTGATCATCGACGACATCGGCAACATACAACTCCAATGTCATCTTCTCTTCATCAATTCTTTTAATAATTTCTTTCAAATGCTCATTTTCTTTTTAAACTAAATTTAACTTCTCGACAAGAGGGTCGGTTTCAAATTCCAGTTCACATACCTCCTAGATTAAAATATCTCTATGTCAACTTGATGGCCATAATTGTCATAAATGAGAAATGCAACAAATAGTTACGAAATAGAATTTATCACATCTGAATCATAAAGCGGGCGAGGGCCGACGGGGGGACGGACATCAAGACCATGGCACTATGTATAAGAAACAATCATACAAAGTAATAAAAATATACAAGCAACTATATAAATCATACAATCATACAAGTAACTATATAAATCAAGTACAACATAAAAAAATTGAATACCTAGTCATAATCTGCTTAAGAAATGCTTCGGGATCAATAAATGCATCATCATCATCACTATCAGTAATGATGTGCTCATCATCATCATTAATAAATGCATCATCATCATGTGGAAGGCCACCTCTACGTAATCTATCAAGCATTGATAGGTCATCCGCAGCAGTAACCTCTTCTAGTTCAGGCTCTTCTTATTCCGGCTGAGGGGTGAAGTCGGGTTCACTATCGCTGTCTACTTCAATGTTCTAGGGTGAAGCAGAGCGGTTCTTGAAATGTTTTTGGAAAGATGCGTTTCTTGGAATAATTCTCCTTCATATGTGTATGTGTTAATGTGAGGTGCATAACCATCTTCATTGGGGGGAGGTGGTCTAACACATGGTGGCACTTCATAAACGACATCCCAACCTTTGAGATTAGGATCACTTTGACAGGCCCACACTAGATAAAAAACTTGGGTAGCCTGTTGAGCCATAATATAGACATCGGGAACATCCAAATGGGTGCTTTGATTGATTTCCACTAGCCCTATATGTTCATGAGTCCTTCTAGTCTCCTTCGGTTGGAACCAATAACATTTGAAGACTACAATGTTTGGTGGGTTTGCACCATAGAATTGAAGTTCATAAATTGCTTCAACTCTTCCATGATACTCGGTATCTCCTTCGCCGATAGCAGAGACACAATAATTTGTAGAGTTTTGGTCAGCCATAGATAGCTCTTTGCCATAGGTACGAAAGCGATACCCGTTGATGTCGTATTTGTCAAATGAACGGACCTTATAGTCAAAACCATTTGAGACTTGTCTCAATTCGGCGTCCATAAACTCTGAATTAGCCTACAAGTTTAATACGAAAGGGATTATTGCATTAGCCACAAATTAGACGAAGAAATGAAATTGTCTAATGGAAATTACCGTTTGTTTGAACCAAGAGATGAAACCGTGATAGCCGTGTCCATGCTTTGCCAGAAGCTCATACTCTTCGAAGGAATCCTTTTGGATCACCACTCCATACGAGAATATGGTGACGTATCGAATGTATCAAATTTATCCGGGAATAAGAGTAGTGCAAAGGAATTAGAAGTTGTGAAACAATGTACCAAGAACTTACTTGATGTACAGCCGCACTTCTGTTAGGTTGGTGAAGATATACAACGAAATGATCTGCCATTCTTCGAAATTCAATGTTAAGGAATTAGAAGCACTGACTGGTGCGAGATCCTCTTTGAATAGGCTGAGGTTGGATCCACCCTTTTTAGGTTCGTCAGCATTGTACCGAGGCTTAGGATTATGCAAATGACAATTTTTGGCTTCGTAGTGTGCTATCACGAAGTTTGTCGCCTCCTCAGTAATGAATGCCTCAGCCATCGATGCTTCAATTCTACGTTTATTTTTACATTTTGCTCGTAGCGTCTTTTGCATCCTCTCAGTGGCGTAGCACCTACAATTTTGCATAGCCCCCCCCCCCCCAATCTTGCCTCGGTTGGGAGATGCAAAATCAAGTGCTGCATTGGATTAAAGAAGCCCGGCGGAAATATCTTCTCTAACTTGCAAATCAACTCCGGCGCCAACTCTTCCATTTCTTCTAGCAGGCCAGGCGATAGTTCTTTCACACAGAGAACACGGAAGAAATAGCTCAACTCTACCAGTACTAGCCATTCATCCTCAGGGATGAAGCCACGCAACATCACCAGCATTACCCGCTCAATCCATATGTGCCAATCATGACTCTTGAGACCAAATATCTTCAATTTATCAAGACTGGCTCCCCTCTTTAGATTCGCTGCATACCCATCGGGGAACATCAACTGTTGTTGCACCCACAAGATAATTTCCCTCATGGTTGGCCATTGAACCATGCCTTTGGCTTCGTCCAGATCTGCTTTCCTTTCGGTTCTTTCATGTTTTGTAATGGCCTATCACATAGCGCCTCCAGATCGACTCTAGCCTTAGTATTATCCTTTGACTTCCCATCTATGCTGAACAACGTACCAAAAAGTGCCTCGGCGATATTCTTCTCAGTGTGCATCACGTCGATGTTGCGTGTGCAAAGGAGGTCTTTGAAGTAAGGCAGATCCCACAAGCATGTCTTGTGAGTCTAGGCGTGTTTCGAATTATACCCCTTGAAACACCCTGGACGCTCTGGATCTGGCTCGAGAGCGTTTAACTGATCTAGTGTATCTTGTCCTATCAACGCAGGTGGTGCAGAGTTTTTGACAACTCTACCTCTGATGAAGTTCTTCTTGTATTTGCTGAACTTATGGGTAGGATCCAGGAACTGTCTATGCATGTCGAAGCAAGAAAACTTGCGACCGGCCTGAAGCCAACGAAACTCAAGAGCTCCCTTTCCTGTGGGGCATGGGAACCTTCCATGCACACACCAGCCAACGAATAGCACATACTGCTACCAATTGAGCTTGCCTTGGTTTTCCCCGAAGAGGAGAGGATGATGCAGCAGAGTAGCGTAAGTATTTCCCTCAGCTTTTGAGAGTCAAGGTATCAATCCAGTAGGAGGCCACGCTCAAGTCCCTCGTACCTGCACAAAACGATAGCAACTCGCAACCAACACGATTAGGGGTTGTCAATCCCTTCACGGTCACTTACGAGAGTGAGAACTGATAGATAATGTTTTTGGTATTTTTGGTATAGAGATGCAAAGTGAAAAGTAAAAGGCAAAGTAAAAAAGCAAAGCAAGATTAAAGTGATGGAGATTGATATGATGAGAATAGACCCGGGGGCCATAGGTTTCACTAGTGGCTTCTCTCAAGAGCATAAGTATTCTACGGTGGGTGAACAAATTACTGTTGAGCAACTGACAGAATTGAGCATAGTTATGAGAATATCTAAGGTATGATCATGTATATAGGCATCACGTCCGTGACAATTAGACCGACTCCTGCCTGCATCTACTACTATTACTCCACTCATCGACTGCTATCCAGCATGCATCTAGAGTATTAAGTTAGAAACAGAGTAACGCTTTAAGCAAGATGACATGATGTAGAGAGATAAATTCATGCAATATGAAATAAACCCCATCTTGTTATCCTCGAGGGCAACGATGCAATACGTGCCTTGCTGCCCTTCTGTCACTGGGAAAGGACACCGCAATATCGAACCCAAAGCTAAGCACTTCTCCCATGGCAAGAAAAACCAATCTAGTAGGCCAAACCAAACTGGTAATTCGAAGAGACTTGCAAAGATAACCAATCATACATAAAATAATTTAGAGAAGATTAAAATATTATTCAAAGATAGACTTGATCATAAACCCACAATTCATCGATCTCAACAAACACACCGCAAAAAGAAGATTACATCAAATAGATCTCCACAAGAGAGGGGGAGAACTTTGTATTGAGATCCAAAAAGATAGAAGAAGCCATCTAGCTACTAACTATGGACCCAAAGGACTGAGATAAACTACTCACACTTCATCGGAGAGGCTATGATGATGTAGAAGCCCTCCGTGATGACGGCCCTCTCCGCCGGAGCTCCAGAACAGGCCCCAAGATGGGATCTCGTGGATACAGAAGGTTGCGGCGGTGGAATTAGGTTTTTGGCTCCTGTTCTGATCGTTTGGGGTACGTAGTTATATATAGGAGGAAGGAGTGTGTTGATGGAGCTTCGAGGGGCCCACGAGGTAGGGGGCGCGCCCTAGGGGGGGCGCCCCACCCTTGTGACCGCCTCTTCGATGCCTTGGCGTAGGGTCCAAGTCCTCTGGATCACGTTCGGTGAGAAAATCACGTTCCTGAAGATTTTATTCCGTTTGGACTCTGTTTGATATTCTGTTTCTCCGAAACACTGAAATAGGCAAAAAACAGCAATTCTGGGCTGGGCCTCTGGTTAATAGGTTAGTCCCAAAAATAATATAAAAGTGGAAAATAAAGCCCAATATAGTCCAAAACAGTAGATAATATAGCATGGAGCAATAAAAAATTATAGATACGTTGGAGACGTATCAGGCATCCCCAAGCTTAATTCCTGCTCGTCCTCGAGTAGGTAAATGATAAAAAGAGAATTTTTGATGCGGAGTGCTACTTGGAATAATTTCAATGTAAAACTTCTTAATTGTGGTACGAATATTCAGATTCGAAAGATTCAAGACAAAAGTTCATATTGACATAAAAAATAATAATACTTCAAGCATACTAACAAAGCAATTACGTCTTCTCAAAATAACATGGCCAAAGAAAGTTATCCCTACAAATTCATATAGTCTGGCTATGCTCCATCTTCACCACACAAAGTATTTAAATCATGCACAACCCCGATGACAAGCCAAGCAATTGTTTCATACTTTAACATTTTCAAAACTTTTTCAACCTTCACGCAATACATGAGCGTGAGCCATGGATATAGCACTATATGTGGAATAGAACGGTGGTTGTGGAGAAGACAAAAAGAGGGGAAGATAGTCTCACATCAACTAGGCGTATCAACGGGCTATGGAGATGCCCATTAATAGATATCAATGTGAGTGAGTAGGGATTGCCATGCAACGGATGCACTAGAGCTATAAGTATATGAAAGCTCAACAAAAGAAACTAAGTGGGTGTGCATCCAACTCGCTTGCTCACGAAGACCTAGGGCATTTTGAGGAAGCCCATCATTGGAATATATAAGCCAAGTTCTATAATGAAAAATTCCCACTAGTATATGAAAGTGACAACATAGGAGACTTTCTATCATGAAGATCTTGGTGCTACTTTGAAGCACAAGTGTGGTAAAAGGATAGTAGCATTGTCCCTTCTCTATTTTTCTATCATTTTTTTGGGCCTTCTCTTTTTTCTTATGGACTTTCTCTTTTTTTATTCCTCAGTTGGGACAATGCTCTAAAAATGATGATCATCACACTTTTTATTTTTCTTACAACTCAACAATTACAACTCGATACTTAGAACAAGATATGACTCTATATGAATGCCTCCGGCGGTGTACCGGGATATGCAATGAATCAAGAGTGACATGTATGAAAGAATTATGAATCGTGGCTTTGCCACAAATACGATATCAACTACATGATCGTGCTAGCAATATGACAATGATGGAGCGTGTCATGATAAACGGAACGGTGGAAAAGTTGCATGGCAATATATCTCGGAATGGCTATGGAAATGCCATGATAGGTAGGTATGGTGGCTGTTTTGAGGAAGGTATATGGTGGGTATATGATACCAGCAAAAAGTGCGCGGTATTAGAGAGGCTAGCAATGGTGGAAGGATGGGAAAAAGTGCGTATAATCCATGGACTCAACATTAGTCATAAAGAACTCATATACTTATTGCAAAAATCTAGAAGTTATCAAAGCAAAGTATTACGCGCATGCTCCTAGGGGGATAGATTGGTAGGAAAAGACCATCGCTCGTCCCCGACCGCCACTCATAAGGAGGACAATCAATAAACACCTCATGCTCCGACTTCGTTACATAACGGTTCACCATACGTGCATGCTACGGGAATCACAAACTTCAACGCAAGTATTCTTTAAATTCACAACTACTTCCACTAGCATGACTCTAATATTATCACCTCCATATCTCAAAACAATTATCATGCTTCAATCTATTCTTAGTATTCAACGCACTCAAAAGAAAATTTCACAAATCATGAATACCAAGCATATTAATATTAAGCAATTTACCATGCTATTAAGACTCTCAAAATGATCTAAGTGAAGCATGAGAGATAAATAGTTTCTTTAAAACAAGTCCACCACCATGCTCTCAAAAATCGAAGTGAAGCACATAGAGCAAAATTATAACGCTCAAAAGATATAAGTGAAGCACATAGAGCAAAGACTGCTTAGCTCAAAAGATATAAGTGAAGCACAAAGAGTATTCTAACAAATTTTAATTCATAGATGGCTCTCTAAAAGGTGTGTACAGAAAGGATGATTGTGGCACACTAACAAACAAATACACAAATAATACAAGACGCTCCAAGCAAAACACATATCATGTTCGTGAATAAAAATATAGCTCCAAGTAAAATACCGATGGAAGTAGACGAAGGAGGGGATGCCTTCTGGGGCATCCCCAAGCTTTGACTTTTTGGTGTCCTTGGATTATATTGGGGGTGCCATGGGCATCCCCAAGCTTATTATCTTGCCACTCCTTGTTCCATAATCCATCAATAGATTTCACCCAAAACTTGAAAACTTCACAACACAAAACTCAATAGAAATCTCGTGAGCTCCGTTAGAGAAAGAAAACATAAAACCACTTCAAAGTACTGTAATTAACTCATTCTTTATTTATATTGGTGTTAAACCTACTGTATTCCAAGTTCTCTATGGATCATACCCTCCAATACTAGCCATAGATTCATCAAAATAAGCAAACAACACGCGAAAAACAGAATCTGTCAAAACAGAACAGTCTGTAGTAATCTGTAACTAATGCAAACTTATGGAACTCCAAAACATCTACCAAAATTAGAAGACCTAGACAATTTGTTTATTGATCAGCAGCAATTAGAATCAGAATTTTATCACCTTCTGGTGATTTTTAATAATTCGGGCACTAAGCGCAAAGTTTCTAGAAATTACAGCAAGATCAAATAGCTATCATACAAGAATATCCAATAGGTCTAGCTTGGCACAAACACTAATTAAAACACAAAACCACATCTAAACAGAAGGTAGATGGGTTATTTATTCCTAAACAGAAGAAAAACAAAAAAACTCAAAATAAAATTGGGTTGCCTCCCAACAAGCGCTATCGTTTAACGCCCCTAGCTAGGCATAAAAGCGAGGATAGATTTAGGTATTGCCATCTTGATTCTTTAAAAAAAATTGGCGACGTTGTGTTCGAATCCGGGAGGTTCTTTACGTTTCCCTTCATATTCAGAAATTTTAAGATCTAAGGAATCCAACCGCTTATTGCAAAGAGTAATCAACATATTCATGCGGTGGAGATTCCCGCTAACACTCTTAAGAGGTTCAAGAGACTTCTGTAAAATTTTAGTTACTTCGCAAATTTTCTCAAAAACTTGCGTTTCCTCTTGGGTATTATGGGGACCCTTTTGTGGAGGTAAAGTTCCTACTATACCTTCTATAAGTTCAAGAGCGATACTGGGATTAATTTCAACAAAATTGCCTTTGGCAACACCATCCAAAAGTTGTATATGAGATATATTAAGTCCAACGTAAAAGTTGCGAAGCAAAATTATGAAATTTACTTCTATAGTGCAATTACGATAAGATTCCATCATTCTAAACCAAGCATATTTTAAGTTTTCTCCTTGTCTTTGTTTGAAGTGAAGAACCTCAAACTCGGGGGACAAAGGAGCAGAAAGAGGGCTAGCCATGACGACAAGGCAAGCGAGAAAAAAGGCAAACGGAAAAAGAGAAGGAGAAGGAGAAGGAGAAGGCAAATAAAACGGCAAGGGTGAAGTGGGGGAGAGGAAAACGAGAGGCAAATGGCAACTAATGTAATGCGAGAGATAGGGATTGTGATGGGTACTTGGTATGTTGACTTTTTACGTAGACTCCCCGGCAACGGCGCCAGAAATTCTTCTTGCTACCTCTTGAGCTTGCGTTGGTTTTCCCCGAAGAGGAGAGGATGATGCAGTAGAGTAGCGTAAGTATTTCCCTCAGTTTTTTAGAAACAAGGTATCAATCAAGTAGGAGGCCACGCTCAAGTCCCTCGTACCTGCACAAAATGATAGCAACTCGCAACCAACGCGATTAGGGGTTGTCAATCCCTTCACGGTCACTTACGAGAGTGAGAACTGATAGATAATGTTTGTATTTTTGGTATAGAGATGCAAAGTGAAAAGTAAAAGGTAAAGTAAAAAAGCAAAGCAAGATTAAAGTGATGGAGATTGATATGATGAGAATAGACCCGGGGGCCATAGGTTTCACTAGTGGCTTCTCTCAAGAGCATAAGTATTCTACGGTGGGTGAACAAATTACTGTTGAGCAATTGACAGAATTGAGCATAGTTATGAGAATATCTAAGGTATGATCATGTATATAGGCATCACGTCCGTGACAAGTAGACCGACTCCTGCCTGCATCTACTACTATTACTCCACTCATCGACCGCTATCCAGCATGCATCTAGAGTATTAAGTTAGAAACAGAGTAATGCTTTAAGCAAGATGACATGATGTAGAGAGATAAATTCATGCAATATGAGATAAACCACATCTTGTTATCCTCGATGGCAACGGTGCCATACGTGCCTTGCTGCCCCTTCTGTCACTGGGAAAGGACACCGCAAGATCGAACCCAAAGCTAAGCACTTCTCCCATGGCAAGAAAAACAAATCTAGTAGGCCAAACCAAACTGATAATTCGAAGAGACTTGCAAAGATAACCAATCATACATAAAAGAATTCAGAGAAGATTCAAATATTATTCAAAGATAGTGTAAGTGAATCTAGTGCCACCCCTAGTTGGTCTTGGAGTATTGACGACAAATTTGGTTGAGGGACTAATGTGTTTGTGAGAATTGCAGGATAATACAGGTAGTAGTCCCTCATTGATTCGATTTACCTACCGGAGATGACCCCTAAAAATGTATGAAGACATTGACGACAATGGTGGTATGTGAAGATATTCATATTGAAGACTATGACATGAGAAGACATTCAGTGAAGACTATGGAGCGCGAAGACTGAGTCATTTCGTTGTTTCCTTTCTTCTTTGTTGAGTCATAGGAACCACCGTACTGTTAAGTGGGGTCCAAGTGAACAAAGTCAGAGTGACTAAAGTGATGCTCAACCCAAATCCTATGTCTTCGAGCGAAGACAATGAGAGCAAATCTTATCCAGAGCTGGATAAGTCAGCTTTGCTTGTAGCCCAAGTAAAGTTGCCGCGTGTGTTTGAAATCTGACCGTTGGAACACGTGTCAGTTCCATAGTGACCCAGGGTCATTTCGGACATATCAGGTCGGGTTGCCTAGTGGCTATAAATAGCCCACCCCCTACACCATAAATTGGTGGCTGCTCAAAGTTAGTGCACGGCTTTTGTCGTTTGAGAGCAACCCACCTCGAAGCCTTTGAGAGAGAGAAATCCTTGCGAGGACAAAGCCCAAATACCCAGAGCCAAAGAGTGTTAGGCATCACTGAAGTCTTTCTGTCTGCGTGACCTGAAGACTTATTACACTTGAGGACTGTGAATCCTCCAGCCGGTTAGGCGTCGCATTCTGAGCATCCAAGAGTCATTGTGGATCGCTGGTGAACGAAGTCTGTGAAGGTTTGGAAGTCTACCTTGAAGACTTACCAGAGTAATTGGGCGAGGACTGTGTGTCCTTAGCTCAAGGGGAATAAGGTGAAGGTGCGGTCTTCTGAGTTGAATCTCAGCCTCCCTAACCAGACGTACAGTCGCCACAGCAACTGGAACTGGTCCAACAAATCATGTGTCCTCAACAAGTGACTGGTTCTATCCTCTCCCTCTCTTTACTTAGAGTTTGTCCTTGTGAAGTCATTGCCTGTTTGCTTTACCTATTTGTCTTCACTGTTTGACATCTATTGTTGTTTGGCTTCATACCATCTTCCATTCTGATCCTTACTACCTAGCTGCTATTTGTCTTTGTACTCTCATTGCATACTTTACTATGGCTTGCTTAGTGTAGTATATCTTCCGCTGCATTTCAATAGGTTCATTTCTATTGTTTGTCTTCGAAACTTCCATGTTTTGAAGACTTTCATAAAAATCGCCTATTCACCCCCCCTCTAGTCGATAACTAGCACTTTCAGATAGACTTGATCATAAACCCACAATTCATCGGTCTCAACGGACACACCACAAAAATAAGATTACATCGAATAGATCTCCACAAGAGAGGGGGAGAACTTTGTATTGAGATCCAAAAAGAGAGAAGAAGCCATCTAGCTACTAACTATGGACCCGAAGGTCTGAGATAAACTACTCACACTTCATCGAAGAGGCTATGATGATGTAGAAGCCCTCCGTGATGACGGCCCTCTCCGGCGGAGCTCCGGAACAGGCCCCAAGATGGGATCTCGTGGATACAGAAGGTTGTGGCGGTGGAATTAGGTTTTTGGCTCCTGTTTTGATCATTTGGGGGTACGTAGGTATATATAGGAGGAAGGAGTACGTCGGTCGAGCTTCGAGGGGCCCACGAGGTAGGGGGCGCGCCCTAGGGGGTGCGCCCCCCACCCTCGTGACCGCCTCTTCGATGCCTTGGCATAGGGTCCAAGTCCTCTGGATCATGTTCGGTGAGAAAATCACGTTCCCGAAGATTTTATTCCATTTGGACTCTGTTTGATATTCTGTTTCTCCGAAACACTGATGTGTGCACCATCATCAGCTTCCCATCTGCATCTAATTGGGTTCTTTTGCCCGTTTTGTGCCATGTCACATATCTTGCCGTCTCTTCGACCATGAAAAGACGTTGAAGTCTTGGTACGATTGGCATATACCGAAGAACATTAACGGGTATTTTGGTCTGCGTCTTCTCACCCATACCGTTGTCTACCATAACATACCTGGATGACTTGCAAATGGGACAATAGTTCAAGTCCGCATACTGAAGCCTAAATAAGACACATCCTTTCTCACAGGATGTATCTTCTCATAGGGCATCTTAAGAGCACGGAGAATCTTGTCTGACTAGTACAGGTTTGCAGGTAGTACATGGCCTTTGGGTAGAAAATGTCCATATATTGTCATAATTGTGTTATAGCATTCTCTGTCCAAGTTGAATTGAGCCTTCAGAGCCATTATTTGTGAGATGGCATCCAGCTGACAAAGCTCGGTGTGCTCGTCGAGAGGACGTTTTGAAGACTCCAACATTTCATTGAAGGCCTTTGCAGATTCCTCCATCTCATTGTCCGAGTCCCGAGCATCATCAAAGTCTTGCACCATGTCTTGCATCCTGGTACCATGCTCGTCGGTGCGACGACGAAGCACCTCAGCTCTGGCACGTTGGGCAGACTCTCCATGAAATGTCCACATTGTATAAGTTGGCATAAAACCCCACTTCTGTAGGTGTTTGCCCATTTCATCCTCTGTCCTCTTGTGCCAATTATTGCACCCTGCACAGGGGCACCATGTTATTCTCTGGCCATTTGCAAATGCGGCTCCCAGAAACCCCTTGGTTTTTGTTAACCATTCAGTGGTCATGTCTTTCTGACTAGTGTGACCGGTGTACATCCACGCACAATCAGTCATCTACCCTAGCTAAAGGACACATAAGAAATATATATATTGTCGGTGTACTAAACTAGGGGTACCTTAGTACCCCGAACTTGTGCACGGGCAGTCGTAGCACCCCGCGGCAAGGCCTGCCAGGTGACCGCCAAAACTCTCCATGGTCCCCTTTTGGGCCATTCAAGAACAAAGTATTTGAGCCAAGACACAAGGCCCCGGCAAGAGGAGCTTGCCGGGACGACCGCCCGAAGGGAGCAAGGCCCCGGAAAGAGGAGCTTGCTGGGACGACCGCCCGAAGGGAGCAAGACCCCGGCGAGAGAAGCTTGCCGGGACTGCCGCTCGAAGCACAAGACCCCGGCAAGAGGAGCTTGCCGGGAAGGCCAACCAAAGCGCGACAAGAGGCTCGCCGCGGCGCGCCCCGCGCTCCGGCAAGGCCCGGTGAGCGACAAGCTCCCGGACGCGACAAGGCATCGACCGCGGCAAAGCGCTTGCCGCGACAAGTTGCCACCCCGTGCCTGCGCTCCAGCTCATCCACCAACGTGTCGCTCTGGGGCCATTCCAGACGCACGTGGCGAGAGGCTGTGTAGCCAGGGGCATGCGGTGGCGAAGCGACGCTGACAGAGTAGCCATCGTGGCAAACGGTGGCGCTCCTGACGGTCCCTTTCCTACACCGTCTGGGCGATTTGGATGGGCATTTAATGCCCTTGTCCTCTGCCGTCAGAGTTAGGTATGATAGCACTGTACAAACAGCTGTACCCAACACAGCGATTTACAGTTTTACCCTGACCTGCGTTGCCACCTGTGGGTAACCCCTTGAGCATATAAAAGGAGGCCCCATGTGCAACGTAGGGAAGAGAGGAAGGAGGCCACCTACGTTCGGTCTCGCCAGCAGCTCGTGTGTACTGTAGCACCACACGCTCCTGAGCAAGAACACAATACAATCCATAAAGCAGCAGTAGGGTTTTACGCATCCTTGCGGCCCGAAGCTGGGTAAACCCCTTGTGTGCATCGCCTCGATCCGCTCTTCGCGCGACCTCCGCCCCCCGCCGAACCAGAAAGGGGCTCGGTCCCCATAGGTGTTCGAGGAAGCCGATTTCCCCCGACATCTTTGGCGCGCCAGGTAGGGGGCGTCGAGGTTGTGTGAACCTGATCCGGCGTCCGCACAGGCTAGATCTCCATCATCTTCATCGACATGCCACCGAAGAAGAAGGCTCCGGAGGTGGCTGGACCGTCCGCGTCGAACCCACCGCCCCTGGAGCAAACGGGTGGTGGGGACGGCACCGACGGCGGAACGGACGTCGCCGAGCCAGCTCATGGTGCCACGGCGTCCGAACACGCACCGCGCCCCTCTCAGGAGGCGCGGGACCAGCAGCGTCCTGGCGCTCACGGTACCATACGCTCGCTGGACCCAGATCGAGCTGGCGGATCCCAGGGTGTTCAAGGCCAGCATGCACACCAGCGTGTTGGCGCGAGCGTGGCGCGATTGCCTGGACTGGGCGCTGCTCCTTCTAACATAGTTAGGAGTTCACGCACATCCCGCTCCACGCGTCGTTCGCCACCACTGCCCGCCACTCCAGCAGAAGCTCTAGCACGAGCTCAACTGCTCCTAGATTACCCTCCAACGGCGGACAAGCTCGACGACTGGAGGGCCACGATACAGAGTCTCATCGGCTTCGCCAACGGCGACACCCCGCGGCAGCACAGTGCGTCGCAGCCGCGGCAGGTCGGCCAGGCAAGAACCGATGGCGCCAAGACCGGTGGGGGTGCGACCACCGTGCATTCCCCGCCCCAAAGGACAAGATCGCCGACTCGCCAGAATCATCACGACAACGATTCCACCGTGTCGTCAAATCCGCGAACTCGTCGCGATCAACGCCAAGTTCTTCACGAACGAAAGCAAGAGGACGCTTGCACTCGCATCGAGCGTCGAAGGGAAACGCGACGTCAATCAGACCAGCGCGCCGAGCCCTCTGTCGACATGCATGCGCCGGGGGGACCAGGCGACCTGCCGTACGCGGTAGGCTGCCCTGCGTTCACCCGTGAGCTGCGGCAAGTCCAGTGGCCCAGCACGAAGAATTTCAAGCCAGACGTACCAGAGAAGTACGACGGCAAGTCGCATCCATCGAAGTTCCTCAGCATCTACACCATTGCGGTGCAGGCTGCCGGGGGGCGAGACGACAAGATCCTTGCCAACTACTTCCCGTTGGTACTCAAATCCAACGTCAGATCCTGGCTCATGCACTTGCCGGACAACTCCATAACCTCCTGGACAGACTTGTGCCATCAGTTTGTAGGCGCCTTTACAGGCGCCCACAAACCCCATGGCCAAGCGAGCGACCTTCATCTGCTCGTCCAGAAGGAAGGGGAGCCCTTGCGCAAGTTCATCCAGAGATTCAGCCGCGTACACTACAACATCCCAGACGTCCACCCTGCCGCGGTCATCAGCGCGTTCCATCAGAACGTGCGCAACCGCAGGATGCGGGAGGAGATGGCGATGTGCAAGATCAAAGACGTCAGCGAGCTATATGCCCTGGCCGACAAGTGTGCATGTGCTGAGGAAGGGAGGAAACTCCCCGGAGAGAACGCTGGAGCAGGAGAATCTGACAGTGAGGATACCGCCTAGGCAAGGAAGAACCAGCGGCGGAACAACAGGAAGAAGAAGAGCCAAGAAGTACTGGTTGTTGAGCAGTCCGGCGATGAAGGCGCCGCCATGAAAGCCCAGGCTGGTAGCTCCGGCAAAGAGGTTGCCGGATGGACCAACTATCAGGCTGTGGCGGTCGCCGACAAGCGGGACGGCACCAACAAACAGTACTGCAAGATCCACCGCACCAAGGGCCATGACCTCCAGAGCTGCAAGCAGGTCGAGCGGCTCGTCGAGCTGCAAAAGGCCGAGTACGAGCGACGCGACAAGGAGAAAGCCCGAGGAGGTGGCGGAGGATCCGGCACGAAGCGCCCCAGCCAGGGAGGACGCCGTGACAAGGACAAGCGGCGGCAAGCAGACAGGCCTCCCCGTGGCCGCGACAAGGACGAAGACGACGACAAAGACGAAGACATGGATGATGTCGAGACCAGTGAGCAGGAGTTTCAGAAAGCCACAGAGGTCTTATGCGTGGACGGTGGTGCTTCTCTGCACACTTCTCACCGCCAGCTCAAACAGTGGGCGCGGGAAGTCAATGCAGCGGAACCACCCGTCGAGTCACGCAAGCCTCTGAAATGGTCCAGCACGCCTATCATCTTCGATATTGAGGATCACCCTGACCGCACAACTGCGATCGGGTGCTTGCCGATGTTGGTCTCACCAACAGTCTGCAACCTCAAGGTCACTAAGATGCTAGTCGACGGCGGGGCCGGCTTGAACCTGATCTCCTCCGCTGTGCTCCAGAAACTCCAAGTCCCCGACAGCGAGCTCGAAGAGACCGGCACGTTCCAAGGAATCAACCCGGGAAGGAGCAAGCCGAAGGGGAAGATAACGTTGCCAGTGACATTTGGCAGCGAGCTGAACTTCAGAACAGAGAGAATCACTTTCGACGTTGCCGATTTTCCATTGCCCTACAATGGGATTCTCGGTCGTCCAGCACTCGCCAAGTTCATGGCGGCCTCTCACTACGCATACAACATACTCAAGATGCCAGGCCCGATAAGCGTCATCTCTGTCCCCGGCGACAAGAAGGATGCCCTTATCTGTGCCGACAAGATCTACTGGGAAGCAGCAGCCGCAACGGATCACAAGCCACTTGCTGCTGAAGCTCCCGGAGGGAAGAAGAAGACCAAGCCCGGCAAGTGCTCTGGTGCCCACTCCGGCAAGCGCACCTCTTCAGAGTGCTGCGCTACTGTCGAGGACGCGCCATCGAGCTCCGCCGGCGAGAAGAAGACCAAGCCCGGCAAGTGCTCTGGTGCCCACTCCGGCAAGCGCACCTCTTCGGAGTGCTGCGCTACCGTCGAGGACGCGCCATCGAGCTCCACCGGCAAGAGTAAGAAGTCGATGGCAGCCCCGCCAACGACCAAGAAGGTGTCCGCCAAGGAGGACGGCACTGGTGGTACCTTCACCATCAGTGCCACTCTCGACCCCAAATAGGAAAGCGCGCCCATTGCTTTCCTGCGGGCGAATGTCGATGTGTTTGCCTGGCAACCATCTGACATCCTCGGTGTTCCCAGGAAAGTGATTGAGCACCACCTTGTCGTCTGTCCTCATGCGCGGCCCGTCAAGCAGAGAGTCAGGAAACAAGCAGTGGAGCGCCAAGAGTTCATTGCAGAAGAGATCAGGAAGTTGGAAGCGGCAGGCCTCGTCAGAGGTGTGCTCCATCCGACGTGGTTGGCCAATCCTGTTGTCATGCACAAAGCAAACGGGAAATGGAGGCTTTGCATCGATTTTACCAATGTCAATAAAGCTTGTCCCAAGGATCCGTTTCCCTTGCCGCGCATTGACCAGATTGTTGACTCCACGGCCGGATGCGACCTGCTTTCATTTCTTGACGCATACTCAGGATACCATCAGATCTTCATGGCTGAAGAAGATGAAGAAAAGACCGCGTTCATCACTCCATGTGGCACGTACTGTTTCGTACGGATGCCTTTCGGACTGAAGAATGCTGGTTCAACATTTGCAAGGGTTGTCCACACCGCTTTTGAGCCAAAAATCCACAGAAATGTGGAGGCCTACATGGATGACATAGTGGTCAAGAGCAGAGACAGGGCAACCCTGATTCAAGACTTAGAAGAGACCTTCGCGAACCTGCGCAAGATCAGCCTCAAGCTCAACCCCGAGAAGTGTGTGTTCGGAGTCCCTTCTGGCAAGCTTCTCAGGTTCTTCGTGTCTTAGCGAGGAATCGAAGCCAATCCCGACAAGATCAAGGCCATCGAGCAGATTGAAGCACCAACCTGTGTCAAGGACGTACGAAGACTTGCCGGCTGCATGGCAGCTCTCAGCAGGTTCATTTCCAAATCTGCAGAACGCGCCCTGCCATTTTTCAAAGTTTTGAAAAAGGCGGGTCCAGTAAAATGGACTCCGGAAGCGGAGGCTACGCTGCGGGACTTGAAGAAATACCTGTCCTCCGCTCCAATACTTGTCGCGCCTAAACCACAAGAGAAGTTGCTGCTATACCTGGCGGCAACCAATCAAGTGGTTAGTGCTGCGTTGGTAGCGGAGAGGGAGGTAGATGATGAGCTAGCAGCTGCGGCAAGCGCGTCCAGCGACAAGCAGGGGGTTTCCCCGACAAGCTCTGGCCCCGACAAGGATGGATCTGCGCAGGCACAAGAGGAGGTGCAGAAGAAGAAAATGGTGCAGCGCCCAGTTTACTTTGTCAGTTCCCTCTTGCAGGGGCTAGGTCAAGGTACTCTGGTGTGCAGAAATTGCTTTTCGGCCTCCTTATGGCCTCGAGAAATCTGCGCCATTACTTCCAAGCACATGAGATCACGGTTGGCACTCGATTTCCGCTAAAGAGGATACTGCAGAATCCCGAAGCAACAGGCAGGATCGTTGAGTGGGCACTGGAACTGTCAAGCTTTGGCCTCAAGTTCGGGAGCACTTCAACTATCCAAAGCAGAGCACTGGCGGAGTTCATAGCAGAGTGGACGCCGACGCCAGACGAAGAAATTCCAGAGATGAGCATCCCCGACAAAGAAGCGAGCAGAGAGTGGCTGATGTACTTTGATGCTGCCTTCTCGCTGCAAGGCGCCGGTGCTGGCGTGCTGCTTATCGCGCCCAACGGAGAGCACCTCAAGTACATCGTCCAAATGCACTTTGCCAAGGAGCAAGCAACCAACAATACTGCGGAATATGAAGGTCTGCTCGCCGGTCTCAGGATCGCGGCAGAACTTGGGATCAAGAAGCTCATTGTCAGGGGTGACTCGCAGCTTGTCGTCCGCCAAGTGAACAAAGATTATCAGAGTCCGTTGATGGAAGCTTATGTTGATGAAGTGAGGAAGCTAGAAGAGCGCTTTGACGGCCTGCAAATGGAACATGTTCCGAGGACTGAGAACGACATTGTCGATGGCCTATCAAAGTGCGCCGCACTAAAGTTACCTGTGGAACCAGGAACCTTTGTGCTCAAGCTGACTCAACCATCCGTAGCACCATCAACCGGACAGAGCAAGAAGAGGAAGTTGGTCTCCGGCGACTATCTTCCGGCAGAGCTCCTCGGAGCCGCCGCCAAGAAGGTCCCCAAGATCGACGCCAAGAGTGCTGAGGAGCAGTCTGCTCTGGCAAACCCCAGGGTTTGTTCCGTAGAAGCAGGTGCTCCCGACAAGCTTTGCTCCGGCAAGCTTGCCGGGGAACGTCAAGCTCCGGCTGAGCCCCAGATCCTCACCGTAGAAGCAGACGTTCCCGCAGCAGCAGACGTGCCTTTAGTCCTTGTCGTCGAGCCACAGGCTCCGGCATGGGCGCAGCAAATCGTCCGTTTCCTCCAGACAGGAGAATTTCCCGATGAGCAAGAAGAACCAGAAAGAGTAGCCCGGCAGTCAAGTATGTACCAGTTTGTCGACGACACGCTGTACAGAAGAGGACGCAATAGGGTGAAATTGAAGTGTATTCCCCGGGAAGACGGACAAAAGCTGTTGGCAGAGATACATGGAGGCATATGTGGCCACCACATTGGCGCAAGAGCACTCGCCGGCAAAGCGTTCCGGCAAGGCTTCTTCTGGCCGACAGCCCTCCAGGATGCGACTGCACAAGTAACCAAGTGTGAAGCGTGCCAGTTCCATTCCAAGCAAATACACCAGCCAGCTCAAGCTCTCCAGACGATCCCTTTATCCTGGCCATTTTCGGTCTGGGGGCTCGACATCCTCGGCCCCTTCCCCCGAGCTGTCGGGGGCTTTGAGTACTTGTACGTCGCAATCGACAAGTTCACAAAGTGGCCGGAAGTGGAACCAGTGAGGAAGGTGACAGCACAGTCAACCATCAAGTTCTTCTGGTCGATTGTTTGCCGCTTCAGGATCCCCAACAGGATCATCACCGACAACGGTACACAATTCACGAGCCGCGCCTTCATGCAGTACATCCAAGATCTCGGCGCCAAGGTCTGCTTCGCTTCTGTTGCTCACCCCAGGAGCAACGGTCAAGCAGAAAGGGCCAATGCCGAAGTACTGCGCGGGCTCAAGACCAGAACTTTCGACAGGCTGCACAAGTGCGGAAGAAACTGGATCGAGGAGCTGCCGGTGACTCTTTGGTCGATCAGAACGACGCCAAATCGAGCCACCGGCCAGACACCATTTGCTCTAGTCTATGGAGCAGAAGCAGTTACCCCCACGGAACTCGTATACGGGTCACCTCGAGTGCTCGCTTATGATGAGCTTGAGCAAGAGCGGCTGCGTGAAGATGACGCGCTGCTCCTTGAGGAAGATCGTCTTCAGGCTGATGTGCGAGCCGCTCACTACCAGCAAGCTTTGCGTCGCTTCCATAGCTGCAAAGTTAGAGCCAGAAGCTTCGAGGAAGGCGACCTTGTTCTTCGGCGCGCTCCGTCCGCCAAGAATCACAACAAGTTGACGCCAAAGTGGGAAGGCCCTTACCGGGTGAGACGAGTCACGAGGCCCGACGCTGTCCGCCTCGAGACCGAAGATGGCACTCCGGTGAGCAACTCCTGGAATATTGAGCATCTTCGTAAGTTTTAGCCGTAAGGCGCGGTTGTCGGACCCTGTTCGGCAACCAACCTTTTGTACAAGTCTTGCCGCAGTTGCATGTAATCCTTTGTACAAAGCCAGGCGTAGACCCTGAGCAGCAGTCAATGAAGCGCTGACGCCCTAAGTTTTAGCATGCATGCTGAGTCGAGTCTCGTCCTTGGTTAGGGTTGATAGTGCCTGACAGTCGCTAACCCCTAGCTTAGAGGTCGAGTCTGCGTCCCTTTTTCCTGTTCTTTCGTTTCCCTTGGTTCGCAGGGTTTTGCATATCCTGGCCAGACCGCTTAAGGACGAAGAGGAGAAGAAGGGCGGACCGGCATCTAGTCCCTGGCAAGCCAATGTTGCCGGGGGCTGCAAGTACAAAAGACTCACCCGCGGAAAACCAAAGTTGCCGGGGGCTGCTATCCCAGATAAGTTTTTGCATCCCTTGTCATGCATTCTCTTATGAACTATGGAATACGAAAACCTTGTTTCCTCCTAAAAGCTACCGTGCTCCCTTAATGACAGGCCCCAGAGCGCGTTCCTGGGGGCCGTTTTGGTAGTAGTCGCGGCGGCAAAGGGGCGGAACGAGGGGCCCGAACCCGCCTCATCCCTACCTCCGCCAAGGGCGTGAGAGAGGTCGAGTGGCGCGGGAAGACGGCAGGGCCTGTTGCCGGGCAAAGAAGTGTCTATCTTAACGATATAAAGGATTCGCTCCTTGGCGTGGGTTTCACACGCGAGACAAGTGGCCCGACAAACATCCCCTTTTCATTAAAAACATTCCGCTCAGGTACAGTTCAGAGAGAATGAAAAACATGAAAGATGGGATTACAAGCTTTAAATGCAACTAAGGCATGAGGGCTTACAGATTGAAAAAAGATAAGGTGCCCGTAATCCCTTTCTTGTCTCTCTCCTCAGGAGGTAGGACAAGGAGGCGAAAAGGGCAAAAGGGGCGCCTAGGCGATCTACGGGTGGCAGAAGACACCAACAGAACGCCCTGAAGGCCGTCCGGAGGCTGGATGGTGACGGCGGCGCCGGAAGTGGAGCTCGAAGATGAGGCAGCGGGACGTCAACACGCTGTCGAGGGCATCTAGCCCTCGTACTCCGAGTTGACGGCTTTGCCGCCAGCCCTCTTCCTCTTCCGCAGCCTCGCCACTCCAGCCGCCCAAGAAGACGACCCCGGGGAGTTTAAGGAGCCGGCGACGCGAACGATGGGGTCGCCGGTGCCACACGGAGCTGCGACCGGCGCCTAGTCGGACCCGTCATCCCGACGACCGCTACCCTCGTCGTCGCTGTCGCTCCCCTCCTCGTCACTCTCGCTCGAGGAGGAGCCTTCGCTGTCGGAGGAGCTATCCACGCAGCACCGGGCCCGGGTCCCGAAGTCCCCGAAGGCCTTGACGGAGAGGAGATTTCCCTCCATCAACTTAAAATGGAGGGTGAACCCCTCCGTCAAGCTGTGGATACGGGCGAACGTCTTCCACCCTCGACCAAGATACATGACGCCGGGGGCTGGGGACTCAATGTGGACTCACGTGCTGCTGATCCCGCAGCCCCTCATGCGCAGTCTTAGCGTCTGGGGTTGCTCCATCTCCATCACGCTTGCGAAGGGCGCCGGGAGACGGAGGCGGCGACGAGGCGCCCGGCGCAGCCTGACGAAGAACTCGCAGGGGTCGTTCCCGATGTGGACCGCTGTGAGAAGAGGAGCCACTGGCGGAGGCGAGGCCGACGCGTCGCCCCGTCCGCCTCGCCCCCGAGCGCCTCGGCCTCGTCCACGGCCTCGTCCACGACCGCGCCCCCTCCCCCTTCCCCTTACGGCTGGCTCCGCCACCGCGGGTGCAAGGGGAGGAGGGGCGCGTTGCCTAGCGGCAACCCTCGCCGCCACCGATGAAGGACCAGGATTCCCTTTCTCCATGGCGAATGGAGGGAGGGGATCAGAAGCTGAAGGAAAGAAAAGATGAAGGAGTGTGGGTTCCCGTCGCCCCCCTCTTGCTCTTTATAAAGGAGCAGGGTGGGGGCTCGACCGCCCCGCTCAGCCAATCAAGGCGCAGGAAGGCCAGGCGACTAGGGCCGGCCTGCTGCCTCGACCCGCGACGGCTCGGTTTCCTGCCTCCATCGTCCGCAACTCCAGGTGCATGGAAGCCGCGTGGCTGGCGTGCAGGACCGAGGCGACGGATGAGGCGACCTCTCCCCACCCCGTGATCGTGGGGAGCGTACGCCTCGGAGACCGTGCTTCGGCCCCGTCCAGCGAACGAGCCACGCCTCCACGCCTCCCTCCACTTATGAAGATGGCGCGAACCATCCCCATTTATTGCGACGTGACGCATGCCTGCAAGGCTCAGCCCCGCGCACGCCTCCCACGTCATGCACGCCTCTTCCCACGACGCCACGTTCGACGCATGCCATTTGGGGAAGGCGCGATGGATGCGGAGTTAAGATGCAGCGTGACCCAGGCCGCGCGTGCCCGTGCACTGTTTTGGGCCTGGCCCAACAGCGCTCGGCACCGTATATGGCCCAGGCCCGGGGGCTCCTGTCGGTGTACTAAAGTAGGGGTACCTTAGTACCCCGAACTTGTGCACGGGCAGTCGTAGCACCCCGCGGCAAGGCCTGCCAGGTGACCGCCAAAACTCTCCATGGTCCCCTTTTGGGCCATTCAAGAACAAAGTATTTGAGCCAAGACACAAGGCCCCGGCAAGAGGAGCTTGCCGGGACGACCGCCCGAAGGGAGCAAGGCCCCGGTAAGAGGAGCTTGTCGGGACGACCGCCCGAAGGGAGCAAGGCCCCGGCAAGAGGAGCTTGCCGGGACGACCGCCCGAAGGGAGCAAGACCCCGGCGAGAGGAGCTTGCCGGGACTGCCGCTCGAAGCACAAGACCCCGGCAAGAGGAGCTTGCCGGGAAGGCCAACCAAAGCGCGACAAGAGGCTCGCCGCGGCGCGCCCCGCGCTCCGGCAAGGCCCGGTGAGCGACAAGCTCCCGGACGCGACAAGGCATCGACCGCGGCAAAGCGCTTGCCGCGACAAGTTGCCACCCCGTGCCTGCGCTCCAGCTCATCCACCAACGTGTCGCTCTGGGGCCATTCCAGATGCACGTGGCGAGAGGCTGTGTGGCCAGGGGCATGCGGTGGCGAAGCGACGCTGACAGAGTAGCCATCGTGGCAAACAGTGGCGCTCCTGACAGTCCCTTTCCTGCACCGTCTGGGCGATGCGGACGGGCATTTAATGCCCTTGTCCCCCGCCGTCAGAGTTAGGTATGATAGCACTGTACAAACAGTTGTACCCAACACAGCGATTTACAGTTTTACCCTGACCTGCGTTGCCACCTGTGGGTAACCCCTTGAGCATATAAAAGGAGGCCCCATGCGCAACATAGGGAAGAGAGGAAGGAGGTCACCTACGTTCGGTCTCGCCAGCAGCTCGTGTGAACTGTAGCACCACACGCTCCCGAGCAAGAACACAATACAATCCACAAAGCAGCAGTAGGGTTTTACACATTCTTGCGGCCCGAAGCTGGGTAAACCCCTTGTGTGCATCGCCTCGATCCGCTCTTCGCGCGACCTCCGCCCCCCGCCGAACCAGAAAGGGGCTCGGTCCCCATAGGTGTTCGAGGAAGCCGATTTCCCCCGACATATATATATATATATATATATATATATATATATATATATATATATATATATATATATATATATTTCTTATGTGTTAAAGGAGCTTGTATATATTCATCAGTTAAAGGAGCTTGTCACTTTTATTACGTCCATGCAACCTAGACGCTAATAGGTAAAGATAGGTCCTAATCCCACCCGAGTATGTGTAGATTGGGTTCGTTTTCCCATGCTCTGCTCCGGATCTGACGCAAAATTTTGGCAGCACCTCCCCGTTGTTCTCCTAATATACGTCTCGGCAATAAATAAGCAGAGAGGATGTGTACCCGGAGAACAACAGGGAGGCACTGACGAAATTCTGCATCGGATCCGAAGCAGAGCATATGGGAAAACGAATCCAATCTACACATACTCGGGCTGTCCATGGTTAACGTTGGAAAATTCAAAATAATCACGGTTATAAATATGCAAATGCATGCATATTTATAGATGTAACCCTTTCGAACGGGAGACGCATAGTGGTCACGCATACTGATGATTGAAGACACCTATTGCTAGCAAGTTTCATCGACATGAAGACCGGAACAAAGCAAATCAAGGGGGAGGAGATTTCATTTGTGCTAACCCACGAACGCAGGGGCGGAGCTCATCGAACGCTAGACCCTCGCAGCGACGAAAAAACTGCACATTTAAATCGAAAGATGAGTTTCATAGCAATATTGTTTTTTCCGTCAACCTAACTAAATATTTACAACAGGACGAGCAGGTTAGGGGTTCCTCGGCGTTGATAGAACCCTAAATAGCAACAACCATCGGTGCAAGGTACATGAGGCGGTCGGCGTTGAACACTAGATCCACGTCCCACAAGTGACACCGGCGCCCGGCATCCTGCAACAATAGTTCTGGTGGCCGATGACGGTCGAACACCTTGGAAAATTTGTCTGGCAGCCTCTGCGATGAGGATTAAACCCAAGTTTTGAAATTTCAAACAACCAAACCGACTTGAGTCAGTTTGGGTGTTTCAAGTTTCAACACTTAGCTTTCAATTATCATCTCTGACGCTGCCAGACAAATTCGCAATGGTGTTCGACCACCATCGACGCCGAGAATTGTTGTTGCGGGACGCATGACCCTTGTGTCACTTGTGGGACATGGATGTAGTATTTGACACCGACGGCCACATGTACCTCACACTAACAAAACTTGCTATTTAGGGTACCATTGACACCGAGGAACCCCCTAACCCGCTCGTCCCCGGGTAAACTAAATTAGCATGCATTCAATAAGCAAAACTACATCATCTCTTGCGTTCGTACATCGTTGAATATTATCACTAATACATCTCAAATAGTATCATACATATAGCATCGCTAATACAGCTAGAACCGTAGCGAACGACGGGTATCGGCGCAGGCAGTGGACACCCAAAGAGAAGGAACCATCACAGGATCATAGCTCCAATGAGATCCCTGAAGAACCTGCCAGGTATTGTCCAACCTGCCCTCCAACACAACCATGTCGCAACGGACGTGCTCATCATCCTCGCTGACACGGTGACGTACCACCTCCGCGGTCTCCGAAAGCCTCGGCACCGTCACTAGCCCACGAGACCACCACCAAACAAGGTTCGGTCAATGACGGGCTGACTCCTCACCAACCTGCGCCCCCCGGAAGGTAGAACCTCCCAGTACCAGCCCGGCGGAGCCCAGTCTCGGACATGGTCCCTCTGATCAAGTAATCTTTTTCCGCCGAGTCGACGACGAGGATGTGGGATAAGCTTGTCGACGTCGAAGCGGGAATAAATGCTTGAACTAAAAAAATAACAATAAATTTCACATGTTCAAAATAAACCAGAAACTTAACCTAAAGTAAACTAAACTAAACCTAAACTAAACTAACTAAACTAAACCTAAACTAAACCTAACTAAACTAACTAAACTAAACTAACTAAACTAAACTAACTAAACTAAACAAGAGACTTGACCTAAACTAAACTAAACTAAACCTAAAGTAAACTAACTAAACTAAACTAAACCTAAACTAAATTATACCAAACCTAATTAAACTAAATCTAAAAAAACAGAAAAAATGAAAATATCTCACCTTGAAGCGGCCGGGGCGGTGACTCGGCGCGGAGGGGCGGTCTGGCAGGGCGGACGGGGCGGGGCAGGGCCGGCGCGGCTTGTCAGGGCGGCCGGGGCAGCAGGGCGGCGACACGGGGCGGGGCGGGGTGGGGCGGCGACGCGGGGCAGGGCGGCGCGGCGGCGAGGGGGCGACCGGGGCGGGGCGGCGGTAAGGGAAGTGGCCGGGGCGGGGCGACGGCGAGGGGGGCGGCCGGGGCGGGGCGGCTGCGCGGGGTTGGGATGAGGGGAGAGGAAGAGAGGGGGTAGGGTGCGAGGGTGTTTTGATACATATAGGGCTAGGCTCTTTGCCATAGCTAACAGACATTAGAACGGCCACTTTCTTTGTCGTCAACTAGCCGACGACAAAGAAAGTGGCCATTAGCTGCCCCCCCCCCCTATCGGCCCACCCTGCCTCTTTGTCGTCTGCTAGAAGACGTCAAAGGTTCTATGCTGCCAGCTAGCTGACGGCAAACACTTTCTTTGTCGTCAGCTGCTTTCTTTGTCGTCAGGTTTCCTCAAGCTAATGGCAAAGACCCTCTTTGCCCTTAGCTAGCTGACGGCAAAGTTCCTGATTCCAGTACTATAATAGGTATTCCCAATCCCGAATTCAAATTGCAAATAATTAAACAAAACTCCCCCAGGACTGTTGTTGGTATGGACGGTACCCGTGGATTCGGATCAGCCGTCGAGTGTGTTTGTTGGTGGAGGGGGAGTAAACCTTTACTTTTATTGCTTGGGAACCGCCACTAATGTGTTTAGCATGGAAGATACCAGTAACTAGTGGTCGTGAAGTAAACAAGAAGGGTGCATTTCTCAAAATTTCATTTACCTCTGTTTTAAAGTTTTGAGCTCTCGCACCACTGTAAATCACTCCTTCCCTCTGCAAAGGGACTATCTATTTACTTTTATGTTGTGTCATCACCTTCTCAAATAAGCGTCAGATCCTGAGAGCGCTATTGTCATCCTCATGCATTGTGTGTAGCTAATGTGGGGTGCATCATGACTGGATCTTTTCTACCATGAACTACAATGTTTAGTCGCTGCTTGAACTTTGGAGGTGCTCTACATTTATATTTTGTTGTCTCAGAAAGGCTAGCGAGATACCACTATTGTCATATTATATCATGGTTGTTTTGAGAAAGTGTTGTCATTTGAGATATCTTATTATTGCTCGCTAGTTGATTATGCGATTGATATGAGTTAATATAATTTTTAAGAGTTATTGTCGACATGGTTAGTTATAATCTTTGCTGAAAACCTGGGTGCTACTTAAGCTTATTTATGTAAACTAAATTGCTTGAGGACAAGCAAATGTTTAAGCTTGGGGGAGTTGATACGTCTCCGTCGTATCTACTTTTCCTAACGCTTTTCCTCTTGTTTGGGACTCTAATTTGCATGATTTGAATGAAACTAACCCAGACTGATGTTGTTTTCAGCAGAACTACCATGGTGTTGTTTTTGTGCAGAAATAAAAGTTCTCAGATTGGAACGAAACTTTGCGAGGATTTTTTATACAATAAAAGAGAATTTCTGGAGCCAAGAGCCACAGGAGGGGGGCACCTGGGTGGGCACAACCGACCAGGGCGCGCCTGCCCTCCCAGGCGCGCCCAAGTGGGTTGTCCCCACCTGGTGGCCCCGTAGACCCTGAAACCGACGCTATAAAATCCTTTTTCCATTAAAAAATCAAGGAGAATGAATTATCATGATCCACGAGACGGAGCCGCCGTCACCTCCTGTTCTTCATCGGGAGGCCAGATCTAGAGTCCGTTTGGGGCTCCGGAGAGGGGGGTCTTCATTCTTCATCATCACCAACCCTTCTCCATCACCAGTTCCATGATGCTCCCCACCGGGAGTCAGTAATTCCTTCGTAGGCTCGCTGGTTGGTGAGTAGTTGGATGAGATTCATCATGTAATCGAGTTAGTTTTGTTAGGGCTTAATCCCTAGTATCCACTATGTTCTGAGATTGATGTTGATATGACTTTGCCATGCTTAATGCTTGTCACTTTGGGCCGGGCGCCATGATTTCAGATCTGAACCGTTTATGTTATCACCATTATATCTAAATTCTAGACCGATCTTGCAAGTTATATTCACCTATTACGTGTTATGATCCGTAAACCCCGGAGTTACAGTAGTCGGGATAATTTCCGGTGATGACCATAGTTTGAGGAGTTCATGTATTCACTATGTGTCAATGATTTGTTCCGGTTCTCTGTTAAAAGGAGGCCTTAATAGCCCTTAGTTTCCAATAGGACCCCGCTGCCACTCGAGGGTAGGACAAAAGATGTCATGCAAGTTCTTTCCATAAGCACGTATGACTATTTATGAAATACATGCCTACATTATATTTATGAACTGGAGCTAGTGTCGTATTGCCCTAGGTTATGACCGTTATATGATGAATATCATCCAATGAATCCACCAATCCAATGCCTACGAATTTCTCTTAAATTGTTCCTGCTAAGTTACTACTACTATTGTTACTGTTGCACTTGCTACAAAATCGATCATTGCTATCATTGTTACTGTTACTATTGCCGCTACTACTACTATCAAAAATATCATACTACTTTGCTACTGATCACTTTGCTGCAGATAATTAATCTCCAGGTGTGGTTAAATTGACTACTCAGCTGCTAATACTTGCAAATATTCTTTGGCTCCCCATGTGTCAATCGATAAATTTTCATTGAATACTCTACCCTCAAAAACTATTGCGGTCCCCTATACTTGTGGGTTGTTAGGGGGGTGAGCGAGGAGAGGATGTAAATGAGAATGTAAGCGGGACGATGTGAGCAAGGTAGTATTTATTGGTGGCCAAAATCTAGATCAGCGGGAACAGTACACACGTTGGTCGCCGGAATTTACGAACACTGTAGTTCGAATTGCACATGATTCCCGTAGCAAAAGTCGTGTGTGAAATTAATCATTGATGGTTTCCAATACAGAACCGCATCTGATTAATAACCCGTGCCACTCACTTTCTGAACCTCAAGGCACGAAATAGAGTGCCAATCGTGTGTGCCCCGGCTTTCTTGCTAGATATTTACATTTTCTTTCCACATATAAGGCACGAATACTTATTTTGTGTTACCATGATATTATTGTATAATGTAATGTAATACATAAATGATTTTTTCAACCCGTGATGGTTTGTTGTTCCATGTACATGTGGTTCAATTTAAATTACGACCATTAAATGGCTAGAAAATCGCTTAACTGTCTTTAAAAGGTCAAATGTCCCCTAAAAATTTCCAAATTTTAACATGACAGTTGTATTAGTGCATGTTAATGGTAGAAGAAGTTTCGAGCCCATACAAGGAAGCTACTGCCAGTTCGTCATCAAACATGCATTGTTCCCTCACGGAACCATGAGCCTTCTCGTGAGATGCTTCGGTTTGTGTCCAAAATTTCGTCGGACAGGCCAATTGTTTTACCACGGCATCTTGGTGCCATGCCATTACATCAAGCAAGGTTCCATGTATTTCTGATCATTTTTGAATTTTTGAGAAATTTAAAGCCATAGCACTTGATGCTTCTGTCCAAGTCGTGACACCAATATGTTTGTAAATTCCTTCCGTTTTACTACACAGGGCATTAACTCGCAGACGAGGACACAACTATGATTTTCCAAACCATAATGGTTATTTGTTGCATGTACATGTAATTCAAATTTGAATTACGGTCATTAAATGGCTAGAAAATCATTTAAATGTCTTTAAAAGGTCAAATGACCCCTGAAAATTTTCGAATTTTAACATGACAATTGTATTAGTGCATGTTAATGGTAGAAAAAGTTTTGAGGCCATACGAGGAAGCTATCGCCGGCTCGTCATCAAACATGCATTGCTCCCTCTTGGAACCACGAGCCTTCTCGTGAGTTGCACCGGTTTGTGAGGGGTGTGTGCCCAAACTTTCGTCGAACATGCCAATTTTTTTTACCACGACATCTTGGTGCCATTCCATTACATCAAGCAAGGTTCCATGTATTTCCGATAATTTTTGAATTTTCGGGAATTTAAAAGCTATGTCACTCGATGTTTCTGTCCAAGGCGTGGCACCAATATGTTTTAAAATTCCTTCCAATTTATTGCACATGACATTAACTCACACACGAGGACATCAATATGATTTTCCAAACCGTTATGATTAGCTATTGCATGTACATGTAGTTCAAATTTGAATTACGGTCATTAAATGGCTAGAAAATCACTTAAATGTCCTAAAAGGTCAAATGACCCCTGGAAATTTCCAATTTTTAACATGACAATTGTATTAGCGCATGTTAATGGTAGAAAAAGTTTGAAAGCCATAAGAGGAAGCTACCACCAGTTCATCATCAAACATGCATTGTTCCCTCTCGGAACCACGAGTCTTCTAGTGAGATGCTCCGGTTTGCGAGGAGTGTGCGTCCAAACTTTCGTCAGACTGGCCAATTTTTTTACCACAACATCTTGGCGCCATGCCACTACGTCAAGCAAGGCTTCATGTATTTCTGATCATTTTTGGATTTTTTGGAATTTAAAAGCCATGGCAGTCAATGCTTGTGTCCAAGCCGTGACAACAATATGTT
This sequence comes from Aegilops umbellulata, assembly GCA_032464435.1. Classification (NCBI taxonomy): domain Eukaryota; kingdom Viridiplantae; phylum Streptophyta; class Magnoliopsida; order Poales; family Poaceae; genus Aegilops; species Aegilops umbellulata. The sequence continues at coordinate 318,206,217 of CP136054.1, forward strand.
TGAAAATTCCTTCCAATTTACTGCAGATGGAATTAACTCGAAGAAAGGTACACAAATATGATTTTTCAAACTGTTATGATTAGATTTTGCGTGTACATGTAGTTCAAATTAGAATTACGGTCATTAAATGGCTATATAAACACTTAAATGTCTTAAAAAGGTCAAATGACCCCTGACAATTTTCAAATTTTAACATGGCAGTTGTATTAGTGCATGTTAACGGCAATTTATAGATTTTGTTTCTCACAATATAAGTGATATGTTTCTTATAGTATGATGGCATTTTTACAAAATTTTGGTTGTGGTCACACGACATTTTTTTGTAAATCGTATGTTGCGATTGGAAGAGAACCTTTAATATGTTGCAGAATAAGTTTTCATTGTTTTCCATGTTATATTTTACCCTCATCTCAATTTTTGTAGAATTGTTTTCTTATAGTATATAAGTGGTATGTTTCTCATGGTATGATGGTCGCCATGGTAATAAGTTTACATTTTTTCATGGTATTTTTTATACCTATGGCAATTTGTAGAATTGGTTTTTTGTAGTATATAAGTGATATGTTTTCTTATAGTATGATGGCATTTTACCAGAATATTTTGTTGTGGTCACATAGGAATTTTTTGTACGTGATATGTTATGATGGAAACTCAAAATATAGGGCCATGTCAACTCAACTATATATTACCATGTGTCTAAATCCTGTTTTTTTGTTGACATGCCAATAAATCTTACTTTATTTCCGTGGGTAGTGATACGTCTCCGTCGTATCTACTTTTCCAAACAATTTTGCCCTTGTTTTGGACTCTAACTTGCATGATTTGAATGGAACTAACCCGGACTGACGTTGTTTTCAGCAGAATTGCCATGATGTTGTTTTATGTGCAGAAAACAAAAGTTCTCGGAATAACCTGAAACTGCACGGAACATCTAGTTAAAAATAACAAAAAAAATCCTTGCCAAAGATGAAGACCAGGGGGCCCACACCCTATCCACGAGGGTGGGGGGCGCCCCCCCCTAGGGCATGCCCCCCTACCTCGTGGGCCCCCTGAGGCTCCTCCGACGCCAAGTCCAACTCTATATATTTGCTTTCGGGGAGAGAAAAATAAAGGAGAAGAAATCATCGCGTTTTACGATACGAAGCCGCCGCCAAGCCCTAAAACCTATCGGGAGGGCTGATCTGGAGTCCTTCGGGGCTTCGGAGAGGGGGATTCGTCGCCATCGTCATCATCAACCGTCCTCCATCACCAATTTCATGATGCTCACCGCCGTGCGTGAGTAATTCCATCGTAGGCTTGCTGGACGGTGATGGGTTGGATGAGATCTATCATGTAATCGAGTTAGTTTGGTAAGGGTTTGATCCCTAGTATCCACTATGTTCTGAGATTGATGTTGCTATGACTTTGCTATGCTTAATGCTTGTCACTAGGGCCTGAGTGCCATGATTTCAGATCTGAACCTATTATGTTTTCCTGAATATATGTGTGTTCTTGATCCTATCTTGCAAGTCTATAGTCACCTATAATGTGTTATGATCCGGCAACCCCGAAGTGACAATATCGGGACCACTCCCGGTGATGACCATAGTTTGAGGAGTTCATGTATTCACTATGTGCTAATGCTTTGTTCCGGTTCTCTATTAAAAGGAGGCCTTAATATCCCTTAGTTTCCAATAGGACCCCGCTGCCACGGGAGGGTAGGACAAAAGATGTCATGCAAGTTCTTTTCCATAATCACGTATGACTATATTCGGAATACATGCCTACATTACATTGATGAATTGGAGCTAGTTCTGTGTCACCCTATGTTATGACTGTTACATGATGAACCGCATCGGGCATAATTATCCATCACCGATCCAATGCCTACGAGCTTTCCATATACTGGTTTACGCTTATTTACTTTTCCGTTGCTATTGTTACAATCACTACAAAACACCAAAAATATTACTTTTGCTTTCATTACTCTTTTGTTACCGTTACCACTACTATCATATTACTTTGCTAGTAAATACTTTGTTGCAGATATTAAGCTATCCAGGTGTGGCTGAATTGACAACTCAGTTGCTAATACTTGAGAATATTCTTTGGCTCCCCTTGTGTCGAATCAATAAATTTGGGTTGAATACTCTACCCTCGAAAGTTGTGGCGATCCCCTACACTTGTGGGTTATCAAGACTAATTTCTGGCGCCGTTGCCGGGGAGCATAGCTCTATTCTTTGAGTCACTTGGGATTTATATTTGCTGGACACTATGAAGAACTTGAAAGATGCTAAGACAACAATTTATCCCTCAACTACGAGGGGAAGTAAGGAACTGCGATGTAGCTCTGCACTTGATTCACCTTCTGTTTTGTGTAAGCTTGTGACACCTAAACCTGCTTCTGCTATTGGCTCGGATATGTCGCATGTTATTGATGATGCCACTTCTGCTATGCATGATACTTATGATGAAACTACTTCTATGCTTGAAACTTCTGTGCCACTTGGTGAATTTCTTGATGAACAAACTGATAGGGCTAGAGAGAAAGAAATTATTGAAACTGATAATATTGATGAAAGTGATGATGAAGATAGGCATGTTATTCCTGAGGGTTATGTTTTTGATATGGAAGCTTCTGCAGCTATTTTAGCTTGCAAAGATAGATATGAACTAAAAAAAATTATTAATTAAATGGAACAATGAATTTCTTAGAGATAGAATGAGGCCTGGCCCTGCTTTTGCTACTTCACCTATTTGTGTTGCCGATAAGGATTATGAATTCTCTGTTGATCCTGATATAATTACTTTGGTTGAATCTGATCCTTTTCATGGCTATGAATCTGAAACTGTTGTGGCACATCTTACTAAATTAAATGATATAGCCACCCTGTTCACTAATGATGAGAGATCTCGCTACTTTTATATCCTCAAAATATTTCCGTTCTCATTAAAGGGTGATGCTAAGATATGGTTTAATTATCTTGATCCTGGTTGTGTGCGTAGTCCCCAGGATATGATTTATTACTTCTCTGCTAAATATTTCTCTGCTCATAAGAAACAAGCTGCTTTAAAGGAAATATACAACTTTGTGCAAATTGAAGAAGAGAGTCTCCCACAAGCATGGGGGAGGCTTCTCAAGTTACTTAATGCTTTGTCTGATCATCCTCTTAAGAAAAATGAAATACTTGATATCTTTTATAATGGACTAACCGATTCTTCTAGAGATTACCTGGATAGTTGTGTTGGTTCTCTTTTCAGGGAAAGAACACCGGATGAAGCTGAAATTCTATTGAATAATATGTTGGCAAATGAAAACAATTGGGCACCTTCTGAGCCAACTCCTGCTCCAATTACTGAGCCTATTCCTAAACCAACTCCGAGGAAGAGAGGTGTTCTATTTCTCAGTCCCGAAGATATGCAAGAGGCAAAGAAATCTATGAAAGAAAAAGGTATTAAAGCTGAAGATGTTAAGAATTTACCTCCTATTGAAGAAATACATGGTCTTAATTTACCACAAAGAAACATATGATCTTGATCCATTACCTATTGAAGAACCTCCTGATCTTGACAACCCGACACAGGTAGTAAAGGTAAACTCTCTTTATAGATATGATAGAGCTGAAATCCCTCCTACTAAAATTGCTAGTTCGTGCTTGGATGAGTTTGATAACTTTATGTTCAAACAAGAAGACTTCAATGCTTATTTTGGTAGACAATTAAAACAAAATACTTATATGATTAAACACTTGGGTGATTATATGGCTAATATTAGAGGTGAACTTAAACTTGTTAGCAAACATGCTTCTATGGTTACCACTCAAGTAGAACAAGTACTTAAGGCTCAAAATGATTTGCTCAATGAAATGAACAGTAAGAAAAATGATTATGCTGTTAGAGTGGCTACTAGAACTGGTAGAATGACTCAGGAACCTTTGTATCCTGAAGGCCACCCTAAGAGAATTGAGCAAGATTCTCAGAGAAATAATATTGATGCACCTAGTTCTAAAAGGAAGAAAAAGAAAAATGATAGGACTTTGCAAACTCCTAGTGAACCTATTGCTGAACCACCTGATAATCCAAACGATATATCTATTTCTGATGCTGAAACACAATCTGGTAATGAACATGAACCTAATGAAAATGCTAATGATGATGTTCATGATAATGCTCAACCTAGTAATGATAATGATGTAGAAATTGAACCTGTTGTTGATCTTGATAACCCACAATCAAAGAATCAACGTTATGATAAGAGAGACTTTGTTGCTAGGAAACATGGTAAATAAAGAGAACCATGGGTTCAGAAACCCATGCCTTTTACTCCCAAACCATCCAAGAAAAAGGATGATGAGGATTTTGAGCGCTTTGCTGAAATGATTAGACCTATCTTTTTGCGTATGCGATTAACTGATATGCTCAAAATGAATCCTTATGCTAAGTATATGAAAGATATTGTTGCAAATAAAAGAAAGATACCGGAAGCTTAAATTTCCACCATGCTTGCTAATTACACTTTTAAGGGTGGAATACCAAAGAAACTTGGAGATCCAGGAGTACCTACTATACCATGCTCCATTAAAAGAAACTATGTTAAAACTGCTTTATGTGATCTTGGAGCCGGTGTTAGTGTTATGCCTCTCTCTTTATATCGTAGACTTGATTTGAATAAGTTGACACCTACTGAAATATCTTTGCAAATGGCTGATAAATCAACTGCTATACCTGTCGGTATTTGTGAGGATGTGCCTGTTGTGGTTGCAAACGTTACTATTTTAACGGACTTTGTTATTCTTGATATTCCCGAGGACGATAGTATGTCTATTATTCTTGGAAGACATTTTATCAATACTGCAGGGGCTGTTATTGATTGTAACAAAGGCAATGTCACTTTTCATGCTAATGGTAATGAGCATACGGTACATTTTCCGAGGAAACAACCTCAAGTTCATAGTATCAACTCTATTGGAAAAATTCCATCGATTATATTTGGAGGTTTTGAATTTCCTCTTCCTACTGTCAAGAAGAAATATGATATTCTTATTATTGGGGATGTGCATATCCCCGTTGAGGTAACATAGTGTTATTCGAAATTTCTCCGGTTTCATGTTATTCGGAATGAGTTTGTTAACAAGACCTGATCAACCTTGTTAGTGGATTACTTTTTATGAGCATGAGATGGATGAAACTAGAAGGCACAACCTTCTGTACCCCCTTTATACTCTCTGTTATTTCGTTGAAATAAAGTAAAAATAGTATTTTTCTGTCTGTTTCCTGATTTATCCGTGCAATATAAAAATACCCCGAAAATAAAAGTCCTCCAAATGCCATGCCAATTTAATATGATTTTTTCGGGAATATTTGAGGATTTATGGTACTGAAAGCACCGCGGGGGGAGCTGCCACCTGGCCACGAAGGTGGAGGGCGCGCCCCCCTGCCTCGTGGGCCCACGGTGGCCCTCCTCCACTTATTCCTGCACCCATCCTCTTCTTCTTCCTCCCACAAACACGAATGTCTGGCTCAAGCACGAGTTCTAGCTCACTTTGCTGCGATTTTTGATCTCCTTGCTCAAAGCACCTCTCACAAAACTGCTTGGGGGGATTGTTCCTTGGTATGTGACTCCTCCATTGGTCCAATTAGTTTTTGCTCTAGTGCTTTATTCATTGCAAATTTGTGCTGCATAGTTGACCATGTTCTTGAGCTTGCATGTCAAATTTATATGGTTCCAAGTAGTTCTAATGCATGATATATCCTCTAGGCACTTGTAGGAGTAGTTGCTATTAATTTTGTTGAGCTTGGTTCACTTTTGTTTGAGGTTACTAAAAAAATTCAGAATTTTTTTAGAGAAAACAATAAGCTTAGGAAGATGTTCCAAGGTGGTTCTTCAAGGAAGCAAGGCCCCAGGCTTGCAATGCGTGATGCTGATGAGGATCCCCCAAGGGACGCTCCAGTGCGGCCTTGTGAGTGGCCTTCAGAAAATTTTATGGATCGAGCGGGAATCAAAGAAGAATTTAACGCATATTTGAGTAACGCCGATCTTGTGAGCCTTGAGGCAGACAAATGCCCTCAGTACCATCAACTCACTAGCTCATTTGTGAGGAGGCAAAAGGAAGATATACTATTTTCAGAGAGGAGGCAGAAGAGTACGAGAGGAGAGCGGAGGCAGCCTGACGCCCCGCTGCAGCTCAGGAGGCGATAAACGTTGCATCGCAGTACGACCCCAGCTACACCTACGGATATCAGCCAGGCTATCCCTGGCAATGAACTAACTTAGGCCAAAAGCCTAAGCTTGGGGGAGTACGTATTTCTCACCGACATTACATTTATGTTCACACACTCATTGCTAGATGTCGGTGCTCATACTCTTTCACTGTAATATCCATGCTAGTTTATTTTCTTTCCTGCTTTCTTCTAGTGTGTTTGTTAAACTTTAAGAAAAACCAAAAAAAAAGTAGTAGTTTACTTTTCTTGCTGTAGTAGTAACAATTAAAAAGAAAAACCCAAAAATATTTCCCGTTCTTCTTTTGGTTGTTGGGAGCTTTCCCGTGTAAATAGTTTTTATTTCTTTTCTTTTCTTTGGGGGTCGATAGGAGAAGACCATGATTAAATTGTTGAAGTGACTCTTATATGCATTATTGTTGATTTAACCAAGAGCCCATATTGCCTTGTCTTCTCCTATTTATTGAATGCTCGTAGATTCCAGCTTAGTCCAACGCACGTGCACTCTTATTATTATTCACATCGTTCGGTCGTGCAAGTGAAAGGCAATTATGATGATATATGATGGACTGACTGAGATGAGAAAAGCTGGTATGAACTCGACCTCTCTTGTTTTTGTAAATATGATGAGTTCATCGTCCTTGATTCAGCTTATTATGAATAAACATGTTTGCAATGACAATTAGAGATCATAGTTGCTCGTGCCATGCTTGATTAGCTATGAGTTATAATGGTTTACCTTGCGTGCCAACATGCTATCGAAATGGTTGTGATGTGGTATGATGGGGTGGAATCCTCCTTTGAATGATTTAAGTGACTTGACTTGGCACATGTTCACACATGTAGTTGAAACAAATCAACATAGCCTTCACGATATTTATGTTCATGGTGGATTATATCCTACTCATGCTTGCATCCAATGTTTATTAACTTTAATGCATGTTCATGACTGTTGTCGCTCTCTAGTTGGTCGCTTCCCAGTCTTTTGCTAGCCTTCACCTGTACTAAGCGGGAATACTGCTTGTGCATTCAATCCCTTAAACCCCAAAGTTATTCCATATGAGTCCACTATACCTTCCTATATGCGGTATCTACCTGCCGTTCTAAGTAAATTTGTATGTGCCAAACTCTAAACCTTCAAATAAACATTCTGTTTTGTATGCTCGAATAGCTCATGTATCAACTAGGGCTGCCCTTATCTTCCATGTTAGGCGGGTTATTCTCAAGAGGAGTGGACTCCGCTCCTCACTCACGAGAAAATGGCTGGTCTTCGGGATGCCCAGTCCCATGCTTTATACAAACTAAATCAAATTAATTGCAAACAAAACTCCCCCTGGGACTGTTGCTAGTTGGAGACACTCGTTGTTTCGAGCAAGTCATGGATTGATGCTTGTTGGTGGAGGGGAAGTATAAACTTTACCATTCTGTTTGGGAACCGCCTATAATGTGTGTAGCATGGAAGATATCGCCATCTCTTGGTTGCTATGTTGACAATGCAAGTATGCCGCCCAAAATATTACTTATCTCTATTTCAAAACTGAGCTCTGGCACCTCTACAAATCCATGCTTCCCTCTGCGAAGGGCCTATCTATTTACTTTTATGTTAAGTCATCACCCTCTTATTAAAAGCACTAGCTGGAGAGCACATCTGTCATTTGCATTCATACTGTTAATTGATATTGGGTATGACTATGACTAGATCTCTTTTACCATGAATTACAATGTCTAGTCAGTCCTTGATCTTTAAAGGTGCTCTGCATTTATGTTCTGCGGTCTCAGAAAGGGCTAGCGAGATACCATCTTGTTATATCATATCATGATTATTTTGAGAAAGTGTTGTCATCCGAGATTTATTATTATCGCTCACTAGCTGATTATGCTATTGATATGAGTAAACATGAGATCTGAGAATTATTGCAAATGTGGTTAGTCATAATCTTTGCTGAAAACTTGAATGCTAGCTTTACATATTTACAACAACAAGAGCAAATAGAGTTTGTAAAAGTTTTTCTTTCTCTTTCAGTTTGTCAACTGAATTGCTTGAGGACAAGCAAGAGTTTAAGCTTGGGGGAGTTGATACGTCTCCGTAGTATCTACTTTTCCAAACACTTTTGCCCTTGTTTTGGACTCTAACTTGCATGATTTGAATGGATCTAACCGGACTGGCGCTGTTTCAAGCATAATTGCCATGATGTTGTTTTATGTGCAGAAAACAAAAGTTCTCAGAATAACCTGAAACTCCACGGAACATGTAGTTAAAAATAAAAAAAAATCCTTGCCAAAGATGAAGACCAGGGGGCCCACACCCTGTCCACGAGGGTGGGGGCTTCACCCCCCTAGGGCGCGCCCCCTACCTCGTGGGCCCCCTAAGTCTCCTCTAACGCCAACTCCAACTCTATATATTTGCTTTCGGGGAGAAAAAAATAAAGGAGAAGAAATCATCGTGTTTTACGATACAGAGCCGCCGCCAAGCCCTAAAACCTCTCGGGAGGGCTGATCTGGAGTCCGTTCGGGGCTCCCGAGAGGGGGATTCGTTGCCGTCGAAATCATCAACCATCCTCCATCACCAATTTCATGATGCTCACTGCCGTGCGTGAGTAATTCCATCGTAGGCTTGCTGGACGGTGATGGGTTGGATGAGATCTATCATGTAATCGAGTTAGTTTGGTTAGAGTTTGATCCCTAGTATCCACTATGTTCTGAGATTGATGTTGCTATGACTTTGCTATGCTTAATGCTTGTCACTAGGGCCCGAGTGCCATGATTTCAGATCTGAACCTATTATGTTTTCATGAATATATGTGTGTTCTTGATCCTATCTTGCAAGCCTATAGTCACCTACTATGTGTTATGATCCGGCAACCCCGAAGTGACAATAATCGGGACCACTCCCGGTGATGACCATAGTTTGAGGAGTTCATGTATTCACTATGTGCTAATGCTTCGTTCCGGTTCTCTATTAAAAGGACGTCTTAATATCCCTTAGTTTCCAATAGGACCCCGCTGCCACGGGAGGGTAGGACAAAAGATGACATGCAAGTTCTTTTCCATAAGCACGTATGACTATATTCGAAATACATGCCTACATTACATTGATGGACTAGAGCTAGTTCTGTGTCACTCTATGTTATGACTGTTACATGATGAACTGCATCCGGCATAATTATCCATCACCGATCCAATGCCTGCGAGCTTTCCATATACTGGTTTACGCTTATTTACTTTTTCGTTGCTATTGTTACAATCACTACAAAACACCAAAAACATTACTTTTGCTGTCTTTACTTTTGTTACCGTTACCACTACTGTCATATTATTTTGCTACTAAATACTTTGTTGCAGATATTAAGTTATCCAGGCGTGGCTGAATTGACAACTCAGTTGCTAATACTTGAGAATATTCTTTGGCTCCCCTTGTGTCGAATCAATAAATTTGGGTTGAATACTCTACCCTCGAAAGCTGTTGCGATCCCCTACACTTGTGGGTTATCAGTAGTTTCATAATTTGTGATGACAACTTTTTGTATGGTAAAATGTATACATCTCTTTTTCCCATGGGAGAGTAGTATGAATGTTTTTGAAACGATCGCATGACATTTTTTGTATGAATTTATTGAATTGTTCACAATCCAACTAGATTTCTCATGCCAATTCTGTAGATAATCACCACAACATCATATAATTGTTGTTCCACAAAAACAAAACATCATATATATGTTTTGACTCATGCTTTTTTTCATGTGCAAATTTTGTATAGGCACCATGGCATTTTCAATAATGAGACCATGGCATGTTCACTATTGAGAACATGTTAGTTTTATTTTTTAGGTACCATCGCATCCTTATTAGTTAGAGGATGGATTTTTTTTTCAAATTAGACCATGGCGATTTTCAATTCACGTAACCATGGCAAAAATTATTCTTTATATCATGACAACCTTTTTTTCATGGCACTGTTTATTGAGGGGGTTTCTTCACATGTCAAAGTGTATATATCTTCTTTTTGCCCATCTTTTTTTTATTGAAGATAGTATGAATGTTTTTTGAAATATTTTCACACGACAATGTTTGAAACATTCTTTAGAGCGTGGCATTTTTTTAGAGAACAATTTGTTCCTAATCTTTTGCCTTGTGCAATTTTACTATAGGTACATTTGGCATTTTCGGTAATATACCATGTCACTTTTATTAAGGACACCATGGCAGTTTCAGTTTAGGTAGCATGGAATATTTACTCTTTCGTTCATGGAAATTTTATTTAATTAGATTATGGATTTTCTACCTATCATAGCAACTTTAGTAATTAGACCATGTCATTTTTATTCAGTAGATCTTGGCATATTCAAATTATGTAGCATGGAATTTTTATTTCTTTATAGCATGGTAATTTAAGTATTTTGACAATGGAATTTTTATTAAGTAGACCATGCCAAGATAGCATGGAATTTTTTATTTTTATTTAGAGCATGAAAAATTTAATAAGTAGACCATTGCATTTTATTAAGTAGACCATGACAGTTTTAATTTAGGTAGCATGTCATTTTTATATTCTTGAGAGCATGGCAATTTTAATAATAAGATCATGGACAATTTTCTTTTCACTTATAACTAATTTTCTCATTTTGATATATATGATTCTGGACTTATGTTAAACTTTTTCCAACAAGTCTAGTCCTATGTCACTTTTGTATGAATGTTTTTTTCGACATCTCCCCATGGTAATTTTATGTCTATTCCTAGGAAGCTAGCATGTCCCCATTAGATGATCTTAGAGCATAGCCATAGTAGCTAGCATGTCAATTTATGAAAAAAATGTTGCTTCCTATGTCTATTCCACTGGTATGTCTGTTTCACAGCCATGCCAATTTTATAGTTCATAAATTAGCATGGCATGTCAATTTTTATCATCTAGGGCATGTCAAGTTGTAAATTTCATGTGTTCTAAGTTTTTCTGTATGAGATGTTTTCAAACAATTTTGCGGTTGTCATGGCATTTCTATCAAAACAGTATGCTGCTATGTATTTTTTTTTCTGTTTGTTTTTTAGCCATTTGAAATGAGGTCCAAGTAGCAATTTTTTAGTTTTGTAGTGTGTCAGGAAAACGTTTTTTTTTTTGGCCCAACTGGATGTCTTAACTATTGTCATGAAGACCGGAGAGGAAGGGGTTCGGGTTTTTTTTTTGGCCGAGGGAATGATTTAGTTTGCGGGGCAAATGAATCATTCGTCAGGACCATCTCCCCTGGTATCCGCGTGATTGTCTCAAAAAAAAAACCTCCCCTGATATCCGTCAGCCAGATATCAGGGTCTTCTTTTTAAAGGTCAAAATAATTTTACGGCAATGTTACCTGACTACCGGTTGCTAAGAACAACGTCCCAGACGCCAGACAATCAAGATTTGACGGTGGCAGTTTCTGGATGAAAACTGCGCCAAAATAAACAAAATGCCATGCAAAAAATTGCCATCCAAAAACACTAAAACTGTCACCCGGCAGTTTGCAAATGCCACCCCTAGCTCGCGAACGGTCGCGAGCTAGAGGGTTCCTAATTTTAATATATGACCTTGGCCTTCTCGCAAAAAGAAAAGGAATGCAAATTTCGTTCGATTCACACACATGGCTTGGTTTTCTGTTACAGAGACAGGACTGTTCCGACGACGATAACTGAATCATCAGGGTGAAGGAACAAGAACGAAGAGTCAAGAATGGCGATCGATGTGTAGAAACAAGCAGCCTGCAGGTCGCCTAGAGCAGGGACCTGGTCACCTCGTAGGCGAGGAAGCAGGCGCCGTTGGCCGGGACGCTGCGCGCCATGGCCGGCCCGAACCCCCTGTACAGACCCCTGGCCCCGTCGGCGGCGAGGATCTTTTTGAACGCGTCCATGGAGCCCGAGTACTTTGGGTTCTTGAAGTCATCCACCTGGAGCTTGCTCTTCACCACGTCGGTCGGGTACACGGACCCCCAGAACGCCGCCCCCGCGACCCCGCCGGCGAGGATCAGGGAGCCCCTGCCCAGCCCCGACGTGTCCTGCCCGCCGGCGATGAACTGCTTCGTCGCCTCGTAGACGCCGAACATGAGCGCGTTGCCGGGGATCTCGCGCGCCATTGTGGGGACGAGGCCCTTGAAGAGGCCCCGCACGCCGCCCTCCGACCGCAGCACGTGCCTCGCCACGTCCAGCGGCCCGCCGTACTTCACCGCGGCAGCGGCCGTGGCGGTCACGGTGGCGGCCGCGCCGCCCGCGGGAGCGGCGGCGGCGGCGGCAGGAGCGGCGGTGGCCAGCGCGCTCTGCGCCTGCAGCCTGCACTTGATGAGCTCGGTGGGGCAGGCGAGGAAGGAGACGGCGACGCCGGCCCCGGCGCCGGCGACGACCTGCTGGCCGACGGTGAGCGCGGCGCCGGGCTCGGAGCGCAGCAGGGCCTCCATCTGGCCCCTGACGGTGAAGAGCACGGCGTTGAAGGCGGCGACGGTGGCGAGCGGGGCGCCCATGCCCTTGTAGAGGCCCCGGGGGCCCTCGGCCGAGATGGTCTGCTTGACGGCGTCCATGGCGCCGGCGAACTTGGGCGGCTGGCCAGGCGGCGGCGTGGGCTGGCTCTGCAGCTTCACCTTGATGGTGTCGAACGGGTGGCCGACGACCAGCTGCGCCGCGCCGCCCACCGTGCCGGCGGCCAGGTCCTTGGCCACGTCCCCCATCTGCTCCCACAACAGTTTGGATTGGGATGGATCCCGGTTAGTTTCCTCAATGCTTTGCTTTGCTGATTTGTTTAAGTTTGGAGATAATAAGACATGAGAATTTCGCATCAACAGCCTGTCAATGTTCGCATCCTATACGATACGATACCGTTTGACGGGAAAAGATCCTGTCAAACCACGAAGACCAGCAGCATCGACCCATGCAAAACCGCTGGCGAGAGCGAAACCACAGAAGCACAACAGTAAACTACTCCGTGCAAGTAAAAAAAATACTTCTCTGTATCCCTTGTCCCCCCAAAACTGCTGTCAAACTCTGGCTTTGGCACTTTTAAAAGAAATTCAGATGGGCAATCTCTCCCCTGATGATCATTCAAAATAAATATCCCGAGAATATATAAACCACAGACGCGCGACAAGTTTCAACCGTATCATCGCAATCCTGACACATACGCAGTCAGTACAGCAATGCAACAGCACAGCCTGTCTCAAGTCTCAACTAGATCAACAAAGCTCTGGATTTGTTTGTGCCTCAAGAATCACAAGGCACATTCAGCAAGAACTTAAAAAGATCATCACGCAAGAACTTACAACCCCACCCAACAAGTTTCCAAACTTTCCATGGTCTGCAGATGAACAGGAAGAACGGGCATTCACAGGAGGAAATGGAAGAGAATTACCTTGACTCCGAGGCGAAATGGAGCTGTACTCAATCCGCCCTTCCACCCAGAAGATGAGAAGAGAATACGCCCGCCACCACTACCAAGCGGCAAAAAAATACAGGCCAGGAAGAAGGGAGAGGTGGTTCAGATGCCAAGCAAGCCCAGAACCACCCACCCACCCCCTCACCAGACGCTGCAACCAAACAAAACCACAAAGGCGCACCCACATCGCCGTCAGACAATCGCTCCCTCACCATTGGATCGCCGTCGGATGGCCAATCCACTCCCAGCCAACCATTCCGACAAGCCAAATTACCAGCCACTACTACGCTCACACATGACACATGCACAGCACAGGTAAAGCTCAACCTTTATTATCACCAACGATCCTGCCATTGCTGCCAGTCTATGCAAGGTTCTCAGAAACAACGTCGCAGCAAAGAAGAATGGTTAATTTTCCTTTCTTTCGTCTGCCATGGTCCTGAATTATGTCCCAGTTGCTCCGTGTAACGCCGCTTCAGCCGCGTCGGAGAAGAGACATAGGGCGTCGCCGGGACCTTGGGTCAGTCAGCCCATGGCCGACCGCGTGATCTCGTAGGCCACGAAGGTGGCGGCGTTTGCCGGGACGCTGCGGGCCATGGCGGGGCCGAACCCCTTGTACAGGCCCTTCACCCCGTCGGCCGCAACGATCTTCTTGAGCGCGTCGATCGACCCAGAGTACCTCGGCTTCTTGTAGTCGTCCACCTGGATCACGCTCTTCACGACATCGGTCGGGTACACCGTGAGCCACAGCGCTCCTCCGGCGAGGCCCCCGGCAAGGATGAGAGAGCCCTGGCCGAGGCCAGACGTGTCCCGACCGCCGGCCATGTACTGCTTGACGGCCTCGTACACACCGAACATTATGGCGTTGCCGGGGATCTCACGGCCCATTGTTGGGACCATGCCCTTGAACAGACCTTTGAGGCCAGCGTCCCTCATGACATGCCTCGCCACATCCATTGGCCCTTTGGGTAGCGCCACGCCGGAGACAGCACCTGCTCCAGCTAATGAGCTCTGGGCCTGCAACCTGCATACCAGCAAATAACTCATCAGCTGTGTAGTATGGTATGTCTTACACCTCTCTTCTTCAATAACACCTATGAAAATGCAAAAACAACTATATATATTCTTTGGATGCGCCCATTGTCAGCCAAGCAAAATCAAGTGCAGCACATCATCAGTTCCCAAATGTAGTTTAAAGTCATCATCTATACAACATGAGTTTTGCAAAGGTATAATCAAAACACAAATAAGGTACAGAGTTGGTTTGTAGTTAATCGGCACATAATTCAGTTTTTTTAGCTATGCAGTAACACATATGAATATACAAAACGACTATATATATTCTTTGGATGCGCACATTGCCAGCCAAATAAAATCAAGTGCAGTACTGCGCAACAGCTCCTGGATGTAGGTGTAAGTCATCATCAATCCAAGATGAGTTCGCAAAGGGGATAATTAAAATGCTAATAAGGTAGAGAGTTTTTTTGTAGTATATAGACACGTAATTCAGTTCTGTTAGCTATGCAGTCTTATGCCATTTGCTTTAAGAGCACTAGGAAATTAATCTTTCAGAGGATTTTTCAGTGACCCCAGAAATGACAGAAGCGACGCACTGCAGCAATGGATCACATGGTGAAGTCAAATCAGATAAACTGTGATACAGAGGAAGGCATACTTTATATCCAAACTTTAATTGCCAGGGACTTTCTTTCATTGATTTCCTACTGGCTAGAGACACAGTTCAGTTTTTCAGCTATGCACCCTATTGTCATTGGTTATACTGGGCGCCAATGCCTATAACCGAAATTTAACTGATCTGACTCAGTGCTTTCTTTCAATGACCCTATATTATACAGCATTAATCCATAGTGGCAATGTATGATATGATGCAAGATAAAAACGCTGAACGGTGATATAAAGGAATGCATGGCAAGGACGTATATAGCATTAATGACATCTAGTGTGTGCAGAAAAGGGCAACTTCATAGAAGGACGAATATCATGACTTTAGCGCATAAATTATAATCTCACTTACAAAACCTCCAAATCTCATCATCGGAATGATGTGGAGATTATCAGATGACGAAAGTAAATCAAATGAAAATTGGCATGGTGTAACTTTGGTTACCTGCACTTGATCAGCTCTGTTGGGCATGCCAGGAAGGAGACCGCAAGGCCAGCACCAGCACCAGCGACGACCTGCTGCTTTACCGTCAATGGCGCCCCGGGCTCCGATCTCAAGAGAGTCTCCATCTGGCCCCTCACAGTGAACAGGAGAGCGTTGAAGGCTGCAACGGTAGCGAGAGGAGCCCCCATCCCCTTGTACAATCCCCTCGGCCCTTCAGCAGCAACCGTTTGCTTGACAGCATCAAAGGCCCCGGCATACTTAGGAAGCTGGCCTGGAGCAGGGCTGGGCTGGCTCTGGAGCTTGACCTTGATGGTGTCAAATGGGTGCCCAACAACCAGATTGGCGATCCCTCCGACGGTTCCGGCTGTCAAGTCCTTGGCAATGTCCCCCATCTGCTGAAGACAATGCAACCAAATTAGTACATTATCATGTATTCAATCATGATTCATTCTTTTCTTTGCCCCATGTGAGCAGGATTTGGGAGCATATTTCTTTTCAGGATAGTTGCTTGATCACACATGTAATGTATTAGGACACAACAGTGAGTGAAAACATAGATAATAATTCAACGATCTCACAGGTTGGTAAGTAATCAGAGTCATCGATCCATTTTCTTAATGTTGATTGATCGTTACACGTTCGAATTGCAGACAGATGCATCAATTAATACTAGCACATAAAGTAGATGTTTATTCATGCATACGCAGTGAAAGGGTCTGTATATATCTAACTGAAAAACAAAACAAACCAGAGAGGCCGTGCATCTATCAGGGCGGGGCACAGTTGGGGTTCGTTCAGTAGAACCCCCAAAATCTCTCTGAAAATAATCTTCCGCCCCAGAACTAAGCCCGGCGTATAGGATCAACTCGGACCGAACACTGCGCGCTCCAGAAGAAGAACGACCTAGCGGAACCAGGGACGCAGGGATGGGTAGCGCGTGGCATCGGGAACCGGAGTGGATCAGCGGGCCACCGCCGCCGGCAAACGGACCGGCGGCGAACAGCACGGGGACGACGAGCGAGCGGGGCCACGATTCGTCAATGCCACGGCGAGGGAAGAGCGGCACGAACCGTTGGCAAATCCGTCCGAGCACGGCGTGGGAAACGAGGAAGGCGGCGTCGCTTACCGCGAGAGGGAGAAGAGATCACCGCAACCCTGCCGAGGCCTCTCCGTCGGAGAGGAGGAGGAGGAGCGAGCGAGTGGTGACTGGATTGGAAAAATGGATTCGGAATCGCGGGGCTGCTGCTCTTGGAGTCGGGGTTTATTCAGTCGAGTCGAGCAGGCGGGGGGCAGGGCACGGAATTCCGGGTCTGTCTGGCTGGGTTGGTGGCTCGGCTCCCTTCCCTTTCCTTTCCTTTCCTTTCTGGCGTTCTGCACGTATCCCATCGGCGATGCGATGCGGTGTGGCGAAAGGAAGGGGGACACGCACGCTGCCGTTACACGGAGATCAACCAGTCAATCAATCAGCCGAGATGAGATCTGATCCGGGAAGGACGAAAACAGAAGCCCACGACGAGGTCGCTCGCTCGCTCGCTCGCAGTGCTGCTGCACGTGTTCTCACGACGGTTTTCTTCGGATAGATTGGCACATGGAGACTGGTGTCAGGCGTGCATGGGCTGCGGATCCAGGGATCGCTCCTGCTGCCCATCACGGAGTAGCAAATTGCGATGCGTACTACTACTAGTACTGTACGAAGGGTGATGGAATTAGTGGCAGTGAAACGGAATTTAGGTTTCTCGTACCACAACTTTTGCGGAGTTTCATCAGGCGCCAAACGAGCGCGTTCAGCCAATGGATCCCACGGAGCAGAGCACGCTGCAATTGCTACACGGACGGGCGCAATGGCAAATTCTGATTCATGACCCGTACGCGAACCACCCGAACAAGACTAGCGCAGAACCGACTGGCCGGCCAGTCTGACCGCGAAGCTGGCTGACAAAAGTGAAGCCGGCAGCATTTGTGGTTGGTGCGATGAAAAATGGTGTCTACATGCATCGCACCAGGGTTAGGAAACAAAAAGGCAGGTTGGTGATGCAAACTGAACACACAAAAGGTACGTGCACATACTTGCGAAATAGCAAAGCGTTTTTCGCTCAGTGTGCTCCAAGTCACCGCACCACTGCGGCCGCACGCGCAGCAAAATTAGCCCACCACCAAGCCAAACCAGTAAGGGCTCCTTTGATTCAAGAGAATTCTATAGGATTTTTGGAAGATTGAAATCCTTTAAAAAATTTCCTACGTTTGTCCTTTGCTTCATAGGATTGAATCCCATAGGAATTTTTTCAATGGAATGTTTTGTACTACATTTAATAGGAAATCTAACATCCACTCTAACCTTTTTTTACAGTTCCTTTGCTTTTCCCGTGAAATCAAACGCTCGTTGCTAATCCTATGGGATTCAAGTGGGCATGACACTCCAATCCTATACTTTTCCTATTTCCGGGTTTTCAAAATCCTGCTAATCAAAGAGGTCCTAAGCTCGCAGCATGTTGTTCAGTGGCGGTTCACGGGCTCCTATGGTCATCCGAAATGGGATGAACGCCATCTATCTTGGGATGACATTCGTAATTTACATAGTAAGAGCAACCATCTTTGGATGGTTTTGGGGGACTTTAATGAAACCCTCGAAAAAAGAGGGTGGTGTACCTAGACCACTTGGTATGATGAAAGAGTTTCGTGAATGCCTAATGTATTGTGGGCTGGTGTTCGCACACGAACACGCCACGTGTACCTTCGACGCCGGGGATGATGCATCGCAGCTCAAGTCGAAGGAGACTCACCGGAAGCGCGATTCACAAGTCGACCGGCGAGAGCTTTTGAGGACCCGAAGCCCTACACTCCCGGGAGGGACCCCGTCGGGGAGTGCGGTGGCTATGGGCTGACCTAGGTCGGTCAAGCCGCCCCTAGAGCCTCGCGATTCGCAGCTCTCCAACACGAAGAACGACGAAGAACGAGGGAGCAAAAACGAGGGAAGGACAAGACGTAGATGAAAAAGTTGTAGATGTGTTTGCGATTGTGTGTTGTTGTTCAATCGACCGTCATCTCTTGTCTATATAAGAGGCGGATGGACTTTCCGTAAAAAAAAGGACTTGCCTAGCTGTCCAAATCATCAAAACCTAACAAAACACGGTCTATTTACGACCTCCGGCCCGGATGTCTGGCTCAAGGCCCGGATGATCCGGCCTAGCCCAGTTTTCTGACAGCAGCTCACTAATCAGGCTATAACTTTTTCATACGATATCGGATTTGGACGATCTTTATATCAAAATCAACCGCCTCGACGAGGCGCACAACTTTCATGTTGAACACTTTTCGATATGAGGCCATCTTGAGGGTGTTTCTGGCCGTTTTCTAAAGTCTGCAGTAAACAAATGGTCCGGACGTCCGGACGATTTCCCGGATTGTCCGGCCTTTACCCGGATCATCCGGGACTTTACTCAGATCATCCGGCTTTAACTTTTAGCTTCTGTTGTTGGGTCAATTTTTTGGCGCCCGGCCGGATGATCTGCACCCCGGTCCGGATGATCCGGCCATACAGTGCTGTAGCACATAGTTTTGACTGTAACTTTTGCATACGATCTTAGATTAAGACGATCTTTATATCAAAATCGTCCGTTTCGATGAGACGAAGAATTTTGCAGTTGTAACTTTTTCCATCCGAGGCCATCTCAATTAGTTTTAATGCCATTCTCCAATCTGATGTCAACACGGGTATTTTCGAAATCGTCATATCTTTTGCACTTGAGCTCCGTTTTAGTTCATCTTCATATTTATTTCGATCACCTTGAAAAGGGCCATCAAATGGTGACATGAACTCATAATTTTAGCCCCATCCCATTATAGACTCAAGTCACTATTTGCGATCATGCCATTTTTGAGTGTCAACAGCTGAAAGATTTAGGCTATAATGGGGATATGTTCACTTGGAGGAGAGGCGAATTTCGTGAGCGCCTTGATCGGGCAGTCTGTAACTTAGCATGGGCAAACAAATTTCCACGAGCGACAGTTATCAATGAAGAACATGTTCATTCTGACCATCGTCCAATCATACTGGATATGGAATATTGGGATGAAAAAATCTTTAAACGCCCAGAGGGGCGTGTTAAACAATTTGAGGCGAGATGGTTGAAGGAAGAGACGGTACCTGAAATCGTTAAGGCATCTTGAGAGAAAGCAAAGCTAGTAGGTATTGGACCTTCACTTACTGACCGTACGAGAGCAGTGCATGCTGATCTACATACTTGGGACCGGGAAACGCTAAAGGGACCAAAGGTGAGAATTAGAAAATTAAAAAAAGAGTTGGAGAGACTAAAGCGTGGCCCATTGAATACGGAATATCGATGTTGTCAGAAGGAAATTATTGTGGTAACTGAAAATATTTTGGAGCAAGAAGAAATATTCTGGTTACAAAGAGGACGGGCAAATTGGTTGATACACGGGGATCATAATACGTCTTTCTTTTATAATGCTGCCACGGCCAGGAAAAAAAGAAATAATATAAAGAAACTATTAGACGAGTCTGGAAACTGGTTAACAGATAAGGAATTGACGAATCACATTACTGAATATTTTACAAAGGTTTTTACATTGGAAGTTCAACTCCCGAATCAAGATGTTTTGTCACTTGTTCGAAGGAGAGTGTCAAACGAAATGAATGATGCTCTACTTGCCCCTTATACCGCGGAAGATGTTCGCAAGGCTTTATTCGATATTGGGGACTTGAAAGCTCCAGGGCCAGATGGTCTCCATGCTATCTTCTATAAAAGATTTTGGCCCATGCTGGGGGAAGACTTAATTGAGGAGGTTCTGACAGCAATCAACACATGCACTATTCCGAAGGGTTGGAATGATACGATGATCATGATGATTTCTAAAATTAATACACCAGAGAAGGTAACCCAATTTAGGCCGATCAGCTTATGTAATGTGCTATATAAAATAATTGGAAAAATGGTTGCTTTTCGTTTGAAGGTTTTTTTTGCCAGAAATTATTAGCCCAACACAGAGTGCATTTCTACCGGGTAGATTGATTACGGATAATATTTTAGTGGCCTACGAATGTTTTCACACAATCAAAAACAAAAGAGAGGGTAGAGAGGGCTTGTGTGCTACAAAACTTGATATGCACAAAACCTACGCTAGAGTTGAGTGGACTTTTTTTTGAAGGAGATCATGTTGAAATTGGGTTTTCGTCGTGAGTGGGTTAACTTGATTATGCAATGCATCTCAACCGTAGAATACAATGTAAGGATCAATGATGAGGAAAGTGAGAGATTTAAGCCCACGCGAGGGTAGAGACAGGGGGGCCGCTATCACCATACCTTTTTTTGTTGTGCATAGAAGGATTGAATGCCTTGCTTGCGCATGCTGAAGAGAATGGAAACCTGACTCCTTGTGTGCTACTATTCTAAGGGCCAAGTACTATCCTAATGGTGATTTGCTGAACTCCAAGCTAAAGCATGGTGCTTCCTTCACCTGGCAAAGCATTATGGCAGGCATCACTACTCTTAAGCGAGGTTATATTTGGCGAGTGGGGGATGGATATAACATCAATATTTGGGAAGATGCCTGGATCCCAAATTGTGCCTCTAGGAAGATTATGACCCCTAGGGGGCATCTGTTATCAAAAGTCGTAGATTTGATTGACCCAGTCTCCAATAATTGGGATGAGGACCTGATTAGACAAACTATATGGACCATTGACGTACAACGAATTCTTTCAATCCCAATTTCGCAACATAATATGCCGGATTTTACTGCCTGGAGTTATACGAAAAATGGTATGTTTTCGGTACGGTCTGCTTATTCAGTGGAGTGGAACTATCAATATGGGAGCAAACTAAAATATTCTAATGGGATGGGACGGAGCACACCTAATCCTATATGGTGTGAGATATGGAAGTTATCTTGTCCGGCTAAAGTCAAAAAAAATTTATGGCGGACGCTACATGGCACTCTCCCATGTCGGGCAACACTCACTAATAGACACATGAAGGTCTCGCCCTCTTGCCCTACCTGCTCTCAGGGTGTAGAAGATACGAAGCACTTGCTTTTCCCATGTAGAAAAGTGAAAGAGGTTTGGAAAAGGCTAGGGTTGGATATGATTATTGAGAGAGCTTGTGAGATTGATCGTGCTGGAGAGGCAACATTGGAATACCTATTACTCCTTCCAGATCAAGCCCTGCGCATTATGGGGCATGAAAATGTTAGATAAATGATAGCTATCTCAGTTTGGTATCTATGGTGGGAAAGACGGAAATTAGTGCACCAGGAATTAACTCAAAATGCGACTCAGATCTCAATGGGGATCATAGCTCTTACATATAATTTTGTAAATGCATCATCTTCAAAGGCGTCCATGAAAAAGGAGGGTTGGCAATGTCCTCCTATGGGATTTGTGAAACTCAATGTTGACGCCTCTTTCGACCATGACTTGCTGGAGGGTACGATGGGGCAGTATTGAGAGACGACAAAGGTAGGTTTATTGCAGGAGGGAATGGAAAGATAGACCACTGCGTGGATGTTCTCATGGCGGAGGCCTTAGCTCTCAAATTTGGCCTAAATTTAGCACAAAGGGCGGGATGTAATCGCCTAATCATCAACTCTGACAATCTGGAGGTGATTGAGACCATGCAGGATGGAGGACAGTCAGCGGGAGCGGCGGCGGCAATCTTTGATGACTGCTATCTCTATGCTTGTGATTTTATCATGACTAAGGCTAATAAAGTAGCACATGAACTTGCTAGATTAGCTAGATTTTTTTCGACTTCGGATTGGTTTGAGGAGCCTATTAGTGAAAGCACATGAACTTGCTAGATTAGCTAGATTTTTTTTTCGACTTCGGAATGGTTTGAGGAGCCTATTAGTGAAATTGTAACGCTTCTCACAAACGATGTATTGGTTATTGCTAATGAATAAAATCTCTTTTTAATTCAAAAAGAAAGCTCGCAGTTGCGCAACTACAGACGGAGCCTACATACAACACTTCACATTCATAAATCCTCGCTGCAGATAATCAACACTCACCCCCCCACACACAATCAGATGTTTAAATCCGAACACTTTGGACATAAAAGTGCAGAGCTTCGGGTACTCAGTCCGCTCAAAGGATCATACTATGTAGTACTTACTACTCTACAATGAAACACAGACAAGGACCTATTCTTAGTTATTAAAGTTCTACATATTCATCATGTCGATCATAAAATAGATGAGATTAATACTATGCCAAACAAGGAGCAGTATGTACATGAGGCATTCACATTGTAGGTGCTCAATTATATTGTGTTCAGACCAAGTAAACTAAAAAAACCTTCATGTTGCAATGCAAAAGCAACCGGTGAATCTTCCATAGGTAGGGTCTGAGGGCGTCTTATTCTGGTACAATCCGCGATTTCGGCGAGGCCGATACGTCACCTAATGATTGTTGATGCTCCATTTGTGAGTGTTTGAGGAGATTAATAAGTAGATGAGATCCTTTTTTGGGGTTGGGAAGGACAAAGTGAAGGGCAGCCAGTGTCTAGTAGTTTGGACAAAATCTGTCGACCTACTTGCTACGGTGGCCTTGGGATCAAGAACATGAAGCACCAATCACTCACACTAAGAGTGTGATGGGAGTGGTTGAAGAGGACTGAGCTGCACAGGCCTTGGCAAGGTTTACCCATGATAGAGGATAAGGACACGCGAATCAACTCCTGGACGGTGCAACAAGCTTGGTTGGAGGACTGCCAGTCTGAGCCTTCTTTCATGGCCCACATTCAATGCATGCACCTTTGCCATGCGATGGCGACGATGAGCTGAGACCCGACCGCTCAGGATAGCTTCACTTGGACTTGCTCGACTTCAGGACGGTACTCAGCTAGATCTGTGTATACCAGTCTGTGCTATAGGTTGCCCCGATCACCCATGGCAGCTGTGTTTGGAGGAGTTGGGCACCACTCAAGCGTCAGATCTTTGCCTGACTGGCGATGCAAAAAAAAAAAATGGACTTCGGACAGAAGAGCGCGACATGGACTGCAGGATGAGCCCTCAGCGTGCTATACTTGTTTGCAGGAGGACAACGTTGATCATATTCTTTTACAAACGTCACTATGCCCGTGAGGTATGGTTCATCACTTGGAGTACGCTACGTGATGCGGAGCATCCTATGGACATCACCATGTCAAGAGTACGTTCGGCAAGTGACACGTGCGACATCTACTTCACATACACAAAGGTGAATCATCTATTTTACACGTGCTCACTTGACACCTTCGAGGATGGTATACTACTTGACACTCCACTCGTGTGCATGCATAGGTATTTTAGAAACACTATGGACGACGAGGAGGAGTGCAAGCGCCAAGGAACAACTACACCATCCACGAGGAAAGCCTAGAAGCAACGGCGGAAGAAGACGGAGCTGCTGAAGCTACAACCGCCGGACATCCGGGCCAAGGGTCGGACATCCGGCGCCTGCGCAACCGCCCAACAGCTGCACCAACAGAAGGCCGAACAAGCTTCAGCGGTCGGACATCCGGCGCCTCGCCAAAGCTCAGACATCCGGCGCCTCCCCCAGAAATCCGGCATCGATGACAGAATGCACCAAAAGTTTGCCCATCTTCGGGCCAGACATCCGGCCAGTGCCCCGGACATTCTCGCGAATCCCCGGACATCCGGCCCCCAGCCTGGACATCCAGCGCCTGCCTGCGCGTAGTCGCGGGCCAGAGGCCCATGTATCCCCTTCCCCACTTACCCCTTCGTGGCTTGGACTATAAATACTCCTTCCCCTTCCTCTAGTTAGGGTTAGTAAAGGATTAGCTCATTTGAGATAGAGCTTTGCTCATCCATACAGATCTACTCCACGAGAGAGACCGCGGCCCCTCTACGGAGAAGATCCTCCTTGGATTCAAGACCCCCTCTTGGGTGGCCCCCTTCAAGACCTCCTCATGGAGATGAACCTTACCTTGTATCTTTCCCTTTGTTGTTCATGTACCTTGTGGATCTTATGTGTTTGATTGTCTAGTGGATGTGTGATTGGACTTGTTCTTGAGTGTTTCCCCTTATGATTTCTCTCCGTTCTTCCCCCTATTCATCATGTTCTTAGTTGGGATCCGCTCCTTTCGTGAAAGATCGGCCATATAGGGTTCCACCCTACATCATCTTGGTATCATGAGCCACGTTGATCACGATTTCGGAGCCTCCCCGTTGTGTTTTCTAGCCTAGTTTTGTTGATTTTGTCCCAAATCAGAAATTTCCCCACAAAAATAGCCCCCCAGATTTTTTTGTGATTTGTTCGTTTGATGATGTTTTGTTGGATTTGATCCATGGATTTGCTTGGTTTCAAGTGGATCTAGCATATCCCCAAGTTTCCCCACTTTCCATCCACGAAATCTCTCCAATTTTGCCCTTGAAATCATCAACTTCCGCCCCCATATCGAGTTTTGTAGTCCAAATCCAGATCTGGAATCGTCGGGCCAGACATTCGGGCCTCAGGCCGGACATCCGGGCCCCAAGCCGGACATCCGGATCCTGGAGCGCAAAATCGCGCAAGTTTCTGTACATCAGGTCCCAGATATCCGGCCCCGACCGCGGATGTCTGACCCCTAGAGCATCAGCCTCCCGTGTTTCACCATTTTGACTGTAACTTTCACATTTGGAGCCCGATTTTCGCGTTCTTTAGCTCGTTGAGTAGCCATTGACATCCTCTATCCATATATATAGGTTACATCACCATTTGACTCCACCCAATTCTTGGCACTTTGGCATCTTTGCCTAGGGCTTCCACCATAACTTCCGCATAAACACCACCAACTTCCGCAACCTAACACATTTTGTTCCCCTTAGCATTTGTGGTTGTTTGAGTTGTGATTCGAGTCTCCTAAGGTGTTTCGGATACTTAGGGATGATTTCTTCTTCATGAACCACCACGATAACTTCCGCATAGGCTTTTCCACCATACACTTCCGCCAACCCAACTTAACCCAATTTTGTTTGTGTTGTGAGTTGTGTCTCCTAAGGTGTTTCGGCTACTTAGGGATCGTGCTTCCAACTCCGACACCATGTATGTCCACCACCTTACCCTCCACTTCCGCATTGAGTACTCAAAACCCATCATTGCATTTCCGCAATCCCATTGAGCTTCCGCAAAACCTCCACCACATTCCCGCTACCACCATTTTGGCATTTGACATTTGAGATTTTGAGTTCGCGATTTTTCCGTTTCCTAAGGTGTTTAGGCTACTTAGGGACGAGTCTCCATCATCTTGGTATCTACATCAAGAACACCGCCACTCATCATCGCCTCGGACGGTAACCTCCATATCATCTTGGTATCGTGGTATCCCTCCATTGTTGTAACGCCCTCGATGCGGCTATATCTCCCACGTGTCGAGGCACGACTTAGAGGCATAACCGCATTGAAAGCAATGTCGCAAGTGAGGTAATCTTCACACAATCCATGTAATAAATAAAGGGGAAAGATACATAGTTGGCTTACAATCGCCACTTCACACAAGTACATAAATAACATCCATCATACAGATTACACTCAAGGTCCGACTACGGTACCAAAATGAAAGAAGACTACCACAAAAGCTAAACAGATCCCCGAATCACCCAACTGGGCTCCACTACTGATCATCTGGAAAAGAAACATAGTAACGGCCACGTTCCTCATCGAACTCCCAAGTGAGCTCGGTCGCGTCATCTGCACTGGCATCGTTGGTACCTGCAACTGTGGTGATAATATCTGTGAGTCACGGGGACTCAGCAATCTCACACCCGCGAGATCAAGACTATTTAAGCTTAAAGGTGGGAAAGGGGTTTGTGAGGTGGAGCTGCAACAAGCGACTAGCATATGGTGGCTACAGCGCAAAAGAGAGCGAGAAGAGAAGGCAAAGCACGGTCGAGAAACTAAAAGTGATCAAGAAGTGATCCTGAAACAACCTACGTCAGGCATAACTCCAACAACCGTGTTCACTTCCCGGACCCCGCCGAGAAGAGACCATCACGGTTACACACGCGGTTGATGTGTTTTAGTTAAGGTCAACTTCGGGTTTTCTACAACCGGACATCAACAAATTCCCATCTGCCTCATAACCGCGGGCACGGCTTTCGAAAGATAATACCCTGCAGGGGTGTCCCAACTTAGCCCATGATAAGCTCTCACGGTCAACGAAGGATATTCCTTCTACCGGGAAGACCCGATCAATCTCGGAATCCCGGACTACAAGACATTTCAACAGCAATAAAACAAGTCCAGCAAAAACCGCCCGATTGTGCCGACAAATCCTGATAGGAGTTGCACATATCTCGGTCTCAGGGCACATCCGGATAAGTCAAGATACGAGTAAAACCAACCCTCGAGTTGCCACGAGGTGGCCCCGCAGGTTGCTCGGTTCGGGCCAGCACTTAGAGAAGCACTGGTCCGGGGGGGGGGCTAAAATAAAGATGACCCACGGGCTCGCGAAAACCCGGGGGAAAAAGGTAGGTGGTGGCAAATGGTAAAACCAATGTTGGGCCTTGCTGGAAAAGTCTTATTCAAAGCGAACTGTCAAGGGGGTCCCATAAATCACCCAACCGTGTAAGGAACGCAAACTCCGGGAACATAACACCGGTATGACGGAAACTAGGGTGGCAAGAGTGGAACAAAACACCAGGCATAAGGCCGAGCCTTCCACCCTTTACCAAGTATATAGATGCATTAATTAAATAAGAGGTATTGTGATATCCCAACAAGTAAACATGTTCCAACAAGGAACATCAAGTCCATGTTCCAACAAGGAACAAACTTCATCTTCACCTGCAACTAACAACGCTATAAGAGGGGCTGAGCAAAGCAGTAACATAGCCAAACAACGGTTTGCTAGGACATGGATGGTTAGGGGCTGACATGGCAATTTAGGAGGCATGATATAGCAAGTGGTAGGTATCACAGCATAGGCATAGCAAAAGAGCGAGCAATCTAGCAAGCAAAGATAGAAGTGATTTCGAGGGTATGGTCATCTTGCCTGCAAGGTTCTCAGAGTTGTCGAAAGCTTGGTCCTCGAAAGCGTTCTCAACAGGTTCCTCGTTCACGTACTCGTCTCCCGGCTCTACCCAAGACAAGAGAACAAGCAAAGGAACCAATATCAACCACGATGCAATGCGCAAGCAACATGATGCAAACATGGCATGATATGCGAGAGGTGATATGCAATGCGTATGCATGCTCCGGAAGGACAAGGATGAACAGGGCATAATCTTGGCAAACCAAGCATGCCACTGGATAGATGAGGTGATTTCGGTTGAAATCGATATAAAGATCACCGGAATCGGATGCACGGTTTGCAAATGGCAAGCAATACAAGAATGACACGAATCTGCCATAAACAGCATGATGCTACTTAGCAAGCAACAAATAGTTAAGCTACGGCACCCAAACATGGCAACAAAGCATATGAAAGTAATCTAGTCAATATGCACGACAAAAGATGAACACTGACCTACGGCTAAATCACATCATAACGGGTACAAACAAGCATGGCAAAAGTGCAAAAGATAACAGGTTCACAGACTTAGTGAAATAATCAACATAGCAGAAACTAACATCAGGATGACATGTTCAGAGCAATGAAACAGCATGCTACAGGTTCAGAACATAGCAAAGAAAGGCATGGCATGAATCTACTCATAGCACTTGGCAAAAGTCCCTTACTGACCATAAGCCAAAAAGGATCAGAGAATATGTTTACACCCATGACAATTAAGCAAGTTTCGTTACAGGTTTCAGACTTAGCAGAAAACTGGACATGGCAGAAAACTGATAACGACTAGGCATGTTCATGAGCTCGATGCACTCACTACAGAGCAATTCATGATAAACTAAGCATACATACATCAATAAGACATGGCATAGTAACTAGACATGGCAAGAATAACATCATATCATGCAAGGATCAACTACACCAAGCTTGGCAAAATCGAATAACATGTAAACAATCTGCCAGCAACATTTTGAAGCAAAAGTAGAGCTTGATTGACTCGAGCTATGGCACTCCATAATTGCAAACAAATGCATGGACGGATAGAGCAAATACTCAAGTTCAAAACTCCCTTACTGATCATACTCAAATTATGCATAGATCTCTCGGAAACAACATGAACACATGGCATAAAAATAACAGCCGTCAGGGACTGAAATCGCTGTCTCTGGAATCAGCAACATCAAGATACCTAGTTTGCATGCTTGTGCTAGTCACCACATAGATCACAAAAATACATGGCAAAATCCTCTGGATAGGTAACATGGCATTTTGCAAAACTCATGTAGGACTCAACTTCATAGGAGGTACACATCAATCATGGCAAAAATGACAAAAGTGCATGTTCAGATAAGATCCAGCCACTAACATCAACTAGCCCTCTTCTAACAGCATTAAGGGCATCAATATGACATCAAATGAAAATGATGCAATGGAACAAAATGATTTACTCTTCGAGGCGAACAATTTGACATATTATATGCACGAAACGGAGCTATGGATGCAAAGTTATGGCATGATGAAGTTGCGATGATGATGATGAAATTACAGGACTTAGAGAAAAAACGGGCTCGGGGAAGTCAACCCTCACGGCACGCGGCCCGAGGTTCACCGGGCGGATCTCGCCGGCGGGAGGCGAGGGACGGCGAGGGGGCAGCGGATCCGGCCGGATCTCGCCGGATCTGGGCGCGGACGGCGAGGGGGCGGCGGTGGCGGCGCGCCCAGCCGCGGCGGAGGCGAGGCGACGCCGGGACGGCGGCGGTGGCCGGAGCGGCGCGAGGCGGCGGAGCCGCGGAGGCGAGAAGGCGGGCGCGCGCGGGCGGCGGCGCGGCGCTCGCGGGCCGGGAGGGCCGGCTCCGGGCCCGGGCGGGCCGGTGGCGGCTGGCGGCGGGGAGGCCACGTGGCGCGCGCCCACTGGCCAGGGCGCGCCGGCGGCGGGACAGGTGGCGGCGGGGCACTGTGCGGGCGCGGATTTCGAGGAGGGATTAGGGTTTCGGGGTGTTTTGCCCGCAAATGGAGGAGGAGGAGGCCTTTTTATAGATAGGAGGAGCTAGGAGGCTCCAAACGGAGTGCGGTTTTCGCCCACGCGATCGTGATCGAACGGCGGAGGACAAGGGAGTGACTTAGATGGGTTATTGGGCTGTTTTGAAGGGGTGTTGGGCTGCAACACACACGAGGCCTTCACGGTTACCCGGTTAACCGTTGGAGTACCAAACGAACTCCGATTGACCCGAAACTTGACAGGCGGTCTACCGGTGCTATACCAAGGCCACATGTCAAACCTCGGTCCATTCCGAGAATGTTTAATACCCGCTCACGAAGAAATGTAAAAGGGGACGCCGAGAGACATAGGAGCGCCGGATTGCAAAACGGACAACGGGAAAGATGCTCGGATTTATGAGACGAACGCGTATGCGAATGCGATGCACATGATGACATGATATGAAATGCATGACATGACCAAAATGCAAAACGGAGAGAACCCAACCACGGAGGGAATATCATAACACAATGCCGAAAATGGCAAGAGTTGGATTACAAATATGGCAAGTTACATCTGGGGCGTTACAACACACCACCACTACGAGAGGATCTCGTCCCGATATCTAGGACTGAAAGAACTCCGGGTACTCGGAACGTAGGTGGTCTTCACGCTCCCAGGTGGCCTCTCGGTCTGAATGATGTGACCATTTCACTTTGAGGAATTTGATTGACTTGTTGCGAGTCTTGCGCTCAGTTGTCTCAAGAATAGCAACTGGGTGCTCATGATAAGACAAATCTTCTTGAAGATCAATCTCTTCGAAGTTGATGGTGCGCTCAGGCGTCTTGAAGCACTTGCGAAGCTGTGACATGTGGAAGACATCGTGCACATTTGCAAAGTTGGAGGGAAGCTCAAGATGATAGGCGAGATCGCCTCGTTTGCCGATGATCTTGAAGGGACTGACGTATCGCAGGGCAAGTTTCCCCTTGATACCGAAGCGACGAGTTCCTTTCATTGGAGAGACGCGGAGGTAAACATGGTCTCCGATCTCGAATGCCACATCTCGGTGTTTGCTGTCGTAATAGCTCTTCTGGCGCGACTGCGCGGCTTTGAGGTTCTCACGAATCACCTTGCACATAGCCTCAGCCTCTGAGATCAAATCATTGCCGAGCAATTGACGTTCACCGGTTTCAGACCAGTTGAGAGGAGTACGGCACTTTCTGCCATAGAGGATCTCGAATGGGGCTTTGCCCGAGCTGGCTTGAAAGCTGTTGTTGTAAGAGAACTCAGCATAAGGAAGACAATCCTCCCACTTCATGCCGAAAGAGATAACACAGGCTCTGAGCATATCTTCAAGAATTTGATTGACACGCTCGACTTGTCCACTAGTCTGAGGGTGGAACGCTGTGCTGAAGCGGATGTTGGTGCCCATGGCCGTCTGAAAAGAATCCCAAAACTTGGAGGTAAAGATGCTGCCACGGTCTGAAGAGATCAATTGTGGAATGTCGTGCAACGAGACAATCCTGGAGGTGTAGAGCTCTGCCAGCTGCGCTGCTGTGATAGACTCTTTGATAGGAAGAAAATGAGCCACTTTGGTGAGCTTGTCGATGACGACGAAGATAGCATCATTTCCACGCTTGGACTTAGGAAAACCAGTCACGAAGTCCATTTCGATATGATCGAACTTCCATTCAGGAATAGCAAGAGGTTGGAGAAGTCCAGCTGGTCGTTGGTGTTCTGCTTTCACCCTTCTGCAGACATCACATTCATTCATGAATTGAGCAATTTCTCGCTTCATTCGAGTCCACCAATACGACTGCTTGAGGTCATGGTACATCTTCGAACTTCCAGGATGAATTGACAGAAGAGAATTGTGCGCTTCATTCATAATGACTTTACGAAGATCACCCTTTGGAACCACGATCCGGTCCTCGAAGAAAAGAGTATCTCTGTCATCAACTCGATAGCACTTGTATTTGGAAATGCCCTTATCAATACCACGTTTCACCTTCTTCACCATGGTATCCAGCAGTTGTGCCTCACGAATTTGATCTTCCAAAGTAGGAGAGACAATGAGGTTGGAAAGAACACCTTGAGGAACAACTTGGAGATTCAACTTGCGAAAAGCCTCACAGAGATCTGGTTGAAAAGGCTTGAGGATTAAGCTGTTGCAGTAAGCCTTTCTGCTCAAAGCGTCTGCAACCACATTAGCCTTGCCTGGAGTATATTCAATACTCGGATTATACTCTTGAATCATTTCGACCCATCGAGTTTGCCTGAGGTTGAGATGAGGCTGAGTGAAGATATACTTGAGACTCTTGTGATCGGTGAAGATGTCCACTTTCCTTCCCAACAGGAGATGTCTCCATGTTATTAGTGCGTGGACAACTGCCGCCAACTCAAGATCGTGAGTGGGGTAGTTCCTTTCATTGGGCTTCAACTGGCGAGAGGTATAGGCAACAACCTTCTTCTCTTGCATTAAGACAGCACCGAGGCCCTGAAGAGAAGCATCACAGAATACCTCATAAGGCTTGGATTCGTCAGGAGGAGTCAAAACTGGAGCAGTGACGAGTTTCTCTTTGAGAGTGTTGAAAGCAACGTCACACTCAGGAGACCAGACATATTTCACATGCTTCTGGAGGAGGTTGGAAAGAGGCTTAGCAATCTTGGAGAAATTCTCAACGAATCTTCTGCAATAGCTTGCAAGTCCAAGAAAACTGCGGAGCTGCTTGACATTCTAAGGAGGATTCCAATTCAAAACTGCAGACACCCTCTCTGGATTAACAGCGATGCCCTTGGCAGAGATGATATGGCCAAGGTAAAGAACTTCATCAAGCCAGAATTCACATTTGGAGAACTTCGCATATAATTGATACTCTCTGAGCTTGTCGAGTACCAATCGCAAATGTTCGGCATGATCCTTCTTATTCTTGGAGAAGACCAAAATATCATCGAGATAGACCAAGACAAATTCGTTGATGTAGGGGTTGAAGATGAAATTCATCAAGCGAGTGAAATACGGTGGGGCATTGACAAGGCCGAAAGACATGACAGTATATTCATAAGAACCAAAGCTTGTTCTGAATGCTGTCTTGGGAATATCTTCTTCACGAATGCGAATCTGATGATAACCCATACGAAGGTCAAGCTTGGAGAACACCTTAGCACCTTTGAGTTGCTCAAATAGCTCATTGATGTTGGGAAGTGGGTACTTGTTCTTGATAGTCTTCTTGTTCAATGGACGGTAATCGACGCAAAGTCGGTCCGTGCCATCCTTCTTCTTGACAAAAAGAACACCACAACCCCAAGGAGAAGAACTCGGTCTGATCAGACCCAGACGCTCTTGTTTATCGAGTTGAATCTTCAATTCCTTGAGCTCATCTGGTCCAAGCTTGTAAGGACGCTTGCAAACGGGTTCCGTGCCAGGCTCAAGCTCAATAACGAATTCAACTGGCCGACGGGGAGGCATACCCGGAAGCTCTTCTGGAAAAACATCTTGGTACTCACAAACGACTGGAATCTGAGATATAGCCTCCAATTCATCATTCTCATTGAGAGAAAACAACCGAATGGTATCATCACGAGAAGCATAGATGATCACATCGTTCGAAGTGTGAGTCAATTTGATTTCCCTGGCAGCACACTCAAGCTGAGCCTTGTGCTTAGAAAGCCAGTCCATCCCGAGAATGAGATCAATATCATAATCACCAAGAACAATTGGTTTAGACAAGAATTTGTAGTCACCCATCTTGATGGAAACATTGGGAACCACCAAACTAGAGCTCAAACGTTTACCAGGAGAAATGACAGGCATGGGTCTATCCAAATTTGAAGAAGTGAACTCATGCTTGGCGAAAAATGGTCTTGACATGAAACAATGCGATGCACCAGTATCAAATAAGACTTTTGCAGGAATATCATTAACAGGAAGATTACCCATGATCACTTCAGAAGACTCCTCTGCTTGAGCTGCATTCAACATGTTCACCTTGGCATGCTTAGGATTATGCTTGACCACTGCATTGCTGGAAGATTTCACAGGAGGAGGAGGCGGAAGGCGCCTCTGGTTGAAGCACTTGTTCGCATAGTGACCCTTCTGCTGACATTTGTTACAAGTCACCTCTGAGAGCGGACGATGATAAGGAGCGCTTGGCCTTGGAGCTTGATTCTGAGACTTGTTCTGATAACCAGGGTTGGGTGGGTGGGAAGATCCACGACCACTTGAATTCTTCTGCTGATAAGGCTGACGGAACGGAGGAGGAGGAGGCAACCAGAACTTCTGTTGCTTAGCTGCCACAAGTGAAGAAGAAGAAGACTGAACTGCGTCTCTGACTCTCTTCTTAGATGCCTCACACTTGAGCTGAGCAGCTTCTTGTTTCAGCGCCATGTTGTAGAATTCATCATACTTTAATGGCTCGAAAAGCACGAGAGCAAGTTGCAGATCTTCTCTGAGACCACGCCTGAATTGGTAGATCATACTCTTCTCATCAGGAATGTCTTGCCTTGCAAAATGAGAGAGCTTCTGGAACTGAGTGTTGTATTGATAGACAGACATGGTGCCTTGCTTGAGATTGCGGAATTCCTCACGCTTAAGCTCAACAACACTTTCTGGAATGTGGTGCGCTTTGAAATCACGACGGAAATCATCCCAAGTGATCACACGACCTCCTCTGGAATCTTTGTATTGCTGGAACCACTCAGCAGCTTGATCTTTGAGTTGAAAAGAGGCAAACTTGACAAAGTCCTCAGGTCTCACATTGCTGCACTCGAAATGCTTGCTGATGTCCACGAGCCAATCATCTGCGTCTGTGGCCTCGACACAGTAGCTGAAGGTCTTTGGCTGATTAGCAAGGAACTGGTTCAGTGAAGCGAAATGCGGCTGATTGTTGCCTTGGCCTTGATTCTCTTGATTAGCTTGCCCTTGGTTGCGATCTTGCAAGAGCTGAATCAGAATCTGAGCATTGGCATTTGTGGCAGTCATCAAGGCTTGCCAAGCTTCCGGAGGCGGAGGTGGTGGCGGAGGGTTAGCCTGATTCCCTTCATTGCGTTCCGGATTCTGACGCGTTGGTGGAGCCATCCTGAAGAGGGTGACATCCATTAGCATCTTGACAGAGATATATTGAAGCTGACTCGAAGGAACGAAATTGCAACATATAGTCTTCACAAATAACATTCGAACGAGAATGAACGAATGAATTCCAATGTAAATCATCACACTTCCAAAGCTGAGAAGCCACTTAGAACATGGTAAGGAATAAAATCAACAAGGTACGGAAGTGAACAAATACTTGGTAAGGATTACCCAATCACAAACCAAATATCTGCGGAAGAAATACTAAAGCTACAAGAATTCCCACTTATAAACTCCCGAAACTTTCTGGTTATGCAATCAGGTGTTGGGGATACAGGGGAAGCATAATATCTCAGCCAAACTAGCAAATCCTACAACCAGCTGTATCCATCCTTCAACACATAACCAAGAAACCTTCGGAAATCGTCTACCTCAACCTTCGAAAACACATCCGTTATACAAGTCATGGCAATACCCCTGCACTCGCCACAGTACTGGGCTATCAGGGTTATCTCACCAACAACTGTACAAAAGAGATTTTCGATGTCGGTCGTACTAAACTCAGGTATTCCAAAACCGCAACGATAAAATTATGACGACAACACCTCGGAGCTCAACTCCCCGGGACACTGCCACAACCCCTAAATGTCAGGAGGCAACCAAGACAATGTTGTCATCATAAAACCATCGGAACGATTGTAATATACCCGCGTGATCCTAAAATTTTTTTTTAGTGAAATTTGAGAAGAGAAGAGTCAAAACTCTACATCAGGAAGCCTCACCAGAAGGTCGAAGGGACTGGGAAGTAAAAAGAATTCCTAAACTCTCCGATATATAATTCCTAAATGACTCAAAACATTTTTTTCTAGACACAAC
The DNA here is from genome assembly GCA_032464435.1 of Aegilops umbellulata. Classification (NCBI taxonomy): domain Eukaryota; kingdom Viridiplantae; phylum Streptophyta; class Magnoliopsida; order Poales; family Poaceae; genus Aegilops; species Aegilops umbellulata. The sequence continues at coordinate 318,241,860 of CP136054.1, forward strand.
TCGGCCACTAAAGACGATCAAACAGTGGGGGTTCCTAAGGTCGGGAAAGGCTCTGATTACCAACTTGTAACGCCCTCGATGCGGCTATATCTCCCACGTGTAGAGGCACGACTTAGAGGCATAACCGCATTGAAAGCAATGTCGCAAGTGAGGTAATCTTCACACAATCCATGTAATAAATAAAGGGGAAAGATACATAGTTGGCTTACAATCGCCACTTCACACAAGTACATAAATAACATCCATCATACAGATTACACTCAAGGTCCGACTACGGTACCAAAATGAAAGAAGACTACCCCAAAAGCTAAACAGATCCCCGGATCACCCAACTGGGCTCCACTACTGATCATCTGGAAAAGAAACATAGTAACGGCCACATTCCTCATCGAACTCCCAAGTGAGCTCGGTCGCGTCATCTGCACTGGCATCGTTGGTACCTGCAACTGTGGTGATAATATCTGTGAGTCACGGGGACTCAGCAATCTCACACCCGCGAGATCAAGACTATTTAAGCTTAAAGGTGGGAAAGGGGTTTGTGAGGTGGAGCTGCAGCAAGCGACTAGCATATGGTGGCTACAGCGCAAAAGAGAGCGAGAAGAGAAGGCAAAGCACGGTCGAGAAACTAAAAGTGATCAAGAAGTGATCCTGAAACAACCTACGTCAGGCATAACTCCAACAACCGTGTTCACTTCCCGGACCCCGCCGAGAAGAGACCATCACGGTTACACACGCGGTTGATGTGTTTTAGTTAAGGTCAACTTCGGGTTTTCTACAACCGGACATCAACAAATTCCCATCTGCCTCATAACCGCGGGCACGGCTTTCGAAAGATAATACCCTGCAGGGGTGTCCCAACTTAGCCCATGATAAGCTCTCACGGTCAACGAAGGATATTCCTTCTACCGGGAAGACCCGATCAATCTCGGAATCCCGGACTACAAGACATTTCAACAGCAATAAAACAAGTCCAGCAAAAACCGCCCGATTGTGCCGACAAATCCTGATAGGAGCTGCACATATCTCGGTCTCAGGGCACATCCGGATAAGTCAAGCTACGAGTAAAACCAGCCCTCGAGTTGCCACGAGGTGGCCCCGCAGGTTGCTTGGTTCGGGCCAGCACTTAGAGAAGCACTGGTCCGGGGGGGGGGGGCTAAAATAAAGATGACCCTCGGGCTCGCGAAAACCCGGGGGAAAAAGGTAGGTGGTGGAAAATGGTAAAACCAATGTTGGGCCTTGCTGGAAAAGTCTTATTCAAAGCGAACTGTCAAGGGGGTCCCATAAATCACCCAACCGTGTAAGGAACGCAAACTCCGGGAACATAACACCGGTATGACGGAAACTAGGGTGGCAAGAGTGGAACAAAACACCAGGCATAAGGCCGAGCCTTCCACCCTTTACCAAGTATATAGATGCATTAATTAAATAAGAGGTATTGTGATATCCCAACAAGTAAACATGTTCCAACAAGGAACATCAAGTCCATGTTCCAACAAGGAACAAACTTCATCTTCACCTACAACTAACAACGCTATAAGAGGGGCTGAGCAAAGCAGTAACATAGCCAAACAACGGTTTGCTAGGACATGGATGGTTAGGGGTTGACATGGCAATTTAGGAGGCATGATGTAGCAAGTGGTAGGTATCGCAGCATAGGCATAGCAAAAGAGCGAGCAATCTAGCAAGCAAAGATAGAAGTGATTTCGAGGGTATGGTCATCTTGCCTGCAAGGTTCTCAGAGTTGTCGAAAGCTTGGTCCTCGAAAGCGTTCTCAACAGGTTCCTCGTTCATGTACTCGTCTCCCGGCTCTACCCAAGACAAGAGAACAAGCAAAGGAACCAATATCAACCACGATGCAATGCGCAAGCAACATGATGCAAACATGGCATGATATGCGAGAGGTGATATGCAATGCGTATGCATGCTCCGGAAGGACAAGGATGAACAGGGCATAATCTTGGCAAACCAAGCATGCCACTGGATAGATGAGGTGATTTCGGTTGAAATCGATATAAAGATCACCGGAATCGGATGCACGGTTTGCAAATGGCAAGCAATACAAGAATGACACGAATCTGCCATAAACAGCATGATGCTACTTAGCAAGCAACAAATAATTAAGCTACTGCACCCAAACATGGCAACAAATCAAATGAAAGTAATCTACTCGATATGCACGACAAAAGATGAACACTGAGCTACGGCTAAATCACATCATAACGGGTACAAACGAGCATGGCAAAAGTGCAAAAGATAACAGGTTCACAGACTTAGTGAAATAATCAACATAGCAGAAACTAACATCAGGATGACATGTTCAGAGTAATGAAACAGCATGCTACAGGTTCAGAACATAGCAAAGAAAGGCATGGCATGAATCTACTCATAGCACTTGGAAAAAGTCCCTTACTGACCATAAGCCAAAAATGATCATAGAATATGTTTACACCCATGAAAATTAAGCAAGTTTCGTTACAGGTTTCAGACTTAGCAGAAAACTGGACATGGCAGAAAACTGATAACGACTAGGCATGTTCGTGAGCTCGATGCACTCACTACAGAGCAATTCATGATAAACTAAGCATACATACATCAAGAAGACATGGCATAGTAACTAGACATGGCAAGAATAACATCATATCATGCAAAGATCAACTACACCAAGCTTGGCAAAATCGAATAACATGTAAACAATCTGCCAGCAACATTTTGAAGCAAAAGTAGAGCTCGATTGACTCAAGCTATGGCACTCCATAATTGCAAACAAAGGCATGCATGGATAGAGCAAATACTCAAGTTCAAAACTCCCTTACTTATCATACTCAAATTATGCATAGATCTCTCGTAAACAACATGAACACATGGCACAAAAATAACAGCAGTCAGGGACTTAGTGAAATCGCTAAGTCTCTGGAATCAGCAACATCAAGATACCTAGTTTGCATGCTTGTGCTAGTCACCACATAGATCACAAAAATACATGGCAAAATCCTCTGGATAGGTAACATGGCATTTTGCAAAACTCATGTAGGACTCAACTTCATAGGAGGTACACATCAATCATGGCAAAAATGACAAAAGTGCATGTTCAGATAAGATCCAGCCACTAACATCAACTAGCCCTCTTCTAACAGCATTTAGGGCATCAAGATGACATCAAATGAAAATGATGCAATGGAACAAAATGATTTACTCTTCGGGCGAACAATTTGACATATTATACACACGAAACGGAGCTACGGATGCAAAGTTATGGCATGATGAAGTTGCGATGATGATGATGAAATTACAGGACTTAGAGAAAAAACGGGCTCGGGGAAGTCAACCCTCACGGCACGCGGCCCGAGGTTCACCGGGCGGATCTCGCCGGCGGGAGGCGAGGGACGGCGAGGGGGCAGCGGATCCGACCGGATCTCGCCGGATCCGGGCGCGGACGGCGAGGGGGCGGCGGTGGCGGCGCGCGCAGCCGCGGCGGAGGCGAGGCGGCGCCGGGACGGCGGCGGTGGCCGGAGCGGCGCGAGCTCGCCGCGGGGCGAGGCGGCGGAGCCGCGGAGGAGAGAAGGCGGGCGCGCGCGGGCGGCGGCGCGGCGCTCGCGGGCCGGGAGGGCCGGCTCCGGGCCCGGGCGGGCCGGTGGCGGCTGGCGGCGGGGAGGCCACGTGGCGCGCGCCCACTGGCCAGGGCGCGCCGACGGCGGGACAGGTGGCGGCGGGGCACTGTGCGGGCGCGGATTTCGAGGAGGGATTAGGGTTTCGGGGTGTTTTTCCCGCAAATGGAGGAGGAGGAGGCCTTTTTATAGATAGGAGGAGCTAGGAGGCTCCAAACGGAGTGCGGTTTTCGCCCACGCGATCATGATCGAACGGCGGAGGACAAGGGAGTGACTTAGATGGGTTATTGGGCTGTTTTGAAGGGGTGTTGGGCTGCAACACACACGAGGCCTTCACGGTTACCCGGTTAACCGTTGGAGTACCAAACGAACTCCGATTGACCCGAAACTTGACAGACTGTCTACCGGTGCTATACCAAGGCCACATGTCAAACCTCGGTCCATTCCGAGAATGTTTAATACCCGCTCACGAAGAAATGTAAAAGGGGACGCCGAGAGACAGGAGCGCCGGATTGCAAAACGGACAACGGGAAAGATGCTCGGATTTATGAGACGAACGCGTATGCGAATGCGATGCACATGATGACATGATATGAAATGCATGACATGACCAAAATGCAAAACGGAGAGAACCCAACCACGGAGGGAATATCATAACACAATGCCGAAAATGGCAAGAGTTGGATTACAAATACGGCAAGTTACATCTGGGGCGTTACAATTGTATATTCCCTTGCAATTGCATTGATAACCCCTAGCCCATTTTGCGTCACTTGCCTATCGAGACTAGCCATTTGAGTATTGTCGGCAACGTTACTTGTGCACATTAGTGATCTACACCTTCCATTGCATACATACCATATCATATTGGTATCATATCATCCCTTGTGTCACAAGTTTGTTCCCGCATATACACAATTGCTATCTTGGTTTGTGCATTTCGCAAAGTGGCCATACAAAAAAAGGAATAAGCTTTTAAGCAAAGAAAAAGAGAACAAAGAGCTTGTAAGAAAGTGCCATAGCATCATACTACATTGCACATAAGATTGTCATATCCGATCATCTTGGATCATCTTGAGAGAAACACCGGGAACCATACATACATAGCACACTTGGATTAGAAAGTTTATCCATTTTGCATCTTATAGGTTGTGCACAAGTGTCGTATTACGCCTATTAAGCAATCGTGCTAGCGTCTCTCTTGAGTTGTGCAACACGAGTGTTTTCCGTGGATTCCACATTTTGAGCTCATTCCTTGGTTGCACGACCCCATTTATCTATCCGTGTGTGTGTTTCCGTGTGCCACCCATTGCTATTGGTCTACTTGTTTCACTTGCGAATTTGTGAATCTCTTTCAACATTATTGACTCTTGCTAACATTTTGCATTAAATTTTTGTGCCACTATCCTCACCGAGCTACTCCATAAGCTTTAGTTTGTAGGTGTGAGTGAACAAGTCCGGTACCAATTCCACTATTCTTTCATCTCACATTGAGTGAAAAGGGATACATCCTAAACTTTGGGAAAAGGTAACTTGGTATTGTTTATCTCATTTCCTACTCACCTCTACTCGAGTCTTGTGATGGATAGGCAAGGCATTTCACCTTCGGTCTACAGCAACAAGGACGAGTTCGATGCCACGAATAACTCTACCGATGCCAAGATGCAAGCTCAAATGGATGAGATCAAATCCCTCATCAAGTCCTACAAGCGATCTTCCTCATCTTCGAGAAGACGCTCAAGCGCACATGCTTCCGAGCTACCATCTCCGGCAAGATCACATCGGCATCGACACACTCACCAAAAAGAATGTGAAGGTCAAGAGCTCAACACCAACAACCGCTCAACGACTTCAGCATCTCCCTTGGCATCTTCACCAAGCAACTTCAAGGCATCTTCGCCTATGGACATACGACATCTTCGCCACCAAGCACCTCAAGACTCAAGAGAAGCTCCCCAAGCTCAAGTCCACGACTTCCACGAGCTACTACGACCTCGACACCGACCACAAGATTCCTTTCTATGGGACTCAAGAACCTGAGGAGTATCTCGAGTGGGAGCATCTAATGGACGACTACCTCAAGCTACATCAAGTTCCTCCCGAAGATCAAGTGAAGTGCGCCACAAGAAACTTCCACGACTACGCGTCCACATGGTGGCTTCACACACATTCAGAGAGCTATGACATGAGTTGGCCCAAGACGAAGAGAGCTATGCGGCGAGAGTTTGTGCCTCCAACCTACACGGAACAACTTCCACGCCAATTGGAGAACACCATCCAAGGATCCAAGTCCATCAACGAGTACTTCAAGGAGATGAAGCATGCCTTGCGACGAGCCGGCATGGACGACCCCATGTCAATGAAGTTCCACTTCATGATGGGTTTGAACAACGACATCTCCGAGACTATCTTCCTCGAGTACTACAAGTCCCTCGACGACAACTACATTGGTGCTCTCAAGGCGGAACAAGAACTCATGAAGGCTAAGGCTTCTCCACCCCAAGCACACTTCTCGAAGACCAAGCTCCAAGACGACGAGCATGAGGCTAGTACCACCAAGATGTCCAAGCCCGATGAGCTCCAAGACGATGCTCCCAAGTTCGACTTCACCGCCATCCCTCTTGGTGGCATTGATGATGCCGAATCCTCCACGACTCTTTTCCAAGATGGTGCAGCGACGAGTATGACTACGTAAACCTTCAAGGACCAAGCTTTGGAGGCGAGCGACTTGGTGACGAGCAAGGATGATGCTTCCATCTTAGGAGGCGAGAGTGATGATGTGCCATCTTCAGTCTTCATCCACGGCGACGGTGACGAGATGATCGAGCATGGGATTTTCCCTTCAGTCATGGAGGAGAGTGATGATGTGCCATCTTCGGCCTTCATCCATGGTGACGGCGATGAGATGGTTGAGTATTTCACCTCGACCACGGTGACGTATGATGACTTGAGTAACTTTAGCCACCATATTGAGAGTGGGAGTGACTTCACCACTAGCCCCATATATGATGTGTTGCCCCAATTCCCATGTGAGGAGAGCCACAACCCCCACCACTTGAGTGAGATGAGTGACTCCACCGTATGTGATTTTGAGTGCACCTACTTTGAGGGAGTGTGTGAGCCACCACATATAGAGAGTGAGATAGTTGATAGGTCTCATGAGGCCATTTGCATTTCTAACAACTTGACCTATACCTCTATTGTATCTTATCATTTGGTGCTAGGTCCCATTTATGATGACGCGTCGATCCTCGACGACTTCGTCCTCCCTTTGGGCAAGACGATGGCCATGGTGGAATATTATGCACCCCCCACATGGTTCCATCAAGTTGATGATGATGACCACCATTTGGTCTTGGCCACCTCACCTACACCACATGAGTGGAATGAGAATGGTAACATAGGCGAAGGTGATGCTCTAGTCCCACTTGTGGACATTCTTGACATTGATTGCTTGCATGATGTTGATCCACCTATTTCCATGATTCATGCTAGTGTGACTTCCTCATGTGATGATTTCTTGCCCATTTATGATGAGTATGATGATTCTCATGTGGAGTCTATTAGTTGTGATGCCATGTTACATAGGATTTCTTGTGACAATTCTCTAGGTCACATCATGTTTGACAACCCGCTTGACTTGTTGATACGTCTCCAATGCATCTATAATTTTTTATTGCTCCATGCTATATTATATACTGTTTTGGACCATATTGGGCTTTATTTTCCACTTTTATATAATTTTTGGGACTAACCTATTAACCGGAGGCCCAACCCAGAATTGCTGTTTTTTGCCTATTTCAGAGTTTTGAAGAAACACAATATCAAACGGAGTCCAAACGGAATGAAACCTTCGGGAACGTGATTTTGTCACCGAATATGACCCAGGAGACTTGGACCCTACGCCAAGGCAGCTCCGAGGTGGGCACAAGGTAGGGGGGCGCGCCCTACCCCCTCCCCCAGGCGCGCCCCCACCCTCGTGGGGCCCATGAAGCTCCACCAACGTACTTCTTCCTCCTATATATACCTACGGACCCCCAAACGATCAGATACGGAGCCAAAAACCTAATTCCACCGCCGCAACCTTCTATACCCACGAGATCCCATCTTGGGGCCTGTTCCGGAGCTCCGCCGAAGAAGGCATCCACCATGCAGGGCTTCTACATCATCATAGCCCCTCCGATGAAGTGTGATTAGTTTACCTCAGACCTTCGGGTCCATAGTTAGTAGCTAGATGGCTTCTTCTCTCTTTTTGGATCTCAATACAATGTTCTCCCCCTCTCTCATGGAGATCTATTCGATGTAATCTTCTTTTCGCGGTGTGTTTGTTGAGACCGATGAATTGTGGGTTTATGATCAAGATTATCTATTAACAATATCTGAATCTTCTCTGAATTCTTTTATGTATGATTGGTTATCTTTGCAAGTCTCTTCGAATTATCTGTTTGGTTTGGCCTACTAGATTGGTTTTTCTTGCAATGGGAGAAGTGCTTAGCTTTGGGTTCAATCTTGCGGTGTCCTTTCCCAGTGATAGTAGGGGCATCAAGGCACGTATTGTATTATTGCCATCAAGGATAACAAGATGGGTTTTTTTATCATATTGCATGAATTTATCCCTCTACATCATGTCATCTTGCTTAAGGCGTTACTATGTTTTTAACTTAATACTCTAGATGCATGCTGGATAGCGGTCGATGAGTGGAGTAATAGTAGTAGATGCAGGCATGAGTCGGTCTACTTGTCTCAGACGTGATGCCTATATACATGATCATACCTAGATATTCTCATAACTATGCTCAATTCTGTCAATTGCTCAACAGTAATTCGTTCACCCATCGTAAAATACTTATGCTCTTGAGAGAAGCCACTAGTGAAATCTATGGCCCTTGGGTCTATCTTTATCATATTAATCTTCCATCACTTTATTATTGCTTTGCTTTTTTACCTTGCTTTTATTTTTACTTTGCATCTTTATCACAAAAATTCCAAAAATATTATCTATCATATCTATCAGATCTCACTCTCGTAAGTGACCGTGAAGGGATTGACAACCCCTTATTGTGTTGGTTGCGAGGAGTTATTTGCTTTGTGCAGGTACGAGGGACTCACGCATAGCCTCCTACTGGATTGATACCTTGGTTTTCAAAAACTAAGGGAAATACTCACGCTACTTTGCTGCATCATCCTTTCCTCTTCAAGGAAATCCAACGCAGTGCTCAAGAGGTAGCAAGAAGAATTTATGGCGCCGTTGCCGGGGAGACCTACGCCAAGTCAAGACAAGATCTAATCTCCCGTCAACTTGCCAATTTCGGGCGCCGTTGCCTGGGAGTCTACGCAAAAGTCAACATACCAAGTACCCATCACAATCCCTTATCTCCCGCATTACATTATTTTCCATTTGCCTCTCATTTTCCTCTCCCCCACTTCACCCTTGCCGTTTTATTCGCCCTCTCTTTTCCGTTGTCTTTTTCCTCGCTTGCCTTTTTGTTTGCTTGTGTGTTGGATTGCTTGTTTGTCGCGATGGCTCAAGATAACACCAAATTGTGTGACTTTACCAATACCAACAATAATTATTTCCTTAGCACTCCGACTACTCCTCTTACCAATACTGAATCTTGTGAAGTCAATACTGCTTTGTTGAATCTTGTTATGAAAGATCAATTCGCCGGCCTTCGTAGTGAAGATGCCGCTACTCATCTAAATAGCTTCGTTGATTTGTGTGATATGCAAAAGAAGAAAGATGTTGATAATGGTATTGTTAAATTGAAGCTATTTCCTTTTTCGCTTAGAGATCATGCTAAAGCTTGGTTTTCGTCTTTGCCTAAAAATAATATTGATTCTTGGAACAAGTGCAAAGATGCTTTTATCTCTAAGTATTTTCCTCCCGCTAAGACCATCTCTCTTAGAAACGATATTATGAATTTTAAGCAACATGATCATGAACAATTCATCCAATGGCTGTCCTCACTTAATATTCCCTCAACTGAAGATTGGCTCTTTGTGGGCGACTTTAACTTTATACGTGCCCCCGACAATCGTAATAAACCAGGAGGAAACATTTCTGACATGAACACATTTAACGACTTCATTCGTTGCCAAAGCCTTATTGAATTACCTATTGTCGGTGTCAAAACCGGCGGATCTCAGGTAGGGGGTCCCGAACTGTGCGTCTAGGCCGGATGGTAACAGGAGACAAGGGACACGAAGTTTACCCAGGTTCGGGCCCTCTCGATGGAGGTAAAACCCTACTCCTGCTTGATTAATATTGATGATATGGGTAGTACAAGAGTAGATCTACCACAAGATCAAGGAGGCTAAACCCTAGAAGCTAGCGTATGGTATGATTGTTGTATGATGAAGTTGTTCTACGGACTAAAACCCTCCGGTTTATATAGACACTGGATAGGGTTAGGGTTACACAAAGTCGGTTGGCAGGAGATCTTGAATATCTGCATCGCCAAGCTTGCCTTCCACGCCAAGGAAAGTCCCATCCGGACACGAGACGAAGTCTTTAATCTTGTATCTTCATAGTCCCGGAGTCCGGCTGAAGGTATTGTCCGGCTATCCGAACACCCCCCCTAATCCAGGACTCCCTCAGTAGTCCCCGAACCAGGCTTCAATGATGACGAGTCCGGCGCGCAGATTATCTTCGGCATTGCAAGGTGGGTTCTTCTCCAAATTCTGTGTACCTGTTGAAATAATGTCCGATTTTTGTAATGTAGCGCTCCTTGGCTTCTACGCCCAATAATGGCCGTCTTCCACGTGTCAAACGAATGCGAAAAGCCAGGGCGTTCTTACATCCACACCCCTAGCCGCATAAATGGGCCGCCTATTTAATGGGATGGGGATCAAGATCCAAACCACACCTTCTCCTCTTCGCGAGTAATCATCAGAGCGTCTCCAGCAAAGGTCTATTCCAGCATGGCCAACTGTCGCAGCTCCTCCTCCCGCCCTTCCAGTCCTAAACCTGGAGACTGGGAGAGTTGCTCCATCCCGCACAGCGAGTTAGTGTCGCTTCAGGCCAAGGGATTTCTCCCTCAGGCCTATATGGTCCCGGTCCGAGCCGGACTCGCCACCTATAATGGTGGAAAACAAGCGGAGAGCTCCCCCAATCCCTCCAAAGGAGAGCGGGTGTGCCTCGTCCCTTATCTAATAAGGGGACTGGGATTTCCAATTCATCCATTTCTCCGTGGGCTTCTGGAGTTCTATGGCCTCCAGCTGCACAATCTCACGCCTGCATCTATATTGCATATCGCGGGCTTCGTCGCCCTTTGCGAGTTATTTTTGGGTGTTGAGGCTCATTTCGCGCTGTGGAAGAGGATATTCTGCCTGGTGCCCCGTTCTCAAGAGGGGTCTATATATCAAGTGGGCGGAGCCGAAGTTTGGCGCATCGCCGGGACCGGATACCTATCCGGAACCCCAAAGAAGGCGTCTGAGGACTGGCCTTCGGAATGGTTTTATATAGATGATGTCCCACTGCCGGACCCTGTCCGGGTCGGTCTCCCGAGTTCAACAGTGCCCCATTAAAGAAACGCCTAAGCTGGCATCCGCGGAGCTCTCAAAGGGAAAGCGACAGGGACGTCCTTTACCTGATAGGCCGGATAAGACTATAGGCTCATTTTGGACTAACCAAGATTGGAGTCATGGCCGCATGCATTATGCAGGGGGTGCAGCCGCTTCAATATAGAAGCCACCCCATGTGGGATTTTAACGGGGAGGACGATGCCACCCGTTACGGTCGTAAGGGGCCTGTTGGGGATATTGCTATTTGGGGTAAACCGGCCTATAGGGCCCGGGTTAGCTCCGTCAATGGACCCGAGATGTTAAAGCCCAAGGAGAAATAGAAGGGCCCGAAGCATATAATCGGTTTAGAGGTTTACGGCGTAAACCGGCCTGAGGTAAACTTGCATTGTAAGTTAGGAATAGAGAGACCGACCCGGGCACGTTTATGAACCGGGGGTTGGAACTTTACAGACCGACGGGCGTCACCCGTGTATATAAGGGGACGACCCGACGGAGGTTTAAGAGGAGAAGAACTCGAGGTTTAGGCGAAGCTTATCGCTCCCTAAACCCTCGAAACCCATCAATCCCATCACAACTAGACGTAAGCTTTTACCTTCATTGAAGGGGCCGAACTAGTATAAACACCGTGTCCTTGCGTCCGCTTTAACCCCTTCAAGTTAACCCGTTGCGATGGCTCCACGACTAAGTCCTTTCGCTAGGACATCTGCCGTGACAAATCCACGACAGTTGGCACCCACCATGGGGCTATCGCGAGATGGTTTCAAGTTTTCGGAGGGCCGCTTTGAAGGACTCGAGGGTTACGCTGTGGGTCGGATGACCAAGAGCCGTCGCGGAAAACTCTACATCGACAGCACAGGCTGGGGCCCCGACGCCGGCTCGATCGAGTACGGGTACCGGGTCCCCTTTGGCGGCATCCATGTTTTCATCGGCAAGATCGGTGAACCAGGCCCCGAGCTAGGCGTCTGCACCGACCTCGTCGAGACAGCTCAGTGCACGAGATCGACCCTGGCTAAACCGACCAGGAAGCGCGCCTTCGTGGGAGTCATCCACGGAGGAAGCTACGAGGAAGGATCCGAATCCGGTGACGAAACCGCCATCTACTCCGGTGATGAAACGTCGACCGGGGAAACCGAATCTCTTTACCAGCTGCAAGATGATCGGATCGGGGGCGGCTCCGATGGCAACAGTATTCCGGACCCCTCTGATCTGCCCTATCGGGTTGGGATCTTCATGGCTGGAACACAGGCGGCGCCACGTTCATCAACTGCAGCAGCAGCGATCTCCGGATCGGCAGCGGCAACAGCTGCGCGGGCAGGAGGCCCTGCGGATTCACCAGCCCAAGTTTTGTCAGACCTGTTTGACGCACTAGCAGCGCTCATGGCGGAAGCCAACCCGGTGGATCAGGAGGTTCACAATGCGGAGATTGCCAAAGTGAGAGAGCAGATCACTCAAGCTAAAGCGGAGCTGGCAGCAGAAGAGATCAGGATGACGGCGGAGCGCGCCGCCTTAGATGCACAGGCTTACAGGCTCATGATGGACCAGAACGCGTCTCAGGAGGTCCTGAAGAGGAAATTCCGATCTCGATTGCCCACAGCCCTCGACGCCCGAAATCTCTTCAACACCCCGGGGGCAAACCGTGCGGAGGCGACAGTCGGCGCCCCGGTTCAGCACCGGATAATAAACCTGCCTCGTCACAACACTGATACACCACAGGCCGTGCCAACACCGTCAGGTGATTATTCCAACCCGATGGATAACCTCGTCGCGGCGGCAGCCCGGTTGGAAGCCATTCCGATCGAAGGCGATTCACCGAAGGATGTAGAGACACGCCGGGTCAAGGAGCTCCTTAGGACCGCGTTGGCCCAACAAGAAGCATATTCGCAAAGCCGTGATCGGATTCACTCCACGCCTCGCCCCAGCAGGAGCTATAGTAGGCGCCTGGAGGAGCCGGCTGTTTCAAGTAATGCCAGGCGTGAAGCGCTCCGCGGCAACAATCCGGCGGGCGTCGACAATGCTCAGGAGAATGTGGATCGCACCCGTGCGCGGGAGGCCGGATTAGCAGCACAGCATCAGGCTCGTCAGTTTACACCTATCTTCCCAGCGGCTACGGTTGAACCGGGGGTGGTCTCCAGTTCTTTGGGAGTACCGTGCCTTGTTCCCGCTTTGCGCAATGTACGCCTGCCCAAAGACTTCAAAGGCCCCCGCAAGGTACCAAACTACACGGCAGATCAGCCTCCGGAGACATGGGTGGAGAGCTATGAGATGGCTATGGAGATGCTGGATGTGGATGACACGGCGTGTGCCAAGTATTTTACTACGATGTTAGAAGGAACGGCCCGGACTTGGCTAAAGAGCTTACCGCCTAATTCTATTAGTTCGTGGGCCCAATTGCGCGCCCGGTTTATCAAGAATTTCAAGGACACGTGCAAACAGCCAATGTCGATAGTTGACCTAGCAGCCTGCGTTCAGCAAGAAGGGGAGTCAACTACCCATTGGGTACGGCGGGTATCAGAAGTTTTGCACTCGTCAGATCGCATCAACGCAGACACCGCCGTGGTGCTGTTGGAAAGTAACTGTCGGTTTGGCCCTTTGAAGCTAAAGTTAGGCCGGATGAAGCGTGATTGTACAGATATAGGAACGCTCATGACCGCTTTAGTGAAGTATGCGGATTCTGACAGCACCAAGGATCCCAACTCTGGTGATGACAAAGCAGGGAAGGGAAAGAAGAATGGCAACACCAAAGGCCAGCAACATCGACCGACAGGTAATGGAGGCGGGGGTAAGCGTAAGCCGGACGGGAGCATGGATTTTGTGGCCAACACAAGTGCACAGAATAAAGGCCAGCGGCGTAAGGGGAAACAGCCAAGTTTCCGCGCGAATCCCGGTCCTAATCCGGAGCGTTTGAACTTTTTCTTAAACCAGCCCTGTCCGAAGCACGGAACAAAAGAGGAACCAGCAACCCATCTTTGGAAGGATTGTTATATCATGAAGGAATTCAAAAGCTCAAACACTTTCCAATATGATCACAGCTCCGGCGGCGGTTCAGGTTCCGGATCAGGATACGGTGGCGGAAATTCCGGTCCAGGGTTCCATGGTAATCCGGGCGGACAGGACAGCCAAAATAATCAAAGTAATCAAAGTGGTTACAGACAGCAGCAATCAGGTTATCAGAGCAACTCGAAACAGTTGAGCGGTGGACAGTATCATGTCTTTACTACAAGCTTGGATAAACGGGATAGAAAGCTTCAGAGACGGGCAGTTAGTGCTATCGAACCGGCCACGCCTCACTATCTGCGCTGGTCGGAACAGCCTATCATATGGAGCTGAGAAGATCACCCTCCCAGGGTTTATAATCCGGGTCAGTTAGCATTGGTGGTGGCGCCTTAAGTGGGAGGTTATAAGCTCACCAAGGTGCTCATGGACGGAGGGAGCAGCATTAACATTTTGTATTATGAGACCTTCCGCCGCATGGGACTGGTAGACAAGGATCTCAAACCGACCAATACAGTGTTCCACGGGGTGGTGCCTGGCAAGTCTGCGTACCCGGTTGGTAAGATAGCCCTTGAAGTGGTCTTCGGCGATAGTCATGATTCCAGATCAGAGACGCTGACGTTCGAAGTGGTTAAAATCCAAAGTCCATACCACGCTTTGTTCGGACGGCCAGGCTATGCAAAATTTATGGCACGGCCCTGCTATGTATATCTGCAACTCAAGATGCCGGGTTACAAGGGCACTATAACGGTTCATGGGAGCCGTCGAATCGCTTTAGAATGCGAGGAAGGAGATGCGACTTATGCAGAATCGGTTTGTGCTACGGAGGAGCTAAAGCAGTACAAAGACAGTGTTGACCCGGAGGACATGACTTCGTTGAAGAAGCCAACCACGGACCATGATCCGGCCTTGAAGTTCAAATCGGCTGCCGAAACTAAGCTTGTTGACTTCGTACCTGGCGATTCGTCCAAGCAGTTCAGCATCAGTGCAAACCTGGATCCAAAATAGGAAAGCGCGCTCATCGAGTTCATCCGTGAGAATCGGGACATCTTTGCATGGAAGCCGTCTGACATGCCTGGTGTACCGAGGCGACTCGCTGAGCACACCCTTAATGTGGATCCTAAGTATAAACCGGTAAAGCAGTTCTTACGCCGGTTTAACGAAGAAAGACGTAAAGCGATTGGTGAGGAAGTGGCCAGGCTCCTGGCAGCTGGGTTTATCATTGAGGTTTTTCATCCCGAATGGCTTGCTAATCCGGTGCTGGTTCTTAAGAAAAATGGCACCTGGCGCATGTGTGTGGATTACACAGACTTGAATAAAGCTTGTCCAGCGGATCCTTTTGCTCTCCCCCGGATTGATCAGATCATTGATGCTACGGCAGGTTGCGAGCGTTTGAGTTTTTTGGATGCCTATTCGGGTTATCATCAGATCAAGATGGCAGTTAAGGACCAGGAGAAGACGACGTTCATTACTCCCTTTGGAGCCTTCTGCTATGTGTCTATGCCCTTCGGGCTTAAGAGTGCGCAGGCTACTTATCAACGATGTGTGCAAAATTGCCTCCATGAGCAGATTGGTCGTAATGTGCATGCTTATGTGGATGATATTGTGGTCAAGTCACGAAAGAAGGACACCCTGGTTGACGATTTGAAGGAGACTTTCGATAACTTGAGAGTGTACCAAATGATGCTCAACCCAGCTAAATGTGTTTTTGGTGTACCTGCAGGCAAGTTGTTGGGATTTTTAGTGTCCCATAGAGGAATTGAGGCCAATCCGGAAAAGATCACAGCCATCACCTCCCTGGCCAAACCGAAATGCGTCAATGATGTTCAGCGCATGGCCGGGCGGATTGCAGCGTTAAGCCGATTTATCAGTCGCCTCGGTGAAAAGGCGATCCCCTTGTATCAAATGCTCAAGAAGACGGATCAATTTGTCTGGAGTCCGGAGGCTGATAAAGCGTTTGAGGACTTGAAGCGACAGCTAGTCAATCCGCCAGTGTTGGCAGCCCCTGTAGATAAAGAGCCACTCCTGTTATATGTTGCTGCGAATGCCAGAGCGGTTAGTGTGGCGATGGTGGTAGAACAAAAGGAGGCTGGAAAGGAACATCCGGTTCAGCGACCGGTTTACTATATCAGCGAAGTGCTTATCGAGTCCAAACAAAGGTATCCGCATTGGCAGAAGCTGGTATATGGTGTTTTCATGGCAAGCCGGAAGCTGAGGCAATATTTTCAAGGACACCCCATCACGGTGGTCAGTTCTGCTCCTTTGGGTGACATCATACAGAACCGGGAGGCGACCGGTCGGATTGCCAAGTGGGCTATCGAGCTCGGGCCGCACGATTTAAGATACGTACCCCGGACGGCCATAAAGTCACAAGCACTTGTCGACTTCATAAACGATTGGACAGAGTTACAAGCGCCTGAGGAGAAGCTAGATAACACCTATTGGACCATTCATTTTGACGGGTCAAGACAATTGGAAGGCTCGGGGGCTGGAGTCGTTTTAACTTCCCCACGAGGTGATAAGTTTTGTTATGTCCTCCGTTTAATGTTCCCCTGTACAAATAATGCGGCTGAGTATGAAGCTTTGCTTCATGGTCTTCGGATGGCTAAAGAGATGAATCTGAGCAGAGTTAGGTGCTTTGGTGATTCGGATCTGGTGGCTCAGCAGGTATCTGGCACCTGGGATTCTAAAGACCCGCTCATGGCTGCATACCGACGTGAAGTAGATATGGTAGCCGGGCATTTCAAAGGCTATCAAGTGGACCATGTGGACCGCCGAAAGAATGAGGCAGCGGACGCTTTAAGCCGCTTGGGCTCTCAGCGTAAACCGGTCCCACCCAATGTTTTCTTGGATGTATTGTATCACCCATCGGTACAGTTACCCGGTGAGCTGGAGTTGGCTGTTCCTGATCCGGAGGCTCAATTAGTGGCGGCTCTTCACGTCACCCCGGATTGGACGCTCCCTTATCTGGCATATATGAACCGGGGTGAGTTGCCAGAAGACGAAAGCTTGGCTCGACAGATAGTACGGCGGTCCAAGTCTATGACCATCCTCAAAGGGGAACTACATCATCGCAGCGTGTCAGGAGCACTGCAACGGTGCGTATCCCCTGAGGAGGGGTGCGAGATATTACGTGAAATACATGAAGGGGATTGCGGCCACCACGCCGGTTCAAAATCATTGGTGGCTAAAGCGTTCCGCCACGGTTTCTACTGGTTAACTGCTCATGCTGATGCAGAGGACCTGGTCAGGTTATGTGATGGTTGCCAGAAATTTTCCAGACGAGCGCACATACCGGCTCAAGAATTGAGGATGATTCCGATCACTTGGCCGTTTGCGACTTGGGGGCTCGATATGGTTGGGCCTTTTAAGCGTTCCAAAGATAAGAAGACCCACCTACTGGTGGCGGTTGACAAATTTACAAAGTGGGTGGAGGCAGAACCGGTCAGTAAATGTGATGCGGCCACGGCGGTTCGGTTTATAAAGAAGGTGATCTTCCGGTTTGGCTTTCCACACAGCATCATCACAGATAATGGTACCAATCTATCCAAGGGGGCCATGAAAGAGTTCTGCGCACGGGAGCATATACGGCTTGATGTTTCCTCGGTAGCTCACCCACAATCTAATGGTCAGGCAGAACGAGCGAATCAAGAAATCTTGAGAGGTATCAAACCCCGGCTTCTGGTCCCTTTGCAAAGGACGCCGGGTTGTTGGGTGGAGGAGCTACCGTCTGTATTATGGAGCATCAACACCACGCCTAACAGGTCCATGGGGTTTACGCCGTTTTTTATGGTCTATGGAGCAGAGGCGGTTCTCCCAAGTGATATACGACATGACTCACCTCGTGTGGCAGCGTATGTTGAAGCGGACAACGAGCAGGCACGACAGAACGCTCTCGACTTGTTGGATGAGGAACGTGACTTAGCAGCTGCCCGTTCAGCGATTTACCAGCAAGATCTTCGCCGTTACCACAGCCTTCGGGTTAGGACCAGAACCTTTCAGGAGGGGGATTTGGTGCTTCGGCTCATCCAGGATCAGTCTGATCAGCATAAATTATCCCCGCCTTGGGAGGGACCTTTTGTGGTCAGCAAGAATCTGAATAATGGGTCATACTACCTGATTGATATTCGAGAGCGCAAGGATTCACGCACTTCAGAGGAGGAGACCAGCAGGCCGTGGAACATAGCTCATCTTCGACCTTATTATACATGAGCCTTGGGCTCTGTTTATGTACATATCATGACCATGTAGATATTATGATTAATACAATAAACCGGAGCCTCGAGTAAAGCGGGGTCTCTGCTGTTCTTCACATCATGCGTGTTTGCCCTTTGAGGTCGCTTCATAGAAGATCAAAGTAAAGATTCCGGTTTAAAAGTCGGTTCAAGGGAAGATGTCTCCCACAAAGTTGTGAAGCCCTTAATATCCGGTTCAAGATCCCGGTTCAAGAAGAGGACCTGCTGACATGATGCACGGCTCAAACATGGGGCTTCCTGTTCAAACATAGGTCGTATTCGAACCAAAGAGAACATAGCTATCCTTATAAAGTCAGTTGGGGACCTAGTCGGCCTGAACCGTAGCTACACCTCCGGGGAGCTTGGTCATGCCTTGACGACGGTAATGCCTTCTGGCTGGCACATTTGCCACTGAATCAGTTGGGGACCTAATCGACTTGAACCATAGTTACACCTTATGGGAGCTCGGTCATGTCTTGATGATGGTAATGCCTTCTGATCGGCTTTTAGCCAATGAATCATTTGGGGGCTTGGTCGTGTCCGAACCAACGCAATGCCACTTGATCGGCCCTTGGCCACAGAGTCACTTGGGGGCTTGGTCGAATCCGAACCAATGCAATGCCATTTGACCGGCATATTTTCCACGATTCAGTTAGGAACCTAGTCGACCTGAACCGTAGCTACACCTCTTGGGGGCTTGGTTTCTTGTCTTGACGATGGTCACGCCTTCTGAACGGTTCATAGCAACCACTATTTGCATGCGTTTTATTATCGCGTTATCCTCTCGTATTTGGTTTTTGTTTTCTGCCTTTATTGTGGTGTTTTTTGTTCTTTGAAACGTCAAGTACTTTTAAACCGATTCAGCTGACACAGCCTGGTCCGTTTTTTTAACCCGGAGGCAAGTTGCCCGGTTTGGCAAAGGCGCAGCACGGTTCAGATGGTCGAAAGATCGTCTTATGTACTCAGTAAAGACAGGAAACATAAGTTGGAAAAAAGTCATTGGAAAGGGCATCAGTACCCGTGCGCAAAGGTGCATTCAAACGCAGAGGTATTAAACTATCTTATTACAAGGCAGCGTAGTGCCTGAATATATTGTTTTTTGACGGATTAAACGTCACCAATTAAGGTGAACCGGAGTGTTGATTACGCCCGTTCGCCGCCTCGGTTCGAAGGCTGTGGATCATCTTGCGCCGCTTCAGCTTTATCTTGGCTACCCATTGGCTGGAAATCAGCAGTGGTCCAGTCGATTCCCATTAGCGCTTGAAAGACAGCTTCTTCGTGAATCAGCAAAGACGGTTCAATGTCAGGGGCGTAGGTATGCTTACGGATTGGGGGAATAAGGTTTTCCGCTTCAGGGACCGGGGCAGCTACTCGTTTGTTCTGGTTATCATATTGGGCTTGGTAATGTGTCAGATCTGCCTCTTCAGCCAATTGACAAGCTAGGGGGCGCACCGCCCGGTTTATCGCCCTCAAGTCATTTTCGCCAAAGTCTGAACCATCTTCTTTCAAGCTGGGATATCCTTGGGCCGCTTCGACAGGATCGAAATCTGGTACCCACGCTTTGGCCCGGATCAGGGCAGTGATGGCTCCAGTTCGAGCAGCTGATCTTTTCAACTCTTCAATCCGGGCTGGAAGCATGGATAGCCTTTTTAACGTGTCTTGAATCAAAGACGGTGCAGGGTTGTTATGCGATGCAGTGGTGATAGCTCTCTGTGCTCCGGTGTACAACTGTTCAATCAGAGTATAGGCAGCTTTGAGTTTCATCCGCACATCAGAACCCAAGTGTCCAATACGTGTGCCTGCAGTGTTTCAGGATGGATTACAAACCGGACATAGGATATAGCAGACAAGGTACAAGTTGGAAGAAGGGCATCGAAAGAAATTTACCAAAGACGGCAGAGGTCATGGAGTGTATTTGTCGCTTCACGGTGGATAATTCATCAACCACCGGTTTGAGAGCAGCTTCGGCATTTTCAGCCCTCTTTGTCAAAAGAGCTTTTTCAGTAGCCCAATTAGCTTGTTCCTTTTTGCGGTTTTCTTTCAGCTGTTCCATAACGGTTAAGGCATTGGTCAATTCCTCCTTCGCTTTTGCAGTTTCAGCCTGCTGGGTTTTTAGAGTTTCCTGAAGGTCCGAGACTTGTTTCTCTTTGGTCTTTAGATCCCCCTGCAGCAGGTCATCAGCAGTGTTCAGAAAATATTGCACGGTTTGGAAGTATCAACCACACAAGCAAGTTATGTGCTCGATACTTGGGGGCTAATGCGTACTTGATCTTAAATGCATGTTTTCAATTGCAAAGTCCCAGGGTTTATACAAGTATTTAAACTTGGTACTCGGGGGCTAATAGGTATTTGATGATGTTTTCTGGTTACGACCTATGTTGAAGCCCGGGGTTTTTTAAACCGGACCTTAGTTGTCAAGGCAGCCTGATCCGGATTACCATCTCGGTTTGGAAAAATTGATAAGCTAGGTTGCAATGGAATGAAGCACGAGAAAGTTACCTCAAGTTTCTCCTTCATCATCCTGATCATGCCAGCTTCATAATCACGACTGGTGTACAGTCGGTTCAGGTACCCAGAATAAAGATCTGGGGCGCTTAAAGCGGCATACGTGGAGGAATCAATGTCCCATTTGCCCTTTAGGGCCGAGATTTCTTCCTTGGCAGTATGCTTGGCCAGAATAGCGGAATTCCCCGGTTCAGAGCGACCAATGCCGGTAATTACAACATCATCATCTTTGGAGTCGCTGCTCTGCATTGGCGCTGTCGGTTTATCAACAGTTCCAGAAGGGGGGATGGATTCCTCAACCCGAACAGGACTAGCAGGCTGATCAGTACGGCTGGCAGGATCGGTAGGCCTTGCTTCAGCATAGGCGTCGTCTTGTGGAGGTAGATAATTCTGAATGTCTTCACGACACAGAGCATCAGCACCAGGAGTTCTCTCCGGTTCAGGAGCGGCAGTTCCTTCGGCCGGGTTATCCAGACGAGCCTTCTTGCTCGGTCTAGGTTTAGCCCTGGGAAAGACCCAAAGATTGAAAGAACGGTATAAGATGGATTAAGAAACCCATATAGAAATGTGTTGTGATCGGTCCAACTTACCCAATAACTGTCTTTAGCGGTGGCAGTTGAGTGGCTGAAGATTCACCAGAAGAGGAATGGGAAGTGACCTGATAATCGGAGTCAGATGGATTAAGAGGCTGACGAGTTAAAACCTGCTTTAGGAGGAAAGCTAGCGCATAAATCGGAGACCTCTGAGCGGCGTTTCCGAACCGGGCTGTTCGGTAAACCGGCGGAGGTAACTACCTGGCCGCTATGCCGGGTGGTGCGTCGAGCTTCATGTTGCTGGGTCTTTACAAGAAATTTGGGATCCAAGTAAGCAAGAGGATGAGAAAATTTAATTTTCCGGTTTGCTTGGCGAGATCTTTTCAAAGGCAAAGGAACTGCATCAGAAGAAAGAATAGTTACCTTAGGGCCTTCAGCATTACTCGCTTCAGCGTCGTCCTGACAAATATCATCATCAATAAGACGTATAAAAAGTAAGCCAACTGAATCAAGGTCTACCCCAAGGTCCGGATTACCCACATCATCCTCCTCTAAATCCGGGGTAGAGGAAGCGTTGTTCCTTTTCTTCTGAGCGGGCTTCTTCACCCTTGTTTTGGGTCGGGTTACCTTTTCGGTCGGCTCTTGAAACTTCTTGCTCCAAAACGGATCATCTCCCTGTCTCAGAAAGGACTGGAGTTAACAAAATGTATATAAGGAGATCATAACTTCTATAACAAACAGAGGTGAGATGCTTACAGCAGGTGGTTTGTTTATAGCACAAAAGGGAAGCAGGCCAGTTCGGGCGCAAACATATTCCGGTTCATTCAGCATCTTTTTCACAGCTTCAGTAACTTCGTCTTCCGTCAGCTGAATGTTGCAGTGCCTCAAAGGATCATCAACCCGGCCCGTGTATTGGCACATTAAACCGGAGCGAATGCTAAGGGGCAGGATGCTCCATGAAATCCAGCAACGGGCAAGATCCACCCCCGTTAAACCGTTGTCCATGAAGGCTCTGAGCTTGGACAGCTGAGGGGCATACTTACTCCTCTCTTTGGCGGTCAGTCTTGGGGGGAAGGGGTGTGTATTGCTAAGTCTCTCTGGATGAAAGCCAGGCAGAGGATTTTCTTCAGCAGGAGAAGTATCCTTGCAATAGAACCAAGTGTGATTCCATTCTTGCGGATGACTATGCAACTTGGCATGAGGATAGGTCACTTCTTTCCTCTTTTGAATCGCCATACCACCCAGTTCCATATTAGGGCCGTCGGTGAATTCAGTACGTCGGTTCAAATGAAAACAGTCTCGGAACAGCTCTACGGTAGGTTCCTCCTGGAAGTACACCTCACAAAGCACTTGAAAATGGCAGATATTCGTGACTGAGTTTGGTCCAACATCTTGTGGGCGCAGCCTAAAATTAGCCAGGACGTCCCGATAAAATTTTGAACCGGGTGGATTAAAACCCCGGGCCAGGTGATCCGCAAACACCACCACTTCTCCCTCCTGTGGGGTAGGAGGACATTCATCCCCTGGAACCCTCCAATGGATGGCATTTTTGCTACTCAAAGCGCCAGTCAGAACTAAGTTGTTTAATTGGGTCTCAGTGATGCGAGAGGGAACCCAGTTGCATTCGTACACCTGTTTTGCCATGAGGAAATCTACAAGACAAAGGTATTCCGGTTTGAGAACAAGTGTGATTGTAAACCGAAGATGCTCTTATATAGAGTGAAGTTATCTACAATGATATCATCTAGCGGTTCATCAAGGGGACTAATGGATATATGGATTGGGTTGCTCGCTGTGCTAGAAGTTAAACCGACCAGATCTAACAGTTGTGAATATGAAAGCAGAAACAGATCCCGTGCGGATTCTTTCAAAACAATGGATCTACAGCTAGGGCGAAAAAGAAATAAAAATATGAGGTTTGGCTCACAGCAGAACAACCTAGGTTCGACAAGCAGGGAAATGAGTGGGATCTAAGGAGATGAGTACAGATTTATGGCGAATACTGAGAGGGACTACAAATCACAATATAGGTATCGTCATCTGTTTGCAAAAGCTGTTATGAAGATGAACAAGGAACAGTGGCAGGAGGACGAACCCTAGAACAGATCTAAAGCAAGAGGAACAGAAGCCTTACCGGAATCCAAACGGATGTGGAAGGTCGCCGCGATACTCTGGTCCGATCAGGGTGATGCAGCGGCCGGAGTTGATGCAGTAGCTGACGGCGGCGGCAGAGCTCCGAGGTCTGGGTCGCGAGGAAGACGAAAAAGGGGACGAAAGGGAGGAAAGGAAGATGGCCTTCAAGTCCTATTTATAAGGCGCGGCGCGCGTGCCCGGCGCGCGAATCCAGGGGCCGGTGATTTCGGGAGCCCAGCCGTCGCCCTGTTTATTGCGGATTAGTAAAAGGAGATGGTAACTTTGCGCTGACGTCATATCGGCTTACCGCAGCAAAAGGAGACGAAGAAACGGCGGTTTAACAGTTACTGGAAGACAGTTGAAGACAGAAATTCTTATTAAGGATTGACATGAACCTGTTCAAATCAATCTGGGGCCAAATGTTGGGGATATTGCTATTTGGGGTAAACCGGCCTATAGGGCCCAGGTTAGCTCCGTCAATGGACCCGAGATGTTAAAGCCCAAGGAGAAATAGAAGGGCCCGAAGCCTATAATCGGTTTAGAGGTTTACGGCGTAAACCGGCCTGAGGTAAACTTGCATTGTAAGTTAGGAATAGAGAGACCGACCCGGGCACGTTTATGAACCGGGGGTTGGAACTTTACAGACCGACGGGCGTCACCCGTGTATATAAGGGGACGACCCGACGACGGTTTAAGAGGAGAAGAACTCGAGGTTTAGGCGAAGCTTATCGCTCCCTAAACCCTCGAAACCCATCAATCCCATCACAACTAGACGTAGGCTTTTACCTTCATTGAAGGGGCCGAACTAGTATAAACACCGTGTCCTTGCGTCCGCTTTAACCCCTTCAAGTTAACCCGTTGCGATGGCTCCACGACTAAGTCCTTTCGCTAGGACATCTGTCGTGACAAATCCACGATAGGGCCGGCCTCGGCTGCCGCTCTAGTAAATATCTTATCCTCTTTGTACAAGGGAGAAGAGGAGGAATTCCTCTGCGTTGACCCGCAGGGCGGATTTACTATGTATAAACCTCCGAGTTGGGTAAGTGGACGATTTTGCTCGCCCATCCGCTTTATACTCCCATGATTAAATATGTAGTCTAACGACTTTGATGCAGGAACTGCATCAGGAAGTAAAGGATATAAGCAGCCGTCCTCCACAGCCCGAGGATCCAGAACGATCCCTCGATCCGGACTCTGAAGAGGATCCGGACATATCGGTGGAGCTAATTGATGGGGTGTTTCATCAGCTAAGCAAGGATAATACCTTGGTGGCCACTATGGCCGATTACCCAGGTTTAATCCCGGCCTCCCAGGTGACAAAGACCGAATCCTCATTCCCTTGAGAAGGACTCCATTCTCATGCTTTTCAGTTTTTCTGACAATAACCATGTTTTGCAGGGAAGGTTTCCGGGGCGAGAGGCCGAACCTGCGGTGGATAGCCAACGATGGGCCGCGGGGCCCCGTGGGGTAAAAAGAAATGTAGTCCGGACTCCGGACTGAGACGTCGGCGCAAAGGTGTAGTGCACCATCTATATCTCTGGTGTTATCCCTTCAGGGCATACTAACGCTCGTGCTCTCTTTAGGACGAAGAGACCTCGCCGGACTATATCCGGGGAGGTTGCCAATCGCGCCTCCACTAGCCACGCTCCGATGCCTGGCCCGGAAGCGGCGGCGAACACAAGGTGCGCACCGGACGCTCCTCCGGCAAAGGATGCGGACATGCTGTCTGCCACCAATTCCAAAGTGGAGAGTGCCATGAACCACGGGCATCGCCGGACAGTTCTTCGCGACGCTTGTTTTTCCCAAGAGGCATTGAATGCCTTCAATTCGGGAGATGCGTACCTCCGTGCCGCTCAAAATGGTTTAGCCAGAGCCACAGAGCAATATGTAAAAGACATACGGGTAAGAAAATTTTGGTAAATATATGTATATACCAGTAGCCCCCGAGACTTGAAACAGTTGGAACAACTGATTTAAGGATCATTTGTTATGCAGGTTCTTACAGAAAAGAATAGCCTACTCTCCCAGGAGCTGGAAGAGTGCAAAGCCCAACTTGAGGCCGCACGAGCCGCGGCAGGGGAGCCCAAAGAGACCCCCTCTAGTAATCCATGCTTCGAAAGATAAATGTGTTGCGAAGTGTGGCGTGGGTGTAAATCTGACAAATCATATTGCAGATGGCGTCGGAATTGATCCAAAGAGGCAACAACTCTTACGCCGGCTAAAGGCCGGTGAGAGTATGCTGACAAGGGTGAGGCAGGAGAAGAATGATCTTCAGGATGCCAACACCAAGCTGGACGTTGAACTGAAAGATGTTCGTGGCCAGCTGTCGGACTCCATGAAGGAGAATCAACGGCTTCAACACGGCATATTTAGTAAGTGCTTAAACGAACTTTGAAAAAAAAGTTCGGCGAGGAAGTCGACTAACAGAGTAATGTCTGTAGGTATGCTATCAGGTCGTCCTGCAGAGGAGATGCCCGGTTCTACGGGTGACCTTCTTCCCGAGCTCTCGCAACTGCACGAGCGAGTTCGGCAGGCGATGCGAGGCGTTGCCCAAGCCTTATGGCCTTCCCACTCCATGCCCGAGGGCCTTGGAGAGCTTGCGGAGAAGCTTAAGGGAGCTCGGCGACGCTTCCGGTTGTGGAAGATATCGGCCTGCCGACAAGGCGCTAGGGAGGCCTGGGCCATGGTGAAGACCCGGTTTACGAAGTCTTACCCAAACCACATGGCCGAGGTCGGACCTATGGGGCCTGATGGGAAGGAGATCCCTATAAGCTTAGTATACGGCCAAGTAGAATTGGCCGCAAAGTATTCCCAGCAGGACTGTAAATTAGACAGCCTGTTAGATGGTATAGAAGAGGAATACAATCAGTCAGAGTGACTATGTAATTTTTAATTGACATGTGTAATGCCTTCTAGCCGGATTGTATATCGTTTGTCATTGCCGACCTTTTCGCTTCTGCCACGGGACCTGACAGTCTGGAGTGTGTCCGAATACCCTACCGATTATATAGGAACCGGGGTATGCATGGAGACCAGGCGTAGGGGTCATTAGTGCTTTATAAGACAAGTGCCCAACTAGTTATGTTATATTACATGGTTAGTAAGAAGCATCTTCCAGAGAGAATAGTTCCGTTAAGGGTTCCTTTCTCTGGGAGGCATGCCCTAAAGTGCATGTCCGGAATGCAAATGCAGGAAAATCATCTGGGGGCATGTGTATAAAAAGTAAAAAAGGTTGTCTTTTAGTTCACCGACCGAATATTCCCTTAAGAACGCTAGCTTTCGGCTTCACCCAGTCTGAGGTACACATCCGGCTGATCCGGCAGTAACAATCGCAGAGGTGCTCCCTTTACCGCCTAGCAGAACAATCGGGAATGTAGGGGTAAGCACAGGAGCCAGGCAACCCAGCTTGGCCAAAACTTAAGTCATATCGATGCATATAATGGTGAAAAAAAGGTACATGCGGAAGTTTGACGCATGTGTTGGGCATGAAGCCCATATAGATAAGCTTCTGTTAAAGAAGCCCCCAGGTTTTACGAGCGCGGTAGTGTATCACTTAATGGGCCTTTAAGGGCTACAAGAGAAAAGAGGGGAAGAAGAGAAATGTAAGACAACAAATGTAAAAAATGGACAGAGGAAGGAGACAAACACAGAGTCCGGCGCTAGGCATAGAATCTTCGGAGACGGGCGGCGTTTCATGGGTTCGGCTCGAGTCGGTTATCCGACGCATCTCGCAGGCGGTATGCTCCACCGGTCAGGACTTGGTCGATTATGAAGGGACCTTCCCACTTGGGCTTGAGTTTGTCCTTTTTCTTATCCGGCAGGTGTAGAACTAGTTCGCCAACATTGTAATTTTTGGCCCGTACTTCTCTGCTTTGATATCTTCGAGCCTGCTGTTGATAAAATGCGGAACGGGCTTTTGCCACGTTACGCTCCTCCTCCAAGGCGTCCAAGTTGTCCTGCCGATCGATCTCAGCTTCTCTTTCTTCGTACATGCGCACTCGAGGTGAGTCATGAATTATGTCGCAAGGCAGAACTGCCTCTGCGCCGTACACCATAAAGAATGGTGTGTATCCGGTGGTACGATTCGGCGTGGTCCGCAGCCCCCAGAGTACGGAGTCGAGCTCCTCTACCCAGTGCGTGTTAGATTCCTTGAGGGACCGCACTAGTCTGGGTTTAATACCGCTCATGATAAGACCATTTGCATGTTCGACCTGGCCGTTAGTTTGTGGGTGATAGACGGAAGCATAGTCGAGCTTGATGCCCATGTTTTTGCACCAGAGTTTTACCTCGTCGGCGGTGAAGTTTGTGCCGTTATCAGTGATGATGCCGTGGGGGACGCCGTAACGGTGTACAACCCTGGATATGAAGTCTATCACAGGTCCGGATTCGGCCGTCTTAACAGGCTTGGCTTCTATCCATTTGGTGAACTTATCCACCATGACCAGTAAGTATTTTTGCTTGTGGGTTCCGCCTTTAAGGGGTCCAACCATGTCAAGCCCCCAGACCGCAAAAGGCCAAGTGATGGGGATAGTTCGGAGGGCGGTGGGTGGCATATGGCTTTGGTTTGCAAAAAAGCTGGCAACCAACGCATCATTGGACCAAGTCCTGAGCGTCTGCTCGGGCCGTCGGCCAGTAAAAGCCCGTATGGAAAGCCTTGCTTACGAGGGACCGAGCTGCAGCGTGGTGGCCACCGAGTCCGGCATGAATTTCAGCCAGCAGGTTCCGCCCTTCCTCTTCGGAGATGCACCTTTGAAGGACTCCGATAGTGCTTTTCTTATAAAGCTCTCCCTCGTGGACTTTATAGGCTTTAGATCGCCGCACTATGCAGCGTGCCTCGTTTTGTTCCTCTAGGAGTTCCTGCCTAGTAAGGTAGGCTAGGAATGGTTCTGTCCACGGGGCGATGACTGCCATTATTATGTGGGCTGAAGGTGTAATTTCGGTGGCAGAGCCTCCAATTATGTTAGATTGTTCGGCGTCGAGTGGTGCGGTTAGGTCCGGGTTGTTATCTGCGGGTTCCCCCTCCCATGCTACGGATGGCTTGAACAATCTTTCTAAAAAGATGTTGGGGGGACTGCATCGCGTTTTGCTCCAATGCGTGCCAGGACATCCGCTGCCTGATTGTTTTCTCGGGCTATATGATGAAATTCCAACCCTTCGAACCGAGCTGACATTTTTAGGACGGTGTTGCGGTAAGCTGCCATTTTTGGATCCTTGGCGTCGAAGTCTTCGTTTATTTGGGATATCGCGAGGTTCGAGTCCCCGCGTACCTCTAGGCGTTTAATGCCCATGGATACTGCCATCCGGAGACCATGTAGGAGGGCCTCATATTCGGCTGCATTGTTGGAGTCCGTGTACATGATCTGGAGCACATATTGAACTGTGTCTCCTGTGGGGGACGTCAAGACGACGCCAGCCCCTAGTCCGGCCAACATTTTGGAGCCGTCGAAATGCATGATCCAGTTTGAATATGTGCCGTACTCTTTAGGGAGCTCGGCCTCCGTCCATTCTGCGACGAAGTCGGTCAAAACTTGCGATTTAATACCTCGCCATGGCTTATAGGTTATATCGAACGGGAGGAGCTCGATGGCCCATTTTGCGATCCGGCCCGTTGCATCGCGATTGTTGATAATATCGTTGAGTGGTACTTCCGAGGCTACTGTTATGGAACACTCTTGAAAGTAGTGTCGTAGCTTCCGGGATGCCATGAATACCGCGTATGCAATCTTTTGATAATGCGGGTACCGTGATTTGCATGGAGTGAGGATAGTGGACACGTAGTAGACCGGCCTTTGAAGGGGGAGTTTGTGTTTGTACGTTTCCCGCTCGACGGCGAGCACTGCGCTGACAACTTGATGAGTTGCTGCAATGTACAATAGCATTGGTTCGCCGGTGTTTGGCGCGGCGAGGACTGGGTTTGTTGCCAATATGGCTTTTATTTCATCAAGTCCGACCATGGCAGCATCCGTCCACTCGAAGTGTTCGGTGCGCCAAAGGAGGCGATAAAGGGGCAGTGCCTTTTCTCCCAAGCGAGAGATAAAGCGGCTTAGAGCCGCCACGCATCCGGTTAATTTTTGTATTTGTTTGAGGTCCTTTGGGATATCCAGTTGCAACAAAGCTCAGATCTTGGCTGGATTTGCTTCAATTCCTCTACCGGATACAATGAAGCCCAAAATCTTTCCGGCTGGAACGCCGAAAACGCATTTTCCCGGGTTGAGCTTGATGTCGTATTTTCGGAGGTTGTCGAATGTTAGCCTCAAGTTGTCTACTAGAGATTCGACATGTCTTGTTTTGACGACCACATCATCCATGTACACCTCTACTGTCTTGCCGATCTGGTTTGCCAGACATGTCTGAATCATGCGCTGATAAGTTGCGCCGGCGTTTTTCAGCCCGAAGGGCATTGTGTTGAAGCAGAATGGGCCGTATGGTGTGATGAATGCCGTTGCGGCTTGGTCTGATTCCGCCATCTTTATTTGATGGTAACCAGAGTATGCGTCGAGGAAACACAACGAATCGTGTCCTGCGGTGGCATCGATAATTTGATCGATACGGGGGAGGGGGAAGGGATCCTTGGGGCAAGCCTTGTTAAGGTCCTTAAAATCAACACACAGGCGCCAGGATTTGTCCTTTTTTGGTACCATCACCAGGTTTGCTAGCCAGTCCGGATGTTTTGTGTCTCTAATGAATCCGGCCTCCAATAGCTTGGCTAGATCCTCTCCCATGGCCTGTCTTTTGGGTTCAGAAAAACGCCGAAGGGCTTGTTTGACAGGTTTGAATCCTTTTAGGATATTTAAGCTGTGTTTGGCCAGTCTGCGTGGGATTCCTGGCATGTCTGAAGGGTGCCAGGCGAAGATGTCCCAATTTTCGCGTAGAAATTCTGACAGTGCGGCATCCACATCAGGGTTTAATCGTGCCCCGATGGAAGATGTTTTGTTGGGGTCTGTTGGATGGACCTGGAATTTGACTATTTCGTCCGCTGGCTTGAAGGATGTGGACTTGGATCTCTTGTCGAGTATCACATCATCCCTGTTAACCGTGGAGCGCAGCGCAGTCAGTTCCTCAGCCGCTAAGGCTTCGGATAGTGCCTCAAGGGCCAATGCGGCTGTCTTGTTTTCGGCACGGAGCGCTATGTCCGGATCACTAGCGAGAGTGATAATTCCGTTCGGCCCAGGCATCTTGAGCTTCATGTACCCGTAATGGGGTATTGCTTGGAAGATTGTAAATGCTTCCCGCCCTAGTAGGGCGTGATATCCGCTACCGAACGGGGCCACCTGAAACGTGACCTCTTCGGACCTGTAATTATCCGCGTGCCGAACACCACATCTAGTGTGATTTTTCCTGTGCAGCGCGCTTACTGACTGGGGATTATTCCTCTAAAGGTTGTGCTGCTTCGCTCGATGCGGTTCTAGTCTAATCCCATTTTTGAAGGGTTTCCTCGTAAATGAGGTTCAATCCACTGCCTCCATCCATGAGTACCTTGGTAAGGCAAAAGCCGTCCACTATTGGACTGAGGACCAACGCGGCTGGTGCTCGGGCTGTTCGGAATTTAGGTTCATCGCTTGCGTTGAAGGTAATAGCTATGTCGCTCCATGGGTTTACTGTTGCTATCTGATAGACTTCGGCAAGGCTGCGGAGTGTTCTTTTTCGCATATTGTTTGATGCGAAAGTCTCGAAGACTGTGAGAACGGTACTGGTGTCCCCGGGATGGCTTTCTGCGGCCTCCGAAATTAAGAGGTCCTCGCCAATTTTGGCCACCTGCCGGAGTATCCAACATGCTCTAAGGCTGTGAGTTGGTGTGGCGTCCTCTGTACTATGGATTTTACAGTGTCCATCAAGCCATCTTTCCAGTACGGTTCCATGCTCTATAGAGGATTTTGGTTTTTTGGTGTTTGACCCGGGTGTCTTACCATGATGCACCCTCTTTGTTCGGACGAGATTGCTGTTCAGGGCCGGATTATCCCAAAATTTTATTTCGGTTCTCCAGGCGCTTTCCATCGCACAGTACTTTGGTACTATGGACGCCAAGTCAGCGAAGCGTGTAATATCACGACGACTTATGGTGTTAAGGATTCCCTCGTCCGTGCAATTACTGCAGAAGATTGAGATTGCGTCTCCCTCACGACAGTCCTTTATCCTGTTCATAACCAGGAGGAATCTGGCCCAATAATGATGTACTGTTTCCTCGGGCTGTTGCCTGATTTGGGAGAGATCGCTTATTTTCGGGTGGGCGGGTGGCGTTGAATCTGAAACCTCACCCAATATAAGATTCATAGGTCGAAGAGCTTCCGAACTCTGAAGTTCGGATTCTTGGATGTTGTACAATGAGTCTAGCCCGTTGCCTGATTCTATGCCCAGGTCTTGAGTTACATCCTCCCCTCCGCGGGTATTCGGCTTGGAGGGGTCGGGAATTCGGACGTAGCTAGTCCTTAAAATAGATGAAGGGTCGCCGCACTGCGCCTCTACCACGGCGACGTGGTGGGTGACCTGGGGAGATTTAATTTCTCTTATATCGGGTTTAAGCCCAACCTGGTCGTAATCCATGGCGACCCCCAGGGCGGCGATGCGATCCAAGAGCTCATTTACGGAAGAGAGCTCCATCGGATCTAGCTGCTCGACAAGTTCCGAGCTGACGTGAAGGTTGCTTTTGATGACCCGAGAGGTCACCGTTGGCGCAACGGCCGAATAGGCGGTCATGAGGAAACCACCTAGCCGGAGAGTTTGGCCGACAGCCAAGGCTCCCTTAGTGACGGCGCCGTCTTTAAAGACGGGAGGAGGCATCCTTCCTGATTGCGACGGCACAGTGGAACTCTCAATGAAAGCACCAATGTTGGTGTCAAAACCGGCGGATCTCGGGTAGGGGGTCCCGAACTGTGCGTCTAGGCCGGATGGTAACAGGAGACAAGGGAGACGAAGTTTACCCAGGTTCGGGCCCTCTCGATGGAGGTAAAACCCTACTCCTGCTTGATTAATATTGATGATATGGGTAGTACAAGAGTAGATCTACCACGAGATCAAGGAGGCTAAACCCTACAAGCTAGCCTATGGTATGATTGTTGTATGATGAAGTTGTTCTACGGACTAAAACCCTCCGGTTTATATAGACACCGGATAGGGTTAGGGTTACACAAAGTCGGTTACAATGGTAGGAGATCTTGAATATCCGCATCGCCAAGCTTGCCTTCCACGCCAAGGAAAGTCCCATCCGGACACGAGACGAAGTCTTCAATCTTGTATCTTCATAGTCCTAGAGTCCGGCTGAAGGTATTGTCCGGCTATCCGAACACCCCCCTAATCCAGGACTCCCTCACCTATCAAGGGACGTTCCTTCACATGGAGCAACATGCAGATGGACCCTCTTTTAGAACAATTGGATTGGTTTTTTACTAGCACCAACTGGACCACGTCTTACCCAAAAACTTTGGTTAAACCACTCGGTAAGCCAGTCTCCGATCACATTCCCTGTGTGGTTAACATTGAAACCAATATTCCTAAATCCAAACTATTCCGCTTTGAATCCTTCTGGGTCCAACATCTGGGCTTCATGCAAATTGTTGAATCTTCTTGGGCTAAACCGGTGCACTCCTCCAACACTGCCACCATTTTGTGCCGAAAATTCAAAACTCTGAGACGTGACCTTAAACATTGGAGCAAAGGTATTTCTAAGCTATCTGTGTCTATTGAGAACTCAAATAAAGCCCTTTGTGAGCTTGATGAGCTTGAAAACAAATGGACATTATCCATACCTGAAGCTAATTTTCGGAGAATCCTCAAGGCACACATCATAAGATTGTTACGATATCAACAAGCTTATTGGAAAAAGCGATGCACTATCAGATGGGTCAAGTTCGGGGACGAGCCTTCCAAGTTTTTCCAGGCCTTGGCCTCTGAAAGATATAGGAAGAACAACATTGCTACTCTAACAGCACCAGATGGCACCTTCGTGGAGGATCATACAGGAAAAGAGTCTATAATCTTCCAAACATTTAAAGGAAGGATTGGAACATCACGACCTTACAATATGAAATTCAATCTTGCCAGACTAATCAGGAAATGCAACGGACTCGATGAGCTGACCATTCCTTTCACACATGAGGAGATTGACAAAGTTGTGAGAGAAATGCCCGCTGACAGAGCTCCGGGTCCGGATGGATTTAATGGTTTATTCTTAAAACGATGTTGGCCAATCATCAAGAATGATTTTTATAACCTGTGCAATCAATTCCATAATGTACAGCTCAATTTGGAAAGTATTAATGAGGGCTTCATCACCCTCATCCCCAAAGTTGGGTCTCCTGAATCTCTCAATGACTATCGACCGATAACGCTTCTTAACTGTTGTCTCAAAGTGGTTACAAAAATCTTGGCTAATAGACTTCAAAAGGTCATCCTCAAAATCATGCACAAGAACCAATATGGATTTCTTAAAGGCCGGACTATACAAGACTGTCTTGCATGGGCTTACAAATACATATATCAATGTCAATCTTCCAAAAAAGAAATCATGCTTCTCAAGTTAGATTTCACAAAAGCATTTGATACGATTGAACATGAGGCAATGATTGAAATCATGAAAAGCATGGGATTCAATGACAAATGGCTGGGATGGATTAGATGCATCTTCTCCTCGGGCAAATCTTTGGTTCTTCTTAATGGCACTCCTGGTCGGCAGTTCTACTGCAAATGTGGCATGAGACAGGGGGACCCCCTCTCCCCACTAATCTTTGTGCTTGCGGCTGACCTCTTGCAAGCGGCCATAAATGATGCTTTTGCGCGCAACTTGATCCACCTGCCGTTTCCATCCCCACACCAGAAAGATTATCCAGTAATTCAATACGCAGATGACACCATCTTGGTCATGCCCGCATGCACCCAGCAAGCTACTACCATCAGGGACATCTTAAATGACTGTGCTACATCCATTGGGTTGAAAATAAATTTCCATAAATCCACTCTTATCACAATGAATTGTGACCCGGAAAAAACTCAGGAAATAGCAAATATCTTTGGATGTGTCATTGGCAAGCTACCATTTACCTATTTGGGCCTCCCACTTGGAACTACACGTCCAACAATTATCGAGCTCATGCCACTGGTTTGCTCCATGGGAAGAAGACTAACTGCCACTCTAAACATGATATCCTACGGTGGCAAATTATCACTTCTTAACTCTGTGATAACCTCATTGATCATTTTTGCTATATGCACACTTAGACTACCAACCAAGATCATTGAACTGCTGGACAAGATTAGAAGAAAGTGCTTGTGGACTAAGAAAACTGAGCAAGGTGACAAATGCAACTCCCTAGCCACCTGGAACATGGTCTGCCTACCCAAAGAGTGCGGTGGCCTTGGTGTAATTGACATCAGAATCCAAGGAGACGCCCTCTTACTCAAATATTTACATAAATTCTATAACAGGTGGGATGTTCCTTGGGTCCAGCTTATCTGGAATACATACTACACTAACCGAATTCCACATGCCTCAGACACATGTGGATCTTTCTGGTGGCGAGATGTCGCAAAACTCATGCCCATCTATAGGGGGATCTCTACTATCCAGGTAGCGAATGGCAATAATGTTCTCTTCTGGAAGGATTCTTGGACAGACAATATCATGGCTGAAAACTATCCCCGTGCGTTCTCCTACGCCATAAATGAAGACGTGTCAGTCAAGGATCTCTTGTCCATAACGGCATTACGAGAGGCGTTTCACCTTCGACTTTCAAAACAAGCCCATGCTGAAGTTCGACAAATGCAATTTGACCTCACTGCGATTACCTTATCTGATGAGGTAGATGTTTGGATATATGCATGGGGGTCAGATCAATTCACAGCTCATAGATACTATACATTCTACTTCAGAGATGTTTGAGCGCATGAGGCCTTTGGCTGGATTTGGAAGTCAAGATCCACCATGAAGATTAAGGTTTTCGGGTGGTTGCTTCTGGCTGATCGCCTTAATACCAGGAATATGCTCAAATGACGTCATTACAACATTGGCGATGACCACAACTGTATCCTTTGTGGACTGCAAATTGAGGAAACCCTGGAGCACTTATTCTTCGAATGCCAATTCAGCGTACAATGTTGGACAAGTCTGGCACTCTCCTAGCCGCAAGGGATGTCACGCTTTCAAAATGTGGTTATGGCCAAACAACACTGGAATAGACCTCTATTCATGGAGATGTTTCTGCTGGCAGCATGGAGTTTGTGGAAGGAACGCAACAATAAACACTTCAGGGGGATTGTCCCAACAAAACTCTCTTGGCTAGACAGATTTAAGAAAGATTTCTTTCTCCTAACCTATAGGGTCAAGGAAAAACATAAACACCTCATCCCTATCATCCTTATTTCTGTAATCTAGCCCCCCTCTGATACCCCAAATGGGGTGTTGACACATGTACATCCATCATGTAAATTGTATATCACCATTTTAATACAGGCATAACAGTGGGAGGTTCTCCTAATGTTCACAGGCTAAAAAAAAACATGTTGCACAAGCTTGGGAGAGAATGAAATTAATGATACGTAATTACCCTACTCATGGTTTAAATTTGTGGATGATTATACAAAAATTTTATGCCGGATTGAATTTTGCTTCTAGAAATCTTTTAGATTCGGCCGCGGGAGGCACTTTTATAGAAATCACTTTAGGAGAAGCTACTAAACTCCTAGATAATACTATGGCTAATTATTCTCAATGGCACACTGAAAGATCTACTAATAAAAGAGTGCATGCGATAGAAGAAATTGATGTTTTGAGTGAAAAGATGGATGAACTTGTGAAATTATTTGCTACTAAGAGTGTTTCTTCCGATCCTAATGATATGCCTTTGTCTACTTTGATTGAGAATAATAATGAATCTATGGATGTGAATTTTGTTGGTAGGAATAATTTTGGTAACAACGCGTATAGAGGGAACTTTAATTCTAGGCCTTATCCTAGAAATCCTTCTAATAACTATGGAAATTCCTACAACAACTCTTATGGAAATTTTAATAAGATACCTTCTGAATTTGAGACTAGTGTTAAAGAATTTATGAATTTACAAAAGAATTTTAATGCTTTGCTTGAAGAGAAATTGCTTAAAGTTGATGATTTGGCTAGGAACATTGATAGAATTTCTCTTGATGCTGATTCTTTAAAGCTTATATCTATTCCTCTTAAGCATGATATCAACGAGTCTCTCAAAGCCATGAGAATTTCTATTGATGAGTGCAAGGAAAGAACCACTAGTATGCATGCTACGAAAGATGCCTTTATTAAAACGTGTTCTTCCCTATGAAAATAAAGATGAAGATCTAAAAGTTATTGATGTGTCCCCTATAAATCTTTGTTTTGCAATATGAATCTTGATAATGATGGGATTGATTATGATCCACCCTTACCTAGAAGGCGTTCCAAAAATTCGGAGTTTTTAGATCTTGATGCTAAAAGTGATGAAAGTGGGAAAACCCTCGATGTTGCTAAACCCACTATTTTGGATTTCAAGGAATTTAATTATGAAAATTGCTCTTTAGTTGATTGTATTTCCTTGTTGCAATCCGTGCTAAATTCTCCTCATGCTTATAGTCAAAATAAAGCCTTTACCGAACATATCGTTGATGCATTGATGCAATCTTATGAAGAAAAACTTGAGTTGAAAGTTCCTATCCCTAGAAAACTTTATGATGAGTGGGAACCTACTATTAAAATTAAAATTAAAGATCACGAGTTTTATGCTTTGTGTGATTTGGGTGCTAGTGTTTCCACTATTCCCAAAACTTTGTGCGATTTGCTACATTTCCGTGATTTTGATGATTGCTCTCTAAATTTGCACCTTGCGGACTCCACTATGAAGGAACCTATGGGAAGAATTAATGATGTTCTTATTGTTCCAAATAGGAATTATGTGCCAGTAGATTTTATCGTTCTTGATATAGATTGCAATCCTTCATGCCCTATTATTCTTGGTAGACCTTTCCTTAGAACGGTTGGTGCAATTATTGATATGAAGGAAGGGAATATTAGATTCCAATTTCCATTAAAGAAAGGCATGGAACACTTCCCTAGGACGAAAATAAAATTACCATATGAATCTATCATGAGAGCCACTTATGGATTACCCACCAAAGATGGCAATACCTAGATCTATCCTTGTTATGCCTAGCTAGGAGCGTTAAACGATAGCGCTTGTTGGGAGGCAACCCAATTTTATTTTTAGTTTTTTTGCTTTTGCTTCTTTTTAGGAATAAATATTTGATCTAGCCTTTTGTTAGATGTGTTTTTATGTTTTAATTAGTGTTTGTGCCAAGTTAGACCTATATGATCTTCTTGGATGATAGTTATTTGATCTTGCTGTAATTTCTAGAATCTTTCTGTTCATGAAAACAATTGTTAAAAATCACCATAACGTGATAAAATACTGATTCCAATTGCTGCTGATCAATAAAAAAATTGTCTAGGTCGTCCTATTTTGGTAGAATTTTTGGAGTTCCAGAAGTTTGCGTTAGTTACAGATTACTACAGACTGTTCTGTTTTTGACAGATTCTGTTTTTCGTGTGTTGTTTGCTTATTTTGATGAATCTATGGCTAGTAAAATAGTTTATAAACCATAGAGAATTTGGAATACAGTAGGTTTAACACCAATATAAATAAATAATGAGTTCATTACAGTACCTTGAAGTGGCCTTTTGTTTTCTTTCGCTAACGGAGCTCATGAGATTTCTATTGAGTTTTGTGTTGTGAAGTTTTCAAGTTTTGGGTGAAATCTTTTGATGGATTATGGAACAAGGAGTGGAAAGAGACTAAGCTTGGGGATGCCCATGGCGCCCCCAAGATAATATAAGGACACCAAAAAGTCAAAGCTTGGGGATGCCCCGGAAGGCATCCCCTCTTTCGTCTACTTCCATCGGTAACTTTACTTGGAGCTATATTTTTATTCACCACATGATATGTGTTTTGCTTGGAGCGTCTTGTATGATTTGAGTATTTGTTTGTTAGTTTACCACAATCGTCCTTGCTGTACACACATTTTGAGATAGCCATACATGATTTTTAATTTGATAGAATACTCTATGTGCTTCACTTATATCTTTTTGAGCTATATAGTTTTGCTCTAATACTTCACCTATATCTTTTAGAGCACGGTGGTGGATTTGTTTTATAGAAACTATTGATCTCTCATGCTTCACTTAGATTATTTTGAGAGTCTTAAATAGCATGGTAATTTTCTTAAATAAACTAATATGCTTGGTATTCAAGATTTGTAAAACTTCCTTATGAGTGTGTTGAATACTAAGAAAAGTTTGATGCTTGATAATTGTTTTGAGATATGAAGATGGTGATATTAGAGTCATGCTAGTTGAGTAGTTGTGAATTTGAGAAATACTTTGTTAAAGTTTGTGATTCCCGTAGCATGCACGTATGGTGAACCGTTATGCGATGAAGTCGGAGCATGATTTATTTATTGATTGTCTTCCTTATGGGTGGCGGTCGGAGACGAGCGATGGTCTTTTCCTACCAATCTATCCCCCTAAGAGCATGTGCGTAATTCTTTGCTTTGATAACTTGTAGATTTTTGCAATAAGTATATGAGTTCTTCATGACTAATGTTGAGTCCATGGATTATACGCACTTTCCTTCCTTCCACCTTTGCCAGCCTCTCTAATACCGCGCACCTTTCGTCGGTATCATACACCCATCATATACCTTCCTCAAAACAGCCACCATACCTACCTATCATGGCATTTCCATAGCCATTCCAAGATATATTGCCATGCAACTTTCCACCGTTCCGTTTATTATGACACGCTCCATCATTGTCATATTGCTAGCATGATCATGTAGTTGACATTGTATTTGTGGCAAAGCCATCGTTCATAATTGTTTCATACATGTCACTCTTGTTTCATTGCATATCCCGGTACACCGCCGGAGGCATTCATATAGAGTCATACTTTGTTCTAAGTATCGAGTTGTAATTGTTGAGTTGTAAGAAAAATAAAAGTGTGACGATCATCATTTTTAGAGCATTGTCCCAAGTGAGGAAAGGATGATGGAGACTATGATTCCCCCACAAGTCGGGATGAGACTCCCAATGAAAAAAAGAGGCCATAAAAAAGGAGAGAAAAGGCCCAAATTAAAAAAATGAGAGAAAAAGAGAGAAGGGACAATGTTACTATCCTACCACACTTGTGCTTCAAAGTAGCACCATGATCTTCATGATAGAGAGTCTCTTATTTTGTCACTTTCATGTACTAGTGGGGTTTTTTCATTATAGAACTTGCCTTGTATATTCCAATGATGGGCTTCCTCAAAATGCCCTAGGTCTTCATGAGCAAGTGAGTTGGATGCACACCCACTTAGTTTCTTTTGTTAAGCTTTCATATACTTATAGCTCTAGTGCATCCGTTGCATGGCAATCCCTACTCACTCACATTGATATCTATTGATGGGCATCTCCATAGCCCGTTGATACGCCTAGTTGATGTGAGACTATCTTCTCCATTTTTGTCTTCTCCACAACCACCATTCTATTCCACATATAGTGCTATATCCATGGCTCACGCTCATGTATTGCGTGAAGATCGAAAACGTTTTGAGAATGTCAAAATTATGAAACAATTGCTTGGCTTGTCATCGGGGTTGTGCATGATTTAAATACTTTGTGTGGTGAAGATAGATCATAGCCAGACTATATGATTTTGTAGGGATAACTTTTTCTTTGGCCATGTTATTTTGAGAAGACATGATTGCTTTGTTAGTATGCTTGAAGTATTATTATTTTTATGTCAATATAAACTTTTGTCTTGAATCTTTCGGATCTGAATATTCATACCACAATTAAGAAGAATTACATTGAAATTATGCCAAGTAGCACTCCACATAAAAAATTATTTTTTATCATTTACCTACTTCAGGACGGGCAGGAATTAAGCTTGGGGATGCCTGATTTCACTACTGGAATCAGCTAATTTGCCATCTGCCAGATCTTTGCCGTCCGCTAGCTGACGGCAAAGAAGCTCTTTGCCATCAGCTACCCAAAAGCGGACGGCAAAGAAGCTCTTTGCCGTCCGCTAGCTCTTTGCCGTCCGCCAGCGGACGGCAAAGAGAGAGGTGGCCCCCACCCCCCGCCGGTTTGGAAAAAATTTAACGTTCCACCTCTTTGCCGTCCGCCGGCGGAGGCAAAGAGGCACAAGGGCGGACGGCAAAGAGGGGCGGACGGCAAAGAGCTTCACATACTAACGGCCCGTTACCCCCGCCCCTCTCTTTTCTCCTTCTTCTCCTCGCCCCGCCACAGTTCCCACCCCACCCGCCGCCGCCGCCGCCCGCCTCGCGCCGCCGCCTCTCGCCCCCGCCGCCGCCGCCCCGTCGCCCCCGCAGCCCCGGCCCCCCGGCGCCCCGGCCCCCCCGCGCCCCAGCCCCCCTTCGCCCCGCGCCCCACCGCCCCTGGCCCGGCCCCCCGCCGCCCCAGGCTGCCCCCGCGCCCCGGCCAGCTCCTCCACCGGGGGCCTCCTCCACCGCCCCAGCCAGCTCCTCCACCACCCCGCCCCCCTCCTCCACCGGTCCTGCCCCAGGTGAGCCCCCCTCATTTTTTTCTTTTTTTTTTTCTGTTTTTTTCCTTTTTAGTTTTAGTTTAGATTTACTTTTAGTTTTAGGTTTAGATTTAGTTTTATTAGTTTTAGGTTTTCTGTTTTATTAGTTTTAGGTTTATGTTTAGTTTAGTTTTAGTTTTAGTTTTAGTTTTAGTTTTAGTTTTAGGTTTAGTTTAGTTTGAGGAAAGAAGAAGAAGAAGAGAGAAAAAGAGGAGAGGAGGAGAAGAAGAAGAGGAAAAAGGAAAGGAAGAAGAAGAAGAGGAGGAGGAGGAGAAAAAAGAAGAAGAGGAAGAAGAAGAAGAAGAAAAAAGAGGAGAGGAGGAGAAGAAGAAGAAGAGGAAAAAGGAAAGGAGGAGGAAGAAGAAGAAGAAGAAGAAGAAGAAGAAGAAGAAGAAGGAAAAAAAGGAAGAAAAGGAAGAATAGGAAGAAGAAGAAAAGGAAAAAAGAGGGGAAAAACCCGACCCGACACGGCACCCCGACCCGACATGGCACCCCGACCCCGACAAGGCACCCCGACACGACACCCCGACCCCTAGACCCCGACCCCGACACCCCGACCCCGACCCCGACCTCGACGCCCCGACCCCGACCGCGACCCCGACACCCCGACCCGGAGCCTGACCCGACACCCCGACCCCGACACCGACACGGCACCCCGACCCCGACACCGACACGGCACCCCGACCCCTAGACCCCGACCCCGACCCCGACCCCGACACCCCGACCCAGACCCCGACACCCCGACCCCGAGCCTGACCCGACACCCCGACCCCGACCCCGACACCCCGACCCCGACCCCGACCCCGACACCCCGACCCCGAGCCTGACCCGACACCCCGACCCCGACACCGACACGGCACCCCGACCCCGACACCCCGACCCCGAGACCCCGACCCCGACACTGACACGGCACCCCGACCCGACACCCCGACCCCGAGACCCCGACCCCGACCCCGACCCTGACACCCCGACCACGAGCCTGACCCGAGACCCCGACTCCGACACCGACACGGCACCCCGACCCCGACCCGGCACCCCGACCCGACACCCCGACCCCGAGACCCCGAGAAACCGACCCCGAGACCCCGAGACACCGACAGGACACCCCGACCACCGACACCTCCCGAAAAGGTGTTCTTTGGCCTTCCAGAGGCCGACGGGGTCATATATTTGTGAATTATTAGTTAGGTCATATATTTTTCAATTTTGTTATGAAAAACATCATATATAATTGTGTTGATCATGTAGTTTTAAATGTGCAGTTGTTTCATCGCTGCGAGGTTTGGTGTTCGACGACCTCGCTGTGCGTTTGACGAGCTCTGCCCCTTCGTTCGTGGGTGAGCACAAATGACAAGTCCTCATCCCCCATTAATTATTTGATCTATTCCGATGAAACTTGATAGCTAACTATATATGTGTCTTGAATCATCAGTATGCGTAACCAATATGTGTCTCCTGTTCGAAAGCGTCATAGTTATAAATATGCATGCATTTGCATATTTATAACCTTGATTCGTTTTCCCATATGCTTTGCTCCGGATCCGACGCATAAATTTTGTCAGTGCCTCCCCTGTTGTTCTCCGGGTACACATCCTCTCTGTTTATTG
Organism: Aegilops umbellulata; assembly: GCA_032464435.1. Classification (NCBI taxonomy): domain Eukaryota; kingdom Viridiplantae; phylum Streptophyta; class Magnoliopsida; order Poales; family Poaceae; genus Aegilops; species Aegilops umbellulata. The sequence goes on from CP136054.1 coordinate 318,284,571, forward strand.
CAGAGACGTGTATCAGGAGAACAGCGGGGAGGTGCTGCCGAAATTTTGCGTCGGATCCGGAGCATAGCATGGGAAAATGAACCCAATCTACACATACACGGGTGGGATTAGGACCTATCATTACCTATTAGAGTGTAGGTTGCATGGACGTAATAAAATTGACAAAGTAGATCAACTGATGAATATATACATGGTGAATTACATATATAATTGTTGTGTGTCCAGTAGCTCTGAAAGTCAAGATGAGTGACCGTGCTTGGATGTATACCGGTCACACTGGTCAGAACAAATGGAGCGCTGAATGGTTCACAAAAACTAAGGGGTTTGTGCAAGCCGCATTTGCAAATGGCCAAAAGAAAACCTGGTGCCCCTGTTTCCGGTGCGGCAATTGGGAAAAGAAGACAGAGGCTGAAATGGGCAAACACCTGCAGAAGAGTGGTTTTACGCCCGATTATACGGTGTAGACATTTCGTGGTGAGTCTGCCCAACGTGACCGAGCTGAGGTGGATCATCGTCGCACTCACGAGCATGGTACCGGGATGGAAAACATGGTGCAAGGCTATGATGATGCTCGGGATTCGGACGAGGAGATGGAGGAATCTGCAAAGGCCTTCAATGAAATGTTGGAGTCTTCGAAACGTCCGCTACACGAGCACACTGAGCTTTGTCAGTTGGATGCCATCTCACAAGTAATGGCTCTGAAGGCTCAGTTCAACTTGGGCAGAGAATGCTATGACGCAATTATGACAGTATTTGGACGCTTTCTACCCAAAGGCCATGTAATGCCTGCAAACCTGTACCAGTCGGACAAAATCCTCCGTGCACTGAAGATGCCCTATGAGAAGATACATGCCTGTGAGAAAGGATGTGCCTTATTTAGGCTTGGCTATGCGGACTTGAACTATTGTCCCATTTGCAAGTCTTCCAGGTATATTGTGGTAGACAACGGTATGGGTGAGAAGACACAGACCAAAATCCCCGTTAGTGTTCTTCGGTATATGCCAATCATACCAAGACTTCAACGTCTTTTCATGGTCGAAGAGACGGCCAGACAGATGACATGGCACAAAACAGGCAAAAGAACCGAACTAGATGCAGATGGGAATCTGATGATGGTACACACATCGGATGGTGTTGCGTGGAAAAAGTTTGATGAATTACATGCTGACAAAGCGGCAGATCCGAGGCATCCTCGAGTCGGCATCAGCACGGATGGGTTCAGTGTGTTTGGTATGACGGCAGCCCAATACAGTTGTTGGCCCGTATTTGTCTTTCCACTCAATCTCCCCCCCGGACAGATTATGCAAAGAAAGAACATTTTCCTGACGTTGATAATTCCAGGACCCAACTATTCGGGCAAAAATATGAATGTGTACATGCAGCCGCTTAAGGACGAATTGCAAGAAGCCTGGGATAATGGGTTCAAGACATACGACGCCTTTAGCAAACGGAACTTCATAATGCGTGTCTGGTACATGTACTCGACGCATGACTTGCCGGCGTATGCGCTATTCGTTGGCTGGTGTGTGCATGGAAGGTTCCCGTGCCCCACATGCAAGGGAGCTCTTGAGTTTCGTTGGCTTCAGGCCGGTCGCAAGTTTTCTTGCTTCGACATGCATAGACAGTTCCTGGATCCTCGCCATAAGTTCAGGAAAGACAAGAAGAACTTCATCAGGGGTAGAGTTGTCAAAAACTCTGCACCACCTGCATTGACAGGCCAACAGACCCTGGATCAGTTAAACGCTCTCGAGCCAGATCCACAACGTCCAGGGTACTTCAAGGGGTATAATACTAAGCACGCGTGGACTCACAAAACATGCTTATGGGATCTGCCTTACTTCAAAGACCTCCTTTGCCCACACAACATCGACGTGATGCACACTGAGAAGAATATCGCTGAGGCACTTTTTGGTACATTGTTCGGCATAGATGGGAAGTCAAAGGATAATACTAAGGCTAGAGTCGATCTGGAGGCACTATGTGATAGGCCGTTACAAAACATGAAAGAACCGAAAGGAAAGCAGAACTGGACAAAGCCAAAGGCATGGTTCAATCTTGGAAGGCCAGCTATGAGGGAAATTCTCTTGTGGGTGCAACAACAGTTGATGTTCCTCGATGGGTATGCAGCGAATCTAAAGAGGGGAGCGAATCTTGATAAACTGAAGATATTTGGTCTCAAGAGTCATGATTGGCACATATGGATTGAGCGGGTAATGCCGGTGATGTTGCGTGGCTTCATCCCTGAGGATGAATGGCTAGTATTGGCAGAACTCAGCTATTTCTTCCGTGTTCTTTGTGCGAAAGAACTATCGCCTGGCGTGCTAGAAGAAATGGAAGAGTTGGCGCCGGAGTTGATCTGCAAGTTAGAGAAGATCTTTCCACCGGGCTTCTTTAATCCAATGCAGCATTTGATTTTGCATCTCCCGACCGAGGCAAGATTGGGCGGGCCCGTGCAAAATCGTTGGTGCTACCCAACTGAGAGGATGCGGAAGACGCTTCGAGAAAAATGTAAAAATAAACGTAGAATTGAAGCATCGATGGCTGAGGCATTCATCACAGAGGAGGCGGCAAACTTCGTAACAGCGCACTACGAAGCCAAAAATCGTCATTTGCATAATCCGAAGCCTCGGTACAATGCTGACGAGCCTAAAAAAGGTGGATCCAACCTCAGCCTATTCAAAGGGAATCTCGCACCAGCTAGTGTTTCACATCCAGTATCTTTGGATAACGAAGAATGGCGGACCATTTCGTTGTATATCTTCAACAACCTGATAGAAGTGCGGCCGTACATCGAGTAAGTTCTCGGTACATTGTTTCGCAACTTCTATTTCCTTTGAACTACTCTTATTCCTGGATATGTCATACAGTCGATACGTCACCATATTCTCGTATGGAGCAGAGATCCAAAAGGATTCCGTCCAAGAGTATGAGCTTCTCGCAAAGCAAGGAGGTGGCTATCCCGGTTTCATCTCTTGGTTCAAACAAACGGTAATTTCTATTAGACAATTTCATTTCATTCGCTAATTTGTGCATAGTGCAACAATCCTTTCATATTAAACTTGTAGGCTAATTCAGAGTCTATGGACGCCGAATTGAGACAAGTCGCTAATGGTTTTGACTATAAGGTTCGTTCATTTGACAAGTACGACATCAACGGGTATCGCTTTCGTACCTATGGCAAAGAGCTATCTATGGCCGACCAAAAGTCAACAAATTGTTGTGTATCTGCTATCGGCGAAGGAGGTACCGAGTATTATGGGAGAGTTGAAGCAATTTATGAACTTCTGTTCTATGGTCAAAATCCACCGAATGTCGTAGTCTTCAAATGTTATTGGTTTCAGCCGAAGGAGACTAGAAGGACTCATGAACATGTAGGGCTAGTTGAAATCAACCAAAGCACTCATTTAGATGTTCCAGATGTCTATATTATGGCTCAACAGGCGACCCAAGTATTCTATCTACCGTGGGCCTGCCAAACTAATCCAAATCTGAAAGGTTGGGATGTCGTTTATGAAGTGCCGCCACGTGCTAGACTTTCTCCCCCAAAGGAAGAAGATTATGAACCTCACATTAACCCAGACACATATGAAGGAGAATTCTTCCAAGAGACACGTCTTTCCAAAAAGCGTTTCAAGAACCGCTATACTTCACCCCAAAACATTGAAGTAGACAGCGACAATGAATCCGACATCACCCCAGAGGAGGAACAAGAAGAGCCGGAACAAGAAGAGGTTACTGCTGCGGATGACCTGTCAATGCTTGACCGATTACGTCAAGGTGGCCTTGCACATGTTGATGCTAATGAACCCTATGAGCCCGTCATTGATTATAGTGATGATGATGGTTATGCATTTATTGATGATACTGATCGAGATTATTAGTAGTGTCAGGTATTACATTTTTTTATGTTGTACTTGATGATGATACACTTAAGTGATACATATATTATTATTCATGTCGGTCTTTTTTTATGTTGTACTAATTTCGTTTACTGTTTGTCATGGCAGGTGTTGAAAGATGGTGGGCGCTGGTCGGGAGCGTGGTCTGAGGTCTTCCATTCCAGACGCACCTCTCCGCCGAGCGTTGCTGGACAGTATGGCCACACCGCCGGGTACTTCTTCGTCGACCGCGGTGCCCAGCAGGGGACGAGGTAGGAAGAAAGGAGGTGGGGCACGTGGTCGTGGGAGAGGAAGTAGGGTGACTGCTACGACGCCTTCCTCGCCGCCACCCCCAGCCATTTCACCCGAGCACGTGACTGCTAGGGTGGACTCGTCCGAGGAGGAGGCTACACGGACTCCGGTCCACGAGCCTCCGGTCCATGGGTCTTGGGCCCACGAGCCTCGGGTCGACTGGCCTTCGGCCCCCGAGAGTTCGGCCCACGTGACCCCGGAGGAGCACACGTCCGGATGGGGTACCTGGCCGGATCAGCCCGAGGAGCCGAGTGGCCATGCTGATGATGGCGGGGAGCCGACTGATCTTGAGGAGGAGGGGGGCACCGTCTACCAGCGTGGTGCTACACGGCTCCCGTCCGTGCCGGTGACCCGTGAGCAGAGGTGGTTGATTTTCCCTGATGGGGAGAGGTACGTAAGTGCATTTAATATTTTTGTACCTTGTGCATTCACGTTTTTTCAAATAACTAATGCGTTGGCCTTGTCATGCTGCAGGGGTTGGGACCACCATCATAGTGTCCGCCGGCCCAACTCCGTCCTTGGAGTTCTTTGCCGGCAAAACTTCCCGGGGTTTGTCACGTTGCCTGGTGAGGGTCGGCTTCCAGAGCTTGGATTGAGCTGGGAGCACTACGTGGCTGCCCCGGCCCCGCCGGATGAGATTATCGATGGTGTCGTGTGCGACACGAGGGCAGACATGGTGATCAGAAAGTTCTGGGTAATTTCTCCTTTACACATTTTAAAATCTTCAACTAGCTAGTTATTAATTGTACTAATCAATATTGTCTCATTTGATCGCAGACATTCTACAGGTGTGAGGAGGGATACGAGGAGGACACGGGACATGTTATCGAGAACGTCTGCAAGCGCCTACTCCAGAACTTACGGCACGAGGCTCGGGTGCAGGCTGTTCGAGACTACTACGCCTTGCGTGGTATCAAGAAGACCAAGCCGGCGTGCCGCGATAAGTTCCTGAGTAAGGAGCAGTACATGAAGGTAATTCTTAAGGCCTTCTCTACTTAAGTTCCTTCATTTAGTAATTCTTAGCGGTAGCGCTCAAGTTTCTATTTGCTAACTTAGGCGCCTCCGAGATGGTGTGCGGATCGGATGGATTGTTGGGAGGTGTTGGTCGATGAGTGGTGCTCACAACGATGGCTAGCCCTCCACAAGGAGGCCAAGGACAAACATGCCCAAATGGAAGGTGTGCCACACCATCAAGGCAGCTCCAACTTATATCAGTTCGGGCGCAACTGGGTATGTGGTTTGCTTCATGATTCATGCAATTCATTCATCATGCTAGCTTGAGCCCTTTAATTACTAATTTTCATTGTTTCTCTCTTTCAGGCACGCTACAATAAGGCGGATAAGGTGCCAGAGGTGTACGACCTGTATGCCATGGCCCACACTGCCTCTTTCAAGAAAGTCAAGGCCTTCTCTCAGTCTGACCTCGATGATGCAAACAACTTCACCAACATCTCCTCCCACAACAAGCTCGTGAGATATAGAGATGAGGGGAAGGCGAGGAAAGGGGAGGACTTTAACCCGAGCCAGGGTCCCATTGATCCAGAGCTGTTGATGATATCTGGTGGCGGGAGGTCCCATGGCTCCATAGCCATTGGAGATGGACTTATCCGTTGTCCTAGCACTCTACCGGAGATCAAGGCGCGTCAGTCGAGCTCCGCTCCTGAGATAAGGCCTCGTGAACGGCCAGTGCAACTCGCCATCAAGGTTAGTGATACGTACTCAGTTATCTTTCTCCATTACATTGTGTGCGCTTCCATCAATGATTACAAATTGTCATGTGAGTGGTGTTGCAGGCTGCTATACAGAGTGAGAGAGATAGAACAGAGAAACTTCTGGCGGAGGCGGCGGAGAGGCAGCGGGAGTTGGAGGAGAGGACGGCAAAGATGATGGAGGAGGAGAGGGCACGGAATGACATGCAGGCAAGGGCCATGTACGAGCTCCTTGTGGTAAGTTTCTTCTGCAGATTAGCCAAAACATTCATGTAGTGTTTGTCTCATTACTAACTAGTATGATTGAGTCGTCAAAACCAAATGTGCAGTCTGTGTGCGAGAAGGCAGGTCAGACCGCTCCGCCGATGCCAGTGATTGCTCCTGGGACCACGGTGAGTTTTATTTGAAAGGACATTACTTGCTAGTCTTAACATTTGAGTGTCATCATGCTAACAAGACATTGGAAATGATCTTTGGTGCAGCGTAACTCCAGACAAGCATCGCACGATCCTTCTCCAGCTACCGACACGAGCCACCACGCTCCTACACCTCCTGGATCTTGGTAAGTTTATCTAGTGTTTTGCTTAACACATGCATAAAGACCTAGACTTAGCTTTATTTTCTCCAATGCTTACCATAATGACCTAGACTTAGCTTCTTCTCCTCCAAAATGACTTAATAAGCTTACTGACCTCCAAAACCATCCATTTTACCTAAGTTAGCTCTAAAACGATCTGTACTTAGCTTACTTATGTCAAAAATTGCATAATTAGCTTAGTTAGCTCATAGACGATCCATTTTACCTAAGTTAGCTCTAAAATGACCCATTTCACCTAGGTTAACTCCAAAATGACTAATCTTACCTAGGTTATCTCATAAACGATCCATTTCAACTAATTTAGCTCATAAACGATCCATTTCACCTAGGTTACCTAAAAAACGATCCATTTCACCTAAATTAGCTCTTAAATGATCCATTTCACCCAAGTTAGCTCAAAAAGATCCATTTCAACTAAATTAGCTCATAAATGATCCATTTCACCTAAGTTAGCTCAAAAACGATCCATTTCAACTAAATTAGCTAAAAAATGATCCATTTCAACAAAGTTAGCTCAAAAACGATCCATTTCAACTAAGTTAGCTCAAAAACGATCCATTTGACCTAAGTGAGCTAAAAAACGATCCATTTCACCTTAGTTGCCTCAAAAACGATCCATTTCACCTAAGTGAGCTAAAAAAGATCCATTTCTAACTTTATTATTTTGCCATTTTGCAGATTTCATTATGTGCTGGATGGAGTGCTTGTTCTACTCTTCTTGTTCTTGTCTTCTCATTCTAGTCACCTTAGCTATGGAGTGCTTGTTTATGTATGGATGGAACTTCTTTATGTATGAAATGATGGATGGAACTTGTTTATGTATGAAATGATGGATGGAACTTGCTTATGTAATATGTACGGATGGAACTTGCTTGCTTATGAATGCCTGTGAAATACATGAACTTGCTTATGAATGCCTGTGAAATATATCTATATGTCATATATATTTTCTGTGCAAATTGTGGGATTTAATAAAAAACAGAAAAAAAACCAATATGCAGGCTCTTTGCCGTCTGCCACCGACGGCAAAGAGCTCTTTGCCGTCCGCCGCGGACGGCAAAGAGGACACGTGGCATCCAGCTGTGCTTCCTGGGAGCTGACCCATTTGGCCAGTTTGCCTACAGTGGCAGACGGCAAAGACTTTGCCATCAGTGGCAGACGGCAAAGACTTTGCCATCAGTGGCAGACGGCAAAGACTTTGCCATCAGTGGCTGACGGCAAAGACTTTGCCATCAGTGGCAGACGGCAAAGACTTTGCCATCAGTGGCAGACGGCAAAGACCTGCCGTTAGCCACTTAACGGACTGACAGCGCAATTATTGCCGTCCGCTCTCTTTGCCGTCTGCCGCGCTCTCTTTGCCGTCTGCGGCGGACGGCAAAGACTTTGCCATTAGTGGCAGACGGCAAAGTAGCTGTTTACCGTAGCATACGTTGCCGGAGCCTTTTGCCGTCCGCGGCTGACGGCAAAGGCATTTGCCGTCCGCTGTTCATGCCTTTGCCGTCCGCCATGGCAGACGGCAAAGTAGCAGATTCCTGTAGTGTTTGTCTCCAATATATCTATAATTTTTGATTGCTCCATGCTATATTATCTACTGTTTTGAACCATATTGGGCTTTATTTTCCACTTTTATATTATTTTTGGGACTAACCTATTAACCGGAGGCCCAGCCCAGAATTGCTATTTTTTTGCCTATTTCAGAGTTTCGAAGAAACATAATATCAAACGGAGTCCAAACGGAATGAAACCTTCGGGAACGTGATTTTCTCACCGAATATGACCCAGAAGACTTGGACCCTACGCCAAGGCAGCTCCGAGGTGGGCATGAGGTAGGGGGGCGCGCCCCCACCCTCGTGGGGCCCATGAAGCTCCACCGACGTATTTCTTCCTCCTATATATACCTACGTACCCCCAAACGATCAGATACGGAGCCAGAACCTAATTCCACCACCGCAACCTTCTGTACCCACGAGATCCCATCTTGGGGCCTGTTCCAGAGCTCCACCGGAGAGGGCATCCACCACGGAGGGCTTCTACATCATCATAGCCCCTCCGATGAAGTGTGAGTAGTTTACCTCAGACCTTTGGGTCCATAGTAGCTAGATGGCTTCTTCTCTCTTTTTGGATCTCAATACAATGTTCTCCCCCTCTCTCGTGGAGATCTATTCGATGTAATCTTCTTTTTACGGTGTGTTTGTTGAGATCGATGAATTGTGGGTTTATGATCAAGATTATCTATGAACAATATCTGAATCTTCTCTGAATTCTTTTATGTATGATTGGTTATCTTTGCAAGTCTCTTCGAATTATCAGTTTGGTCTGGCCTACTAGATTGGTTTTTCTTGCAATGGGAGAAGTGCTTAGCCTTGGGTTCAATCTTGCGGTGTCCTTTCCCAGTGATAGTAGGGGCATCAAGGCACGTATTGTATTATTGCCATCAAGGATAACAAGATGGGTTTTTTATCATATTGCATGAATTTATCCCTCTACATCATGTCATCTTGCTTAAGGCGTTACTATGTTTTGAACTTAATACTCTAGATGCATGCTGGATAGCGGTCGATGAGTGGAGTAATAGTAGTAGATGCAGGCAGGAGTCGGTCTACTTGTCTCAGACGTGATGCCTATATACATGATCATACCTAGATATTCTCATAACTATGCTCAATTCTGTCAATTGCTCAACAGTAATTCGTTCACCCATCGTAAAATACTTATGCTCTTGAGAGAAGCCACTAGTGAAATCTATGGCCCCCGGGTCTATCTTTATCATATTAATCTTCCATCACTTTATTATTGCTTTGCTTTTTTACTTTGCTTTTATTTTTACTTTGCATCTTTATCACAAGAATACCAAAAATATTATCTATCATATCTATCAGATCTCACTCTCGTAAGTGACTGTCGGTGTCAAAACCGGTGGATCTCGGGTAGCGGTTCCTGAACTGTGCGTCTAGGTGGATGGTAACAGGAGACAAGGGACATAATGTTTTACCCAGGTTCGGGCCCTCTTAATGGAGGTAAAACCCTACGTCCTGCTTGATTAATATTGATGATATGGGTAGTACAAGAGTAGATCTACCACGAGATCAAGGAGGCTAAACCCTAGAAGCTAGCCTACGGTATGATTGTTGTATGTTGGAGTTGTTGTCCTATGGACTAAAACCCTCTGGTATATATAGACACCGGATAGGGTTAGGGTTACACAAAGTCGGTTACAATGGTGGGAGATCTAAATATCCGCATCGCCAAGCTTGCCTTCCACGCCAAGGAAAGTCCCTTCCGGACACGGGACGAAGTCTTCAATCTTGTATCTTCATAGTCCAGGAGTCCGGCTGAAGGTATAGTTCGGATGGCCGAACACCCCCTAATCCAGGACTCCCTCAGTAGCCCCTGAACCAGGCTTCAATGACGACGGGTCCAGCGCGCAGATTGTCTTCGGCATTGCAAGGCGGGTTCCTCCTCCAAGTTCTTCATAAAAGATTGTAAACACCAAGAGTAGTGTCCGACTCTGCAAAATAAGTTTCCACATATTGCCATAGAGAGAATAACATTAACACAAATCTAATCTGCTGACGTATTCCATAGCGTGACATCACACTACGAACAAGCCTTTATTCGAATCGTTTTCACTTCTCCAACTCAGCGCGTTTTGCGAGGCGGTTTCCTTGGCACATCTTGTCAAAGCAGAGATCGTGTCCCCTTTATTTACGGGATTCTCATCAATATGGTTGTGGGTAACCCAATCGTGCCCGTTCAGCATGTTTTCTCGATTAAAGGCGAGTCCCAAATGGTCACGGGGAGGCTCTTGGTATTCAACCTCTTATAAAGAGACCAAGGCCTTACTCCTTTTTCCAACCTCAAACGAGTTTGCCCATCGCCTCGAGTTCCAACACCCTAGGCCCCAGATTTCAGTCGCTTCGGAACATCGACAATGTCCGGTTCCGACCTTCAAGGCCGGTGGATGCCCTCCTCCGTCACGGAGGAGGACGTGCTAAAGTTGAGATAAGCCAAGTTCTTGACCGGTGAAATTTTGCATAGGTTGCCTGCTCAAGGGAAGGCGTTTCCCAGTCCCCAGCCTGGTGAGAGTGTGGTGTTCATATCTCTCTTCCTTCGGGGATTAGGCTTCCCAATGGATCCCTTTGTGAGGGGGCTGCTATTCTATTATGGGCTGGAATTTCACGACTTAGCTCCAGAGTCCATCCTCCATATTTCCTCATTCATCGTCGTGTGTGAAGCGTTCCTCCGTGTTACCCCTCACTTCGGATTATGGATCAAGACCTTTAAAGTGGAGCCGAAGATGGTCGAGGGACGGCACGCAGAGTGCGGAGGCGCTGTTATAAGTAAGAATGCTGATGATCCCTGGCCCGAGGGCTCTTTTCAAGAGGAGCTCGGCTTATGGCAACGGGAGTGGTTCTATATCACCGCTCCCAGGGGCACCAAATGGGTGGCGCCGCCTGCCTTTCGCTCGGGTCCCCCACAACAGCTAGGGTCATGGGTCAATAAAGGCCTAGACTGGGGGCCATCTCAGGACGTGCCTTTGTTGCAGGGCCGAATCAGGGATCTCTTGGAAAGAGACCTCAGCTTGGTCAAAGTGATGCAAGTTATGCTGATCCGCCGAACCTTGCCCGGCAAACGTCGCTCCCTCCGTTTGTGGGAGTTCAATCCGGAGGGACCACGAGCTCTCCAACATTTTATGGGCGCAACGCCCGTGGAGATGTACAAATTGTTCTTCGGATCACAAGCAATCTGTCCGGATTTGACCGAGGATGCAGGTTTAAGCTGCAATCGCCCGGATACTCAAGTAAGTAACCTTGTGCCTGGACTCGCTATCCATATAATTGTCATAAATTCGCCCCTAAAAGAGTTGTCCTTTTTAAATAGGAGTGGATAGCGAAAGCAAAGCTGAACAGGTGTCTGGCTCCCCTTCCTGAGACCAGGGCGGATGCCGTGCTTGTCGGGATGTTGAAGATTGTGCATCTGGAGAGAAGTGAGGGAGAGGACAAGGAAACTATGGCCTCCTCAAAGGAGGCTATTCCGAAGGGAGGAACCGACGATTCCTCTTCTAAGGGGAAGAAGAGGGCCGCCTCTGATGACCCGGAGCCCATGGCCTTAAAGCGGGGTAAAAAATCCTCGTCAGAGGGTCCGATGCCGGGGGGTTCCTCGGCCGAACTATGACCTCAAAGGAATCAGCCCTCCAGCGAGCCGTAAGTAGAGAAAGATTGTATATTTTGAGAGAAGGATCCTTGTTTTAAACCTGAGAAGATTAACTGAAATTTTACCTTGTAGTTCGGACCTCAGCCCTTCTCAGCAGAGCTCGTCTTCGGGGGATCTTCTTCCAGAGATGATGGAGAGCGGAACGCCTCCCCCTGCCGTACCGCCTAGCGAGGCAGGTGAACCTGAGGTGTCGTCGCGGAGGGTTTCTCCGAATCCGGCAGGGGCGGAAGATTGCTATGTGGCCCCCCAAGGTTCTCCGCATCCTGCCTCCGAAAGAGGCCACAGGACAAGTGCAGCACCGTTTGGTGCTCGGCCGGAGGAGCTAAAGAATTTGCTGGGGCGAGCTTCTATCTCAGAGGAGCACCGCGCATTGATGGTCATGGTGATTGAAAGGATTTCATCCGCGGAAAGGGGATTGCACGAGGCCGTCAGAAGTTTACTGACGGGCTTTGAGGTACATTAGATAATGTACACTTTTGTTAGTTGCGCATAAATAAGATGCGCCCTGTATAGATAGTAGCCCCTGAGACTCTGTGCGTTGTCAGAAGTGACAGCGTGCACAGGATCATAACCCCAGGTCTAAATTTGTCACCTTTAAATGTAGGTGGCGAAGTGTCCGGAATCGAGCCGAACTGATGATTTGGCCGAACTAAAGCGGCAACTTGACGTGGCAGATGCCGACATCGCGCTCGTCAACAAGCGGCTTGATGAGGCTCAAGGTATGTAACTCCTTGGGCGGCACCCAGTAAGATGACCTTGATGCCAGTATCTTACAATGTGTGAGCTTGATGCAGATGGTGCGGCCGCCGTGGAGCGTCTTCGGGCGGAACTTGCCCGGGCTAAGGAACAAGCCAGAGAAAGGGATGCGGCTGCCAAGAAGGCCCTTGAAGAGCTGAGAGCCGAACAGGCTGCTCACTGCTGAAGCAAGAACGAGATGGCCGTGAAGTTAAAGAGCGCCGCTGACCATTGCGAGCTTCTTGAGAAAGAAGACCGGGCGAGGCAGACGGACTTAGAGAAGGCCGTTGCTGATGCCAAGGACGCTCGCTCTGCGATGAGAGCTGCGAAGGAGGAGCTGCGTCAGGCCGGACAGATTGCGGCTGGAAAGCCCTTTATGCTGCGGAGGAGGTTTTGCGATCCAAAGTTTTCTCCGCTGGACCGGATGTGGAGTGTGGAGGACACCTATCTGGATTTGGCAGCGAGTGCTGCTGATGCGACCGAACACTTTCGAGATCAAGAAGATCGCAAAGTGGAAAAACTTTTTTGGTCACAGTTTCACAATCCAGAGCGTCCCCTGGCGGTAGACGATCGTCTGGCTCAATGGGCCGAACTGAATAGGTTGTCCGGACTCGCCATGAAGTTCGTCATGGGTCATTTGTGGCCGGGGAGATCGGAGCCGAAGAGTTATTTCGGCTTGGTGCAGCAACTCCTTGATGCGGTGCCCCGTATCGATGCAATGAAGAGGTCCGTATGCATAGAGGGCGCACGGATGGCTCTTGCCCGTGCCAAGACATATTGGGCGGAGATGGAGACCACCGTTGTTGCGTACCGACATTCAGACAAAAGCCGAGTACCCTCCGAACACTATTTTCAGGAAGTCCTTGAAGGCGCTCGTGTAATAGAGACGAAGTGCTCGAAGGATGCTATGTTCTGATAGCATATGTAATTATAAAATAGTATTTTGATGAATTGTAGTAGGCTTTTATACTTGTGCCTTCAAGTATGGGGAACACCTCCTGTGCGGCCGTTTTTAATATATATATAAAATCTGAAAGATGGCATTCGTTGGCTTCAGCCCCCACGCACATAGTGCGGGGGTGCTCGCAGAAGGCGCTTTTTCACACTTAATCCAACGTCTTGGTCCTACAAAGGAGGTGATGGCGCAGCGAGCCAGGCAACCGGACTATAATGCTTTAACCCTTGGTGGCGACTGCGCTTGCCCGAATTCGGGGCGCGTGTGTGCCTGGCCGGGAAACGGCCCTTCGTTAATGCGGAGGAATCCTATAGATTCCGGAGAGTCATCGAGTGGTTGACCAGTCTCGCGCTATATCATGACAGTCGGTTTTCGGCTTTCTCTACTAAGGTGCTCGCCCGGCCGAACCGGGGCACAATCAAAGTAGTTCTCTTGGTGCCGCCTTAGCCGATAGAGCGGAACGTAAGGCGGCCAAACACAGGAGCCGGGCAACCCAACATCGACCAAAATCATGATTCGGAGCTGATGCATATAAGGCCAAACTCGCGACGCCGAACACTCCCTAAGGTATTCGGTCTTTATGAGAGCGGGTAAAGGAATGCTCTTAGTTATAAGCCCCTAGTGTCCAGGTACGCGTAGGAATTCTGACGTGGCCACATGCCAAGACGCTAGCCTCCTCCTTGGTTATAGAACCAGGGGATGTGTAACAACAAGAGACAGTAAAAAAGGTTTACGCAGGGTCTTAATCTGAAAAGAACCCTTGGAACGGGTCCCTATTGCACGTATGCGCCTGTGTCTCCGTTGTGCCGTATCCTGGACGGGCGCAGCATGATGTTCATCTGTGAAAGAGAGGAACTAAGTTGAAAAGAAAAATTGTATTAAATAAACAAAAATTCGTGCCGAACAAAAATTGTATTAAATAAACAAATATAAAGTAAAATATGTAAAATTGAGCTTTATTTTCTCTTATATATACGGAGCCCCTAGGGCATGCCGGGCTCGTCTATCCGTGCCCGTGGTTTTAATGACCTGTTCGGATGTTCTGGCTGGTGAAGCCATTGTATTGTGGGGCTGTTGAAGTGGCCTCGGGGGAGGAGCGCTCAATGCTTCCCCTTCAAGGAGATGATGCCTCGTGGACCGGGCATTTTAAGCGTGAGAGATGCATAATGCGGTATTGCGTTAAAGCGGGCGAAAGCTTCGCGCCCCAGCAGTGCTTGATAGCGACTTGAGAATGGGACGATGTGGAAAGTTAGCCTTTCGCAGCGGAAGTTATCGGTAGAGCCGGATAAAACCCATGCAATGGGTGTCCGGACCGGGCGCTACCCCTTGAAAGGAGGTTTTGCTGTGGCGGATTCTTGTTGGGTTTATCCCCATGTGACGGATTGTGTCCTGATATATTAGGTTTAGTCCACTGTCGCCGTCCATTAGGACATTTGAAAACTAGAGCCCGCCAATTATTGGATCGAGTACCAAGGCAGTCTTGTTGGGGAACGTAGTAATTTCAAAAAATTTCCTACGCGCACGCAAGATCATGGTGATGCATAGCAACGAGAGGGGAGAGTGTTGTCTACATACCCTTGTAGACTGAAGCGGAAGCATTGACTCAACGTAGAGGAAGTAGTCGTACGTTCTCCTCGCGATCCGACCGATCACAGCACCGTTACTCCGGCACCTCCAAGTTCTTAGCACACGTTCAGCTCGATGACGATCCCCGGGCTCCGATCCAGCAAAGCGTCGGGGAAGAGTTCCGTCAGCACGACGGCGTGGTGACGATCTTGATGTGCTGCCGGCGCAGGGCTTCGCCTAAGCACTGCAACGATATGACCGAGGTGGAATTTGGTGGAAGGGGGCACCGCACACGGCTAAGGAACGATCCGTAGATCAACTTGTGTGTTCTAGGGTGCTCCCCTGCCCCCGTATATAAAGGAGCCAAGGGGAAGGGGCTGGCCGGCCAAGGGGTGGCGCGCCAGGGAGTCCTACTCCCTCCGGGAATAGGATTCCCCCCCCCCCAATCCTAGTTGGAATAGGATTCCTCAAGGGGGGGAAAGAGAGAGAGGGGGCCGGCCACCTTCTCCTAGTCCTAATAGAACTAGGGAAGGGGGGAGGTGTGCGGCCACCTAGGGCAGCCCCTTTCTCCTTTCCGCTAAGGCCCACTATGGCCCATTTAGCTCCCGGGGGGTTCCGGTAACCCACCCGGTATTCCGGTAAAATCCTGATTTCACCTGGAACACTTCCGATGTCCAGACATAGGCTTCCAATATATCAATCTTTATGTCTCGACCATTTCAAGACTCCTCGTTATGTCCGTGATCACATCCGGGACTCCGAACAACCTTCGGTACATCAAAATGCATAAACTCATAATAACTGTCATCGTAACGTTAAGCGTGCGGACCCTACGGTTCGAGAACAATGTAGACATGACCGAGACACGTCTCCGGTCAATAACCAATAGCGGGACCTGGATGCCCATATTGGCTCCTACATATTCTACGAAGATCTTTATCGGTCAGACCGCATAACAACATACGTTGTTCCCTTTGTCATCGGTATGTTACTTGTCCGAGATTCGATCGTCAGTATCCAATACTTAGTTCAATCTCGTTACCGGCAAGTCTCTTTACTCGTTCCGTAATACATCATCCCGCAACTAACTCATTAGTTGCAATGCTTGCAAGGCTTAAGTGATGTGCATTACCGAGAGGGCCCAGAGATACCTCTCCGACGATCGGAGTGACAAATCCTAATCTCGAAATACGCCAACCCAACATCTACCATTGGAGACACCTGTAGTACTCCTTTATAATCACCCAGTTACGTTGTGACGTTTGGTAGTACCCAAAGTGTTCCTCTGGCAAACGGGAGTTGCATAATCTCATAGTCATAGGAACATGTATAAGTCATGGATAAAGCAATAGCAACATACTAAACGATCGGGTGCTAAGCTAATATAATGGGTCATGTCAATCAGATCATTCAACTAATGATGTGACCTCGTTAATCAAATAACAACTCTTTGTCCATGGTTAGGAAACATAACCATCTTTTATTAACGAGCTAGTCTAGTAGAGGCATACTAGTGACACTCTGTTTGTCTATGTATTCACACATGTATTATGTTTCCGGTTAATACAATTCTAGCATGAATAATAAACCTTTATCATGATATAAGGAAATAAATAATAACTTTATTATTGCCTCTAGGGCATATTTCCTTCAGTCTCCCACTTGCACTAGAGTCAATAATCTAGATTACACTGTAATGATCCTAACACCCATGGAGTCTTGGTGCTGATCATGTTTTGCTCGTGGAAGAGGCTTAGTCAACGGGTCTGCAACATTCAGATCCGTATGTATCTTGCAAATCTCTATGTCTCCCACCTGGACTAGATCTCGGATGGAGTTGAAGCGTCTCTTGATGTGTTTGGTCCTTTTGTGAAATCTGGATTCCTTTGCCAAGGCAATTGCACCAGTATGGTCACAAAATATTTTCATTGGACCCGATGCACTAGGTATGACACCTAGATCGGATATGAACTCCTTCATCCAGACTCCTTCGTTTGCTGCTTCCGAAGCAGCTATTTTCTCCGCTTCACATGTAGATCCCGCTACGACGCTTTGTTTAGAACTGCACCAACTGACAGCTCCACCGTTTAATGTAAACACGTATCCGGTTTGCGATTTAGAATCGTCCGGATCAGTGTCAAAGCTTGCATCAACGTAACCTCTTACGGTGACTCTTTGTCGCCTCCATATATGAGAAACATATCCTTAGTCCTTTTCAGGTATTTCAGGATGTTCTTGACCGCTGTCAAGTGATCCACTCCTGGATTACTTTGGTACCTCCCTGCTAAACTTATAGCAAGGCATACATCAGGTCTGGTACACAGCATTGCATACATGATAGAGCCTATGGCTGAAGCATAGGGAACATCTTTCATTTTCTCTCTATCTTCTGCAGTGGTCGGGCTTTGAGTCTTACTCAATCTCACACCTTGTAACACAGGCAAGAACCCTTTCTTTGCTTGATCCATTTTGAACTTCTTCAAAATCTTGTCAAGGTATGTGCTTTGTGAAAGTCCAATTAAGCGTCTTGATCTATCTCTATAGATCTTTATGCCTAATATGTAAGCAGCTTCTCCGAGGTCTTTCATTGAAAAACTATTATTCAAGTATCCCTTTATGCTATCCAGAAATTCTATATCATTTCCAATCAGTAATATGTCATCCACATATAATATTAGAAATGCTACAGAGCTCCCACTCACTTTCTTGTAAATACAGGCTTCACCGAAAGTCTGTATAAAACCAAATGCTTTGATCACACTATCAAAGCGTTTATTCCAACTCCGAGAGGCTTGCACCAGTCCATAAATGGATCGCTGGAGCTTGCACACTTTGTTAGCTCCCTTTGGATCGACAAAACCTTCCGGTTGCATCATATACAACTCTTCTTCCAGAAATCCATTCAGGAATGCAGTTTTGACATCCATCTGCCAAATTTCATAATCATAAAATGCGGCAATTGCTAACATGATTCGGACAGACTTATGCATCACTACGGGTGAGAAAGTCTCATCGTAGTCAATCCCTTGAACTTGTCGAAAACGTTTTGCGACAAGTCGAGCTTTGTAGACAGTAATATTACCATCAGTGTCAGTCTTCTTCTTAAAGATCCATTTGTTCTCAATTGCTTGCCGATCATCGGGCAAGTCAACCAAAGTCCATACTTTGTTCTCATACATGGATCCCATCTCAGATTTCATGGCTTCAAGCCACTTTGCGGAATCTGGGCTCACCATTGCTTCTTCATAGTTCGTAGGTTCATCATGGTCTAGTAACATGACTTCCAGAATAGGATTACCGTACCACTCTGGTGCGGATCTCACTCTGGTTGATCTACGAGGTTCAGTAGTATCTTGATCTAAAGTTTCATGATCATCATCATTAGCTTCCTCATTTATTGGTGTAGGTGTCGCAGAAACAGTTTTCTGTGATGTACTACTTCTCAATAAAGGAGTAGGTACAGTTACCTCGTCAAGTTCTACTTTCCTCCCACTCACTTCTTTCGAAAGAAACTCTTTCTCTAGAAAGTTTCCGAACTTAGCAACAAAAGTCTTGCCTTCGGATATGTGATAGAAGGTGTATCCAACAGTTTCCTTTGGATATCCTATGAAGACACATTTCTCCGATTTGGGTTCGAGCTTATCAGGTTGAAGCTTTTTCACATAAGCATTGCAGCCCCAAACTTTAAGAAACGACAACTTTGGTTTCTTGCCAAACCATAGTTCATAAGGCGTCGTCTCAACGGATTTAGATGGTGCCCCATTTAACGTGAATGCGGCTGTCTCTAGAGCGTATCCCCAAAACGATAGCGGTAAATCAGTAAGAGACATCATAGATCGTACCATATCTAGTAAAGTACGATTACGACGTTCGGACACACCATTACGCTGTGGTGTTCCGGGTGGCGTGAGTTGCGAAACTATTCCACAATTCTTTAAATGTACACCAAACTCGTAACTCAAATATTCTCCTCCACGATCAGATCGTAGAAACTTTATTTTCTTGTTACCATGATTTTCAACTTCACTCTGGAATTCTTTGAACTTTTCAAATGTTTCAGACTTGTGTTTCATTAAGTAGATATACCCATATCTGCTCAAATCATCTGTGAAGGTGAGAAAATAACGATATCCGCCACGAGCCTCAACATTCATCGGACCACATACATCCGTATGTATGATTTCCAACAAATCTGTTGCTCTCTCCATAGTTCCGGAGAACGGTGTTTTAGTCATCTTGCCCATGAGGCACGGTTCGCAAGTGCCAAGTGATTCATAATCAAGTGACTCCAAAAGTCCATCAGTATGGAGTTTCTTCATGTGCTTTATACCGATATGACCTAAACGGCAGTGCCACAAATAGGTTGCACTATCATTATCAACTCTGCATCTTTTGGCTTCAACATTATGAATATGTGTATCACTACTATCGAGATTCATCAAAAATAGACCACTCTTCAAGGGTGCATGACCATAAAAGATATTACTCATATAAATAGAACAACCATTATTCTCTGATTTAAATGAATAACCGTCTTGCATCAAACAAGATCCAGATATAATGTTCATGCTCAACGCTGGCACCAAATAACAATTATTTAGGTCTAATACTAATCCCGAAGGTGGATGTAGAGGTAGCGTGCCGACTGCGATCACATCGACTTTGGAACCATTTCCCACGCGCATCGTCACCTCGTCCTTTGCTAGTGTCCGCTTATTCTGTAGTCCCTGTTTTGAGTTGCAAATATTAGCAACAGAACCAGTATCAAATACCCAGGTGCTACTGCGAACATTAGTAAGGTACACATCAATAACATGTATATCACATATACCTTTGTTCACCTTGCCATCCTTCTTATCCGCCAAATACTTGGGGCAGTTCCGCTTCCAGTGACCAGTCTGCTTGCAGTAGAAGCACTCAGTTTCAGGCTTAGGTCCAGACTTGGGTTTCTTCTCTTGAGCAGCAATTCGCTTGCCGTTCTTCTTGAAGTTCCCCTTTTTCTTCCCTTTGCCCTTTTTCTTGAAACTAGTGGTTTTGTTAACCATCAACACTTGATGCTCCTTCTTGATTTCTACCTCCGCAGCTTTTAGCATTGCGAAGAGCTCGGGAATAGTCTTGGTCATCCCTTGCATATTATAGTTCATCACGAAGCTCTTGTAGCTTGGTGGCAGTGATTGGAGAATTCTGTCAATGACGCAATCATCTGGAAGAGTAACTCCCAATTGAATCAAGTGATTATTATACCCAGACATTTTGAGTATATGCTCACTGACAGAACTGTTCTCCTCCATTTTGCAGCTATAAAACTTATTGGAGACTTCATATCTCTCAATTCGAGCATTTGCTTGAAATATTAACTTCAACTCCTGGAACATCTCATATGCTCCATGACGTTCAAAACGCCGTTGAAGTCCCGGTTCTAAGCCGTAAAGCATGGCACACTGAACTATCGAGTAGTCATCAGCTTTGCTCTGCCAGACGTTCATAACTTCTGGTGTTGCTCTAGCAGCAGGCCTGGCACCTAGCGGTGCTTCCAGGACGTAATTCTTATGTGCAGCAATGAGGATAATCCTCAAGTTACGGACCCAGTCCGTGTAATTGCTACCATCATTTTTCAACTTTGCTTTCTCAAGGAACGCATTAAAATTTAATGGAACAACAACACGAGCCATCTATCTACAATCAACATAAACAAGCAAGATACTATCAGATACTAAGTTCATGATAAGTTTAAGTTCAGTTAATCAAATTAATTAAGAACTCCCACTTAGATAGACATCCCTCTAATCCTCTAAGTGATCACGTGATCCAAATCAACTAAACCATAACCGATCATCACGTGATATGGAGTAGTTTTCAATGGTGAACATCGTTATGTTGATCATATCTACTATATGATTCACGCTCGACCTTTCGGTCTCTGTGTTCCGAGGTCATATCTTATATGCATAGCTCGTCAAGTATAACCTGAGTATTCCGCGTGTGCAACTGTTTTGCACCCGTTGTATTTGAACGTAGAGCCTATCACACCCAATCATCACGTGGTGTCTCAGCACGAAGAACTTTTGCAACGGTGCATACTCAGGGAGAACACTTCTTGATAATTTAGTGAGAGATCATCTTATAATGCTACCGTCAATCAAAGCAAGATAAGATGCATAAAAAGATAAACATCACATGCAATCAATATAAGTGATATGATATGGTCATCATCATCTTGTGCTTGTGATCTCCATCTCCGAAGCACCGTCATGATCACCATCGTCACCGGCGCGACACCTTGATCTCCATCGTAGCATCGTTGTCGTCTCACCAATCTTATGCTTCCACGACTATCACTACCGCTTAGTAATAAAGTAAAGCATTACATCGCGATTGCATTGCATACAATAAAGCGACAACCATATGGCTCCTGCCAGTTGCCGATAACTCGGTTACAAAACATGATCATCTCATACAATAAAATTTAGCATCATGTCTTGACCATATCACATCACAACATGCCCTGCAAAAACAAGTTAGACGTCCTCTACTTTGTTGTTGCAAATTTTACGTGGCTGCTACGGGCTAAAGCAAGAACTCATCTTACCTACGCATCAAAACCACAACGATAGTTTGTCAAATAGACTCCGTTTTAACCTTCTCAAGGACCGGGCGTAGCCACACTCGGTTCAACTAAAGTTGGAGAGACAGTCTTCCGCAAGCCATCTATGTGCAAAGCACGTCGAGGGAACCGGTCTCGCGTAAGCGTACGCGTAAGGTTGGTCCGGATCGTCTCGTCCAACAATACCACTGAACCAAAGTATGACATGCTGGTAGGCAGTATGACTTGTATCGTCCACAACTTACTTGTGTTCTACTCGTGCAAATAACATCAAACCATAAAAACCTAGGCTCGGATGCCACTGTTGGGGAACGTAGTAATTTCAAAAAAAATCCTACGCGCACGCAAGATCATGGTGATGCATAGCAACGAGAGGGGAGAGTGTTGTCTACATACCCTTGTAGACTGAAGCGGAAGCGTTGACTCAACGTAGAGGAAGTAGTCGTACGTTCTCCTCGCGATCCAACCGATCACAGCACCGTTACTCCGGCACCTCCGAGTTCTTAGCACACGTTCAGCTCGATGACGATCCCCGGGCTCCGATCCAGCAAAGCGTCGGGGAAGAGTTCCGTCAGCACTGCAACGATATGACCGAGGTGGAATTTGGTGGAAGGGGGCACCGCACACGGCTAAGGAACGATCCGTAGATCAACTTGTGTGTTCTAGGGTGCTCCCCTGCCCCCGTATATAAAGGAGCCAAGGGGGAGGGGCTGGCCGTCCAAGGGGTGGCGCGCCAGGGAGTCCTACTCCCTCCGGGAGTAGGATTCCCCCCCAATCCTAGTTGGAATAGGATTCCTCAAGGGGGGGAAAGAGAGAGAGGGGGCCGGCCACCTTCTCCTAGTCCTAATAGGACTAGGGAAGGGGGGAGGCGCGCGGCCACCTAGGGCAGCCCCTTTCTCCTTTCCACTAAGGCCCACTATGGCCCATTTAGCTCCCGGGGGGTTCCGGTAACCCACCCGGTATTCCGGTAAAATCCTGATTTCACCTGGAACACTTCCGATGTCCAAACATAGGCTTCCAATATATCAATATTTATGTCTCGAACATTTCGAGACTCCTCGTTATGTCCGTGATCACATCCGGGACTCCGAACAACCTTTGGTACATCAAAATGCATAAACTCATAATAACTGTCATCGTAACGTTAAGCGTGCGGACCCTACGGTTCGAGAACAATGTAGACATGACCGAGACACGTATCCGGTCAATAACCAATAGCGGGACCTGGATGCCCATATTGTCTCCTACATATTCTACGAAGATCTTTATCGGTCAGACCGCATAACAACATACGTTGTTCCCTTTGTCATCGGTATGTTACTTGTCCGAGATTCGATCGTCGGTATCCAATACTTAGTTCAATCTCGTTACCGGCAAGTCTCTTTACTCATTCCGTAATACATCATCCCGCAACTAACTCATTAGTTGCAATGCTTGCAAGGCTTAAGTGATGTGCATTACCGAGAGGGCCCAGAGATACCTCTCCGACGATCGGAGTGACAAATCCTAATCTCGAAATACGCCAACCCAACATCTACCGTTGGAGACACCTGTAGTACTCCTTTATAATCACCCAGTTACGTTGTGACGTTTGGTAGTACCCAAAGTGTTCCTCTGGCAAACGGGAGTTGCATAATCCCATAGTCATAGGAACATGTATAAGTCATGGATAAAGCAATAGCAACATACTAAACGATCGGGTGCTAAGCTAATATAATGGGTCATGTCAATCAGATCATTCAACTAATGATGTGACCTCGTTAATCAAATAACAACTCTTTGTCCATGGTTAGGAAACATAACCATCTTTGATTAACGAGCTAGTCTAGTAGAGGCATACTAGTGACACTCTGTTTGTCTATGTATTCACACATGTATTATGTTTCCGGTTAATACAATTCTAGCATGAATAATAAACCTTTATCATGATATAAGGAAATAAATAATAACTTTATTATTGCCTCTAGGGCATATTTCCTTCAAGTCTAGCCTGCGTTCCTGGTACTTCTAGAATAATTCAGATGATCGAAGATGACTGGTTTTGACAACCAGTGGCGGGACCCCTTTGGGATGGGTCGTGTGGAGCGTACCTTTATGGGCGCCGCACGTTTTGTTATGTGAAGTAGGTTTACTATTTTTACTTCTTGTGGGAAATTCTTCTGTTTCCTAGTGCTCTGCTTTTGGGGTTCGTCCTCGTCTTCACTTGGTGTGTCGAGCCCCTTGTGTTCGGCGTTGAGTCTGCCGGATTGTTTGAAAACCCAACAATCTCTATGGGTATGGTTAGTAGGCCTCCCTGGAGTACTGTGTATTTGACATATCCTGTCCAGGATTTTGTTTAGGTTGGATAAATCATCTCTGTTATCCTGGAGGGGCGGCTTTTTCTGATTCTGCCGTGAGCCTTTGAATCCGGCATTTCACTGCCGTGCTCTTCGGACTGTTTTCCTTAGTCCGGCGACGTTCCTTGTTGCGTCGCGGTTTTCCATTTCCATCCCTTGTTTCAGATGTATTTAGGTCGCTGGTGCTACATCTTGCCAACCAGCTGTCCTCTCCTGCGCAAAAGCAGGTCATGAGGCTTGTTAATGCGGCCATTGTTCTTGGCTTTTCTTGGCCGAGGTGTCTGGCGAGCCACTCGTCTCGGACATTATGCCTGAAAGCTGCTAGGGCTTCAGCGTCCGGACAGTCGACTATCCGATTCTTTTTAGTAAGAAATCTATTCCAGAACTGCCGAGCTGACTCTCCAGGCTGTTGTGTTATGTGACTGAGGTCGTCAGCATTCGGAGGACGAACATAAGTCCCTTGAAAATTTGCTCGGAAAGCGTCCTCGAGCTCTTCCCAGCTTCCAATTGTGTTTTCAGGAAGGCTTTTAAGCCAATGCCAGGCTGGTCCTTTAAGCTTTAGTGGTAAATATTTGATGGCGTGGAGATCATCTCCTCTAGCCATATGTATGTGGAGGATGTAATCCTCTATCCAGACTCCAGGGTCTGTTGTTCCAACATATGCCTCTATGTTTACGGGTTTGAATCCCGCTAGAAATTCATAATCCAGGACCTCATCGGTGAAACATAGGGGATGTGCGGTGCCCCTGTATTTGGGTGTGCCGAATTATGATAATGGCTTTATTGCATTGCTTACGAGAGCTTGCTTTCTTGGCCCATAAATGGACCTGGCTGGGCCATCTTTTTGATGCGAATCCGTAAGTGGGTCGCGTGCCGGCTTAAGTGCAGCGCCGTTTGCCGCTTTATGCTGGCTATGGGGTCGTCTATCCGACCGTATGGCTTTCTTACTTTTTGAGTGCAAGGGCTCTAAGGCCTCTTCGTCGAATTCAGGCAGTAGCTTTCGCTTTGGATAGCTTTTAGTGCGGCGACTATCGCCGTATTTGTCTGCGCTGTTGATTACTTTACTCCATCTGATCCTGAGTGCATCTTCTGCAGTTTTGAGCTTTCGTTTCTGCTTTTTTAGGCTGCGTGCGGTTGCAACGAGCCTCTTGTGGAGGTTCTTCTTCTCCGCGGGTTTATCCGGTGTAAGGTTGTCTGGAATGCCATATTCGCCAGGGGAGGGATGTTTGGTTTCTTCATCCGGGCTGCCCTGTTCGGACGGTTGCTCTAGGGCATGCTCGTCGCCTGCTGGCTCATCCTGCTCTATGGCTGGGTCTGTATCGAGGCGGGGCTTGGGTCGGCGTTTACGCCGGCGCTTTGATTGTTTTTCGAGGGATTGATCCTTCGTTCTATCCCCGTTTTCCTCGTGGTCGCTACCTTTAGGGGTATCCACCATGTACACATCATGAGGTGAGGTGGCTGTCCAATGCCCTATAGGCGTTGGTTCGTCAGTGTCTCCTGCATCGCCGTTCATACCGTCGATGTCTTCAGAGTCGAAGTTGAGCACGTCGTTTAAATTATCGACGGTGGCTACCAAATGGGTGGTGGGTGGGTTTTGAATTTCTTCATCGTCCGTATCCCATCCTTGCTGACCGTAGTCCGGCCAGGGCTCTCCTGATAAAGAGAGAGACTTTAGTGAGTTCAGGATGTCGCCGAAGGGCGAGTGCTGAAAGATGTCCGCGGCGGTGAACTCCACGATCGGCGCCCAATCGGATTCGATCGGCAGGGGCGCGGGGGGTTCGGAGTCCGGAGAGAAATCCGAATCCTCGGAGTCACGGGTCATGCAGAATGCGGGGCGGGTGTTCGGCTCAATCGCCTTTGTGATCGTAGCCCCTGAGGTGGCGTCCAACCGCTCATCCTCGATCGGCGCCGCAGGCTCCGAATTAAGGGTCGGAACCGACGCGCGTGCGGCCTCCAGGACACTGTTCGGCGACAGAGTTAGATCATGCCCATCGAGACAGTGCGGCGCGCTTGGCTATGGCTCGAATCCGTCGAAGATCAAGTCCTCACGGATGTCAGCCGTGTAGTTCAAACTTCCAAACCTGACCTAATGTCTAGGGGCATAGCTTTCGATCTGCTCCAGGCGGCCAAACGAATAGGCCTGCAGTGCGAAGCCGCCGAAGACGAAGATCTGTCCAGGGAGAAAAGTCTCGCCCTAGACTGCATCATCGTTGATGATCATAGGAGCCATCGGGCCTAAAAGTGATGACACAGAGGAACTCTCAATGAAAGCACCAATGTCGGTGTCAAAACCAGCGGATCTCGGGTAGGGGGTCCCGAACTGTGCGTCTAGGCGGATGGTAACAGGAGACAAGGGACACAATGTTTTACCCAGGTTCGGGCCCTCTTGATGGAGGTAAAACCCTACGTCCTGCTTGATTAGTATTGATGATATGGGTAGTACAAGAGTATATCTACCACGAGATGAAGGAGGCTAAACCCTACAAGCTAGCCTACGGTATGATTGTTGTATGTTGGAGTTGTTGTCCTACGGACTAAAACCCTCCGGTTTATATAGACATCGGATAGGGTTAGGGTTACACAAAGTCGGTTATAATGGTAGGAGATCTAAATATCTGCATCGCCAAGCTTGCCTTCCACGCAAAGGAAAGTCCCTTCCGGACACGGGACGAAGTCTTCAATCTTGTATCTTCATAGTCCTGGAGTCCAGCTGAAGGTATAGTTCGGATGGCAAAACACCCCCTAATCCAGGACTCCCTTAGTGACCGTGAAGGGATTGACAACCCCTTATCGCGTTGGTTGCGAGGAGTTATTTGCTTTGTGCAGGTACGAGGGACTCGCGCGTAGCCTCCTACTGGATTGATACTTTGGTTCTCAAAATCTGAGGGAAATACTTACGCTACTTTGCTGCATCATCCTTTCCTCTTCAAGGAAATCCAATGCAGTGCTCAAGAGGTAGCACTTGTCATATGCTATGCATGAGATCAATCATATGTCATATTTGCAAACTCATCTTAGTGACTATGCATATGCCTTTAAAATAAACCCAATTTGCACATATGGCATAGATGACAAGCCCATGGTTATTGGCATTTGTTTTTCTTGTGATGATATTGATATGCTCCCTTTGCATCATTTATCTCATATGCCATGCCATGACTACCTAGCATCGGATATGCATTGTTTTGGATGTTGTCCATTTTCTCCATAAGATGTTTCCAATATTGGTCATGACGAGACCCCCATAGTTTCCTCATACATTTTAGGAGATTTTGATTCATCCTATCCATTGCATGATCCCAATACTTGTGTGCACAATACGCTTCTCATGAATAAACATGCTATTGATGTGCCATAAACTTCTATGCTAAATTTGCATCCCCATCGTGTCATACACAATAACTATTCTTTCATGATGGATGGCATGTTCTTATACCATGCATCAAATTTCTTTGAGCGATGCTTATCTTATGCTAACACTCACGTGCACATACACATCATGATGGATGATGTGTACATCTACCACACGCACAATTTCTTTGGTTTGTGTCTCTTTTGTGTAGGTACCCATGAATACTTGTCAACTTCGCAATCCCACGAGTTGACAAAACGAGCTCTAGAGAGCAATGATGACTTGGGATCCCATGGATTGCCTTTCCCACCGCTCTCTTCACGCGAAGTCTTCGCGCATTCATTCTACATGGCCCTCACATGGCTATGGGTTATTGTCCATTAAATATTCTATTCCCATCTTGCCATGTTCACTTTGCATGATATGCTCATTCCTATGCCTTTGCCATGCATTTGTGACCCATGCTTTGTGATGACCCACAAGTATAGGGGATCTATCGTAGTCCTTTCGATAAGTAATAGTGTCGAACCAAACGAGGATCAGAAGGAAATGACAAGCACAGTAAGGTATTCTCTGCAAGCACTGAAATTATCGATAACAGATAGTTTTGTGATAAGGTAATTTTGTAACAGGTAACAACTAACAAAAGTAAATAAGGTGCAACAAGGTGGCCCAATCCTTTTTGTAGCAAAGGACAAGCCTAGAAAAACTCTTATATAAAGGAAAATGCTCCCGAGGACACATGGGAATTATCGTCAAGCTAGTTTTCATCATGCTCATATGCTTCGCGTTCGTTACTTTGATAATTTGATATGTGGGTGGACCGGTGCTTGGGTACTGCTCTTCCTTGGACAAGCATCCCACTTATGATTAACCCCTCTTGCAAGCATCCGCAACTACAAAAGAATTATTAAGGTAAACCTAACCATAGCATGAAACATATGGATCCAAATCAGTCCCTTACGAAGCAACGCATAAACTGGGGTTTAAGCTTCTGTCACTCTAGCAACCCATCATCTACTTATTACTTCCCAATGCCTTCCTCTAGGCCCAAACAATGATGAAGTGTCATGTAGTCGACGTTCAGATAACACCACTAGAGGAAAGACGACATACATCTCATCAAAATATCAAACGAATACCAAATTCACATGACTACTTATAGCAAGAGTTCTCCCATGTCCTCGGGAACAAACGTAACTAGTCACAAAACATATTCATGTTCATAATAAGAGGGGTATTAATATGCATAAAGGATCTGAACATATGATCTTCCACCAAATAAATGAACTAGCATCAACTACAAGGAGTAATCAACACTACTAGCAACCCACAGGTACCAATCTGAGGTTTTGAGACAACGATTGGATACAAGATATGAACTAGGGTTTGAGAGGAGATGCTGCTGGTGAAGATGTTGATGGAGATTGGCCCCCTCCCGATGATAGGATCGATGGTGATGACGATGGTGATGATTTCCAACTCCCGGAGGGATGTTTCCCCGGCAGAATAGCTCCACTGGAGCCCTAGATTGGTTCCACCAAGGTTCCGCCTCGAGACGGCGGTGCTTCGTCCCGAAAGATTCCTTCTGATTTTTTACAGGGCGAAAGACTTCATATAGCCAAAGATGGGCATCGGAGGCCTACCAGGGGGCCCACGATGCAGGGGGTAGGGCGCGCCCCCCACCCTCGTGGATGGTGGGTGGCCCCCCTCTGGTACTTTCTTCACCCAATATTTTTTATATATTCTAAAACCGACTTCCGTGGAGTCTCAGGACTTTTGGAGTTGTGCAGAATATGTCTCTAATATTTGCTCCTTTTCTATCCCAGAATTCCAGCTGCCGGCATTCTCCCTCTTCATGTAAACCTTGTAAAATAAGAGAGAAAAGGCATAAGCATTGTGACATAATGTGTAATAACAGCTCATAATGCAATAAATATCGATATAAAAGTATGATGCAAAATGGACGTATCAACTCCCCCAAGCTTAGACCTCGCTTATCCTCAAGCGTAAGCCGATAACGAAAAATATGTCCACATGTTTAGAGATAGAGGTGTCGATAAAATAAAATACGAACATGAGGGCATCATGATCATTCTTAGCAACATATATATATATATGTGTGTGTGTGTGTATATATATATATATATATATGTATATATATGTATATGAATCAGAAACTTCATTGAAAACTAACAAACTATGGTCTCTATCATTGAAGCAATTGCAATTTATCATAACATCAGAAAGAGTCAATATAAGAGCTTTTCAGCAAGTCCACATACTCAAATATCATTTAGTCTTTGACAATTGCTAACACTCACGCAATACTTATGGGTATGGAGTTTTAATCAGACATAGAGAAAGATACAGGCTTATAGTGTTGCCTCCAAACCTTTTACCTCAAGGGTAACGTCAACAATAATAGTTTATGATAAGTTACATCCAATTGGATATATATATCAGGATCTTTCCAACACAATGTGCTTGCCAAAGGATAAAATGTAAAAAGGAAAGGTGAAGATCACCGTGACTCTTGTATAATGCATAAGACAAAAATAAAAGATAGACCCTTCGCAGAGGGAAGCAGAGGTTGTCATGTGCTTTTATGGTTGGATGCACAAAATCTTAATGCGAAAGAACGTCACTTTATATTGCCACTTGTGATAGGGACCTTTATTATGCAGACTGTCGCTTTTATTGCTTCCATATCATAAGATCGCATGAAGCTTATTTTCTCCACACTAATAAATCATACATATTTAGAGAGCAACTTTTATTGCATGCAACAATGACAACTTACTTGAAGGATCTTATTCAATCCATAGATAGATATGGTGGACTCTCATGGCAAAATTGGGTTTAAGGATATTCGGAAGCACAAGTAGTATCTATACTTGGTGCAGAGAATTTGGCTAGCATGAGGGGGAAAGGCAAGCTCAACATGTTGGATGATCCATGACAATATACTTTATTTCAGATATAAGAAAACATAACCCTTTACGTTGTCTTCCTTGTCCAACATCAACTTTTTAGCATGTCATATTTTAATGAGTGCTCACAATCATAAAAGATGTCCAAGATAGTATATTTATATGTGAAAACCTCTCTTTCTTTATTACTTCCTATTAATTGCAACGATGACCAAAACTATGTTTGTCAACTCCCAACAACTTTTATTCATCATACTCATTTATATGTGAAGTAATTACTCTCCATAAGATCAATATGATCTCTTTAATTCTTTTTATTCTTTCTTTTATTCCCTCTAGATCATAGCAAGATAATCAAGCCCTTGACTCAAAACTAATCTTTATTATATATAGCTCACAAACTCAATTACATAGAAGGATCATAAAGCAAAACTCAAAACTAAATCATACCAAAACTTTATTCTACTAGATTCTCGGGGGAAATCGGCTTCCTCGAACACCTATGGGGACCGAGCCCCTTACTGGTTCGGCGGGGGGCGGAGGTTGCACGAAGAGCGGATCGAGGCGATGCACACAAAGGGTTTACCCAGCTTCGGGCCGCACGGATGCGTAAAACCCTACTGCTGCTTTGTGGTTTGTATTGTGTTCTTGCTCGGAGGCGTGTGGTGCTACAGTACCCACAAGCCGCTGGCGAGACCGAGCGTAAAAAATGGGTGTCCTCTTCTCTACGTGCGCATGGGGCCTCCTTTTATATGCTCAAGGGGTTACCCGCAGGTGGCACCGTAGGTGGGGGCAAAAATGGGAGAATGCTGTAGTGGGTACAGCTGCCTGCACAGTGGCTGTACAGTGCTATCATACCTAACTCTGACGGCGGGGGACAAGGGCATTAAATGCCCATCCGCATCGCCCAGACGGTGCAGGAAAAAGGACTGTCAGGAGCGCCACCGTTTGCCACAATGGCTACTCTGTCAGCTTCGCTTCGCTACTGCATGCCCCTGGCTACACAGCCTCCCGCCACGTGCGCCTGGAATGCCCCCAGAGCGACACGTTGCTGGGTGAGCTGGAGCGCAGGCACGGGGTGGTAACTTGCCGCGGCAAGCGACTTGCCGCGTTGGATGTATTGTCGCGCCCGGGAGCTTGTCGCTCGCCGGTCCTTGCCGGGACGCGCGGCGCGTCACGGCAAGGCTCCTGTCGTGCCGTGGTTGGCCTTCCCAGCAAGCTCCTCTTGCCGGGGTCTCGTGCTTCGAGCGGCAGTCCTGGGAAGCTCCTCTTGCCGGGGCCTCGCTCCCTTCGGGTGGCCTTCCCGGCAAGCTCCTCTTGCCGGGGCCTTGGCTCAAATACTTTGTTCTTAAATGGCCCAAAAGGGGACCATGGAGGGTCTTGGCGATCACCTGGCAAGCCTTGCCGCGGGGTGCTACGACTGCCCGTGCACAAGTTCGGGGTACTAAGGTACCCCTACTTTAGTACACCGACAGGAGCCCCCGGGCCTAGGCCATACACGGTGCCGAGCGCTATTGGGCCAGGCCCAAAACAGTGCACGGACACGCGCGACCTGGGTCACGCTTCATCTTAACTCCGTATCCATCACGCCTTCCCCGAATGGCACGCGTCGAATGCGGCGTCGTGGGGAGAGGCGTGCGTGACGTGGGTGGCGTGCGCGGGGCCGATCCCTGCAGGCATGTGTCACGTCGCAATAAATGGGGACGGCTCGTGCCATCTTCATAAGTGGAGGGAGGCGTGGAGGCGTGGCTCCTTCGCTGGACGGGGTCGAGGCACGGTCTCCGAGGCGTCCGCTCCCCGCGATCACGGGGTGGGGGGAGGTCGCCTCACCCGTCGCCTCGGTCCTGCACGTCAGCCACGCGGCCTCCATGCACCTGGAGTTGCGGACGGTGGAGGCAGGAAACCGGGCCGTCGCGGGTCGAGGCAGCAGGCCGGTCCTGGTCGGCTGGCCTTCCTGTGCCTCGATTGGCTGAGCGGGGCGGTCGAGTCCCCACCCTGCTCCTTTATAAAGAGCAAGAGGGGGCGACGGGAACCCACACTCCTCCATCTCTTCCTCTCTTCATCTTCTGATCCCCTCTCTCCATTCGCCATGGAGAAAGGGAATCCTGGTCCTTCATCGGTGGCGGCGAGGGTTGCCGCCAGGCAACGCGCCCCTCCTCCCCTTGCACCCGCGGCGGCGGAGCCAGCCGCAAGGGGAAGGGGGAGGGGGCGAGGTCGTGGACGAGGCCTAGGCGCTCGGGGGCGAGGCGGACGGGGCGACGCGCCGGCCTCGCCTCCGCCAGAGACTCCTCTTCTCACGGCGGTCCACATCGGGGACGACCCCTGTGAGTTCTTCGTCAGGCTGCGCCGGGCGCCTCGTCGCCGCCTCCGTCTCTCGGCGCCCTTCGCAAGCGTGATGGAGATGGAGCAACCCGAGACGCTGAGACTACGCATGAGGGGCTGCGGGATTAGTGGCGCGCGAGTCCACGTCGAGTCCCCAGCCCCCGGCGTCATGTATCTTGGTCGAGGGTGGAAGACATTCGCCCGTATCCACAGCTTGGCGGGGGGGTTCACCCTCCATTTTAAGTTGATGGAGGGCGATCTCCTCTTTGTCAAGGCCTTCGGGGACTTCGGGACCCGGGCCAGGTGCTGCGTGGATAGCTCCTCCGACAGCGAAGGCTCCTCCTCGAGCGAGAGTGACGAGGAGGGGAGCGACAGCGACGACGAGGGTAGCGGTCGTCGGGATGACGGTGTTGGAAATATGCCCTAGAGGCAATAATAAAAGCATTATTATTATATTTCCTTGTTCATGGTAATTGTCTTTTATTCATGCTATAATTGTGTTATCTGGAAATCGTAATACATGTGTGAATACTAGACACCAATATGTCCCTAGTATGCCTCTAGTTGACTAGCTCGTTGATCAATGGATAGTCATGTTTTCCTGGCTATGGACATTGGATGTCATTGATAACGAGATCACATCATTAGGAGAATGATGTGATGGACAAGACCCAATCCTAAGCATAGCACAAGATCGTGTAGTTCGTTTTGCTAGAGCTTTCCAATGTCGAGTATCTTTTCCTTAGACCATGAGATCGTGTAACTCCCGGATACTGTAGGAGTGCTTTGGGTGTACCAAACGTCACAATGTAACTCGGTGACTATAAAGGTGCACTACAGGTATCTCTAAAAGCGTCTGTTGGGTTGACACGGATCGAGACTGGGATTTGTCACTCCGTATGACGGAGAGGTATCACCGGGCCCACTCAGTAATGCATCATCATAATGAGCTCAATGTGACCAAGTGTTTGGTCACGGGATCATGCATTACGGTACGAGTAAAGTGACTTGCCGGTAACGAGATTAAACGAGGTATTGGGATACCGACGATCGAGTCTCGGGCAAAGTAACGTACCGAATGACAAAGGGAATAGTATACGGGGTTGCTTGAACCCTCGACATCGTGGTTCATCCGATGACATCATCGAGGAACATGTGGGAACCAACATGGGTATCCAGATCCCGCTGTTGGTTATTGCCCGAGAGTCGTCTCGGTCATGTCTGCGTGTCTCCCGAACCCGTAGGGTCTACACACTTAAGGTTCGGTGACGCTAGGGTTATTAGGAAGACTTGTATGTGATTACCGAATGTTGTTCGGAGTCCCGGATGAGATCCCGGACGTCACGAGGAGTTCCGGAATGGTCCGGAGGTAAAGATTTATATATGGGAAGTTGTCATACGGACACCGGAAAGGTTCGGGGGCATATCGGTATTGTACTGAGGGCACCGGAGGGGTTCCGGGGGTCCACCGGGAGGGGCCACCTCTCCCGGAGGGGCTCATGGGCTGTATGAGGGAGGGAACCAGCCCAAAGTGGGCTGGTGCGCCTCCCCCCAAGGGCCCATGCGCCTAGGGTTGGGGGGAACCCTAAAGGGGGGCGCCCCCCTTGCTTGGGGGGCAAGCCCCCTCCCCTTGGCCGCCGCCCCCCCCCCTAGATCCCATCTAGAGGGGTCGGCCCCCCTTGCCCCTTCCCCTATAAATAGAGGGATGAGGGGAGGGCTGCGAGAGACAACTCAAGGCGCAGCCCCTCCCCTCCCCAACACCTCTCCTCCTCCGTACGTGCTTGGCGAAGCCCTGTCGGAGTACTGCTGCACCAACAACACCACGCCGTCGTGCTGCCGTCTGTCGCGACCGGTTTTCCAGACCTTAAATTCCAGAAAATGGTCGTCGAGCTCATCAGCCCTAGGATTACTGTTAGCTGATGAGGCACCAACTTGTTACAGAAATTCCAAGCAAAGGTACAAAAGATGCAGTACAAGACCATTGTGGCCTATGAGTACAACAAATGGTTTCTAGTGGTTGAGGGCGGAAGCGGTTTGTGGATCACCACGGCTATGGGACTCCATTTCCCACGGGAACAGCTGACCAGGTTAACTCCTATCTCCATGAGGCTGCTATCACCGTTGCTCAGGTCTCCGAGGCTGTCATCGCAACGCTCCTCTCCAAGCTAGCAATCTGGCCAAGACAATAGCCAGGGACAAGCCAGTGAGTACTTTGAATGTACTCCCAAACATTAAGAACACAGGTATAATATAACCGTTGATGCTCATGCTTTGCAATATCCTTATACTCACTTAGTTAGTCATAAAATAAATATCTTGATGCATGCAAACAGGTTATTCATATGCAACCGGAAATTTATGCAATGACCACATAGAGGTAATGAATACTGGGTGCCAAGCGAGGGTCTGAATGACTCCTCGAGCGGAAAAATGCGGAATAATATATACTGGTGCCAAACGTGTGTCTGAAAGACTCCTCGAGCGGAAAAATGCGTAATAATAAATACTGGTACCAAACGAGTGTCCGAAAGACTCCTCGAGCGGAAAAATGCGGAATAATAATACTGGTACCAAACGAGTGTCTGAACGACTCCTCGAGCAGAAAAATGCGGAATAATAATACTGGTACCAAACGAGTGTCTGAAAGACTCCTCGAGCGGAAAAATGCAAAATAATAATACTGGTGCCAAACAAGTGTCTGAAAGACTCCTCGAGCGGAAAATGCAGAATAATAATACAACAGTCGGGTGTCTGAGCGACACCACAGAAAGGGCTTTAAGAGAAATGCCACAGCCGGGCGTCTGAGCGACACCACAGAAAGGGCTTTAAAGGAAATGCCACAGTCGGGCGTCTGAGCGACACCACAGAAAGGGCTTTGAAAGAAATGCCACAGTCGGGCGTCTGAGCGACACCACAGAAAGGGCTTTAAAAGAAATAATCATAGGGAATATCCCGGAGGTAGAACCATCCCAGAGATATTCGATGATAACAATAATAATCATGGGTTAGTCAACAATAGTAATAATCATAATCATCACAAGTCACAAGTAGTAATTCCCGTTCTGGTTTAACCGTTTCACCTCCGAAGACCGACACTAAGACCGACACTTGACCCATCCCAGACTGTAATCCTTAACCATGGACACGGCTATTCGAATAGGTATAATCTCTGCAGAGGGTGTACTCTTTACCCATGAGTAACGGATTCCTTTAGTCCATCGGGACTAATTCCGTCTACGGCCTTTTAGTTGAAAACACGCCTAACTTGCACACACCAGCTTAACTCATCGGTGTCTGGAATCACCCACGACACTTGTCAAGCAAAACTCTAAGTGGGGAGGCTACAACCTCGCGTAGCATGGGATCAAATTTATATCACGCGCTCTAAGGGGTGGCCTCCCTTCTCGGTCCCAACCGGAAACACCCATGCCCCCTGACCAGGTGGCATGCCTACCGGCTACAACCGATATCTTCCACCATGGCCTCTCTGTACGGTGTGTGCTGGAAAGGGGTTGACAACTTACTGAACCGTACCCTACCTGCGGCAGGGACGAGTGGTAGTACGAGGCAAGTATGGGGGGTTACTGGAACAAGACTCGATCTGCGGTCGACTCAGGAGGTTATAAGTTCCTGCATGACATGAATATCAAGAATATTTCAACCAACAAAAATCACTACTCAATATACCTTACCATGCCATACCGGAAATAACCGTCTCGACGGGGACCGGCGACAAGCTCATGCCTACCCAAGGCCGAGGCTTTCCCGGATTCCTTTCCGGCATGCATGCAAGGCACATGAGGATGATTACCATCACAATCATTTTCATTTCCAATAGCAAGGAAATCGTTGATATGCTTCCATGCAAATGATCATGTCACATGAAATATCAAGTCCACCGAAATAAGGTGGTGTTATAAATGTGTCAACCAACACATCAAAAATATTATGCCAGGGTTCAAGATGCTTGCCTTGAAGTTGTGGAGGGGTGAGGTGCTCTCCAAAACTTCTGAAAGTTTCTTCCCTCTCCCCAAAATCCTATTTTTAAAAAATATTTGAATTAACACACATTTCAAAACAGTACAAAAAGTTGTTTTGGAAAATTTTCAAATAAATATTAAAATAAACTAGATCAAATTTTAAGGAGGTAGGAAAAAGAATCAACTCATCTGGAGTTGTATTTAAAGAGTTATAGGCAGTCAAAGTTCTGGTCAAATCTGTTTTAAAACAAAACAGAAAAGAAAACATTTCAGGGGAGAATACGCTTTCGGAGCGAAGGAAACATACTGGGGGTTATACGCCTTCACTTAAACACGTGGACCGGTGCGGGGGTCACTGACAGTGGGCCCGCCTGGCCCACTGGTCAGGTTTGACCAGTCGCCCGCGTTGTCTCCCTCCTCTGCCCGAGAGGAGCGGGACTCCGGCGATCGTCGCCGGTGAACGGTGGCTCCGTTGGGAAAACTGAGACCACCAGCGGATTCAGGGGGCGGAGGTGGTTACTCTGGTGGTCGTGTTGTTCTCTGGGGTAGACGGAGCTGTCGACGGCGAGCTCCGCGGCGGACGGTGGTTGTCGAAAAAAGTGAAAACTTGCCCGCGGCGAGTCTCGATCAAGATTGAGTAGTGGAACGGGCTCACGGAAGGATGTGGGGTTTCCTGGTGGAGAGAGTGGAGAGGGGGAGACCCTGGTAGCGCCGGAATGGTCGGGGCAATGGTGGCGGATGGAGCTGCCGGAGAGGAAGAAGACGACTCCCTTCCTTCGATTGATGGCCAAAGGGGCAAGAGTGAAGTGTTGTGAGACTGCCTGCGCGCGGGTTTGAGCTCGGGGCCTCTTTTATAGCACAATCGAGTCGGTTCGCGGCGGCCGTGGATAAGCTCTCCGGCGAACCGCCTCTTTGTAGCATTGGCGACGTGGCGACGACGGGAGCTAGCCGACGAGCGAAAGGATAGGCTTGCGCTGTTCCCAGGGGCCAGGTGGCGAGCGGGAGGGGCTTGGGCGGCGCTGCCCGTGGCAGAGGCTGTCGGCCGACGCCGGCGTGCCGCCAAAAGGGCTCTGGCGGTGGCGCTGTAGGGCGCCAGGGGTGGCTGGCGTGTAGTGGTGAGGCGGCGAGCGTGTGGCAGCTAGCTGCAGGTAGTCACGAGCCGGAACGGGTGCGGGTGAGACGCGGCGGCTCTTGTGCACGCGGCTGCAATTGGCGCGCTCTGGGCACGCCCAGCGCACGCCCACCAGATGCTCGGCGAAATGCCATGGCATGCTAGGTGGCTCGGTTGGAGCTGGGGTTTAGCAGGTCCAGGTTTGGGCTTGCAAGGAGATCAGTGGACACGCTGGTTTGGTCAGGGGATCTGGTTCACAGTGCAAACCAAAGATTCATGCCAAAACAGATCATGCCCATAAGGTGTTTGACACAATGCCAAGGGCACTTAGGCAATTCTTGGAGTGGTCAATTTCTCCAGATCAGTGTCTCCTTGGATGTACAAGAGGGTGGTGAGGTCATATGGATAAAATGAGGAACTTGCTAGTGCAAATTTTACAAAACTACAATTCTGGACAGGAAATAAATGGCATCATTTCATGAACCAAAATTGCCCCAAAGGGTGCATGCTCCTGGACTTAGGGGTTTGGTAGGGAGGACTATGAGCATGAGAAAACACAAGGCCACTGGAGCAAGAAATAATAGGGTTGCAGTAGAAAACACCAGTCTGGTCCAGAATGAAGATGATGCTAATTCACTCAAAATTTGCAAATAACATCACTGGGTTTTTGCATAAAGTTGAATCATATGATATTACTAACATCCCATAATTTTGGTAGAGGCTAGAAGAAATTTTTTAAAAGGGTTGTAGTGCAAAATTGCCCACTGGACCAGAGAAGAAAAAAGGGTGTAGAGCTCAAAATATTTCATGAAATAAATATGTTTTTGCATAAAAGTTATTTAATAACATCACATGACATCTCCAAATACTTGTGGGAATTTTAAGTGAATCTATCAAATGGTTGTAGTTCAAATATGGCCATTTAACCTTGAAAAACCATTTTCAAGAAAGTGAAGATCAAGCAAATTAATTGTGCAATTAGTTGTACTGATAAAAGTAAAGTTTTTTCTAGAGAGGTTAAACAAGTCCAATAACATATTTGAAAATTTTACACTTAGGGGAAAAACTCCATAATGACAAGGTTAAAGATCAAAAGGGAGCTCAGAAAATAAAGGTTTTAAGTCCTGGCAAAAAATTTAATTAATAAAACAAGGCCAAAATTTTTGGGGTGTCACAATACTACCCCCCTTAAGAAAAATCTCGTCCTCGAGATTTGTTAAAAGTCGTATAAGAAAAATTGCATGCAACGAAAATGTGGCTACAGTAAGAGGGCAATAAGTGATGAAAACCACAGTGTGAAATACTGGTGCTGTGCGGAGAAGGATCTACGGTCTGAGACAAAAACGTGAGATTTCTACGCTGGGTATAAATTTAGAATAAAGTCTAAATTTAAATATATGCTGGTCGTACCCGGGAGCACAGTGCTCTCTCTGGCCGACAGGTGGACCCGGGGCCCACAGTCAGCCTCCTCTTCTCCCTCTGGCTCTTCTTCTTCCTCTCTCCTGCGCGCTTTCCCGCGCTTTCTCCACCGGCGACGCCTAGCGCGTAGGGCATCTAGGCCGTACTGTGGTAGTGCGCGGCGTGCTAGCTGCCGGAGCAGCGTGCACTCACCTCGCGGGCCAGCGCGCTGTCGGCACTGCTCGCGGATTCGACTCCGAACACCGGCGACCGGGCGACGAGCAGCGTTGGTGGACTTCGCCCACCGTGCACCGAGCTCGAGCTATAAAACGGCCGAGGTGTTTCTCTCTTCTCCTCACCTCTGGCCTTGCTTCTCCCCCTACTTCCTCCTCCATTACTGCTTACAGAAGCTCGGGCGAGGATCTAATGGCGGAGGCGATGCCGGACTGGTACGCGATCTTGATATGCGGAGGGCTGGCGACACTGCTGGGGCTCTCCGTGCTCCTGTGTGCGATGATCCTCGATGATCGTCGCGATGCTACTGCTCGGGTGTTGGCTCTCCACGGCGGTGGTGATCACGAGGAGTAGGTGGGATGCCGGGTGCTAACCGTGGTTAGGAGAGGGGTTAGTCAGCTGCAACACTGTTGCAAAGTTTTGTAAACGGTGTACGTGTGTGTGTCCGAGTGTTTGCGGTTGTGGGTCAGCTGTTGTCGTTGTGCTAGCGTGAAATAAAATAATCCACGTTGTGAGAAAGTGCCGAAGTATCGACTCAGATAAAGATGTCTCACTCCAGGATTATTCGCAGAAGAAAACAGTAATGCAACAGAATCACTCATATTAATCGAAATTAACAAAAATAACACACTTAAAGCACACACTAAGCTCCACGCACAAGTTACAACACGCAAATAAAGGTTGCAATAAATAACGTAGCAGCGACGTCTATAATGCAAACGGTAACTGGATGG
Source organism: Aegilops umbellulata (assembly GCA_032464435.1). Classification (NCBI taxonomy): domain Eukaryota; kingdom Viridiplantae; phylum Streptophyta; class Magnoliopsida; order Poales; family Poaceae; genus Aegilops; species Aegilops umbellulata. The sequence goes on from CP136054.1 coordinate 318,324,542, forward strand.
GGTTCCGGGAAAATGTTTCTGGTACTGAGACACATTCTTCCTCTATTGGAGAAAGCGGATTGACTAGTCGATGCACGTGTCTCTCCTGGTCGGGCCTCAGTGATCTGCCGATGGCGATCTGAGGATTTAAGTCTGCGAGGCTCTGGAGATAACCCATCACGCGTTGGATCAAACTCTCTTGAGCGATGACATACTGGACAAGGTTGGCCAGGACGGGGTCTCTTTCGATTCGCATACCGGGAAACGATGTTACTCCTCCGGGCGCTGCACGGCTCGGGAAGTAATAATACCCACGTTCGCTGGCATAGGGTACCGCGAATCGAAGGCGAGCAAGTGCTTCGCAAGCCGCAGCTTCCACGGCTATCTGTGGGGTTGGCATAGATTTCCCCACGAAGGAGACCTCTGTTGGGTCTTGGTCTGAGTTCACGGGGGGAATGTGCACTGCTGCCCAGTATCTCGAGGTGAAAGAGGTGATCCTCGATTTGAACAGCTCGTACTGGGGTGGCTGGGTAGCGCCCATGGTACTGCAGGTAAAATCCCACAATATCTTGACAAAACTACCCGGGGTTGCATCTGGGGTTCTCAGATGAATGCTGGGGCTCGGCATGGCGAGGAAATGGTTGTGAGGGTGATGCACAAGGTGAGAGGTGCTTGGCAAGGTCACGCGGTGGCCTTTTTATAGCACTGGAGCTGGATCATTTTTACCGTGGTGAAGGGTAATGAAATTTTCAGCTCTGTTCTGCGGCTCGAAATCAATGCCACAGATACACATATTCCACCGAGGTGACATGTTACTGTGGGGGTTGTCGGGATGGTTTTTGGTAGCTGCGCCAGGGGTAGCAATCTTATACTGCGCACTGGGTGTTTAGTCAAGGTTATCATTAAAGCAGAGGTATGACAACAAGCAGCGTTTAAATACCAGGCCACACGATTACAAAGCGAGGATACACTGGGACTCGATACAGCTCGGGTTACTTAGTCTACCTCGTTTACATCCATGCGGGCGTGCCTTGTGGATGTCGAGGCTTCTCCATGGGTCTCGCCGTCGGAATTGACTGGAGTGGGTTGAGGGGCTGCAGGCTCGGGGTAGCGATGGTGGCCATCTCGGGGATTGCTGGCCACAACTCCGTTGGAGTGTGTTCCCAAAATGCGATGTAGCACTTCTGGGGTTATCGCAACACCTTGGCCGATGGCTGGGGTAGACCTCAGGGGCTCGATCGGTTGTCCAAACATCACGACTGGGTTGTCGGAGTTGGGCTCGTCCTCTTCTCTTGCCGGGGCTCGACGAACCAGCTCTCCACGAGCTGCGATAAGATCAATTGTGACCTGATCGCACAGTTCTTCTAGTGCACTTACATAGCGCACCAGGTGCAACAATGCAGGATCTATCTCGTGATCTCCGTTGGCAACTTGGGGTGGTCTACCATACCCTTCACGCCTGGGGTAGTAGTGGAACGAGCGACAGTCAACTCTTGGTGACAAGTGCCGGAGATGAACTACAGCTTCTCGAGCAGCTAGTTGGATGGCTTGTGGCTCAAAGGAAGTTGTTCTTCTGGTGAACCTGTAGGGGCGTTCGGGTGCGAGACCCCTACCGTAGATGTGTACAGTGGCCCAGAATTGACGGCTTTCACCGCTTACGGGCCCTTGGTACACAACATATTCTGGGGGTTCTTCTAATGCATAGGCACGACGGGTGAGGTTTGCGAGTATGGTCACAAAACCTCCAAGGTTGGTCACTGTGGTCTCATGGTGCACAATAGGACCAGGCATTGTGGCTTGGTTTAGGATAGCGTCCGGGCTGTGCTGGGTTGAGACTAGCGTGCCCTTTTTATAGGAAAAAGGGGGTTGGAGTCTTTCTTCGCACACTTGCGAGAAAGGACTATTTAGGGGGGGCGGTCACTGGCGCGTGATCGACGGCTAGGCTGGTAGGTTGGGCACCGACTGCCAAAAGGTGTCGGGTCACTGTGGGGCTATCTTGCAGGAGAAGCTTGGCTGGGGGTTTGGTTATGGCTCGGTGGTTTGGCATGCCTAAGTTTATTGACCTGGCTAAGATAGGATTAGCCAATGGTCAGCCTGGCTCTGATACCAAGTCTGTCTCGACCGGTTTTCCAGACCTTAAATTCCAGAAAATGGCCGTCGAGCTCATCAGCCCCAGGATTACTGTTAGCTGATGAGGCACCAACTTGTTACAGAAATTCCAAGCAAAGGTACAAAAGATGCAGTACAAGACCATTGTGGCCTATGAGTACAACAAATGGTTTCTAGTGGTTGAGGGTGGAAGCGGTTTGTGGATCACCACGGCTATGGGACTCCATTTCCCATGGGAATAGCTGACCAGGTTAACTCCTATCTCCACGAGGCTGCTATCACCGTTGCTCAGGTCTCCGAGGCTGTCATTGCAACGCTCCTCTCCAAGCTAGCAATCTGGCCAAGACAATAGCCAGGGACAAGCCAGTGAGTACTTTGAATGTACTCGCAAACATTAAGAACACAGGTATAATATAACCGTTGATGCTCATGCTTTGCAATATCCTTATACTCACTTAGTTAGTCATAAAATAAATATCTTGATGCATGCAAACAGGTTATTCATATGCAACCGGAAATTTGTGCAATGGCCACATAGAGGTAATGAATACTGGGTGCCAAGCGAGGGTCTGAATGACTCCTCGAGCGGAAAAATGCGGAATAATATATACTGGTGCCAAACGAGTGTCTGAAAGACTCCTCGAGCGGAAAAATGCGGAATAATAAATACTGGTACCAAACGAGTGTCTGAAAGACTCCTCGAGCGGAAAAATGCGGAATAATAATACTGGTACCAAACGAGTGTCTGAACGACTCCTCGAGCGGAAAAATGCGGAATAATAATACTGGTACCAAACGAGTGTCTGAAAGACTCCTCGAGCGAAAAAATGCAAAATAATAATACTGGTGCCAAACGAGTGTCTGAAAGACTCCTCGAGCGGAAAATGCAGAATAATAATACCATAGTCGGGCGTCTGAGCGACACCACAGAAAGGGCTTTAAGAGAAATGCCACAGCCGGGCGTCTGAGCGACACCACAGAAAGGGCTTTAAAAGAAATGCCACAGTCGGGCGTCTGAGCGACACCACAGAAAGGGCTTTGAAAGAAATGCCACAGTCGGGCGTCTGAGCGACACCACAGAAAGGGCTTTAAAAGAAATAATCATAGGGAATATCCCGGAGGTAGAACCATCCCAGAGATATTCGATGATAACAATAATAATCATGGGTTAGTCAACAATAGTAATAATCATAATCATCACAAGTCACAAGTAGTAATTCCCGTTCTGGTTTAACCGTTTCACCTCCGAAGACCGACACTAAGACCGACACTTGACCCATCCCAGACTGTAATCCTTAACCATGGACACGGCTATTCGAATAGGTATAATCTCTGCAGAGGGTGTACTCTTTACCCATGAGTAACGGATTCCTTTAGTCCATCGGGACTAATTCCGTCTACGGCCTTTTAGTTGAAAACACGCCTAACTTGCACACACCAGCTTAACTCATCGGTGTCTGGAATCACCCACGACACTTGTCAAGCAAAACTCTAAGTGGGGAGACTACAACCTCGCGTAGCATGGGATCAAATTTATATCGCGCGCTCTAAGGGGTGGCCTCCCCTCTCGGTCCCAACCGGAAACACCCATGCCCCCTGACCAGGTGGCATGCCTACCGGCTACAACCGATATCTTCCACCATGGCCTCTCTGTACGGTGTGTGCTGGAAAGGGGTTGACAACTTACTGAACCGTACCCTACCTGCGGCAGGGACGAGTGGTAGTACGAGGCAAGTATGGGGGGTTACTGGAACAAGACTCGATCTGCGGTCGACTCAGGAGGTTATAAGTTCCTGCATGACATGAATATCAAGAATATTTCAACCAACAAAAATCACTACTCAATATACCTTACCATGCCATACCGGAAATAACCGTCTCGACGGGGACCGGCGACAAGCTCATGCCTACCCAAGGCCGAGGCTTTCCCGGATTCCTTTCTGGCATGCATGCAAGGCACATGAGGATGATGACCATCACAATCATTTTCATTTCCAATAGCAAGGAAATCGTTGATATGCTTCCATGCAAATGATCATGTCACATGAAATATCAAGTCCACCGAAATAAGGTGGTGTTATAAATGTGTCAACCAACACATCAAAAATATTATGCCAGGGTTCAAGATGCTTGCCTTGAAGTTGTGGAGGGGTGAGGTGCTCTCCAAAACTTTTGAAAGTTTCTTCCCTCTCCCCAAAATCCTATTTTTAAAAAATATTTGAATTAACACACATTTCAAAACAGTACAAAAAGTTGTTTTGGAAAATTTTCAAATAAATATTAAAATAAACTAGATCAAATTTTAAGGAGGTAGGAAAAAGAATCAACTCATCTGGAGTTGTATTTAAAGAGTTATAGGCAGTCAAAGTTCTGGTCAAATCTGTTTTAAAACAAAACAGAAAAGAAAACGTTTCAGGGGAGAATACGCTTTCGGAGCGAAGGAAACGTACTGGGGGTTATACGCCTTCACTTAAACACGTGGACCGGTGCGGGGGTCACTGACAGTGGGCCCGCCTGGCCCACTGGTCAGGTTTGACCAGTCGCCCGCGTTGTCTGCCTCCTCTGCCCGAGAGGAGCGGGACTCCGGCGATCGTCGCCGGCGAACGGTGGCTCCGTTGGGAAAACTGAGACCACCAGCGGATTCAGGGGCGGAGGTGGTTACTCCGGTGGTCGTGTTGTTCTCTGGGGTAGACGGAGCTGTCGACGGCGAGCTCCGCGGCGGACGGTGGTCGTCGGAAATAGTGAAAACTTGCCCGCGGCGAGTCTCGATCAAGATTGAGTAGTGGAACGGGCTCACGGAAGGATGTGGGGTTTCCTGGTGGAGAGAGTGGAGAGGGGGAGACCCTGGTAGCGCCGGAATGGTCGGGGCAATGGTGGCGGATGGAGTTGTCGGAGAGGAAGAAGACGACTCCCTTCCTTCGATTGACGGCCAAAGGGGCAAGAGTGAAGTGCTGTGAGACTGCCTGCGCGCGGGTTTGAGCTCGGGGCCTCTTTTATAGCACAATCGAGTCGGTTCGCGGCAGTCGTGGATAAGCTCTCCGGCGAACCGCCTCTCTGTAGCAATGGCGACGTGGCAACGACGGGAGCTAGCCGACGAGCGAAAGGATAGGCTTGCGCTGTTCCCAGGGGCCAGGTGGCGAGCGGGAGGGGCTTGGGCGGCGCTGCCCGTGGCAGAGGCTGTCGACCGACGCCGGCGTGCCGCCAAAAGGGCTCTGGCGGTGGCGCTGTAGGGCGCCAGGGGTGGCTGGCGTGTAGTGGTGAGGCGGCGAGCGTGTGGCAGCTAGCTGCAGGTAGTCACGAGCCGGAACGGGTGCGGGTGAGACGCGGCGGCTCAGGTGCACGCGGCTGCAATTGGCGCGCTCTGGGCACGCCCAGCGCACGCCCACCAGATGCTCGGCGAAATGCCATGGCATGCTAGGTGGCTCGGTTGGAGCTGGGGTTTAGCAGGTCCAGGTTTGGGCTTGCAAGGAGATCAGTGGACACGCTGGTTTGGTCAGGGGATCTGGTTCACAGTGCAAACCAAAGATTCATGCCAAAACAGATCATGCCCATAAGGTGTTTGACACAATGCCAAGGGCACTTAGGCAATTCTTGGAGTGGTCAATTTCTCCAGATCAGTGTCTCCTTGGATGTACAAGAGGGTGGTGAGGTCATATGGATAAAATGAGGAACTTGCTAGTGCAAATTTTACAAAACTACAATTCTGGACAGGAAATAAATGGCATCATTTCATGAACCAAAATTGCCCCAAAGGGTGCATGCTCCTGGACTTAGGGGTTTGGTAGGGAGGACTATGAGCATGAGAAAACACAAGGCCACTGGAGCAAGAAATAATAGGGTTGCAGTAGAAAACACCAGTCTGGTCCAGAATGAAGATGATGCTGATTCACTCAAAATTTGCAAATAACATCACTGGGTTTTTGCATAAAGTTGAATCATATGATATTACTAACATCCCATAATTTTGGTAGAGGCTAGAAGAAATTTTTTTAAAGGGTTGTAGTGCAAAATTGCCCACTGGACCAGAGAAGAAAAAAGGGTGTAGAGCTCAAAATATTTCATGAAATAAAGATGTTTTTGCATAAAAGTTATTTAATAACATCACATGACATCTCCAAATACTTGTGGGAATTTTAAGTGAATCTATCAAATGGTTGTAGTTCAAATATGGCCATTTAACCTTGAAAAACCATTTTCAAGAAAGTGAAGATCAAGCAAATTAATTGTGCAATTAGTTGTACTGATAAAAGTAAAGTTTTTTCTAGAGAGGTTAAACAAGTCCAATAACATATTTGAAAAGTTTACACTTAGGGGAAAAACTCCATAATGACAAGGTTAAAGATCAATAGGGAGCTCAGAAAATAAAGGTTTTAAGTCCTGGCAAAAAATTTAATTAATAAAACAAGGCCAAAAATTTTGGGGTGTCACACCGTTGGAGCAATCTTCCTCAACCTCTCCTTCCTCCTTGCTGGATCAAGACGGAGGAGACGTCATCCGTCCCGTACGTGTGTTGAACGCGGAGGTGCTGTCCTTTCAGCACTTGGTCATCGGTGATTCGAATCACGGCGAGTACGACTCCATCATCACCATCCCCTTGAACGCTTCCGCACGCAATCTACAAAGTGGTATGTAGATGCAATCTCTCTCCCATGACTCGTTGCTTAGATGAACTCATAGATGGATCTTGGTGAAACCGTAGGAAAATTTTAATTTTCTGCAATGTTACCCAACAGTGGCATCATGAGCTAGGTCTATGCGTAGTTCTCTATTGCACGAGTAGAACACAATTGTTGTGGGCGTAGATGTTGTCAACTTTCTTGCCGCTACTAGTCTTATCTTGCTTCAGCGGTATTGTGGGATGAAGCGGCCCGGACCAACCTTACACGTACGCTTACGTGAGACCGGTTCCACCGACTGACATGCACTAGTTGCATAAGGTGGCTGGCGGGTGTCTGTCTCTCCCACTTTAGTTGGAGCGAATTCGATGAAAAGGGTCCTTATGAAGGGTAAATAGAAGTTGACAAATCACGTTGTGGCTTTCACGTAGGTAAGAAAACGTTCTTGCTAGAACCCTAATGCAGCCACGTAAAATTTGCAACAACAATTAGAGGACGTCTAACTTGTTTTTGCAGCAAGTGCATTGTGATATGATATGGCCAAAGTTGTGATGAATGATATATATGTGATGTATGAGATCATGTTCATGTAATAGGATTCACGACTTGCATGTCGATGAGTATGACAACCGGCAGGAGCCATAGGAGTTGTCATTATTCTTTTATGACCTGCGTGTCGCCATGTAAATTACTTTACTTTATTGCTAAACGTGTTAGCCATAGTAGTAGTAGTAATAGTTGGCGAGCAACTCCATGGAGACACGATGATGGAGATCATGATGATGGAGATCATGGTGTCGTGCCGGTGACAAGATGATCATGGAGCCCTCAAGATGGAGATCAAAGGAGCTATATGATGTTGGCCATATCATGTCACTACTATATAATTGCATGTGATGTTTATTATGTTTATGCATCTTATTTACTTAGAACGACGGTAGTAAATAAGATGATCCCTCATTAAAATATCAAAATTGTGTTCTCCCTAACTGTGCACCGTTGCTAAGGTTCGTCGTTCCGAAGCACCACGTGATGATCGGGTGTGATAGGTTCTTACGTTCGCATACAACGGGTGTAAGCCAGATTTACACACGCAATACACTTAGGTTGAATTGACGAGCCTAGCATGTGCAGACATGGCCTCGGAACACGGAGGACCGAAAGGTCGAACATGAGTCGTATAGAAGATACGATCAACATGGAGATGTTCACCGATGATGACTAGTCCGTCTCACGTGATGATCGGACACGGCCTAGTCGACTCGGATCATGTAACACTTAGATGTCTAGAGGGATGTCTAATCTGAGTGGGAGTTCATTCATTAATTTGATTAGATGAACTTAATTATCATGAACTTAGTCTAAATCTTTACAATATGTCTTGTAGATCAAATGGCCCACGGTAATGTCAGCCTCAACTTCAACGCGTTCCTAGAGAAAACTAAGCTGAAAGATGATGGCAGCAACTATTCGGACTGGGTCCGGAACCTGAGGATCATCCTCATAGCAGCCAAGAAAGATTATGTCCTAGAAGCACCACTAGGTGATGCACCATTCCCAGAAAACCAGGACGTTATGAACGCCCATCAGTCAAGCACTGATGATTACTCCCTCGTTCAGTACGGCATGCTTTACAGCTTAGAACCGGGGCTCCAAAAGCGTTTTGAGAAGCACGGAGCATATGAGATGTTCGAGGAGCTGAAATTGATTTTCCAAGCTCATGCCCGGGTCGAGAGATATGAAGTCTCCGACAAGTTCTTTAGCTGCAAGATGGAGGAAAATAGCTCTGTCAGTGAACACATACTCAAGATGTCTGGGTTGCACAACCGCTTGACTCAGCTGGAAGTTAATCTTCCGGATGAGGCGGTCATTGACAGAATCCTTCAGTCGCTCCCACCTAGCTACAAAAGCTTCATGATGAACTATAACATGCAGGGGATGGAAAAGACCATTCCCGAGTTGTATTCAATGCTGAAATCCGCGGAGGTGGAGATCAAAAAGGAACATCAAGTGTTGATGGTGAATAAAACCACTAAGTTCAAGAAAGGCAAGGGTAAGAAGAACTTCAAGAAGGACGGCAAGGAGGTTGCCGCGCCTGGTAAATCAGTTGCCAGGAAGAAGTCAAAGAATGGACCCAAACCTGAAACTGAGTGCTTTTATTGCAAGGGAAATGGTCACTGGAAACGGAATTGCCCCAAGTACTTAGCGGATAAGAAGGCCGGCAACACTAAAGGTATATGTGATATACATGTAATTGATGTGTACCTTACCAGTGCTCGTAGTAGCTCCTGGGTATTTGATACCGGTGTCGTTGCTCATATTTGTAACTCACAGCAGGAGCTGCGAAATAAGAGAAGACTGGCGAAGGACAAGGTGACGATGCGCGTCGGGAATGGTTCCAAGGTCGATGTGATCGCCGTCGGCACGCTACCTCTACATTTACCTACGGGATTAGTTTTAAACCTCAATAATTGTTATTTAGTGCCAAGTTTGAGCATGAACATTGTATCTGGATCTCGTTTAATACGAGATGGCTACTCATTTAAATCCGAGAATAATGGTTGTTCTATTTATATGAGTGATATGTTTTATGGTCATGCTCCGATGGTTAATGGTTTATTCTTAATGAATCTCGTGCGTGATAATACACATATTCATAGTGTGAATACCAAAAGGTGTAAAGTTGATAACGATAGTCCCACATACTTGTGGCACTGCCGCCTTGGTCACATTGGTGTCAAGCGCATGAAGAAGCTCCATGCTGATGGACTTTTAGAGTCTCTCGATTATGAATCGTTTGACACATGTGAACCATGCCTCATGGGCAAAATGACCAAGACTCCGTTCTCCGGAACAATGGAGCGAGCAACCAACTTATTGGAAATCATACATACTGATGTGTGCGGTCCAATGAGCGTTGAGGCTCGCGGAGGATATCGTTATGTTCTCACTCTCACTGATGATCTGAGTAGATATGGCTATGTCTACTTAATGAAACACAAGTCTGAGACCTTTGAAAAGTTCAAGGAGTTTCAGAGTGAGGTTGAGAATCAACGTGACAGAAAAATCAAGTTTCTACGATCAGATCGTGGAGGAGAATACTTGAGTCACGAATTTGGCACACACTTAAGAAAATGTGGAATAGTTTCACAACTCACGCCGCCTGGAACACCTCAGCGTAATGGTGTGTCCGAACGTCGTAATCGCACTTTATTGGATATGGTGCGATCTATGATGTCTCTTACCGATTTACCGCTATCATTTTGGGGATACGCTCTAGAGACAGCTACATTCACTTTAAATAGGGCACCATCTAAATCCGTTGAGACGACACCGTATGAATTATGGTTTGGGAAGAAACCTAAGCTGTCGTTTCTAAAAGTTTGGGGATGCGAGGCTTATGTAAAGAAACTTCAACCTGAAAAGCTCGAACCCAAATCGGAAAAGTGCGTCTTCATAGGATACCCTAAGGAAACCATAGGGTATACCTTCTACTTAAGATCCGAGGGCAAGATCTTTGTTGCCAAGAACGGAACCTTTCTGGAGAAAGAGTTTCTCTCGAAAGAAGTAAGTGGGAGGAAAGTGGAGCTTGATGAAGTACTGCCTCTTGAAACAGAGAATAGCGCAGCGCAGGAAAATGTTCATGTGGTGCCTGCTCCAATTAGAGAGAAGGTTAATGATGATGATCAAGATACTTCGGACCAAGCTCCCACTGAACTTCGTAGGTCCACAAGGACGCGTTCCGCACCAGAGTGGTACGGCAACCCTGTCCTGGAAATCATGTTGTTAGACAACGGTGAACCTTCGAACTATGAAGAAGCGATGGCGGGCCCGGATTCCAACAAATGGTTAGAAGCCATGAAATCCGAGATAGGATCCATGTATGAAAACAAAGTATGGACTTTGACAGACTTGCCCGATGATCGGCGAGCGATAGAAAATAAATGGATCTTCAAGAAGAAGACGGACGCGGATGGTAATGTCACCATCTATAAAGCTCGACTTGTCGCTAAGGGTTATCGGCAAGTTCAAGGGGTTGACTATGATGAGACTTTCTCTCCCGTAGCGAAGCTTAAGTCCGTCCGAATCATGTTAGCAATTGCCGCATACTATGATTATGAGATATGGCAAATGGACGTCAAAACGGCATTCCTTAATGGCTATCTTAAGGAAGAACTGTATATGATGCAGCCGGAAGGTTTTGTCGACCCTGAGAATGCTAACAAGGTATGCAAGCTCCAGCGATCCATTTATGGGCTGGTGCAAGCATCTCGGAGTTGGAACATTCGCTTTGATGAGATGATCAAAGCGTTTGGGTTTATGCAGACTTATGGAGAAGCCTGCGTTTACAAGAAAGTGAGTGGGAGCTCTGTAGCATTTCTCATACTATATGTAGATGACATACTTTTGATGGGAAATGATATAGAACTTCTGGACAGCATTAAGGCCTACTTGAATAAGAGTTTTTCAATAAAGGATCTTGGAGAAGCTGCTTATATATTAGGCATCAAAATCAATAGAGATAGATCAAGACGCCTCATAGGTCTTTCGCAAAGCACGTACCTTGATAAGATTTTGAAGAAGTTCAAAATGGATCAGTCCAAGAAAGGGTTCTTGCCTGTATTGCAAGGTGTGAAATTGAGCTCGGCTCAATGCCCGACCACAGCAAAGGATAAACAAGAGATGAGTGTCATCCCCTATGCTTCAGCCATAGGATCCATTATGTATGCCATGATGTGTACCAGACCTGATGTAAACCTTGCCGTAAGTTTGGTAGGTAGGTACCAAAGTAACCCCGGCAAGGAACACTGGACAGCGGTCAAGAATATCCTTAAGTACCTGAAAAGGACTAAGGACATGTTTCTCGTTTATGGAGGTGACGAAGAGCTCGTCGTAAAGGGTTACGTTGACGCTAGCTTCGACACAGATCTGGATGACTCTAAGTCACAAACCGGATACGTGTATATGTTGAATGTTGGAGCAGTAAGCTGGTACAGCTGCAAGCAGAGCGTCGTGGCGGGATCTACATGTGAAGCGGAATACATGGCAGCCTCGGAGGCAGCGCATGAAGCAATTTGGATGAAGGAGTTCATCACCGACCTAGGAGTCATACCCAATGCGTCGGGGCCGATCAAACTCTTCTGTGACAACACTGGAGCTATTGCACTTGCCAAGGAGCCCAGGTTTCACAAGAAGACCAGGCACATCAAGCGTCGCTTCAACTCCATCCGTGAAAATGTTCAAGATGGAGACATAGAAATTTGTAAGGTGCGCACGGATCTGAATGTCGCAGATCCGTTGACTAAACCTCTCCCTATGGCAAAACATGATCAGCACCAGAACTCTATGGGTGTTCGATTCATCACAATGTAACTAGATTATTGACTCTAGTGCAAGTGGGAGACTGTTGGAAATATGCCCTAGAGGCAATAATAAAAGCATTATTATTATATTTCCTTGTTCATGGTAATTGTCTTTTATTCATGCTATAATTGTGTTATCTGGAAATCGTAATACATGTGTGAATACTAGACACCAATATGTCCCTAGTATGCCTCTAGTTGACTAGCTCGTTGATCAATGGATAGTCATGTTTTCCTGGCTATGGACATTGGATGTCATTGATAACGAGATCACATCATTAGGAGAATGATGTGATGGACAAGACCCAATCCTAAGCATAGCACAAGATCGTGTAGTTCGTTTTGCTAGAGCTTTCCAATGTCGAGTATCTTTTCCTTAGACCATGAGATCGTGTAACACCCGGATACTGTAGGAGTGCTTTGGGTGTACCAAACGTCACAACATAATTGGGTGACTATAAAGGTGCACTACAGGTATCTCTGAAAGCGTCTGTTGGGTTGACACGGATCGAGACTGGGATTTGTCACTCCGTATGACGGAGAGGTATCACCGGGCCCACTCAGTAATGCATCATCATAATGAGCTCAATGCGACCAAGTGTTTGGTCACGGGATCATGCATTACGGTACGAGTAAAGTGACTTGCCGGTAACGAGATTAAACGAGGTATTGGGATACCGACGATCGAGTCTCGGGCAAAGTAACGTACCGATTGACAAAGGGAATAGTATACGGGGTTGCTTGAACCCTCGACATCGTGGTTCATCCGATGACATCATCGAGGAACATGTGGGAACCAACAAGGGTATCCAGATCCCGCTGTTGGTTATTGCCCGAGAGTCGTCTCGGTCATGTCTGCATGTCTCCCGAACCCGTAGGGTCTACACACTTAAGGTTCGGTGACGCTAGGGTTATTAGGAAGACTTGTATGTGATTACCGAATGTTGTTTGGAGTCCCGAATGAGATCCCGGACGTCACGAGGAGTTCCGAAATGCTCCGGAGGTAAAGATTTATATATGGGAAGTTGTCATACGGACACCGGAAAGGTTCGGGGGCATATCGGTATTGTACCGGGGCCACCGGAGGGGTTCCGGGGGTCCACCGGGAGGGGCCACCTCTCCCGGAGGGGCTCATGGGCTGTATGAGGCAGGGAACCAGCCCAAAGTGGGCTGGTGCGCCTCCCCCCCAAGGGCCCATGCGCCTAGGGTTGGGGGGAACCCTAAAGGGGGGCGCCCCCCTTGCTTGGGGGGCAAGCCCCCTCCCCTTGGCCGCCGCCCCCCCTCTAGATCCCATCTAGAGGGGCCGGCCCCCCTTGCCCCTTCCCCTATAAATAGAGCGATGAGGGGAGGGCTGCGAGAGACAACTCAAGGCGCAGCCCCTCCCCTCCCCAACACCTCTCCTCCTCCGTACGTGCTTGGCGAAGCCCTGTCGGAGTACTGCTGCACCAACAACACCACGCCGTCGTGCTGCCGTTGGAGCAATCTTCCTCAACCTCTCCTTCCTCCTTGCTGGATCAAGACGGAGGAGACGTCATCCGTCCCGTGCGTGTGTTTAACGCGGAGGTGCTGTCCGTTCAGCACTTGGTCATCGGTGATTCGAATCACGGCGAGTACGACTCCATCATCACCATCCCCTTGAACGCTTCCGCACGCAATCTACAAAGTGGTATGTAGATGCAATCTCTCTCCCATGACTCGTTGCTTAGATGAACTCATAGATGGATCTTGGTGAAACCGTAGGAAAATTTTAATTTTCTGCAACGTTCCCCAACAGACGGGTCCGACTAGGCGCCGGCCGCGGCCTGGCGCGGCACCGGCGACCCCATCATCCGTGTCGCCGACTCCTTGAACTCCCGGGGTCGTCTTCTTGGGCGGCTGAAGTGGCGAGGCTGCAGAAGAGGAAGAGGGCAGGCGGCAAGGCCGTCAACTCGGAGTACGAGGGCTAGATGCCCTCGACAGCGTGTTGACGTCCCGCTGCCTCATCTTCGAGCTCCACTTCCGGCGGCGCCGTCACCATCCAGCCTCCGGAGCCCCTGGACGGCCTTCCGGGCGTTCTGTTGGTGTCTTCTGCCGCCCGTAGCTTGCCTAGGCTCCCCTTTTGCCCTTCTCGCCTCCTTGCCCTACCTCCTGAAGAGAGGGACAGGAAAAGGATTACGGGCACCTTATCTTTTTTCAATCTGTAAGCCCTCGGGCCTTAGTTGCATTTAAAACTTGTAATCCCATCTTTCATGTTTTTCATTCTCTCTGAACTGTACCTGAGCGGAATGTTTTTAATGAAAAGAGGATGTTTGCCGGGCCATTTGTCCCGTGGGTGGAACCCACGCCAAGGAGCGAACCCTTTGTATCATTAGGATAGACATTTCTTTGCCCGACAACAGGCCCTGCCGTCTTCCCGCGCCGCTCGACCCTTCTCACGCCCTTGGCGGAGGCAGGGAGAAGGCGGGTTCCGGCCCCTCGCTTCACCCCTTTGCCACCGCGACTACTACCAAGACGGGCCCTAGGAACGCGCTCTGGGGCCCGTCGTCGAGGGAGCACGGTAGCTTTTAGGAGGAAACAAGGTTTTCGTATTCCACAGACCATGAGAGAATGCATGACAAGGGATGCAAAAACTTATCTAGGATAGCAGCCCCCGGCAACTCTGGCTTGCCGCGGGAGAACCCTTGTACTTGCCGCCCCTCGGCAACACTGGTTTGCCGGGGACCAGATGCTGGTCCGCCCTTCTTCTCTTCTTCGTCCTTTAGCGGTTCGGCCAGGTTATGCAAAACCCTGCGAACCAAAGGAAACGAAAGGACAGGAAAAAGGGACGCAGACTCGACCTCTAAGCTAGGGGTTAGCGACTGTTAGGCACTATCAACCCTAACCAAGGACGAGACTTGACTCAGCATGCATGCTAAAACTTAGGGCGCCAGCGCTTCATTTATTGCTGCTCAGGGTCTGCGCCTGGCTTTGTACAAAGGATTACATGCAACTGCGGCAAGACTTGTACAAAAGGTTGGTTGCCGAATAGGGTCCGACAACCGCGCCTTACGGGTAAAATTTACGAAGATGCTCAATATTCCAGGAGTTGCTCACCGGAGTGCCATCTTCGGTCTCGAGGCGGACAGTGCCGGGCCTCGTGACTCGTCTCACCCGGTAAGGGCCTTCCCACTTCGGCGTCAACTTGTTGTGTCTCTTGGCGGACGGAGCGCGCCGAAGAACAAGGTCGCCTTCCTCGAAGCTTCTGGATCTAACTTTGCGGCTATGGTAGTGACGCAAAGCTTGCTGGTAGCGAGTGGCTCGCACAGCAGCCTGAAGACGATCTTCCTCAAGGAGCAGCGCGTCATCTTCACGCAGCCGCTCTTGCTCAAGCTCATCATAAGCGAGCACTCGAGGTGACCCGTATACGAGTTCCGTGGGGGTAACTCCTTCTGCTCCATAGACTAGAGCAAATGGTGTCTGGCCGGTGGCCCGATTTGGCGTCGTTCGGATCGACCAAAGAGTCACCGACAGCTCCTCGATCCAGTTTCTTCCGCACTTGTGCAGCCTGTCAAAAGTTCTGGTCTTGAGCCCATGCAGTACTTCAGCATTGGCCCTTTCCGCTTGACCGTTGCTCCTGGGGTGAGCAACAGAAGCGAAGCAGACCTTGGCGCCGAGATCTTGTACGTATTGCGTGAAGGCGCGGCTCGTGAACTATGTAACGTTGTCGGTGATGATCCTGTTGGGGATCCCGAAGCGGCAAACAATCGACCTGAAGAACTTGATGGCTGACTGTGCTATCACCTTCCTCACTGGTTCCACTTCTGGCCACTTTGTGAACTTGTCGATTGCGACGTACAAGTACTCAAAGCCCCCGACAGCTCGGGGGAAGGGGCCGAGGATGTGGAGCCCCCAGACCGAAAATGGCCAGGATAAAGGGATCGTCTGGAGAGCTTGGGCTGGCTGGTGTATCTGCTTGGAATGGAACTGGCACGCTTCACACTTGGTTACTTGTGCAGTCGCATCCTGGAGGGCTGTCGGCCAGAAGAACCCTTGCCGGAACGCTTTGCCGGCAAGTGCTCTAGCGCCAATGTGGTGGCCACATATGCCTCCATGTATCTCTGCCAACAGCTTTTGTCCGTCTTCCCGGGGGATACACTTCAATTTCACCCTGTTGCGTCCTCTTCTGTACAGTGTGTCGTCGACAAATTGGTACATACTTGACTGCCGGGCTACTCTTTCTGCTTCTTCTTTCTCATCGGGAAGTTCTCCTGTCTGGAGAAAATGGACGATCTGTTGTGCCCATGCCGGAGCCTGTGGCTCGACGACAAGGACTAAAGGCGCATCTGCTGCTGCGGGAACACCTGCTTCCACGGCGAGGATCTGGGGCTCAGCCGGAGCTTGATGTTCCCCGGCAAGCTTGCCGGAGCGAAACTTGTCGGGAGTGCCTGCTTCTACGGAACAAACCCTGGGGTTTGCCGGAGCGGGCGGCTCCTCAGCATTCTTGGCGTCGATCTTGGGGACCTTCTTGGCGGCGGCTCCGGGGAGCTCTGCCGGAAGATAGTCGCCGGAGACCAACCTCCTCTTCTTGCTCTGTCCGGTTGGCGGTGTTACGGATGGCTGAGTCAGCTTGAGCACAAAAGTCCCTGGTTCCACAGGTAACTTAAGTGATGCGCACTTTGACAGGCCGTCGGCAATGTCGTTCTCGGTTCTCGGAACGTGTTCCATTTGCAGGCCGTCAAAGCGCTCCTCTAGCTTCCTCACTTCATCAACGTAAGCTTCCATCAACGGACTCTGATAATCTTTGTTCACTTGGCGGACGACAAGCTGCGAGTCTCCCTTGACAATGAGCTTCTTGATCCCAAGTTCTGCCGCGATCCTGAGACCGGCAAGCAAACCTTCATACTCTGCTGTATTGTTGGTTGCTTGCTCCTTGGGAAAGTGCATTTGGACGATGTACTTGAGGTGCTCTCCGGTGGGCGCGACAAGCAGTACGGCGGCGCCGGCGCCTTGCAGCGAGAAGGCCCCATCAAAGTACATCAGCCACTCTTTGCTTGCTTCCTTGCCGGGGATGCTCGTCTCTGGAATTTCTTTGTCTGGCGTCGGCGTCCACTCTTCTACGAACTCTGCCAGTGCTCTGCTTTGGATAGTTGAAGTGCTCTCGAACTTGAGGCCAAAGCTTGACAGTTCCAGTGCCCACTCCAGATCCTGCCTGTTGCTTCGGGATTCTGTAGTATCCTCTTCAGCGGAAAGCGAGTGACAACTGTGATCTCGTGTGCTTGGAAGTAATGGCGCAGCTTTCTCGAGGCCATAAGGAGGCCGAAAAGCAATTTCTGCACACCAGAGTACCTTGACCTAGCTCCCTGCAAGAGGGAACTGACAAAGTAAACTGGGCGATGCACCATTTTCTTCTTCTGCACCTCCTCTTGCGCCTGCGCCGATCCCTCCTTGCCGGGGCCAGAGCTTGACGGGGAAGCCCCCTGCTTGTCGCTGGATGCACTTGCCGCGGTCGCTAGCTCATCATCTACCTCCCTCTCCGCTACTAACGCAGCACTAACCACTTGATTGGTTGCCGCCAAGTACAGCAGCAACTTCTCTTGTGGTTTAGGCGCGACAAGTATTGGAGTGGAGGACAGGTATTTCTTCAAGTCTCGCAGCGCAGCCTCCGCTTCCGGAGTCCATTTTACTGGACCCGCCTTTTTCAAAACTTTGAAAAATGGCAGGGCGCGTTCTGCAGACTTGGAAATGAACCTGCTGAGAGCCGCCATGCAGCCGGCAAGCCTTCGTACATCCTTGACGCGTGTTGGTGCTTCAATCTTCTCGATGGCCTTGATCTTGTCGGGATTGGCTTCGATTCCCCGCTGAGACACGAAGAACCCGAGAAGCTTGCCGGAAGGAACTCCAAACACGCACTTCTCGGGGTTGAGCTTGAGGCTGACCTTGCGCAGGTTCGCAAAGGTCTCTTCTAAGTCTTGAATCAGGGTTGCCCTGTCTCTGCTCTTGACCACTATATCATCCATGTAGGCCTCCACATTTCTGTGGATTTGTGGCTCAAAAGCGGTGTGGACAACCCTGGCAAATGTCGAACCAGCATTCTTCAGTCCGAAAGGCATCCGTACGAAACAGTACGTGCCACATGGAGTGATGAATGCGGTCTTCTCTTCATCTTCTTTAGCCATGAAGATCTGATGGTATCCTGATTATGCGTCAAGGAATGAAAGCAGGTCACATCCGGCCGTGGAGTCAACAATCTGGTCGATGCGCGGCAAGGGAAACGGATCTTTGGGACAAGCTTTATTAACATCGGTAAAATCGATGCAAAGCCTCCATTTCCCATTTGCTTTGCGCACGACAACAGGATTGGCCAACCACGTCGGATGGAGCACACCTCTGACGAGGCCTGCCGCTTACAACTTCCTGATCTCTTCTGCAATGAACTCTTGGCGCTCCACTGCTTGTTTCCTGACTCTCTGCTTGACGGGCCACGCGTGAGGACAGACGGCAAGGTGGTGCTCAATCACTTTCCTGGGAACACCGGGGATGTCAGATGGTTGCCAGGCAAACACATCGACATTCGCCCGCAGGAAAGCAACGAGCGCGCTTTCCTATTTGGGGTCGAGAGTGGCTCTGATGGTGAAGGTACCACCAGTGCCGTCCTCCTTGGCGGACACCTTCTTGGTCGTTGGCGGGGCTGCCATCGACTTCTTGCTCTTGCCGGTGGAGCTCGATGGCGCGTCCTCGACGGTAGCGCAGCACTCCGAAGAGGTGCGCTTGCCGGAGTGGGCACCAGAGCACTTGCCGGGCTTGGTCTTCTTCTTGCCGACGGAGCTCGATGGCGCGTCCTCGACGGCATCGTAGCACTCCGAAGAGGTGCGCTTGCCGGAGTAGGCGCCAGAGTACTTGCTGGGCTTGGCTTTCTTCTTCCCTCCGGGAGCTTCAGCGGCAAGTGGCTTGTGATCCGCTGCGGCTGCTGCTTCCCGGTAGATCTTGTCGGCACAGATAAGGGCATCCTTCTTGTCGCCAGGGACAGAGATGACGCTTATCGGGCCTGGCATCTTGAGCACGTTGTATGCGTAGTGAGAGGCCGCCATGAACTTGGCGAGCGCCGGACGGCCGAGAATTCCATTGTAGGGCAACGGATAATCGGCGACGTCGAAGGTGATCCTCTCTGTCCTGAAGTTCAGCTCGCTGCCAAATGTCACTAGCAACGTTATCTTCCCCTTCGGCTTGCTTCTTCCCGGGTTGATTCCTTGGAACGTGCCGGTCTCTTCGAGCTCGCTGTCGGGGACCTGGAGTTTCTGGAGCACAGCGGAGGAGATCAGGTTCAAGCCGACCCCGCCGTCGACTAGCATCTTAGTGACCTTGAGGTTGCGGACTGTCGGTGAGACCAACATCGGCAAGCACCCGATCGCAGTCGTGCGGTCAGGGTGGTCCTCAATATCGAAGATCATAGGCGTGCTGGACCATTTCAGAGGCCTGCGTGACTCGACGGGTGGTTCCGCTGCGTTGACTTCCCGCGCCCACTGTTTGAGCTGGCGGTGAGAAGTGTGCAGAGAAGCACCACCGTCCACGCATAAGACCTCTGTGGCTTTCTGAAACTCCTGCTCACTGGTCTTGACATCATCCATGTCTTCGTCTTCGTCGTCGTCTTCCTCCTTGTCACGGCCGCAGGGAGGTCTGTCTGCTTGCCGCTGCTTGTCCTTGTCGCGGCGTCCTCCCTGGCCGGGATGCTTCGTGCCGGATCCTCCGCCACCCCCTCGGGCTTTCTCCTTGTCGCGCCGCTTGTACTCGGCCTTCTGCAGCTCGACGAGCCGCTCGACCTGTTTGCAGCTCTGGAGGTCATGGCCCTTGGTGCGGTGGATCTTGCAGTACTATTTGTTGGTGCCATCCCGCTTGTCGCGACCGCCACGGCCTGGCAGTTGGCGCATCCGGCAACCCCCTTGCCGAAGCTACCAGCCTGGGCCTTCTTGGCGGCGCCTTCATCGTCGTACTGCTCAACAACCAGTACTTCTTGACTCTTCTTCTTCCTGCTGCTCCGCCGCCGGTTCTTCCTTGCCGGGGCGGTATCCTCACTGTCAGATTCTGCTGCTCCAATGTTCTCTTCGGAGGGTTTCCTCCCTTCCTCAGCACGTGCACACTTGTCGGCCAGGGCATATAGCTCGCTGACGTCTTTGATCTTGCACATCGCCATCTCCTGCCGCATCCTGCGGTTGCGCACGTTCTGATGGAACGCGCTGATGACCGCGGCAGGGTGGACATCGGGGATGTTGTAGTGCACATGGCTGAATCTCTGAATGAACTTGCGCAGAGGTTCTCCCTCCTTCTGGACGAGCAGATGAAGGTCGCTCGCTTGGCCATGGGGTTTGTGGCCGCCTGTAAAGGCGCCAACAAACTGATGGCACAAGCCTGTCCAGGAGGTTACGGAGTTGTCCGGCAAGTGCATGAGCCAGGATCTGACGTTGGATTTGAGCACCAGCAGGAAGTAGTTGGCAAGGATCTTGTCATCTCGCCCCCCGGCAGCCTGCACCGCAATGGTGTAGATGCTGGGGAACTCCAACGGATGCGACTTGCTGTCGTACTTCTCTGGTACATCCGGCTTGAAATTCTTCGTGCTGGGCCACTGGACTTGCCGCAGCTTGCGGGTGAACGCAGGGCAACCTACTGCGTACGGCAGGTCGCCTGGTCCCCCCCGGCGCATGCATGTCGACAAAGGGCCCAGCGCGCTCGTCTGATTGACGTCGCTTTTCTCTCTGACGCTCGATGCGAGTGCGAGCATCCTCTTGCTTTCGTTCGTGAAGAACTTGGCGTTGATCGCGACGAGTTCGCGGATTCGACGACGCGGTGGAGTCGTTGTCGTGGTGGCTCCGGTGAGTCGGCGATCTCGGCCTCTGGGGCGGGGAATGCACGGTGGTTTCACCTCCGCCGGTCTTGGCGCCATCGGTTCGCGCCTGGCCGACCTGCCGCGGCTGCGACGCACTGTGCTGCCGCGGGGTGTCGCCGTTAGCGAAGCCGATGAGACTCTGTATCGTGGCCCTCCAGTCGTCGAGCTTGTCCGCCGTTGGAGGGTAATCTAGGAGCAGTTGAGCTCGTGCTAGAGCTTCTGCTGGAGTGGCGGGCAGCGGCGGCGAACGGCGCATGGAGCGGGATGTGCTCGAACTTCTAACTATGTTAGAAGGAGCAGCACCCGGTCCAGGCAGTCGCGCCATGCTCGCGCCAACACGCTGGTGTGCGTGTTGGCCTTGAACGCCCTGGGATCCGCCAGCTCGATCTGGGTCTAGAGCGTATGGTACCATGGGTACCAGGACGCGGCTGGTCCCGCGCCTCCTGAGAGGGGCGCGGTGCATGCACGGACGCCGTGGCGCCATGAGCTGGCTCGACGACGTCCGTCCCGCCGCCGGTGCCATCCCCACCACCCGTTTGCTCCAGGGGCGGTGGGTTCGACGCGGACGGGCCAGCCACCTCCGGAGCTTTCTTCTTCGGAGGCATCTCGATGAAGATGATGGAAATCTAGCCTGTGCGGACGCCGGATCAGGTTCACACAACCTCGACGCCCCCTACCTGGCGCGCCAGAGATGTCGGGGGAAATCGGCTTCCTCGAACACCTATGGGGACCGAGCCCCTTACTGGTTCGGCGGGGGGCGGAGGTTGCATGAAGAGCGGATCGAGGCGATGCACACAAAGGGTTTACCCAGCTTCGGGCCGCATGGATGCGTAAAACCCTACTGCTGCTTTGTGGTTTGTATTGTGTTCTTGCTCGGAGGCGTGTGGTGCTACAGTACCCACAAGCCGCTGGCGAGACCGAGCGTAAAAAATGGGTGTCCTCTTCTCTACGTGCGCATGGGGCCTACTTTTATATGCTCAAGGGGTTACCCACAGGTGGCAGCGTAGGTGGGGGAAAAATGGGAGAATGCTGTAGTGGGTACAGCTGCCTGCACAGTGGCTGTACAGTGCTATCATACCTAACTCTGACGGTGGGGGACAAGGGCATTAAATGCCCGTCCGCATCGCCCAGACGGTGCAGGAAAAAGGACCGTCAGGAGTGCCACCGTTTGCCACGATGGCTACTCTGTCAGCTTCGCTTCGCCACCGCATGCCCCTGGCTACACAGCCTCCCGCCACGTGCGCCTGGAATGCCCCCAGAGCGACACGTTGGTGGGTGAGCTGGAGCGCAGGCACGGGGTGGTAACTTGCCGCGGCAAGCGACTTGCCGCGGTGGATGTCTTGTCGCGCCCGGGAGCTTGTCGCTCGCCGGTCCTTGCCGGGACGCGCGGCGCGTCGCGGCAAGGCTCCTATCGTGCCGTGGTTGGCCTTCCCGGCAAGCTCCTCTTGCCGGGGTCTCGTGCTTCGAGCGGCAGTTCCGGCAAGCTCCTCTTGCCGGGGCCTCGCTCCCTTCGGGTGGCCTTCCCGGCAAGCTCCTCTTGCCGGGGCCTTGGCTCAAATACTTTGTTCTTAAATGGCCCAAAAGGGGACCATGGAGGGTCTTGGCGATCACCTGGCAAGCCTTGCCGCGGGGTGCTACGACTGCCCATGCACAAGTTCGGGGTACTAAGGTACCCCTACTTTAGTACACCGACATAGATCAAGATATTACCAAAAGGATCGGACTAAGAAAATGGTAAAGATAGAAGTGTGATGGTGTGCTACCTCTTGAGCATGTGTTGGTTTTCCCTTGAAGAGGAAAGGGTGATGCAACAAAGTAGCATAAGTATTTCCCTCAGTTTTTGAGTACCAAGGTATCAATCTAGTAGGAGGTTACACACAAGTCGCCTCGTACCTGCACAAACAAATAAGAACCTTGTAACCAATGCGATAAAGGGGTTGTCAATTCCTTCACGACCACTTGCAAACATGAGATCTGATAGAGATAAATAGATAAATATTTTTGGTATTTTTATGATATAGATTGGAAAGTAAAGATCGCAAAATAAAAGATGGAAGAAATAGTAAATTGATAGGAAAATAATATGATGGAAGATAGACCCGGGGGCCATAGGTTTCACTAGTGGCTTCTCTCAAGATAGCATAATTTACGGTGGGTGAACGAATTACTGTCGAGCAATTGATAGAAAAGCGCATAATAGAATATCTAGGCATGATCATGTATACAGGCATCATGAGGGAGTCCTGGGTTAGTGGGTGTTCGGATAGCCGGACTATGACCTTTGGCCGGACTCCTGGACTATGAAGATACAAGATTGAAGACTTCGTCCCGTGTCTGGATGGGACTTCCCTTGGCGTGGAAGGCAAGCTTGGCGATACAGATATGTAGATCTCCTTCTGTTGTAACCGAATCTGTGTAACCCTAACCCTCTCCGGTGTCTATATAAACCGGAGGGTTTTAGTCCGTAGGACGAACAACAATCATACCATAGGCTAGCTTCTAGGGTTTAGCCTCTCTGATCTCGTGGTAGATCTACTCTTGTACTACCCATATCATCAATATTAATCAAGAAAGAGTAGGGTTTTACCTCCATCGAGAGGGCCCGAACCTGGGTAAAAACATCGTGTCCCTTGTCTCCTGTTATCATCCGCCTAGACGCACAGTTCGGGACCCCCTACCCGAGATCCCCCGGTTTTGACACCGACATTGGTGCTTTCATTGAGAGTTCCTCTGTGTCGTCACTTGTATGCCGACGGCTCCTCGGATCATCAACGGCGATGCGGTCCAGGGTGAGACTTTTCTTCCCGGACAGATCTTCGTATTCGGCGGCTTTTCCCTGCGGGCCAATTCGGTTGGCCATCTGGAGCAGATTGAAAGCTACGCCCCTGGCCATCAGGTCAGATTTGGAAGCTTGAACTACACGGCCGATATCCGCGGAGACTTGATCTTCGACCCTAACCCTAAACCCTAAGCTTAGACCTCGCTTGTCCTCAAGCGTAAGCCGATAACGAAAAATATGTCCACATGTTTAGAGATAGAGGTGTCGATAAAATAAAATACGAACATGAGGGCATCATGATCATTCTTATAACAGCAATTTATATATATATATATGTATATATATATATATATATGTATGTATATATATATATATGTATATGAATCAGAAACTTCATTGAAAACTAACAAACTATGGTCTCTGTCATTGAAGCAATTGCAATTTATCATAACATCAGAAAGAGTCAATATAAGAGCTTTTCAGCAAGTCCACATACTCAAATATCATTTAGTCTTTCACAATTGCTAACACTCACGCAATACTTATGGGTATGGAGTTTTAATCAGACATAGAGAAAGATAGAGGCTTATAGTGTTGCCTCCGAACCTTTTACCTCAAGGGTAACGTCAACAATAATAGTTTATGATAAGTTACATCCAATTGGATATATATATCAGGATCTTTCCAACACAATGTGCTTGCCAAAGGATAAAATGTAAAAAGGAAAGGTGAAGATCACCATGACTCTTGTATAATGCATAAGACAAAAATAAAAGATAGGCCCTTCGCAGAGGGAAGCAGAGTTTGTCATGTGCTTTTATGGTTGGATGCACAAAATCTTAATGCGAAAGAACGTCACTTTATATTGCCACTTGTGATAGGGACCTTTATTATGCAGACCGTCGCTTTTATTGCTTCCATATCATAAGATCGTATGAAGCTTATTTTCTCCACACTAATAAATCATACATATTTAGAGAGCAACTTTTATTGCATGCAACAATGAAAACTTACTTGAAGGATCTTATTCAATCCATAGGTACTCCCTCCTTCCATCTATATAGGGCCTAATGCGTTTTTTAAGACAGCCTTTGACTATTGACAAAATTAATAGTACATGACATGCACAATGTGAAAATTATATCATTGAAAGCTTCTTTCACACACGAATTTAACGGTGTGCTTTGTGTAAGTTGCATGTCATATATTATTGCTCTACTATTTGGTCAAAGTTAGCATCGAAAAACGCATTAGGCCCTATATAGATGGAAGGAGGGAGTAGATATGGTGGACTCTCATGGCAAAACTGGGTTTAAGGATATTCGGAAGCACAAGTAGTATCTATACTTGGTGCAGAGAATTTGGCTAGCATGAGGGGGAAAGGCAAGCTCAGCATGTTGGATGATCCATGATAATATACTTTATTTCAGATATAAGAAAACATAACCCATTACGTTGTCTTCCTTGTCCAACATCAACTTTTTAGCATGTCATATTTTAATGAGTGCTCACAATCATAAAAGATGTCCAAGATAGTATATTTATATGTGAAAACCTCTCTTTCTTTATTACTTCCTATTAATTGCAACGATGACCAAAACTATGTTTGTCAACTCCCAACAACTTTTATTCATCATACTCATTTATATGTGAAGTAATTACTCTCCATAAGATCAATATGATCTCTTTAATTCTTTTTATTCTTTCTTTTATTCCCTCTAGATCATAGCAAGATAATCAAGCCCTTGACTCAAAACTAATCTTTATTATATATAGCTCACAGACTCGATTACATAGAAGGATCATAAAGCAAAACTCAAAACTAAATCAT
Source organism: Aegilops umbellulata (assembly GCA_032464435.1). Lineage (NCBI taxonomy): Eukaryota > Viridiplantae > Streptophyta > Magnoliopsida > Poales > Poaceae > Aegilops > Aegilops umbellulata. The sequence continues at coordinate 318,350,055 of CP136054.1, forward strand.
ACCAAAACTTTATTCTACTAGATCAAGATATTACCAAAAGGATCGGACTAAGAAAATGGTAAAGATAGAAGTGTGATGGTGTGCTACCTCTTGAGCATGTGTTGGTTTTCCCTTGAAGAGGAAAGGGTGATGCAACAAAGTAGCATAAGTATTTCCCTCAGTTTTTGAGTACCAAGGTATCAATCTAGTAGGAGGTTACACGCAAGTCTCCTCGTACCTGCAGAAACAAATAAGAACCTTGCAACCAACGCGATAAAGGGGTTGCCAATTCGTTCACGACCACTTGCAAAAGTGAGATCTGATAGAGATAAATAGATAAATATTTTTGGTATTTTTCTGATATAGATTGGAAAGTAAAGATCGCAAAATAAAAGATGGAAGAAATAGTAAATTGATAGGAAAATAATATGATGGAAGATAGACCCGGGGGCCATAGGTTTCACTAGTGGCTTCTCTCAAGATAGCATAATTTACGGTGGGTGAACGAATTACTGTCGAGCAATTGATAGAAAAGTGCATAATAGAATATCTAGGCTTGATCATGTATACAGGCATCATGAGGGAGTCCTGGGTTAGGGGGTGTTCGGATAGCCGGACTATGACCTTTGGCCGGACTCCTGGACTATGAAGATACAAGATTGAAGACTTCGTCCCGTGTCCGGATGGGACTTTCCTTGGCGTGGAAGGCAAGCTTGGCGATACAAATATGTAGATCTCCTTCTGTTGTAACCGACTCTGTGTAACCCTAACCCTCTCCGGTGTCTATATAAACCGGAGGGTTTTAGTCCGTAGGACGAACAACAATCATACCATAGGCTAGCTTCTAGGGTTTAGCTTCTCTGATCTCGTGGTAGATCTACTCTTGTACTACCCATATCATCAATATTAATCAAGCAAGAGTAGGGTTTTACCTCCATCGAGAGGGCCCGAACCTGGGTAAAAACATCGTGTCCCTTGTCTCCTGTTACCATCTGTCTAGACGCACAGTTCGGGACCCCCTACCCAAGATCCGCCGGTTTTGACACCGACATTGGTGCTTTCATTGAGAGTTCCTCTGTGTCGTCACTTGTATGCTCGATGGCTCCCCGGATCATCAACGGCGATGCGGTCCAGGGTGAGACTTCTCTTCCCGGACATATCTTCGTATTCGGCGGCTTTTCCCTGTGGGCCAATTCGCTTGGCCATCTGGAGCAGATTGAAAGCTACGCTCCTGGCCATCAGGTCAGATTTGGAAGCTTGAACTACACGGCTGATATCCACGGAGACTTGATCTTCGACAGATTCAAGCCACAGCCGGGCGCGCCGCACTGTCACGAAGGGCATGATCTAGCTCTACCGCCGGACAGTGCCCTGGAGGTTGCACCCGTGTCCGCTCCGACCCTTAGCTCGGAGCCGACTGCACCGAGTGAGGACGGGTGGCTGGACACCGCCTCGGGGGCTGCAATCTCTACGACAATCGAGCCGAACACCAGCCTTACCCTATGCTAAGCCCGTGACTCCAAGGTGCCGGACTCCTTTCCGGACTCCGAGCCCCCCGCGCCCTTGCCAATCGAATCCGATTGGGCGCCGGTCATGGAATTCACCGCCGCGGATATCTTTCAGCACTCGCCCTTCGGCGATATTCTGAATTCACTAAGGTCTCTCTCTTTGCCAGGAAAGTCCTAGCCGGATTATGGCCAACAGGATTGGGATGCGGACGACAAAGAAATTCGATGCCCACCCACCACCCACTTTGTAGCGACTGTCAATGATTTAACTGACATGCTAGACTTTGACTCCGAAGACATCGACGGTATGGACGACGATGTAGGAGACGAACAGGAACTAGCGCCTATAGGGCACTGGACAACCACCTCATCTCACGAGGTATATATGGTGGACAAACCTAAAGGAAGCGACAACGAGGATCAATGGGACTCAACGAGGGATCATTCCCTCGAGAAGCAGTCAAAGCGGCGACGTAAGCGCCGCTCCAAGCCCCGCCTCGACAGAGACAGCAGCTAGACGGACCTAGCCACAGAGCAGGGCGAACCGGCGGTCGGTGAACATGCCATCGAGCAACCGTCTGAACAAGATAACTTGGATACACAAACCGCACAACCCATCCTCGGCGAAGATAATAGTCCGGATGACCTCACGCCAGACAAACTCCTAGAACAGGAAAACCTCCACAAAAGGCTCGCCGCCACGGTGCGCCACCTGAAAAAGCAGAAGCGGAAGCTCAAAACCGCGGAAGACGCACTCCGAATCAGATAGAGCAGAATATTCAACACCGCAGACAAATACGACGATAGTCGCCACACAAAGAGCTACCCAAAGCGAAAGCTACTGCCCAAATTTGATGAAGAGGCCATAGAGACCCCAAAATCACAAAATCAGGAAGCCACCCGGTCGGATAGACGACCCCATGGCTAACACAGAACGGCACATGGCGCCGCACACAAGTCAACACGCGATCCACCCAAGGATTCACATCAGAAGGATGGCCCAACAAGGTCTCTCTACGGGCCAAGAAAACAAGCTCTAGTAAGCAATGCGACGCAACAAACATCCGCACAACATGGCACACCCAAATACAGGGGTTCCGCACACCCCCTCTGTTTCACCAGTGAGGTGTTGGACCATGAGTTTCCAGCAGGATTTAAGCCCGTAAACATAGAGGCATATGACGGAACCACATACCCTGGAGTCTGGATTGAGGATTATATCCTCCACATACACATGGCTCGAGGAGACGACCTCCACGCCATAAAATACTTACCCCTCAAGCTCAAAGGGCCAGCCCGACATTGGCTTAAAGGCCTTCCCGAAAACACCATTGGAAGTTGGGAAGAGCTCGAGGAGGCTTTTCAGGCAAATTTTCAAGGAACCTATGTCCGACCTCCGGACGCAGACGATCTAAGTCATATAACTCAGCAGCCCGAAGAGTCAGCCCAGAAACTCTGGAACAGATTTCTTACTAAAAAGAACTAGATAGTCGACTGTCCGGACGCCGAAGCTTTAGCAGCTTTCAAACACAACGTTCGAGACGAATGGCTCGCCAGACACCTCGGCCAAGAAAAGCCAAGAACAATGGCCGCATTAACAAGCCTCATGACCCGCTTTTGCGCGGGAGAGGACAGCTGGTTGGCAAGACGCAGCACAAGCGACCCAAGTACATCCGAAGTCAGGGATGGAAACGGAAAACCACGACGCAGTAAGGAACAGCGCCGGAATAAGGAAAGCAGCTCGAAGAGCACGGCAGTCAACACCGGATTCAAAAGCTCTCGGCAGAATCAGAAAAAGCTGCCCCCAAGGACAACAGGGATGAGCTATCTAACCTAAACAAAATCTTGGATAAGATATGTCAAATCCACAGCACCCCCCGGGAAGCCTACAAACCATACCCACAGAGAATGTTGGGTCTTCAAGCAATCCGGCCAACTCAACGTCGAACACAAGGGGCTCGACACACCAAGTGAGGACGATGACGAACCCCACAAGCAGAGCACGGGGAAACAAAAGAATTTCCCACTCGATGTCAAAACAGTAAACTTACTTCACATGAAAAAAGGGAAAAATAGAGTGGCGCCTATGTGGCCTACCCCAAAGGAGTCCCGCCACTGGTTGTTAAAACCGATCACCTTCGACCATCAGGATTACTCTAGAAGTACCCGGAACGAAGGTTGGACTGCCTTAGTGCTAGATCCAATAATCGAAGGACTCCACTTTACACATGTCCTGATGGACGGCGGCCGTGGTTTAAACCTGCTATATCAGGACGCCATCCGCAAAATGGGGATAGACCCAACAAGAATTCGCCATAGCAACACTTCCTTTCAAGGAGTAATGCCAGGCCCCGATGCCCATTGCATGGGTTCTCTCCGGTTAGAAGTTATGTTCGGCTCCCCCGATAACTTCCGCCGCGAAAAGCTAACCTTCCACATCGCGCCATTTTCAAGTAGCTATCAAGCACTACTGGGACGAGAGGATTTCGCCCGCATTAATGCAATACTGCATTATGCATCTCTTACGCTTAAGATGCCCGGTCCACGAGGCACCATCTCACTAAAGGGAAATACCAAGTGTCCCCCGCGTGCGAAAGAATTTGTGGCCGCCTTGACAGCCATACATTAAAACAGCTTCACCAACAAAAGCATCTACCAGGTCATCAAGACCACAGACTCGGCTAGGCGAGTCCGGAGCAAACATATAATTGATAAAGGTTTAGTAGCCGTACACCCCTATACAAGGGGCTCCGCGTATGTAAAATACATGACAATAAGGCTCAATTTTACCCATCTTAAATTATACATTGTTTATCTAGTACAGCGTACATTCCGCACTACTATTCTTTTTCTTGTCAGCTAAGTTCCCCTCTTTTACAGATGAACACCATGCTACGCCCGTCCAGGACATGGCACAACAGAGACACAGGCGCAGACGTGCAGCAGGGACCCGTCCCCAGGATTCTTTTAAGATTAAGACCCTGCGTAAACCTTTTTTTACTGTCTCTTGTTGATATACGTCCCCCGGATTTTCAGTATAACCAAGGAGGAGGCTGGCGTCTTGGCATGTGGCCACGTCAAAATTTGGCACGTACCTGGACACCAGGGGCTTATTATCAAGGGCACTGCTTAGCCCGTTTTCATAAAGACCGAATACCTTAGGGAGTGTTCGGCGTCGCGAGTTTGGCCTTATATGCATCAGCTCCGAATCATGTCTTTGGTCAAATGTTGGGTTTGCCCGGCTCCTGTGTTTTGTTGCCTTACGTTTCGCTCTATCGGCCAAGGCGACACTAGGAGAACTACTGCGATTGTGCCCCGGTTCAGCCAGGCGAGCACCTCAGTAGAGAAAGCCGAAAACTGACTGTCATGATATAGCGTGAGACTGGTCAACCACTCGATGACCCGCCGGAATCTTTAGGATTCCTCCGCATTAATGAAGGGCCGTTTCCTGGCCAGGCACACACGCGCCCCGAATTCCGGCAAGCGTGGTGCCACCAGGGGCTATATAGTAGCTCCACGGTCAAACTCCTATGGCTAAGTGAAAGTGATAAAGCATTATAGTCCGGTTGCCTAGTTCGCTGCGCTACCACCTCCTTAATGGACCAAGACGTTGGATCAAGTGTGATGATGCGCCTTTTGCGAACACCCCCGCATTATATGCGTGGGGGCTGAAGCCAACGACTGCAATCTTTCAGGTTATATATACATATACGTAAACGTCCGCACAGGAGGCATTATAATTCTTGTAAGCACAAGTATAAAAAGCTATTCCATTCCATCAAAAGTATTGTTTTACAATGCCACATGCTATTCGAACATAATATCCTTCGAGCACTGCGTCTCTATTAAACGAGCGCCCTCTAGGACTTCTTGAAAGTAGTGCTCGGAAGATACTCGGCTTTCGTCCGAATCTTGGGCTGCAACAGCGGTGGCCTCCATCTCCGCCCAGTATGTCTTGACACGGGCAAGGGCCATCAGCGCACCCTTCACACATGCTGACCTCTTCATCGCATTGATATGCGGCACCGCACTAAGGAACTGCTGCACCAAGCTAAAATAACTATTCGGCTTTGGCCTTTTCGGGCACACATGATCCACAACATACTTCATGGCAAGTCCGGATAACCTATTCAGCTCGGCCCATTCCGCCAAGCGATCGGGTAATGGAAGTGGACGCTCGGGATTGTGGAACTATGACCAGAAAAGCTTTTCCACTTCATGACCTTCCTGATCTCGGAAGTGTTCGACCGCATCAGCGGCACTCGCCGCTAAATCCATATATGCGTCTGCCGAACTCCACATCCGGTCCAACGGAGCATGTTTGGGATCCCCGAACTTCATCCGCAGCATAAAGGGTCTTCCTGCCGCGATATCTCCAGCCTGACGCAGATCCTCCTTCATCACTCTCATCGCAGAACGAGCATCCTTGGCCGCCGTAATGGCCTTTCCCAGGTCTGTCCGCTCCGCCCGATCTTCTTTCCCAAAAAGCTTGAAGCGGTCAGCAGCAGTGTTCAACTCCGCAGCCATCTCGGCCATCTCCTTTTTGCTTTGGCAATGAGCAGCCTGTTCGGCTTTCAGCTCCTCAGCCGCCTTTAAGGCAGCCGCATCGCTTTCCCTGGCTTGCTCCTTGGCTCGGGCAAGCTCTGCCCGAAGGTTCTCCACAGAGGCAGCCCCATCTACATCAGGTACAAACACTGTAAGATACTGACGTCAAGCTCCTCTTACCAGGTGTCTCCGGACAAATCACATACCTTGTGCCTCGTTGAGCCGCTTGTTGACAAGCGCGATTCGGCATCCGCCACATCAAGTTGCCGCTTTAGTTCAGCAAATTCATCAGTCCGGCTAGCCGCCGGACATTTCGCCACCTACACATGACAGGCGACATATTATTCCTGGGATTATGATCCTCTGTGCGCCGTCACTTTTGACACCGCATAGAGTCTCAGGGGCTACTATCTACACAGGACGCATCCTATATATGCGGAACTGGCAAAAGGTGCATCATTTCACATACCTCAAAACCTGTCAGTAAACTCCTGACGGCCTCATGCAACCCGCTCTCCGTGGATGAAATCCTTTCAATCACCGTACCCATTAACGTACGGTGTTCTTCTGAGATAGACGCTCACCCGAGCAGCTCCTTCAGCTCCTCCGGCCGTGCACCGGACGGTGCCGGACTCGTCCGATGGCCTTTTTCAGAGCCCGGATACGGAGGGCTTTGGGGGGACATATGACTGCCGTCCAGCCCTGCCGGATTCGGGGAAACCCTCCGTGACGACACCTCGGGGTCGCCTGCCTCGTGAGGCAGTATGGCAGGGGGAGGCGATCCGCTCTCCATCATCTTCAGAAGAAGATCCCCTGAAGATGAGCTTTGCTGAGAAGGCCTGAGATCCGAACTACAAGGTAAAAATTCAGTTATTTTCCTCAGGAATAAAACAGGGGTGTTTCTCATCCTAAAGTCCCCTCTCTACTTACGGCTCGGTGGAGGGCTGATCCCCTTGGGGGCACAGTACGTCCGAGGTATCCCTTGGCGCAGGACTCTCTGGTGAAGATTTCTTCCCCCGCTTTGAGACCATGGTCTCCGGGTCTTCAGAGGCGCTCCTCTTCTTCCCTTGGGTGGAGGAATTTTTGATTCCCCCTTTACCAACATACTCCTTTGAGGAGCCGGTAGCTCCCTTGTCCCCCTCCTTGTTCTCTTCCAAAGGCACATTCTCCAGCATCCTGGTCAACACGGGATTCTGCGAGGCCTCAGGAAGGGGGGAAGGACACCTGATTAACTTCGCCTTCGCTACCCACTCCTATTTCAAAGACAACTCTTTTAAGGGTGATGTCGTGATAAATGAACGGATGGTGCGTCCGGAAACAGGGCTACTTACTTGAGTATTCGGACGATTGCAGCTTAGTCATGCATCCTTCGTACAATCCGGACACATTACTTGTGGTCCGAAGAACAACTTGTACATCTCCACGGGCGTCATGCTGATAAAGTGTTGGAGAGCTCGTGGTCCCTCCGGGTTGAACTCCCATAGACGGAGAGGGCGACATTTGCAAGGCAGGACTCGGCGAATTAACATAACCTGCGTCACCACGACCAGACTGATATCTCTTTCTAGAAGATCTCGGATGCGGCCTTGCAAAGGGGCACGTCTTTTGCCGGCCCCCAGTCCAGACCCTTATTGACCCATGACGCTAGTCGGGGCGGGGGACCCGAGCGGAAAATAGGCGGCGCCACCCACTTGGTACCCCTGGGAGCGGTGATATAGAACCACTCTTGTTGCCATAAGCTCAACTCCTCCTGAAAAGAGCCCTCGGGCCATGGAGCGTCAGAGTTCTTTCTTATAACAGCGCCTCCGCACTCCGCGTGCCATCCCTCGATCATCTTCGGCTCTACTTTCAAAGTCTTAAGCCATAGTCCGAAGTGAGGGGTAATGCGGAGGAAGGCTTCGCACACAACGATGAATGATGAGATATGGAGGATGGACTCCGGAACTAAGTCATGAAATTCCAGCCCATAATAAAACATGAGCCCCCTCACGAAGGGATCCATCACGAAGCCGAGCCCTCGGAGGAAGTGAGACACGAATACCACACTCTCGCCGGGCTCGGGAGTAGGAACAACCTACCCTTGAGCAGGCAGCCTATGCGAAATTTTGCCAGCCAAGAACCTGGCTTCTCTCAGCTTCAGCACGTCCCCCTCCGTAACGGAGGAAGGCGTCCATCGGCCTCGGAGGTCGGATCCGGACATCGTCGAAGGTCCGAAGCGCCTGAAATCTAGGGCCTTGGGTGTTGGAACTCAAGGTGAAGGGCAAACTCGATTGAGATTGAAAGAAAGGAGTAAGGCCTTGGTCTCTTTATAAGGGGTTGAATACCAAGAGCCCTCCCCGTGACTGTTTGGGACTCGTCTTTAATTTAGGATACACGCCAACGGGCACGACTGGGTTACCCACGTCCGTATTGATGAGAATCCTGTAAATTAAGGGGACACGATCTATGCTTCGACAAGACGTGCCAAGGAAACCGCCTCGCTAAACACGCTGAGGTGGGACAACAAAATGATTCGAATATAGACTTGGCCGTAGTGTGATGTCACACTGCGGGGTACGTCAGCAGATTAGATTGGTGTAAATGTTATTCTCTCTATGGAAATATGTCGAACTTATTTTGCAGAGCCGGACACTATCCTTGTGTTCGCAATCTTCTACGAAGTATTCGGAGCAGGAACCCGCCTTGCAATGCCGAAGACAATTTGCGCGCCGGACTCGTCGTCATTGAAGCCTGGTTCAGGGGCTACTGAGGGAGTCCTGGATTAGGGTGTGTTCGGATAGACGGACTATGACCTTTGCCCGGACTCCTGGACTATGAAGATACAAGATTGAAGACTTCGTCCCGTGTCCGCATGGGACTTTCCTTGGCGTGGAAGGCAAGCTTGGCGATACGGATATGTAGATCTCCTTCTGTTGTAACTGACTCTGTGTAACCCTAACCCTCTCCGGTGTCTATATAAACCAGAGGGTTTTAGTCCGTAGGACGAACAACAATCATACCATAGGCTAGCTTCTAGGGTTTAGCCTCTCTGATCTCGTGGTAGATCTACTCTTGTACTGCCCATATCATCAATATCAATCAAGCAGGAGTAGGGTTTTACCTCCATCGAGAGGGCCCGAACCTGGGTAAAAACATCGTGTCCCTTGTCTCCTGTTACCATCCGCCTAGACGCACAGTTCGGGACCCCCTACCCGAGATCCGTCGGTTTTGACACCGACACATCACGTCCGCGACAAGTAGACCGAAACGATTCTGCATCTACTACTATTACTCCACACATCGACCGCTATCCAGCATGCATCTAGAGTATTAAGTTCATAAGAACAGAGTAACGCATTAGGCAAGATGACATGATGTAGAGGGATAAAATCAAGTAATACGATATAAACCCCATCTTTTTATCCTCGATGGCTACAATACAATACGTGCCTTGCTGCCCCTGTTGTCACTGGGAAAGGACACTCCAAGATTGAACCCAAAGCTAAGCACATCTTCCATTGCAAGAAAGATCAATCTAGTAGGCCAAACCAAACTAATAATTCAAAGAGACTTGCAAAGATAACAAATCATACAGATAAGAATTCAGAGAAGAACCAAATATTGTTCATAGATAATCTTGATCATAAACCCACAATTCATCGGATCTCGACAAACACACCGCAAAAATAATTACATCGAATTGATCTCCAAGAGAATCGAGGAGAACTTTGTATTGAGATCCAAAGAGAGAGAAGAAGACATCTAGCTAATAACTATGGACCCGAAGGTCTGAGGTAAACAACTCACAAATCATCGGAGAGGCTATGGTGTTGATGTAGAATCCCTCCATGATCGATTCCCCCTCCGGCAGAGCGCCGAAAAAGGCCCCAATATGGGATCTCACGGGTACAGAAGGTTGCGGCGGTGGAAATAGGGTTTCGTGGTGCTCTCGGATGTTTTCAGGGTATATGAGTATATATAGGCGAAAGAAGTAGGTCGGTGGAGCCACGAGGGGGCCCATGAGGGTGGGGGCGCGCCTACCCCCTGGGCGCGCCTCCCTACCTCGTGGCCGCCTCGTTGCTTCCTTGACGTCCACTCCAAGTCTTCTGGATTGCATTTGTTCCAAAAATAACTCTTCTGAAGGTTTCATTCCGTTTGGATTCCGTTTGAAATTCCTTTTTTGCGAAACACTGAAATAGGAAAAAAACAGCAATTTGCACCGGGACTCCGGTTAATAGGTTAGTCCCAAAAATAATATAAAAGTGTATAATAAAGCTCATTAAACATCCAAAACAGATAATATAATAGCATGGAACAATCAAAAATTATAGATACGTTGGAGACGTATCAAGCATCCCCAAGCTTAATTCCTGCTCGTCCTCGAGTAGGTAAATGATAAAACAGAATTTTTGATGTGTAATGCTACCTAGCATAATTCTTAATGTAATTTTCTTTATTGTGGCATGAATGTTCAGATCCGAAAGATTCAAGACAAAAGTTTAATATTGACATAATAATAATAATACTTCAAGCATACTAACTAAGCAATCATGTCTTCTCAAAATAACATGGCCAAAGAAATTTATCCCTACAAAATCATATAGTCTGGTTATGCTCTATCTTCATCACACAATATATTTAAATCATGCACAACCTCGATGACAAGCCAAGTAATTGTTTCATACTTTTGATGTTCTCAAACTTTTTCGATCTTCACGCAATATATGAGCGTGAGCCATGGACATATCACTATATGTGGAATAGAAGGGTGGTTGTGGAGAAGACAAAAAGGAGAAGATAGTCTCACATCAACTAGGCGTATCAACGGGCTATGGAGATGCCCATCAATAAGCATCAATGTGAGTGAGTAGGGATTGCCATGCAACGGATGCACTAGATCTAAAAGTGTATGAAATCTCAACAAAAGAAACTAAGTGGGTGTGCATCCAACTCGCTTGCTCACGAAGACCTAGGGCATTTTGAGGAAGCCCATCATTGGAATATACAAGCCAAGTTCTACAATGTAAAATTCCCACTAGTATATGAAAGTGACAACATAGGAGACTCTCTATCATGAAGATCATGGTGCTACTTTGAAGCAAAAATGTGGTAAAAGGATAGTAACATTGTCCCTTCTCTCCTTTTCTCTCATCTCTTTTTTTGTTTGGGCCTTTTTCTCTTTTTTATGGCCTCTTTTTTTTCTTTTTTGTTGGCCCGGAGTCTCATCCCGACTTGTGGGGGAATCATAGTCTCCATCATTCTTTCCTCTCTTGGGACAATGCTCTAATAATGATGATCATCACACTTCTATTTACTTACAACTCAAGAATTACAACTCAATACTTAGAACAAAATATGACTCTATGTGAATGCCTCCAGCGGTGTACCGCGATATGCAATGAATCAAGAGCGACATGTATGAAAGAATTATAAAGGTGGCTTTGCCACAAATACGATGTCAACTACATGATCATGCAAAGCAATATGACAATGACGAAACGTGTCATAACAAACGGAACGGTGGTAAGTTGCATGACAATATATCTCGGAATGGCTATCGAAATGCAATAATAGGTAGGTATGGTGGCTGTTTTGAGGAAGGTATATGGTGGGTGTGTGATACCGGCGAAAGGTGCTCGGTATTAGAGAGGCTAGTAATGGTGGAAGGGTGAGAGTGCGTATAATCTATGGACTCAACATTAGTCATAAAGAACTCACATACTTATTGCAAAAATCTATTAGTTATCGAAACGAAGTACTACGCGCATGCTCCTAGGGGGATAGATTTGTAGGAAAAGACCACCGCTCGTCCCCGACCGCCACTCATAAGGAAGACAATCAATAAATAAGTCATGCTCCGACTTCATCACATAGCGGTTCACCATACGTGCATGCTACGGGAATCACAAACTTTAGAACAAGTATTTCTCAAATTCACAACTACTCAACTAGCATGACACTAATATCACCATCTTCGTATCTCAAAACAATCATAAATAATCAAACTTCTCATACTATTCGATGCACTTTATATGATAGTTTTTATTATACCCATCTTGGATGTTCATCATATTAGGACTAATTTTATAGCCAAAGCAAACTACCATGCTGTTCTATAAGACTCTCAAAATAATATAAGTGAAGCATGAGAGATCAATAATTTCTATAAAATAAAACCACCACCGTGCTCTAAAAAGATATAAGCGAAGCACTAGAGCAAAATTATCTAGCTCAAAAGATATAAGTGAAGCACATAGACTATTCTAATAAATTCCGATTCATGTGTGTCTCACCAAAAGGTGTGTACAGCAAGTATGATTGTGGCAAACTAACAAGCAAAGACTCAAATCATACAAGACGCTCCAAGCGAAACACATATCATGTGGTGAATAAAAATATAGCCTCAAGTAAAGTTACCGATGAACGAAGACGAAAGAGGGGATGCCTTCCGGGGCATCCCCAAGCTTAGGCTTTTGGTTGTCCTTGAATTTTAACTTGGGGTGCCTTGGTCATCCCCAAGCTTAGGCTCTTTCAACTCCTTATTCCATAATCCATCAAATCTTTACCCAAAACCTGAAAACTTCACAACACAAAACTCAACAGAAAATCTCATGAGCCCCGTTAGTATAAGAAAACAAACCACCAGTTTAAGGTACTGTAATGAACTCATTCTTTATTTATATTGGTGTTAAACCTACTGTATTTCAACTTCTCTATGGTTCATACCCCCCCCCCCGATACTAGCCATAGATTCATTAAAATAAGCAAACAACACACGAAAAACAGAATCTGTCAAAAACAGAACAATATGTATTAATCAGAATTGTTCAAATACTTCTGGAACTCCAAAACTTCTGAAAAATTAGGAAAACCTGGATAAGTTGTATATTGATCTACTGCAAAAAGAATTAGCAATTTATCACGTTCTGGTGAATTTTAACAATTATTTTCCTGAGCGCAAAGTTTCTGTCTTTTTCTACAAGATCAAACAATTATCACCCAAGAAGATCCTATTGGTTCTACTTGGCACAAACACTAATTAAAACATAAAACACATCTAAACATAAGATAGATGAATTATTTATTACTGAACAGAAAAAAAGCAAGAAACTAAAATAAAATTGGGTTGCCTCCCAACAAGCGCTATCGTTTAATGCCCCTACCTAGGCATAAAGGCAAGAATAGATCTAGGTATTATTATCTTTGGTATGCAATCCATAAGAGGCTCTCATAATAGATTCATAAGGCAATTTAATTTTCTTCCTAGGAAAGTGTTCCATGCCTTTCCTTAATGGAAATTTAAATCTAATATTTCCTTCTTTCATATCAATAATTGTACCAATCATTCTAAGAAAAGGTCTACCAAGAATAATAGGACATGTAGGATTGCAATCTATATCAAGAACAATGATATCAACGGGAACATAATTCCTATTTGCAGCAATAAGAAAATCATTAATCCTTCCCATAGGTTTCTTAATGGTGGAATCCTCAAGATGCAAGTTTAAAGAACAATCATCAAATTCACGGAAACCTAACACATCACACAAAGTTTTTGGAATTGTGGAAACACTAGCACCCAAATCACACAAAGCATAACATTCGTAATCTTTAATCTTAATTTTAATAGTAGGTTCCCACTCATCATAAATTTTTCTAGGGATAGAAACTTCTAATTAAAGCTTTTCTTCATAAGATTGCATTAAAGCATCAACGATATGTTTGGTAAAAGCTTTATTTTGATCATAAGCATGAGGAGAATTTAACACGGATTGCAACAAGGAAATACAATCTATTAAATAACAATTATCATAATTAAATTCTTTGAAATCCAAAATAGTGGGTTCATTGCTATCTAAAGTTTTGACCTCTTCAATCCCACTTTTACCAATTTTTGCATCAAGATCTAAAAACTCTGAATCATTGGGACGCCTTTTAACTAAAGTTTACTCATCTCCAGTCCCATCATTATCAAGATTCATATTGCAAAACAAGGATTTAATAGGAGACACATCAATCAATTTTAGATCTTCATCATTATTACCTTGAAAACTAGAAGAACACGCTTTCATAAAGCAATCTTTTTTAGCACGCATCCTAGCGGTTCTTTCTTTGCACTCATCAATGGAAATTCTCATAGATTTGAGACTCATTGATATCATGCTTAGGTGGAATAGATCTAAGTTTCAAAGAATCAACATCAAGAGAAATTCGATCCACGTTCCTAGCCCACTCATCAATCTTAGGCAATTTTTCTTCAAGTAAAGCATTGAAATTCTTTTGCGACATCATAAATTCTTTAACACTAGTCTCAAAATCAAAGGGCATCTTATTAAAATTTCCATGAGAGATGTTGTAGGAATTACCATAATTATTAGAGGAATTACTAGGAAACAGCCTAGGATTAAAGTTTCCTCTATACACGTTGTTACCAAAATTGTTCCTACCAACAAAATAAACATCCATAGATTCATTATTATTCTCAATCAAAGTAGACAAAGGCATATCATTAGGATCAATAGGAGCACTCTTATTAGCAAAGAATTTCATAAGTTCATCCATCTTTCCACTCAAAACATTAATCTCTTCTATCACATGAACCTTTTTACTAGTAGATCTTTCGGTGTGCCATTGAGAATAATTAACCATAATATTATCTAGGAGTTTGGTAGCTTCTCCTAAAGTGATTTCCATAAAAGTGCCTCCCGCAACCGAATCTAAAAGATTTCTAGAAGCAAAATTCAATCCGGCATAATTTTTTTGTATAATCATTCATACAAACCATGTGTAGGGCAATTACGTATCATTAATTTCATCCTCTCTCAAGATTGTGCAACATGCTCATGATGAAGTTGCTTAAAATTCATAATATCGTTTCTAAGAGAGATGATCTTAGCGGGAGGAAAATACTTAAAGATAAAAGCATATTTGCACTTATTCCATGAATCAATACTATTTTTAGGCAAAGACAAAAACCAAGTTTTAGCACGATCTCTAAGCGAAAACGGAAATAGCTTCAATTTAACATTATCATTATCCACGTATTTCTTCTTTTGCATATCACACAAATCAACAAAGTTGTTTAGATGTGTAGCGACATCTTCACTAGGAAGGCCAGAGAATTGATCTTTCATGACAAGATTCAACAAAGCAGCATTTATTTCACAAGATTCAACATCGGTAAGAGGAGCAATCGGAGTGCTAAGAAAATCATTGTTGTTGGTATTGGAAAAGTCACATAATTTAGTATTGTCTTGAGCCATCGTGACAAACAATCCAACACCAAGCACACAAGAAGCAAGCGAAAAGAGGCGAACAGAAAAAGAAGGCGAATAAAACGGCAAGGGTGAAGTGGGGGAGAGGAAAACAAGAGGCAAATGGCAAATAATGTAATGCGAGGGATAAGAGTTTGTGATGGGTACTTGTTATGTCTTGAATTGACTTGACTTGGCGTAAGCCTCCCTGGCAACGGCGCCAGAAATCCTTCTTGCTACCTCTTGAGCATGCGTTGGTTTTCCCTTGGAGAGGAAAGGGTGATGCAGGAAAGTAGCGTAAGTATTTCCCTCGGTTTTTGAGAACCAAGGTATCAATCAGGTAGGAGGTTACACGCAAGTCGCCTCGTACCTGCACAAACAAATAAGAACCTTGCAACCAACGCTATAAAGGAGTACATAGCTGCTTCGGAAGCAGCAAATGAAGGAGTCTGGATGAAGGAGTTCATATCCGATCTAGGTGTCATACCTAGTGCATCGGGTCCAATGAAAATCTTTTGTGACAATACTGGAGCAATTGCCTTAGCGAAGGAATCCAGATTTCACAAGAGAACTAAGCACATCAAGAGACGCTTCAATTCCATCCAGGATCTAGTCCAGGTGGGAGACATAGAAATTTGCAAGATACATACGGATCTGAATGTTGCAGACCCGTTGACTAAGCCTCTTCCACGAGCAAAACATGATCAGCACCAAGGCTCCATGGGTGTTAGAATCATTACTGTGTAATCTAGATTATTGACACTAGTCCAAGTGGGAGACTGAAGGAAATATGCCCTAGAGGCAATAATAAAGTTATTATTTATTTCCTTATATCATGATAAATGTTTATTATTCATGCTAGAATTGTATTAACCGGAAACATAATACATGTGTGAATACATAGACAAACAGAGTGTCACTAGTATGCCCCTACTTGACTAGCTCGTTAATCAAAGATGGTTAAGTTTCCTAGCCATAGACATGAGTTGTCATTTGATTAAATGGATCACATCATTAGGAGAATGATGTGATTGACATGACCCATTCCGTTAGCTTAGCACTCAATCGTTTAGTGTGTTGCTGTTGCTTTCTTCATGACTTATACATGTTCCTATGACTATGAGATTATGCAACTCCCGTTTACCGGAGGAACACTTTGTGTGCTACCAAACGTCACAACGTAACTGGGTGATTATAAAGGTGCTCTACAGGTGTCTCCGAAGGTACTTGTTGGGTTGGCGTATTTCGAGATTAGGATTTGTCACTCCGAATGTCGGAGAGGTATCTCTGGGCCCTCTCGATAATGCACATCACTTAAGCCTTGCAAGCATTGCAACTAATGAGTTAGTTGCAGGATGATGTATTACAGAATGAGTAAAGAGACTTGCCGGTAACAAGAGTGAACTAGGTATTGAGATACCGACAATCGAATCTCGGGCAAGTAACATACCGATGACAAAGGGAACAACGTATGTTGTTATGCGGTCTGGCCGATAAAGATCTTCGTAGAAAATGTAGGAGCCAATATGAACACCCAGGTTCCGCTATTGGTTATTGACCGGAGACGTGTCTCGGTCATGTCTACATTGTTCTCGAACCCGTAGGGTCCGCACGCTTAAGGTTTCGATGATATTTATATTACTAGTTTTTATGTACCGAAGGTTGTTCGGAGTCTCGGATGTGATCACGGACATGACGAGGAGTCTCGAAATGGTCGAGACATAAAGATCGATATATTGGATGGCTATATTCGGACACTGGAAGTGTTCTGGGTGATTTCGGAGAAAACCGGAGTGCCGGAGGGTTACCGGAACCCCCCGGGAGAAGTAATGGGCCTTATGGGCCCTAGTGGAGAGAGAGAGGGGCGGCCAGGGTGGGCCGCGCACCCCCTCCCCCTCTGGTCCAAATTGGACTAGGAGAGGGGGGGCGCCCCCCTTTCATTCTCCCTCTCCCCCTTCCATTCCCCCTCCTAGTAGGAGTAGGAAAGAGGGGAGTTCTACTCCTACTAGGAGGAGGACTCCTCCTCCTTGGCGCGCCCACAAGGGCCGGCCGGCCTCCCCCTTGCTCCTTCATATACGGGGGCAGGGGGAAGCTCTAAACACACAAGTTGATCTTCGTGATCGTTCTCTTAGCCGTGTGCGGTGCCCCCCTCCACGATAATCCTCGATAATATTGTAGCGATGCTTAGGCAAAGCCCTGCGACGGTAGAACATCAAGATCGTCACCACGCCGTCATGCTGACGGAACTCATCCCCGACACTTTGCTGGATCGGAGTCCGGGGATCGTCATCGAGCTGAACGTGTGCTAAAACTCAGAGGTGCCATAGTTTCGGTGCTTGATCGGTCGGGCCGTGAAGACGTACGACTACATCAACCGCGTTGTCATAATGCTTCCGCTGTCGGTCTACAAGGGTACGTAGACAACACTCTCCCCTCTTGTTGCTATGCATCACCATGATCTTGCGTATGCGTAGGAATTTTTTTGAAATTACTACGTTCCCCAACAGTGGTATCAGAGCCTAGGTTTTATGTGTTGATGTTATATGCACGAGTAGAACACAAGTGAGTTGTGGGCGATATAAGTCATACTGCTTACCAGCATGTCATACTTTCATTCGGCGGTATTGTTGGACGAAGCGGCCCGGACCGACATTACGCGTACGCTTAAGCGAGATTGGTTCTACCGACGTGCTTTGCACACAGGTGGCTGGCGGGTGTCAGTTTCTCCAACTTTAGTTGAACCGAGTGTGGATACGCCCGGTCCTTGCGAAGGTTAAAACAACACCAACTTGACAAACTATCGTTGTGGTTTTGATGCGTAGGTAAGAACGGTTCTTGCTAAGCCCGTAGCAGCCACGTAAAACTTGCAACAACAAAGTAGAGGACGTCTAACTTGTTTTTGCAGGGCATGCTATGATGTGATATGGTCAAGACGTGATGCTATATTTTATTGTATGAGATGATCATGTTTTGTAACCAAGTTATCGGCAACTGGTAGGAGCCATATGGTTGTCGCTTTATTGTATGCAATGCAATCGCCCTGTAATGCTTTACTTTATCACTAAGCGGTAGCGATAGTCGTAGAAGCATAAGGTTGGCGAAATGACAATGATGCTACGATGGAGATCAAGGTGTCGCGCCAGTGATAATGGCAATCATGGAGGTGCTTCGGAGATGGAGATCACAAGCACAAGATGATGATGGCCATATCATATCACTTATATTGATTGCATGTGATGTTTATCTTTTATGCATCTTATCTTGCTTTGATTGACGGTAGCATTATAAGATGATCTCTCACTAAATTTCAAGATAAAAGTGTTCTCCCTGAGTATGCACCGTTGCCACAGTTCGTCGTGCCCAGACACCACGTGATGATCGGGTGTGATAAGCTCTACGTCCATCTACCGGGTGCAAGCCAGTTTTGCACACGCAGAATACTCAGGTTAAACTTGACAAGCCTAGCATATGCAGATATGGCCTCGGAACACTGAGACCGAAAGGTCGAGCGAGAATCATATAGTAGATATGATCAACATAAAGATGTTCACCATTGAAAGCTACTCCATTTCACGTGATGATCGGTTATGGTTTAGTTGATTTGGATCACGTGATCACTTAGAGGATTAGAGGGATGTCTATCTAAGTGGGAGTTCTTAAGTAATATGATTAATTGAACTTAAATTTATCATGAACTTAGTACCTGATAGTATCTTGCTTATCTATGTTGATTGTAGATAGATAGCCCGTGCTGTTGTTCCGTTGAATTTTAATGCGTTCCTTGAGAAAGCAAAGTTGAAAGATGATGGTAGCAATTACGTGCACTGGGTCCGTAACTTGAGGATTATCCTCATTGCTGCACAGAAGAGTTACGTCCTGGAAGCACCGCTGGGTGCCAGGCCTGCTGCTGATGCAACTGACGACGTTAAGAACGTCTGGCAGCAAAGCTGATGACTACTCGATAGTTCAATGTGCCATGCTTTACGGCTTAGAACCGGGACTTCAACGACGTTTTGAACGTCATGGAGCATATGAGATGTTCCAGGAGTTGAAGTTAATATTCCAGAAGAATGCCCAGATTGAGAGATATGAAGTCTCTAATAAGTTCTATAGCTGCAAGATGGAGGAGAATAGTTCTGTCAGTGAGCATATACTCAAGATGTCTGGGTATTGTAATCACTTGATTCAACTGGGAGTTAATCTTCCGGATGATAGCGTCATTGACAGAATTCTCCAATCACTTCCACCTAGCTACAAGAGCTTCGTGATGAACTATAATATGCAAGGGATGGATAAGACAATTCCCGAGCTCTTCGCAATGCTAAAGGCTGCGGAGGTAGAAATAAAGAAGGAGCATCAAGTGTTGATGGTCAACAAGACCACTAGTTTCAAGAAAAAGGGCAAAGGGAAGAGGAAGGGGAACTTCAAGAAGAACATCAAGCAAGTTGCTGCTCAAGAGAAGAAACCCAAGTCTGGACCTAAGCCTGAAACTGAGTGCTTCTACTGCAAGCAGACTGGTCACTGGAAGCGGAACTGCCCCAAGTATTTGGCGGATAAGAAGGATGGCAAGGTGAACAAAGGTATATGTCATATACATGTTATTGATGTGTACCTTACTAGAGCTCGCAGTAGCACCTGGGTATTTTATACTGGTTCTGTTGGTAATATTTGCAACTCGAAACAGGGACTACGGATTAAGCGAACACTCGCCAAGGACGAGGTGACAATGCGCGTGGGAAATGGTTCCAAAGTCGATGTGATCGCGGTCGGCACGCTACCTCTACATCTACCTTCGGGATTAGTATTAGACCTAAATAATTGTTATTTGGTGCCAGCGTTGAGCATGAACATTATATCTGGATCTTGTTTGATGCGAGACGGATATTCATTTAAATCAGAGAATAATGGTTGTTCTATTTATATGAGTAATATCTTTTATGGTCATGCAACCTTGAAGAGTGGTCTATTTTTGATGAATCTCGATAGTAGTGATACACATATTCATGATGTTAAAGCCAAAAGATGCAGAGTTGATAATGATAGTGCAACTTATTTGTGGCACTGCCGTTTAGGTCATATCGGTGTAAAACGCATGAAGAAACTCCATACAGATGGACTTTTGGAGCCACTTGATTATGAATCACTTGGTACTCGCGAACCGTGCCTCATGGGCAAGATGACTAAAACGCCGTTCTCTGGTACTATGGAGAGAGCAACAGATTTATGAAGGAAATATGCCCTAGAGGCAATAATAAAGTTATTATTTATTTCCTTACATATCATGATAAATGTTTATTATTCATGCTAGAATTGTATTAACCGGAAACATAATACATGTGTGGATATATAGACAAACAGAGTGTCACTAGTATGCCTCTACTTGACTAGCTTGTTAATCAAAGATGGTTAAGTTTCCTAACCATAGACAAAGGAGTTGTCATTTGATTAACAAGGTCACATCATTAGTTGAATGATCTGATTGACATGACCCATTCCAATAGCTTAGCACCCGATCGTTTAGTATGTTGCTATTGCTTTTGTTCATGACTTATACATGTTCCTTTGACTATGAGATTATGCAACTCCCGTTTACCGTAGGAACACTTTGTGTGCTACCAAACGTCACAACGTAACTGGGTGATTATAAAGGTGCTCTACAGGTGTCTCCGAAAGTATTTGTTGGGTTGGCGTATTTCAAGATTAGGATTTGTCACTCCGAATGTCGGAGAGGTATCTCAGGACCTTCTCGGTAATGCACATCACATAAGCCTTGCAAGCATTGCAACTAATGAGTTAGTTGCGGGATGATGTATTACAGACGAGTAAAGAGACTTGCCGGTAACGAGATTGAACTAGGTATTGGATACCGACGATCGAATCTCGGGCAAGTAACATACCGATGACAAAGGGAACAACATATGTTGTTATGCGGTCTGACCGATAAAGATCTTCGTAGAATATGTAGGAGCCAATATGGGCATCCAGGTCCCGCTATTGGTTATTGACAAGAGAGGTGTCTCGGTCATGTCTACATAGTTCTCGAACCCGTAGGGTCCGCACGCTTAACGTTCGTTGACGATATAGTACTATGAGTTATGTATGTTGGTGACCGAATGTTGTTCGGAGTTTCGGATGAGATCACGGATATGACGAGGAACTCTGGAATGGGCCGGAAGTAAAGATTGATATGTGGATAGTAGTGTTTGATCTCCAGAAGGGTTCTGGAATCCATCGGAAGGGGTTCCGAATGTTTCCCGAAATGTTTGGGCACGAGAACACTTTATCTGGGCCAAAGGGGAAAGCCCACGAAGTTTTTGGAAAGCGCAAAAGGAAGTTTTGCGGAGTCCAGAGGCCAGACGCCAGGGTCCTTGGCGTTTGGGCCCAGACGCCGGGAACCCTGGCGTCTGGCCCTGGAGTCCGAGAAGGACTCTTGCCTTTCGGGTGAAACCGACTTTGTGGAGGCTTTTACTCCAAGTTTCGACCCCAGGGCTCAACATATAAATAGAGGGGCAGGGCTAGCACCAAAGACACATCAAGAAACACCAAGCCGTGTGCCGGCAACCCCGTCTCCTCTAGTTTATCCTCCGTCATAGTTTTTGTAGTGCTTAGGCGAAGCCCTGCGAAGATTGTTCTTCACCAACACTATCACCACACCGTCGTGCTGCCGGAACTCATCTACTACTTCGCCCCTCTTGCTGGATCGAGAAGGCGAGGACGTCACCGAGCCGAACGTGTGCAGAACTCGGAGGTGCCGTGCTTTCGGTACTTGGATCGGTCGGATCGTGAAGACGTTCGACTACATCAACCGCGTTGATATAACGCTTCCGCTTCGGTCTACGAGGGTACGTAGACAACACTCTCCCCTCTCGTTGCTATGCATTACCATGATCTTGCGTGTGCGTAGGAAATTTTTTGAAATTACTACGTTCCCCAACAGTGGTATCAGAGCCTAGGTTTTTATGGTTTGATGTTTTGCACGAGTAGAACACAAGTGAGTTGTGGATGATACAAGTCATACTGCCTACCAGCATGTCATACTTTGGTTCGGCGGTATTGTTGGATGAAGCGGCCCGGACCGACATTACGCGTACGCTTACGCGAGACTGGTTCTACCGCCGTGCTTTGCACACAGGTGGCTGGCGGGTGTCAGTTTCTCCAACTTTAGTTGAACCGAGTATGGCTACGCCCGGTCCTTGAGAATCTTAAAACGGAGTCTATTTGACGAAGTATCGTTGTGGTTTTGATGCGTAGGTGAGATTGGTTCTTGCTTCAGCCCGTAGCAACCACGTAAAATTTGCAACAAACAAAGTAGAGGACGTCTAACTTGTTTTTGCAGGGCATGTTGTGATGTGATATGGTCAAGACATGATGCTATATTTTATTGTATGAGATGATCATGTTTTGTAACCGAGTTATCGGCAACCGGCAGGAGCCGTATGGTTGTCGCTTTATTGTATGCAATGCAATCGCCCTGTAATGCTTTACTTTATCACTAAGCGGTAGCGATAGTCGTAGAAGCATAAGATTGGCAAGACGACAACGATGCTACGATGGAGATCAAGGTGTCGCGCCGGTGACGATGGTGATCATGACGGTGCTGCGGAGATGGAGATCACAAGCACAAGATGATGATGGCCATATCATATCACTTATATTGATTGCATGTGATGTTTATCTTTTATGCATCTTATCTTGCTTTGATTGACGGTAGCATTATAAGATGATCTCTCACTAAATTATCATAGTAATAGTGTTCTCCCTGAGTATGCACCATTGCGAAAGTTCTTCGTGCTGAGACACCACGTGATGATCGGGTGTGATAGGCTCTACGTTCAAATACAACGGGTGCAAAACAGTTGCACACGCGGAATACTCAGGTTTAACTTGACGAGCCTGGCATATAACAGATATGGCCTTGGAACACGGAGACCGAAAGGTCGAGCGTGAATCATATAGTAGATATGATCAACATAGTGATGTTCACCATTGAAACTACTCCATCTCACGTGATGATCGGACATGGTTTAGTTGATTTGGATCACGTGATCACTTAGAGGATTAGAGAGATGTCTATCTAAGTGGGAGTTCTTAAGTAATATGATTAATTGAACTTAAATTTATCATGAACTTAGTCCCTGATAGTATCTTGCTTGTTTATGTTAATTGTAGATAGATGGCTCGTGCTGTTGTTCCGTTGAATTTTAATGCGTTTCTTGAGAAAGCAAAGTTGAAAGATGATGGTAGCAATTACACGGACTGGGTCCGTAACTTGAGGATTATCCTCATTGCTGCACAGAAGAATTACGTCCTGGATGCACCGCTAGGTGCCAGGCCTGCTGCGGGAGCAACGCCAGATGTTGTGAACGTCTGGCAGAGCAAAGCTGATGACTACTCGATAGTTCAGTGTGCCATGCTTTACGGCTTAGAACCGGGACTTCAACGACGGTTTGAGAACCATGGAGCATATGAGATGTTCCAAGAGTTGAAGTTGATATTCCAACAGAATGCCCGGATTGAGAGATATGAGGTCTCCAATAAGTTCTATAGCTGCAAAATGGAAGAGAATGGGTCTGTCAGTGAGCACATACTCAGAATGTCTGGGTATTACAATCACTTGAGTCAACTGGGAGTTAATCTTCCGGATGATTGTGTCATTGACAGAATTCTTCAATCACTGCCACCAAGCTACAAAGGCTTCATGATGAACTATAATATGCAAGGGATAGAAAAGACTATGCCCGAGCTCTTCGCAATGCTAAAGGCTGCGGAGGTAGAAATCAAGAAGGAGCATCAAGTGTTGATGGTCAATAAGACCACTAGTTTCAAGAAGAAGGGCAAAGGGAAGAAGAAGGGGAACTTCAAGAAGAACAGCAAACAAGTTGCTGCTCAAGAGAAGAAACCCAAGTCTGGACCTAAGCCTGAAACTGAGTGCTTCTACTGCAAGCAGACTGGTCACTGGAAGCGGAACTGCCCCAAGTATTTGGCGGATAAGAAGGATGGCAAGGTGAACAAAGGTATATGTGATATACATGTTATTGATGTGTACCTCACTAATGCTCGCAGTAGCACCTGGGTATTTGATACTGGTTCTGTTGCTAATATTTGCAACTCGAAACAGGGACTACGGATTAAGCGAAGATTGGTTAAGGACGAGGTGACGATGCGCGTGGGAAATGGTTCCAAAGTAGATGTGATCGCGGTCGGCACGCTACCTCTACACCTACCTTCGGGATTAGTATTAGACCTAAATAATTGTTATTTGGTGCCAGCATTGAGCATGAACATTATATCTGGATCTTGTTTGATGCGAGACGGTTATTCATTTAAATCAGAGAATAATGGTTGTTCTATTTATATGAGTAATATCTTTTATGGTCATGCACCCTTGAAGAGTGGTCTATTTTTGATGAATCTCGATAGTAGTGATACACATATTCATAGTGTTGAAGCCAAAAGATGCAGAGTTGATAATGATAGTGCAACTTATTTGTGGCACTGCCGTTTAGGTCATATCGGTATAAAGCGCATGAAGAAACTCCATACTGATGGACTTTTGGAGCCACTTGATTATGAATCGCTTGGCACTTGCGAATCGTGCCTCATGGGCAAGATGACAAAAACACCGTTCTCCGGTACTATGGAGAGAGCAACAGATTTATTGGAAATCATACATACAGATGTATGTGGTCCGATGAATATTGAGGCTCGTGGCGGATATCGTTATTTTCTCACCTTCACAGATGATTTAAGCAGATATGGGTATATCTACTTAATGAAACACAAGTCTGAAACATTTGAGAAGTTCAAAGAATTTCAGAGTGAAGTTGAAAATCATCGTAACAAGAAAATAAAGTTTCTACGATCTGATCGTGGAGGAGAATATTTGAGTTACGAGTTTGGTCTACATTTGAAACAATGCGGAATAGTTTCACAACTCACGCCACCCGGAACACCACAACGCAATGGTGTGTCCGAACGTCGTAATCGCACTTTACTAGATATGGTGCGATCTATGATGTCTCTTACAGATTTACCGCTATCGTTTTGGGGTTATGCTCTAGAGACGGCCGCATTCACGTTAAATAGGACACCGTCGAAATCCGTTGAGACGACGCCTTATGAACTATGGTTTAGCAAGAAACCAAAGTTGTCGTTTCTTAAAGTTTGGGGCTGCGATGCTTATGTGAAAAGCTTCAACCTGATAAGCTCGAACCCAAATCGGAAAAATGTGTCTTCATAGGATATCCAAAAGAAACTGTTGGATACACCTTCTATCACAGATTCGAAGGCAAGACTTTTGTTGCTAAATTCGGAGTCTTTCTAGAAAAGGAGTTTCTCTCGAAAGAAGTGAGTGGGAGGAAAGTAGAACTTGATGAGGTAACTGTACCTGCTCCCTTATTGGAAAGTAGTACATCACAGAAATCTCTTTCTGTAACACCTACACCAATTAGTGAGGAAGATAATGATATTGATCATGAAACTTCAGATCAAGTTACTACAGAACCTCGTAGATCAACCAGAGTAAGATCCGCACCAGAGTGGTACGGCAATCCTATTCTGGAAATCATGCTACTAGATCATGACGAACCTACGAACTATGAAGAAGCGATGGTGAGCCCAGATTCCGCAAAATGGCTGGAAGCCATGAAATCTGAGATGGGATCCATGTATGAAAACAAAGTGTGGACTTTGGTTGACTTGCCCGAGGGTCGGCAAGCAATAGAGAACAAGTGGATCTTTAAGAAGAAGACTGACGTCGACGGTAACATTACTGTCTACAAAGCTCGACTTGTCGCAAAGGGGTTTCGACAAGTTCAAGGGCTTGACTACGATGAGACCTTCTCACCCGTAGCGATGCTTAAGTCTGTCCAAATCATGTTAGCAATTGCCGCATTTTATGATTATGAAATTTGGCAAATGGATGTAAAGACTGCGTTCCTGAATGGGTTTCTGGAAGAAGAGTTGTATATGATGCAACCAGAAGGTTTTATCGATCCAAAGGGAGCTAACAAAGTATGCAAACTCCAGCGATCCATTTGTGGACTGGTACAAGCATCTCGGAGTTGGAATAAACGTTTTGATAGTGTGATCAAAGCATTTGGGTTTGTACAGACTTTTGGAGAAGCCTATATTTACAAGAAAGTGAGTGGGAGCTCTGTAGCATTTCTGATATTATATGTAGATGACATATTACTGATTGGAAATGATATAGAATTTCTGGATAGCATAAAGGGATATTTGAATAAGAGTTTTTCAATGAAAGACCTCGGTGAAGCTGCTTACATATTAGGCATTAAGATCTATAGAGATAGATCAAAACGCTTAATTGGACTTTCACAAAGCACATACCTTGACAAGATTTTGACGAAGTTCAAAATGGATCAAGCAAAGAAGGGGTTCTTGCCTGTATTGCAAGGTGTGAAGTTGAGTCAGACTCAATGCCCGACCACTGCAGAAGATAGAGAGAAGATGAAAGATGTTCCCTATGCTTCAACCATAGGTTCTATCATGTATGCAATGCTGTGTACCAGACCTGATGTGTGCCTTGCTATAAGCTTAGCAGGGAGGTACCAAAGTAATCCAGGAGTGGATCACTGGACAGCGGTCAAGAATATCCTGAAGTACCTGAAAAGGACTAAGGAAATGTTTCTCGTGTATGGAGGTGACAAAGAACTCATCGTAAAGGGTTACGTTGATGCAAGCTTTGACACTGATCCGGACGATTCAAAATCGCAAACCGGATACGTATTTACATTGAACGGTGGAGCTGTCAGTTGGTGCAGTTCTAAACAAAGCGTCGTGGCGGGATCTACATGTGAAGCGGAGTACATAGCTGCTTCGGAAGCAGCTAATGAAGGAGTCTGGATGAAGGAGTTCATATCTGATCTAGGTGTCATACCTAGTGCATCGGGTCCAATGAAAATCTTTTGTGACAATACTGGAGCAATAGCCTTGGCGAAGGAATCCAGATTTCACAAGAGAACAAAGCACATCAAGAGACGCTTCAATTCCATCCGGGACTTGGTCCAGGTGGGAGACATAGAGATTTGCAAGATACATACGGATCTGAATGTAGCAGACCCGTTGACTAAGCCTCTTCCACGGGCAAAACATGATCAGCACCAAGACTCCATGGGTGTAAGAATCATTACTGTGTAATCTGGATTATTGACTCTAGTGCAAGTGGGATACTGAAGGAAATATGGCCTAGAGGCAATAATAAAGTTATTATTTATTTCCTTACATATCATGATAAATGTTTATTATTCATGCTAGAATTGTATTAACCGGAAACATAATACATGTGTGGATATATAGACAAACAGAGTGTCACTAGTATGCCTCTACTTGACTAGCTTGTTAATCAAAGATGGTTAAGTTTCCTAACCATAGACAAAGGAGTTGTCATTTGATTAACAAGGTCACATCATTAGTTGAATGATCTGATTGACATGACCCATTCCAATAGCTTAGCACCCGATCGTTTAGTATGTTGCTATTGCTTTTGTTCATGACTTATACATGTTCCTTTGACTATGAGATTATGCAACTCCCGTTTACCGTAGGAACACTTTGTGTGCTACCAAACGTCACAACGTAACTGGGTGATTATAAAGGTGCTCTACAGGTGTCTCCGAAAGTATTTGTTGGGTTGGCGTATTTCAAGATTAGGATTTGTCACTCCGAATGTCGGAGAGGTATCTCAGGGCCTTCTCGGTAATGCACATCACATAAGCCTTGCAAGCATTGCAACTAATGAGTTAGTTGCGGGATGATGTATTACAGAACGAGTAAAGAGACTTGCCGGTAACGAGATTGAACTAGGTATTGGATACCGACGATCGAATCTCGGGCAAGTAACATACCGATGACAAAGGGAACAACGTATGTTGTTATGCGGTCTGACCGATAAAGATCTTCGTAGAATATGTAGGAGCCAATATGGGCATCCAGGTCCCGCTATTGGTTATTGACAAGAGAGGTGTCTCGGTCATGTCTACATAGTTCTCGAACCCGTAGGGTCCGCACGCTTAACGTTCGTTGACGATATAGTACTATGAGTTATGTATGTTGGTGACCGAATGTTGTTCGGAGTTTCGGATGAGATCACGGATATGACGAGGAACTCCGGAATGGTCCGGAAGTAAAGATTGATATGTGGATAGTAGTGTTTGATCTCCAGAAGGGTTCTGGAATCCATCGGAAGGGGTTTCGAATGTTTCCCGAAATGTTTGGGCATGAGAACACTTTATCTGGGCCAAAGGGGAAAGCCCACGAAGTTTTTGGAAAGTGCAAAAGGAAGTTTTGCGGAGTCCAGAGGCCAGACGCCAGGGTCCCTGGCGTCTGGGCCCAGACGCCGGGAACCCTGGCGTCTGGCCCTGGAGTCCGAGAAGGACTCTTGCCTTTCGGGTGAAACCGACTTTGTGGAGGCTTTTACTCCAAGTTTCGACCCCAGGGCTCAACATATAAATAGAGGGGCAGGGCTAGCACCAAAGGCACATCAAGAAACACCAAGCCGTGTGCCGGCAACCCCGTCTCCTCTAGTTTACCCTCCGTCATAGTTTTCGTAGTGCTTAGGCGAAGCCCTGCGAAGATTGTTCTTCACCAACACCGTCACCACACCGTCGTGCTGCCGGAACTCATCTACTACTTCGCCTCTCTTGCTGGATCGAGAAGGCGAGGACGTCACCGAGCCGAACGTGTGCAGAACTCGGAGGTGCCGTGCTTTCGGTACTTGGATCGGTCGGATCGTGAAGACGTTCGACTACATCAACCGCGTTGATATAACGCTTCCGCTTCGGTCTACGAGGGTACGTAGACAACACTCTCCCCTCTCGTTGCTATGCATTACCATGATCTTGCGTGTGCGTAGGAATTTTTTGAAATTACTACGTTCCCCAACAATTTATTGGAAATCATACATACAGATGTATGTGGTCCGATGAATGTTGAGGCTCGTGGCGGATATCGTTATTTTCTCACCTTCACAGATGATTTAAGCAGATATGGGTATATCTACTTAATGAAGCATAAGTCTGAAACATTTGAAAAGTTCAAAGAATTTCAGAGTGAAGTTGAAAATCATCGTAACAAGAAAATAAAGTTTCTACGATCTGATCGTGGAGTAGAATATTTGAGTTACGAGTTTAGTCTACATTTGAAACAATGCGGAATAGTTTCACAGCTCACGCCACCCGGAACACCACAACATAATGGTGTGTCCGAATGTCGTAATCGTACTTTACTTGATATGGTGCGATCTATGATGTCTCGTACAGATTTACCGCTATCGTTTTGGGGTTATGCTTTAGATACGGCCGCATTCACATTAAATAGGGCACCCTCAAAATCCGTTGAGACGATGCCTTATGAACTATGGTTTGGCAAGAAACCAAAGTTGTCGTTTCTTAAAGTTTGGGGCTGCGATGCTTATGTGAAAAAGCTTCAACCTGATAAGCTAGAACCCAAATCGGAGAAATGTGTCTTCATAGGATACCCAAAGGAGACTGTTGGGTACACCTTCTATCACAGATCCGAAGGCAAGACATTCGTTGCTAAGAATGGATCCTTTCTAGAGAAGGAGTTTCTCTCGAAAGAAGTGAGTGAGAGGAAAGTAGAACTTGATGTGGTAACTGTACCTGCTCCCTTATTGGAAAATAGTACATCACAGAAACCAGTTTCTGTGACACCTAAACCAATTAGTGAGGAAGTCAATGATGATGATCATAGAACTTCAGATTAAGTTGCTACTGAACTCCGTAGATCAAACAGAGTAAGATCCGCACCAGAGTGGTACGGTAATCCTATTCTGGAAGTCATGCTACTAGATCATGATGAACCTACGAACTATGAAGAAGCGATGGTGAGCCCAGATTCCGCAAAATGGCTTGAAGCCATGAAATCTGAGATGGGATCCATGTATGAGAACAAAGTATGGACTTTGGTTGACTTGCCCGATGATCGGCAATCAATTGAGAATAAATGGATCTTCAAGAAGAAGACTGACGCTGACGGTAATGTTACTGTCTACAAAGCTCGACTTGTTGCAAAAGGTTTTCGACAAGTTCAAGGGATTGACTACGATGAGACCTTCTCACCCATAGCGATGTTTAAGTCTGTCCGAATCATGTTAGCAATTGCCGCATTTTATGATTATGAAATTTGGCAAATGGATGTCAAAACTGCATTCCTGAATGGATTTCTGGAAGAAGAGTTGTATATGATGGAACCAGAAGGTTTTGTCAATCCAAAGGGAGCTAACAAAGTGTGCAAGCTCCAGCGATCCATTTATGGACTGGTGCAAGCATCTCGGAGTTGGAATAAACGCTTTGATAGTGTGATCAAAGCATTTGGTTTTATACAGACTTTTGGAGAAGCCTGTATTTACAAGAAAGTGAGTGGGAGCTCTGTAGCATTTCTTATATTATATGTGGATGACATATTACTGATTGGAAATGATATAGAATTTCTGGATAGCATAAAGGGATACTTGAATAAGAGTTTTTCAATGAAAGACCTCGGTGAAGCTGCTTGCATATTGGGCATTAAGATCTATAGAGATAGATCAAGACGCTTAATTGGACTTTCACAAAGCACATACCTTGACAAAGTTTTGAAGAAGTTCAAAATGGATCAAGCAAAGAAAGGGTTCTTGCCTGTGTTACAAGGTGTGAAGTTGAGTAAGACTCAATGCCCGACCACTGCAGAAGATAGAGAGAAAATGAAAGATGTTCCCTATGCTTCAGCCATAGGCTCTATCATGTATGCAATGCTGTGTACCAGACCTGATGTCTGCCTTGCTATAAGTCTAGCAGGGAGGTACCAAAGTAATCCAGGAGTAGATCACTGGACAGCGGTCAAGAACATCCTGAAATACCTGAAAAGGACTAAGGATATGTTTCTCGTTTATGGAGGTGACAAAGAGCTCATCGTAAATGGTTACGTTGATGCAAGCTTTGACACTGATCCGGACGATTCTAAATCGCAAACCGGATACGTGTTTACATTAAACGGTGGAGCTGTCAGTTGGTGCAGTTCTAAACAAAGCGTCGTGGCGGGTTCTACGTGTGAAGCGGAGTACATAGCTGCTTCGGAAGCAGGAAATGAAGGAGTCTGGATGAAGGAGTTCATATCCGATCTAGGTGTCATACCTAGTGCATCGGGTCCAATGAAAATCTTTTGTGACAATACTGGAGCAATTGCCTTAGCGAAGGAATCCAGATTTCACAAGAGAACTAAGCACATCAAGAGACGCTTCAATTCCATCCGAGATCTAGTCCAGGTGGGAGACATAGAAATTTGCAAGATACATACGGATCTGAATGTTGCAGACCCGTTGACTAAGCCTCTTCCACGAGCAAAACATGATCAGCACCAAGGCTCCATGGGTGTTAGAATCATTACTGTGTAATCTAGATTATTGACACTAGTGCAAGTGGGAGACTGAAGGAAATATGCCCTAGAGGCAATAATAAAGTTATAATTTTTTTCCTTATATCATGATAAATGTTTATTATTCATGCTAGAATTGTATTAACTAGAAATATAATACATGTGTGAATACATAGACAAACAGAGTGTCACTAGTATGCCTCTACTTGACTAGCTCGTTAATCAAAGATGGTTAAGTTTCCTAGCCATAGACATGAGTTGTCATTTGATTAACGGTATCACATCATTAGGAGAATGATGTGATTGACATGACCCATTCCGTTAGCTTAGCACGCGATCGTTTAGTGTGTTGCTATTGCTTTCTTCATGACTTATACATGTTCCTACAACTATGAGATTATGCAACTCCCGTTTACCGGAGGAACACTTTGTGTGCTACCAAACATCACAACGTAACTGGGTGATTATAAAGGTGCTCTACAGGTGTCTCCGAAGGTACTTGTTGGGTTGGCGTAATTCGAGATTAGGATTTGTCACTCCGAATGTCGGAGAGGTATCTCTGGGCCCTCTCGGTAATGCACATCACTTAAGCCTTGCAAGCATTGCAACTAATGAGTTAGTTGCAGGATGATGTATTACAGAACGAGTAAAGAGACTTGCCGGTAACGAGATTGAACTAGGTATTGAGATACCGACGATCGAATCTCGGGCAAGTAACATACCGATGACAAAGGGAACAACGTATGTTGTTATGCGGTCTGACCGATAAAGATCTTCGTAGAAAATGTAGGAGCCAATATGAACATCCAGGTTCCGCTATTGGTTATTGATCGGAGACGTGTCTCGGTCATGTCTACATTGTTCTCGAACCCGTAGGGTCCACACGCTTAAGGTTTCGATGATATTTATATTATGAGTTTTGATGTACTGAAGGTTATTCGGAGTCCCGAATGTGATCACGGACATGACGAGGAGTCTCTAAATGGTCGAGACATAAAGATCGATATATTGGACGGCTATATTCAGACACTGGAAGTGTTCTGGGTGATTTCGGAGAAAACCGGAGTGCCGAAGGGTTACCGGAACCCCCCGGGAGAAGTAATGGGCCTTATGGGCCCTAGTGGAGAGAGAGAGAGGGGCGGCCGGGGTGGGCCGCGCGCCCCCTCCCCTTGTGGTCCGAATTGGACTAGGAGAGGGGGGGCCCTTTCCTGCTCCCTCTCCCCTTCCTTTCCCCCTCCTAGTAGTAGTAGGAAAGAGGGGATTCCTACTCCTACTAGGAGGAGGACTCCTCCTCCTTGGCGCGCCCACAAGGGCCGGCCGGCCTCCCCCCTTGCTCCTTTATATACGGGGGCAGGGGGCACCTCTAAACACACAAGTTGATCTTCGTGATCGTTCTCTTAGCCGTGTGCGGTGCCCCCCTCCACGATAATCCTCGATAATATTGTAGCGGTGCTTAGGCGAAGCCCTGCGATGGTAGAACATCAAGATCGTCACCACGCCGTCATGCTGACGGAACTCATCGCCGACACTTTGCTGGATTGGAGTCCGGGGATCGTCATCGAGCTGAACGTGTGCTAAAACTCGGAGGTGTCGTAGTTTCGGTGCTTGATCAGTCGGGCCGTGAAGACGTACGACTACATCAACCGCGTTGTCATAACGCTTGCGCTGTCGGTCTACGAGGGTACGTAGACAACACTCTCCCCTCTCGTTGCTATGCATCACCATGATCTTCTGTGTGCGTAGGAATTTTTTTGAAATTACTACGTTCCCCAACACCTACGCCCCTGGGCACGCCCTCCACCCTTGTGGGCCCCTCGTGGCTCCACCGACCTACTTCTTCCTCCTATATACCTACGTACCCCCAAACCATCAAGGAGCACCACGAAAACCTAATTCCACCACCGCAACCTTTTGTACCCGTGAGATCCCATCTTGGGGCCTTTTTCGGCGCTCCGCCGGAGGGGGCATTTGTCGTGGTTTTGTCATGGCAGATGTCCTAGTGCAAGGACTTAGTCGTGGAGCCATCGCGACGGGTTAGCTTAAAGGGGTTAAAGCGGGACAAAGGACACAAGGAGTTTATACTGGTTCGGCCCCTTGTGGTGAAGGTAAAGGCCTAATCCAGTTGATGTGGAATTGCTAGGGTTTCGATGACCAGGGACCTAATCCGCTATGCCTGGCTCTCGAGTTGTTGTTTTTTGTCCCTAAACCGCTGCCGAGTCGTCCCTTTATATACACAGGTTGACGCCCGGCGGTTTACGGAATCCCGAGGCTGACTCATCAACGTGTCCGACTCGGTTTCTACCCTTTCTTATCTTACAATACAAGTTACATATCATATGGAGGTTTATGTCTACGGGCCCTAATCCGCCTTTGGGCCCTGGGTCTCCACGTTAGATCTCCTCCGTAAAGCGCCATACTCCTTATCTTCATGGGCTTCAAATAACCCGGCCCCTCCTGGCCGGTTTATACTCAGTAGTAATATCCCCAACATTAGGCCCCAGATTGATTTGAACCTGTTCATGTCAATCTTTAACACTTAAGAAAATTCCCCTTTAAACGCCTTCAGATAACCTTGTAATCCGCCATGACGTCATCTTCCAAGATTGTAATAAACCGCCATGACGTCACCTGTTATAAAAAATTGTATATATCTCCCCTTCATTAATGAGCCTCCGACAATCAAGGCAACAACTCTGTCACACATCCAACTTTTGGGCTCTTCGATTTCCGCGCCTGTCACTTATCCCTTCGCCTCATAAATAAGACCGGGGGGGTCCTTTTCATTTTCCCCTCCGTGCCTCCTCGCTTCTTCTTCTTCCTTGTGCCGACCTGACCCTCACGCGCGGCCGTCGTCGTCAAGCTCCGCCCTCGACCTCAACTCCGGCTGTTGCATCAACCTAAACATACTAGAGAAACGCGGCGCTCCTCCGCTGTTCCGTCAGCATCAGTAAGTTTCCCTTTCCTTGCTCTAGATCTTCCATTAGGGTTTCTGTGAGTTCATCAAAGTATAGTTTTGTTCTTCCCTGTCTTTCTCTGTAGCATAAATGGCAAGTTTAGATCTTATATTTTCCTGTGCGATCATAGTTATAATCCCCTTTCTCATCATTAGCGCATCTTCTCTATATAGAATGATCTCATCCGGATCTGATGAACTGCTTAAGCACCTGCAACTTAGGTCTGAATATACTTTGATTTACTGATATGCTGCAGATCTGAAATTATCATATCAATCTGTGAAACTTGTTTTTCCCTCACTTAAATATTTTAGATCTGTACCTTCCATATCAAAGTAGGCGGTTTAACTTTAGAAAATGATAATCTGTGTGGGGACCTCGACTCATAAGTCGTGATCACCGAATGCACGTGTACAGTGATCCCAGAGATCAATGCTCACTGAACACACAGAAGCTGAATAACAAGAGTCTTACATCCATACATACTGTCTTACACAAATTATGACCATTATGGTCAAGTCTTACATTGATAAAGCCTTAAGGGCTCAACATCAAATGAAACACAAGCAGCGGAAATCCTTGTCGATAAGTAGAACCCATGCCATCTGCCTTAACCCTACAGGCATTCTGACTGGGAAACGTCCTAGTTCGCATGTACGTCTCCAAAGAACTCTTCTTCGAACTCCTGTTCTTCCATGCCTGGCCAATTAAATAACCAGTGGCAAGCCAATGAGTGCTTTGAATGTACTCGCAAGCAACCCATGTCTTGGTTCAAGATACAACAATGCATGATATAGGTAAATTTTTGCGGAAAGCTAGTTTTGAGTGCAATGACATGTTCAACAACTTGTAAGTCATGCATCAGGAGAATTCAAGTAACCATGAGGACAGGTTACAGATATCAACATAAATAGAGTGGGCTCCAACCCAACTCATTCATGTCAAGTCCTTTGACTTGACCCAAGTAGTTCTTCCCACATACACTGGTTTGTAAACAAGTGGACGTAGCCCAAGAGCGGTTACCCAACTGTCCTTGACCGTGGACACGGCTATTCGAATAGTTTTACACTCTGCAGAGGTTGCACACTTTACCCACAAGATCCGGGGAACTTCCGTGTCATCCACGACCCGCGGTACCTCAAGTACCCGAGGTAAGCACCCGATCACTATCTTTCCCTAGACGACACTAACATGGAGTCCACTCGATTGGTAGTAACCCCCGTGCCCAACATTTCACAACTTAAAATTGTGGAGCCTCGCTCCTATATTCATCACATACCACTGGCACGGGGTACCAACGGTGTGTCCAGTGCCCCATAAAAATGTTCTTGGCCGCCCTACCTGGCACAACCCCGTCCCGAGAGAGAGCACTGACTCTCCCCCGTCACTAGTAATGCGGGCTCCAAGCTAGTATCGGCCTAGGTAATCAGTAATGCCCTTTCCTATATAAGGGTAGAGTGGTTGCGCATGTAAGGTTGGAATAACGGTCGCAACTTAAACCAATCCGTTTTTGAAAGCAACACACACACACACACTTGCCTCGGTACACCACTTCGTCATCAAGTGGTTACCCATCTCATTATCTCCCTCGGGCATAAGTGGCACCCGATGGGGTTTTCGAAAAGTATTTTGAAAATACTTTGTCTCCATCACCATGCATATTCCCGTCCCTTTTCGCGTAGCACTACTTTACCATCCTATCTACTCTCACCGACATAACCCTCATAGGAAGGTAGGGTCATGCTTGATGCAAGTATCAACGAGGAAGTAATGGAGGCAAACCATCAAAGTGGTTCCACCTCCTCATGATTCCGTTGCAACAACAATATGGTGCTATATGTCATGCATAAAAAGGGGTTTCATAGACATGGTCAAAGGTCTGCTTGCCTGTTTTAACAAAGTCTTCGAGGTCTTCAAATATCTCTGGTCCAACTCCGAGCATTTCGTCTACTCCGTCAACTATCGTCGAAAGCAACCAAGATAAGCAACACAACAAGGCAGAAAATAAAAGTGCTCTAAAAAAATATGGATTTGACTTTTCTAGGATGCCTGTGGTAATATGAGGAATGACCAAGGTGATTTCACTGGAAGTGGATCAATGGATATTTCTAAACATCTCGATATGATGGAACAAGGGATTTAATGGATCTGCAAGTTGTCTACAGAATGCCTTTCATAAAAATGAGTAAAATTACCCATTAAATCAGGCATGATTTTAGAAACATTTAGAAATTGATTTCACTGGATTTGGAGTTAAAATGAATATAATATGGATTTTTGAAGTGGACTTATGTGGATAAATGACCTTTTTTAAGTTTCCAGTGAAAACCAAGAACAACAAAAATGTCCCCTGTGGCCCATTAATTAGGACTTGATTTATGGAGTCAGTAGAAATTTGATTCATCGAATTTGGACACTATTTGAATTCTCTAGAGAGTTTTCAAGCTATCTAGAAAAGAAAAAGGAAAGAAAAAAGGGCTTTACCCTTATCCAACGCACTGGGTGCAGTTTAGCAGTGGGCCGGCCCACTGGCTCGGCCACGCGGGTGAGGAGGGTGACGTTGGAGGTGCATTTTTCCAGCCCGTCTCCACTTAAACGGTGGGCCCCAGCCGCTGGGTTGCTGACGCGCGGGGCCCAGCGCTCAGGACATCGCCTACCTCCCGCTCGAACAGAGCAGAGGCAGGGGAGGGTAGGCCGAGTGGGCGCCGATGCTCTCCCGGGCAGCACGGGCCACCGCCGGCGGCGCCCGGTACACCGGCGGACTCAGCGCGATGAGGTGCACCTGTCCATGTGCTGCACACACACGCCGATGCTCGAAGTTGAGCAGGGCTTCGGGTCTAGCGGATGGCGGCGGCGGGCTTGGTGGTGGCGCTCACTTTGGCTACGGAGGAGGGGTCCTAGGGTGTTGGGGAGGTTCGTGGAGGCTTGGGGGTGCCAAGGACCGGTTCAGAGGAGGAAGGGAGGCCGGGGCGGCTCGAATTTGAGCGGGGGTCCGAGGCGGCAATGGCGGCAGAGGAGGAGGGAGAAGGCACAGGAGGAGGAGTGGGTTGGTCCTGGGGGTCCAGGGGAGGGAGAGAGGGCGAAGGGGCTCCATAGAGAGGCCTCGGGCGGCCTTATATGGCGAGGCGATGGTGCATCATGGACGGGGCGCACGGGCGGCCGCGGCGATGGCTCGGGTGGCCAAGGAAGCGAGCGAGGAGGGCTCTGCAGCACTCGCGGGGATGGTGCATGGTGTTGGGGAGGTAGAGGAGTAGCGGAGCGAGCTCGGGGGCGGGACCCGTGCTTGAGAAGAGAGTGGCGGAGCCAGGCGGCGCTCTGTCCACGCGTGGGACGGGCAAGCGAGAGAGAGGAAGGAGGGGGCCGGCAGCTTGCCGTGTTGCGGACGCCGAGGTGGTCCTTCTGGCGCGTGGGTGAGGCTCGAGGTGGTGGGGGAGCGTGGCGTCAACGGTCGGGAGCACGCTGACGTGCTCCAGAGCGCGCAAATGGCCGGCACCCACGGCTTTTTCTCGCGTCCTCACGCGCCCACTTGTCTCT
Source organism: Aegilops umbellulata (assembly GCA_032464435.1). Taxonomy (NCBI): domain Eukaryota; kingdom Viridiplantae; phylum Streptophyta; class Magnoliopsida; order Poales; family Poaceae; genus Aegilops; species Aegilops umbellulata. The sequence goes on from CP136054.1 coordinate 318,388,200, forward strand.
GGAAGCTGCAGGTGGGAGTAAACAATGTGACAATGGCATTGGAAGCCCTGGGGATCCACTGGAGTGAGGAGGGAGGTTGAAAGAGAGAGAAATGATGATGTCCAGAGAGGGAAAAAGAGCTTTTCACCCCCATAATCATGGCTCCCGGGCAAGGAAAGATGCAGGGGTTAGAGGAGGACCAGATGATGCTGTGGGAGAAAGCTTAGCTCATGGAGATTAGTGGAAATGGCCAAAACATGCATTTTAAATTTCTGCCAAAAGGTGTTTGATGGTGGTTTGGGCAAGCAGATGATTTCCATTTGCCATGAGACTCCACAGGGTGAAATGTCACGTATAATTAGGACCTTCCACCAATTTTGAGCTCATTTGGGCAAAGTGGCCAATGTAACTTTGGTAAACCCTAAAAATCAACAGAAATGGTTTTTCCAAGATTTAGTCATGCAAATCTATTCTCCTTGATGCACCACTTTGTGTAGTGTCATAATTTGGTCTTTTGAGCATGACCACAAAGTTTGGGATCAAGGAGAATTTTCTTGGATTTTTATGAAAATATTTCCTGTAGAAATATTTCCAATCCTTGAAATGAGCAGAAATGGTTTTGGGAGGTTTTGTCCAATATTTTGATCATAACCATATGTTGAAACTCATATATATGGAAAATATATGTCCATTGAGTCTCCCTAATTTTTCTCAAATATTTTTAAAGCTTTTAAACAATTTTAACCTATTTAAAACCATTTCTGGCCTTAAGAAAAATCCTTTAAATAAAATAGGAAATAACTTTAAAAATTATATTTTTGTGGTTTATGGGAAACCTATATCTAATAGGAGTCAAAAATATTTTTGTAAAGATTTTTACTGCCCTTAATTAAGTACTTGCAGTGCAAACCTCAATCCAGGGGTTTTTGAAAAACTAATTTTTGAAAATACTATTTGGCCAAATTATTTTTGTAAGAAAATACTATATTGTTCTATACACACGGTATGATCATTGGTTCAAGAGTTTGGAGCAAGGAGATGAAGTATAGGAGTTGGAGGATTTATTTGATTTTTAGAGCACTTGCAAACAACAGACAAAATCCAATCAAGGCAAGGTCCAAAACACTCAAAAGTTTTTTGTCAAACCACATTTTATCATGATTTATTAGCTTAAGTGTTGTGGCATGAAAATCAGGGTGTGACAGACCTACCCCCCTTACAAGAATCTCGTCCCCGAGATTCCCAGACTAGGCGTGGGAAGGAATACGGAAACTTGGATTTGGGGTAGTCTTCACGTCCTCATACTGCTTCTGCTTCCGTTTGGTGCTCCGTTGAACCTTGAAGTACCCGATGGCGTGGCTTCGTGTTTGTCGTCCTGCTTGATCCATATTATCATTGGGGTTTCTCGCGTAGGTCATATAGGGCTGGAGGTCGATGGCTCGTGGTCGATCTCCTTGTAGAGACCGGGCTAGTTAGGAAGTTGGAAACACTTTTGGGGGGGTGTCGCGTGGAAAACGCTGTGCACAGTGGGTAACTCAGGTGGTAACTCCAGCTGGTAGCCGTTTAATCTTCGTCTCGAAGTGATCTCAAAGGGGGTTGTTGAACCTTGGATTGATCTCGAAGAGGATCAATGAATCTTTGTGTGGGTTTCCTTGTCATGGAGATGCTTGGTTCCTTAGAGAGGAGTGGTTTGTAGATACGCACGGTCTTCGACGAGGAAGTTCACTTCTTGACGGTAGTGGTGGGTGTAGTTCTTCCTCCTTGACATGGCAGTCTTCAGATGTTCCCTAACCGGCTGAACGGTTCTTCTTCCGTCTTTGAGTAGGCAAGTATATCACCAAATAGCGATGACAACCAGCTTGTTCAAGTACTCCGTGAAGACTCGCCCACGGGGTACATAGGGTACATGTTGGGGTATCGGTGGTGGTCACGGTTGAGTATTGGCCAGGGTCTACTTGACCTAGGGCCAAAGCCCATGGTCATGATCCGACCATGTTGTGGCTTGGTAGGGCTTGAGGGTTTCAAGGATTCTACTGTGCGAGTGAACATTTATCATCTTATCCTTGAGCACAGTTTCTGAGATGCCAATCGTTCTATCTATTCTTCCAAACAATCACATCATGTTACCGAAAGAATCATCCCTTATAGGTCAACTCAAATCATCACTCATGTTATCCATATCCTCATGACTCCCAAGAGGAGGTCTAACAGACTCATATATGTCTATGATCCCCAAACTCATATGTATGGCTACCCCTAAAAATCCATGGGTAGAGCATATAAGCTGCTAAGCTTGAATTTAATCACCACAGTCCAAGTGCTCAGTCTATTGATCCAAGGTCCATAATAAAGCATCTCTATCCTAAGGAAACACGTCGTAAGCCACTCCAAGATCTTGTTTCCTTCCTATGAATCAACTCCAATGACCCATTAATTACACTAATCACTACATGATCCAGTAGTTCTACAAATCCAATCTCTATGGTGTTCCACAAGATCTTCTAAAGTCCCTATAATCCCCAAATACTTGAAAGGGCTATCTTTACTATAGTCAGTCCACCAATTTCCATTATCATGGTCAAGTAAACTCCAAGGTCAAGCTTATATAGATCCCTAAATCAACTTTGACAATTAATCCAATCTCTTAGTTTATTGTCCAGCGAGAAACATGGTATCATGATCGAGATCATCAGTATAAATCCAATTTCCTCCAAACCATGTAGACTTACTCACCACCTATACTCAACTAGAATTACCTACTTAAATCCAAATCTCATGTCCAACGGGAATTCCTATGTGTTTACCCCAAAGTCATTATCGTAATGCCAACCATCTCCTATCAATATCCCCTGGCTAAGTCAAAACCTTATACTTCCAAGAATTTCATCTAGCAATATAATTGTCCTACAAAATCCAATTTACTCCAGGGGTAATGAAAGCTATGCTAATCTATGCTCATGATCCCACCAAGTTCATCTACCAACATCAAAGCCTCACAATCCGCCAAATAGTCTCATACAATTCCTCAAGTCATTGATATAAACTCATCAAGTCATTTGTCCTCTATCCCTATATCCTCAAATTGGTCTTCCCTATGGCATCATCAGTTCTGGTGCTATATTAGGATGATAATGTGCTCGTTCACTATGTCCACTAGTTCCATAATGAACCCAGTGTTGTGCAAGGTTTATAGAGGCTTAACTGGTTCTCTTGTAATTCTATGGGTTAAGCACATGGTTAAGGACTCGAGCTGGGGTATCTCGTGAAGTCTCGAAGGGTCTAGGAATTGGTTTCTAGTATGGAGGGTTAAACATAATTCTACGGGGTTGCACTTGGTCGCGGAGATTGTAGCAGAAGTCTTCATTGCTAGTTGGTTGTCGAGGTAGAATCCTTGGTGTACCTTGTCTTGTCGATCTTCAGTTAAGGAGAGAGAGATGAGAGGGAAGAGTAGCATAGAGGAGGGGAATGCCTAAAGGGGGTTCTATAGTGCAGGTGCAAACAAACAAGTGCCAAAAAGGGCCAAACACCAACAACAAAATAAGGCAGGTGATATAGTCACGTACTTGTTGCCTGGGGCAAAAGTTGTGACCTATCTTAAAACACAAACAACTAAAAGCAAGCAACACACAATCATGGTTCTATTCGAACCATCATACGGACTCGACTGCGCATAGGGGGTACACGACTCATCCTACCCTAGGGGTTCTCGGATTTTAGTAGTCGTGCTTTGCTCCGTGCCTCATGCAGTCTTCTGGGTTTTCCTCAGGTGTCGCTACGTCTCTTGTAGTTGTTTGATGAAACGATCCGGGTTGGGCCTGAAGATTCTTCAACAACTTCTCGCCTGTTGAAGTGATGGGGTGAAGGTGTCTTCTTGTAGCTGGCATTGACTCGGTCTTCTGTTGTCTTCTTATTTATGACGTTTCCTTTTTGTCTTTTAAGGCGTCGATGGTACCAGGTTTGTAATCCTTCATGCAAGGACATTAACAAGGCATAGTAGAGGTCCAACATGTTGGTTACGTTGATGAAAACATCGACACCAAGAGCGGGGGATGAAGAGAACCGTTTTCCTGCTCACTATAGTGAGGCGGACCAAATGGCTAGGTTCTCATCCACCGGTGGTCGCCGATACAACAACGGTAAGGACATAGTTGCTCTATTAGCGATGTATATCATGATCTTGCATATCCTATGCCATCATCGTAGGCTAAGGTTGCATCATCCTGGGCAAATTCAAAGGTGTCACCGTCCTTTGGGTCTCCATGTCCTCATTCTTCAAAGGCGTATCTTCTGTTGGCATCGTCTTGTTGTGGTGTCGCGAATCTTGGGTTCAGAAGAGGTGGGTGAGTATTTGGCAAGGTGTACTCCTTCTAGGCTATCCACGAGGATTACAAGGAATCCCGTGGTCAGGGGCATAAGGGTTCTAGCGACCAAAGGTTTTGAAAGGGATGAGATCAAACAAGGAAAGTATACCTTAGTTTTCGAAAAACTGAGAAGGGAAGAGAAGTATAGATAGTTTTGAAAACTAGTAGTAGTTTTGGAAATAGTTTTACCCTAACTAACGACCATGCTAACTAAGGCTTCCTACAGTCAGGATGGCTTTGATACCAGCTCTGTGGGGACCCCGACTCATAAGTCGTGATCACCGAATGCACGTGTACAATGATCCCAGAGATCAATGCTCACTGAACACACAGAAGCTCAATAACAAGAGTCTTACATCCATACATACCGTCTTACACAAATTATGACCATTATGGTCAAGTCCTACATTGATAAAGCCTTAAGGGCTGAACATCAAACGAAACACAAGCAGCGGAAATCTTCGTCGATAAGTAGAACCCATGCCATCTGCCTGAACCCTACAAGCATTCTGACTAGGAAACGTCCTAGTTCGCACGTTCATCTCCAAAGAACTCTTCCTCGAACTCCTGTGCTTCCATGCCTGGCCAATTAAATAACCAGTGGCAAGCCAATGAGTACTTTGAATGTACTCGCAAGCAACCCATGTCTTGGTTCAAGATACAACAATGCATGATATAGGTAAATTTTTGCGGAAAGCTAGTTTTGAGTGCAATGACATGTTCAACAACTTGTAAGTCATGCATCAGGAGAATTCAAGTAACCATGAGGACAGGTTACAAATATCAACATAAATAGAGTGGGCTCCAACCCAACTCATTCATGTCAAGTCCTTTGACTTGACCCAAGTAGTTCTTCCCACACACACTGGTTTTTAAACAAGTGGACGTAGCCCAAGAGCGGTTACCCAACTGTCCTTGACCGTGGACACGGCTATTCGAATAGTTTTAGACTCTGCAGAGGTTGCACACTTTACCCACAAGATCCGGGGAACTTCTGTGTCATCCACGACCCGCGGTACCTCAAGTACCCGGGGTAAGCACCCAATCACTATCTTTCCCTAGACGACACTAACATGGAGTCCACTCTATTGGTAGTAACCCCCGTGCCCAACATTTCACAACTTAAAATTGTGGAGCCTCGCTCCTATATTCATCACATACCACTGGCACGGGGTACCAACGGTGTGTCCGGTGCCCCATAAAAATGTTCTTGGCCTCCCTACCTGGCACGACCCCGTCCTGAGAGAGAGCACCAACTCTCCCCCGTCACTAGTAATGCGGGCTCCAAGCTAGTATCGGCCTAGGTAATCAATAATGCCCTTTCCCATATAAGGGTAGAGTGGTTGCGCATGTAAGGTTGGAATAACGGTCGCAACTTAAACCAATCCGTTTTTGAAAGCAACACACACACACACACACACACACACACACACACACACACACACTTGCCTCGGTACATCACTTCGTCATCAAGTGGTTACCCATCTCATTATCTCCCTCGGGCATAAGTGGCACCCGATGGGGTTTTCGAAAAGTCTTTTGAAAATACTTTGTCTCCATCACCATGCATATTCCCGTCCCTTTTTGTGTAGCACTACTTTACCATCCTATCTACTCCCGCCGGCATAACCCTCATAGGAAGGTAGGGTCATGCTTGATGCAAGTATCAACGAGGAAGTAACGGAGGCAAACCATCAAAGTGGTTCCACCTCGTCATGATTCCGTTGCAACAACAATATGGTGCTATATGTCATGCATAAAAAGGGGTTTCATAGACATGGTCAAAGGGCTGCTTGCTTGTTTTAACAAAGTCTTTGAGGTCTTAAAATATCTCTGGTCCAACTCCGAGCATTTCGTCTACTCCGTCAACTATCGTCGAAAGCAACCAAGATAAGCAACACAACAAGGCAGAAAATAAAAGTGCTCTAAAAATATGGATTTGACTTTTCTAGGATGCCTGCAGTCATATGAGGAATGACCAAGGTGATTTCACTGGAAGTGGATCAATGGATATTTCTAAACATTTCAATATGATGGAACATGGGGTTTAATGGATCTGCAAGTTGTCTACAGAATGCCTTTTTATAAAAATGAGTAAAATTACCCATTAAATCAGGCATGGTTTTAGAAACATTTAGAAATTGATTTCACTGGATTTGGAGTTGAAATGAATATAATATGGATTTTTGAAGTGGACTTATGTGGATAAATGGCCTTTTTAAGTGTCCAGTGAAAACCAAGAACAACAAAAATGTCCCCTGTGGCCCATTAATTAGGACTTGATTTATGGAGTCAGTAGAAATTTGATTCATCAAATTTGGACACTATTTGAATTCTCTAGAGAGTTTTGAAGCTATCTAGAAAAGAAAAAGGACTGGAAAAAGGGCTTTACCCTTATCCAGCGCACTGGGCGCAGTTTAGCAGTGGGTCGGCCCACTGGCTCGGCCGCGCGGGTGAGGAGGGTGACGTCGGAGGCGCATTTCTCCGGCCCGTCTCCACTTAAACGGTGGGCCCCAGCCGCTGGATCGCTGACGCGCGGGGCCCAGTGCTCAGGCCATCGCCTACCTCCCGCTCAAACAGAGCAGAGGCAGGGGAGGGGAGGCCAAGTGGGCGTCGGCGCTCTCCCGGGCAGCACGGGCCACCTCCGGCGGCGTCCGGCACACCGGCGGACTCAGCGCGACGAGGCGCACCTGTCCATGTGCAGCACACACACACCGATGCTCGGAGTTGAGCAGGGCTTCGGGTCTAGCGGATGGCGGCGGCGGGCTTGGTGGTGGCGCCCGCTTTGGCTGCGGAGGAGGGGTCTTAGGGTGTTGGGGAGGTTCGTGGAGGCTTGGGGGTGCCACGGACCGGTTCAGAGGAGGAAGGGAGGCCGGGGTGGCTCGAATTTGAGCGGGGGTCCGAGGCGGCAATGGCGGCAGAGGAGGAGAGAGAAGGCACAGGAGGAGGAATGGGTTGGTCCGGGGGGTCCAGGGGAGGGAGAGAGGGTGAAGGGGCTCCAGAGAGAGGCCTCGGGCGGCCTTATATGGCGAGGCGATGGTGCATCATGGACGGGGCGCACGGGCGGCCGCGGCGATGGCTCGGGTGGCCAAGGAAGCGAGCGAGGAGGGCTCTGCGGCGCTCGTGGGGATGGTGCATGGTGTTGGGGAGGTAGAGGAGGAGCGGAGCGAGCTCAGGGGCGGGACCCGTGCTTGAGCAGAGAGTGGCGGAGCCGGGCGGTGTTCTGTCCACGCGTGGGACGGGCAAGGGAGAGAGGGGAAGGAGGGGGCCGGCAGCTTGCCGTGTTGCGGACGCCGAGGTGGTTCTTCTGGCGCGTGGGTGAGGCTCGAGGTGGTGGGGGAGCGCGGCGTCAACGGTCGGGAGCACGCTGACGTGCTCCAGAGCGCGCAAATGGACGGCACCCGCGGCTTTTTCTCGCGTCCTCACGCGCCCACTTGTGTCTGGAAGCTGCAGGTGGGAGTAAACAATGTGACAATGGCATTGGATGCCCTCGGGATCCACTGGAGTGAGGAGGGAGGTTGAGGGAGAGAGAAATGATGATGTCCAGAGAGGGAAAAAGAGCTTTTCACCCCCATCATCATGGCTCCTCGGGCAGGGAAAGATGCAGGGGTTAGAGGAGGACCAGATGATGCTGTGGGAGAAACCTTAGCTCATGGAGATTAGTGGAAATGGCCAAAACATGCATTTTAAATTTCTGCCAGAAGGTGTTTGATGGTGGTTTGGGCAAGCAGATGATTTCCATTTGCCATGCGACTCCACAGGGTGAAATGTCACGTATAATTAGGACCTTCCACCAATTTTGAGCTCATTTGGGCAAAGTGGCCAATGTAACTTTGGTAAACCCTAGAAATCAACAGAAATGGTTTTTCCAAGATTTAGTCATGCAAATCTATTCTCCTTGATGTACCACTTTGTGTAGTGTCATAATTTGGGCTTTTGAGCATGACCACAAAGTTTGGGATCAAAGAGAAAAAGTTGGCAGTACAAACTTGTTCAAATTTGATTCTGGTCAAAGAGGGTTTTGGGGTACTTTGATCAAGATATCATTCTCTCCAACTTGTGCCATTTGGTCTAGATACATTTTTACACCATTTGAGCATGTGCACCAAGTTTGAGAGCATTTGGACATGTTTGACAGTGCAAAAATGTTCAAACTTGAAAAAGGACAGAAGTGGTTTTGAGAGGGTTTCATGGGGTTATACTATTCTTCATGACATGGTACTTGGCAAGATCATCAAAAATGTCATATTTGACATGTTAGAATTTTCTTGGATTTTTATGAAAATATTTCCTGTAGAAATATTTCCAATCCTTGAAATGAGCAGAAATGGTTTTTGGAGGTTTTGTCCTATATTTTGATCATAACCATATGTTGAAACTCATATATATGGAAAATATATGTCCATTGAGTCTCCCTAATTTTTCTCAAATATTTTTAAAGCTTTTAAATAATTTTAACCTATTTAAGACCATTTCTGGCCTTAAGAGAAATCCCTTAAATAAAATAGGAAAATAACTTCTAAAATTATATTTTTGTGGTTTATGGGTGACCTATATCTAATAGGAGTCAAAAATATTTTTGTAAAGATTTTTGCTCCCCTTAATTAAGTACTTGCAGTGCAAACCTCAATCCAGGGGTTTTTGAAAAACTAATTTTTGAAAATACTATTTGGCCAAATTATTTTTGTAAGAAAATACTATATTGTTCTATACACATGGTATGATCATTGGTTCAAGAGTTTGGAGCAAGGAGATGAAGTATAGGAGTTGGAGGATTTATTTGATTTTTAGAGCACTTGCAAACAATAGACAAAATCCAATCAAGGCAAGGTCCAAAACACTCAAAAGTTTTTTGTCAAACCACATTTTATCATGATTTATTAGCTTAAGTGTTGTGGCATGAAAATCAGGGTGTGACAATCCGGCAGGTACCATTAGTCCCCTCTTAAACCGCCGATTCATTTATTTTTGTAACCCTTCCAATGTGAGACTCCGGTTTAACAATGTGCAAATGCCTCAACATCTTGTCATGCTGCTTTTGCAATGCTTTATAATTGTCAGTCATGAATCTTAAACCGGCATCAATCTTTTTCCATCTTTTCATTGGAATGGCCAAGCAATTTTATGCTTGTAACTGGGTCCCCTCCTGGGTTATGGAAGAAAAACTGAATGGGTGCGTTGCAACCGGTGCCTTAGCAAAAAAGGACGTCATACACTAGAGAGCCTCCGGTCCAGAAAATCCTCCTGAACTCAAGGATAGAGAAGTGATTGTATTTGTTTACCACTTGGGTCGAGGCTTCAGTCCTCCCGGATCAAAAAAATTCCGCGACGTACTTGCTAGCTTCCAACTCCACCCTCAAGATATTGGTCCCAACTCAGTGTCCAATATTTGTAACTTTCAAGTATTCTATGAAGCTTACTTGCAGAAAGAGCCTACGGTTGAACTGTTCAGAGATTTCTTCTATCTGAATCACCATACTGAATTCACAGATGGGCCCAATACTGAACTTGGCGGGGTTCCAATTCAAAAAAGGGAAGATGTCAGTTTTCCTCACGCCAAACATCATACTCATCCCAAAGATTGGAACCAGACTTGGTTCTATTGCCGAGATACGTCTCCCATTGAAGAAAATCCTCTGTCGGGTTATCGTGCTCATCGGCTTACCAATTCACATCCATTCCCTCAACGGCTGACTGCAAAGGAACAGTCCAACTATGCACCTCAACTCTCCAAGCTCAGAGCCTTTGTTGTGAACGGTTTAACAGGCATTGACTTTGTTCGCTGCTGGATATCTTGGAGCATTCTGCCTTTAAGTCGTCGCCCCGGTTTAATGTGCGAATATACAGGGAGCTTACAGGATCCTCAACGGCATATCAATATTCACCTAACTGATGCTAAAATTACAGAGGCTGTTAAAAAGATATTGGATGAACCGGTGGCTGTCTGCAGCAAAACAGGGCTTAGTCCCTTATGTGTTTTCAATAAACCGCCTGTTGTAAGAATTGCATAACTCTTATTTTTAATCCGACCCTTATAATCTTCCCTTATATCTTTCATCAATCTCTGACAAGACGATGACCCGTTCTGGAAAAAGAAGTCGCAGGATAAACCGGCGAAGACACCTCGTGTCAAGACTAAGGCCACCAAGAGGCCTACCAAAAAGAGAAATGTTGAACCGTCCGAACCAAACGTTGATGATGATCTGAATAATCCAGATTCAAAAGTAGAACTTGACTCTCTTGGTTTGTTTTTCATACACCTCATTGACAATGACTATTATCAGGATGACGCTGAAGGCAGCCAAGCTGACGATGTAGAGGTAATTATTCTTTCCTCCAGTTCAGATCCTCTGCCAACACAGAAAATCTGTCAAGCAAACCAGAAAGTAAGATTTTTCACCCCCTAGCTCACTTGGACCCAAACTTTCTTTTGAAGAAGCAGCAACACTAAGCTCGCCGCACAACCCGGCACAGCGGCCAGGTAGTTACCTCCGCCGGTTTACCGAACACTCTAGTCCGGAAACATCGATCAGAGGTCTCTTATATTCCTGATACTTCTTACCCCAAGGCAGGTTGTTTCCGATAGCCTCTTAATCCGTCTGATTCAAATTATCAGGGAACACCTCATTCATCCTCTGGTGAGTCAACGGCCACACAACTTCCAACCCTCAAGACGGTTCCTGGGTGAGTTATGCTTTAATTTTATCCTTAATACATTATATTTGCCTGATGTATTGATCTTTATATTTTTCCTCCTCAGTGCCAAAAGCCTAGACCCAGCAAGAAGGCCCGGCTAAATAAACCGGCTGACGACAATATAGTTATTAAACCGGAAAAAACTCCAGATTAGGAAAGAACAAATGCTGACGCCATGCTTGATGATTCGCCACCACAAGAATATGACTTTGTTGTTGAACAAGTGGAGGTTGATCCAATGGGCCATGCTGATAAAACGACAAGCCCGGTCCAAGCCACTGACAAACCGTCAAGCCCAGTCCACGCCACTAATAAATCGTCCAGCCCAGTCAAGGCTGCAGATGACAAGGCAGATGATGTTGTGATTACTGGCTTTGGCCACACCACCCCTGGTAATCCTATTGCTTTATCAAAGCATAGTGCCAAGGAAGAGCTTTCTGCTATGGGCAAAGGAAAGTGGAATGCGGACTTATCAAGCTACGCCCATCTCAACGCCCAAGACATTCATTCTGGCTTCTTGAACCGTCTGTACAGAAGCCGCGACTATGAAGCCGGTTTAGTGAACTTGATGAAAGAATGATATGAGGTAATTACTGCTTAACTCCGCATATCTGTTTTTCTCTTGTGTCCAAATATCAACTCCAGTAGCCCCCAAGGGCCAGTTTACGGTATCAATCTAAACCGGGACTTTAGAATACTTCAACTTTGCTTGCGTAGCCCCCAAGGGCCGGATTAACTTATTAAGATGAACCGGGACTTTTACCAATGTTTACTTTGAGCAAATAGACATTAGCCCCCAAGTGCCAAGAATAATACTTGTTTTGTACTTGGGACTTGTAAAAATTTCTGATAACAAGCAAATAGGCGCACCCAATGTTAACACTGCTATATCAGCGTTGATGCGGTCTGATGAATGCAAGATTTCTGAAACCCGGTGCACCCAATGGGTTGTCGATTCTCCTTCCTCTTGGACACAGGCAGCTAAGTCCACAATTGACATGGGTTGTTTGCATGTGTCCTTGAAATTCTGGATAAACCAGGCCCTTAACTCAGTCCATGACCCAATGGAGTTAGCAGACAAGTTTTTCAACCAAGTGCGAGCTGTCCCCTCCAACATCATGGTGAAATATTTAGCACATGCCGCGTCATCCACATCCATCATCTCCATCGCCATCTCATAACTTTCGACCCATGACTCGGGGGATAAGTCGACAATGTAATTGGGTACTTTACGTAGACCCTTGAAATCTTTGGGCAGCCGTACATTACGTAGAGCGGGGACGAGGCACGGTACCCCCAAAGAACTAGAGGTAACTCCTGGTTCCACCGAAGTTGTTGGACGAACCGGAATAGGCTGACGGGCCGCGTACTGTGCTGCTAACTCGGCTTCTCGACGTGCCCTGCCATGATCCACCACCTCCTGAGCATTAGCACCACCGCACGTCGGATTATGCCCTCGAGGCGGGTTACGGTTCCGTGCACTGCTCGACACGGCCGATTCATCCATGCGCCTGTTGTAACTCTAGCTTGGGCGGGGAGTAGAATGAATCCTCTCGCGGCTGTATGAATAAGCCTGCCGCTGAGTCAAGGCTGTCTGAAGGAGCTCTCTAGCCCGTCGTGTCTCGACCGCTACTGGGGACTCGCCTTCGATCGGGAGAGTTGCCAATCATGAAGCGGCGGCGACTATGTTATCCAACGGGTTAGAGTAATGACCCGGAGGCGTTGAGACGTGCTACGACAGGATATTGTTCTGACGGGGTGGGTCCATCGGACGCGACTGAACTGGCGCTCCCATTCCAGGTGCCTCCGCCCGGTTTACCACTGGCGGGTTACTGCTCCTGGCGTGTCAAAGAGATTTCCTTACCTCATAAACCGGAGGTAGGTGAGATCGGTACCTTCTCCTCATGACATCATTTGATGAGCTCTGATCCAACATAAGTCGGTAAGCCTGTGCATCCAACTCGGCTCGCTCTGCAGCCATCCTGGTATCCTCACTTGCCAGGTCTGCCTTGGCTTGAGTTATCTGATCCTTCAGCTTCGTGATTTACGCGTTATGCTCATCCTGATTCGCCGGGTTAACTTCCGCCAACAGCATTGCTAAAATGTCAAATAAGTCAGACAAAACCAGAGCCGGCGGTCGCACAGGGCCTCCTGCCCCGGCGGCTGTCGTCGCTACTGATCCAGAAATCATCACCGCTTCAGTTGAAGAATGTTGTGCAGGCTGTGTACCGACCATGAAGATCGCAACCCGGCTCGGCAGATCGAAGGGGTCTGGAATACTGTCGCCATCGGAACAACCCCCAAACCGGCCGTCTTGCAGTTGGTACAACAACTCGGTCTCTCCGGTAGATGACTCGTCATCAGAGTAAACGACGGTTTCACCACTAGATGTCAATCTAACCTCATATTCCGCTTTGTGGATGACTCCCACGAAGGCACGCTTCACGGCGGGCTGAGCCCGGGCGGGTCTCGCACACTGAGCCGTTTCGACGATGTCGGTGCAGATGTCCGGCTCAGCGCCCGGCTCGCCAATCTTGCCAATGAAGACGTGAATACCGCCGAAGGGGACCCGGTATCCGTACTCGATTGAGCCAGCCTCGGGGTCCTAGCATGTGTTATCGATGTAGAGCTTGCCGCGATGACTCTTGGTCATCCGGCCCACAGCGTATCCCTTGAGCCCTTCGAAGCTGCCCTCTAAGAACTCGAAACCATCGCGCGTGTAACGACCCGAACCTGATAAGATTCGATGTCTCTGTGCTCACCGTGCTAGTTCCTGGATCGACTCGCTAGCACACACAGTACATATGAATATCAAATAACAAGTGCATCATTTACTATAACGTATGATCCAGAATTCATAAAGCATTACAAACTGAGTAGCACATAGCTAACTTTATTCAATAACAACAGCGCAAATGTAGCACAAGTAAACGATGAGTCCCATCAGTGCCCAATGGCAAAAATGTTGAGTGAAGACTCGCAACCCTACTGTATCTCACCGATTATCTGAAAATCCTGCAACATGATAAGTTGCAGCCACAAAGGGTCAATACGTTGAATGTATTGGCAAATTACACATAATGATAAAACAAACCTACATCCACAAGCAAAGTATGACAAACGAAACACTCAAGCTTGGTTTCGTGTAAAACTACCTTCACCTACCTCCACGACATAGGCAAGGTGCAAACAACACAGATGATAAGGATCTTCAAGATGACTCAAGTGCGCTCAGCCCTGGCGCATTCTCTAGGGACAATAGAGCGCTCAGCCAGTGACGCATTCACGTGAGAAAAAGTCCCGACAACTCAAGTGCGCTCAGCCATGGCGCATTCTCTAGGGACAATAGAGCGCTCAGCCATTGACGCATTCACCTGAGAAAAAGTCCCGAGCCTACAGCTATAAGCGCTCACCACTTCCAAACATCATGCGACACATGCCCACGTCTACCATAGCAAGTTGATCACACCATCACATAACACAATCAATATCAAAACATGACAACACAGAACATACAGATCAAACCAAGCACATGCATAGTAGAATATAGGATGAGCAAAATCAGAAGTGCAAACTTGCCTTGAACGGTTTTGAAGTACTCTAACGCTTAATTCTGATCCGCCTCACTCTCCGGACAATCTATACGTTTAATGAATGCACCGGTAAATAAACTATGCTCACATAACACTAAAATAAAGTAAACAACAAGGAATTCAAATAAAACTTAATTAACAGAACATATCAGTAGTTATATAATATCTACATGCTAGTGGAAACACAATGCAAAAAGAATCAACTAAATGGGATAAGCGGTTTGAAAGATATGGCCTCCAGAAAATTGAATTCAAATTTAAACAAATTCAAATTTGAATAGTTCAAAAATGTGAAATTTTGGTTCTAAAGTATTCTCCTGGTCACTACGAGAACACAGGAAAAGAATCGGTGAATTTGGAGTTACGCATCTCAAGATATACTTAAATGAAATTTTGATATGGAATCTGTCAAAATAATATTGTGTCAAAAATACATCCCTTCGAAGAACTGCTGCGGCTGTGGATGTGCCATGTGTCAAGGCGTGAGTGGCTGAAGGGTGTTCGTTGCCTTGTCTAAACGGCAGACAATCGCAACATAAAGAAAAAACGGTTCGGGAAATAAAAAAAACACAGATGATCTATCCCGTCCGTTTAAAGAAGATCGGACGGCAGGGAGACGTGCTCACCTGAGAACAGAGCTGGGCGTCGTCGGAGTTGGAGAAAGACGGCGCCGGCGGCTCGGTGGTGATGCGGGCGACGGCTACAGAGGGCCTCCGGCTACGCAGATATGACCTACGAGTGGAGAGCGCGACGGGGATGAAGTGGGTGACCTCCGACACAATTGGAGCTTGCTCCGGTGGCGACAGTGACCGACTAGAGCGGTGGCAGCGGAAACTGGCTCTGGTCGAGGTTGATGCAGTCGCTACGCTGCTCCCCTGCACGAACTAGAAGTTGAGGGAGAGAAGGAAGCTCAAAGCGAACAATACAGAAGGAAGGGTCGGGGCGGAAACCTTCTGCAGGTGACGAATTTGACCGGCGGAAAGCTTCTGCGGTGGCTGAACTTCGGCGAGATTGGGACGATTTGATAGGGCAAGGGCGATGGTGATTTTGGCAAAAATCGAACGAGTAGGGGGCATTGGGTATCTATAGGGTTGAAGGTGTGAGCGAGGGCTGACGAATCGATCGATTCGACTCTGCTCCGGTTTGGTAGCTACAGCCCGTGAAGAACACGACTGAGCGAGGGAGATGACGGGCGGGTCCGCCCTGTCAGCGGCAGAGAGAAAAAAAAACAGAAGAAGAAGAGGCCTGCGGGGTGGGCTGCGGTCTGCGCCGAAATGGGCCGGCCTGCTAGCTGCTTGGCTGCATGGCGCGCGCGGGCGAAGGGATAGCTGGGCCGCTGGTCGCGCACAGTGCTGGGCTGCCGCACAGTAAACAATAAAAACTGTCTAAAAATTTATACCGCACAATAAATAAATATGTATAAAATACAAAATACCTAATGCATTCCAAAATTAATACAAACACACAGTAAAACATTATTACCACTATATAAAACAGTGAACATTTTTACAAAACAAATTAAATTTTGTAAAATTATTTTATGCAAAAGAAGCACATAAAGAGCATTATAATAACAACTATAAAATAATTTTGAGTTTCTACAAAGCCAAAATAATTTATGTAAACTCTAGAATATATTCTTAGCATTTTCCAAATATATTTAATAGGGGAGAAGTCATATTATCTCCACTCCAAATATTTTTGCCTTGAGTTGGAAAACACTTTGAATATTCAGAAACTTCAAATATGCATAGAAATCATGATGAAAAGTAATGATCCTATTAACATACCAAATATAAAAATTTGGGATGTTACAGCGCGATAGCCTCATGGTGGGCGCCACCTGTCGTGGTTTTGTCACGGCAGATGTCCTAGTGCAAGGACTTAGTCATGGAGCCATCCTCATGGGTTAGCTTAAAGGGGTTAAAGCGGGACAAATGACACAAGGAGTTTATACTGGTTCGGCCCCTTGCGGTGAAGGTAAAGGCCTAATCCAGTTGATGTGGAATTGCTAGGGTTTTGATGACTAGGGAGCGAATACACTATGCCTGGCTCTTGATTTGTTGTTGTTTTGTCCCTAAACTGTCGTCGGGTCATCCCTTTATATACACAGGTTGACGCACGACGGTTTACAGAATCCCGAGGCCGACACATCAACGTGTCCGGCTCGGTTTCTATCCTTTCTTATCTTACAATACAAGTTACATATCATATGACGGTTTATGTCTACGGGCCCGAATCCGCCTTTGGGCCCTGGGCATCCATGTTAGATCTCCTCCGTAAAGCGCCATACTCCTTGTCTTCATGGGCTTCAAATAAATAACTCATTATGGGTATAACCCGGCCCCTCCTGGCCGGTTTATACTCAGTAGTAATATGCCCAACAGCATTGATCACGGAGGGCATCTACATCAACACCATAGCATCTCCGATGATGTGTGAGTAGTTTACCTCAGACCTTCGGGTCCATACTTATTAGCTAGATGGCTTCTTCTCTCTCTTTGGATCTCAATAGAAAGTTCTCCTTGATTCTCTTGGAGATCTATTCGATGTAATCTTCTTTTGCGGTGTGTTTGTCGAGATCCGATGAATTGTGGGTTTATGATCAAAATTATCTATGAACAATATTTGAATCTTCTCTGAATTCTTTTATGTATGATTGGTTATCTTTGCAAGTCTCTTTGAATTATTAGTTTGGTTTGTCCTACTAGATTGATCTTTCTTGCAATGGGCGAAGTGCTTAGCTTTGGGTTCAATCTTGCGGTGCTCGATCCCAGTGACAGTAGGGGAAACGACACCTATTGTATTGTTGCCATCAAGGATAAAAAGATGGGGTTTATATCATATTGCATGAGTTTATCCCTCTACATCATGTCATATTTCTTAAAGTGTTACTCCGTTCTTATGAACTTAATACTCTAGATGCATGCTGGATACCGGTCGATGTGTGGAGTAATAGTAGTAGATGCAGGCAGGAGTCGGTCTACTTGTCACGGACGTGATGCCTATATACATGATCATACCTAGATATTCTCATAACTATGCTCAATTCTATCAATTGCTCGACAGTAATTTGTTCACCCACCGTAATACTTATGCTATCTTGAGAGAAGCCACTAGTGAAACCTATGGCCCCGGGGTCTATTTTCCATCATATTAATCTTCCATCAACAAGCTACTTCTTTCACCGTTTATTTTGCTTTCTTTACTTTTAGTCTTTATCATAAAAATACCAAAAATATTATCTTATCATCTCTATCAGATCTCACTTTTTCAAGTGGTCGTGAAGGGATTGACAACCCCTTTATCGTGTTGGTTGCAAGGTTCTTATTTGTTTGTGTAGGTACGAGGGACTTGAGCATAGCCTCCTACTGGATTGATACATTGGTTCTCAGAAACTGAGGGAAATACTTACGCTACTTTGCTGCATCACCCTTTCCTCTTCAAGGGAAAACCAACGCAGTGCTCAAGAGGTAGCAAGAAGGATTTTTGGCGCCGTTGCCGGGGAGTCTACGCACAAGTCAAGAGATACCAAGTACCCATCACAAACTCTTATCCCTCGCATTACATTATTTGCCATTTGCCTCTCGTTTTCCTCTCCCCCACTTCACCCTTATCGTTTTATTCGCCCTCTCTTTCCGTTCGCCTCTTTTTCGCTTGCTTCTTGTTTGCTCGTGTGTTGGATTGCTTGCTTGTCATGATGGCTCAAGACAATACTATATTGTGTGACTTTACCAATACCAACAACAATGATTTTCTTAGCACTCCGATTGCTCCTCTTACCGAAGTTGAATCTTGTGAAATCAATGCTGCTTTGTTGAATCTTGTCATGAAAGATCAATTCGCCGGCCTTCCTAGTGAAGATGCCGCTACTCATCTAAATAGCTTTGTTGATTTGTGTGATATGCAAAAGAAGAAAGATGTGGATAATGATATTGTTAAATTGAAGCTATTTCCATTTTCTCTTAGAGATCGCGCTAAAACTTGGTTTTCGTCTTTGCCTAAAAATAGCATTGATTCTTGGAATAAGTGCAAAGATGCTTTTTATCTCTAAGTATTTTCCTCCCGCTAAGATCATCTCTCTTAGAAATGATATTATGAATTTTAAGCAACTTGATCATGAACATGTTGCACAAGCTTGGGATAGGATGAAATTAATGATACGTAATTGCCCTACTCATGGTTTGAATTTGTAGATGATTATACAAAAAATTATGCCGAATTGAATTTGCTTCTAGAAATCTTTTAGATTCAGACACGGGAGGCACTTTTATGGAAATCACTTTAGGAGAATCTACTAAACTCCTAGATTACATTATGGTTAATTATTCTCAATGGCACACTGAAAGATCTACTTGTAAAAAGGTTCATGCGATTGAAGAAATTAATGTTTTGAGTGGAAAGATGGATGAACTTATGAAATTGTTTGCTAATAAGAGTGTTTCTTCTGATCCTAATGATATGCCTTTGTCTACTTTGATTGAGAATAATAATGAATCGATGGATGTGAATTTTGTTGGTAGGAATAATTTTGGTAACAATGCGTATAGAGGAAACTTTAATCCTAGGCTGTTCCCTAATAATTCCTCTAATAATTATGATAATTCCTACAACAACTCTTATGGAAATTTTAATAAGTTTTCCTCTGATTTTGAGACTAGTGTTAAAGAATTTATGATTTCTCAAAAGAATTTCAATGATTTGCTTGAAGAAAAATTGCCTAAGATTGATGAATTGGCTAGGAACATGGATAGAATTTCTCTTGATGTTGATTCTTTGAAACTTAGATCTATTCCACCTAAGCATGATATCAATGAGTCTCTCAAAGCCATGAGAATTTCCATTGATGAATGCAAGGAAAGAACCGCTAGGATGCGTGCTAAGAAAGATTGCTTTATGAAGGCGTGTTCTTCTAGATTTTATGAGAATAAAGATGAAGATCTAAAAGTTATTGATGTGTCCCCTTGTCGGTGTCAAAACCGGCGGATCTCGTGTAGGGGGTTGTCGGTGTACTAAAGTAGGGGTACCTTAGTACCCCGAACTTGTGCACGGGAAGTCGTAGCACCCCGCGGCAAGGCCTGCCAGGCGATCGCCAAGACCCTCGATGGTCCCCTATTGGGCCATTCAAGGACGAAGTATTTGAGCCAAGGCCCCGGCAAGAGGAGCTTGCCGGGAAGGCCACCCGAAGAGAGCGAGGCCCTGACAAGAGGAGCTTGCCGGGACTACCGCTCGAAGCGCAAGACCCCGGCAAGAGGAGCTTGCCGGGAAGGCCATCCACGGCACGACAAGGACCCCGCCACGGCGCGCCCCGCGCCCCGGCAAGGTCCGGTGAGCAACGAGTTCCCGGGCGCGACAAGACATCCACCGCGGCAAGACGCTTGCCGTGGCAAGTTACCACCTCGTGCCTGCGCTCCAGCTCACCCACCAACGTGTCGCTTTGGGGGGCATCCCAGGCACACGTGGCGGGAGGCTGTGCATCCAGGGGCATGCAGTGGCGAAGCGAAGCTGACAGAGTAGCCATCGTGGCAAACGGTGGCGATCCTGACGGTCCACTTCCCTGCATCGTCTAGGCGACGCGGACGGGCATTTAATGCCCTTGTCCCCCACCGTCAGAGTTAGGTATGATAGCACTATACAGCCACTGTGCAGGCAGCTGTACCCACTACAGCATTCTACCATTTTTGCCCTCACCTACGCTGCCACCTGTGGGTAACCCCTTGAGCATATAAAAGGAGGCCCCATGCGCACGTAGAGGGGAAGAGGAGGGAGACCAATCTTTACGCTCGACCTCGCCAGCGGCCCGCATGTACTGTAGCACCGCGCGCTCCCGAGCAAGAACACAATATAATCCACCAAGCAGCAGTAGGGTTTTACGCATCTTTGCGGCCCGAAGCTGGGTAAAATCTCCTATGTGCACCGTCTCGATCTGCTCTTTGTGCAACCTCCGCCCCCCGCCGAACCAGTAAGGGGCTCGGTCCCCATAGGTGCTCGAGGAAGCCGATTCCCCCCGACATCTTTGGCGCGCCAGGTAGGGGGCGTCGAAGTTGTGCGAACCTGATCCGGCGTCTACACCAACTAGATCTCCTTCATCCTCAGCGACATGCCACCGAAGAAGAAGGCTCCGGAGGTGGCCGGTCCGTCCGCGTCGAACCCGCCGCCCTTGGAGCAAACGGGTGGTGGGGACGGCGCCGGCGGCGAGACGGGCGTCGTCGAGCCAGCTCATGGTGCCACGGCGTCCGAACATGCACCGCGCCCCTCTCAGGAGGCACGGGACCAGCAGCGTCTTGGCGCCCACGGTACCATACGCTCGCTGGACCCAGATCGAGCTGGCGGATCCCAGGGCGTTCAAGGCCAACAAGCACCCCAGCGTGTTGGCGCGAGCGTGGCGCGGCTGCCTGGGCCGGGTGCTGCTCCTTCTAACGTGGTTAGAAGTTCGAGCACATCCCGCTCCACGCCCCGTTCGCCGCCGCTGCCCGCCAATCCAGCAGAAGCTCTAGCATGAGCACAACTGCTCCTAGATTACCCTCTGACGGCGGACAAGCTCGACGACTGGAGGGCTACGATACAGAGTCTCATCGGCTTCGCTAACGGTGACACACCGCGTCAGCACAGTGCGTCGCAGCCGCGGCAGGTCGGCCAGGCGCGAACCGATGGCGCCAAGACCGGTGGGGGTGCAACCGCCGTGCATTCCCCGCCCCAGAGGCCGAGATCGCCGATTTGCCGGAGCCATCACGACAACGACTCCACTGCGTCGTCGAATCCGCGAACTCGCCGCGATCAACGCCAAGTTCTTCACGAACGGAAGCAAGAGGACGCTCGCACTCGCATCGAGCGTCGATGAGAAACGCGACGTCAACCAGACGAGCACGCTGGGCCCTCTGTCGACGTGCATGCGCCGGGGGACCAGGCGACTTGCCGTACGCGGTAGGTTGCCCTGCGTTCACCCGCGAGCTGCGACAAGTCCAGTGGCCCAGCACAAAGAATTTCAAGCCAGACGTGCCAGAGAAGTACGACGGCAAGTCGCATCCGTCGGAGTTCCTCAGCATCTACACCATTGCGGTGCAGGCTGCCGGGGGGCGAGACGACAAGATCCTTGCCAACTACTTCCCGCTAGTGCTCAAGTCCAACGTCAGATCCTGGCTCATGCACTTGCCGGACAACTCCATAACCTCCTGGACAGACTTGTGCCATCAGTTTGTTGGCGCCTTCACGGGCGGCCACAAACCCCATGGCCAAGCGAGCGACCTTCACCTGCTCGTCCAGAAGGAGGGAGAACCTCTGCGCAAGTTCATTCAGAGATTCAGCCGTGTGCACTACAACATCCCCGATGTCCACCCTGCCGCGGTCATCAGCGCGTTCCATCAGAACGTGCGCAACCGCAGGATGAGGGAGGAGATGGCGATGTGCAAGATCAAAGATGTCAGCGAGCTATATGCCCTGGCCGACAAGTGTGCACGTGCTGAGGAAGGGAGAAAACTCCCCGAAGAGAACATTGGAGCAGCAGAATCTGACAGTGAGGATACCGCCCCGGCAAGGAAGAACCGGCGGCGGAGCAGCAGGAAGAAGAAGAGCCAAGAAGTACTGGTTGTTGAGCAGTCCGGCGATGAAGGCGCCGCCAAGAAGGCCCAGGCTGGTAGCTCCGGCAAGGGGGTTGCCGGATGCACCAACTGCTAGGCCGTGGCGGTCGCCGACAAGCGGGATGGCACCAACAAACAGTACTGCAAGATCCACCGCACCAAGGGCCATGACCTCCAGAGCTGCAAACAGGTCGAGCGGCTCGTCGAGCTGCAAACAGGTCGAGCGGCTCGTCGAGCTGCAAAAGGCCGAGTACGAGCGGCGCGACAAGGAGAAAGCCCGAGAAGGTGGCGGAGGATCCGGCACGAAGCGTCCCGGCCAGGGAGGACGCCGCGACAAGGACAAGCAGCGGCAAGCAGACAGACCTCCCCACGGTCGCGACAAAGAGGAAGACGATGACGAAGACGAAGACATGGATGATGTCGAGACCAGTGAGCAGGAGTTTCAGAAAGCCACAGAGGTCTTATGCGTGGACGTTGGTGCTTCTCTGCACGCTTCTCATCGCCAGCTCAAACAGTGGGCGCGGGAAGTCAATGCAGCGGAACCACCCGTCGAGTCACGCAGGCCTCTGAGATGGTCCAGCACGCCTATCATCTTCGATATTGAGGACCACCCTGATCACATGACTGCGATCGGGTGCTTGCTGATGTTGGTCTCACCGACAGTCCGCAACCTCAAGGTCACTAAGATGCTAGTCGACGGCGGGGCCGGCTTGAACCTGATCTCCTCCGCTGTGCTCCAGAAACTCCAGGTCCCTGACAGCGAGCTCGAAGAGACCGGCACATTCCAAGGAATCAACCCGGGAAGGAGCAAGCCGAAGGGGAAGATAATGTTGCCAGTGACATTTGGCCGCGAGCTGAACTTCAGGACAGAGAGGATTACCTTTGACGTCGCCGATTTTCAGTTGCCCTACAACGGAATTCTCGGCCATCGAGCGCTCGCCAAGTTCATGGCGGCCTCTCACTACGCATACAACGTACTCAAGATGCCAGGCCCGATAAGCGTCATCTCTGTCCCTGGCGACAAGAAGGATGCCCTTATCTGCGCCGACAAGATCTACTGGGAAGCAGCAGCCGCAGTGCACCCCAAGCCACTTGCTGCTAAAGCCCCCGGAGGGAAGAAGAAAGCCAAGCCCGGCAAGTGCTCTGGTGCCTACTCTGGCAAGCGCACCTCTTCGGAGTGTTGCGATGCTGTCGAGGACGCGCCATCGAGCTCCGCCGGCAAGAAGAAGACCAAGCCCGGCAAGTGCTCTGGTGCCCACTCCGGCAAGCGCACCTATCCGGAGTGCTGCGCTACCGTCGAGGACGCACCATCGAGCTCCACCGGCAAGAGTAAGAATACAATGACGGCTCCGCCAACGACCAAGAAGGTGCCCGCCAAGGAGGACGGCACTGGTGGTACCTTCACCATCAGTGCCACGCTTGACCACAAATAGGAAAGCGCGCTCGTTACTTTCCTGCGGGCGAATGTCGATGTGTTTGCCTGGCAGCCATCTGACATCCCCGGCGTTCCCAGGAAAGTGATTGAGCACCACCTCGCCGTCTGTCCTCACGCGCGGCCCGTCAAACAGAAAGTCAGGAAGCAAGAAGTGGAGCGCCAAGAGTTTATCACAGAAGAGATCAAGAAGTTGGAAGCGGCAGGCCTTGTCAGAGGTGTGCTCCATCCGACGTGGTTGGCCAATCCTATTGTCGTGCGCAAAGCAAACGGGAAATGGAGGCTTTGCATCGACTTCACTGATGTTAACAAAGCTTGTCCCAAGGATCCCTTTCCCTTGCCGCGCATTGACCAGATTGTTGACTCCACGGCCGGATGTGACCTGCTTTCATTCCTTGACGCCTACTCTGGATACCATCAGATCTTCATGGCTGAAGAAGATGAAGAGAAAACTGCGTTCATCACTCCATGTGGCACGTACTGTTTCGTACGGATGCCTTTCAGATTGAAGAACGCCGGTTCGACATTTGCAAGGGTCGTCCACACCGCTTTTGAGCCACAAATCGACAGGAATGTGGAGGCCTACATGGATGATATAGTGGTCAAGAGCAGAGACGGGGCAACCCTGATTCAAGACTTAGAAGAAACCTTTGCGAATCTGCACAGGATCAGCCTCAAGCTCAACCCTGAGAAGTGCGTGTTCGGAGTTCCTTCCGGCAAGCTTCTCGGGTTCTTCGTGTCTCAGCGAGGAATAGAAGCCAACCCAGACAAGATCAAGGCCATCGAGCAGATTGAGACACCAACCCGTGTCAAGGACGTGCGAAGGCTTGCCGGCTGCGTCGCGGCTCTCAGCAGGTTTATCTCTAGGTCTGCAGAACGCGCCCTGCCATTTTTCAAAATTTTGAAAAAGGCGGGTCCAGTAAAATGGACTCCGGAAGCGGAGGCTGCGCTGCAGGACCTGAAGAAATACCTGTCCTCCGCTCCAATACTTGTCGCGCCTAAACCACAAGAGAAACTGCTGCTGTACCTGGCGGCAACTAATCAAGTGGTTAGTGCTGCGTTAGTAGCTGAGAGGGAGGCAGACGATGAGCCAGCGACCGCGGCAAGCACGTCCGGCGACAAGCAGGGGGCTTCCCCGACAAGCTCTGGCCCC
Source organism: Aegilops umbellulata (assembly GCA_032464435.1). Taxonomy (NCBI): domain Eukaryota; kingdom Viridiplantae; phylum Streptophyta; class Magnoliopsida; order Poales; family Poaceae; genus Aegilops; species Aegilops umbellulata. The sequence goes on from CP136054.1 coordinate 318,412,991, forward strand.
GACGAGGATGGATCTGCGCAGGAGCAAGTGGAGGTGCCGAAGAAGAAAATGGTGCAACGCCCAGTTTACTTTGTCAGCTCCCTTTTGCAGGGGGGCAGATCAAGGTACTCTGGTGTGCAGAAACTGCTTTTTGGCCTCCTCATGGCCTTGAGAAAGTTGTGCCATTACTTCCAAGCACACGAGATTACAGTTGTCACCCGCTTTCCGCTGAAGAGGATACTGCAAAATCCAGAAGCAACAGGCAGGATTGTCGAGTGAGCACTAGAACTGTCGAGCTTCGGTCTCCAGTTCGAGAGCACCTCGACTATCCAAAGCAGAGCTTTGGCGGAGTTCATAGCGGAGTGGACACCAACACCGGACGAAGATATCCCAGAGATGAGCATCCCCGCCAAAGAAGCAGACAAAGAGTGGCTGATGTACTTTGATGGTGCCTTCTCGCTGCAAGGCGCCGGCGCCGGCGCGTTACTTGTCGCGCCCACCGGAGAGCACCTCAAGTACGTAGTCCAGATGCACTTCCCCAAGGAACAAGCAACCAACAATACTGCAGAGTATGAAGGTTTGCTTGCCGGTCTCAGGATCGCGGCAGAACTTGGGATCAAGAAGCTCATTGTCAGGGGTGACTCACAGCTCGTCGTCCGCCCAGTGAATAAGGATTACCAGAGTCCGTTGATGGAAGCGTACGTTGATGAAGTGAGGAAGCTGGAAGAGCACTTTGACGGCCTGCAGATGGAACACATTCCGAGAGCTGAGAATGGCATCGCCGACGGCCTGTCAAAGTGCGCAGCATTTAAGTTACCTATGGAACCAGGGACCTTTGTGCTCAAGCTGACTCAGTCATCCGTAACGCCATCAACCAGACAGAGCAAGAAGAGGAAGTTGGTCTCCGGCGACTATCTTCCGGCAGAGCTCCCCGGAGCCGCCGCCAAGAAGGTCCCCAGGATCAACGCCAAGAGCGCTGAGGAACCGTCTGCTCCGAAAAACCCCAGGGTTTGTTCCGTAGAAGCAGGCGCTCCCGACAAGTTTCGCTCCGGCAAGCTTGCCGGGGAACGTCAAGCTCTGGCCGAGCCCCAGATCCTCGCCGTAGAAGCGGACGCTCCCGCAGCGGCAGAAGTGCCTTCAGTCCTTGTGTCGAGCCACAGGCTCCAGCATGGGCGCATCAGACTGTCCATTTCCTCCAGTACGGAGAACTTCCCGAAGAACAAGAAGAAGCGGAAAGAGTAGCCCGGCGCTCGAGTATGTACCAGTTCGTCGACAACACACTATACAGAAGAGGGCGCAACGGTGTGAAATTGAAGTGTATTCCCCGGGAAGACGGACAGCAACTGTTGGCAGAGATACATGGAGGCATATGTGGTCACCACATTGGCGCAAGAGCACTTGCCGGCAAAGCGTTCCGGCAAGGTTTCTTCTGGCCGACAGCCCTCCAGGATGCAACTGCACAAGTAACCATGTGTGAAGCGTGCTAGTTCCATTCCAAGCAGATACACCAGCCAGCTCAAGCTCTCCAGATGATCCCTTTATCCTGGCCATTCTCGGTCTGGGGGCTCGACATCCTCGGCCCCTTCCCCCGAGCTGTCGGGGGCTTTGAGTACTTGTACGTTGCAATCGACAAGTTCACAAAGTGGCCGGAAGTGGAACCAGTGAGGAAGGTGACAACACAGTCAGCCATCAAGTTCTTCAGGTCGATTGTCTGCCGCTTCGGGATCCCCAACAGGATCATCACCGACAACGGTACGCAATTCACAAGCCGCGCCTTCATGCAATACGTCCAAGATCTCGGCGCCAAGGTCTGCTTCGCTTCTGTTGCTCATCCCAGGAGCAACGGTCAAGCTGAAAGGGCCAACGCCGAAGTACTGCGTGGGCTCAAGACCAGAACTTTCGGCAGGCTGCACAAGTGCGGAAGAAACTGGATCGAGGAGCTGCCGGTGGCTCTTTGGTCGATCAGAACAACGCCAAATCGAGCCACTGGCCAGACACCATTCGCTCTAGTCTATGGAGCAGAAGCAGTTACCCCCACGGAACTCGTATACGGGTCACCTCGAGTGCTCGCTTATGATGAGCTTGAGCAAGAGCGGCTGCGTGAAGATGACGCGCTGCTCCTTGAGGAAGATCGTCTTCAGGCTGCTGTGCGAGCCTCTCGCTACCAGCAAGCTTTGCGCCGCTACCATAGCTGCAAAGTTAAAGCCAGAAGCTTCGAGGAAGGCGACCTTGTTCTTCGGCGCGCCCCGTCCGCCAAGAATCATAACAAGTTCACGCCGAAGTGGGAAGGCCCTTACCGGGTGAGACGAGTCACGAGGCCCGACACTGTCTGCCTCGAGACCGAAGATGGCACTCCGGTGAGCAACTCCTGGAATATTGAGCATCTTCGTAAGTTTTACCCGTAAGGAGCGGTTGTCGGGGCCCGCCCGGCAACCAACCTTTTGTACAAGTCTTGCCGCAGTTGCATGTAATCCTTTGTACAAAGCCAGGCGCAGACCCTGAGCAGCAGAAATGAAGCGCTGGCGCCCTAAGTTTTAGCATGCATGCTGAGTCGAGTCTCGTCCTTGGTTAGGGTTGATAGTGCCTAACAGCTGCTAACCCCTAGCTTAGAGGTCGAGACTGCGTCCTTTTTTCCTGTTCTTTCATTCCCTTTGGTTCGTAGGGGTTTGTACATCCTGGCCAGACCACCCAAGGGCGAAGAAGAGAAGAAGGGCGGACCAGCATCTGGTCCCCGGCAAGCCAGTGTTGTCGGGGGCTGCAAGTACGGAGATTCGTCCGCGGCAAGCCAAAGTTGCCGGGGGCTGCAATCCCAGATAAGTTTTCGCATCCCTTGTCATGCATTCTCTCATGAACTGTGGAATACGAAAACCCTTTTTCCCCCTAAAAGCTGCCGTGCTCCCTTGATGACAGGCCCCAGAGCGCGTTCCTGGGGCCCGTCTTGGTAGTAGTCGCGGCGGCAAAGGGGCGAAGCGGGGGGCCGGATCCCGCCTTCTCCCCGCCTCCGCCAAAGGCGCGAGGAGGGCCGAGCGGCGCGGAAGGACGGCAGGGCCTGTTGCCGGGCGAAGAAATGTCTATCCTAACGATACAAAGGGTTCGCTCCTTGGCGTGGGTTCCACCCGCGGGACAAATGGCCCGGCAAACTCCCCCTTTTCATTAAAAACATTCCGCTCAGGTACAGTTCAGAGAGAATGAAAAACATGAAAAGATGGGATTACAAGTTTTAAATGCAACTGAGGCCCGAGGGCTTACAGATTGAAAAAAAGATAAAGTGCCCGTAATCCCTTTCTTGTCTCTCTCCCCAGGAGGTAGGACAAGGAGGCGAAAAGGGCAAAAGGGGCACCTAGGCGAGCTACGGGTGGCAGAAGACACCGAGAGAACGCCCCGGGGGCTCCGGAGGCTGGATGGTGGCAGTGGCGCCGGAGGTGGAGCTCGAAGATGAGGCAGCGGGACGTCAACACGCTGTCGGGGGCACCTAGCCCTCGTACTCTGAGTTGACGGCCTTGCCGCCCGCCCTCTTCCTCTTCCGCAGCATCGCCACTCCAGCCGCCCGGGAAGACGACCCCGAGAAGCTCAAGGAGCCGGCGACCCGGATGATGGGGTCACCGGTGCCACACGGAGCTGCGACTGGCGCCTAGTCGGACCCGTCATCCCGACGACCGCTGCCCTCGTCGTCGCTGTCGCTCCCCTCCTCATTGCTCTCGCTCGAGGAGGAGCTTTCGCTGTCGGAGGAGCTATCCACGCAGCACCTGGCCCGGGTCCCGAAGTCCCCGAAGGCCTTGACGGAGAGGAGATCGCCCTCCATCAACTTGAAATGGAGGGTGAACCCCTCCGTCAAGGTGTGGATACGGGCGAATGTCTTCCACCCTCGACCAAGATACACGACGCCGGGGGCTGGGAACTCGACGTGGACCCGCGTGCCGCTGATCCTGCAGCCCTTCATGCGCAGCCTTAGCGTCTCGGGTTGCTCCATCTCCATCACGCTCGCGAAAGGAGCCGGGAGGCGGAGGCGGCGACGAGGCGCCCGCCGCAGCCCGATGAAGAACTCGCAAGGATCGTCCCCGAGATGAACCGCCGTGGGAAGAGGGGCCGCCGGCGGAGGCGAGGCCGGCGCGTCGCCCCGCCCGCCTCTTCCCTGAGCGCCACGGCCTCGTCCACGCCCTCGTCCACGACCTCACCCCCTCCCCCTTCCCCTTGCGGCTGGCTCCGCCGCCGCAGGTGCAAGGGGAGGAGGGGCGCGCTGCCTGGCGGCAACCCTCACCGCCACCGATGAAGGACCCGGATTCCCTTTCTCCATGGCTAATGGAGAGAGGGGGTCAGAGGAGGAAGAGATGGAGGAGTGTGGGTTCCCGTCGCCCCCCCTCTTGCTCCTTATAAAGGAGCAGGGTGGGGACTCGACCGCCCCGCTCAACCAATCAGGGCGCAGGGAGGCCAGGCGACCGGGACCGGCCTGCTGCCTCGACCCGCGACGGCCCGGTTTCCCGCCTCCACCCTTCGCAACTCCAGGTGCATGGAGGCCGCGTGGCTGACGTGCAGGGCCGAGGCGACGGGTGAGGCGACCTCCCCCCACCCCGTGATCATGGGGAGCGGGCGCCTCGGAGACCGTGCCTCGACCCCGTCCAGCGAAGGAGCCACGCCTCCACGCCTCCCTCTACTTACGAAGATAGCGCGAACCGTCCCCATTTATTGCGACGTGACGCATGCCTGCAGGGCTCGGCCCCGCGCACGCCACCCACGTCACGCGCGCCTCTCCCCACGATGCCGTATTCGACGCGTGCCGCTCGGGGAGGGCGTGGTGGGCACAGGAAAAGATGCAACGTGACCCAGGCCGCGCGTGCCCGTGCACTGTTTTGGGCCTGGCCCAACAGCGCTCGGCACCGTGTATGGCCCAAGCCCGAGGGCTCCTGTTGGTGTACTAAAGTAGGGGTACCTTAGTACCCCGAACTTGTGCACGGGCAGTCGTAGCACCCCGCGGCAAGGCCTGCCAGGCGATCGCCAAGACCCTCGATGGTCCCCTATTGGGCCATTCAAGGACGAAGTATTTGAGCCAAGGCCCCGGCAAGAGGAGCTTGCCGGGAAGGCCACCCGAAGAGAGCGAGGGCCTGACAAGAGGAGCTTGCCGGGACTACCGCTCGAAGCGCAAGACCCCGGCAAGAGGAGCTTGCCGGGAAGGCCATCCACGGCACGACAAGGACCCCGCCACGGCGCGCCCCACGCTCCGGCAAGGGCCGGTGAGCAATGAGTTCCCGGGCACGACAAGACATCCACCGCGGCAAGACACTTGCCGCGGCAAGTTACCACCTCGTGCCTGTGCTCCAGCTCACCCACCAACGTGTCGCTCTGGGGGGTATCCCAGGCGCACGTGGTGGGAGGCTGTGCAGCCAGGGGCATGCGGTGGCGAAGCGAAGCTGACAGAGTAGCCATCGTGGCAAACGGTGGCGATCCTGACGGTCCACTTCCCTGCACCGTCTGGGCGACGCGGACGGGCATTTAATGCCCTTGTCCCCCGCCGTCAGAGTTAGGTATGATAGCACTATATAGCCACTGTGCAGGCAGCTGTACCCACTACAACATTCTACCATTTTTGCCCTCACCTACGCTGCAACCTGTGGGTAACCCCTTGAGCATATAAAAGGAGGCCCCATGCGCACGTAGAGGGGAAGAGGAGGGAGACCAATCTTTACGCTCGACCTCGCCAGCGGCCCGCGTGTACTGTAGCACCGCGCGCTCCTGAGCAAGAACACAATACAATCCACCAAGCAGCAGTAGGGTTTTACGCATCTTTGTGGCCCGAAGCTGGGTAAAATCTCCTGTGTGCACCGTCTCGATGTGCTCTTTGTGCAACCTCCGCCCCCCGCCGAACCAGTAAGGGGCTCGGTCCCCATAGGTGTTCGAGGAAGCCGATTCCCCCCGACAGGGGTCCCGAACTGTGTGTCAAGGTCGGATGGTAACAGGAGACAAGGGACACTTTATTTTAGCCAGGTTCGGGCCCTCTCGATGGAGGTAAAACCCTACTCCTGCTAGATTAATATTGATGATATGGGTAGTACAAGAGTGGATCTACCACGAGATCAAGGAGGCTAAACCCTAGAAGCTAGCCTATGGTATGATTGTGTATGATGATGGTTGTGTTGTTGTCCTACGGACTACAACCCTCCGGTTTATATAGACATCGGATAGGGTTAGGGTTACACAGAGTCGGTTACAATGGTAGGAGATCTCGAATATCCGCACGCCTAGCTTGCCTTCTACGCCAAGAAAAGATCCTTCTGGACACGGGACGAAGTCTTCAATCTTGTATCTTCATAGTCTTGGAGTCCGGCTGAAGGTATAGTCCGGCTATCCGAACACCCCCTAATCCAGGACTCCCTCAGTAGCCCCTGAACCAAGCTTCAATGACGACGAGTCCGGCGCGCAAATTGTCTTCGGCATTACAAGGCGGGTTCCTCCTCCAAGTTCTTCAAAAAGATTGTAAACACCAAGTATAGTGTCCGGCTCTGCAAAATAAGTTTCCACATATTGCCCTATAGAGAATAATATTAACACAAAACAAATCTGCTGATGTATTCCGCAGTGCGTCATAACACTGCGGCCAAGCCTTCCGTATAAATTGTTTTCATTGTTCCACCTCAGCGTGTTCAGCGAGGCGGTTTCCTTGGCACGTCTTGTCGAAGCAGAGATCATGTGCCCCCTTTAGCGGGATTCTCATTAATACGGACGTGGGTAATCCAACCGCGCCATTTACCACGGCGCTCGAAAGGCAAGTGAGTTTTATTAGGTAGGTGGGGACGCATAACCGCATCCGCCTATATAAGGGGATAAGAATCCGCCTTTTTTACCTACGCCTTCTTCCTCCTTTGCCCATCCATCTCTTGCGCACTCAAGCTCTAGCGCCCAAGTCCGCTCTTCCTTCCTCAACCTTCTCCAGCAATGTCCGGAGCGGGAGGCAAGTGGATGGTTTCCTCCGTGACGGAGGCTCAAATCAAAAAGCTAAGGAAAGCCGGATACTTGTCCAAGGACATCCTGCATCGGCTTCCTGAGAAGGGGCAGCTTCTTCCTACCCCAAGGCCCCATGAGAGGGTAGTGTTTCTTCCCCACTTCCTCCGTGGACTGGGCTTTCCACTTCACCCATTTGTCCGGGGGCTCATGTTCTACTACGGCCTGGATTTCCATGATCTGGCCCCGAACTTTGTTCTCAACATCTCGGCGTTTATCGTCGTGTGTGAGGCCTTTCTCCGCGTCCGCCCCCACTTCGGCCTCTGGCTCAAGACCTTCAACGTCAAGCCCAAGGTGGTGTCCGGCACCCAGGCGGAGTGCGGAGGCGCTATGGTTGGCAAGATAGCCAACGTCCTCTGGTTCGATGGATCCCTCGTGGAGTCCCTAAAGGGGTGGCAGGCTGGGTGGTTTTACATCACCGAGCCCCGCAATCCGAAATGGGTCGCGGCCCCTGAGTTCAGATCCGGACCCCCCACGCGGCTAATGTCCTAGAAAGAGACAGGCCTGTCGTGGGGCAATGAGGAGGAAGTGACTGGGTTGCAAACATGCATCCAGTCCCTGGTGGACAAGCCAATCCGGCTTGCCAATATAGTCCAGGTCATGCTCGTTCGGCTGATCCTCCTATGCCAAGAACGGGATTTTACTTTGTGGGAATTCGACCCGGCGCAGCACCAAACCCTTAGTAGGCTATTCGACATGACGTATGAAGACGTCTGGAAGGTGCTGACCAAAGGCGCCGAGTCCCCCACATCCGCCTCCGAGGATCGCGGATACAGCTCGCAGCGCAACGCTGGCGAGGTAAGCTATCTATACCTTTGACAGGTTCATTAAGCTCTTCTACATAGATTAACTCTATGCGGGATCTAAACTCCCTTTACCTTTGACAGGCTTGGCAGGAGGTATCCGGACCAATTAACTGCCCGGCTCCTCTGCCCGAAGACCCGGCCCCAGCTCTCTTGGTGAAGCTAATGGCTCCGACACCTTACGTAGTGTCGGAGAGGAAGGCCAAGAAGAAGAAAACCATCGGGACTCGAAAAAGTTCCCGCAACATGGTGGTGTCGGACTCGTCATCTGACGAGTCCGCAACGCCCTCCTCTTGTGAAAACGAGGAGGAGGAACAAGGAAGCTCTCCCCCTCCAGCGAGGGGAGCAAAGAAGAAGAAGGCCGCCCCAACGGGGGAGGCCGAGGGGTCGAGGAAAAGGAAGACCCCTCCGTTGGACTACTCCCTCGACGCCGAAGAGGGCGGAGAGGAGCTATCATACAGAACCAAGCGTCCGGCGAAATCGTAAGTGTTTGTATACCAGAGCGACTCATGATATTCTTCTAATGCGCGACTTTCCCTAATATCGCCTGTGCTTTATGCAGCCCGCCCCGGGCCGAACTCGACGATTCGTCGGGCGGCTCCCTGGATACGTCGGACGTGAACTCAATTCCGCCCGCTGTGTCCCCCCGCACTGCAGATGACGCCGAAGTGGCGTCGTGACAAGCTCCGGAGCAGGAGGAGGTGGTCCTGGAGGAGCCGAAAGGCAACCTCCCGGACCCCAGGAATAAAGGGGACGAAACCCCCCAGGGCTCCAAGTCCGGCTTTGTGCCGGACACCGTGCCGGACTCGACAGTCCCGTTCCGCGGTGGGTGAACTCCTTCCAAGAGGAGTAAGCCATCTGAGCCGGCGGCCTCCGTCCAACCGGAGACGCCGGACAATCTGCTGGAGGTGCTCAAGGGCGCCGCCATCGATGAGGAGCACCGTAATGTTATGAGTACGGTGATCCAAAGGGTTTAGTCCGCCAAGAGCGGACTGAATGAAGCTTGCGCTAGCCTTCTAACAGGCTTCGAGGTAAGCAAAAATATGTCAAATTATTTACCGCATAGATAGTAGCCCCTGATGCTCTGTTCGGTGTTCGGAAAGAAAAGCCGGATAGAGGATCTAATAATTTTCGCAGGAGTCTAACAAAAAAGTCAAATATGCGTATGCAGGCTTCGCTGCTGTCCACCGCCGCACTGACTGCGCAGGTGGATGTCCTTAAAAAGGACCTCGGGCGGACCAAACAAGAGCTCAGCCTTGCCAAACGGCAGCTCGAGGAGAAAGAAGGTAAGAAATACCCTAAAAAAGGTGCCTATAGAGAGGCTTGATTGCAAAAAGAGATAACAGGATTGTGCTGCTTATTGTAGGGGCCACAGCCGAGGTGACAACCCTGAAGCAGGCGCTGGCTGAGGCCGAGAAGAAAATGGCCGAGCAGCACCGAGCGAGAAAGGCTTGGGGTCCAAGCCGGCGAGGTGCAGCAAGAGCTGCAAGCTCTCATGAAAAAACATGAGGGTTTGGAGCTTGAGGCGAAAACGCAAGCATCCGAGCTCGCCTCGGCCATTGAGACCGCCAAGAGTGCCAAGGCCGAAGCCCAGAAGGCCCTCCAAGAGTTGGAGGATGTGAAAAAGATAGCAGCGGGTAAGGCATTCTCAATGCAAAGTAGGAATATAAAAGTAAATTACCTATTACTTACCCGAATCCGGAGTTCTCCAGGGGCGTTCTTCGATCTTCCCCGCAGCGCATCCGACGCCGCCGCGTTCTACCGAGCTGAAGAGGGCAGCTCGACGGAGAGTGTGTTCTGGTCTCAGTATTCTGAGGCCGGACACCCTGTGCCCTTGAGCGATCAGCTGAAACAGCTGGCCGAGCTCCACAAGGCGGCCGAACAGGCCATGAAGGGCTTACTAGTTCGGCTGTGGCCTGGAGAGGTCCTGCCTGGGAGCTATTTCGGGCTAGTGCGGCGGATGGTGGAGGCCTGTCCATGGCTTGAGCGCGTCAAGCGCTCCTTCTACATCGAAGGTGCCCGGAGGGCCCTTGCCCGTGTAAGGGTACACTTGGGCAAGCTGGACGGAGAGAAGCTGGTGAAGGACGGGCCGCCGCAGGGGAAGGAGCATCGCAAGCCCGAGAACTACTACAAGGAAGTTCTTGCCGGAGCCCGCCTTGTCGCGGATGAATGTACTAAAGATGTAATATTTGAATGAACTCGCTCGTTTGTATCCTGTGCGCTGAAAACTTGTTCATATGCGCTAAGCAATGCTTATTGAATTTAAAATATTATTTTCTGTGCGGCCGTTTATCGAAAATTGAGAGATGGCCAGTCGTCGGCTTCTGCCCCCATGCCACTAGTGCTGGGGTGTTCGGGATAAACCTGAGGGCTCTTGTTCCCATAGTTGGGTCCTTCGAGGGAGGCGCTCAGCACAGCGAACCAGGAAATCGGACTATAATGCTTGAACACTCTCACTTAGCCATAGAACGTTATAATTTTAAATTTCGGCGAAGCCCCTATTTCGGAAGGCCGAATTCGGGGCGCTATCCACGCCTTTGGCCGGACATAACCAGCTCCTCACTCGAAGCGGCATAAGCCTTTAAGGACTCAAAAACCTCTCGAACAGCGACCGGTCTCTCGCCTTATCATGACAGTCTGTTTTAGCTTTCTCCACTGAGGTGCTCAGCCCACCTGAACTGGGGCACAATCGCAGTGGTTCTCCTAGTGCTACCTTAGCCGATATAGCGGAACGTAAGGCACCAAAACATAGGAGCCGGGCAAACCCAACATGTGACCAAAATCATGACTCGGAGCCGATGCATATAGTGCTATAAGTTCGGGGTGCTGCACTTGTGAAAGTGTACGGACTTCTCACAACCAGATAGAAGGGTAATGAAGCCCCTGGCGTGGTTTGCCGTACCATGGTGTACGGGTGCGATCATGTTATTTAATAAACATATATATATATATAAAAAGAGGATAATGCAAAAGATAGACAAAAAGCTATGCATTGTTTATAAAGAGGCTATTTATCAAAGCCGAACGATACAAGTAGTGCGATAAGCAAAAAAGATATTAGACTATTTAACATGTCCTGACCAGGCGCAGGCCGCGAAGTTTTAGAAACAGATATATCGCTCGAAATAGAGACCACCTGAGAATTCCGGAGTGCGGCGTAGCTTTGTCTGCTTTACTGGGTCTTGCATCGTCTGTGCGGCAACACTGCCGAACAGGTATCCAGAGTATGGAGTCCTGAAAGTAAAAACGAAAAAATCCGGCAGCCCCTAGTACGTTTGACGCCGTGTTGTAGGCATGCCGTTAATGTGCCCCTCCCCCTGTGCCCATGGAATTTTAAGGGCGTAATTGTGTACTCAAGGTACTTGCTCCGCTATGTTGCGATGGCTGGGGTCGGGGCCGTATTGCTACGCTTGCTCTGATCGTGCCAGGTGGTCTTGTTGCAGGTTACTTCGGGCGCGCTTTGCATTGTCTGGTTTTTTAACGGCCGGACTGGAGAGTTGCCTTGAAAGGCTGCTTTGTACTTCCGCTGCGAGGGCCGCCGTGTGCTCCTCCGTACGGATGGAGCGTTCTGTGTTTCCGCTGACCATAATTACTCCTCGAGGGCCTGGCATCTTGAGCTTGAGATATGCGTAGTGCGGCACCGCATTGAACTTAGTGAATGTGGTTCGTCCGAGTAGGGCGTGATAGCCACTACGGAACGGGACTATATCGAAGATTAACTCTTCGCTTCGGAAGTTATTCGGAGATCCGAAGACCACATCTAGTGTTATCGAGCCTGTGCAATTGGCCTCTACACCTGGTATGACGCCTTTAAAGGTCGTCCTTGTGTGTTTGATCCTTGATGGATCTATGCCCATTTTCCGCACTGTATCCTGATAAAGCAGGTTCAGGCTGCTGCCGCCGTCCATGAGGACTCTTGTAAGATGAAATCCGTCAATGATAGGGTCGAGAACCAATGCGGCGAAACCGCCGTGACGGATGCTAGCGGGGTGGTCCCTTCGATCGAAAGTGATCTGGCAGGAGGACCATGGGTTGAACTTTGGGGCGACTGGCTCCATCGCGTATACGTCCCGTAGCGCACGCTTCCTCTCCTGCTTGGGAATGTGTGTTGCGTATATCATGTTCACCGTCCGCACTTCTGGGGGAAACCCTTTCTGTCCATTGTTGTTCGGCGGCCTGGGCTCCTCCTCGTCGTCGCTATTCAGCCCCTTGTCTTTGTGTTCGGCTCTTAACTTGCCTGCCTGCTTGAACACCCAACAGTCCCAGTTGGTGTGATTGGCTGGCTTTTCGGGGGTGCCGTGAATCTGGCACAAGCGATCGAGTATCCGGTCCAAACTGGACGGGCCCTGGGTATTCTTCTTAAATGGCTTTTTCCGCTGACCGGATTTATAGCCTCTGAATCCGGCATTTACTGCCATATCCTCATTGCTGTCGCTACTGACGCGGCGTTTTTGATTATTTCGTCGTGACCTGCCACTTTTGTCCTTGGTATCCGAGTTACCGGGCTTCTTCGATAAGTTGTTGCTGCGAGCCAGCCAGCTGTCTTCGCCTGCGCAAAAGTGGGTCATGAGTGTCGTGAGGGTTGCCATGGTTTTCGGCTTCTCCTGTCCCAGGTGCCGGGCAAGTCACTCGTCACAGATGTTATGTTTGAAGGCTGCTAGGGCCTCTGCATCCGGACAATCGACTATCTGATTTTTCTTTGCTAGGAACCGTGTCCAGAATTGCCTGGCCGATTCTTCTGGCTGCTGGATTATGTGGCTTAGATCGTCGGCGTCCGGTGGCCGCACATAGGTCCCCTGAAAGTTGTCGAGGAATGCGGCTTCCAGGTCCTCCCAAGAACCGATTGAGTCTGCTGGGAGGCTATTGAGCCAGTGCCGGGCTGGTCCCTTGAGCTTAAGGGGCAAATATTTGATGGCGTGCAAATCATCGCCACGTGCCATGTGGATGTGAAGGAGATAGTCCTCAATCCATACTGCCGGATCTGTCGTACCATCGTACGACTCGATATTAACGGGTTTAAAACCCTCTGGGATTCTATGATCCATTACTTCGTCTGTGAAGCATAGTGGGTGTGCGGCGCCCCTGTACTGGGCTATGTCACGACGCAGTTCGGAAGAGCTGTGCCTGTTGTGTTCGGCCCGACTGGATTTATTGTGTCTGGAGTGAAAATCATCACGTGTCGTCGGGCGTCCGCGCGATCCGTAGATCGATCTTGGTTGCCTTGCTTTATCCTCCAGGACGTTTCGCAGGTCTTGCTCGTTTTCCTGTGCCTTGGTTGAGCGGCCCCGGGGCATGGTTTGTTTAAAGGTTCGACAGGCCCCTCTGTCGCGGCCGCGAGGTGGCCGGTCTGCCATGTCATGTGCTTCCTCCTCTGATTGGGGTAGCGGCCTGCGCTTAGGATAATTTCTGGAGAGGTGCTCGAGTTCATACTCTTCGGCCGCAAGGACTTCAGTCCATCTGTCAGCTAGCAAATCTTGATCAGCTCTAAGCTGTTGCTGCTTTTTCTTTAGGCTGTTCGCCGTGGCTAGAAGCCTGCGTTGAAAGCGCTCTTGTTCGGCGGGGTCTAATGGTAAGACGAATTCATAGTCGCCGAGGCTTGCCTCGTCTTCGGAGGGAGGCATGTAATTATCATCCTCAACCTCTTGCTCTGCCGCTCTCTCGTGAGGGCTGGCTTTTTCATCTTCCTGCGCCGAATCTTGCTGGTTATGGTGTTCTTCGGCGCTGTCCGGGGTAGCATTATCTCCCGTGCCGGAATCACCGTTTCTGCTGTGGCGGGATTTAGAGCGGCGCCGTTGGTGCCGGCGTTTTGGCGGCTTTTTCGAGGTGCCGTCCTCCGCAGTTCCATCGCCATCTCCATCCTTTGGAGCATCCACCATATATATGTCATATGACGAGGTGGCGGTCCAGTGCCCTACAGGTGCTGGTTCTTGTTCGTCTCCTCCTTCATCGACCATACCGTCGAAGTCTTCGGAGCCAAAGTCAAGCATGTCGGTTAAATCGCCGACAGTGGCTATTAAGTGGGTGGTGGGTGGGCTTTGAATTTCTTCATCGTCCGAATCCCAACCTCGAAGGCCATAGTCCGGCCTGGGCTCTCCTGATAAAGAGAGAGACTTGAGAGAATTCAGGATATTACCGAGAGGTGAGCACTAAAAGATGTCCGCGGCGGTGAACTCCATTACAGGCGCCCAATCAGATTCGATCGGCAGGGGCACGGAAGGCCCGGAGTTCGGAGAAGAGTCCGGCTCCTTGGATTCACGGGCCATGCGGAGTGCGGGGTTGGCGTTCGGCTCGATCGCCTTTGAGATCGCAGCCCCCGAGGTGACGTCCAACCGTTCATCCTCAAAGTACGCAGCAGGCTCCGAGTCAAGGACCGGGGCCGGAGCGTGTGCGGCCTCCACACTATTCGGAGGCAGAGCTATATCATGCCCCTCGGGATGGTGCGGCGCGCTTGGCTGTGGCTCGAATCCGTCGAAGATCAAGTCTCCGCGGATATCCGCCATGTATTTTAAGCTTCCAAACCTACCTTGATTGCCAGGGGCGTAGCTTTCGATCTGCTCCAGATGACCAAGCGAATTGGCCCGGAGAGCGAAGCCGCCGAAGACGAAGATCTGTCCAGGGAGGAAAGTCTCACCCTGGACCTCATCGTTGTTGATGATCAAAGGAGCCATCGGGCCTAAAAGCGACGACACAGAGGAACTCTCAATGAAAGCACCAATGTTGGTGTCAAAACCGGCAGATCTCGGGTAGGGGGTCCCGAACTGTGCGTCAAGGTCGGATGGTAACAGGAGACAAGGGACACTTTATTTTACCCAGGTTTGGGCCCTCTCGATGGAGGTAAAACCCTACTCCTGCTAGATTAATATTGATGATATGGGTAGTACAAGAGTGGATCTACCACGAGATCAAGGAGGCTAAACCCTAGAAGCTAGCCTATGGTATGATTGTGTATGATGATGGTTGTGTTGTTGTCCTACGGACTACAACCCTCCGGTTTATATAGACACCGGATAGGGTTAGGGTTACACAGAGTCGGTTACAATGGTAGGAGATCTCTAATATCCGCACGCCTATCTTGCCTTCTACGCCAAGAAAAGATCCTTCCGGACACGGGACGAAGTCTTCAATCTTGTATCTTCATAGTCCTGGAGTCCGGCTGAAGGTATAGTCCGGCTATCCAAACACCCCTAATCCAGGACTCCCTCACCCCTATTAAATCCTTGTTTTGAAATATGAATCTTGATAATGATGGGACTGGAGATGGGTCATCTTTAGTTAGAAGGCGTCCCAAAAAATCGGAGTTTTTATTATCTTGATGCTAAAATTGGTAAAAGTGGGATTGAAGAGGTTAAAACTTTAGATAGCAATGAACCCACTATCTTGGATTTCAAGGAATTTAATTATGATAATTGCTCTTTGATAGATTGTATTTCCTTATTACAATCTGTGCTAAATTCTCCTCGTGCTTATAGTCAAAATAAAGCTTTTACTAAACATACCATTGATGCTTTGATGCAATCTTATGAAGAAAAACTTGAGTTGGAAGTTTCTATCCCTAGAAAACTTTATGATGAATGGGAAACTACAATTAAAATTAAATATCATGAATGCTATGCTTTGTGTGATTTGCGTGCTAGTGTTTCCACGATCCCAAAAACTTTGTGTGATTTGCTAGGTTTCCGTGAATTTGATGATTGTTCTTTAGACTTGCACCTTGCGGATTCCACAATTAAGGAACCTATGGGAAGAATTAATGATGTTCTTATTGTTGCAAATAGGAATTATGTGCCCGTCTATTTCATTGTTCTTGATATAGATTGCAATCCTTCATGTCCTATTGTTCTTGGTAGACCTTTCCTTAGAACGATTGGTGCAATCATTGATATGAAGGAAGGGAATATTAGATTCAAATTTCCGTTAAGTAAAGGCATGGAACACTAGTGCAGAACCGGGCAATAGCACCGGTTCGTAAGGCCCTTTAGTGCCGGTTCCATAACCGGCACTAAAGCCCCCCCCCTTAGTACCGGTTCAGCACGAACCTGTGCTAAAGGGCAACCACGTGGCACGAGCCAGCTCCGGGGGGGGGGGGGGGGGGGGAGCCCTTTAGTACCGGTTGGTAACACCAACCGGTACTACAAGGTTTGGTTTTTTTTTGGTTTTATGATTTCTTTTTCATTTAATTTTGTGTTTTCCATTTTAATTCTTTTTCGTTTGCTGGTATTTTACGATACTACACATTGTACACGTTATGCATACATACATACATACGTATATATATATATAGAATTTCTAGTAGAACCGATCATATATATATATATATCATCAAATGTCTCACAAACCACCATATTAATTCACACATACACACATGTATAGCTATATACAATTTCTCCTACATGTTGCCTTCGAAGCCAGTGGCATTAGCCTAATTGGTGCCTTCGGAGCACGATGACAATTGGAAGTGGTTCATGGGGGCGGTAGCGGGTAATAGTATTCTCCCTTCGGATTTATGACCTGGTCGAGCAAAAATCCCGCTATTTCCTCTTGAAGTGCTTG
This sequence comes from Aegilops umbellulata, assembly GCA_032464435.1. NCBI lineage: Eukaryota > Viridiplantae > Streptophyta > Magnoliopsida > Poales > Poaceae > Aegilops > Aegilops umbellulata. The sequence continues at coordinate 318,429,316 of CP136054.1, forward strand.
TACGCGCTCCGTATCTAGGAGCTTGTCCCGCACCTCTGTGAACTGTTAAGAAGGAGATCAATATGCATGTGTATTAGTTGTGTGACTAGATATCGATAATGGTGTAAAAATTGTGAATAGTGTTTTGACAAACGTACCCATTCCTGTCTTTGAGATCTGCTCCTTTCGGACGCCATCATGCGAATGTTCTCGCAAACGCAGAATGCACACAGATCAGTCCCCTGCGCCTGCTTCAGGGCCTTTACGAGAATGGAATTTGATCAGATAATAATTAATCAAGCATGATAATTAAAGAGATGGCAGCTAGCTAGATAGCTAGTACTACTTAATTACTTACCTTGGGTCGAAACCATTTCAGCTTTTGTTTCCATTCGCCTGGAGTGACGCTGATGAACCTTGCCCAAGCCCTGCCCGCTGACAAAGAAAATGAATAAAGGGGTTATTAAATAGTTCATATCAGGAAATGAAGAACTAAATAGGCCGAGATATATAGTTAATAATGATTGAAATTACCTGTTGACTATCCCAAACAAATTGTTATAGTCAGTTTTTAGTTTGAGTAGTGAGTCCAGTATTTCAACTGTTCCAGCGTCAACTTTAATGATACACAAGATCCAGTGAAATCTGCATGCACACACGTTTGCATGTCTTAATTAAGCGGGCATATGTAAGCAAAAACATGTAGCTAGTTAGTAGGCAAAAACAGAGAATTTGTAGTACAAGACAATGTGACTCACTGGAAGTTGTAAGGAAGTAGTATATCTTCATTGTATTTGAGGCGCTTCAAGAACTCTAGCATGCTGTCCTCTACATGCTTTTCATGATATGCATCTATTTTCCATGTGTATTCATTAACGGTGTTTGGGTCAATGAACCCAATGCCATAGTGTCCACCTTTTCTCATTTCATACATCTTCATCCTGCATAATACCGTAGAAAAGAATATAGTGAGGATAATTACAGGTAATGATTGATCAAAAGGATCACTACAGCTAGCTTGAGAGACTTAAATTACAGAAATAAATCACTTACAGACAATAGCAACTGACGATAGATTTGTCGAGTGCGTCTTGATTGTATAACTGAAATAGTTTAGAATACTCAACGGACACAGCTTTCTCATGGTAGTAATGATCCTTCTTGACATACACCATGAGGGACTCTCGATTGGAAATCTTGATAATGTTCATGTACCATTGATGCAATTCATACATTCTCGTTGGGAGCTTCTTTACCTCGTCTGGCTTGACCAAAGGTTGGCCCCGGACATATTTCCGTTTTAGTTCCTCCTCTCTAAGCGGAGACATGGGCTCGATCTCGAGGAGTTGTCCAACAGTGATCTTGAGCATTTCAGCCTGCATTATATGATCCTCGGTTATTACCACATCGCCCAGCTGGGGAACGTTAACGGTTTGCCCACAATAATACTGGGCGCGCGTACTCTCATGTGTTGTTGGCACAACAAGCGGGGGGATTGATTGCGCCGCCTGTTCTCCCAGCTGGGGAACGGTTTTCCTGCATTTTTCGACAGCTGCTTGTTGTTTGCTCGAGCTCGAGCTCGCCTTCCTCTGTATACGTGCTCGATTTAACTTCCTGATGTGGCGCTCATAGTTTGTGTCAATAGGCTTCGGAGCTGGTGGTTGAGACATACGAATGAAGTGGTCAATTGTTTTCTGAGGCACTTTCTCCCTTGGCAGCGGTGGCGGTTTCGGTGCAAAATGGGCTTCTACCTCGGCCTTCGATATGGTTGCGTTTTCCTCATCGGACTTGTCATAAGGCCTCTGCGGAAGAGGCGCGAGGCTGCTTGGACCATATTTATATCGCTTGCCTCCGTCTGTACCTCTTGTACTACGACCTCGACTCGTACCGCTACGCACCGTAGCTGCGGGGTGTCTCTTCTGCGATTGCTGAGGCGGTGGAGACGGCTGACGGGGCTGAGTTGGACGAGGATGAGTGGCCTGAAGCTGTGCCAGACTTGGAGGAGGAGTGGCCTGAGGTTGTGCTGGACTTGGAGGAGGAGTGGACGATTAACGCTGTGCCGGACTTGGAGGAGGAGGAGTGGCCTGACGCTTTGCCGGACTTGGAGGAGGAGGAGTAGTGGCCTCACGCGTTGGTGGAATTGGAGGAGCGGAAGTCTGCTGACTCGGTGGCGGACTTCGACGAGGAGTCGGGTGACGCGGTGTCGGTGGCCTTCGAAAGACGATGCAATCCTTTCTCCATAGGATGACACGATGTATGGCCTCTCCGAGTGTGTGCTCGTCATCACCTCCAGGAATGTCAAGCTGTAGCCCTGAATATGGGTCCACCACCTCATCAACCACGACACGAGCATAGCCCGCAGGAATCGGGTTGCATTGGAAGGTTGTCTCGGTGGGATTTGAAAAAGCAACGGCGTCCGCCACTGAAAGCACAAGTGCTCCCCAGGTGGTTTTGGTAATTAATGTCAACATATCTCTTGTTGGACTAACGTTTCTATCTAGCATGTTTCAGATAAGTTCAACAATGGAGTGGCATGGACTAAAGGATGTGGGAACTCCTTCAAGATTCTAAGGACAAAGGATTGGCTAAAGCTTCAAGCTCAAGACAAGATCACATTGAGTCCATAGGAAAAGCCAATACTATCAAGGAGGGATGAGGTGTTGCTTAATGAGCCTTTTGCTTGGTGTGCTTAATGATATGCTCCAAAACCCTCAGCTACTTTCCCACCTCCATATATGACCTAAACCCAAAGCCAAACTCGGACCTACCGATTCTTTCTATCCAGCGCCACCGAGTTTCTCATGTCATAAGCCACTGCCAAACCCTAGCAAATCGGTTCTACCGATAGGGATCTCGGTCTCACCGAGATGGGATTGCAATTTCTTCGTTTCCTTTTCATAACTTTTCGGTCTCACCGAAAGAGCGGATCGGTCCCACCGAGATTGCAATGCAAACTCTTTGTTTCCTTTTTGTAACTTTTCGGTCTCACTGAAAGAGCAAATCGGTCCCACCGAGTTTGCCTGACCAACTCTCTGGTTAGCTTATTACCAAATCGGTCTCACCGAGTTTGTGTAATCGGTCTCACCGAGATTACGTTATGCCCTAACCCTAACCATATCGGTCCTACCGAGTTGCATATTAGTCCCACCGAAAATCTCTAACGGTCACTAGGTTTACTATTTCGGTCCCACCGAGATTGGTAAATTGTGTGTAACGGTTGGATTTTGTGTGGAGGCTATATATACCCCTCCACCTCCTCTTCACTCGGAGAGAGAGCCATCAGAACACATCTACACTTCCAACTCATATGTTCTGAGAGAGAACCACCTACCCTTGTGTTGAGGCCAAGATATTCCATTCCTACCATATGAATCTTGATCTCTAGCCTTCCCCAAGTTGCTTTCCACTCAAATCTTCTTTCCACCAAATCCAAATCCTGTGAGAGAGAGTTGAGTGTTGGGGAGACTATCATTTGAAGCACAAGAGCAAGGAGTTCATCATCAACACACCATTTGTTACTTCTTGGAGAGTGGTGTCTCCTAGATTGGCTAGGTGTCACTTGGGAGCCTCCGACAAGATTGTGGAGTTGAACCAAGGAGTTTGTAAGGGCAAGGAGATCGCCTACTTCGTGAAGATCTACCGCTAGTGAGGCAAGTCCTTCGTGGGCGATGGCCATGATGGGATAGACAAGGTTGCTTCTTCGTGGACCCTTCGTGGGTGGAGCCCTCCGTGGACTCGCGCAACCGTTACCCTCCGTGGGTTGAAGTCTCCATCAACGTGGATGTAGGATAGCACCACCTATCCAAACCACGACAAAAACATCCTTGTCTCCAATTGCGTTTGAATTCTCCAAACCCTTCCCTTTACATTCTTGCAAGTTGCATGCTTTACTTTCCGCTGCTCATTTACTCTTTGCATGCTTGCTTGATATGTATTGTGTATGTTGAAATTGTGCCTAAAACTCCACTTAAACTGAAAAAGCTTAAAACTGTAACTTTAGCACTAAGTGTCTAATCACCCCCCCTCTAGACACACCTCTTCAAGGTCCTACAAGTGGTATCAGAGCCTTGGTCTCCATTACCTTGGTTTAATCACCATTGGAGGAAGATGGGTGTATCTACTTTAGGGAGTCTTAGACATAGAGTGCCTATTCTTGATGGAGAGTATTTTCATGAGTGGAAAAATGAGATGCTTGTAATTTTCAATCAATATCATTTGAACAAGTATATTGCTAGTCCTTGTGCACCTCATGTTGATCCTATGCATCCCACCCTAGATGAAGATATTGACATGATTCACAATCTTAAAACCGTTGAGCTCATCATTAGAGGATTGCCCAAAAACTTGATTGCTAGTTTACCTACTCTTAATTGTGCCTATGCTATATGGAAATTTCTTGAGGAACGATTTCCCGATTATTCCTTGAAAAATCTAGATGAAATTCTCCATAAATCTATTGCCTTGAGTAAGATGAACTCTAGTGATCCTAGTTTTGGTGATTGTCTATTTGAGCTTACTAATCTCATGCACGCTAAAGGAAATGTTGGAATCATTAGTGATATTATATCTGAAGCTATAAGAATTCATAAAAGTGACCACTTTGATGATCATTTATCTAACGAATTACTCTCTCTAGGAAATGATGAGTCACAAGATCATGTTGAACATGTATACTATGATGAGGATGATGATAGTGACTTCGATCTTGATGATGCAATGAGACATTTTGGTCTCATGGCAAATCTTCGGGGATACGCGTCAGGAGGAAAGGAATGGGTTCTCGACAGTGGATGTACTGATCATATGACCGGAGATGAAGAGATGTTCCATGAGCTTGCTGAAAATGACGGCCCTCGAAAATATGTCACCTTTGGTGATAATTCAAAGGGTAAGGTGGTTGGCCTTGGTAAGGTGGCCATCTCACACGATAGCTCCATTCAAAATGTCATGCTCGTTGAATCTCTCGGCTACAACTTACTTTCAGTATCTAGACTTGCTGATTTCGGTTTGAATGTCCTATTTACTGAGGTAGATTGCCAAGTGTTTCGTCGAGACAATCATAAAATGGTCTTTATCGGTATACGTAGAGGTGATCTTTACATTGTCAATTTCTCTAAAAAGGCTCAACCTCAAACTTGCTTTATCGCTAAATCCACAAAAGGTTGGTTGTGGCATAGACGACTAGGTCATGTTGGCATGAGAAACCTTGACAAGCTTATTAAATGAAATCATATCCTTGGAGTTAACAATGTCATATTTGATAAGGATAGACTTTGCAGTGCTTGTCAAGCAGGTAAACAGGTTGGAGGAAGGCATCCCGTGAAGAACATCATGACCACAAGGAGGCCACTCGAGCTACTTCATATGGATCTTTTTGGTCATAACGCCTACAAGAGTCTCGGTGGAAATTCTTTTGGTCTAGTTATAGTTGATGATTTTTCAAGATTTACGTGGGTGTTCTTTCTTGATGATAAATCGCAGGTTCAAAAGATCTTCAAAAACTTCGCTAGGAAGGCCCAAAATCAGTTTGACGTGAAGATCAAGAAGGTTCGGAGTGACAACGGAACGGAGTTCAAGAACACAAATGTGGACACATTTCTTGACGAAGAAGGGATTTCACACGAGTTCTTGGCTACGTACACACCTCAACAAAATGGAGTTGTTGAGAGGAAGAACCGGACGCTCATCGAAATGGCGGGAATGATGCTTGATGAGTACAAGACGCCGAATCACTTTTGGGCAAAAGCGGTTGAGACAGCTTGTCATGCAACAAATTGCTTGTATCTTCACAAGCTACTCGGCAAGACGGCATACGAGCTCCTCACCGGTAACAAACCCCAAGTTGGATACTTTCGAGTATTCGGCTCAAAGTGCTACATTCTTGATAAGCATCGTCGTTCAAAGTTTTCTCCTAAATCTCATGAAGGTTTCCTACTTGGTTATGGCTCAAACTCTCACACTTACCGTGTCTACAACAACTTCACCCGAAAGGTTGAAGAGACGGTAGATGTGAAGTTTGATGAATCTAATGGCTCGCAAGTAGAGCAATTGCCAATTGATGTAGGAGACAAAGACCCTTCAGAAGCAATCCAAGACTTGTCCATTGGCAAAGTTCGTCCAACGGAGGTGAAGGAGAGTACTTCGTCCGTCCAAGTGGAAGCTTCTACTTCACGACAAGGTGAACCAAGAATTGATACGGAAGCATCCACAAGTGGGACACACCAAGAAGAAGACGAGGAAATGCATCAAGACGAACATCAACAACCTCCTTCTCCACCACGACAAGAGAACAACAACATCAACAATGAAGAAGGCCAAGAAGAAGAACAAGATGAAGAAGATGTTCAATGAAGACCCAAGCAAAAGCTCTCACGAGTTCGAGCAAGAATTGCCAAAGATCATCCCGTCGAGCAAATCTACAATGATATTCAAACCGGGAGAATCACTCGCTCTAAAACTCATTTAGCTAAATTTTGTGAAAACTATTCATTCATCTCTAGCATTAAACCTATGAAGGTTGTAGAAGCATTGGAAGATCCGGATTGGATAAACGCTATGCATGAAGAGCTACACAACTTTGAGAGAAACCAAGTTTGGACATTGGTTGAGAAGCCCGACAACAACCACAACATCATTGGTACCAAATGGGTGTTTCGCAACAAGCAAGATGAAGATGGACAAGTGATTCGCAACAAAGCACGTCTCGTCGCCCACGGGTACACACAAGTCGAAGGTATGGACTATGGTGAGACATATGCTCCCGTTGCTAGACTTCAGTCCATTCGCATCTTACTTGCCTATGCTAATCACCATAATATCACCTTGTACCAAATGGACATTAAAAGTGCTTTTCTAAATGGTGAAATAGAGGAGGAAGTTTATGTCAAACAACCTCCCGGCTTTGTCAATCCTAAGAAGCCAAATCATGTTTACAAACTTCATAAAGCTCTTTATGGTCTTAAACAAGCTCCTAGAGCATGGTATAAATGCTTGACTAAGTTCCTTATTGCAAGTGGTTTTGAAATTGGAAAATTGATTCCACACTTTTTACTAAAAGAGTTAATGGAGAACTATTTTTATGCCAAATTTATGTTGATGATATCATATTTGGTTCAACTAACCCTCTTTTTAGTGAAAAGTTTGGAAAGCTAATGTCGAAGAAGTTTGAGATGTCTATGATGAGTGAACTCAAATTCTTTCTCGGTTTGCAAATCAAGCAAACTAAGGAAGGTACATTTGTATCTCAAACGAAGTACACCAAAGACTTATTCAAGAAGTTTAATATGCAAGAGTGCAAAGGTATGCCTACACCCATGCCTACTAGTGGACATAATGATTTGACCAAAGATGGTGAACCGGTTGATCAAAAGGTTTATCGCTCTATGATTGGTTCATTGTTATACCTATGTGCTTCACGTCCCGATATTATGCTAAGTGTGTGCATGTGTGCACGATATCAAGCTGCTCCTAAAGAATGTCATCTTAAGGCTGTGAAAAGGATAGTGAGATACTTAATCCATACACCAAATTTTGGCATTTGGTATCCTAAGAGGTCCTCTTTTGATCTTGTTGGCTATTCCGACTCGGATTATGCCGGAGACAAGGTTGATAGAAAGTCCACTTCGGGTACTTGTCAATTTCTTGGTAGATCTCTTGTGTCTTGGTCCTCCAAGAAACAAAACTCGGTATCCTTATCCACCACCGAAGCGGAGTACATTGCCGCTGGTTCATGTTGTGCTCAATTACTTTGGATGACCCAAACTCTTAAAGATTATGGGATCTATGTGAAACATGTTCCATTGCTTTGTGACAATGAAAGTGCTATAAAAATTGGTCATAATCATGTACAACATTCTTGAACTAAGCACATTGAAGTTCGTCATCATTTCATTCGAGATCATGTTGCAAAGGGAGACATTGATCTTAAGCATGTTCGCACCGATAAGCAATTAGCAGATATATTCACTAAACCACTTGATGAGAAAGTGTTTTGCAGGTTGAGAGGAGAATTGAACATCATTGATGCTTCAAGCTTGGAGTAGGAACTCCATTGGATACATGCGAGGCATGAGCCTATGACTAATCCTTGATATTTCTCTTATGATGCTATTCATATGTCTTGGATATATTTGCACCTTGCATGTTATCTAACCCATGTAGGTACTTGGTTGAATCTAATTCAATGAGATTGCAACTAACTCACATCTTGAGCAATCTCTACATCACCAAGTCTCTACACAACGGTGGTTGACGACAAGGAAGCACAAAACCATTCAAACATATCCTTTGACAAACTCTATGTTGAGCTTTATGATTGTCATTTTTGGATATACAAGTGCTCTTCCTTGCAAGAACTAACCCATGTAGGTAGAATGAACTCAAATTCCAAGTGGTGCTCCCAACTCTTGATGAGCTACATCAACTTTGAGCACCCACACAAGGTCAACTACATGAGCAAGATCCACACCACCACCCAAGGTATGTTATTCCATCTTAGAGAAGCTTTACTTCAAGTCATGAGTCAAAGCAACTCAACAAGATGTGAATACATCAGGATGCTTAAACGAAAAATGGTAACCCTATTTTGAGCTTAAACTATGAGTATGACCTATGATCAAGTGTTCTCACTTGACTCCTAAGTCAATATACTCTAACATAGGTGACTATGTCACCGCCCAACTCTAGATGAAGTTCTCTTGTGTTCTTTTATGTGTTATTGCATTTGTCCCTTGCATATTTGTTTCCCTCTTTTTCAAACAACAACAAAAAAACTTCATCAAGAATCTTCATTCTTTTCTTTTTGCTTCTTGTTCTGCACATTTCTGCATCTAATTCCTTGCAAATCCTTTAGTTAATTCATTGCAAATCTTTGTGAGATCTTATTTGTCTAGTGAGCTAAGGTGACAAGTGTTTTTCTCTGTGATGAACTCGGTTTCACCGAAGTGTAGTTTTCGGTCCAACCGAATCTTTTCGATACCACCGAAACATGCCACTCGGTGCCACCGATTTCACAACAGGAAAAACAGTTTGCCACTTGTTCCATATTTCTTCTGATCCAGCTCCACTCAATGAATCTTGTCCTCTACAAGCATCACATTTTTATCCATTGCTTTGTGCTGAGTCTCAAGGACCAAACCCTTTCGACAGATTCCAGAAAGCCCTTCTTGGAAATTGATGTCAAAGGGGGAGAGAGAGATCACATCAAAGCTTATCACCTACAAAGGAGAAAGTATTAAGGGGGAGAAAGAGATCTCCAGGGGGAGAGAATACTCAAGGATCCCAGATGCTTGATATTCAAGAGGAGAGATGCCACATGTCTTTTTTTGGGGGGGGGGAGACATGTTCATATGTGCTTATTGGCATTAAGTTCTATCCATTTATATCTTTCAGCTCTGGTTTTCTGTTCCCTATCTTCTCCCAATATCCTATGTCAGATTCAGGGGGAGCAAGACATCTAAGGGAAAGAAATCATTCAAATTCATTGCATATATTTACTCTTGGGGACATGTCTAATTCAATGTGGTACCTTGTACTCACTTTCTACATGTCATCCCAGTCTTGGTATTCTTGTGGTTTCTTTTGGTTTGCTCTAGCTAGTGGATGTACCTGTGTTATCTAACCTTGACTGTGCAGGTTCATTCCATCCTAAGCCAACTCAAGACTACAAGGTAAGTATATGCATCAGAATCATGAGTATGAGGAATTCTTGCTTATGTACATACTATTTGCAAGAAGGACTCATGAGCATGAAGGTATTCTTCTTAATAATCTTTTGCTCTGATGCATATGGCCAAGATACATGTAACACATTGCCTACTCTGTCATGATTATGCTCTCACATGCTTCTATATTTTATATTCATATGATTGCATACATGTAGGGGGGGCCTATATTTGTTACATGTCCTTCCAAAGCTTTACTTGCTATTCTTTATATCTTTACCTAAAGCTTTGATGTATGTTGCCATCAATTACCAAAAAGGGGGAGATTGAAAGCACAAGTGCTCCCCAGGTGGTTTTGGTAATTAATGTCAACATATCTCTTGTTGGACTAACGTTTCTATCTAGCATGTTTCAGATAAGTTCAACAATGGAGTGGCATGGACTAAAGTATGTGGGAACTCCTTCAAGATGCTAAGGACAAAGGATTGGCTAAAGCTTCAAGCTCAAGACTCTTCATTTTACATTTTAGTGATCCAAGATCACATTGAGTCCATAGGAAAAGCCAATACTATCAAGGAGGGATGAGGTGTTGCTTAATGAGCCTTTTGCTTGGTGTGCTTAATGATATGCTCCAAAACCCTCAGCTACTTTCCCACCTCCACATATGACCTAAACCCAAAGCCAAACTCGGACCTACCGATTCTTTCTATCCGGCGCCACTGAGTTTCACATGTCATAAGCCACTGCCAAACCCTAGCAAATCGGTTCTACCGATAGGGATATCGGTCTCACCGAGATGGGATTGCAATTTCTCTGTTTCCTTTTCGTAACTTTTCGGTCTCACCGAAAGAGCGGATCGGTCCCACCGAGATTGCAATGCAAACTCTCTGTTTCCTTTTTGTAACTTTTCAGTCTCACCGAAAGAGCAAATCGGTCCCACCGAGTTTTCCTGACCAACTCTCTGGTTAGCTTATTACCAAATCGGTCTCACCGAGTTTGTGTAATCGGTCTCACCGAGATTATGTTATGCCCTAACCCTAACCATATCGGTCCTACCGAGTTGCATATCGGTCCCACCGAAAATCTCTAACGGTCACTAGGTTTACTATTTCGGTCCGACCGAGTTTGTTGATTCAGTCCCACCGAGAATGGTAAATTGTGTGTAACGGTTGGATTTTGTGTGGAGGCTATATATACCCCTCCACCTCCTCTTCACTCGGAGAGAGAGCCATGAGAACATATCTACACTTCCAACTCATATGTTCTGAGAGAGAACCACCTACCCTTGTGTTGAGGCCAAGATATTCCATTCCTACCATATGAATCTTGATCTCTAGCCTTCCCCAACTTGTTTTCCACTCAAATCTTCTTTCCACCAAATCCAAATCCTATGAGAGAGAGTTGAGTGTTGGGGAGACTATCATTTGAAGCACAAGAGCAAGGAGTTCATCATCAACACACCATTTGTTACTTCTTGGAGAGTGGTGTCTCCTAGATTGGCTAGGTGTCACTTGGGAGCCTCCGACAAGATTGTGGAGTTGAACCAAGGAGTTTGTAAGGGCAAGGAGATCGCCTACTTCGTGAAGATCTACCGCTAGTGAGGCAAGTCCTTCGTGGGCGATGGCCATGATGGGATAGACAAGGTTGCTTCTTCGTGGACCCTTCGTGGGTGGAGCCCTCCGTGGACTCGCGCAACCGTTACCCTCCGTGGGTTGAAGTCTCCATCAACGTGGATGTAGGATAGCACCACCTATCCGAACCACGACAAAAACATCCTTGTCTCTCCAAACCCTTCCCTTTACATTCTTGCAAGTTGCATGCTTTACTTTCCGCTGCTCATTTACTCTTTGCATGCTTGCTTGATATGTATTGTGTATGTTGAAATTGTGCCTAAAACTCCACTTAAACTTAAAAAGCTTAAAAACTGCAACTTTAGCACTAAGTGTCTAACCACCCCCCTCTAGACACACCTCTTCAAGGTCCTACATCCACCTTCATGGATATGTTCTTCATTTTGAAGTGTAGCTCGCAGTTAGTGTTCTCCGTGATGTCATCCACGGGGTATCTATCCAGCATTGCGTCAAACGGGGCAGAACCCACGCTGCTTCTCGGCATGGATGGGGCGGTGCTATCCAATGCTGGATCATCCGCTAGCTGTTGCAGCTGCTGAGACCCCCTTTGCTGGCTAAGTGAGTCGATCTGCTCCTACTGCCGCTGGAATTTGACTGCCAAGTCCGCTTGACTTGCTTCTAGGCCTTGAAGGCGTTCATAGTCCCGCTTTCTCTGCTCCTCCTCCATCTTCCTCTTCTTCTCCTCCGCAATCTTCTTTCTCGCACGGGTTCTATAGTCGACGTTCCAGTCCGAAAGCCCCTCATACCACGGAATAGCGCCCTTGCCTCGTGTTCTTCCCGGGTGTTCAGGATTTCCCAGGGCACGTGTAAGCTCGTCGTTCTCTCTGTTGGGCTGGAACACCCCCGATCGAGCCTCTTCTATTGCAACAAGTAGCGCATCGTCGGCTCCGTTCAGACATGCCTTCGTCGAAACTTTGCCTGTCTTCGGGTCCAACTCCCCCCATGCGCATAGAACCAAGTCCTGCACCTGGGGGGCCAGCTCTTAGTAACCGGAGTGACACCTGCATCCTCCATCTCTTTCTCAAACTTATCCCACTTAGGCATTGCCACCGCATAGCCACCTGGCCCCAGCTTATGGAACTTATCCTTTTTTTCGGAATTCTTCTTGTTTATTCTCGACCGTTCTTTAGCTCATTCCGAATCCTTGAATTTCACGAAATCGTCCCAATGAGCACTTTGGTTCTCTAGTGTTCCCTCAAATACTGGAGTCTTCCTTCCTCCCTTGACGTACTTGTCCCATACACGATTCTTGTGGTTCTTGAATGCAACCGCCATCTTCCTAAGAGCAGCGTCCTTGACTTTCTGCACATCTGCTTTTGTGAAATGATCTGGTAGGGTGAAATGTTCCATGAGAGTATCCCAAAGCAGACCTTTTTGTCTGTTGTCAACAAAAGTAACATCTGGACGTGGCTTTGCTGGCTCTCTCCATTCTTGAAGGGAGATCGGGAGTTGGTCCTTCACAAGAACTCCGCACTGACGAACGAACTTGTCCGCAATCTTCTTAGGCGCTAATGGTTCGCCATTAGGTCTGATTGCCTCGATATTATACTTTACGCCCTCCTTCAACTTTTTGTTCGGGCCTCGTTTCGTCCCTTTGTCTGAAGATTTGCTCGATCCGGATGGCTGAAAGAAGAAAGATCGATTCGTTAATATATCTTCAAGTCATTTAAAACATGTGATGATCACCAGATGCCTGCTTATATAAATATATATACCTTGCTGGTCTTTGTTGTTTCAAGATCAACATTTTCTTCGTCATCATCATAATCATAGTTCATGACTTCATCAATTCGGTCGTCGCGATCGAATATCATATCACCCTCCCCGGTGTTGTTTAGAAATTCGGAGCCGTCATAATCTTCTTCATTCTGATCATCATCTGGCCCGCGAGGATGGTGTATCATATCGAACATGGCTTGTTCTCCCTCTCTGCCGGTATTGTCCGCCATAGCTTTTATTTAACTAATCCAAAAGAAATATAAAACAATTTAGTATTCAAATTACATCGTCTCGAATAATAGATATAATCTCGAATACATCGTCTCGAATAATAGATATAATCTGGAATACATCGTCTCGAATAATATATAATCTCGAATACATCGTCTCGAATATTATATATCTAATACATCACTGGCTAGCTAATTAATAAAGATCGAATACTATAGAAGAATCTAGGACACTCGTGGTTCCTGCGGCGCGGGCGGTGGACACCCAAAGTGAAGGAATCCTCACAGGATCATAGCTGAAGTGAGATCCCTGAAGAAACTGCCAGGTATTAGAGAACCTGCCACCCTCTAACGCAACCATGTAGAGATGGACGTTCTCGTCCTCCTCCCTGACACGGCGACGTACCACCTCCGGCGGGGCCGGCTCCCTCCGCACCGAAACTGGCCCACGCAAACGCCACCAAACAAGATCAGGGTCGACGACGGGACCCGGGGCCGGGTTCCTCATCAAGCGGCGTGCCCCTCCAGGCAGCACCTCCCAGTGCCAGCCCGGCGGAGCCCAGTCCCGGACATGAGTCAGCCGGACATCATCGCGGACGTGTCGACGGCGAGGATGCGGGCCGGGCATCATCGAGAACAAATACTAGCTATATGCCCGCAAAAAGTAACATTTTTTTAATGATTGAATTTTGATAACTAAAATTTCTAACATTTCTATATAACACTAATTATGCTATCATTGCATATGTCAAAATTCTATATGCTATTTCATACTAATTAAGCATCTAACACTAAAAACAGAAAACACAACTTCTATACATCCATTAAAAAACTAAAAAACAACATTATATAAAAAAATTCCATACTAATTAAACACTAATTATATCCATCTAACATGCATTCATACATATATACTAGTGAAAAAATAATAATCTAAAAAATTTAAACTAATTAAACATACAAAATACGTATATACTAATATATACATGCATTAATTCATATATATGCATGTGTGTGTGTGTTAATCATGCTTGTGTGTGTGTATGGGCTCGGGGAGGGGCGACGCCCATGATGGCCGCCGGGGGCGAGGGAGAGGGGTTAGTGGGGGAGAGCTCACAGCGGGGCGACAGCGAGGCGACGGCCAGGGGCGGCAACGGGCCGGGGCGTGACGCGGGGGCGGCGACACGGGGACGGCGCGACGGCGACGGGCCCGGGGCGGCGACGGGGACGGGGGCGGCGACGGCGACGGCGACGACGTCGATCGATCGGGGCGCGCGGGCGGTGCTTCAATGGGGAAACAAAGGAAGAAACAGAGGGAGAATGAACTTTTTCGAAGTGTTGTATATATAGAAGGCACCTTTAGTACCGGTTGGAGCCACCAACCGGTACTAAAGGCCTGTTTTGGCCAGTCCAAGCGGTGGGAACCGCACCCCCTTTAGTACCGGGTGGTGGCTCCAACCGGTACTAAAGGGCCCCCCTTTAGTACCGGTTGGTGCCACGAACCGGTACTAAAGGGGGTGCGCTGGCGCAGGTGCGGTGCGGCAAGTTTAGTCCCACCTCGCTAGCGGAGGGGCGACCGCACTTGTTTATAATAGGGCAGGTCCCAAAATATAGATTTCTTCTTCCACATGGGTGCGCGTCCGTCAGCGTCATTCGGAACAGGTTGTCCACCAGGACCCTTTCCAAAGACCACCTTCAAATCCTTGACCATATCATGTACATCAGCACCAGTACGGTGGCGAGGCTTCGTCCGGTGATCCGCCTCACCTTTGAAATGCTTGCCTTTCTTTCTTACGGGATGCCTGCTCGGAAGAAATCGATGATGTTCCAGGTACACATTCTTCTTACAATTAGCCAAATATATACTGTCGGTATCGTCCAAACAGTGCGTGCATGCGCGGTATCCCTTGTTTGTCTGTCCTGAAAGGTTACTGAGAGCAGGCCAATCATTGATGGTCACGAACAGCAATGCCTTTAGGTCAAATTCTTCCCCCATGTGCTCATCCCACGCACGTACACCTGTTCCATTCCACAGTTGTAAGAGTTCTTCAAATAATGGCCTTAGGTACACATCAATGTCGTTGCCGGGTTGCTTAGGGCCTTGGATGAGCATTGGCATCATAATGAACTTCCGCTTCATGCACAACCAAGAAGGAAGGTTATACAAACATAGAGTCACAGGCCAGGTGCTATGGTTGCTGCTCTGATCACCAAAAGGGTTAATGCCATCTGCGCTTAGACCAAACCATACGCTCCTTGCGTCATCTGCAAACTCCTTCCCTTACTTTCTTTCGATTTTTCTCCACTGCGACCCGTCAGCAGGTACTCTCAACTTTCCGTCTTTCTTATGGTCTTCTCTGTGCCATCGCATCGCCTTGGCATGCTCTTTGTTTTGGAACAAACGTTTCAACCGTGGTATTATAGGAGCATACCACATCACCTTGGCAGGAATCTTCTTCCTGGGGCGCTCGCCCTCGACATCACCAGGGTCATCGCGGCTGATCTTATAGCGCAATGCACCGCATACCGGGCAAGTGTTCAAATCCTCGTACTCACCGCGGTAGAGGATGCAATCATTAGGGCATGCATGTATCTTCTGCACCTCTAACCCTAGAGGGCAGACAGCCTTCTTTGCTTCGTACGTACTCTCGGGCAATTCGTTGTCCTTTGGAAGCATATGATTTATCATTACCAGCAACTTTCCAAAACCCTTGTCAGATACACCATTCTCTGCCTTCCATTGCAGCAATTCTAGTGTGGTGCCCAGCTTTTTCTTGTCACCCACGCAATTCGGGTACAACAATTTTTTGTGATCCTCTAACATGCGCTGCAACTTCTTCTTCTCCAAATTACTTGCGCAGTTTCTCTTTGCATCGGCAATGGCCCGACCTAGATCATCAACGGGCTCATCTGATGCCTCTTCTTCAGCTTCTTCCCGCATTGCCGGCTCAGCTTCTTCCCGCATTACCGGCTCATCTTCATCCCCCATTGTTGTATCATCGTATTCAGGGAACCCATGGCCAGGATAGTTGTCGTCGTCCTCTTCTTCTTCATTGTCTTCCATCATAACCCCTCTTTCTCCGTGCTTGGTCCAAACATTATAGTGGGGCATGAAACCGGACTCAAGCAGGTGGACGTGAATGGTTCTTGACGTAGAGTAATTGTGACCATTATTACAGCCAGCACATGGACAAGGCATAAAACCATCCGCCCGCTTGTTTGCCTCAGCCGCAAGCAGAAAAGTATGCACGCCCTCAACGAACTGGGGAGAGCATCGGTCATCGTACATCCATTGCCGGCTCATCTTCATTACACAGCACCGAATAGACCAAATTAATACAAGTTCATACAACACTTAAATGCAACAAACAAATAACTCTCTAGCTAAAGCATTTAAATGTAACAACAAATGCGATCAAGATCGCAACTAAGGTAACAATTGATCCAACAGCATAATGATACCAAGCCTCACTATCGATGGCATATTTTCTAATCTTTCTAATCTTCAAGCGCATTTTCTCCATCTTGATCTTGTGATCATCGACTACATCGGCAACATGCAACTCCAATTCCATCTTCTCCCCCTCAATTCTTTTCAATTTTCTTTCAAGTACTCGTTTTCTCTTTCAACTAAATTTAACCTCTCGACAATAGGGTCGGTTGGAATTTACGGTTCACATACCTCCTAGAAAAAATTTCTATGTCAACTTGATGGGCATAATTTGTCATAAACACAAAATGCAACTAGTTTTAAAAGAGAATATATATACCACATCCGAATCATAACAAGGACGAGGGCCGACGGGGACAGATATCAAAACCATGGCACTATATGTATAACAAACAACGTACGGGTAAGATAATTATACGAGTAACTATATATCCAAATCACACAAACATCAATTTTTATATAAAATTTCATGAACAAGAGGCTCACCACAAGGTGGTGCCAGCGACGGGACGGTGCGGGCGATCGACGGTGGTTACGACGGAGATTTAGAAGGCACTAAGTAAACCACACCTACATATGCAAACTAAGTGTTATTTTTGACCTCAAATTGCATATAAATCAAATACTAGCACATATATATATCCTCCCAAATTACTAAACTCACAAATTAATCACTATATAAAGCATTGCAAGATCTAATCTAGCAATGAGAGATGAAAGGACAAAGTTGCTAACCTTTGTGATCATTTGGATGGATGGGGGCCTTCAAATCTTGAAAAATTTTGGGCAAAATGTGTGATGATGTCGAGAGGAAGAGGGGAAGAACAGAGAGGAGAGGGGGAAGGGGAAGAACAGAGCGAGCTCGGGTGGACGAAGGGTTTATGTAGGACGACCTTTAGTACCGGTTCGTGCCAAGAACCGGTACTAAAGGGGCTGGAGGGGCCCCAGTCTGACAACATCCTGCCACCACTCTCATTAGTACCGGTTAGTGGCACGAACCGGTGCTAAAGGTTCTCCACGAACCGGTACTAATGAAAGCGGCCCAGCTAGCCGTTGGAACCGGCACTGATGTATACATTAGTGCCGGCTCTAATTCAAACCGGCACTAATGTGCTTCACGTTTGACCCTTTTTCTACTAGTGGAACACTTCCCTAGAAATTAAATTAAATTAAATTACCATATGAATCTATTATGAGAGCCACCTATGGATTGCCTACCAAAGATGGCAACGCCTAGATCTATCCTCGCTTTTATGTCTAGCTAGGGGCGTTAAACGATAGTGCTTGTTGGGAGGCAACCCAATTTTATTTTAGTTTTTTGCTTTTGGTTCTGTTTAGGAATAAATAATCCATCTAGCTTATGTTTAGATGTGATTTTGTGTTTTAATTAGTGTTTGTGCCAAGTTAAACCTATAGGATCTTCTTGGATGATAGTTATTTGATCTTGCTGAAAATTCCAGAAACTTTCTGTTCACGGAGACAATTGTTAAACTCACCAGAACGTGATAAAATACTGATTCCAATTGCAATAGGTTAATAAACAAATTATCTGGGTCTTACTATTTTGGTAGAATTTTTGGAGTTACATAAGTTTGCGTTAGTTACAGATTACTACAGACTGTTCTGTTTTTCACAGATTCTGTTTTCGCGTGTTGTTTGCTTATTTTAATGAATCTATGGCTAGTAATGGAGTTTATGAACCATATAAAAGTTGGAATACAGTAGGTTTAACACAAATATAAACAAATAATGAGTTCATTACAGTACCTTGAAGTGGTGTTTTGTTTTCTTTCGCTAACGGAGCTCACGAGATTTTCTGTTAAGTTTTGTGTTGTGAAGTTTTCAAGTTTTGGGTAAAGATTTGATGGATTATGGAACAAGGATTGGCAAGAGCCTAAGCTTGGGGATGCCCAAGGACCCCAAGGTAAAATTCAAGGACGACCAAAATCTTAAGCTTGGGGATGCCCTGGAAGGCATCCCCTCTTTCGTTTTCATCTATCGGTAACTTTACTTGGGGCTATATTTTTATTCACCACATGATATGTGTTTTGCTTGGAGTGTCTTGTATGATTTGAGTATTTGCCTTTTAGTTTATCACAATCATCCTCACTGTACACACCTTTTGAGAGAGACACACATGATTCAGAATTTGTTAGAATACTCTATGTGCTTCACTTATATCTTTTGAGCTATATAGGTTTTGCTCTAGTACTTCACTTATATCATTTAGAACACTGTGGTGGTTTTATTTTATAGAAATTATTGATCTCTCATGCTTCACTTATATTATTTTGAGAGTCTTAAACAGCATGGTAATTTTCTTTAATTGTGAAATTAATCCGAATGTGATAGGCATCCAAGATGAGCATAATAAAAACTTCCATATTGAGTTCATTGAATATCATGAGAAGTTTGATACTTGATAAGTGTTTTGAGATATAAAGGTGGTAATATTAGAGTGTGCTAGTTGAGTAATTGTAAAATTGAGAAATACTTGTGTGAAGGTTGGCAAGTCCCGTAGCATGCACGTATGGTAAAAGTTGTGTGTCAATTTTGACACATAAGGTGTTCTTTTATTGCTTTCCTTATGAGTGGCGGTCGGAGATGAGCGATGGTCTTTTCCTACCAATATATCCCTCTAGGGGCATGTGTAGTAGTACTTTGCTTCGAGGACTAATAAACTTTTGCAATAAGTATATTAGTTCTTTATGACTAATGTGAGTCCATGGATTATACGCACTCTCAACCTTCCACAATTTTCTAACCTCTACTGTACCGTGCATTTCCCTTTCTCGCCTTGAGAGTTGGTGCAAACTTAGCTGGTGCATCCAAACCCCGTGATATGATACGCTCTATCACACATAAACCTCCTTATATCTTCCTCAAAACAGCCACCATACCTACCTATCATGGCATTTTCATAGCCATTCTGAGATATATTGCCATGCAACTTTCCACCGTTCCGTTTATTATGACACACTCCATCATTGTCATATTGCTTTGCATGATCTTGTAGTTGACATCGTATTTGTGGCAAAGCCACCATTCATAATTTTTTCATACATGTCACTCTTGATTCATTGCATATCCCGGTACACCGTCGGAGGCATTCACATAGAGTCATATTTTGTTCTAAGTATTGAGTTGTAAGTAATAAAAGTGTGATGATCATTATTAGAGCATTGTCCCATGTGAGGAAAGGATGATGGATACTATGATTTCCCCACAAGTCAGGATGAGATTCCGGACTAAATAAAAAAAGAGGCCAAAGAAAAAAAAGGCCCAAGAAAAAAACAAAAAAATGAGAGAAAAAGAGAGAAGGGACAATGTTACTATCCTTTTTTCACACTTGTGCTTCAAAGTAGCACCATGATCTTCATGATAGAGAGTCTCCTATATTGTCACTTTCATATACTAGTGGGAATTTTTCATTATAGAACTTGGCTTGTATATTCCAATGATGGGCTTCCTCAAAATGCCCTAGGTCTTCGTGAGCAAGCAAGTTGGATGCACACCCACTTAGTTTCTTTTGCTTGAGCTTTCATACATTTGTAGCTCTAGTGCATCCGTTGCATGGAAATACCTACTCCTCTCGTTGACATCAATTGATGGGCATCTCCATAGCCTATTGATTAGCCGTGTCAATGTGAGACTTTCTACCTTTTTGTCTTCTCACATAACCCCCATCATTATACTTTATTCCACCCATAGTGCTATATCCATGGCTTGCGCTCATGTATTGCGTAAGGGTTGAAAAGGCTGAAGCGCGTTAAAAAGTATGAACCAATTGCTCGGCATGTCATCGGGGTTATGCATGATGAGAACGTTTTGTGTGACGAAATTGAAACATGGCCTAACTATATGATTTTGTAGGGATAAGCTTTCTTTGGGTATGTTATTTTGATAAGACATAATTTCTTGGTTAGCATGTTTGAAGTATTATTGTTTTTATGTCAACATTAAACTTTTATCTTGTATCTTTCGGATCTAAATATTCATGCCACAATAAAAAGAATTACATTGAAAATTATGCTAAGAAGCATTCCACATCAAAAATTCTGTTTTTATCATTTACCTACTCGAGGACGAGGAGGAATTAAGCTTGGGGATGCTTGATACGTCTCCAACGTATCTATAATTTTTGATTGTTCCATGCTATTATATATTCTGTTTTGGATGTTTAATGGGCTTGTTTATACGCTTTTATATTATTTTTTGGGACTAACCTATTAACCAGAGGCCCAACCCAAATTGCTGTATTTTTGCCTATTTTAGTGTTTCGCAAAAAAAGAATATCAAACGAAGTCCAAGCGGAATGAAACCTTCGGGAGCGTGATTTTTGGAACAAACGTGATCCAGAGGACTTGGAGTGGACGTCAAGCAATCAACGAGGAGGCCACGAGGAAGGGGGGCGTGCCTATCCCCCCTCGGCGCGCCCTCCACCCTCGTGGGCCCCTCATGGCTCCATCGACCTACTTCTTCCTCCTATATATACCTACGTACCCCCAAACCATCGAGGAGCACCACGAAAACCTAATTCCACCGCCGCAACCTTCTGTACCCGTGAGATCCCATCTTAGGGCCTTTTTCGGCGCTCCACCGGAGGGGGCATTGATCATGAAGGGCTTCTACATCAACACCATGATGGATGATGGATAGCGGTCGATGTGTGGAGTAATAGTAGTAGATGCAGGCAGGAGTCTGTCTACTTGTCACGGACGTGATGCCTATATATACATGATCATACCTAGATATTCTCATAACTATGCTCAATTATATCAATTGCTCAAGAGTAATTTGTTCACCCACCGTAATACTTATGCTATCTTGAGAGAAGCCACTAGTGAAACCTATGGCCCCCAGGTCTATTTTCCATCATATTAATCTTCCGTCAACAAGCTACTTCTTTCGCCGTTTATTTTGCTTTTTTTACTTTTAGTCTTTATCATAAAAAGGCCAAAAATATTATCTTATCACCTCTATCAGATCTCACTTTTGTAAGTGGCCGTGAAGGGATTGACAACCCCTTTATCGCGTTGGTTGCAAGGCTCTTATTTGTTTGTGTAGGTACGAGGGCTTGAGCGTGGCCTCCTACTGGATTGATACCTTGGTTCTCAAAAACTGAGGGAAATACTTATGCTACTTTGCTACATCACCCTTTCCTCGTCAATGGAAAACCAACGCGGTTCTCAAGAGGTAGCACATCTCCCATTGCAAGAAAGATCAATCTTGTAGGCCAAACCAAACTAATAATTTGAAGAGACTTGCAAAGATAACAAATCATACATATAAGAATTCAGAGAAGAACCAAATATTGTTCATAGATAATCTTGATCATAAACCCACAATTCATCGGATCTCGGCAAACACACCACAAAAAGGATTACATCGAATAGATCTCCAAGACAATCGAGGAGAACTTTGTATTGAGATATAAAGAGATAGAAGAAGACATCTAGCAAATAACTATGGACCCGAAGGTCTGAGGCAAACTACTCACACATCATCGGAGAGGCTATGGTATTGATGTAGAAGCCCTCCATGATCGATTCTCCCTCCGGCGGAGCACCGAAAAAGGCCCCAAGATGGGATCTCACGGGTACAGAAGGTTGCGGCGGTGGAAATAGGGTTTCGTGGTGCTCTCGGATGTTTTCAGGGTATATGAGTATATATAGGCGAAAGAAGTAGGTCGGTGGAGCCACGAGGGGCCCATGAGGGTGGGGGGCACGCCTACCCCCCTGGGCGCGCCTCCCTACCTCGTGGCCGCCTCGTTGCTTCCTTGACGTCCACTCCAAGTCTCCTGGATTGCGTTTGTTCCAAAAATAACTCTCCCGAAGGTTTCATTCCGTTTGGATTCGTTTGATATTCCTTTTCTGCGAAACACTTAAATAGGCAAAAAAACGGCAATTTGCACTGGCCTTAGGTTAATAGATTAGTCCCAAAAATAATATAAAAGTGTATAATAAAGCCCATTAAACATCCAAAACAGATAATATAATAGCATGGAACAATCGAAAATTATAGATACGTTGGAGACGTATCATGGTGATACGATACCGGGGCACCTCCCCCAAGCTTGGCAGTTGCCAAGGGGAGTGCCCATACCCATGTGTTTATGTCTCCTTCTTCGGAGGTGGTGATGATGGAGTTGTTGATGATGTAGGCCTGTCGTCCATCTTCCAAGGCATAGGCTCACCATCATAGAAGGATGATCGAGTCTCCGGGATCCTCAAATCTGCAGCCAAACTCATCCTCTTGAATCTATATTCATACTCACAGTTTTGGTTTTGCAGGTCATAGATCTGGGCTTGGAGATGCTCGTTTTTCTCGTGAATCTTGAAGATGGCCTTCCCAATGTTCTTGGCATCCAGCTTGTGGTTGTTGGTGAACTCCGCGATCATCATGTGGTTGGTGTCGAGTCCGCGTTCCACCATCCCTTGGCACTTGAAAACTTGTTGCTCCATTGCTTCGAGTCTTGTCTCCACGCTTCCGGTCCTCCTTGGTCCCTCAACATCGCGGATGTGCAGCAACCCATCACGCATATCAATTGTTTGAGGGTGTTGCAGCACCTCCGCGAGGTAGGGATTGATAACCTTCTCGAAGAACTTGTCCTTGGGGGCGCTTGAAGACGTCATGATAATCTAGATCTGTCATAAAAATAGCTCGAAACAAAAACATAGGATATTTGCGTGGTACGGTGGTCAAAACCTTCGGGAGTTTATATAATGAATTTTTATCGACAAAAAGAAGTAACGTGCAAGAAAACGGAGTCTGGAGGGCCCACGAGGCAGGGGGCGCACCCAGGGGGTAGGGCGCGCCCACCACCCTCGTGGATGCCTCGTGTCCTCTTCGGACTACTTCTTATTTTCCTATTTTCTTAAATATTCCAAAATGGAGAAAAATTTGCTATTATAACTGTTTTGGAGTCGGTTTACTTACCGTACCACATACTTATTCCTTTTCGGAGTATGAAACGTTTTGGAAAGTGTCCCTTATGTATTCCTTCGGGGTTACGGTCTCAATAACATTAGTTTCAACATTTATTGAATTACCTGAGATATAATGTTTGATTCTTTGACCGTTCACCACCTTTGAATTTGTGCCTTCGAAGTTGTTGATTTTTATGGCACCGGAAAGATAGACCTCCTCGATAACGTAAGGACCTTCCCATTTAGAGAGAAGTTTTCCTGCAAAAAATCTTAAACGAGAGTTGCATAGCAGAACATAGTCACCTACATTAAACTCACGCTTTTGTATCCTTTTGTCATGCCATCTTTTAACTTTTTCTTTAAACAGTTTGGCATTCTCATAGGCGTGGGTTGTCCATTCATCAAGTGAGCTAATGTCAAATAGCCTCTTCTCATCGGCAAGTTTGAAATCATAATTGAGCTCTTTAATGGCCCAATATGCATTATGTTCTAGTTCGAGAGGTAAGTGGCATGCCTTTCCATAAACCATTTTATACGGAGACATACCTGTCGGTGTCAAAACCGGCGGATCTCGGCTAGGGGTCCCGAACTGTGCGTCTAGGCGGATGGTAACAGGAGACGAGGGACACAATGTTTTACCCAGGTTCGGGCCCTCTTGATGGAGGTAAAGCCCTACGTCCTGCTTGATTAATATTGATGATATGGGTAGTACAAGAGTAGATCTACCACGAGATCAAGGAGGCTAAAACCCTAGAAGCTAGCCTATGGTATGATTGTTGTATGTTGGGGTTCTGTCCTATGGACTAAAACCCTCCGGTTTATATTGACACCGGAGAGGGTTAGGGTTACATAAAGTCGGTTACAATGGTAGGAGATCTGAATATCCGCATTGCCAAGCTTGCCTTCCATACCAAGGAAAGTCCCATCCGGACACGGGACGAAGTCTTCAATCTTGTATCTTCATAGTCCAGGAGTCCGGCTGAAGGTATAGTCCGGCTACCCGGACACCCCCTAATCCAGGACTCCCTCAGTAGCCCCTGAACCAGGCTTCAATGACGACAAGTCCGGCGCGCAGATTGTCTTCGGCATTGCAAGGTGGGTTCCTCCTCCAAGTTCTTCATAAAAGTTTGTAAACACCAAGGGTAGTGTCCGGCTCTGCAAAATAAGTTTCCACATATTTCCATAGAGAGAATAATATTAACACAAATCTAATCTGCTGACGTATTCCGTAGCGTGACATCACACTACGGCCAAGCCTTTATTCGAATCGTTTTTACTTCCCCACCTCAGCGCATTTTGCGAGGCGGTTTCCTTGGCACATCTTGTCAAAGCAGAGATCGTGTCCCCCATTTACGGGATTCTCATCAATACGGACATGGGTAACCCAATCGCGCCATTTATCACAGCGCTTGGGAGATAAGCGAGTTTTACCAGGCAGGTGGGGACGCATAGCCGCATCCGCCCGTATAAGGGGATAAGGATCCACCTTTTCACCTACGCCTTCTTCCTCCTCTGCCTATCCATCTCCTGCGCACCCGAGCTCCAGCGCCCAAGTCCGCACTTCCCACCTCAACCTTCTCCAGCAATGTCCGGAGCGGGAGGCAAGTGGATGGTCTCCTCCGTTACGGAGGGCCATATCAAAAAGATGAGGAAGGCCGGATACTTGTCTAACGACATCGCGCACCGGCTTCCCGAAAAGGGGAAGCTCCTTCCCACCCCAAGGCCCCATGAGAGGGTCGTATTCCTTTCCCACTTCCTCCGCGGACTGGGTTTTCCTCTCCACCCATTTGTCCAGGGGCTCATGTTCTACTACGGCCTGGATTTCCATGACCTGGCCCCGAACTTCATCCTCAATATCTCGGCGTTTATCGTCATGTGCGAGGCCTTCCTCTGCATCCGCCCCCATTTCGGTCTTTAGCTCAAGACCTTTAATGTCAAGCCGAAGGTTGTGCGTGGCAACCAGGCGGAATGCGGAGGCGCCATGGCGGGCAAGATGGCCAACGTCCTATGGCTCGAGGGCTCCTTTGTGGAGACCCTGGAGGGGTGGCAGTCAGGGTGGTTTTACATCACCGAGCCACGTGATCCGGAATGGATCGCGGCCCCTGAGTTCCGGTCCGGACCCCCTACGCGACTCATGTCTTTGAAGGAGATGGGCCTGTCGTGGGGCTACAAAGAAGAGGTGACCGGACTGCAAAAATGCATCCAAACCCTGGTGAACAAGTAGCTCAAGCTTGTCAATGTAGTCCAGGTTATGCTCGTCCACCGGATCCTCCCGTGTCAACAACGGGATTTCAATCTATGGGAGTTTGACCCAGCGCAGCACCCTACCCTTAGCAGGCTTTTCGACACGACGTACGAAGAAGTCTGGAAGGTGCTAACCAAAGGCGCCGAGGCTCCCGCATCCTCCTCCGAGGACCGCGGCTTCAGCTCGCAGCGTCACGCTGGCGCGGTGAGTTATCTTTTACCTTTTACAGGATATTTGTTTCTCATAGTTTGACTCTATGCGGGATCTAACCCCCTTACCTTTGACAGGAGTGGCAGGCGAAGTCCGGACAGGTCAACTGTCCGGCTCCTTTGCCCGAAGACCCAGCAGATGCTCGTTTATCGAAGCTGCTGGCTCTGGCACCTTATGTGGTGCCGGAGAAGAAGGCCACGGGGACTCGAAAGAGTTCCCGGTGCCAGGAGGTGTCGGATTCTTCATCCGACGAATCCGAGACGTGCTCCTCCCATGAAAACGAGGAGGAGGAAGAAGAAACCTCTCCCCCTCCAGCCGGGGGAGGAAATAAGAGGAAGGCGTCCCCAACAGGGGAGACCGAATGGTCCAAGAAGGGGAAGACCCTTCCTCCGGACTACTCCTCCGACGCCGACGAGGGCGAAGAGGAGTGGCCGCAAAGGGCCAGGCGCCCGGCGGGATCGTAACTATTCGGATACCAGAGTAACTCATAGCATTCCCTTGTTGCACAGCTTTTCCTTATGTCGAATGTAATTATGCAGCCCGGCCAAGGCCGGGCTCGACGAGTCGTCGAGCAGCTCCCTGGATTCATCGGACGTGAATTCAGTTCCGCCCGCTGCCTCCCCCTGCACTGCGGACGACGCCGAAGTGGCGTCGCGACAAGCTCCGGGCCACGAGGAGGTGGTCCTGGAGGAGCCGCGAGGCGACCTCCCGGACCCCAGGAATAAAGGGGACAAGACCCCCCCAGGGCTCCAAGTCCCGCTTTGAGCCGGACACCGCGCCGGAATCTTCAACGGTTCCGGACTGCAGTAGGCGAACTCCTTCCAAGAGGAGCAAGCCTTCTGAGCCGGCGGCCTCCGTCCAACCGGAGGTGCCGGACAATCTGCTGGAGGTGCTTAACGGCGCCTCCATCGATGAGGAGCACCGTACTATTATGAGTACGGTGATCCAAAAGGTTCAGTCTGCTGAAGCTTGTGCTAGCCTTCTAACAGGCTTCGAGGTAAGTAAAAATATGTAAAAATATTACCGCATAGACAGTAGCCCCTGATGCTCTGTTTGGCGTTCGGAAAGAAAAGCCGAATAGAGGATCTAATAAAATTCACAGGAGTCTAACAAAAAGAGTCAATATGCGTATGCAGGCCTCGCTGCTTGTGACCGCCGCACTGACTGCGGAGGTAGGCACCCTGAAACAGGGTCTCGAGCGGTCTGAGCAAGAGCTCGGCCTTGCCAGACGGCAGCTCGAGGAGAAAGAAGGTAAGAGATACCTTATAGAAAATATATAAAAAGATGCATTTGCAAAAAATGACAGGATTATGCTGCTTATTACAGGGGCCACATCCGAGGTGGCGACCCTCAAGCAGGTGTTGTCCGAGGCCGAGAAGAGAGCGGCCTCAAAGCGCACCGAGCGGGAGAAATTTGAGGCACAGGTCGCGAGGCATAGCAAGAGCTTCAGGCTCTCATGAAAAAACATAAGAGTTTGGAGCTTTACTCGAAGACGCGAGCGTCCGAGCTCGCCGCGACCATCGAGACTGCCAAGTCTGCCAAGGCCGAAGCCCAGAAGGCCCTCCGGGAATTGGATGCGGTGAAAAAGATAGCGGCGGGTAAGGCATTCTTTATGCAAAGCAGACATATAAAAGTAAGCTACTTGTTACTTACCCGAATCCGGAGCTCTCCAGGGGCATTCGCAGATCTTCCCCGTAGCGTATCCGATGCCGCCGCATTCTATCGAGCCGAAGAAGGCAGCTCGATGGAGAAGGTGTTCTGGTCTCAGTATGCTGAGGCTGGACACCCTGTGCCCTTGAGCGACCAGCTGAAGCAGCTGGTCGAGCTCCACAAGGCGGCCGAACAGGCCATGAAGGGCTTCATAGTTCGGTTGTGGCCTGGAGAGGCCCTGCCTGGGAGCTACTTCGGACTGGTGCGGCGGCTGGTGGAGGCCTGTCCAAGGCTCGAGGTCATCAAGCGCTCCGAGGCGGATGGTAACAGGAGACGAGGGACACAATGTTTTACCCAGGTTCGGGCC
Source organism: Aegilops umbellulata (assembly GCA_032464435.1). NCBI lineage: Eukaryota > Viridiplantae > Streptophyta > Magnoliopsida > Poales > Poaceae > Aegilops > Aegilops umbellulata. The sequence continues at coordinate 318,457,389 of CP136054.1, forward strand.
CTCTTGATGGAGGTAAAACCCTACGTCCTGCTTGATTAATATTGATGATATGGGTAGTACAAGAGTAGATCTACCACGAGATCAAGGAGGCTAAAACCCTAGAAGCTAGCCTATGGTATGATTGTTGTATATTGGGGTTCTGTCCTACGTACTAAAACCCTCCGGTTTATATAGACACCGGAAAGGGTTAGGGTTACACAAAGTCGGTTACAATGGTAGGAGATCTGAATATCTACATCGCTAAGCTTGCCTTCCATACCAAGGAAAGTCCCATCCGGACACGGGACGAAGTCTTCAATCTTGTATCTTCATAGTCCAGGAGTCCGGCTGAAGGTATAGTCCGGCTACCCGGACACCCCCTAATCCAGGACTCCCTCAATACCCATAGGATTTTTATATGCAGTTCTATATGCCCATAATGCATCATCATGTTTCTTGGACCAATTCTTTCTAGATCTAATAACAGTCTTTTGCAAAATTAATTTAATCTCCCTATTACTTAGTTCTACTTGACCACTAGACTGTGGGTGGTATGGAGATGCAATTCTATGATTAACATCATACTTAGCAAGCATTTTACAAAAAGCACCATGAATAAAATGTGAACCACCATCAGTCATTAAATATCTAGGGACTCCAAACCTCGGGAAAATAACTTCTTTAAGCATCTTAATAGAGGTGTTATGATCAGCACTACCAGTTGGAATAGCTTCTACCCACTTAGTAACGTAATCAACAGCAACTAAAATATGTGTATACCCATTAGAGGAAGGAAATGGTCCCATGTAATCAAAGCCCCAAACATCAAATGGTTCAATAACAAGTGAATAGTTCATAGGCATTTCTTGACGTCTACTAATATTACCAACTCTTTGACAATCATCACAAGACAAGACAAACTTATGGGCATCTTTAAAAAGAGTAGGCCAATAAAAATCGGATTGCAATACCTTATGCGCAGTTCTATCTCCAGCGTGGTGTCCTCCATAAGCCTCGGAGTGACACTTGTGTAGGATCTGTTCCTGTTCATGCTCAGGTACACAACTTCCAATAACACCATCTACTCCTTCTTTATAAAGGTGTGGATCATCCCAAAATTAATGTCTTAAATCATAGAAAAACTTTTTCTTTTGCTGGTATGTGAAACTAGGTGGTATAAATTTAGAAACAATGTAATTAGCATAATCAGCATACCATGGAGCAGTACAAGAAGCATTTATGACAACTAATAGTTCATCAGGAAAGTTATCATCAATAGGTAGTGGGTCATCAAGAACATTCTCTAACCTAGATAAGTTGTGTGCAACGGGGTTCTCAACTCCCTTTCTATCAATAATATGCAAATCAAATTCTTGTAGTAGGAGAACCCATCTAATAAGTCTAGGTTTAGCATCTTTTTCCATAAGATATTCAATAGCAGCATGATCAGTGTGAACAGTTACTTTAGAATCAACAATATAAGGTCTGAACTTCTCACAAGCAAAGACAACTGCTAAAAATTCATTTTCAGTAGTAGCATAATTTCTCTGGGCACTGTCTAGAGTTTTACTACTAGCATATTGGATAACATTTAATTTCTTATCAACTCTTTGTCCTAGAACAACACCTACAACATAATCACTAGCATCACACATAATTTCAAAGGGTAAATTCCAATCAGGAGGCTGAACAATAGGTGCGGAAATCAAGGCTTTCTTAAGTATTTCAAATGCTTCTACACAATCATCATCAAAGACAAAAGGAACATCTTTTTGTAAGAGATTAGTCAGAGGCCTAGAAATTTTTGAGAAGTCTTTAATGAACCTCCTATAAAAACCAGCATGGCCAAGGAAACTTCTTATACCTTTAATGTCCTTAGGACACGACATCTTTTCAATAGCATCAACTTTAGCTTTATCCACTTCAATACCTGTTTCAGAAATTTTATGCCCCAAGACAATACCTTCATTAACCATAAAGTGGCACTTCTCCCAATTCAAGACAAGATTAGTTTCTGCACATCTCTGCAAAACTCGATCAAGGTTGCTTAAGCAATCATCAAAAGAAGTTCCGTAAATAGAAAAATCATCCATGAAAACCTCAACAATCTTTTCAGAGAAGTGAGAGAATATAGCAGTCATACATCTTTGAAATGTAGCAGGTGCATTGCATAAACCAAAAGGCATACATCTATAAGCAAAGGTACCAAAAGGGCAAGTAAAAAGTGATCTTTTCTTGATCCTCTTTTGACACAGTTATTTGAGAGAAACCAGAATAACCATCTAGAAAGCAAAAATGTGTATGTTTGGATAATCTTTCTAGCATTTGGTCAATAAAAGGTAAAGGGTAATGATCCTTTTTAGTAGCTTTATTTAGTTTGCGGAAATCAATTACCATTCTATAACCTGTAACAATTCTTTGTGGGATCAATTCATCTTTATCATTAGGAACAACAGTAATACCTCCGTTCTTAGGGACACAATGGATAGGACTTACCCACTGACTATCAGCAACGGGATAAATTATACCTGCCTCCAGAAGCTTTAGTATTTCTTTTCTTACCACTTCTTTCATCTTAGGATTTAATCGTTGTTGGTGATCAACAACCGGTTTAGCGTCTTTCTCCAGTTTTATTTTGTGCTGGCATAGAGTGGGACTAATGCCCTTAAGATCATCAAGAGTATATCCAATAGCAGCACGGTGCTTCTTCAGAGTTTTCAATAATTTCTCCTCTTCCTTCTCTGAAAGTTTAGCACTGATAATAACAGGATATATCTTCTTTTCGTCAAGATAAGCATATTTAAGAGTATCAGGTAATGGTTTAAGCTCAAACACGGGATCACCCTTGGGTGGAGGAGGATCCCCTAGAATTTCAACAGGCAAGTTGTGTTTCAAAACAGGTCCCTGTTTAAAGAATACTTCATCTATTTCCCTTCTTTGATTCATGAACATATCATTTTCATGGTCTAGCAAATATTGTTCTAAAGGATCATTAGGAGGCACGGGAATAGAAGCAAGACCAATAATTTCATCTTTACTAGGCAATTCTTTATTATGGGGTTGTCTATGAAATTTAGCAAAATTAAACTCATGAGACATATCCCCTAAACCAATAGTAGCAACATCCTTTTTACAATCTATCTTAGCATTAAAAGTATTCAAGAAGGGTCTACCAAAAATAATGGGACAAAAGTCATCTTGTGGGGAACCAAGAACATGGAAATCAGTAGGGTATTTAACATTCGCACACAAGACTTCAACATCTCTAACAATCCCAATTGGTGAAATAGTGTCTCTATTGGCAAGCTTAATTGTAACATCTATCTCTTCTATCTTGGCAGGTGCAATATCATGCATAATTTCTTTGAATAAGGAATGAGGTATTGCACTTGCACTAGCACCCATATCACATAAACCATGATAGCAATGATCTACTATATTAACAGAAACAACAGGCATGCCTACAACAGGTCTATGTTTATTTTTAGTGTCGGGTCTAGCAATTCTAGCAGCTTCATCACAGAAGTAACTAACATGCCCATCAATATTATCGGCCAAGAGATCTTTAACCATAGTAGTATTAGGTTAAACTTTAATTTTCTCAGAGGGTGTAGGTGTTCTAGCATTACTCTTACGAACCATAGTTGAAGCTTTAGCATGATCCTTTATTCTAACAGGGAAAGGTGGTTTCTCAATATAAGCGGTAGGAACAATAGGATCAACATTATAAGTGATAGTCTTTTCTTAAACTTTAATAGGTTCAACTCCCTTTACTTCAATGTGAGGATTATATTTAAACCACTTCTCCTTAGGAAGATCAACATGAGTAGCAAAGGATTCATGGAAAGAAGCTACTATCTCAGAGTCAAGCCAATATTTAGTGCTAAATTCACGGAAAACATCGGTATCCATAAAAGATTTAACACAATCAAATTTAGGTGTTATACCTGAATCCTTACCTTCCTCGAGTTCCCAATCTTCAGAGTTGCGTTTAATTCTTTCCAATAAATCCCATTTGAATTCAATAGTCTTCATCATAAAAGAACCAGTACAAGAAGTATCGAGCATGGAGTGATTATTGAGAGAAAGCCGAGCATAAAAAATTTGAATAATAATTTCTCTTGAGAGCTCATGATTGGGGCATGAATATAACATTGACTTAAGCCTCCCCCAAGCTTGAGCGATGCTTTCTCCTTCGCAAGGCCAAAAAATATAGATATAATTACGATCACGATGAACCAGATGCATAGGATAAAACTTCTGATGAAATTCCAACTTCAATCGGTTGTAGTTTCATGATCCAATATCATCGCATAGCCTAAACCATGTCAATTCCTTTCCCTTCAAAGATAAAGGGAAGACCTTCTTCGTGATAACATCCTCGGGGATACTTGCAAGCTTAAATAATCCACAAACTTCATCCACATAGATTAGGTGCAAATTGGGATGCAATGTTCCATCTCCTGTAAAAGGATTAGCTAGCAGTTTCTCTATCATACCCGAAGAAATTTCAAAGTAAACATTTTCAGTAGGTTCAATAGGTTGAGGAGCAACTCTTTGCTCTACTGGTCGGGGTGAAGATACCCCAAACAAGCCCCTCAAAGGATTACTTTCCATAGTAACAAGTGACAGTAATTTTTCCTTACCAAATTCCACTTACCAAAGGCGCTTCACTCCCCGGCAACGACGACATAAAAGAGTCTTGATGACCCACAAGTATAGGGGATATATCGTACTCCTTTCGATAAGTAAGAGTGTCGAACCCAATGAGGAGCAGAAGGAAATGACAAGCGGTTTTCAGTAAAGTATTCTCTGCAAGCACTGAAATTATTGGTAACAGATAGTTTTGTGATAAGGTAATTTGTAACGGGTAACAAGTAACAAAAGTAAGTAAGGTGCAGCAAGGTGGCCCAATCCTTTTTCTAGGAAAGGACAAGCCTGGACAAACTCTTATATAAAGGAAAACACTCCCTTTCATCACGCTCATATGATTCGTGTTCGTTACTTTGATAATTTGATATGTGGGTGGACCGGTGCTTGGGTACTGCCCTTCCTTGGACAAGCATCCCACTGATGATTAACCCCTCTTGCAAGCATCCGCAACTACAAAAGAAGTATTAAGTTAAACCTAACCATAGCATGAAACATATGGATCCAAATCAGCCCCTTACGAAGCAACGCATAAACTAGGGTTTAAGCTTCTATCACTCTAGCAACCCATCATCTACTTATTACTTCCCAATGCCTTCCTATAGGCCCAAACAAAGGTGAAGTGTCATGTAGTCACATAACACCACTAAAGGAAAGACAACATACATCTCATCAAAATATCGAACGAATACCAAATTCACATGACTACTTATAGCAAGACTTCTCCCATGTCCTCAGAAACAAACGTAACTAGTCACAAATCATATTCATGTTCATAATCAGAGGGGTATTAATATGCAAAAAGGATCTGAACATATGATCTTCCACCAAATAAACCAACTAGCATCAACTACAAGGAGTAATCAACACTACTAGCAACCCACAGGTACCAATCTGAGGTTTTGAGACAAAGATTGGATACAAGAGATGAACTAGGGTTTGAGATGAGATGGTGAAGATGTTGATGGAGATTGGCCCCCTCCCAATGAGAGGATTGATGGTGATGACGATGGTGATGATTTCCCCCTCCCGGAGGGATGTTTCCCCGGCAGAACAGCTCCGCCGGAGCCCTAGATTGGTTCTGCCTCGAGACAGCGGCGCTTCGTACCGAAAGCTTCCTTTTGATTTTTTTCCAGGGCGAAAGACTTCATATAGTAAAAGATGGGCACCGGAGGCCTGCCAGGGGGCCCACGAGGCAGGGGGCGCGCCCAGGGGGTAGGGCGCGCCCCCACCCTCGTGGATGGTGGGTAGGCCCCCTCTGGTACTTCCTACGCCCAATATTTTTTATATATTCTAAAACTGACTTCCGTGGAGTTTCAGGACTTTTGGAGTTGTGCAGAATAGGTCTCTAATAGTTGCTCCTTTTCCAGCCCAGAATTCCAGGTGCCGGCATTCTCCCTCTTCATGTAAACCTTGTAAAATTAGAGAGAAAAGGCATAAGTATTGTGACATAATGTGCAATAACAGCCCATAATGCAATAACTATCGATATAAAAGCATGATGCAAAATGGACGTATCAATTTGCATTACACATGATGTGATTCTAGTACTTGCACTACAAAAAAAGACACATCCATGACATTTTGTGCCGAACGAAATTTTTTTCTGTCATACATATGACACTTCTATGACGATAATTGTGACAAAACCCGGTATCATCATAGATGTGGTGGGCTCCTACTTCTATGACAAAAAACCATGACAGAAAATGGGCTTTTCGTCCTGGGCGGGCCGGAGAAGCAGCTGCATGACATTCTTTGGGCCGTCCATGACAGAAAAAACCATGGTAGAAGCGAGGGCGAGGAAAATTTCGGGGAGTTCCCGGTTACAGTGGGAGGTCGGGGGCCGAGCGATGCGCGTTTCTCTCGTACACATACGCGCGTGTGTGCGAGGCGTTGGCTTAACTGAACCTGAGCGAGGCGTTGGGCTCTAACTGAACCCGGGCGATTGCACTGCAGGCTACGCATTACTGAACCCAAGCGATCGATCGATGGTTGTTAACTGAACCCGATCGAGCGATTCCTTCGCTACTACTGCTAACTGAAGCCGATCGATGTTGCCTCTGGGATGAACAGTGAGAGTTGCGGGGGGGGGGGGGGGGGGTTGGATGAACAGTGAGCGGTGGCGTTGCCTCTTGATGAACAGGACCCTGTGGTGTGGTGGAGGGCTGGATGAATAGTAGACGGTGGAGGAGTGCCCGTGGAGGGGTGGTTGAACAGGACCCCATGGTGTGGAGGGCTAGATGAACAGTAGACGGTGGAGGGGTGCCCGTGGAGGGGTGGTTGAACAGGACCCCGTGGTGTGGAGGGCTAGATGAACAGTAGACGGTGGAGGGGTGGTTGAAGAGTAGCCTGTGGAGTAGCGCGCGGTGGAGGCTGGATGAACAGGAGCCCGTGGAGGCTGGAGGAGGTCGACGGTGGAGATGAACAGTATCCCGTGGAGTCCCGTTTTGCGGTACGCCACACCCCTCCCGATGAACAGGACCCCTGTTTCGACCGTAGCGCTCCATCACAAGTCCGTTTCCTCTGTTTTGCGGTACGCCACACCCCTCCCGATCAACAGGACCCCCGTTTCGACCGTAGGAGGTCCGTTTCCTCCGTTTTGCGGTACGCCACACCCCTCCCGACCAATAGGACCCCGTTCTGAACGTAGGAGGTCCGTTTCCTCCATTGTGCGGTACGCCAGGCCTCTTTTCCGTCGCATGTTCCGTCCAAGCCCTCCCGATGAACACGACCACGCATTCCGTTCTGACCCAGCCGATTGGCTCCCACGCGTTCCGTTGCCTCCCGATGAACACGACGCATTCCGTTGCCTCCCCATGAACACGACGCATTCCGTTGCCTCCCCATGAACACGACGCATTCCGTTGCCTCCCCATGAACACGACGCATTCCGTTGCCTCCCAATGAACACGAATACGACGTTGTTTCTCTGTTCCGACCCAGCCATGTACACGAGCCCTGTCCGTACGTATGCGCGAGTAGGCGTTCGAGACCCCGCCCGTATGTACACATACGTGGCCGTATTTTCTTTCTTGCACCCCGGCCGCTGTACGTACATGTACATGCTACGTGCGCGCCTCTACTACGACACATGTGCGCCTCTACATCTACCAGTATTTACGTACACGTTCGCGACCAGAATGACAACGCTACATACGCTTCGACCAGGTGGGTCCCGACTGTCAGCCACTTCCTTGCCTGCGAAGATGTAGCTGGTGGGTCCCAGCAGTCGGGGGGGGGGGGGCGAATCGTTTTTTTGCCTGGACGCACTTCCTTGCGTGCGAAGGTGTAGCTACTGGGTCCCAGCAGTCAGGGGAGCGAATCGTTTTTTCTTTTTTTTTTGCCCGGACGCACTTCCTTGCGTGTGAAGGTGTAGCTGGTGGGTCCCAGCAGTCGGGGGGCGAATCGTTTTTTTGGACGCACTTCCTTGCGTGCGAAGATGTAGCTGGTGGGTCCCAGCAGTCAGGGGTGCGAATCATTTTTTTCGGACGCACTTCCTTGCGTGCGAAGATGTAGCTCATGGGTCCTAGCAGTCAGGGGCGAATCATTTTTTTCGCAAAATACGGTGGCCCGTCTGGTGGGTCCCCGTTGTCAGGTGCAGGAATAATTATTTTGCGCGTAATAAGGAGGCACTTCCTTGCGGCTGTCGTGGACCCAGTTGACAGCCTCTCCACGTACAGTCCACGTCTGATGGAAGTCGTTCCTTGACCACGTTGACCACGCTGCGCCGAGAGCACCAGGGCCGCGGACGACGGCGAGGCCTAGGAAGGGGACGACACGGAGCCGGGGAAGACGCGGCAATGGATGCACACGCGGAGAGGAGTATGAGGGTTCACTGGTTCGGCTGCGCTGCCGTCGCCACAGAATAACAGGGGGTGTGGGTGAGTGGAGGGATGGCCTGGCCAGCGGTGGGAGTAGTAGGGGCCGGTGAGGCCTCCGCGGCGGCACAGCCGGCCACGGGAGGCAGGAGCAGGCGGCACAACCGGCGCTGCTTTGGGCAGCTGGAGCAAGAAGACCAGAGGTTGAAGAAGCACGACGGCCGTTGGATGGACATCGTACGGTCACTGCAGCTAGAATCATTTATATTGACTAAGTTGACAAAGCCCTTGGTACGTCAACTTAGTAGGCCCACAGGTCAGCTTCCGAAACGGTGCGCCCCAGATGTCAGGGGGAGGAATCATTTTTTGGGCGGGTGAAGCTAGAATATCCGAGATTGAAGAAGAAGCACGGCATCCGTTGGATGGACATCCAACGGCCACTGCTGCTAGAACCGTGTGTTGACTATAGTTGACAAAGCCTTGCATACACGTCAACTCTGTTTTTCTAGGGGACGCGTCAACTTAGTAAGGCCAGAAGTGTGTGGCAGAGAACTTATAGCCCATCTTTGAATTCTAATGGAATTTACTACAACCCATTTACAGTTTGTTAAAAGTACAGCCCATTTTTGAATTCTAATGGAATTTACTACAACCCATTTACAGTTTGTTAAAAGTACAGCCCATTTCAACCAAGCGTTCAAAATAGAATTCAATAAAATTTCCCACATTTTGATGGGATCCGAAATATTTTTATCCCGAAATTTCTAGTCAGATTAAATACAATTTCAATATAAATTTATATTACATAAAAATCCAACGAAACATTGCGCTTGCAACAATTAATGAAATTAAAATTTTCAATATCCAAAAATAATATTTTCTAAAGTAATCACGTGTTTGGTGCATTTTTTTATAGTTACTGCCTAGTTTTTTTAGTTACATCCCATTTATTATTTCTTAAAGCCCATTTTCTTGTTAAGCCTAATGCATCCCTCCTAGGAAAGATTTGCAGCCCAGCGGGGCGGAGAATAACAACTTGACCTTGCGTGGGTATTCCTAAAAAAAGTATAGTTGGGCTAGCCATTTTCAGCTTGAAAAAATGGGTTAATTTGACAAATGCCACTCCAAATTTGGTGATTCCGAGAAATGCCACTGCAATTTCCAAACTTTGAAAAATTCCATTTCATACCATTTCTAGTGGCATTTTTCGAAGTCTCTAGTGGTGTTTTTCAAAGTTTGCAAAAATTGCAGTGGCATTTTTCAAAGTCTGGAAATTGCAGTGGCATTTTTATGAATCACCATAATTGGAGTGGCATTTATCTAATTAACCAAAAAAATTAATATCTGGGCTGGATATCTGGCCTGGGCTAGACGGGCCACAGCCCGCCCAGTTAATACCTACAGGGATGTTTTCGTTGTTGTTCAGAGGAGAAAAAATAATATCTGGGCTAAACATCAAAAAACTCTGCAGTGCTCACACCTCAAAAGCACAAATACTGCTCAAGCTGCTTGGTCCCAACTGTCGGCCGCTTCTTGTGCAATTCTCTCGTTTATTGACTACTACATAAGTTGACAATGGTGCGGGACCGTGATGTCAGGAAACTAGGAGGAAGAAAAATAAATTATAGTTATATATATAATAAGGAGGCACTTGCGTACGTGAGGCTATGGACCTGGTGGGTCCCCATTGTCATCCTCTCCAAGTAAAGTCATCTCCTCGCCCGCGCGCTCTTTCCGCCCGAAACAGTCAGCGCCGCCTGCCCCTCTTCTTGGTGCAGGCAATTGCTCCACCTTCAAACGACACAAGTGCCGTCCGTCCATCCATCTGCCGCCCACATTAATGATACGCAGTTGCCGAGGCGGCTACTCCAGCGCCACACGTCCGCCCCTCCGCCCGCCCACCATTGCTATATAAACTGCTGCGCCGGCCATAGCCGCAGTCATCCGCATCCGTTCCCTTTCTCCTGTCCACACCACTACTGCCCACCATGGCTTCCTCGCGCTCTAGCGCTCTTTGGGACGGGCGGACGACGGACCACAAGGAGATGGCAGCCATTGCTGCCGACCGGCTGGCCGGCAGGCAGCCGGAGGACGACGACTTCCCAATGGAGAACATGGTAGTCGATGATCCGGCGCCAACCCCCTCCTCCGCGCCATCCTCGCCGGTGCATTGCACCATGACCATCGGTGAGGCCCGTGCCCAATATATGGACAGTGTGAGGCAGATGCGTCAGGAGCAGTTCCGGGAGGCGCAGGCCGACGCCGCCTACAACCACCATCTCCTCCAGGAGCACCTGCAGGCGGAGGAGCAGATCGCCGCCGAGCGGGCGGAGCAGGAGGCGCTGCTCGACTCGTACCGCTCCGCCCGCAAGGGCCGCCTCGAGCGCCGGCGGTACCGCATGCGGGTGGCGAAGGCTGCGGCCGCCTACAAAGAGGCTAGCAAAGAGGGCGATGAAGCGGGCGACGCGCTGTTTGGCGAGACCGAGGACGAGGCAGAGGACAATACCGGCTTCGACGAGTCCCCGCTTCGCTGGCGTCGATGAGGCCCTGCTCCGCCGAGGCCCCGCGGCGCCAACAACGAGGCAGAGGACACCGTCGGCTCCGCCGAGCCCCTGCCCCGCCAACAACGAGGCAGAGGACATCGTCGGCTCAGCCGAGGCCCCACCCTGCCGGCAACGCAGGGGAGGATTTCCACCACTCCGCTGAGGCGCTGCCCGCCGGCAATGAGATAGAGGACATCGCCGGCTCCGTCGAGGCCCCGCCCCGCTGCCAACGAGGCCGCGCCACACAGAAAACGAGGAAGAGTAGAATACGGTAGGTCGCCGCCGCTCGGGTCCAAGTGAGGCCACCGCTGCTACCCTCCGGTTGAAGTCAAGCTAGGCGGGTTGACCATTGATGGCCGGTTAGCTTCTTGGCGGCGACGTGGAGTCAGAGAGCTGCGCTGGAGAAGAACGCTGCTTCTACTTAACTGCTGGTGCAGTTGGCTGACTGACACGTGGGCCCTACAGGCCACATGTCAGTTACGCAACTGCACCTGCAGTTAAGTCACTGAAGCTTCTGTTCGGCTCAGCGGGACACAGGTGGGTAGCTTCGGTTAATTAATTATACCTCCAGCGCACCCCTTTTTAGTTGAAGAATGTATGAAATGTAATGAAATCCGGCATGTTTATATGAAATCTGACCGTGTATGAATGAATTTATTTCGATTAGTTCGAATTCCTGTATCACTGGCATTGGATGAACATGCAAAACAATACGTACTAGCATTATTCCCAGGGTGATCACCTCGTTTGCAGCAGTTTCACATGTACTCCCTACGGTCCTTTCTAGTCTGCATACAAGTTTTGTCTGCAGTCAAAGTATCTCTACTTTGACCAATCTTATACAAAAAAGTATGCACTTTCACAATGTGCGAAGTAAAAAGGAACAGAAGGAGTACAAAGAAATTGATCAGCTTTTTAGCGTTTCTGTACATTGCAATCAAACACACAGGCCTGGCAATTCATAGAGAACATTCAAAACAATCAATGATTATGCATCTCAGCGACTCACATGTCAGAGGCAATATTTACTTCACAACTAAAGAATAAAGAAAAAAATTGATCGACGCTACTGACAGCAAAGGGTGTCCCATTCGAAAATATCAAACGCATGTCTTGCTAAAATCAATGAGCAAAATTTGACAAGGTTGTCCCATTCCAAAATATCAAATGCCTACGATTGTGGAATGGGCAGGGTTTGCCATCAGTTCGGACATTGACATGGCACCTCGCGCTAAATAAACCAGCTGTTCTTTTTGTGCAGTTCCACCAAAATCAACCAAATTCGCGCGTAGCTTGTATGATTTCGCCCTTATATGTTGCAACGCCTTGAACTTATCGGCACCTCCTTTATTGTGGTGAAATGAATGATTCAATGTATTCATGAACATTTTGTGCAGTTCCCATTAAAATGTAGCTGAGCACCCCTGTTTGCACAAATACAAAAAAGTGATTAGTATAAAGCAAACAGTACTATGAATTGACAGTTTCAATAGGCACATACATGGTCCATGTAGAGCACACTTTTAGAAAAATGGAACTCACCAGAAAGAATCCTAGAACAACATTGTACTCGCGCATCACAGCAAAAAAATGGAGATTTGTCAGTCCTTCTGAGCTGAAGTTAGTTTGGTCTTGTGGGGAGTAATGTAACCATCCTTCAACTGCTCCTTTTGATGAGAAGATAGACAGGGCTTCTTCATCCTGGCATAGTCTGAACTAGTCACTTCACGTACTCCATATTCTTCTTCAGAGGAAGATGATCCTGTTGTGCAAAGACAAGAGGACTACTAAATGCTAGCATCCCCGTTTGCTTGAAAAAAAGGAAAGGAAATATTTAAAACAGCATAGATGAAGCACTTCTCAAGGACAATACCACTTTTTCATGACAGTATCTAAACAGTAGCACAACACCAATAGAGATGACAAAGCTCAATCATATGGATGAAATCAGTGGGCGAGTACCAACCTTTGTCAGGAGGCTTATTGTGTAGAGCATACAGATGAAGCACTTCTCCGGAACCATCTGTAGCTATCTACGGTGGTGGCCATGCTTACAATATACTTCTCGATTAGTTTAATGTTTCCAACATCTTCTTGTGTAGTTCCACTAAAATATATGGTATCTTCAAAGAAGATCCCTGTTTGCACAAGTAGAGATAATTACATATTACATTAAGAGTGGCATCAAATCGGTGGCAAAACAATTGCTCGTTCCAGCCACAGCAATAAATTAAGATGCAAAACTATATCATTACTTGTGTCATCACAGTTCCAGTGCTTCATTACAGCACCGGGAGTTGACTTTTGTTTTTCTTCCGCTTGTTCTTCCCCTTCATCACTTGGTTCAATAACAGACAAGCTTCGCCTTCAATGTAAGATTTGGCATGTCAATTAGGGAGCACAAGTATAGTACTAAACTTAATTTTCTGATGAAAGTGGCAAAATATAGGCCAGCAGTTGTGAAATATCCTTATCTTACCTCAATGGGATATTACGGTGCACATACAAATTGGAAGTCTTGTCTCCGTTTGTGCAGTTCACTAAAATCAAGCAACATTATCGTACAAGTAGCACAACATATGAAAGCACACTGCAGAATCATGTGAAAGAAGGCTAGTACTGACCTCTCATGATGCGGAATTCAAACAACTCACAAGAAGAAGATCTGAACCAAATTTGCCTTAACGGATAGGAAGTAAGATCTCCTCTTGTGCAGTTCCACTAAGATCAAGCAATCAAGCAATGTTGTCGGTGTGACATTTTGGTTGAACTGCACAAAACACTCTTAAAACAAAAGTGTTTTGTGCAGTGCAACAAAAGGTTACAATGGCAATGAGGTGAAGTAGATAACCCTGTTTACACAGAGGTGCAAAGGAAACAATTAGTGGTCAATAATGGGGGATGACACAAAAGCCAACAAAAAGAAGCATCTACCTTATCTAAATGGGAAAGAAAGCAAGACAATAGCATTTCTCAAACGGTGGCATTGATTAATATTAACATAGAGATTATATTAACAATAAAATTCGTTAAACATGTAATTTGCTTTTAACTGTGGCATTGCATCAATTTTCCAGCGGCATTATTAGAGGGTGTTTGTTTACAGGGACATTTTGGTGTAGGGACTAAAAAAACTCCGTGTCAGTCCCATCTAAACCAAACAGGAGGGACTTGTAGGGACTAAAGTGGGCATTTGGGACTAAAGAAAGAAGACCCCGAGGGAGTCTTTTTGGGACGTTTTCCAACAGTTTCCCCTGCCACGCATCGCACCTTGTCTCTATTAGTTCATTACTAGGGGTAACATGGTCTTTTAGCATGTCATTTAATAACCTCTAGTCCATGTTTAGTCCTTGGAACCAAGCAGGTAGGGACTAGGGAGTTTTTAACCAAACAGGGCCTTAGATTAACAACAGCTAATGAGTTGCACGGGACAGTGGACGCACCAGCACCATGTGCATCTACCGATGTACTATGGTCATGCACAGTCTATTGCAACAAAGAACAAACAACCAAGGAGCATATTTGTGTTGGTCCCAGTTTTGTTATCTTTAGACACCTTTCCCTATGTGAGTGCAGCAAATCTAGTCCTGCTCAAACTCTACAGCCTTGTCCCTTCCTTTCCTTTTTGAACTAGTACTTTCGCCCCTTCCTTTCCTCTTTGAACCATGTCCTAGATTTATGCGATACAACTTTCCCCGCTACTTTCCCCCATTCCTTTCCTCTTTGAACCACGTCCTAGATTCATGCTATACAACTTTCCCCCTTCATTTCTTCTTTGAACCACGTCCTAGATTCATGCTATATACAACTTTTCCCACTACTTTCCCCCACTCCTTTCCTCTTTGAACCATGTCCTAGATTCATGGTATACATGCAGCTAGAGCAATGCATGTGGAGTAAGTAAATTATATCTTAAGGTTCTTGGGGCGTGGTTTGGTGGGCGACGGGACGACGGCGAAGAAGAAGGGGTCGGAGGCCCTCCCGCGCCGCCGCTGGGTGGAAAGTGAGCAGCTACGCTGGTAGTCCCTTGCCGACGGCGACAATGTTAAGCCTCCTTCCCTTCCTGGTGGATGGATCCTGCCGGCTCTTTGAGCAGCAGTGAGGGGAGAGAGAGGCCAACGAAGTCTTGTTTAGATCTGGAGAGGGCGAGAGAGTTTGAAGAGAGCAACTACAAGCGCTGAGGCTCCAGCGGGAGAGGGCGAGAGAGTGTGAAGAGAGCAACTACAAGCGCTGAGGCTCCAGGGTGTATATATATACTGGAGAGAGAGTGTGAAGCGTGCAAACCCTAGAAAACATTTTGACCAGTCAAAGAATCCTCCTGGCATAAATTATGCTCAAGTGTAGTTATCGAACCCGAGACCTCAAGTTTGATGAGCGAACAGGCTAACCAGCTACACAACCCTCCCGTTATGTTCAACAAGAGGGAAATAACCTTTTATATATTCCTGCATTCGTGTGACAAGCATGCCGTGTTTTTTTGTGTGTGTGGGAGTCATTGGGATTTCAATCATAATCGTGTCATGTGGCTTTGGTGGTAAGACTATCCACAGTGGTGCAGAAATAATGCAGCCTTAGTCACCTTACCTCTCTCCACGTAGTACGTTGGGTCCCACCAGTCAGAGGGTGAAACAAAAAAATTAATAAGAAAAATTAAAAGCGCTAGCGGTGTATCTTACCTCACACATCTTGTTACTGCTCGGGAACACTGTCCAATTGATCCCTCTGTTCGCTCACGTACTATTTTAAGTGAATCCTTATTATAACATGCACACAAATTGTGAGCACTTGTATTCGACTTAAGTCGGTGTGCCACCGTATCTTGTATACTTACTACTCCCTCCGTCTAGGTGTAATAAGTCACGTTAGAAGGTGCAACTGGACCAAGGTGCGTGCGTGTGCGTGCGTGCGTGCGTGCGTGTGTGTGTGTGTGTGTGTGTGCTTAACAGCATGTGTGTGTTAGAGAGAGCGACATATCGACCTACTCCTACAGAGAGATGTTGTGTAGTGTACGATTTTAGCCGCGAGAGTCGGTGCATCCTCTCGTTTCCGGGCGTGTTCGGTAGGGACATGCGGACAGCTGCCACGCCCGCTCCTGACCAGCCTGGCCCACCCAAAGCCCCTCCATCGCCCGCGCGCGCTTCCCGCCCGAAACGGTCAGCGCCGCTCCAAAGAATCGATGCCGCATTCATGCTCGGGCAGAGCGGACGCAACCTCTCACTGGCGCAAGAGTGATGGTTGCTTCGTCCGTCCAACTTACTGCTGGGTCTATGTGATTTGACAGCTCATTGGTCTTTATTACTGAGGTGGTAGGACAGTTGGATGTCCCACGCTTTCGGCGAAAGGAGGTACTACTACTAGATTACAATTTTCTCCATTCTTACAGCAAAGGCGTGCAAGAGCAGTGAAAACACATAGGCTCAGTGATTACATGGCCCACCTCACACTATCACCGTGCGACACCTAACTCTTTACATAGTACTCCCTCCGTTCCTAAATATTACTAGATGAGTCCCCGCGCGTTGCCGCGGAACAACGATATGTCTCTCTGCGCAAAATTATCGATTTCATAGAACTAAAAAAACTCTATAACCGCATGACAAATGTGGTAGCCAAACTAAATAAACTCCCATCATCATTTATATCATCCCACGTAAGGAAAAAAGATCAGCCAACTCCTATTGCATAATGGGATTATATTTTTCTTTCTGACATGTTAATGGGACTTAAAAGCTCACTTACATGCATGCTACCGGTGCATGCTTGCATGCAGACATGTTGATGCGATTTAAAACCCACTCACATGCATGTGCCACAGTATTTCTGCATGCTTGCATGTGGCTTAGTGCGGAGCCTCTCAACGTCTAGATCAGACGACTATTATGGACTGGTTTACTTCATCTAACAGCTGCATCAATTTTGATGATGTGGCTCAAGGAGAGGATAGAGAATTCCTAGTTGTGGGGGCTAGCTATTACTAGTAGATAAGTCTTTGTAGAGATTCCACTACATACGAAACAAAATGAATGAATCTACACTTAAAATGCATCTATATACATCCGCATGTGGTTCATGGTGAGATCTCCACAAAGACTTATATTTAAGAATGGAGGAAGTACTAGTATAGTACGTACTGTAATTTATCAGCGAGATGAATTTGTACAGTCTATGAAGCTTCCAACTTATGTTACATGTATCTTGCGTCCAAGGTTGCCCGTTGCAACATTTCATCAAATACAAAGGAGACTAACATGCATGCTATTGCATCTCAATGGTTGACAGATCATAGCAAATATGTACTCCCTCCGTTCCAAAATAAGTGTCTCAACTTGGCGCAAACTTTAGTACAAAGTTGTACTACTACTAAAGTTGACACTTATTTTGGAATAGAGACAGCTAAAGAAAAAACGATCCATGCAGTCCCTAGCCCTTGAACCGTAAACCCTAACCAGGCTTTAATTTGCTGGCAACGTGGCGCTTCCTAAGAAATGAAGTTTGCAACCTTTTGACCATCGGATCATTTTGTGCAGTTTCACCAAAATCGAGATGAGCATTCCTGTGGCAAAGAAATTGAAGAAGCGTGATTAGGATAAGATTACTGGGACTAGTTGATGAGACATAAACTCATCACAAATACAGTACGTAGAAGCCAGTAGAGGTATGTGCGGGGCAAAGAAGTAGAGAAATATCCACAGGGAGTGATGTGGGCAGCTGGAGCAGTGGTGCAAGCCGGCTGTAAAGGGAGTTGTACCTGAGGGACGTAGCTCAACCTTGAGGAGGGCGGCGGGAGGCGGCAACTGCCCACGTCAGGGCAGTGAGCAAGGGACGAAGGCAGCCTCACCGGCTTTGTGAGAGAGAACGGCGGGGACCCCTGATCGGGACGTACCGACAGTGGGTTTTCGCCATCGGCGACGGCCACCACATCTACACTAAGCATCCACCCCTTCCCCAAGCGGACGTGATCCGCCGGGATGTTAGAGATGTGGCCACAGTCATTTTGTGCGAGAGAGTGTGAAGAGAGCAACCCCAGCAAGCAACCGTGTAGGCTGGCCCGTCCTGATTATGTATATAGTGGAGCGGTTTCCTTTTCTCTCCATATGAACCTATCATATTGCGTACGTGCCACTGAAGAAAAAAACTTTATTTATAAATGACGCGGCACCTACTACTCGTTCTCCTATAACCTTGCGCTTGGCATCTCCAAAATACTATTAACCTTGCGATTGGCTCTTCGCCTCTTCGGGAAGTCGAGCAATAATGGTAGTGCAGTATATATCATTCTGGCTATATGAGACTGAATGAATTGCTGCACGTCCACCACGTGGGCGAGGGTCGAGGGGCGAGGGAGAGTGCTACATACGGAGAAAAATGAGTGAATCTACACTCTAAAATACGTCTATATACATTAGTGTTTGGAGTATGTACTAGTAGATCATATTGAAATCTACTAAAGGACATATATATTCCAAACAATATGATATAATCTCTATAACCAAGGTAGTAGGGACGAGGAGTAAATGGAGGGAGTAGTAAAATTTTCTCCTCGTCCTGCGAGCCACCGCGCGCATGGGCGAGGGAGCGGGCGTAAGGCGGAGCAAGCTTCACCTCATCCTGCAAGCCACCACGCCCGTGGGCGGGGGAGACGGCGTACTAAGCAAGCTTCTCCTTGTTCTGCGAGTTGACGGGACACATCAAAGGTACTCCAGTGTATAGAGCCTTGCCTCTAAGGTAGGCCCCACATGGTTTGCCTCTTTTTTAACATAACACGTCAAGTCGCAATTTGTTTGTTCACCCGTGGTAGACGATCCTCCCTCCACCAAGTGGACAACCAGTACACGTGCCAAATTACCATGTGGGCTGCCTTTTTCGTACAGAAATGAGCTCCATCGTGTACCCGCGCGGGTGTGGTTGGGAAAGAGACGGGAGTACGTGCGCCATGCATGCACCTCTTCTCTTCGTGCACGTCCCCCACCTACGTGGGTGTGTGTGAGAGATACAAACCGCGTTCGTGAGTGTTTTTTGTTTTGGGGTGGGGGGTTGATTTCGTGAATTATTTGTGGGAATATGTGTCGATGACATCTCAAACAAATTTTTGCATGCAATGTGTGTGAAATGGAGGCTTATCCATATCATACATAGAGGGTCGGGCAATCCACGAGAAGAGAGGGAGGGGTCATAGCTATCGATAGAGTCGAAGAGAGGATCAAGTGGGTGGGTGCGAGATCGATGAAGAGAGCCATCGAAATTGTGTGTGTGTGCAAGTCAAAGATATAGGGTGACTGGCCTACCGGAACGTTAGAGGGCACATGTCAAGTTTGTGTGTGGCAGGGAGACATGACTAGAGCGCTCGATGTATCGGTGTGTGTGGGGGGAGGGGGTGGGGGAGGGGTAGGCAGAGGCCTAACTATAGAGGTAGAACGACTCGTATATGTGTTGAGAAGGAGAGACCCAGCTATGTCTTGAGGGAGATCGGTCGACATCCATACATAACTGAAAGACGGGAAATATGATGGGACAGAGAGAGAGAGGAGAGAGAGGGAGGGAGAGGGAGGGAGAGGGGTAGAGTGCTGGATGGGTGATGGAGTTGCTTCTCGAAGATGGTGGGAGAGGCCTACTAGACAAACTGAGGGTGGAACTGCAATGTTATCAATAAGAGTGGGGATGTGTTTCTGTGTGTGCCTGTGCGTGATAGATCTGTCGGGACGCATCCATGGATGATGAAGGGGAACCATGTGTTTGGTAAGCAAACCTAACTAGATCGGTAGATCAATTGTTGTTTGTCGGAGGAAGGGAGAGACACAACTAATGAGGTAGATCGATTGATGTGTGGGTAAAAACGAGTTATAAGGACCTAGCTAGCTATATGTATAGCGAGAGATCGGTTGGTGTACATCCATTTGTTAGAGGCAAATAAGGCCCAGCGAGACGGATAGACAGAGAGAATGGAGCTAGGAGGTGGTGCGAGAGGCCCAATGTCGGTGTCAAAACCGGCGGATCTCGGGTAGGGGGTCCCAAACTGTGCGTCTAGGCCGGATGGTAACAGGAGATGAGGGACACGAAGTTTACCCAGGTTCGGGCCCTCTCGATGGAGGTAAAACCCTACTCCTGCTTGATTAATATTGATGATATGGGTAGTACAAGAGTGGATCTACCACGAGATCAAGGAGGCTAAACCCTAGAAGCTAGCCTATGGTATGGCTGTTGTATGATGAAGTTGTCCTACGGACTAGAACCCTCCGGTTTATATAGACACTGGATAGGTTTAGGGTTACACAAAGTCGGTTATAATGGTAGGAGATCTTGAATATCCGCATCGCCAAGCTTGCCTTCCACACCAAGGAAAGTCCCTTCCGGACACGGGACGAAGTCTTCAATCTTGTATCTTCATAGTCCTGGAGTCCGACTGAAGGTATAGTTCGGCTATCCGAACACCCCCTAATCCAGGACTCCCTCAGTAGCCCCCGAACCAGGCTTCAATGACGACGAGTCCGGCGCACAGATTGTCTTCGGCATTGCAAGGCGGGTTCTTCTCCAAATTCTATGTACCTGTAGGAATAATGTCCGATTTTTGTAATGTAGCGCTCCTCGGCTTCCACGCCCAATAATGGCCGTCTTCCACGTGTCAAACGAATGCGAAAAGCTGGGGTGTTTTTTACATCCACACCCCTAGCCGCATAAACGAGCCACCTATTTAACGGGATGGGGATTCAGATCCAAACCACATCTTCTCCTCTCCGGGAGTAATCATCAGAGCGCCTCCAGCAAAGGTCCATTCCAACATGGCCAGCCATCGCAGCTCCTCCTCTCGCCCTTCCAGTCCTAAACCTGGAGAATGGGAGAATTGCTCCATCCCGCACAGCGAGTTAGTGTCGCTTCAGGCCAAGGGATTTCTCCCTCAGGCTTATATGGTCCCGGTCCAAGCCGGACTCGCCACCTACAATGGCGGAAAGCAAGCGGAGAGCACCCCCAATCCCTCTAAAGGAGAGCGGGTGTGCCTCGTCCCTTATCTAATAAGGGGACTGGGATTTCCAATTCATCCATTTCTCCGTGGGCTTCTGGAGTTCTACGGCCTCCAGCTGCAAAGTCTCACGCCCGCCTCTATATTACATATCGCAGGCTTCGTCGCTCTTTGCAAGCTATCTTTGGGTGTTGAGGCTCATTTCGCGTTGTGGAAGAGGATATTCTTCCTGGTGCCCCGTTCTCGAGAGGGGTCTATATATCAAGTGGGCGGAGCCAAAGTGTGGCGCATCGCCGGGACCGGATACCTATCCGGGACCCCAAAGAAGGCGTCTGAGGACTGGCCTTCGGAATGGTTTTATATAGATGATGTCCCGCTACCAGACCCTGTCCGGGTCGGTCTCGCCGAGTTCAACCATGCTCCATTAAAGAAACGCTTGAGCTGGCGTCCGCGGAGCTCTCAGAGAGAAAACGATAGAGACGTCCTTTACCTGATGGGCCGGATAAGACTATTGGCTCATTCCGGACCAACCATGATTGGAGTCATGGCCGCATGCATCATGCGGGGGTGCAGCCGCTTCAATATAGAAGCCACCCCATGTGGGATTTTAACGGGGAGGATGACGCCACCCGTTACGGTCGTAAGGGGCCAGCCTCAGCTGCCGCTCTAGTACAGATCTTATCCTCTTTGTACAAGGGAGAAGAGGAGGATTTCCGTCGCGCCAACCCGCAGGGCGGATTCACCATGTACAACCCTCCAAGTTGGGTGAGTGGGCAATTGTGCTTGCCCGTTCGTTTTATATTCCCATGATTACATATATAGTCTAACGACTTCAACGCAGGAACTGCGTCAGGAGGTGAAGGATATAAACAGCCGTCCTCCACAGCCCGAGGATCCAGAACGTCCCCTCGATCCGGACTCCGAAGAGGATCCGGACATATCGGTGGAGCTTATCGACGGGGTGTTCCATCAGCTAAGCAAGGACAATACCTTGGTGGCCATTACGGCTGATTACCCAAGGTTGATCCCGGCCTCCCAGGTGAGAGAGACCGGAGCCGCATTCCATTGAGAAGGATTCCATTCTCACGTTTTCCAGTCTTTCTGACGACGACCATATTTTGCAGGGGAGATTTCCGAGGCGGGAGGCTGCACCTGCGGCGGCTAGCCAACGAGGGGCCGCAGGGCCCCGTGGGGTAAAAAGGAATGTGGTCCAGACTGAGATGCCGGCGCAAGGGTATAGCGCACCCTCTTTTTCCCTGATGTTATTTCTTCAGGGCATAGTAACGTTCGTGCTATCTTCAGGACGAAGAGATCTCGCTGGACTACATCCGGAGAGGTTGCCAATCGCGCCTCCACCAGGCAGGCTCCAATGCCTGGTCTGGGAGCGGAGGCAAGCACAAGGAATGCACGAGACGCTCCTCCGACAGAGGATGCGGACAGGCTGTCCGCCACAAATTCTGAGGTGGAGAGTGCCATGAACCACAGGCGTCGCCGGACAATTCTTCGCGACGCTTGTTTCTCCCAAGAGGCATTTGATGCCTTCAATTCGGGAGATGCGTACCTTCATGCTGCTCAAAATGGTTTAGCCAGAGCCACGGAGAAGTATGTAAAATACATACGGGTAAGAAAATTTTGGTGAAATATATATATATATATATATATATATATATATATATATATATATATATATATATATATATATATATATATATATATATATATATATATATACCAGTAGCCCCCGAGACTTGAAACAGTTAGAGTAACTGGTTTAAGGATCATTTGGTATGCAGGTTCTTACAAAGAAGAATACCGTACTATCCCGGAGCTGGAAGAGTGCAAGGCCCAACTGGAGGCCGCACTAGCCGCGGCAACGGAGCCCAAAGAGACCCCCTCTGGTAAGATACACTTCGAAAGATTAGTATTTTGCGGCGTGTGTGCAAATCTGACAAATCATATTGCAGATGGCGCCGGACACGATCCGGAGAGACAACAACTCTTACGCCGGCTAAAGGCCGGTGAGAGTACGCTGACAAAGGTGAGGCGAGAGAAGAATGATCTTCAGGATGCCAACACCAAGCTGGACATTGAACTTAAAGATGTTCATGGCCAGCTATCGGACTCCACTAAGGAGAACCAGCGGCTTCGACGCGGCATATTTAGTAAGTGCTTAAGCGAATCTTTTTGAAAAAAAGAGTTCGGCGAGGAAGTTGACTAACAGAGTAATTTCTGTAGGTATGCTAACAGGTCGTCCTGCAGAGGAGATGCCCGGTTCTACGGGTGACCTTCTCCCGAGCTCTCGCAACTGCAAGAGAAAGTTCAGCAGGCAATGCGAGGCGTTGCCCAGGCCTTATGGCCTTCCTACTCCGTGCCCGAGGGCCTTGGAGAGCTTGCGGAGAAGCTTAAGGGAGCTCGGCGGCACTTCCGGTTGTGGAAGATATCGGCCTGCCGACAAGGCGCTAGGGAGGCCTGGGCCATGGTGAAGACCCGGTTTACAAGGTCTGACCCAAATCACATGGCCGAAGTTGAACCTGTGGGGCCTGATGGGAAGGAGATCCCTGTGAGCTTAGTGTACGACCAAGTAGAATTGGCCGCAAAGTATTCCCAACAGGACTGTAAATTAGATAGCCTGTTAGATGGTATAGAAGAGGAATACAATCAGCCAGAGTGACTATGTGATTGTTAATTGACATATGTAATGCCTTCTAGCCGGATTGTAGATCGTTTGTCATTGCTGACCTTTTCGCTTCTACCTCGGGACCTGACGGTCCGGAGTGTGTCCGAATACCCTACCAGTTATGTAAGAACCGGAGTATGCATGGAGACCAGGCGTAGGGGTCATTAGTGCTTTATCAGACAAGTGCCCAACTAGTTATGTTATATTACATGGGTAGTAAGAAACATCTTCCAGAGAGAATAGTTCCGTTAGGGGTTCCTTTCTCTGGGAGGCATGCCCTAAAGTGCATGTCCGGACTGCAAATGCAGTAAAAAAGGTCGTCTTTTAGTTCACCGACCGAATATTCCCTTAAGAACGCTAGCTTTCGGCTTCACCCAGTCTGAGGTACACATCCGGCTAATCCGGCAGTAACAATCGCAGAGGTGCTCCCTTTACCGCCTAGTCGAACAATCGAGAACGTAGGGGTAAGCACAGGAGCCAGGCAACCCAGCTTGGCCAAAACTTAAGTCATATCGATGCATATAATGGTGAAGAAAAAGGTACATGCGTAAGTTTGACGCATGTGTTGGGCGTGAAGCCCATATAAATAAGCTTCTGTTAAAGAAGCCCCCAGGTTTAATGAGCGCGGGTAGCGCGTCACTTGATGAGCCTTTGAGGGCTATAATAGAAAAGAGGGGAAGGAGAGAAATGTAAGATAGAAAATATAAAAAATGGACAGAGGAAGGAGACGAACACAGAGTCCGGCGCTAGGCATAGAATCTTCGGAGGCGGGCGGCGTTCCATGGGTTCGGCTCGAGTCGGTTGTCCGACGCATCTCGCAGGCGGTACGCTCCACCAGTCAGGACTTGGTCGATTATGAATGGACCTTCCCACTTGGGCTTGAGTTTTTCCTTTTTCTTATCCGGCAGGCGTAGAACTAGTTTGCCAACTTTGTAATTTTTGGCACGTACTTCTCTGCTTTGATATCTTCGAGCCTGCTGTTGATAAAACGCGGAACGGGCTTTTGCCACGTCACGCCCCTCCTCCAAGGCGTCCAAGTTGTCCTGCCGATCGAGCTCGGCTTATCTTTCTTCGTACATGCGCACTCGAGGTGAGTCATGAATTAAGTCGAAGGGCAGAACTGCCTCTGCGCCGTACACCATAAAGAATGGTGTGTATCCGGTGGTGCGATTCGGCGTGGTCCGTAGCCCCCAGAGTACGGAGTCGAGCTCCTCGACCCAGTGCGTGTTAGATTCCTTGAGGGACTGCACTAGTCTGGGTTTAATACCGCTCATGATAAGACCATCTGCACGTTCGACCTGGCCATTAGTTTGTGGGTGATAGACGGAAGCATAATCGAGCTTGATGCCCATGTTTTTGCACCAGAGTTTCACCTCGTCGGAGGTAAAGTTTGTGCCGTTATCAGTGATGATGCTGTGGGGGACGCCTTAACGGTGTACAACCCCGGATATGAAGTCTATCACAGGTCCGGATTCGGCCGTCTTAATAGGCTTGGCTTCTATCCATTTGGTGAATTATCCACCATGACCAGTAAGTATTTTTTCTTGTGGGTTCCGCCTTTAAGGGGTCCAACCATGTCAAGCCCCCAGACCGTGAAAGGCCAGGTGATGGGGATAGTTTGGAGGGCGGTGGGTGGCATATGGCTTTGATTTGCAAAAAGCTGGCAACCGACGCATCGTTGGACCAAATCCTGAGCGTCTGCTCGGGCCGTCGGCCAGAAAAAGCCCGTACGGAAAGCCTTGCTTACAAGGGACCGAGCTGCAGCGTGGTGGCCACCGAGTCCGGCATGAATTTCAGCCAGCAAGTTCCGCCCTTCCTCTTCGGAGATGCACCTTTGAAGGACTCCGGTAGTGCTTTTCTTATAAAGCTCTCCCTCGTGGACTTTATAGGCTTTAGATCGCCGCACGATGCAGCGTGCCTCATTTTGGTCCGCTGGGAGTTCCTGCCTAGTAAGGTAGGCTAGGAACGGTTCTGTCCACGGGGCGATGACCGCCATTATTA
Organism: Aegilops umbellulata; assembly: GCA_032464435.1. NCBI lineage: Eukaryota > Viridiplantae > Streptophyta > Magnoliopsida > Poales > Poaceae > Aegilops > Aegilops umbellulata. Next base: position 318,483,015 of record CP136054.1, read on the forward strand.
CGTGTGCTGAAGGTGTAATTTCGGTGGCAGAGCCTCCAATTATGTCAGATTGTTCAGCGTCGAGTGGTGCGGTTAGGTCCGGGCTGTTATCTGCGGGTTCCCCCTCCCATGCTACGGATGACTTGAACAGTCTTTCTAAAAAGATGTTGGGGGGGGACTGCATCGCGTTTTGCTCCAATGCGTGCCAGGACATTCGCTGCCTGATTGTTTTCTCGGGCTATATGGTGAAACTCCAACCCTTCGAACCGAGCTGACATTTTTAGGATGGCGTTGCGTTAAGCTGCCATTTTTGGATCCTTGGCGTCGAAGTCTCCGTTTATTTGTGATATCGTGAGGTTCGAGTCCCCGCGTACCTTTAGGCGTTGAATGCCCATGGATACTACCATCCGGAGACCATGTAGGAGGGCCTCAAATTCGGCTGCATTGTTGGAGTCCGTGTACATGATCTGGAGCACATATTGAACTATGTCTCCTGTGGGGGACGTCAAGACGACTGTCGGTGTCAAAACCGGCGGATCTCGGGTAGGGGGTCCCGAACTGTGCGTCAAGGTCGGATGGTAACAGGAGACAAGGGACACGATGTTTTTACCCAGGTTCGGGCCCTCTCGATGGAGGTAATACCCTACTCCTGCTTGATTAATATTGATGATATGGGTAGTACAAGAGTAGATCTACCACGAGATCAAGGAGGCTAAACCCTAGAAGCTAGCCTATGGTATGATTGTTGTGTATGGAGTTGATTGTCCTACGGACTACAACCCTCCGGTTTATATAGACACCGGATAGGGTTAGGGTTACACAGAGTTGGTTACAATGGTAGGAGATCTTGAATATCCGCATCGCCAAGCTTGCCTTCCACGCCAAGGAAAGTTCCATCTGGACACGGGACGAAGTCTTCAATCTTGTATCTTCATAGTCCAGGAGTCCGGCGAAGGTACAGTCTGGCTACCCGAACACCCCCTAATCCAGGACTCCCTCAATAGCCCCTGAACCAGGCTTCAATGACGATGAGTCCGGCGCGCAGATTGTCTTCGGCATTGCAAGGCGGGTTCCTCCTCCAAGTCCTTCATAAAAGATTGTAAATACTAAGGATAGTGTCCGGCTCTGCAAAATAAACTTCCACATATTGCCATAGAGAGAATAATAGTAACACAAATCAAATCTGCTGACGTATTCCGTAGTGCGTCATCACACTACGGCCAAGTCCTTTACGAATCGTTTTTTCTTTTCCACCTCAGCACGTTTTGCGAGGCGGTTTCCTTGGCACGTCTTGTCAAAGCAGAGATCGTGTGCCCCTTTTTATGGGATTCTCATCAATACGGACGTGGGTAACCCCATCGTGCCCGTTAGCACGTTTCCTCGATCTAAGGCGAGTCCCAAACGGTTTACGGGGAGGGCTCTTGGTATTCGACCTCTTATAAAGAGACCAAGGCCTTACTTCTTTTTTTCAATCTCAAGCAATTTCGCCCGTCGCTTCGAGTTCCAACACCCTAGGCTCCAGATTCCAGGCGCTTCGGACCTTCGACAATGTCCGTTTCTGACCTTCAAGGCCGATGGACGCCCTCCTCCGTCACGGAGGAGGACGTACTAAAGTTGAGGGAGGCTAAGTTCCTGACCGGCGAAATTTCGCATAGGTTACCTGCTCAAGGGCAGGTCATTCCCAGTCCCCAGCCCGGTGAGAGCGTGGTGTTCATGTCTCACTTCCTTCGGGGGTTGGGCTTCCCAATGGATCCCTTTGTGAGGGGACTGTTGTTTTATTACGGGCTGGAATTCCATGACTTAGCTCCGGAGTCCATCCTCCATATCTCCTCGTTTATTGTCGTGTGTGAAGCGTTCCTCCGTGTTACCCCTCACTTCGGACTATGGCCCAAGACCTTCAAAGTGGAGCCGAAGATGATCGAGGGACGGCACGCAGAGTGCGGAGGCGCTGTTATATGCAAAAATGCTGATGCTCCATGGCCCGAGGGCTCTTTTCAAGAGGAGCTAGGCTTGTGGCAACGAGAGTGGTTTTATTTTACCGCTCCCCGGGGCTCCAAGTGGGTGGCGCCTCCTGCCTTTCGCTCGGGTCCCCCACCACGGCTAGCGTCATGGGTCAACAGAGGGTTGGATTGGGGTTTGCCCAAAGATGTGCCTTTGTTGCAGGGCCGGATTAAGGATCTCTTGGAAGGAGACCTCAGCCTAGTCAAGGTGACGCAGGTCATGTTGATTCGTCGAATATTGCCCGGCAAATGTTGCTCCATTCGCATGTGGGAGTTTAATCCAGAGGGACCGCGAGCTCTCCAGAATTTCATGGGCGCAACGCCCGTGGAGATGTATAAACTGTTCTTCGGATCACAAGAAGCGTGTCCGGATCTAACCGAGGACGCAGGCCTAAGGTGCAATCGCCCGGATACTCAAGTAAGTAACCTTGTGCCCGGACCTTCTATCCGTATAATTGTTGTAAACTTGCCCCTAGAAGAGTTGTCCTTTTAAGCAGGAGTGGATAGCGAGGGCAAAGCTGATCAGGTGTCCGGCCCCCCTTCCCGAAACCAGGCCGGATCCTGTGCTTGTCAGGATGTTGAAAATAATGCCTTTGGAGGGAAGTAAGGGGGAGGACAAGGAAACTATGGCCTCCTCGAAGGAGACTGTTCTGAAGGGAGGAGCCAACGATTCCTCTCCTAAGGGGAAGAAGAGGGCCGCCTCTGACGACCCGGAGACCATAGCCTCGAAGCAGGGGGAAAAATCCTTGTCAGAGGGTACGGCGCCGGGAAGTTCCTCGGCCGAACTACGCCCTCAAAGGGATCAGCCCTCAAGTGAGCCGTAAGTAGAGAAAGATTTTCCTTTTGAGGGATGAGAGAAATCCTTGATTTTATATCTGAGAAGATTAACCGAAGTTTTACCTTGTAGCTCGGACCTCAGCCCTTCCCAGCGGAGCTCACCTTCGGGGAACCTCCTTCCGGAGATGATGGAGAGCGGGATGCCTCCCCCTGCCGTGCCGCCTAGCGAGGCGGGCGACCCTGAGGTGTCGTAGCGGAGGGTTTCTCCGAGTCCGGCAGGGGCGGAAGATGGCTATGCGGCCCCCCGAGGTTCTCCGTGTCATGCCATCGAAAGAGGCCGTAGGACGAGTCCGACACCGTATGGTGCTCGGCCGGAGGAGTTAAAGATTCTGCTGGGGCGAGCTTCTATCTCGGAGGAACACCGTGCATTGATGGGCACGGTGATTGAAAGGATCTCATCCGCAGAGAGCGGATTGCATGAAGCCATCAAAAGTTTACTGACGGGTTTTGAGGTACATTAGATAATGTACACTTTTGTCAGTTGCGCATAAATAAGATGCACCCTGTGTAGATAGTAGCCCCTGAGACTCTGCGCGCGTCAAGAAATGACGGCACGCGGAGGATCATAATCCCAGGTCTAAGATGTCGCCTTTGAATGTAGGCGGCAGGTTGTCCGGAATCAAGCCGAACTAATGGTTCTGCCGAACTAAAGCGGCAACTGGACGTGGCAGATGCCGACATCGCGCTTGTCAACAAGTGGCTTGATGAGGCTCAATTTATGTAATTCCTCGCGCGACATTAGGTAAGAAGAGTTTTATGCCAGTATCTTACGATGTGTGTGCTTGACGCAGATGGTGCGGCCGCCGTGGAGAGTCTCAGGGCAGAACTCGCCTGAGCTAAAGAACAAGCCAGAGAAAGTGATGCGTCTGCCAAGAAAGCCCTTGAAGAGCTGAGAGCCGAACAGGCTGCTCATTGCCGAAGCAAGGAAGGAATGGCCGAGATGGCCGAAAAGTTAAAGAGCGTTGCGGACCATTGCAGACTTCTTGAAAAAGAAGACCGGGCGAACCAGACGGACCTAGAGAAGGCTGTTGCCGATGCCAAGGATGCGCGCTCTGCGATGAGAGCTGTGAAGGAGGAGCTGCGTCAGGCCGAACAGATTGCGGCTGCAAAGCCCTTTATGCTGCGAAGGAAATTTTGCAATCCGAAGTTTGCTCCGTTGGATCGGATGTGGAGTGTGGAGGATACCTATCTGGATTTGGCAGCGAGTGCTGCTGATGCGACCGAACACTTTCGAGATAAATAAGATCGCGAAGTGGAAAAGCTTTTCTGGTCGCAGTTTCACAGTCCAGAGCACCCCCTTGCGGTGGACGATCGTTTGGCTCAATGGGCCGAACTGAATAGGTTATCCGGACTTGCCATGAAGTACGTCATGGGTCATCTGTGGCCGGGGAGATCGGAGCCGAAGAGTTATTTCAGCTTAGTGCAGCAATTCCTTGACGCGTGCCTTGCATAAATACAATGAAGAGGTCAGCATGCATAGAGGGCGCAAGGATGGCTCTTGCCCGTGTCAAGACATACTGGGCAGAGATGGAGACCACCGTTGTTGCGTCCCGAGATTCGGACAAAAGCCGAGTGTCCTCCGAGCACTATTTTCAGGAAGCCCTTGAAGGCGCTCGTGTAATAGAGACGCAGTGCTCGAAAGATGCTATGTTATTATAGCATATGTAATGATAAAGTAATATTTTGATAAACTGTAGTGGCCTTTTTATACTTGTGCCTTCAAGTATTGGAACGCCTCCTGTGCGGCTGTTTTACGATATACAGAATCTGAAAGATGGCAGTCGTTGGCTTCAGCCCCCACGCACATAGTGCGGGGGTGCTTGCAGAAGACGCATTTTCACACTTAACCCAACGTCTTGGTCCTACAAAGGAGGTGATAGCGCAGCGGGCCAGGCAACCGGACTATAATGCTTTAACACTTTCACTTAGCCATAGGAGCTTGACAGTGGGACTATTTAGGTAGCCCCTTAGTGGCGACTGCGCTCGCCCGAGTTCGGGGCGCGTATGTGCCTGACCGAGAAGTGGCCCTTCGTTAAAGCGGAGGAATCCGATAGATTCCGATAGGTCATCGAGTGGCTGACCAGTCTCACGCTACATCATGACAGTCAGTTTTCGGCTTTCTCTACTGAGGTGCTCGCCCGGCCGAACCGGGGCACAATCGCAGTAGTTCTCCTGGTGCTACCTTAGCCGATAGAGCGGAACGTAAGGTAGCCGAACTCAGGAGCCGGGCAACCCAACATTTGACCAAAGACATGATTCGGAGCCGATGCATATAATGCCAAAACTCGCGACGCCGAACACTCCCTAAGGTGTTCGGTCTTTATGAGTGCGGGCGAAACAGTACCCTTTGTTAAAAAAGCCCCTAGTGTCCAGGTACGTGCAAAAATTCTGACGTGGCCACATGCCAAGACGCCAGCCTCCTCCTTGGTTATATCAGAAAAAACCAGGGGATGTGTAGCAACAAGAGACAGTAAAAAAGGTTTACGCAGGGTCTTAATCTAAAAAGAATCCTTTAGGACGGGTCCCTACTGCACGTCTGCGCCTGTGTCTCCGTTGTGCCGTATCCTGGACGGGCGCCGCACGACGTTCATCTGTAAAAGAGAGGAACTAAGTTGAAAACGGGTCGTGCCGAACAAAAGTTTAAAATAAACAGAGTATAAAGTAAAATATATAAAATTGAGCTTTATTGTCTCTGCCTGTAGCCCCTAGTTTGGGGGTATATGGCCACGAAGCCTGCTTTAATGATGATTTTGTACCGAACTCGTCTATCCGCGTTCGTGGTCTTTAATGACCTATTTCGAAGTTGTTTGGCCGGTGAGGCCATTTTACTGTGGGGCTGTCAAGGCGGCCGCACAATCCTCTGCTTGGGGGAGGCGCGCTTTAGTGCTTCCCCTTTAAAGAGATGATGCCCCGTGGACCGGGCATCTTAAGCGTGAGGGATGCATAATGCGGTATCGCGTTAAAGCGAGCGAAAGCTTCGCGTCCCAGTAGTGCTTGATAGCGACTTGAGAACGGGACGATATGGAAGGTCGGCTTTTCGCAGTGGAAGTTATCGGCAGAGCCGAATATAACTTCGAGCCGGAGAAAACCCATGCAATGGGTGTTTGGACCAGGTGTTACCCCTTGAAAGGAGGTTTTGCTGCGGCGGATTCTTGCTGGGTTTATCCCCATGTGATGGATTGTATCCAGATATATCAGGTTTAGTCCACTGCCGCCGTCCATAAGGACTTTTGAAAACTGGAGTCCGCCAATTATTGGATCGAGTATCAAGGTGGTCCAGCCTGCATTTTTGATACTTCTAGAATAATCTAGCTGATCGAAAATGATTGGTTTTGACAACCAGTGGCGAGACCCTTTGGGGACAGGTCGTGTGATGCGTGCCTTTATGGGCGCCGCACGTTTTGTTATGTGAAGTAAGTTCACTGTTTTTACTTCTTGTGGTAAGTTCTTTTGTTTCGTGGTGCTCTGCTTTTGGGGTTCGTCCTCGTCTTCGCTTGGTGTGTCGAGCCCCTTGTGTTCGGCATTGAGTCTGCCGGATTGTTTGAAACCCCAACAATCTCTGTGGGTATGGTGAGCAGGCTTCCCGGGAGTATTGTGTATCTGACATATCCTGTCCAGGATTTGATTTAAGTTGGATGGATCGTCCCTGTTATCCTGGAGGGGTGGTTTTGTCTGATTTTGACGTGAGCCTTTGAATCCGGCATTGACTACCGTGCTCTTCGGACTTTTTTCCTTAGTCCGGCGACGATCCTTGTTGCATCGCGGTTTTCCGTTTCCATCCCAAATTTTGGATGTACTTGGGTCGCTGGGGCTGCATCTTGCCAGCCAGCTGTCATCTCCTGCACAAAAGCGTGTCATGAGGCTTGTTAGTGCGGCCATTGTTCTTGGCTTTTCTTGGCCGAGGTGTCTGGAGAGCCATTCGTCTCGGACGTTATGCCTGAAAGCTGCTAAGGCTTCGGCGTCCGAACAGTCGACTATCTGATTCTTTTTAGTGAGGAATCTATTCCAGAACTGCCGAGCCGATTCTCCGGGCTGTTGAGTTATGTGACTAAGATCGTCTGCATCCGGAGGGCGGACATAGGTCCCCTGAAAATTTGCTCGGAAAGCATCCTCGAGCTCTTCCCAACTTCCAGTTGTGTTTTCGGGAAGGCTTTTAAGCCAATGCCGGGCTGGCCCTTTGAGCTTAAGGGGTAAATATTTGATGGCATGGAGATCATCTCCTCTGGCCATATGTATGTGGAGGATATAATCCTCAATCCAGACTCCAGGGTCTGTTGTTCCATCATATGCCTCTATGTTTACGGGTTTGAATCCCTCTGGAAATTCATAGTCCAGAACCTCATCGGTGAAACATAGGGGGTGTGCGGCGCCCCTGTATTTGGGTGTGCCGGATTCTGACGATGGCTTTATTGCATTGCTTGCGAGAGCTTGCTTTCTTGTCCCATAAATGGACTGAACTGGGCCATGATTGCAATCCTTAGCGCCACTTGCCGCTTTATGGGGTCATCTATCCGACCATGTGGCTTTCTTATTTTTTGAGTGCGAGGGCTCTAGGGCCTCTTCGTCGAATTCGGGCAGTAGCTTTCTTTTCGGAAAGCTTTTAGTGCGGCGACCATCGCCGTATTTATCTGCGGTGTTGATTACTTTACTCCATCTAATCCGGAGTGCATCTTCCGCTGTCTTTAGCTTTTGCTTCTGCTTTTTCAGGCTACGTGCAGTTGCAACGAGCCTCTTGTGGAGATTCTTCTGCTCCATGGATTTATCCGGCGTAAGGTCGTCCGGAATGCCGTTTTCACCGGGGGAGGGCGTTTCGGTTTCTCTATCCGTGTTGCCCTGTTCGGACGGCTGCTCTAAGGCCTGCTCTTCGTCTACCGGCTTGTCCTGCTCTATGGCTGGGTTTTTATCGAGGCAGGGCTTTGGTCGGCATTTATGCCGACGCTTTGATTGCTTTCCGGGGGGTCGATCTCCCGTTTCATCCCCTTTTTCCTCGTTGTCACTTCCTTTAGGGGTATCCACCATGTACACATCGTGAGATGAGGTGGCTGTCCAATGCCCTCTGGGCGTTGGTTCATCGGTATCTCCTGCATCGTCATCCATGCTGTCAATGTCTGCGGAGTCGAAGTTGAGCACGTCGTTTAGGTTGTCGACAGTGGCTACCAAGTGGGTGGTGGGTGGGCTTTGAATTTCTTCATCGTCCGTATCCCATCCTTGCTGACCGTAGTTCGGTCAGGATTCTCCTGATAAAGAGAGAGACTTGAGAGAGTTCAGGATAACGCCAAAAGGCGAGTGCTGAAAGATGTTCGCGGCGGTGAACTCCATTATCGGCGCCCAATCGGATTCGATTGGTAGGGGCGCGGGGGGTTCGGAATCCGGGGAGGAGTCCGGACCCTCGGAGTCACGGGTCATGCAGAGTGCAGGGTTGGCGTTCGGCTCGATCGCCTTTGAGATCGCAGCCCCCGAGGTGACGTCCAACCGCTCATCCTCGATCGGCGCAATAGGCTCTGAATTAAGGGTCGGAACCGGTGCGGGTGTGGCCTCCAGGACACTGTTCGGAGGCAGAGCTAGATCATGCCCCTCGGGATAGTGCGGCGCGCTTGGCCGTGGCTCGAATCCGTCGAAGATCAAGTCTCCGCGGATATCAGCCGTGTAGTTTAAGCTTCCAAACCTGACTTGATGGCCAGGGGCGTAGCTTTTGATCTGCTCTAGGTGGCCAAGTGAATTGGCCCGTAGAGCGAAGCCGCCGAAGACGAAGATCTGTCCGGGGAGAAAAGTCTCACCCTGGACCTCATCGTTGTTGATGATCAAAGGAGCCATCGGGCCTAAAGGCGACGACACAGAGGAACTCCCAATGAAAGCACCAATGTCGGTGTCAAAACCGGCGGATCTCGGGTAGGGGGTCCCGAACTGTGCGTCAAGGCCGGATGGTAACAGGAGACAAGGGACACAATGTTTTTACCCAGGTTCGGGCCCTCTCGATGGAGGTAATACCCTACTCCTGCTTGATTAATATTGATGATATGGGTAGTACAAGAGTAGATCTACCACGAGATCAAGGAGGCTAAACCCTAGAAGCTAGCCTATGGTATGATTGTTGTGTATGGAGTTGATTGTCCTACGGACTACAACCCTTCGGTTTATATAGACACCGGATAGGGTTAGGGTTACACAGAGTCGGTTACAATGGTAGGAGATCTTGAATATCCGCATCGCGAAGCTTGCCTTCCACGCCAAGGAAAGTTCCATCCAGACACGGGACGAAGTCTTCAATCTTGTATCTTCATAGTCCAGGAGTCCGGCGAAGGTACAGTCCGGCTACCCGAACACCCCCTAATCCAGGACTCCCTCAACGACGCCAGCCCCTAGTCCGGCCAACATTTTGGAGCCGTCAAAATGCATGATCCAGTTTGAATATGTGTTGTACTTTTTAGGGAGCTCGGCCTCCGTCCATTCCGCGACGAAGTCGGCCAAAACTTGCGATTTAATAGCTCGTCGTGGCTTATAGGTTATATCGAACGGGAGGAGCTCGATGGCCCATTTTGCGATCCGGCCCGTTGCATCGCGGTTGTTGATAATATCATTTAGTGGTACTTCCGAGGCTACTGTTATGGAACACTCTTGAAAGTAGTGTCGTAGCTTCCGGGATGCCATGAATACCGCGTATGCAATCTTTTGATAATGTGGGTACCGTGATTTGCATGGAGTGAGGACAGTGGACACGTAGTAGACCGGCCTTTGAAGGGGGAGTTTGTGTCCATCCGTTTCCCGCTCGACGACGAGTACTGCGCTGACAACTTGATGGGTTGCTACGATGTACAGTAGCATTGGTTCGCCGGTGTTTGGCGCGGCCAGGACTGGGTTTGTTGCCAATATGGCTTTTATTTCATCTAGTCCGGCCATGGCAGCATCCGTCCACTCGAAGTGTTCGGTGCGCCGAAGGAGGCGATAAAGGGGCAATGCCTTTTCTCCCAAGCGAGAGATAAACCGGCTTAAAGCCGCCACGCATCCGGTTAATTTTTGTATTTATTTGAGGTCCTTTGGGATATCCAATTGCGACAAAGCTCGGATCTTGGCCGGATTTGCTTCAATTCCTCTACCGGACACAATGAAGCCCAAAAGCTTCCCGGCTGGAACGCCGAAAACGCATTTTTCCGGGTTGAGCTTGATGTCGTATTTTCGGAGGTTGTCGACTGTTAGCCTCAAGTCGTCTACTAGAGTTTCGACATGTCTTGTTTTGACCACCACATCATCCACGTACGCTTCCACTGTCTTGCCGATCTGGTTTGCCAGACATGTCTGAATCATGCGCTGATATGTTGCACTGGCGTTTTTCAGCCCGAAGGGCATTGTGTTGAAGCAGAATGGGCCGTATGGTGTGATGAATGCTGTTGCGGCTTGGTCTGATTCTGCCATCTTGATTTGATGGTAACCGGAGTATGCGTCAAGGAAACACAGTGAACCGTGTCATGTGGTGGCATCGATAATTTGATCAATGCGGGGGAGGGGGAAGGGATCCTTTGGGCAAGCCTTGTTAAGGTCTTTAAAATCGACACACAGGCGCCAGGATTTGTCCTTCTTTGGTACCATCACCAGGTTTGCTAGCCAGTCCGGATGTTTTATGTCTCTAATGAATCCAGCCTCCAATAGTTTGGCTAGCTCCTCTCCCATAGCCTGTCTCTTGGGTTCGGAAAAACGCCGAAGGGCTTATTTGATAGGTTTGAATCCTTTTAGGATATTCAAGCTATGTTCGGCCAGCCTGCGTGGGATTCCTGGCATGTCTGAAGGGTGCCAGGCGAAGATGTCCCAATATTCACGTAGAAATTCTCGCAGTGTGGTGTCCATATCAGGGTGTAATCATGCCCCGATGGAGGCCGTTTTGTTGGGGTCTGTTGGATGGACCTGGAAATTGACTATTTCATCTGCTGGCTTAAAGGATGTGGAATTGGATCTCTTGTCGAGTATCACATCGTCCCTGTTAACTGAGGAGCGCAGCGTAGTCAGTTCCTCAGCTGCTAAGGCTTCGGATAGTGCCTCCAGGGCTAATGCGGCTGTCTTGTTTTTGGCGCGGAGTGCTATGTCCGGATCACTAGCGAGAGTGATAATTCCGTTTGTCCCGGGCATCTTGAGCTTCATGTACTCGTAATGGGGTATTGCTTGGAAGATTGTAAATGATTCCCGCCCTAGTAGGGCGTGATATCCGCTGCTGAACGGGGCCACCTGAAATGTGACCTCTTCGGATCTGTAATTATCCGGCGTGCCGAACACCACATCTAGTGTGATTTTTCCTGTGCAGCGCGCTTCTCGACTGGGGATTATTCCTCTAAAGGTTGTGCTGCTTAGCTCAACGTGGCTCCAGTCTACTCCCATTTTTTGAAGAGTTTCCTCATAAATGAGGTTCAATCCGCTGCCTCCATCCATGAGTACCTTGGTGAGGCGAAAGCCGTCCACTATTGGACTGAGGACCAACGCGGCTGGTGCTCGGGCTGTTCGGAATTTAGGTTCGTCACTTGCATTGAAGGTAATAGCCGTGTCGCTCCATGGGTTTATTGTTGCTACTTGATAGACCTCGGCAAGGCTGCGGAGTGTTCTTTTTCGCATGTTATTTGATGCAAAGGTCTCGAAGACTGTTAAGACTGTACTGGAGTCCCTGAGGTGGTTTTCCGCGGGCTCCGGAGTTAGGAGATCTTCGCCCCTTTTGGCCACCTGTCGGAGTATCCAACATGCTCTAAGGCTGTGAGTTGGTGTGGCGTCCTCTGTACTGTGAATTTTACAGGGTCCATTAAGCCATCGCTCCAGTACGGTTCCATGCCCTGTAGAGAGTTTTGGTTTTTTGGTTTTTAACCCGGGTGTCTGACGATGGTGCACCCTTTTATTTCGGACAAGGTCTCTACTCAAGGCCGGATTATCCCAAAATTTAATTTCGGTTTTCCAGGTCCATCGCACAGTACTTTTGTACTATGGATGCCAAGTCAGCGAAGCGTGTAATATCACGACGTCCTGTGGCATTGAGGATTCCCTTGTCCGTGCAATTATTGCAGAAGATTGAGATTGCGTCTTCCTCGCGGCAGTCCTTTGTCCTGTTCATAACCAGGAGGAACCTTGCCCAGTAATGATGTACTATTTCGTCGGGCTTTTGCCAGATTTGGGATAGATCGCTTATGTTTGGGTGGGTGGGTGGAACTAAATCCGCAAACTCACCCAATTTGAGACTCAGAGGCCAAGGAGTTTCCGAACTCTGAAGTTTGGATTCCTGGATGTTGTCCAGTGAACCTGACCCGTTGCCTGATTCTAAGTTCAGGTCTTGCATTACGTCCTCCCCTCCGCGGATATCCGGCTTGGAGGGATCTGGAATCCGGCCGTAACTAGTCCTTAAGATGGATGAAGGGTCGCCGTACTGTGCCTCTACTACGGCAACATGATGGGTGACTTGGGGAGAATTGATCTCTCTTAGATCGGGTTTAAGCCCAACCTGGTCATAATCCGTAGTGACCCCCAAGGCGGCGATGCGATCCAAGAGCTCGTTTACAGAAGAGAGCTCCATTGGATCCAACTGCTCGGCGAGTTCCGAGCTGATGTGAAGATTGCTTTTGATGACCCGAGAGGTCACCGTCAGCGCAACGGCCGAACAGGCGGTCATGAGGAAATCGCCTAGCCGGAGAGTTTGGCCGACAGCCAAGGCTCCCTTAGTAACGGTGCCGTCTTTAAAGACGGGGGGAGGCATCCTTCCTGATTGCGACGGCACAGAGGAACTCTCAATGAAAGCACCAATGTCGGTGTCAAAACAGGCGGATCTCGGGTAGGGGGTCCCGAACTGTGCGTCTAGGCCGGATGGTAACAGGAGACGAGGGACACGAAGTTTACCCAGGTTCGGGCCCTCTCGATGGAGGTAAAACTCTACTCTTGCTTGATTAATATTGATGATATGGGTAGTACAAGAGTGGATCTACCACGAGATCAAGGAGGCTAAACCCTAGAAGCTAGCCTATGGTATGGTTGTTGTATGATGAAGTTGTCCTACGGACTAGAACCCTCCGGTTTATATAGACACCCGATAGGGTTAGGGTTACACAAAGTCGGTTACAATGGTAGGAGATCTTGAATATCCGCATCGCCAAGCTTGCCTTCCACGCCAAGGAAAGTCCCTTCCGGACACGGGACAAAGTCTTCAATCTTGTATCTTCATAGTCCTGGAGTCCGGCTGAAGGTACAGTCCAGCTATCCGAATACCCCCTAATCCAGGACTCCCTCACCCAACTACTAGCTAGATAGGGGGAGGAGTGTGCGGTTGTGAGATCGATGAAAAGAGGGGCGAGAGTTTACACGTGTGTCTGACCGTATGAGAGACATGAGGCAAGGACACATAAATGAGGAGATTGAAGGTGTGTGTGTGTGTATGTTGTAGGCAGGCATCGCTGGAGAGGTTTATCGATCGGTGTGTGTCGGAAAGGAGTTGTGGAGACTCTGGGAGAACGACCTAAAGAAGAAAAAAATGAATGTGCCCGGTGGATAGAATGCCGAGGGAGGGGGAGGGCAAGGAGGGCGTGTGCATGCACGAGAGAAAGCTAGTGGTAGCTACAAAGGTTAGACGATTATGTGGGTGAGGGAGTCCTGGATTAGGGGGTGTTCGGATAGCCGGACTATACCTTCAGCCGGACTCCAGGACTATGAAGATACAAGATTGAAGACTTCGTCCCGTGTCCGGAAGGATCTTTTCTTGGCGTGGAAGGCAAGCTAGGCGTGCGGATATTCAAGATCTCCTACCATTGTAACCGACTCTGTGTAACCCTAACCCTATACGATGTCTATATAAACCGGAGGGTAGTAGTCCGTAGGACAACCATCATCATACACAATCATACCGTAGGCTAGCTTCTAGGGTTTAGCCTCCTTGATCCCGTGGTAGATCTACTCTTGTACTACCCATACCATCAATATTAATCTAGCAGGGGTAGGGTTTTACCTCCATCGAGAGGGCCCGAACCTGGGTAAAATAAAGTGTCCCTTGTCTCCTGTTACCATCCGACCTTGACGCACAGTTCGGGACCCCCTACCCGAGATCCGCCGGTTTTGACACCGACATTGGTGCTTTCATTGAGAGTTCCTATGTGCCGTCGTGATCAGGAAGGATGCCTCTTCCCGTCTTTAAAGACGGCGCCATTACGAAAGGAGCCTTGGCTGTCGGCCAAACTCTCCGGCTAGGTGGTTTTCTCGCAACTGCCTGTTCGGCTGTTGCGCCGACGGTGACCTCCCGGGTCATCGAAAGCAACCTCCACATCGGCTCAGAACTCGCTGAGCAATTGGATCCGATGGAGCTCTCTTCGGTTAACGAGCTCCTAGATCGTATCGCCGCACTGGGCATCGCCACAAATTACGACCAGGTTGGGCTTAAACCCGATCTGAGAGAAATTAACTCTCCATAGGTCACCCACCACGTTGTAGTGGTGGAGACACAATGCGGCGACCCTTCATCTATCTTAAGGACTAGCTACATCCGAATCCCCGAACCCTCCATGCCGGATACCCGCAGAGGGGAGGATACAATCCAAGACCTGAGCATAAAATCAGGCAATGGGCTAGACTCATCGGATAACATCCAAGGCTCCGGATCTCAGAATTCGGATGTTCTTCAGCCTCCGAACAGTAAATTGGGTGAGGTCTCAAATTCGTCGACACCCGCCCGCCCGATCATAAGCGATCTTTCCCAAATCAGGCAAACGCCCGAAGAAACAGTACATCATTACTGGGCCAGATTCCTCCTGGTTATGAACAGGATAAAGGACTTCCGCGAGGGAGACGCAATCTCAATATTTTGCAGTAACTACACGGACGAGGGAATACTTAACGCCGTAAGTTGTCGTAATATTACACGCTTTGCTGACTTGGCGTCCATAGTACAAAAGTACTGTGCGATGGAAAGTGCTCAGAAAACCGAAATAAAATTTTGGTATAATCCGGCCTTGAATAGCAATCCCATCCGAACTAAGAGGGTGCACCACAGTAAGGCACCCGGACTAAATACCAAAAAGTCAAAACCCTGTAGAGGGCATGGAACCGTACTGGAAAAGTGGCTAGATGGACCCTGCAAGATTCATAGTGCAGAGGACGCCACCCCAACTCACAGCCTCAGGGCATGTTGGATAATCCGGCAGGTGGCCAAAATTGGCGAGGACCTCCTAATTCCAGAGGTCAAAGCAAACCAGCCCGAGAATTTCAGTTCCGTTCTCACGGTCTTTGAGACTTTCGCATCGAATAAACATGCGAAAAAGAACACTCCACGGCCTCACCGAAGTCTATCAGGTGGCGACAATAAACCCATGGAGTAATAATGCTATCACCTTCAACGCGAGTGACGAACCTAAAATTCGAACAGCCAGAGCACCAGCCGCATTGGTCCTCAGCCCCATAGTGGACGGCTGTCGTCTCGAAAAGGTACTCATGGATGGAGGCAGCGGATTGAACCTCATTTACGAGGAAACCCTTCAAAAGATGGAAATAGACTGGAACCGCATGGAGCGAAGCATCACAACCTTTAGAGGAATAATTCCCAGTCAGGAAGCGCGCTGCACCGGAAAAATCACACTAGATGTGGTATTCGGCACGCCGGATAATTACAGGTCCAAACAAATCACCTTTCAGGTGGCCCCGTTCAAAAGCGGAATCAGGCTATATTAGGATGGGAGGCATTCACAGTTTTCCAAGCTATACCCCATTACGGGTACATGAAGCTCAAGATGCATGGGCCAAACGGAATTATCACTCTCGCTAGTGATCCGGACATAGCACTCCGCGCCGAAAACAAGACAGCCGCATTGGCCCTCGAGGCACTATCCGAAACCTTAGCGGCAGAAGAACTGACTGCGCTGCGATCCACGGTCAATAGGGATGGTGTGATACTCGATAAGAGATCCAAATCCACATCCTTCAAACCAGCGGACGAAATAGTCAAATTCCAGGTCCACCCAACGGACCCCAGTAAAACAGCCTCCATCGGGGCACGACTGAACCCTGACGTAGACGCCGCACTGCGAGAGTTCCTACGAGAGAACTGGGACATCTTCGCTTGGCACCCCTCAGATATGCCAGGAATCCCACGCAGGCTGGCCGAACACAGCTTAAACATCCAGAAAGGATTCAAACCTGTCAAACAAGCCCTTCGGCGTTTCTCCGAACCAAAGAGACAGACCATGGGAGAGGAGCTAGCCAAATTATTGGAGGCCGGATTCATCAGAGACATAAAACTTCCGGACTGGCTAGCAAACCTAGTGATGGTACCAAAGAAGGACAAATCCTGGCGCCTGTGTGTCGACTTCAAAGACCTTAATAAGGCTTGCCCAAAGGATCCGTTTCCCCTCCCTCGAATAGATCAAATTATCGATGCCACTACAGGACACGATTCGCTGTGCTTCCTCGACGCATACTCCGGTTACCATCAAATAAAGATGGCAGAGTCAGACCAAGCCGCAACGGCATTCATCACACCATACGGCCCATTCTGCTTCAACACAATGCCCTTTGGGCTAAAAAACGCCGGCGCAACATATCAGCGCATGATTCAAACATGTCTGGCAAACCAGATCGGCAAAACAGTGGAGGCTTACGTAGATGATGTGGTCGTCAAATCAAGACATGTCGAATCTCTAGTAGATGACTTGAGGCTTACATTCGACAACCTCGAAAATACGACATTAAGCTCAATCCAGAAAAATGTGTTTTCGGCATTCCAGCCAGAAAGCTCCTGGGCTTCATTGTATCCGGTAGAGGAATTGAAGCAAATCCAGCTAAAATCCGAGCTTTGTCACAATTGGACATCCCAAAAGACCTCAAACAAATACAGAAACTCACCGGATGCGTGGCGGCTTTAAGCCGCTTTATCTCCCGTTTGGGAGAGAAGGCATTGCCCCTTTATCGCCTCCTTAGGCGCGCCGAACACTTCGAGTGGACGGACGCTGCAACGGCCGGACTCAAGGAAATAAAGGCCATCTTGGCAACAAATCCCGTCCTGGCCGCGCCGAATACTGGCGAACCCATGCTATTGTACATTGCCGCAACTCATCAAGTTGTTAGCGCAGTACTCGTCGTCGAACGGGTAATGGACGGACACAAACTCCCCCTTCAAAGGTCGGTTTACTACGTGTCCACTGTCCTCACACCATGCAAATCACGGTACCCGCATTACCAAAAGATTGCATATGCGGTGTTCATGGCATCCCGGAAGCTACGACACTACTTTCAAGAGTGTTCTATAACAGTAGCCTCGGAAGTACCACTCAACGATATTATCAACAACCGCGACGCAACGGGCCGGATAGCAAAATGGGCCATAGAGATCCTACCGTTCGACATAACCTACAAACCAAGGCGAGCCATCAAATCGCAAGTCCTAGCCGACTTCGCCGCCGAATGGACAGAGGCCGAACTCCCTAAAGAGTACGGCACATACTCAAACTGGATCATGCATTTCAACGGCTCCAAAATGTTGGCCGGACTGGGGGCTGGCGTCGTTTTGACGTCCCCTACAGGAGACACAGTCCAATATGTACTCCAAATTATGTACATGGACTCCAACAATGCAGCCGAATATGAGGCCCTTCTACATGGTCTCCGGATGGCAGTATCCATGGGCATTCAACGCCTAGAAGTACGTGGGGATTCAAACCTCGCGATATCCCAGATAAATGGCGACTTCGACGCCAAAGACCCAAAAATGGCAGCCTATCGCAACGCCGTACTAAAAATGTCAGCTCGGTTCGAGGGACTAGAGTTTCACCATATAGCCCGAGAAAATAATCAGGTAGCGGACGTCCTGGCACGCATCGGAGCAAAACAATATGTCGTCCCCCCCAACATCTTCTTAGAAAGATTATTCAAACCATCTGTAGCATGGGAGGGGGAACCCTCGGATAACAGTGCGGACACAACCGCACAACCAGACGCCGAGCAATCTGACATAATCGGAGGCCCCGCCACCGAAATCACGCCTTCAGCCCACGTAATAATGGCAGTCATCGCCCCATGGACAGAACCATTCCTAGCCTACCTCACTAGGCAGGAACTCCCTGAGGACCAAAATGAGGCACGCTGCATAGTGCGGCGATCTAAAGCCTACAAGGTCCACGAGGGAGAGCTATATAAGAGAAGCACTACAGGAGTCCTTCAAAGATGTATCTCCGAAGAGGAAGGGCGGAGTCTGTTGGCTGAAATTCATGCCGGACTCGGTGGCCACCATGCTGCAGCTCGGTCCCTCGTAAGCAAGGCTTTCCGTACAGGCTTTTATTGGCCGACGGCCCAAGCAGACGCCCATGACCTAGTCAAACAATGCGTCGGTTGCCAGCTTTTTGCCAACCAAAGTCATATGCCACCCAACGCCCTCCGAACTATCCCCATCACTTGGCCTTTTGCGGTCTAGGGACTAGATATGGTGGGACCCCTTAAAGGCGGAACCCACAAGAAAAAATACCTACTGGTCATGGTGGATAAATTCACCAAATGGATAGAAGCCAAACCTGTCAAGACAGCCGAATCCGGACCTGTGATAGCCTTCATATCCGGGGTCGTACACCGTTACGGTGTCCCCCACAGCATTATCACCGATAATGGCACAAACTTCACCTCGGAGGAAGTAAAGCTGTGGTGCAAAAACATGGGCATTAAGCTCAATTATGCTTCTGTCTATCACCCACAAACTAACGGTTAGGTCGAACGCGCAAATGGTCTCATCATGAGCGGCATCAAACCCAGACTAGTGCGGTCCCTCAAGGAATCTAATACGCACTGGGTAGAGGAGCTCGACTCCGTGCTCTGGGGGCTGCGAACCACGCCAAATCGTACCACCGGATTCACACCATTCTTTATGGTGTACGGCGCAGAGGCAGTCCTGCCCTGCGACATAATTCATGACTCACCTCGAGTGCGCATGTACGAAGAAAGAGAAGCCGAGCTTGATCGGTAGGACAACCTGGACGCCTTAGAGGAGGAGCGCGATGTGGCTAAAGCCCGTTCCGCATTTTATCAACAGCAGGCTCGAAGATATCAAAGCAGAGAAGTACGGGCCAAAAATTACAACGTTGGCGAACTAGTTCTACGCCTGCCGGATAAGAAAAAGGACAAACTCAAGCCCAGATGGGAAGGTCCCTTCATAATTGACCAAGTCCTGACTGGTGGAGCGTATCGCCTGCAAGATGCGTCGGATAACCGACTCGAGCCGAACCCATGGAACGCCACACGTCTCCGAAGATTGTATGCCTAGCGCCGAACTCGGGGTTTGTCTCCTTCCTCTGTCCATTTTTATATATTTTTCTGTTTTTATTTTTGTCTCCTCCCACTCTTTCCTCTTATAGCCCTTAAAGGCTCATCATGTGATGCGCTACCCGCGCTCCGTAAACCTGGGGGCTTCTTTAACAGAAGCTTGTTTATATGGGTTTCACGCCCAACGCATGCGTCAGACTTCCGCATGCACCTTTTCTTCACCATTATATGCATCGATATGACTTAAGTTTTGGCCAAGCTGGGTTGCCTGGCTCCTGTGCTTACCCCTACATTCCCGATTGTTCGGCTAGGCGGTAAAGGGAGCACCTCTGCGATTGTTACTGCTGGATAAGCCGGATGTGTACCTCAGACTGGGTGAAGCCGAAAGCTAGCGTTCTTAAGGGAATATTCGGTCGGTGAACTAAAGATGAACCTTTTTTACTTATACATGCCCCCAGATGTTTTCCTGCACTTGCAGTCCGGACGTGCACTTCAGGGCACGCCACCCCAGCGAAAGGAACCCTTAACGAAACTATTCTCTCTGGAAGATGTTTCTTACTAACCATGTAATATAACATAACTAGTTGGGCACTTGTCTGATAAAGCACTAATGACCCCTACGCCTGGTCTCCACGCATACCTCGGTTCTTATATAGTCGTTATGGTATTCGGACACACTCCGGACCGTCAGGTCCCGAGGTCGAAGCGAAAAGGTTGGCAACGACAAACGATCTACAATCCGGCTAGAAGGCATTTCACATGTCAATTATAAATTACATAGTCACCTTGACTGATTGTATTCCTCCTCTATACCAACTAACAGGCTGTCTAATTTACAGTCCTGCTGAGAATACTTTGCGGCCAATTCTACCTGGCCATACACTAAGCTCACAGGGATCTCCTTCCCGTCAGGCCCCACTGGTCCGACCTCGGCCATGTGATTGGGCTCAGACTTCGTAAAACGGGTCTTTACCATGGCCCAGGCCTCCCTAGCGCCTTGTCGGCAGGCTGATATCTTCCACAATAGGAAGCGCCGCCGAACTCCCTTCAGCTTCTCCGCAAGCTCTCCAAGGCCCTCGGGCGTGGGGTGGGCAGGCCATAAGGCTTGGGCAACACCTCGCATCGCCTGCCGAATTCGCTCGTGCAGTTGCAGGAGTTCGGGAAGTAGGTCACCCGTAGAACCGGGCATCTCCTCTGCAGGACGACCTGTGAGCATACCTACAGACAATACTCTATTATTCGACTTCCTCGCCGAACTCATTCTTCAAAGTTCGTTCAAGCACTTACTAAATATGCCGCGTCGAAGCCGCTGATTCTCCTTCATGGAGTCCGACAGCTAGCCACGAACGTCCTTCAGTTCAACATCCAGCTTGGTGTTGGCATCCTGAAGATCATTCTTCTCTCGCCTCACCCTTGTCAACATACTCTCACCGGCCTTTAACCGGTGTAAGAGTTGTTGCCTCTCCGGATCAAGTCCGGCGTCATCTGCAACATGAATTGTCAGAATTGCACCCATGCCGCACAATACTAATCTTTCGAAGTGTATCTTACCTGAGGGGGTCCCTTCGGGCTCCCCTGTTGCGGCTAGTGCGGCTTGTAGTTGGGCCTTGCACTTTTCCAGCTCCTGGGATAGTACGGTGTTCTTCTCAGTAAGAACCTACATGTTATATGATCCTTAAATCAGTTACTTTAACTGTTTCAAGTCTCGGGGGCTACTGGTATATATTTATTTAATCAAAATTTTCTTACCCGTATGTCTTTCACATACTGTTCTGTGGCTTTGGCTAAACCATCTTGAGCGGCACGAAGGCACGCATCTCCCGAATTAAAGGCATCTAAAGCCTCTCGGGAGAAACAAGCGTCGCGCAGAACTGTCCGGCGACGCCTGTGGTTCATGGCACTCTCCACTTCTGAATTAGTGGCAGACAGCTGGTCTGCATCCTCTGTTGGAGGAGCGTCCGGTACGCGCCTGGTGCTCGTCCCCGCTTCCGGACCAGACGTTGGAGCCTGGCTGGTGGAGGCGCGGTTGGCAGCCTCTCCGGATACAGTCCGGCGAGGCCTCTTCGTCCTGGAAACAGCACGGATGTTAACATGCCTTGACAGAATAACACCAGGGAAACAAAGGGCGCGTTATACCTTTGTGTCGGAATCTCAGTCCGGACTACATTTCTTTTCGCCCCACGGGGCCCTACGGCCCCTAGTTGGCTGGCCGCTGCAGGTTCGGCCTCCCGCCTCGGAAATCTCCCCTGCAAAATACAATTGTCATTTGAAACGCCGGAATATGTGAGTGTGGAATCTCTCTTGAGGGAATAAACAGTCCGGTTTCTGTCACCTGGGAAGCCGGGATTAACCCGGGGTAATCGGCCGTAATGGCTACCAAGGTATCGTCCTTCCTTAACTGGTGGAACACCCCATCGATGAGCTCCACCGATATGTCCGGATCCTCTTCGGAGTCCGGATCGAGGGACCGTTCTGGGTCCTCAGGCTGTGGAGGGCAGCTGTTGATATCCTTTACCTCCTGTCGCAGCTCCTGCATTGAAATCATCAGATTACGTATCTAGTCATGGGAGCATTAAATAAACAGGCAAGTGCAATTGTTCACTTACCCAACTTGGAGGTTCGTACATAGTGAATCCGGCCCGCGGGTTGACGCGGAGGAAGTCCTCCTTTTCTCCCTTGTACAAAGATGTTAAAATCTTTGCTAGAGCGGCAGCTGTGGCTGGCCCCTTACGGCCATAACGGGTGGCGTCATCCTCCCCGTTGAAATCCCACATGGGGTGGCCTCTGTATTGAAGCGGCTGCACCCCCCGCATAAGGCATACGGCCATGACTCCAATCATGGTTAGCCCGGAATGAGCTAATAGTCTTATCCGGCCCATCAGATAAAGGACGTCTCTATCGTTTTCTCTACGAGAGCTCCGCGGACGCCAGCTCAAGCGTTTCTTCAAGGGAGCGCTGTTGAACTCAGGGAGGCCGACCCGGATAGGGTCCGGCAGCGGGACGTCATCTATGTAAAACCATTCTGAAGGCCAGTCCTCGGACGCCTTTTTGGGGGTTCCGGATAAGTATCCGGTCCTGGCGATGCGCCATACCTCGGCTCCGCCCACTTGATATATAGACCCCTTTTGAGAACGGGGCACCAAGCAGAACAACCTCTTCCACAGCGCAAAATGAGCCTCGACGCCTAAAAATAGCTCGCAAAGGGCAACGAAGCCCGCAATATGTAGTACGGAGCCGGGCGTGAGATTGTGCAGCTGGAGACCGTAGAACTCCAGAAGCCCGCGGAGGAATGGATGAATTGGAAATCCCAGTCCCTTTAATAAATAAGGGACGAGGCACACCCGCTCTCCATTAGAAGGATTGGGGGTGCTCTCCGCTTGCTTTCCGCCGTTGTAGTGTTGGGGATCGTAGCACAAATTAAAATTTTCCTACGCATCACCAAGATCTATCCATGGAGTATTCTAGCAACGAGGGGGTAGGAGAGCATCTACATACCACTTGTAGATCGCAGCGGAAGCGTTCAAGAAGAACGTGGATGATGGAGTCGTACTCGCCGTGATTCAGATCACCGATGACCAAGTGCCGAACGGACAGCACCTCCGCGTTCAACACACGTACGGGACGATCGACGTCTCCTCCTTCTTGATCCAGCAAGGGGAAGGAGAGGTTGAGGAAGAAGACTCCAACAGTAGCACGATGGCGTGGTGGTGGTGGAGAAGTAGTACTCCGGCAGGGCTTCGCCAAGCGCGTGACGGAGGAGGAGAGGTGTTGGGGAGGGGAGGGGCTGCGCCTTGTTGTATGTTGCTGCCCTCCCCTCACACCCACTATTTATAGGGGAAGGGGCAAGGGGGCCGGCCCCCTCTAGATGAGATCTAGAGGGGGGGCGGCGACCAGGGAGGGGGGCTTGCCCCCCAAGCAAGGGGGCGCCCCCACTAGGGTTTCCCCCCAACCCTAGGCGCATGGGCCCAGGGGAAGGGGGCGCGGCCAGCCCTCCAGGGGCTGGTTCCCGGCCCCTTGTGGCCCATGAGGCCCTCCGAGAGGGCTGGCCCCTCAAGGTGGACCCCCGGAACCTCTCTGGTGGCCCCGGTACAATACCGATATGCACCCGAAGCTTCCCGGTGTCCGTATGACAACTTCCCATATATAAATCTTCACCTCCGGACCATTCCGGAACTCCTCGTGACGTCCGGGATCTCATCCGGGACTCCGAAAAACATTCGGTAATCACATACAAGTCTTCCTAATAACCCTAGCGTCACCGAACCTTAAGTGTGTAGACCCTACGGGTTCGGGAGACATGCAGACATGACCGAGATGACTCTCCGGTCAATAACCAACAGCGGGATCTGGATACCCATGTTGGCTCCCACATGCTCCTCGATGATGTCATCGGATGAACCATGATGTCGAGGACTTAATCAATCCCGTACTCAATTCCCTTTGTCTAGCGGTACGATACTTGCCCGAGATACGATCGTCGGTATACCGATACCTTGTTCAATATCATTACCGGCAAGTCTCTTTACTCGTTCCCGTAACACATCATCCCGTGAACAACACCTTGATCACATTGAGCTCATTATGATGATGTCTTACCGAGTGGGCCCAGAGATACCTCTCTGTCATATGGAGTGACAAATCCTAGTCTCGATTCATGCCAACCCAACAAACACTTTCGGAGATACATGTAGTGCACCTTTATAGTCACCCAGTTACGTTGTGACGTTTGATACACCCAAAGCATTCCTACGGTATCCGGGAGTTGCATAATCTCATGGTCTAAGGAATGATACTTGACATTCAGAAAAGCTCTAGCAAACGAACTACACGATCTTTGTGTTATGCTTAGGTTTGGGTCTTGTCCATCACATCATTCTCCTAATGATGTGATCCCGTTATCAATGACATCCCCATGTCCATAGTTAGGAAACCATGACTATCTATTGATCAACGAGCTAGTCAACTAGAGGCTTACTAGGGATACATTGTGGTCTATGTATTCACACATGTATTATGATTTCCGAACAATACAATTATAGCATGAACAACAGACAATTATCATGAACAGGGAAATATAATAATCCTTTTATTATTGCCTCTAGGGCATATTTCCAACAGTCTCCCACTTGCACTAGAGACAATAGTCTAGTTACATTGTGATGAATCGCACACCCATGGAATTTTGGTGTTGATCATGTTTTGCTCTAGGGAGAGGTTTAGTCAACGGATCTGCTACATTCAGGTCCGTATGTACTTTACAAATCTCTATGTCTCCATTTTGAACACTTTCACGAATGGAGTTGAAGCGACGCTTGATATGCCTTGTCTTCCTGTGAAACATGGGCTCCTTCGCAAGGGCAATTGCTCCAGTGTTGTCACAGAAGAGAGTCATTGGGTCCGACGCATTGGGTATGACTCCTAGGTCGGTAATGAACTCCTTCACCCAGACTGCTTCTTGTGCTGCCTCCGAGGCTGCCATATACTCTGCTTCACATGTAGATCCCGCCACGACGCTTTGCTTGCAACTGCACCAGCTTACTGCCCCACCATTCAAAATATACACGTATCCGGTTTGTGACTTGGAGTCATCCAGATCTGTGTCGAAGCTGGCTCGACGTAACCCTTTACGACGAGCTCTTCGGCACCTCCATAAACGAGAAACATATCCTTAGTCCTTTTCAGGTACTTCAGGATGTTTTTGACCGCTGTCCAGTGTTCCTTGCCGGGATTACTTTGGTACCTACCTACCAAACTTACGGCAAGGTTTACATCGGGTCTGGTACATAGCATGGCATACATAATAGACCCTATGGATGAGGCATAGGGGATGACTCTCGTCTCTTCTATATCTTTTGCCGTGGTCGGGCATTGAGCCGTGCTCAATCGCACACCTTGCAATACAGGCAAGAACCCCTTCTTGGACTGATCCATTTTGAACTTCTTCAAAATCTTGTCAAGGTACGTACTTTGTGAAAGACCGATGAGGCGTCTCGATCTATCTCTATAGATCTTGATGCCTAATATATAAGCAGCTTCTCCAAGGTCCTTCATTGAAAAACACTTGTTCAAATAGGCCTTTATGGTTTCCAAGAATTCTAATCATTTCCCATCAATAGTATGTCATCCACATATAATATGAGAAATGCTACAGAGCTCCCACTCACTTTCTTGTAAATGCAGGCTTCTCCATAAGTCTGCATAAACCCAAACGCTTTGATCATCTCATCAAAGCGAATGTTCCAACTCCGAGATGCTTGCACCAGCCCATAGATTGAGCGCTGGAGCTTGCATACCTTGTTAGCATTTTTAGGATCGACAAAACCTTCCGGATGCATCATATACAATTCTTCCTTAAGAAAGCCGTTAAGGAATGCCGTTTTGACGTCCATTTGCCATATTTCATAATCATAGAATGCGGCAATTGCTAACATGATTCGGACAGAATTCAGCTTCGCTGCGGGTGAGAAAGTCTCATCATAGTCAACCCCTTGAACTTGTCGATAACCCTTAGCGACAAATCGAGCTTTATAGATGGTCACATTACCATCCGCGTCTGTCTTCTTCTTAAAGATCCATTTATTTTCTATGGCTCGCCGACCATCAGGCAAGTTATTCAAAGTCCACACTTTGTTTTCAGACATGGATTCTATCTCGGATTTCATGGCTTCTAGCCATTTGTCGGAATCTGGGCCCGCCATTGCTTCTTCATAGTTCAAAGGTTCACCGTTGTCTAACAACATGATTTCCAGGACAGGGTTGCCGTACCACTCTGGTGCGGATCGTGTCCTCATGGACCTACGAAGTTCAGTAGGAGCTTGATCAGAAGTATCCTGATCATCATCATTAACCTCCTCTTGAATCGGTGCAGGCACCACAGGAACATTTTCCTGGGCTGTGCTACTCTGATTTTCAAGAGGCAGTACTTCAACAAGCTCTACTTTCCTCCCACTTACTTCTTTCGCGAGAAACTCTTTCTCTAGAAAGGACCCGTTCTTGGCAACAAAGATCTTGCCTTCGGATCTGAGGTAGAAGGTATACCCAACTGTTTCTTTGGGATATCCTATGAAGACGCATTTTTCCAATTTGGGTTCGAGCTTTTCAGGTTGAAGTTTCTTGACATAAGCATCGCAACCCCAAACTTTCAGAAACGACAGCTTAGGTTTCTTTCCAAACCATAATTCATACGGTGTCGTCTCAACGGATTTTGACGGAGCCCTATTTAAAGTGAATGCGGCAGTCTCTAAAGCATAGCCCCAAAATGAGAGCGGTAGATCGGTAAGAGACATCATAGATCGCACCATATCCAATAGAGTGCGATTACGACGTTCGGACACACCGTTACGCTGAGGTGTTCCAGGTGGCGTGAGTTGTGAAACGATTCCACATTTTCTTAAGTGTGTGCCAAATTCGTGACTTAAATATTCTCCCCCACGATCTGATCGTAAGAACTTTATTTTTCTGTCACGTTGATTCTCAACCTCACTCTGAAACTCCTTGAACTTTTCAAAGCTCTCAAACTTGTGTTTTATTAAGTAGACATACCCATATCTACTCAAATCATCAGTGAGAGTGAGAACATAACGATAGCCTCCGCGAGCCTCAACGCTCATTGGACCACACACATCTGTATGTATGATTTCCAACAGATTGGTTGCTCGCTCCATTGTCCCTGAGAATGGAGTCTTGGTCATTTTTCCCATGAGGCATGGTTCGCATGTGTCAAATGATTCATAATCGAGAGACTCCAAAAGTCCATCAGCATGGAGCTTCTTCATGCGCTTGACACCAATGTGACCAAGGCGGCAGTGCCATAAGTATGTGGGACTATCGTTATCAACTTTACATCTTTTGGTATTCACACTATGAATATGTGTAACATCGCGTACGAGATTCATTAAGAATAAACCATTAACCATCGGAGCATGACCATAAAACATATCACTCATATAAATAGAACAACCATTATTCTCGGATTTAAATGAGTAGCCATCTCGCATTAAACGAGATCCAGATACAATGTCCATGCTCAAACTTGGTACTAAATAACAATTATTGAGGTTTAAAACTAATCACGTAGGTAAATGTAGAGGTAGCGTGCCGACGGCGATCACATCGACCCTGGAACCATTCCCGACGCGCATCGTCACCTCGTCCTTCGCCAGTCTCCGTTTATTCCGCAGCTCCTGTTTTGAGTTACAAATATGAGCAACGGCACCGGTATCAAATGCCCAGGAGCTACTACGAGCACTGGTAAGGTACACATCAATTACATGTATATCACATATACCTTTAGTGTTGCCGGCCTTCTTATCCGCTAAGTACTTGGGGCAATTCCGCTTCCAGTGACCATTTCCCTTGCAATAAAAGCACTCAGTTTCAGGTTTGGGTCCATTCTTTGACTTCTTCCTGGCAACTGATTTACCAGGCGCGGCAACCTCCTTGCCGTCTTTCTTGAAGTTCTTCTTACCCTTGCCTTTCTTGAACTTAGTGGTTTTATTCGCCATCAACACTTGATGTTCCTTTTTGATCTCCACCTCTGCAGATTTCAGCATTGAATACAACTCGGGAATGGTCTTTTCCATCCCCTGCATGTTGTAGTTCATCACGAAGCTCTTGTAGCTAGGTGGGAGCGACTGAAGGATTCTGTCAATGACCGCCTCATCCGGAAGATTAACTTCCAGCTGAGTCAAGCGGTTGTGCAACCCAGACATCTTGAGTATGTGTTCACTGACAGAGCTATTTTCCTCCATCTTGCAGCTAAAGAACTTGTCGGAGACTTCATATCTCTCGACCCGGGCATGAGCTTGGAAAATCAATTTCAGCTCCTCGAACATCTCATATGCTCCGTGTTTCTCAAAATGCTTTTGGAGCCTCGGTTCTAAGCTGTAAAGCATTCCGCACTGAACGAGGGAATAATCATCAGTGCGAGACTGATGGGCGTTCATAACGTCCTGGTTTTCTGGGAATGGTGCATCACCTAGCGGTGCTTCTAGGACATAATCTTTCTTGGCTGCTATGAGGATGATCCTCAGGTTCCGGACCCAGTCCGAATAGTTGCTGCCATCATCTTTCAGCTTGGTTTTCTCTAGGAACGCATTGAAGTTGAGGGTGACATTAGCGTGGCCATTTGATCTACAAGACATATTGTAAAGATTTAGACTAAGTTCATGATAATAAAGTTCATCTAATCAAATTAATGAATGAACTCCCACTCAGATTTGACATCCCTCTAGTCATCTAAGTGATACATGATCCGAGTCAACTAGGTTGTGTCCGATCATCACGTGAGACGGACTAGTTATCATCGGTGAACATCTCCATGTTGATCGTGTCTTCTATACGACTCATGTTCAACCTTTCGGTCCTCCGTGTTCCGAGGCCATGTCCGCACATGCTAGGCTCGTCAATCCAACCTAAGTGTATTGCGTGTGTAAATCTGGCTTACACCCGTTGTATGCGAACGTAAGAACCTATCACACCCGATCATCACGTGGTGCTTCGGAACGACGAACCTTAGCAACGGTGCACAGTTAGGGAGAACACATTTTTGATATTTTTAATGAGGGATCATCTTATTTATGCTACCATCGTTCTAAGCAAATAAGATGTAAAAACATGATAAACATCACATGCAATCAAATAGTGACATGATATGGCCAACATCATTTCGCTCCTTTGATCTCCATCTTTGGGGCGCCATGTTCATCGTCGTCAACGGCATGACACCATGATCTCCATCATCATGATCTCCATCATCGTGTCACTCGAAGTTGTCACGTCTACTATTACTTCTACTACTATGGCTAACGCTTTAGCAATAAAGTAAAGTAATTACATGACGATTTAAGTTGACACGCAGGTCATGAATAAATAAAGACAACTCATATGGCTCCTGCCGGTTGTCATACTCATCGACATGCAAGTTGTGATTCCTATTACAATAACAAGATCATCTCATACATCACATACATGATTCATCACAACTTCTGGCCATATCACATCACAAAGCACTTGCTGCAAAAACAAGTTAGACGTCCTCTAATTGTTGTTGCAAGTTTTTACGTGGCTGTTATAGATTGCTAGCAAGAACGTTTCTTACCTACGTTGAAACCACAACGTGAATTGTCAATCTCTATTTACCCTTCATAAGGACCCTGTTCATCAAATCTGATCCAACTAAAGTGGGAGAGACAGACACCCGCCAGCCACCTTATGCAACTAGTGCATGTTAGTCGGTGGAACCGGTCTCACGTAAGCGTACGTGTAAGGTTGGTCCGGGCCACTTCATCCCACAATACCGCTGAATCAAGATAGGACTAGTAACGACAAGAAGAATTGACAATTCGACGCCCACAACTACTTTGTGTTCTACTCGTGCATAGAAACTACACATAGACCTAGCTCATGATGCCACTGTTAGGGATCGTAGCAGAAATTAAAATTTTCCTACGCATCACCAAGATCTATCCATGGAGTATTCTAGAAATGAGGGGATAGGAGAGCATCTACATACCACTTGTAGATCACAGCGAAAGCGTTCAAGAAGAACGTGGATGATGGAGTCGTACTCGCCGTGATTCAGATCACCGGTGACCAAGTGCCGAACGGACAGCACCTCCGCGTTCAACACACGTACGGGACGATCGGCGTCTCCTCCTTATTGATCCAGCAAGGGGAAGGAGAGGTTGAGGAAGAAGACTCCAACAGCAGCACGACGGCGTGGTGGTGGTGGAGAAGTAGTACTCCGGCAGGGCTTCGCCAAGCGCGTGACGGAGGAGGAGAGGTGTTGGGGAGGGGAGGGGCTGCGCCTTGTTGTATGTTGCTGCCCTCCCCTCACCCCCACTATTTATAGGGGAAGGGGCAAGGGGGCCGGCCCCCTCTAGATGAGATCTAGAGGGGGGGCGGCGGCCAGGGAGGGGGGCTTGCCCCCCAAGCAAGGGGGGCGCCCCCACTAGGGTTCCCCCCCAACCCTAGGCGCATGGGCCTAAGGGAAGGGGGCGTGCCCAGCCCTCCAGGGGCTGGTTCCCTGCCCCTTGTGGCCCATGAGGCCCTCCGAGAGGGCTGGGCCCTCAAGGTGGACCCCCGGAACCTCTCTGGTGGCCCCGGTACAATACCGATATGCACCCGAAGCTTCCCGGTGTCCGTATGACAACTTCCCATATATAAATCTTCACCTCCGGACCATTACGGAACTCCTCGTGACGTCCGGGATCTCATCCGAGACTCCGAACAACATTCGGTAATCACATACAAGTCTTCCTAATAACCCTAGCGTCACCGAACCTTAAGTGTGTAGACCCTACGGGTTCGGGAGACATGCAGGCATGACCGAGACGACTCTCCAGTCAATAACCAACAGCGGGATCTGGATACCCATGTTGGCTCCCACATGCTCCTCGATGATGTCATCGGATGAACCACGATGTCGAGGACTTAATCAATCCCGTACTCAATTCCCTTTGTCTAGCGGTACGATACTTGCCCGAGATTCGATCGTCGGTATACCGATACCTTGTTCAATCTCGTTACCGGCAAGTCTCTTTACTCATTCCCGTGACACATCATCCCGTGAACAACACCTTGATCACATTGAGCTCATTATGATGATGTCTTACCGAGTGGGCCCAGAGATACCTCTCCGTCATACGGAGTGACAAATCCCAGTCTCGATTCATGCCAACCCAACAAACACTTTCGGAGATACCTGTAGTGCACCTTTATAGTCACCCAGTTACGTTGTGACATTTGATACACCCAAAGCATTCCTACGGTATCCGGGAGTTGCATAATCTCATGGTCTAAGGAATGATACTTGACATTTAGAAAAGCAATAGCAAACGAACTACACGATCTTTGTGCTATGCTTAGGTTTGGGTCTTGTCCATCACATCATTCTCCTAATGATGTGATCCCGTTATCAATGACATCCCCATGTCCATAGTCAGGAAACCATGACTATCTATTGATCAACAAGCTAGTCAACTAGAGGCTTACTAGGGACACATTGTGGTCTATGTATTCACACATGTATTATGATTTCTGAACAATACAATTATAGCATGAACAATAGACAATTATCATGAACAGGGAAATATAATAATCCTTTTATTATTACCTCTAGGGCATATTTCCAACAGTCTCCCACTTGCACTAGAGACAATAGTCTAGTTACATTGTGATGAATCGCACACCCATGGAATTTTGGTGTTGATCATGTTTTGCTCTAGGGAGAGGTTTAGTCAACGGATCTACTACATTCAGGTTTGTATGTACTTTACAAATCTCTATGTCTCCATTTTGAACACTTTCACGAATGGAGTTGAAGCGACGCTTGATATGCCTTGTCTTCCTGTGAAACCTGGGCTCCTTCGCAAGGGCAATTGCTCCAGTGTTGTCACAGAAGAGAGTCATTGGGTCCGACGCATTGGGTATGACTCCTAGGTCGGTAATGAACTCCTTCACCCAGACTGCTTCTTGTGCTGCCTCCGAGGCTGCCATATACTCTGCTTCACATGTAGATCCCGCCACGACGCTTTGCTTGCAACTGCACCAGCTTACTGCCCCTCCATTCAAAATATACACGTATCCGGTTTGTTGACTTGGAGTCATCCAGATCTGTGTCGAAGCTGGCGTCGACGTAACCCTTTACGACGAGCTCTTCGGCAACTCCATAAACGAGAAACATATCCTTAGTCCTTTTCAGGTACTTCAGGATGTTTTTGACCGCTGTCCAGTGTTCCTTGCCGGGATTACTTTGGTACCTACCTACCAAACTTACGGCAAGGTTTACATCGGGTCTGGTACACAGCATGGCATACATAATAGACCCTATGGCTGAGGCATAGGGGATGACTCTCATCTCTTCTATATCTTTTGCTATGGTCGGGCATTGAGCCGTGCTCAATCGCACACCTTGCAATACAGGCAAGAACCCCTTCTTGGACTGATCCATTTTGAACTTCTTCAAAATCTTGTCAAGGTACGTACTTTGTGAAAGACCGATGAGGCGTCTCGATCTATCTCTATAGATCTTGATGCCTAATATATAAGCAGCTTCTCCAAGGTCCTTCATTGAAAAACACTTGTTCAAATAGGCCTTTATGGTTTCCAAGAATGAGCTAACAGTCTTATCCGGCCCATCAGATAAAGGACGTCTCTATCGTTTTCTCTCCGAGAGCTCCGCGGACGCCAGCTCAAGCGTTTCTTCAAGGGAGCGCTGTTGAACTCAGGGAGGCTGACCCAGATAGGGTCTGGCAGCGGGACATCATCTATGTAAAACCATTCTGAAGGCCAGTCCTCGGATGCCTTTTTTGGGGTTCCGGATAAGTATCCGGTCCCAGCGATGCGCCATACCTCGGCTCCGCCCACTTGATATATAGACCCCTTTTGAGAACGGGGCACCAAGCAGAACAACCTCTTCCACAGCGCAAAATGAGCCTCGACGCCTAAAAATAGCTCGCAAAGGGCAACGAAGCCCGCAATATGTAGTACGGAGCCGGGCGTGAGATTGTGCAGCTGGAGACCGTAGAACTCCAGAAGCCCGCGGAGGAATGGATGAATTGGAAATCCCAGTCCCTTTAATAAATAAGGGACGAGGCACACCCGCTCTCCTTTAGAAGGATTGGGGGTGCTCTCCGCTTTCTTTCCGCCGTTGTAGGTGGCGAGTCCGACTCGGACCGGGACCATACAAGCCTGGGGAAGGGATCCCTTGGCCTGCAGCGACACTAACTCGCTACGTGGGATGGTGCAACTCTCCCAGTCTCCGGATTTAGGACTGGAGGGGCGAGAGGAGGAGCTGCGACGGCTGGCCATGTTGGAATGGACCTTTGCTGGAGACGCTCTGATGATAACTCGCGGAGGGGAGAAGATGTGGTCTGGATCTAAATCCCCGTCCCGTTAAATAGGTGGCTCGTTTATGTGACTAAGGGTGTGGATGTAAAAACACCGCAGGCTTTTCGCATTCGTTCAACACGTGGAAGACGGCCATTATTGGGCACTGAAGCCTAGGAGCGCTACATTACAAAAATCGGACATTATTCGGACAGGTACATAGGATTCGGAGGAGGAACCCGCCTTGCAATGCCGAAGACAAATTTGCGCGCCGGACTCGTCGCCATTGAAGCCTGGTTCGGGGGCTACTGAGGGAGTCCTGAATTAAGGGGTGTTCGGATAGCCGGACTATACCTTCAGTCGGACTCCAGGACTATGAAGATACAAGATTGAAGACTTCGTCCCGTGTTCGGAAGGATCTTTTCTTGGCGTGGAAGGCAAGCTAGGAGTGCGGATATTCAAGATCTCCTACCATTGTAACCGACTCTGTGTAACCCTAACCCTATCCGGTGTCTATATAAACCGGAGGGTAGTAGTCCGTAGGACAACCATCATCATACACAATCATACCGTAGGCTAGCTTCTAGGGTTTAGCCTCCTTGATCTCGTGGTAGATCTACTCTTGTACTACCCATACCATCAATATTAATCTAGCAGGAGTAGGATTTTACCTCCATCGAGAGGGCCCGAACCTGGGTAAAATAAAGTGTCCCTTGTCTCCTGTTACCATCCGACCTTGACGCACAGTTCGGGACCCCCTACCCGATATCCGCCGGTTTTGACACCGACAGTGGGTGTAAGAGACTAACAAAGATCATAATTTGATATGAAAGCAGATTCATATATTTTAATAGGAGATCATAGTGTTTTAAACATTGCATGCATGAATATAGCTTTGATACACGTGTTGTGCACATGTTATACCATAATGTGATAATGCATGGCGTTTGCAACTCACAGCTAAATGCCAAACAATCTAAACCATACTATACATCAAACAATCTCACATTTTATTTGAATTTGTGATAATGTGTGGCGTTTGCACCTTACAACTAAATATCGAACAATCTAAACAATACTGTATATCAAACATTCTCACATTTTATTTGAATTTGTGGTAATGTGTGGTGTTTGCAACTCACATCTAAATACTTGTAGGCGTAGGGGGCGGGGCACCATACATAATGTGATAAACACATTATACATATGAGACATGGTTTAGATTATGAAGATCTAGCTAGAGCTAGAAATGTAATGTGATTTGAAATCAAAATAAAGTGGATTCAAAAAATCTAGTTCGAGTTCATATAGTACACATAGTTCATATGTAACTCGAGACTAATCATGTGGTGTGCTGTGAAGATAATACACAAACGATGGTTTAACTTGACAATAATGATGATTGTAGATCTTATTAAAACAGAGAAACGAATTCAAATGCTTTGACTTCACAACAATCATTACTGTAGATCTTATTCAAATAGAGAAACGAATTCAAATTTAATTCATATTGAAGCGGTAGCATACATGTTTGGAATGCAGTAAAACGTTCATTTGAGTAGTAGGTTGCATGCATTATACACGTAGCGAAATATTTTAATTGAACATAACATGAATTCAAAGTTTTGAATGACATTTGTAGTGCGCATTGATTTGGTACATTACACGTTAGGCTTGTCCGGAAATTTCAACCCGCGCCTTGTTAGCCCAAAATATTTAAGATATATCTTTGTCTTGTTGTGCTCCGACAACTCCCTCCATCTCAACCCGCGCCTTGCTATTCCGAAATTACAACACGCGTGAAAACTCCTACCTCATGTGAAATCCCGACACGCGAAATGCCCGTGGCACCCCTGAACCGAAAGAACCGCCTCAAATCGGTGGGGATACTTTCGTAACTTACCCCACATTTCGGACAAGCGCGTCTCTAAGCCATGGTTCCCCACTGCCATCCCATCCGCCCACCCATTCGTACACCGAGGCCTCGAAAACCCGCGACGAAACCCCACACCCTGCTCCGTCCGCCACCCAGCCGGAGCCTCTTCCCCGACGACGTCGTCCACAGCAACACCTCGACGTCCCTCATCCACCGTACTGGATGAGGATCCGTCGTCGATCTCATTGTCCCGTCAGTTCAGCCACCCCGTCCTTCACCTCCAAGGAGCTGCCCCGACGTTCCCCTCGTCTTTCAGCCCACCTCCATTCCCACACCGCCGTCTTCACCTGCACCACCGGATGAGCATCATCATCACCGTTTCCTCGGATGAAACTGCGGCCTAATCGGCGCCACCAAAGAGGTTGTACACTAATCGCCGCATTTTCTTCTTGATTCGATCTCACGGTGCTACCGGCGCTCGGTCCCGAGCCGACACGGCGCGGCTCCATCCACGGCGGCGTCGCCGGCCACTTCCTCCACGACGTCGCTCCCTCGGCGACGTCCACATTAGTAGGAGATGCTGCTGCTTTAGCTCTCGCTCGCGCTGCTATTCTGCTCTTGCTCTCGGTCACCTACCTGGTCTGCTCTTGCTATTGCTCTTGCTCGTGCTGCTGCTCTCGCTCTTGCTCTTGCTTGCGATGCTGCTCCGATTTAGCTACACTTCAGTCGACTGAATCGACTTTTGGGTCAGTTGATTTTTAGGGGGTGGGGGGCTCGCCGAGGTGAAGGAAGAACCAGCCGCAGCGGGGAGGGGGGCTCGCCGGAGAGGTACCCCACTATCTATCTTAAGGTTCAGGATGGGGGCGGTGGTCGCCGACGGTGGCGGGGCGGTGGCGTGGGGATCGCTGGAGAAAAAGCTCGGCACGGGGGGGCCTAGAAGGATGGCCGGGGCGGTGGCGGACCGGCGGTGGGGAGTGTTTTCGGGGCGGGCGGGGCGGCGCACCGCCGGCCGCGGGCGGCGGGGGGCTGCTGTTTGGCCGGTGGTGGCTGGCGGCTCAGGGGGGTGGAGGTTTAAGATGAACCGCAGGCCCTTGATCTCGTATCCAACGGCTGCAAAATCGACTGACCAGAGATGAAAAAGTCAGTCGACCAACTGTAGCCTCACCTTGCTAGTGCGTTCAGTTTCGACAGCAAAATTCAGTTTCGACGGCAAAATTCAGTTTCACAGTTAAGTTCAGTTTCGATAGTTAAGTTCAGTTTCGAAAGTTAAGTTCAGAGATGAGCGGCTGATGTATTTTACATCTAGCACTTTGTGGTTATGTATTTTACGTCATGTATTGGAGATGCTATTAGAATTCCACCCAGGTTAACGTTGTTCGTTGTCTCTCTTGTCCTGCTTCAGCCTCAGCGTCGTACAACTCACCGGAGCTGCTCCTACGACGAAACCCTCCATTACAGCGGAGCAGTACCTCGAGCTCCATCTCCAGACGCCTAAGATCTTCTTCCCCTCCTCCGACAGCAAAGTTAGCCGGAGCATCCTCACCGGCCAACCCAATCATGCTGAGATCGACATGGCTTCGCCAAAGAGGTTGTACACTTGTTGCATCTCTTTTTTACTCTACATGTTATATATATTGTCCACTAGCACACGGATTTGTTCCTTTAGTGTCTCCTTGAAAGAAAAAACGTAGGAATTTTAATTTTCACTTGTCCTCCTTTTCAAATTCCTATTCATGAAGCACAAGACTAAGAGATAGTAGCATAATAGCATTATAACCGTACATTTTCTTGTGGTTTGACTTAATCTCACCATGCTTCCTTGTACCCTGTGATCTTCCAATTGTTGTGAATCAAACACCCAGATTGGCAGAAATCCTGTGTTTTTAAATTCTCTGTTTCGCACGTGCATTCCTATCCTATTCCTGTCTATTTCCTATCCCTGCATTGTTGGAATCCTCCAATTCAAATGAGCCCTTACAGAATTACTTCTCTTACAGATAGTTGTCAAAGAAAACCTTGCGTGGTTTGTCCCGCTCCTGCTGCGCCGTCGTCCACCCCAGCTCAGTTGCTCCAACGACAGAAGGGTCCAGCACAACAGGGATCCGGCCTCCAGACTGTCTTTCGCCGCCTCAGATCTTCTTCCCCGCCGCTGGCAGCCATGAAAACTGCATTACCATCATCAACCGAGCAGATGACCTCGAGGACTACACGGGTCCGCAAGAGAGGTCGCACTCTTTCGTGTCTGCTTACGTTATGCATCACTTAATATTACATGCTACTTTATCGTCATGTTCACCGATTAGACTCTGAGTTAGCTCCAAACTAATGGTCAAACTTGAGTTTTTAAATGGTTGTGGGGTACATATCGGGGCCGCTATCAATAGTATCTATCTACTATCTGGTTAATCTCCGGTGTCTACTATGAGTTTCATGTTGGGTGGGAAACAAATAGTAAAGAAGCCATTATCTGTATTTTTTAACTGAAGCCATTATCTGCCTGCTATTATTGGTTTTGGGTCTATCCACAGGTTGCTACCATCACTTTGGATTTCTGCATGCACTCCTTACATAATCTCACTATGTTTTATGAGAAAATTGCTTCTATACCATCCACAACCTCAGCAATGGCTCATTTGCCATCCAACAAAGCTCTGGTGCTTATATACCAGAAACAAACAAATCCTATTGCTTATTTGCCATTGCCGTTAGTCTCCCGTTAGATAGTCTCCGTTTTCCTGTCAGATTTCTCACAAATTCCAATTTTACCCTTAGTTTAGAAAAAAACTCACACATGCACCCGATCCTTCCCATCTCCACGACTCAACGCACGCGCCCCATCATCCCCAATCCACGCACACGCGTCGGCCTCCAGCCAACCGCAATGGTTGAACCCCCGCCAACGCCACCAGAGCCCCAACCGCCGCTCCCCCATCCCCCGCCGGTGCCGAATCATGGAGGAACTCTCACCGGCACTTCCCCATGCTTCTCGTCCACCGCATCTCCGACGTTATCCAGGCACCGGTTCATGGCGGAACCGCCGGCGGCGCTTCCCCATCCCCTGTCACACGCCCCCATCGCCGTCGGGCCTCTAGCCCTCTCTTCCATCGCCTCTTCGAAGGAAAACACACGGGGGCTAGCAGCACCAACCTCTCCCAGCAGCCATGTTGCCCAGAACCCTAGCATCAGGGATTCCGGCGAGGTAGGGAGCGGGGCAGTGGCGCCGACGGCCGAGGCCCTCCCCAAGATCAACTCCTTTGTGGGTGCACTTGCAGCAGACCCTCTGCCCTTGAATTCCATGCCCGACGAGGAGGACGGCATAGCTGACGAATGCTCTCTCTATGCTATTTGTGCTAGGTAATTTCTCGGGCTCTCTCTCTCTCTCTCTCTCTCTCTCTCTCTCTCTCTCTCTCTCTCTCTATATATATATATATATATATATATATATATATATATATATATATATATATATATATATTTGCTGCAGTTTTTTGTAGGAGAATGCATGATTGACATGGTTTGCATCATCCACAGGATGATCCAATCTTGTACTTACACAGTAGAGGTGAAGGTTTGTGGCAGTGGAACCAAAATCAATGGGGAATCAACATTTAGTTGGCAGATTATTGAGGGTACTAGGACAAGTATGAAGGATTTGCTAGCTTGCATTGCTGGAACATATTTTGGTTGTAGTATTTTGGTTTTGGATGATGTGAACTTGGTACTGATTGTCTAAGATTTAATATGGTGTTTGTTGAATCTCTTCTAAATGATGTGGATTTTCTTGAGTATTACTCTATTGCTGGAACTATTTACATGCTGGAATTGTTAGATAGTCATTATATTTTTGCTGGAATGTTGAAAATACAGGGGGGATGCTGTCAAATTTTTTTAGGACATGTTTTACAGTTGCGCTTATTTGCCATTGAGGGCAGGACAGTCATTTTGGTCACTTACCGGACTAAGATAACGGTAGACTAACTGCTAGTGGTATATAAGCAATAGAATTTGTTTGTGTCTAGTATATAAGCACTGGAGCTTTGTTGGATGGCAAATGAGCCATTGCTGAGATTGTCGATGGTATAGAAGCAATTTTCTCATGTTTTATTCCTATGCATGACAGTTATTGTAAACAATGGAACTGAACATGTAGAGCAAAAGAGACGAGCCTTGCGTGGCAATAAAATTTCATGCAGACGTCGCTCCATGGTAGGCGCAAAGGCAACCCCCCTCCACGCATTTCGGACTGTAATCGAGAGGAAGATATCCGTTCTGAGGGGGATTCAGGAGGAGAAGACAACTCCTATTTACCCCCTGAGGTCTTCGCTCTAACTTGGCATGCTGATGTTGGTTATATCATGCATATGGTGTCTTGCATTGCTTACTTTATACATCAAATATGTCATATGCTTAGTTTAGATATCCTTTGTGCGAATGCCATCTGTTTAGTTTATTCATCGTTTATGTGAATTATGCAACACCGTCTTGTTTAGCTAGGCATCATATATGTTAATTTTGCAATGCCATCCTGCTTAGCCAATCATCTTATATGTAAATTATATCAGGCCATCCTTTTTTTTCGTTACATATTACATTTGTCAACAATGTTAGTACATTTAACTGCTCTTCGTGTGCATCAGCCATTTGACACGGTGATGGCAAATTCTGGAGTGAAAACAAGGTCTTCAGAGCAGACTATGCTATCTGACGAAGCGCATATCTTGCTGGTTACGGATAGCTCCTCAGAGGAGGATTCAGAGACAGATGACCAGTCCTATTCCCCCCCCCCCCGAGGTGTATGCTCTAACTTGGCAGGGTTATGTTGCTCATATTGTGCGTATGGTGTCTCGCATTGCTATGTCATTTGATTAGTTTGGACATGCTTTGTGTGAATGCCACCTGTTCAGTGTCTAATTACCATATATGTGAATTATGCATTGCCATCTTGTTGCAAGACATTATATATGTGAATTATACAATGCTATCTTGTTGCAAAGGCATTATATATGTGAATTATGCAATGCCATGCTGTTTAGCCAATCATCATATATGTGAATTATATCATGCTATCATTTTTTTGTATTACGTGTTCCATTTGTTGACAACGTTTGTATATTCAACTACTCTTCCTGTGCATCAGCCATTTGAAGCGGTGATGGAAGTATCTGGAGTGAAAATAAGGTATTCAGAACAGACAATGCTACCTGCTGAAGCAGACATATTGCTGGTTGCAGAGAGCTCCTCAAAGGAGGATTCAGAGACTGATGACCAGTCCTATTTCCCCTCTGAGGTCGATGCTCAAACTTGGCAGGGTTATATTACCCATGTCATGCATGTTGTCTTGCATTGCTTAGTTTTTACATCATATATGGATTGCCATCTACTTACTTGCTTACTACATAAATCATATATTTGAATTATATCATGCCATCATGTTTACATAGTACATACACCTCATCTATCTGAATTATGGCATGGCAACCCATTTAATAAAAACATCATATAGTTATATCATCTCATCCTGTTTAGTGTTTACAGTCATCATATTTTGAATTATGGCATTCTATCCGTGAATGTATGTGAATTATGGCATGCCAACCTATTTATAAACGCATTATATAGTTATGTCATGCCATCCTGTTTACATAGTCTCATATTTTGAACTATGTCTTTCCATCTTTTTTAGTTAGCCATCATAATGTGAAATTGTGTCATGCTATCCTGTTTGGTTAGACAACATAAATATGAATTATTGCATGCCCTCTTTTAATCCCCACTATCCATTGCACCTGTCTATCATACAATGTCTATACTTTCAATTACTTTTCTTGTTTATCAGCCATTTGAATTGGAGAGCGTGATGGCAGTATCTAAGGGAGTAACAACACGGTCTTCAGAAAAGATAGTGCTACCAGTTGATGCAGATAGAACCACGGTTGTATTTGCCCAAGGACCAGATCCACCACACATAACCCAGACTCTCGCAGATTGTACCCCTACCCAGTTGGACAGAGAACCAGCTACACCCCTTCTAACCCCAACCCCGGCAGATAGTAACCCAGTTCCAGTTGACACAGCACCGTATCCACCACAGAGCACCCAAACACGAGCAGTTAATAAGGGAACTGCAGTGCCCAAAGCACGAGGACCACCACTCCGAATCCCAACTCAACGCTTAAAGGAGAAGAAGATTTGTTCTCAGGTCAGGTTCTGTAGCTATGGTTCATACTCCTTTGCTCTTGCATTACTGTATTTACTCAAACCAACTATTTTTAAATTTGAAGGATGGAATTGAAACTCCAATGGTGTAATAGGTATGTTTTAAACCTATTTCTTTAACTGGTTTGCTGTTGTAACCTGCTCTATGTTGATTTCAGTTTCAGTTGAATAAACAATTATGTTCTCATGTCATGCACATTACAAGTGTTGTTATTGCTCTATAGTTACCCACACTTATATTCTGTCTATTCTGCTTTGTCTTGAACAAATATTATTTGAACTGTGTCTCTATCTTGATTTGGCAACAAAAACTAGAATGATATAGACCATAAAGTGACCATGGTACATAGATATATGTTTGTTTCATGTTGTTATCCTGTCCACTTTACTACTGAACTCATTTACCAAAATGAGTTTCATATACAACATGGTAAACATGTGATGTGTCTGCTTGTTTCTCTTTTAGAATGCGGACAAAATATTGGAGAATAGTACCGCGGTATCCAATGGTAAAGGAAGTAATGCAGATAAGGTTCAAGATAGTGAGACATCCCTGTTGGTCTCCAAGAAAGCTGATAAAAACTATCTTGACGACAGTGAGGGAACCCAAAAGTCTTGTCTTGATGTAGTGTTCGAGTTACTGGCCACTACTGCTGGCACAAG
Organism: Aegilops umbellulata; assembly: GCA_032464435.1. Lineage (NCBI taxonomy): Eukaryota > Viridiplantae > Streptophyta > Magnoliopsida > Poales > Poaceae > Aegilops > Aegilops umbellulata. The sequence continues at coordinate 318,524,658 of CP136054.1, forward strand.
CTCTTCGAACTCGCTGCCTGAATTAGTTCGTCTTCTTGAGTCTCAACTTCAAGTTGAAAGACATTGATCAGATGTGCTGTGACAGGAAGCTGAAGGACTGAGGAAGTCCCTGCAGAATTCAGATGCATATTTTCTGGTGCAACAACAAGCGCTGGAGGATTTAAGCGCCAAACAAGAGAAAGTTAATAAGCTTGCTAAGCATCTTGCCAGCATTATGGGTACCCAGGATATTGTTTCTTGAGATCTTCTGAAGTGGTTTCAGTTCTGGATTTGTTTTGCTGCAGCGTTTATTTGCGTTGGTCGCCAACTTTGACAACCAGTGTATATGATATGATGCTTTGTTCCCTATATTTGCACTGGTGGCGAACTTTGATGCCCAGTGGATGTAATATGTGTAATAGCCGTGATAGCCTAGCATTAGTTGCTTGCTTATTTATTTCCTTGTTGCCTTGTTTATTTGTTTGCTTGTAGTCATTGCACTTCTTTTTTCGCGGTTAGCTAGTGGCTGCAATAACCTATTTTTTAAAACTAGGCCATAATAACCATGGGCTAATATTTACTATAGTGACACTGGGCCTCCTACTGGCCGTAGAAATAGTGGGCCTTCTACAGGCCGTAGAAACAATGGGCCTTCTACGGGCCGTAGAAACGATGGGCCTTCTACGGGTCGTATCATCAATGGGCCTTATACGGGCCGTATGATCGATTGGCCAAACATGGGCCAAACAAACCGCATAATGGTCGTAAACGGGCTAGATTTGGAATCATCTGTTCATGGGCCGACCATAACGGGCCATCGTTAATAGGCCGTATTTGATGATGCTATGAAAACGGTCCAATGTATTAACGGACCACAAACGGGCCGACTGTAACCACGGGCTGAATTTGGCCCAGAAGCAGAAAATGACAGTAACGGGCCATAAGTAAACGAATGCTGGAAATGAGCCCAAGATTAAATGGGCTCTGAGAAGGCGAAAGATAACATGGGCTGGAAACGGCCCAACAGAATAACGGGTCGTTAATGGGTATAAAGTGATACACTGTTCATTATGGGCCAGTTTCACCACGGGCCGTTAATGGGTGTAAAGTGATACATTGTTCATTACGGGCCAGTTTCACCACGGGCCGTTAATAGGCCAAGAGTTACATACGGCCTCATATGGGCCGAAAGACGTCATGGGCCATACATGGGCCAGAAGTGAAAACGGGCTGGAATCATATTGGATGGCACAGATGACGCTACTGGGCCTAATTCGGATAGGGCGTAACGGGCCTTGGATTAGCGGGCTGTAAATGGGCTATATGCAAACAGGCCGTTAACAGGCTTTTCATGGGCCGGCCCGCCACCTTTTGACCAAGTCATACGGGTCGGCCTTTTCACAGGAATGGGCCTCTATTGGGTCGTGCCACGTGTCGACGTATCATAGGCGCCTTTCGTCCAATGGGTGGATGACATCTGTCCCAACGATGAGCCGACACGTGTTTCCTCCAGCCAATGATGATTTTACACGTGGAAAATCCCCATTGGTCGGGGCTGTTAACGGGTTATCAGATCCAAAACCCGACCCGATAGCTTAACGGCGTTCTGTTACGGTGGATGCCACGTGTCGGTCACCCTTGACGAAAGCACTTCTGTGACGCGCGATTTATCGTCATGGAAGTGGACACTTCCATGATGATAATTTTGGTAATGTCATGGAACACTTCTACGTCAGCACAGGTATGACTATCTTGATTCTATCATAAATTTGTCATGAATGTACATGCATGACAAAAACGCGACCTACTCTGACAAACACGTATCATCATAGAAGTGTATTTTTTTGTAGTGTTGTATGTGTGTTTGCAAGCTTGGTGGAGATATTGCTTGTTATTGCCATGTTCATCCCATGATCCATTCCTATGATGATACTATGGTCTTGCTTTGTGTTTGTGATTGCGATATGTCATGTGCATTGCCTATGCCTATTATTTGCTCACATGACATGATTGCCATGATTTCCTCTAGTATGTTGCATCTTCGCACTACTAGCTTGCACAATTTGATTACTGCGATTGCTTATGTTGCATCACCAATGATTCATACTTGCTCATTTCATGCGGTTGATGACAACCATTATCATGCTTTGCACATGATTGTTATTGCTTCTTGTCATATCTCTCCATATGTTGCCTCCCTCATGCTTGATGATTTGACATGAATTGAGTGCAACAATGTTTTAGTCTTGATAATGAGTTTGCCCCATAGAATTCTCACATATATTTGGAGATTTTGACATATTTCTTGTGAAGCATGCTTGCCTTACCTCTTTGCACCATATTCCTCGTGCCATGAATATAGCCATTATTGCATCATATTATTCATGCACTTGTGCTTCTAATGGTTACGTGCAAGAGAAGAGAACCATCATGATGGATGATGTGTTTTATCTACCATGCGCAAAAATTCTTTGCTTTCTTTTGTGCATGTGTAGGATACTTGGACTTTGTGTCGACTTCCGCTTCACGTGAGTTGACCATCCGAGCTCTTGAGAGCGAGCCTCATACATTCGACCACAACTCGCTTCTACACCACCTTTCCTACCACTTCGGCATTGTGAAGAATGCACAAGGACACGCCTTCAAGGTGACATCTTTCTTGAGCATGGATATTGTGGATCATACTACTTGTGTTGCTTGCACCATGAGACTTATTGTTCATCTTGGACCACTTGATTGCACACATGTTAGAGATCTTGCTTCGACTTGTTATTTTCACCGTTCCATGCATCATGATATATATGCCTTGTGTATTGCATCCAATTCTTGGATTACTTGCTCCTCTCATATGTTTGGTTGCAACAGTGTCATCACTTCACATATGCCATGTACCATTGATTGCTACATGCTTGCCTTGATTGCCTCACACATGATGAACAATTGCTCTTTCCATTGTGTTGAGTGTCACACGATATTCACTACACCCCATGCACATTATGCTGGGATTGTATTGCACTTGACCCATGTGTTTAGACACTTCATTTTATTTGGTGTTGTGAATGCTTCTTATGCCTTCCATCGACCATTTGTCGAGCGCTTTATGCAAGATTGCTATGACCTTGAGGTAGATGCTTATACTCTTGTCAAACATATTTGCATCCCTACCTCATAATTACATACTTGTCCTCATGCTATATTTGCTTGTACTCAATTTATGTGCTTACATGCCATGTCACAATCCTTTGTCACACAATATGCTTTGCATGATGACGACACTTGTTTGGTGACTCACCTCTTGAATGCTTGGTTTTGCACTAACGCTAACCACATTTGTTTTTCCAAGTGTTTGTTGTCCTTACTCCTTTTGAAGGAATCACAAGACGGTGCGACATTGGAGAGTGCCCATTTCGAGCTTCCACATGACAAGTACTTGGTGAACGTCCACTTCTACACGGCGAAGCCATCTATTTCCCATGGTGATTTGGTTTTTGATCCGAGGTCGGATCTTTCCTAAGGGAGGGGAGATGATGCGGAGCATCATATGGACATCACCATGTCAAGAGTCCGGTCGGCAAGTGACACGTGCGACATCTACTTCACATACACAAAGGTGAATCATCTCCTTTACACGTGCTCACTTGACACCTTCGGGGATGGTATACTACTTGACACTCCACTCCTGTGCATGCATAGGAATTGTCGGAACACTACGGACGACGAGGAGGAGTGCAAGCGCCAAGGAACAACTACACCATCCGCAAGGAAAGCCTGGAAGCGACGATGGAAGAACACAGAGTTGCTGAAGCTACAGCGGCCGGACATTCGGGCCAAGGGCCGGACATCCGGCGCCTGTGCAGCCGCCAAACAGCTGCACCAACAGAAGGCCGAAAAAGTTTCAGCGGCCAGACATCCGGCGCCTCGCCAAAGCCCGGACATCCGGCGCCTCCCCTGGAAATCCGGCATCGACGACAGAATGCACCAGAAGTTTGCCCATCTTCGGGACGGACATCCTGGCCAAGGGCCGGACATCCAGCGCCTGTGCAGCCGCCCAATAGCTGCACAAACAGAAGGCCGAACAAGCTTCAGCGGCCAGACATCCGGCGCCAGCCCCGAACATCCGGCGCCTCGCCAAAGCCCGGATATTCGGCGCCTCCCTCGGAAATCCGGCATCGACGACAGAACGCACCAGAAGCTTTCCCATCTTCGGGCCAGACATCCGGCGAAGCCCCGGACATCCGGCGACTCGCGAAGCCCCGGACATCCAACCCCCAGCCCAGACATCTGGCGCCTGCCTGCGCGCAGCCGCGGGACAGAGGCCCATGTATCCCCTTCCCCACTTACCCCTTCGTGGCTTGGACTATAAATACTCCTTCCCCTTCCTCTAGTTAGGGTTAGCAAAGGATTAGCTCATTTGAGATAGAGCTTTACTCATCCATACGGATCTACTCCACGAGAGAGACCGCGGCCCCTCTACGGAAAAGACCCCCCTTGGATTTAAGACCCCCTCTTGGGTGGCCCCCTTCAAGACCTCCTCATGAAGATGAACCTTACCTTGTATCTTTGTAACGCCCCGGGTTCGATGCGCCAGGTGTCCGCCAGTTATTCGCCGTCGTTGCCATGTCATGTGCTTGCGTGTTGCACTTTGCCATGTCATCATCTGCATTTCATATCATGGCATCATGTGCATCGCATTTGCATACGTGTTCGTTTCATGCATCCGAGCATTTTCCCCGTTGTCCATTTTGCAATCCGGCGCTCCTATGTTCCCCGGCGTCCTCTTTTACCTTTTTCCGTGAGCGGGTATTAAACTTTCTCGGAAAGGACCGAGGTTTGCCAAGCGGCCTTGGTATAGCAACGGTAGACCGCCTGTCAAGTTTCGGGTCATTCGGAGGTCGTTTGATACTCCAACGGTTAACCGGGTAACCGTAAAGGCCTCTTTGGTGTGCAGCCCAACACCCCTTTCTAAGTGGCCCAAAACCCATCTAAGTCATCTCCATCCTCTCGGTCGTCGGATCACGATCGTGTGGGCGAAAACCGCACTCCATTTGGAGCTTCCTAGCCCCCTCTACCTATAAATATGTGCCTCCCCCGTCCAAATCGCAGATGAAACCCTAGCCCCGCTCCCTCTCCGCCGCCGAACACGTCTGTCCGCGCCGGACATGTCCACCGGCCACCTCACCCGGGCCAATCCCGTCGTGCCACGTCAGCGCCACCGCCTCCCGCGCCCAACCAGGGGATGCCACGTCGCCATCGTCGGCGCCCCACTTCGCCGCGCCACCCGGGGCCCAGATCCGGCCCGCCCCGGGCCGATCCGGGCCCGACCGCGCCGGCCGCCGCGCCCCGCGGGCCCGAGCGCCCCGCCGCCGCCGCTCGGGTTCCCCGCGCCGCCGCCGTACGCCGCGCCCTCGCCGGCGCCTGGCGCCTGGCGCCGCCGCGGCACCCGCCTCCGTACGCCGCGCCCCGCGCGCCTTCCCTCGCCGCCGCGCTCTCCGCTCGCCGGCGCCGCACCCCGCCGCGTCCAGCGCCGCCCGCCGGATCCCGCGCGCACCGGCTCCGCCGCCCCGCCGGAGCTCCGCCCCGCTCCGCCTCCTCGCGGTCGTCCGCGCCCGCCGCCGGCCGGATCCGGCCAGATCCGGTCCGGGGCCACCTCCCCGACCTCTCCCTCAAACTCCGGCCACCTCCTCCCACAACTCCGGCGAGTCCTCCGGCGAGATCCGCCCCGCATCGCAATCCGTGCGAAATCTGAGGTTGCCCCGAAATCTTCCAAGTCCCGGAATTCTATCATTTTCATGCATACTTTGCCATGTCATAACTTGCTGCATACTGTTAGAAGAGGGCTATGTGATGTTAGTTTCAGATCTGTTTCAGAACATGCACTTTTGTCATTTTTGCCATGATTAATGTGTGCACCCTATGAAGTTGAGTCCTACATGTGTTTTGCAATATGCCATGCTATATTTCCAGAGAATTATGCCTTGTATTTTTGTGATCTATGTGGTGAATAGCACAAGCTTGCAAGCTAGGGTACTTAATGTTGCTGATTTCAGAGACAGTAATTTCACCAAGTCATGTCCTGCTGTTATTTTTATGCCATGTGTTCATGTTGTTTCAGAGAGATCTATGCCTCTTTTGAGCATGATCAGTAAGGGTGTTTTGAGCATATGGATTTACTCTATCCATCCATGCCCTTGTTGGTATTTATGGAGTGCCATAGCTTGAGTCAATCGAGCTCTACTTTTGCTATAAAATGTTGCTGGCAGATTGTTTACATGTTATTCGATTTTGCCAAGCTTGTTGTAGTTGATCCTTGCATGCTATGATGTTGTTCTTGCCATGTATAGCTTCTATGCCATGTCTTCCTGATGTATGTATGCTTAGTTTATCATGCAATGCTCTGTAGTGAGTGCATCGAGCTCACGAACATGTCTACTTGTTATCTGTTTTTGACATGTCCAGTTTTCTGCTAAGTCTGAAACCTGTATCGAAACTTGCTTAATTGACATGGGTGTTATTACAATTTCTAGTCCTTTTTGGATTATGGTCAGTAAGGGACTTTTGTTAAGTGCTTTGAGTAGATTCATGCCATGCCTTATTTTGCCATGTACTGTTCCTGTAGCATGTTGTTCCATTGCTCTAAACATGTCATCCTGATGTTAATTTCTGCTATGTTGTTATTTTCACTGTCTGTGAACCTGTTATCTTTTGCACTTTTGCCATGCTTGTTTGAACCTGTTGTGGTGTGATTTAGCCGTATCTCAGTGTTCATCTTTTGTCAAGCATCTTGATTAGATTACTTTCATATGCCTTGTTGATATGTTTGGGTGCAGTAGCTTAATTTCCTGTTGCATGCTTAGTAGCATCATGCTGTTAATGGCAGATTCTTGTCATTCTTGTTTTGCTTGCCATTTGCAAAGCGTGCATCCGATTCCGGTGATCTTTATATCGATTTCAACCGAAATCACCTCACCTTTCCAGTGGCATACTTGGTTTGCCAATATTATGCCTTGTTCATCTTTTCCCTTCCCGCGCATGCATATGCATTGCATACCACATCTCGTATATCATGCCATGTTTATGTGGTGGTTGTTTACTTTGTTGTTTGCTTCTTTCTGGTGTTGCTTCTTCGGGTTAGTTCCGATAGCGTTGCGATTGTGAGGATCCGTTCGTCTATGTCCGTTTGTCTTCTTCATGGACTCGTTCTTCTTCCTTGCGGGATTTCAGGAAAGATGACCATACCCTCGAAATCACTTCTATCTTTGCTTGCTAGATTGCTCGCTCTTTTGCTATGCCTTTGTTGCGATACCTACCACTTGCTTATCATGCCTCCTATATTGTTAAACCAAGCCTCTAACCCACCTTGTCCTAGCAAACCATTGTTTGGCTATGTTACCGTTTTGCTCAGCCCCTCTTATAGCGTTGTTAGTTGCAGGTGAAGATGAAGTTTGTTCCTTGTTGGAACATGGAGATGTTGTTCCTTGTTGGAACATGTTTACTTGTTGGGATATCACAATACATTTTATTTAATTAATGCATCTATATACTTGGTAAAGGGTGGAAGGCTCGGCCTTATGCCTGGTGTTTTGTTCCACTCTTGCCACCCTAGTTTCCGTCATATCGGTGTTATGTTCCCGGATTTTGCGTCCCTAACGCGGTCGGGTGATTTATGGGACCCCCTTCACAGTTCGGTTTGAATAAGACTCTTCCAGCAAGGCCCAACCTTGGTTTTACCATTTGCCTACCACCTATCCCTTTTCCCTTGGGTTTGATAAGCCCGAGGGTCATCTTTATTCAGCCCCCCCCCCCCCGGGCCAATGCTTGTCTAAGTGTTGGCCTGAACTAGAGCCCTTTGCAGCGCCCCCTCAGGGAAACTTGAGGTCTGGTTTTAGTTGTACGGACTGCTCATCCGGTGTTGCCCTGAGAACGAGATATGTGCAGCTCCTATCAGGATGTCGGTGCATCGGGCGGCTTTGCTGGACTTGTTTTATTACTGTCGATATGTCTTGTAGCCGGGATTCCGAGACTGATCGGGTCTTCCCGGGGAGAAGGAATATCCTTCGTTGATCGCGAGAGCTTATCATGGGCTAAGTTGGGACACCCCTGCAGGGTTTGATCTTTCGAAAGCCGCGCCCGCGGTTATGTGGCAGATGGGAATTTGTTAATGTCCAGTTGTAGAAAACCCGAAGTTGATCTTAATTAAAATACACCAACCGCGTGTGTAACCGTGACGGTCTCTTCTCGGCGGGGTCCGGGAAGTGAACACGGTTGTTGGAGTTATGTCTGACGTAAGTAGTTCAGGATCACTTATTGATCATACTTGTTCGACCGTGCTTTGCCTTCTCTTCTCGCTCTCATTTGCGTATGTTAGCCACCATATATGCTAGTCGCTTGCTGCAGCTCCACCTCATACCTTTTACCCTACCTATATGAAGGAAATATGCCCTAGAGGCAATAATAAAGTTATTATTTATTTCCTTATATCATGATAAATGTTTATTATTCATGCTAGAATTGTATTAACTGGAAACATAATACATGTGTGAATACATAGACAAACAGAGTGTCACTAGTATGCCTCTACTTGACTAGCTTATTGATCAAAGATGGTTATGTTTCCTAGCCATGAACAAAGAGTTGTTATTTGATTAACGAGATCACATCATTAGTTGAATGATCTGATTGACATGACCCATTCCATTAGCATAGCACCCGATCGTTTAGTATGTTGCTATTGCTTTTATCCATGACTTATACATGTTCCTTTAACTATGAGAATATGCAACTCCCATTTACCGTAGGGACACTTTGTGTGCTACCAAACGTCACAACGTAACTGGGTGATTATAAAGGTGCTCTACAAGTGTCTCCGAAAGTACATGTTGAGTTGGCATATTTCGAGATTAGGATTTGTCACTCCGATTGTCGGAAAGGTATCTCAGGGCCTTCTCGGTAATGCACATCACATAAAGCCTTGCAAGCATTGCAACCAATGAGTTAGTTGCGAGATGATGTATTACGGAACGAGAAAAGAGACTTGCCGGTAACGAGATTGAACTAGGTATTGGATACCGACGATCGAATCTCGGGCAAGTAACATACCGATGACAAAGGGAACAACGTATGTTGTTATGCGGTCTGACCGATAAAGATCTTCGTAGAATATGTAGGAGCCAATATGGGCATCCAGGTCCCGCTATTGGTTATTGACTGGAGACGTGTCTCGGTCATGTCTACATTGTTCTCGAACCGTAGGGTCCGCACGCTTAAGGTTTCGATGACAGTTATATTATGAGTTTATGAGTTTTGATGTACCGAAGGAGTTCGGAGTCCCGGATGAGATCGGGGACATGACGAGGAGTCTCGAAATGGTCGAGACGTAAAGATCGATATATTGGACGACTATATTCGGACATCGGAAGGGTTCTGAGTGGTTCGGGTATTTTCGGAGGTACCGGGGAGTTACGGGATTACGGGAGAAGTAATGGGCCTTGATGGGCTTTAGTGGGAAGAGGAAAAAAGGGCTGCTGCGCCCCCCCTCCCCTCTAGTCCGAATTGGACTAGGGAAAAGGGGGCCGGCCACCTCTCCTTCTCCTCCTATTCCTTCTCCCTTCCCCCCCTTTTGGTGGACTCCTACTAGGACTTGGAGTCCTAGTAGGACTCCATATCCTGGCCGCACCCTTTGCCTTGGCCGGCCTCCTCCTCCTCCATCCTTTATATACAGGGGCAGGGGGCACCCCATACACACACAAGTTGATCTACGGATCGTTCCTTAGCCGTGTGCGGTGCCCCCTTCCACCAAATTCCACCTCGATCATATCGTTGCAGTGCTTAGGCGAAGCCCTGCGCCGGTAACACATCAAGATCGTCACCACGCCGTCGTGCTGACGGAACTCTTCCTCGACGCTTTGCTGGATCGGAGCCCGGGGATCGTCATCGAGTTGAACGTGTGCCAAGAACTCGGAGGTGCCGGAGTAACGGTGCTGTGATCGGTTGGATCGCGAGGAGAACGTACGACTACTTCCTCTACGTACGACTACTTCCTCTACGTTGTGTCAACGCTTCCGCTTCGGTCTACGAGGGTACGTAGACAACACTCTCCCCTCTCGTTGCTATGCATCACCATGATCTTGCATGTGCATAGGAAATTTTTTGAAATTACTACGTTCCCCAACAGTGGCATCCGAGCCTAGGTTTTTATGGTTTGATGTTATTTGCACGAGTAGAACACAAGTGAGTTGTGGACGATACAAGTCATACTGCCTACCAGCATGTCATACTTTGGTTCAGCGGTATTGTTGGACGAGACGATCCGGACCAACCTTACGCGTACGCTTACGCGAGACCGGTTCCCTCGACGTGCTTTGCACATAGATGGCTTGCGGAAGACTGTCTCTCCAACTTTAGTTGAACCGAGTGTGGCTACGCCCGGTCCTTGAGAAGGTTAAAACGGAGTCTATTTGACAAACTATCGTTGTGGTTTTGATGCGTAGGTAAGATGAGTTCTTGCTTAAAGCCCGTAGCAGCCACGTAAAACTTGCAACAACAAAGTAGAGGACGTCTAACTTGTTTTTGCAGGGCATGTTGTGATGTGATATGGTCAAGACGTGATGCTAAATTTTATTGTATGAGATGATCATGTTTTGTAACCGAGTTATCGGCAACTGGCAGGAGCCATATGGTTGTCGCTTTATTGTATGCAATGCAATCGCGATGTAATGCTTTACTTTATTACTAAGCGGTAGTGATAGTCGTAGAAGCATAAGATTGGCGAGACGACAACGATGCTGCGATGAAGATCAAGGTGTCGCGCCGGTGACGATGGTGATCATGACGGTGCTTCGAAGATGGAGATCACAAGCACAAGATGATGATGGCCATATCATATCACTTATATTGATTGCATGTGATGTTTATCCTTTTATGCATCTTATCTTGCTTTGATTGACGGTAGCATTATAAGATGATCTCTCACTAAATTATCAAGAAGTGTTCTCCCTGAGTATGCACCGTTGCGAAAGTTCTTCGTGCTGAGACACCACGTGATGATCGGGTGTGATAGGCTCTACGTTCAAATACAACGGGTGCAAAACAGTTGCACACGCGGAATACTCAGGTTTAACTTGACGAGCCTAGCATATAACAGATATGGCCTCGGAACACAGAGACCGAAAGGTCGAGCGTGAATCATATAGTAGATGTGATCAACATAAGATGTTCACCATTGAAACTACTCCATCTCACGTGATGATCGGACATGGTTTAGTTGATTTGGATCACGTGATCACTTAGAGGATTAGAGGGATGTCTATCTAAGTGGGAGTTCTTAAGTAATATGATTAATTGAACTTAAATTTATCATGAACTTAGTCCTGGTAGTATTAGCATATCTATGTTGTAGATCAATAGCTCGCATTGTTGCTTCCCTGTGTTTATTTTGATATGTTCCTAGAGAAAATTGTGTTGAAAAATGTTAGTAGCAATGATGCGGATTGGATCCGTAATCTGAGGTTTATCCTCATTGCCGCACAGAAGAATTTTGTCCTTGATGCACCGCTAGGTGATGGACCTTTTGCAGGAGCAGATGCAGACGTTATGAACGTTTTGCTAGCTCAATATGATGACTACTTAATAGTTTAGTGCACCATGCTTAACTGCTTAGAATCGGGACTTCAAAGACGTTTTGAACGTCATGGAGCATATGAGATGTTCCAGGAGTTGAAGTTAATATTTCAAGCAAATACCCGAGTTGAGAGATATGAAGTCTCCAACAAGTTCTATAGCTAAAAGATGGAGGAGAATCGCTCAACTAGTGAGCATGTGCTCAGATAGTCTGAATACTACAATCGCTTGAATCAAGTGGGAGTTAATCTTCCAGATAAAATAGTGATTGACAGAATTCTCTAGTCACCATCACCAAGTTAGTAGAACTTCGTGATGAACTATAATATGCAAGGGATAACGGAAAATATTCCCAAGCTCTTCGCGATGCTAAAATCAGCGAAGGTAGAAATCAAAGAAAAACATCAAGTGTTGATGGTTGACAAGATCACTAGTTTCAAGAAAAGGGCAAAAGGAAAGAAGGGGAACTTCAAGAAGAACGGCAAGCAAGTTGCTGCTCAAGTGAAAAAGCCCAAGTCTGGTCCTAAGCCTGAGACTAAGTGCTTCTACTACAAAGGGACTGGTTACTGGAAGCGGAACTACCCCAAGTGATTGGCGGATAAGAAGGATGGCAAAGTGAACATAAGTATATTTGATATACATGTTATTGATGTGTACTTTACTAGTGTTCATAGCAACCCCTTAGTATTTGGTACTAGTTCAGTTGCTAAAATTTAGTAACTCGAAACGGGAGTTGCAGAATGAACAAAGACTAGTTAAAGGGCAAGGTGACGATGTGTGTTGGAAGTGGTTCCAAGATTGATATTATCATCATCACACACTCCCTATACTTTCAGGATTAGTGTTGAAACTAAATAAGTGTTATTTGGTGTTTGCGTTGAGCATGAATATGATTTGATCATGTTAATTGCAATACAGTTATTCATTTAAGTTAGAGAACAATTGTTGTTCTGTTTACATGAATAAAACCTTCTATGGTCATACACACCAATGAAAATAGTTCATTGGATCTCGATCGCAGTGATACACATATTCATGATATTGAAACCAAAAAGATGCGAAGTTAATAATGATAGTGCAACCTATTTGTGGCACTGCCGTTTGGGTCATATTGGTGTAAAGCGCATGAAGAAACTCCATGCTGATGGGATTTTGGAATCACTTGATTATGAATCACTTGATGCTTGCGAACCATGCCTCAAGGGCAAGATGACTAAAAACGCCGTTCTCCGGAACAATGAAGCAAGCAACAGATTTATTGGAAATCATACATACTGATGTATGTGGTCCGATGAATATTAAGGCTTGCAGAAGGTATCATTATTTTCTGACCTTCACAGATGATTTGAGAAGATATGGGTATATCTACTTGATGAAACATAAGTCTGAAACATTTGAAAAGTTCAAAGAAATTCAGAGTGAAGTGGAGAATCATCGTAACAAGAAAATAAAAGTTTCTACGATATGATCGTGAAGGAGAATATTTGAGTTACGAGTTTGGTCTTCAATTAAAACAATGTGGAATAGTTTCACAAATTCATGCCACCTGGAACACCACAGCATAATGGTGTGTCCGAACGTCATAACCGTACTTTATTGGATATAGTACAATCTATGATGTTTCTTACCAATTTACCAATATCATTTTGGGATCATGCATTAGAGACAGCTGCATTCACGTTAAAAGGGGCACCATCTAAAAGTCCGTTGAGACGACACAATATGAACTGTGGTTTGGCAAAAAACCAAAGTTGTCGTTTCTTAAAGTTTGGGGTTACGATGCTTATGTGAAAAAGTTTTATCCTGATAAGCTCAAACCCAAATCGGAGAAATGTGTCTTCATAGGTACCCAAAGGAGACTGTTGGGTACACCTTCTATCACAGATCCGAAGGCAAGATATTCGTTGCTGAGAATGGATCCTTTCCAGAGAAGGAATTTCTCTCGAAAGAAGTGAGTGGGAGGAAAGTAGAAAACTTGATAAGGTAATTGTACCTTCTCCCTTATTGGAAAGTAGTTCATCATAGAAATCTGTTCTTGTGACTACTACACCAATTAGTGAGGAAGCTAATGATGATGATCATGTAACTTCAGATCAAGTTACTACCGAATCTCGTAAGTAAACCAGAGTAAGATCCGCACCAGAGTGGTACGGTAATCCTATTTTGGAAGTCATGTTACTAGACCATGATGAACCTACGAACTATGAGGAAGCGATGATGAGCCCAGATTCCGCGAAATGGTTAGAGGCCATGAAATCTGAGATATGATCCATGTATGAGAACAAAGTGTGGACTTTGGTTGACTTGCCCGATGATCGGCAAGCCAAAGAAAATAAATGGATCTTCAAGAGGAAGACGGACACTGATAGTAGTGTTACTATCTACAAAGCTAGAATTGTCGAAAAAAGGTTTTTCGACAAGTTCAAAGTATTGACTACAATGAGAGTTTCTCACTCGTATCTATGCTTAAGTCTGTTCGAATCATGTTAGCAATTGCCGCATTTTATGAAATCTGGCAAATGGATAAACAAAACTGCATTCCTTAATAGATTTATTAAAGAAGAGTTGTATATGATGCAACTAGAAGGTTTTGTCGATCCTGAAGGTGTTAACAAAATATGCAAGCTCCAGCGATCCATCTATGGACTGGTGCAAGCATCTCGGAGTTGGAATATACGCTTTGATAAGTTGATCAAAGCATATAGTTTTATACAGACTTGCGGTGAAGCCTGTATTTACAAGAAAGTGAGTGGGAGCACTACAACATTTCTGATAAGTATATGTAAATGACATATTATTGATCGGAAATAATGTAGAATTATTCTGTGAAGCATAAAGGAGTATTTGAAAGGAGTTTTTCAAAGAAGGACCTCGGTGAAGCTGCTTACATATCGAGCATCAAGATCTATAGAGATAGATCGAGACGCTTGATAAGTTTTTTCAATGAGTACACACCTTGACAAGATTTTGAAGTAGTTCAAAATGGAACAGTCAAAGAAAAGAGTTCTTGCCTGTATTACAAGGTGTGAAATTGAGTAAGACTCAAAGCCTGACCACGGCAGAAGATAGAAAGAGAATGAAAGTCATTCCCTATGCCTCAGCCATAGGTTCTATAAAGTATGCCATGCTGTATACCAGACCTATTGTATACCCTACCCTGAGATTGGCACGGGAGTACAATAGTGATCTAGGAGTAGATCACTGGACGGCGGTCAAAATTATCCTTAGTGGAATAAGGATATGTTTCTCGATTATGGAGGTGACAAAAAGGTTCGTCGTAAAAGGTTACGTCGATGCAAGTTTTGACACTAATCTGGATGACTCTAAGTCTCAATCTAGATACATATTGAAAGTGGGAGCAATTAGCTAAAGTAGCTCCGTGCAGAGCATTGTAGACATAGAAAATTGCAAAATACATAACGGATCTGAATGTTGCAGACCCGTTGACTAAACTTCTCTCACAAGTCACACTATAGTACTCTTTGGGTGTTAATCACATAGCAATGTGAACTAGATTACTGAATCTAGTAAACCCTTTGGGTGTTGGTCACATATCGATGTGGACTATTGCTGATAAATCACATGGCGATGTGAACTAGATTATTGACTCTAGTGCAAGTGGGAGACTGAAGGAAATATGCCCTAGAGGCAATAATAAAGTTATTATTTATTTCCTTATATCATGATAAATGTTTATTATTCATGCTAGAATTGTATTAACTGGAAACATAATACATGTGTGAATACATAGACAAACAGAGTGTCACTAGTATGCCTCTACTTGACTAGCTTATTGATCAAAGATGGTTATGTTTCCTAGCCATGAACAAAGAGTTGTTATTTGATTAACGAGATCACATCATTAGTTGAATGATCTGATTGACATGACCCATTCCATTAGCATAGCACCCGATCGTTTAGTATGTTGCTATTGCTTTTATCCATGACTTATACATGTTCCTTTAACTATGAGAATATGCAACTCCCATTTACCGTAGGGACACTTTGTGTGCTACCAAACGTCACAACGTAACTGGGTGATTATAAAGGTGCTCTACAAGTGTCTCCGAAAGTACATGTTGAGTTGGCATATTTCGAGATTAGGATTTGTCACTCCGATTGTCGGAAAGGTATCTCAGGGCCTTCTCGGTAATGCACATCACATAAAGCCTTGCAAGCATTGCAACCAATGAGTTAGTTGCGAGATGATGTATTACGGAACGAGAAAAGAGACTTGCCGGTAACGAGATTGAACTAGGTATTGGATACCGACGATCGAATCTCGGGCAAGTAACATACCGATGACAAAGGGAACAACGTATGTTGTTATGCGGTCTGACCGATAAAGATCTTCGTAGAATATGTAGGAGCCAATATGGGCATCCAGGTCCCGCTATTGGTTATTGACTGGAGACGTGTCTCGGTCATGTCTACATTGTTCTCGAACCGTAGGGTCCGCACGCTTAAGGTTTCGATGACAGTTATATTATGAGTTTATGAGTTTTGATGTACCGAAGGAGTTCGGAGTCCCGGATGAGATCGGGGACATGACGAGGAGTCTCGAAATGGTCGAGACGTAAAGATCGATATATTGGACGACTATATTCGGACATCGGAAGGGTTCTGAGTGGTTCGGGTATTTTCGGAGGTACCGGGGAGTTACGGGATTACGGGAGAAGTAATGGGCCTTGATGGGCTTTAGTGGGAAGAGGAAAAAAGGGCTGCTGCGCCCCCCCTCCCCTCTAGTCCGAATTGGACTAGGGAAAAGGGGGCCGGCCACCTCTCCTTCTCCTCCTATTCCTTCTCCCTTCCCCCCCTTTTGGTGGACTCCTACTAGGACTTGGAGTCCTAGTAGGACTCCATATCCTGGCCGCACCCTTTGCCTTGGCCGGCCTCCTCCTCCTCCATCCTTTATATACAGGGGCAGGGGGCACCCCATACACACACAAGTTGATCTACGGATCGTTCCTTAGCCGTGTGCGGTGCCCCCTTCCACCAAATTCCACCTCGATCATATCGTTGCAGTGCTTAGGCGAAGCCCTGCGCCGGTAACACATCAAGATCGTCACCACGCCGTCGTGCTGACGGAACTCTTCCTCGACGCTTTGCTGGATCGGAGCCCGGGGATCGTCATCGAGTTGAACGTGTGCCAAGAACTCGGAGGTGCCGGAGTAACGGTGCTGTGATCGGTTGGATCGCGAGGAGAACGTACGACTACTTCCTCTACGTACGACTACTTCCTCTACGTTGTGTCAACGCTTCCGCTTCGGTCTACGAGGGTACGTAGACAACACTCTCCCCTCTCGTTGCTATGCATCACCATGATCTTGCATGTGCATAGGAAATTTTTTGAAATTACTACGTTCCCCAACACTATAAGCTTAAATAGTCTTGATCTCGCGGGTGTGAGATTGCTGAGTCCCCGTGACTCACAGATACTTCCAAAACCAGTTTGAAGGTGCTGAAGAAACTGTGCGGGTGACGTGCCCGAGCTCAAGGAGGAGTTCGATGAAGATCCTATCCTTTATGTTGTTTCGTTCTAGTCGATCAGTAGTGGAGCCCAGTTGGGGTCGATCGGGGACCTTTGTCGCTTTTGGGGTTCTTCTTTTATTTTGGCTCCATAGTCGGGCCCTGATTGTACTTGGTTGATGTAATGCTTTACTCTTGTAATTGTGTGAAGTGGCGATTGTAAGCCAACTATGTTTCTCTTTCCCTTATGTATTACATGGGTGGTGTGAAGATTACCTCACTTGCGACATTGCTTTCAATGCGGTTATGCCTCTAAGTCGTGCTTCGACACGTGGGAGATATAGCCGCATCAAGGGCGTTACAAGTTGGTATCAGAGCCTTCCCCAACCTTAGGAGCCCCACTGATTGATCGTTTTTAGCGGCCGAGTTGTGTCTAGAAAAATGTTTTGAGTCATTTAGGAATTATATATCGGAGAGTTTAGGAATTCTTTTTACTTCCCAGTCTCCTCATCGCTCTGGTAAGGCATCCTGACGTAGAGCTTTGACTCTTCTCTTCTCAAATTTCACTAAATTTTTTTTAGGATCACGCGGGTATCTTAGAATCGTTCCGATGGTTTTATGATGACAACATTGTCTTGGTTGCCTCCCGTCAGCAGGGGTTTTAGTGGAGGTGTCCCGGGGAGTTGAGCTCCGAGGTGTTGTCGTCATAATTTTATCGTTGCAGTTCTGGAATACCTGAGTTTAGTACGCCGACATCGAAAATATCTTTTGTATAGTTGTTGGTGAGATAACCCTGATAGCCCAGTACTGAGGCGAGTGCGGGAGTATTGCCATAACTCGTATAACGGATGCTTTTCGAAGGTTGAGGTAGACGATTTCCGAGGAGTTCTTGGTTATGTGTTGAAGGATGGGTACAGCTGGATCTAGGTATTGTTAGTTTGGGTGATATATTTTGTGTCCCCTGTATCCCCAACACCTGATTGCATAACCAGAAAGTTTCGGGAGTTTATAAGTGGGAATTCAAGTAGCTCCTAGAATATCTTTCCAACAGACACATGATACGATATGGGATCTATCATATGTTTGTTCCGGCTTATTCTGCAAGCCAAATCCTTTGTTTTGTTTGTGGTATTCGAGTTGCTTCAAAGTCAAGTGTTGATTCCATACCTTTTTCTAAACGGTGTTATCATATCTCTATGGAAATACTAATCCTTCTTGATCATCAAGATTATCATGCCAACTCTTTTCCAACCGGTGTGTCCCTCTTCAAGTGGATCCGATCACTTCAACATTCGCAAGATCAATTATCAGTTCTTCTCAACGGTGTTTGCTTTATCCGTTCCAAGTTGTCTTTGTTTTCCCGCCCTCCCACCCTTTCTTTTTCTTCAAGGAAGCAGATTTCTTGATCAAGTATCCATCTTTTTGATGTGAAACCTCTCCATTCTTCTCCTTCATGTTCTTACCCGATGTTTCTCATGAAGATGCTCAACAGTTTCAAGTCCATCATTCGTCATTCTTTTCTTCTCCGGTGGATTCAATTCAAGCTTTGTCGATCATATCTTTTCCTCGTTTCTAATGTTTTCTCGTATCGGTGCACCTCTTAATCATTCACCTCTCGCTTTCCATTTGTTTCGGTGTGCTGAAGATATCTCAGAAGATTCAAGTTTCCATTCTCATTTCACTCAAGTTCTTTTGAGGTTGTTACCTCATTCTAGCCATTTATTTCAACCGGTGCAATATCCCTTTCAAGCAATCTTTTCAACGGTGTTTCTTTTGAGTGGGCCCTAACCCATAGGTCCTTTTCCAGGATCTTACCTGACTCTTCTAATTTTCCCGGAGCTTCTAAAATTCTTTTCAAAGTTTGATGTAAGAATGTATTCATCAGTCATAGGTCTTTCTCCAAGATCTTTCAAATTCTTTTCATCGTTGGTTCAACCTTTCTAATTTTCATCCCGGTCTATCTCAACAATTCGCGGTGGTGTTTCTCGTCGTCATTCTCAGATTTTGAAGACCGAAGAAGAGTTTCTCTTAAATCTTGCTCCATTCTCTTCAAGATTCATGGTTCTAGCTTGTTGCCGTCCTCTCATAATTGTTTTCGATTGTGAGAATTCTTTTCACCCATCCGAAGCAATTCAGGAGTCTTTTCAGTTTGATTCTCCGGAGGCCGTCATCTCAGAATTATTCATTCAAGCTTTCAGCTCTCGTTCTCCAAATCTTACCGGTGCATCATTCAAGTATTCTCTAATCAGCTCGTGATCTATTCGTTCATTTGTATCTAAATCCTAGCAAGCATCTTCGTTCATTTGCTAATTCTTCCCGGTGTTTCTTTATCTTTTCTTCGTCCATTTTAAATTCTTACGGTGGTTCTTTCAAGACTCTTCTTCCTTCGTTTATCATATCAATTCAATCGTTGTTTCAACCCTACCGGTGGTTCGTTCAAGACATTCCCAAGTTTGTGCTATATCTCTCTTGATCCTTTCTACGAGTATAAGTAGTATGCCAAATCCATTGCTTGTCATCAATTTGAATTGGTGAAGGATAAGCATAATGTAATTCTTATTCGTGTTTTCATCGAGTAAATTCAATCCCTTATTCCGGAGGTTCATCAAAATTCTTGATTTCAATTGTTTCACCTTATCTTCCTCGGAGTTCCAAGCTCTCACAATTTTATCACCACGGAGATCCATCTAATCATTGCAAGGCTTCACCTTGTGTTTTCAATTTCTCTTTCTTTCTATCATCCTTTTGTTTACCGGAGTCCTTCATGGAGTTTCTTCATGGTGGTTCATCGAGGATTTAATTCATTCTCGAAGTGTTCTCAAGATTCTTGTTGGAAGAGCTCAAATATTCTTTTTCCTGCATTCCGAAGCGCAATTCGTTCTACCTTATCAATTGAGGTGGTGTTATGTCCTTCTTGACAATTTGAGTTCACGCTTCATGATTCACATGTTGTCAAGAATGAGGTATTTTAAATCCATCAACCTCTTCATTGGAGTTACCTTGGGTTATATTTCACTTAAGGCTTTCCCTAAGGATTGCTGCTATTTATGGTGCTCATTAATGACCCAAGTTCTTCATTTGTCCTCCCGGTGAAATAAGTTTCTCGTCTCCTTGTTGATATCAGTCCAATCATTTGTTTCCGTTGGTGGCAGAAGCTCACCTTATAATTTTGAGATGTTTCCATAAGCCCACTACAAGCTTATTAGTTTCGTTGTTGGTTCTCCAACAACTCCGTTCAATCCTTATTTTAAGGAGGCTCTTTCAAATTCAATTGTGATAGAAGTTGTTGTTTCTCTTCTCTGTTCTCTTGATTCCACTCTTTCATTTGTCCCGAAGGCATTGTGATATTGCTCTCTTCGAACCATCTTCTTATTTTGTCAAGATCATCTTCTTTTCTTGCTTATCCTTTTAACCGGAGTGTTGTATCATCTCTTCAATAACTTTTCATCTCATCAAGTTTTCTTCTCTTTTCTACCTGAGTGCCGTCCAAATTCGGTCATTCTTGTTCCTTGGCTATCTCATCTTACCGAGGTGGTCATATTCTTTTCGTTCGTGAAGCTCTTATTTCCATGTCTTTCAACCTTCAAGATCTCGTAATACTCCTTGTTTCTCTTTGTCTACCGGATTGTTTGCAATCTCGTTCATCTCTGTTGTACTCTTTCTTTTAATTTGCTCAACCTCTCAAGGTTCTTTGGTTTCACTCTTTTGTCAAAGAAGCAACTTAGCTTTACCTCTTCTCTTTCTCTTCCGTTTTCCCCTCCGGTGCCATCCTAGATCTCGGGACGAGATCCTCTCGTAGTGGTGGAGTGTTGTAACGCCCCGGATTCGATGCGCCAGGTGTCCGCCAGTTATTCGCCGTCGTTGCCATGTCATGTGCTTGCGTGTTGCACTTTGCCATGTCATCATCTGCATTTCATATCATGGCATCATGTGCATCGCATTTGCATACGTGTTCGTTTCATGCATCCGAGCATTTTCCCCGTTGTCCGTTTTGCAATCCGGCGCTCCTATGTTCCCCGGCGTCCTCTTTTACCTTTTTTCCGTGAGCGGGTATTAAACTTTCTCGTAATGGACCGAGGTTTGCCAAGCGGCCTTGGTATAACACCGGTAGACCGCCTGTCAAGTTTCGAGTCATTCGGAGGTCGTTTGATACTCCAACGGTTAACCGGGTAACCGTAAAGGCCTCTTTGGTGTGCAGCCCAACACCCCTTTCTAAGTGGCCCAAAACCCATCTAAGTCATCTCCATCCTCTCGGTCGTCGGATCACGATCGTGTGGGCGAAAACCGCACTCCATTTGAAGCTTCCTAGCCCCCTCTACCTATAAATATGTGCCTCCCCCGTCCAAATCGCAGATGAAACCCTAGCCCCACTCCCTCTCCGCCGCCGGACACGTCCGTCCGCGCCGGACATGTCCACCGGCCACCTCACCCGGGCCAATCCCGTCGCGTCATGTCAGCGCCACCGCCTCCCGCGCCCAACCAGGGGATGCCACGTCGCCATCGTCGGCGCCCCACTTCGCCGCGCCACCCAGGGCCCAGATCCGGCCCACCCGGGGCCGATCCGGGCCCGACCGCGCCCGCCGCCGCGCCCCGCGGGCCCGAGCGCCCCGCCGCCGCCGCTCGGGTTCCCCGCGCCGCCGCCGCCGTACGCCGCGCCCCGCGCGCCTTCCCCCGCCGCCGCGCTCTCCGCTCGCCGGCGCCGCGCCCCGCCGCCCAGCCTCCTCCCCGCCGTGTCCAGCGCCGCCCGCCGGAGCCCGCGCGCACGGGCTCCGCCGCCCCGCCGGAGCTCCGCCCCGCTCCGCCTCCCTCCGCCTACTCGCGGTCGTCCGCGCTCGCCGCCGGCCGGATCCGGCCAGATCCGGTCCGGGGCCACCTCCCCGACCTCTCCCTCAAACTCCGGCCACCTCCTCCTGCAACTCCGGCGAGATCCGCCCCGCATCGCAATCCGTGCGAAATCTGAGGTTGGCCCGAAATCTTAAGTCCTGGAATTCTATCATTTTCATGCATAATTTGCCATGTCATAACTTGCTGCATACTGATCCGTTTCGTGCGTGTAATATGTCAAATTGTTCAACCCAATGAGTACATCATTTAATTACATTGAATCATTTTCATTTGAGCTCATCTTGACGCCCGAAATGCTGTTAGAAAAGGGCTATGTGATGTTAGTTTCAGATCTGTTTCAGAACATGCACTTTTGTCATTTTTGCCATGATTGATGTGTGCACCCTATGAAGTTGAGTCCTACATGTGTTTTGTAATATGCCATGCTATCTTTCCATAGAATTATGCCTTGTATTTTTGTGATCTATGTGGTGACTAGCACAAGCTTGCAAACTAGGGTACTTAATGTTGCTGATTTCAGAGACAGTAATTTCACTAATTCATGTCCTGCTGTTATTTTTATGCCATGTGTTCATGTTGTTTCAGAGAGATATATGCCTCTTTTGAGCATGATCAGTAAGGGTGTTTTGATCATATGGATTTGCTCTATCCATCCATTCCCTTGTTGGTATTTATGGAGTGCCATAGCTTGAGTCAATCGAGCTCAACTTTTGCTATAAAATGTTGCTGGCAGATTATTTACATGTTATTCGATTTTGCCAAGCTTGTTGTAGTTGATCCTTGCATGATATGATGTTTTTCTTGCCATTTATAGCTTCTATGCCATGTCTTCTTGATGTATGTATGCTTAGTTTATCATGCAATGCTCTGTAGTGAGTGCATCGAGCTCATGAACATGTCTACTTGTTATCTGTTTTTGACATGTCCAGTTTTCTGCTAAGTCTGAAACCTGTATCGAAACTTGCTTAATTGACATGGGTGTTATTACAATTTCTAGTCCTTTTTGGCTTATGGTCAGTAAGGGACTTTTCTTAACTGCTTTTAGTAGATTCATGCCATGCCTTACTTTGCCATGTCCTGTTCCTTTAGCATGTTGTTCCATTGCTCTAAACATGTCATCCTGATGTTAATTTCTGCTATGTTGTTATTTTCACTAAGTCTGTGAACCTGTTATCTTTTGCACTTTTGCCATGCTTGTTTGAACCTGTTGTGGTGGGATTTAGCCATAGCTCAGTGTTCATCTTTTGTCAAGCATCTTGATTAGATTACTCTCATATGTCTTGTTGATATGTTTGGGTGCAGTAGCTTAATTTCGTGTTGCATGCTTAGTAGCATCATGCTGTTAATGGCAGATTCTTGTCATTCTTATTTTGCTTGCCATTTGCAAACCGTGCATCCGATTCCGGTGATCTTTATATCGATCTCAAACGAAATCATCTCACCTTTCCAGTGGCATACTTGGTTTGCCAAGATTATGCCTTGTTCATCTTTTCCCTTCCCGCGCATGCATATGCATTGCATACCACATCTCGTATATCATGCCATGTTTATGTGGTGGTTGTTTACTTTGTTGTTTGCTTCTTTCCGGTGTTGCTTCTTCGGGTTAGTTCTGATAGCGTTGCGATTGTGAGGATCCGTTCGTCTACGTCCGTTTGTCTTCTTCATGGACTCGTTCTTCTTCCTTGCGGGATTTCAGGAAAGATGACCATACCCTCGAAATCACTTCTATCTTTGCTTGCTAGATTGCTCGCTCTTTTGCTATGCCTTTGCTGCGATACCTACCACTTGCTTATCATGCCTCCTATATTGTTAAACCAAGCCTCTAACCCACCTTGTCCTAGCAAACCATTGTTTGGCTATGTTACCGTTTTGCTCAGCCCCTCTTATAGCGTTGTTAGTTGCAGGTGAAGATGAAGTTTGTTCCTTGTTGGAACATGGAGATGTTGTTCCTTGTTGGAACATGTTTACTTGTTGGGATATCACAATACATTTTATTTAATTAATGCATCTATATACTTGGTAAAGGGTGGAAGGCTCGGCCTTATGCCTGGTGTTTTGTTCCACTCTTGCCGCCCTAGTTTCCGTCATATCGGTGTTATGTTCCCGGATTTTGCGTCCCTAACGCGGTCGGGTGATTTATGGGACCCCCTTGACAGTTCGGTTTGAATAAGACTCTTCCTGCAAGGCCCAACCTTGGTTTTACCATTCGCCTACCACCTATCCCTTTTCCCTTGGGTTTGATCAGCCCGAGGGTCATCTTTATTCAGCCACCCCCCGGGGCCAATGCTTGTCTAAGTGTTGGCCCGAACTAGAGCCCTTTGCAGCGCCCCCTCAGGGAAACTTGAGGTCTGGTTTTAGTTATACGGACTGCTCATCCGGTGTTGCCCTGAGAACGAGATATGTGCAGCTCCTATCAGGATGTCGGCGCATCGGGCGGCTTTGCTGGACTTGTTTTATTACTGTCGAAATGTCTTGTAGCCGGGATTCCGAGACTGATCGGGTCTTTCCGGGGAGAAGGAATATCCTTCGTTGATCGCGAGAGCTTATCATGGGCTAAGTTGGGACACCCCTGCAGGGTTTGATCTTTCGAAAGCCGCGCCCGCGGTTATGTGGCAGATGGGAATTTGTTAATGTCTAGTTGTAGAAAACCCGAAGTTGATCTTAATTAAAATACACCAACCGCGTGTGTAACCGTGACGGTCTCTTCTCGGCGGGGTCCGGGAAGTGAACACGGTTGTTGGAGTTATGTCTGACGTAAGTAGTTCAGGATCACTTATTGATCATACTTGTTCGACCGTGCTTTGCCTTCTCTTCTCGCTCTCATTTGCGTATGTTAGCCACCATATATGCTAGTCGCTTGCTGCAGCTCCACCTCATACCTTTTACCCTACCTATAAGCTTAAATAGTCTTGATCTCGCGGGTGTGAGATTGCTGAGTCCCCGTGACTCACAGATACTTCCAAAACCAGTTTGCAAGTGCCGAAGAAACTGTGCGGGTGACGCGCCCGAGCTCAAGGAGGAGTTCGATGAAGATCCTATCCTTTATGTTGTTTCGTTCTAGTCGATCAGTAGTGGTGCCCAGTTGGGGTCGATCGGGGACCTTTGTCGCTTTTGGGGTTCTTCTTTTATTTTGGCTCCGTAGTCGGGCCCTGATTGTACTTGGTTGATGTAATGCTTTACTCTTGTAATTGTGTGAAGTGGCGATTGTAAGCCAACTATGTTTCTCTTTCCCTTATGTATTACATGGGTGGTGTGAAGATTACCTCACTTGCGACATTGCTTTCAATGCAGTTATGCCTCTAAGTCGTGCTTCGACACGTGGGAGATATAGCCGCATCGAGGGCGTTACAATCTTTCCCTTGGTTGTTCATGTACCTTGTGGATCTTATGTGTTTGATTGTCTAGTGGATGTGTGATTGGACTTGTTCTTGAGTGTTTCCCCTTGTGATTTATCTCCGTTCTTCCCCGTGTTCATCGTGTTCTTAGTTGGGATCCACTCCTTTCGTGAAAGATCGCCCGCATAGGGTTCCAGCCTACATCACTATGGATCCAAGTACATGATGCCCTGCCTACGGACTCGACCCTAGACTGGTGGCTGAGGGAGCGAAAGCACTTTCACAGGGCCAACAAGAGGGTTTTGACACTCTAGCTATAGCGGTCATTTGGGCCCTGTGTAAGCAAAGAAATACGAGAGTCTTTAACCGGGTGGAGCAATATAAGCGACCCACGAAGCTTGTCCCGGATATCCTAGATGATGTAGCAGACTGGCGGCTAGCGGTGTTAGTGGGTTGCAACGTTTTGTGAGAAGTTAGCCTAGGGCTTAGGGCTTGTTCGGCAATTCACCGCTTCGAGAAATACGAGAATCTGCAGAGCATCTGTTTCTCCACTCCGTATTTTCAACTGAAGCTCGGGCCGCTCCGGGAGCGGAGTCATGCGGAGTGGTGAGACTCCGAACAGGCCCTTAGGGTAGGGGTTGGTGCCGATGTTATGTGGACGTCAAAATATGGTAGTATCGTCATTGGCGTACTCTGAAAAAAATATTTCATAGGTATTTGGGGCGATTTTGATATTTCTTAACACAATGAGACTTTGAATCTGGACATGAGGCCTTGTTTTATTTATGAACGCTATGTCCTTTGTACTGCATGTCCTTCTTGAGTGCATCAGAGCATCTCTAGCCGCGCCCCCAACAAGGCCCCCAGGCGACTTTTCAGCCGCCGGCGCCAAAAAATCGGCCCAGTTGCGCCTCCAAGGGCCCAATTTTCGCCGGTTCGGACCGAAATTGGCGCCGGCGGACCCAACCCAAACCCGGCGCGCTGGGGGCGCTCGGGGGCGCCGGGTGAATCGTTTTTTGCGCGAAAGAGCCGCGGGCCCTCCTTGCCAGCGACTCATCTCGCTTCTCGCCGCTTCGTCGTCCTCATCGCCTCGTTTCCCGCGGCGAATCAATGTCAAAGCTGCCGCGCACTGCCGTGCCGGTCAGCCTCCGCCATTGATGCCTCACGGACTGCCGCCCCCGTCCTTCTCTCGCCGCCGTGGGAGCTCGTGGACGCCGAGGCGCATGGACCCCGGGGCGTCCTCCTCCTCGTCCGGTCGGTCGACCGGCTCTCCTTGCCTTCGCCCCGTCAAGCCGGAGCCCCAGGACACGCCTGTCAGCCGACGCACCCGCAGCTCCGGTGTCCGCATCGCCGACTCCACCCCCTCCTCGGGCCGCCTCGTCCTCGTCGCGCCCAAACCGTAGCCCAGTCTCCCCCCGGAGTACGAGGAGATAGCCCGGCGCGGCTTCTTCGACGAGGACGCCCTACGGTGGGCGCGCGACGACTACCGGTCCGGCAGCGCCGGGCCCTGAAGGAGATCGCCGCCCGCAAGCGTGGGCGCGAGGATGAGCACGGCGTCATGATCCTCGACAGCGACGACGACGAGGACGCCGCCGAACCGTCCAACCCGCCGCACCAACCGGGGGAGGGTTGCAGCAGGGACGGCGGCCGCGGCGGAGGCGGCGGCGGCGACGACGACAACGACAGGGACGGCGGCCGCGGCGGAGGCGGCGACGACAGCGGCGGCGACTACACACGGTTCTAGAGCCTACTCAGCATGTAGAACTGCGCGGGCGGCGGGCGGCGAGGAGTGGCGAGGCGAGGGAGACGGCGGGCGGGCCTAGTAGTGCTTTTTTTTGTAAAATATTGACGTGTTTGTGCTGTGTTTGGTTGAATTTGGTTTGAACTCGCCGAAATATGTATAAATTCGCTGAAAATGGTTGAATTTGCGCCATATTTATGCCGCACTTTAATTTTCAGAAAAATTATGAACGCCGCGATTGGGTGACATCACGCGTCCAGTGCGTGTTTTGCGCCGATACGCCCCCGAAGGCGATTTTTAGCGTCTGGGACCAACGGCTGGAGATGCTCTCAATCACCACCTCGCTCTTTGCTGCGACGGCGGCGGACAAGACTCCAGTCGAGTCAGTCGAGCCCGGTTCGGCTCGTCTTGAACGGCGACGTACCTGTGGGGGCACACGCCTCTCCAAACTTTATCCACACGGGCCCGGTTCCTGTTCGTGATGGGGGCACAAGACGAGGGTAGTCGGCGGCTGCCGCCGCCAGAGCCCACCCCTGGCCAGCCCGCCGCAACCGCGGCCACGGCGCCGCAGCCCATCACCCCAGCCCAGTTCTTCTCCTGGAAGCAGCGGAAGGTCGATCTGCCTCTTTTCTTTCCCTGACTAACAAGTTCCTTTACAAGTCGCCATCGATTTTTGCCTGAGCTTTCCTGTGATTTCTTCCACATCCAGAGGCTAAGCTGAGTGTGATGTGTGTGATCTTGTGCTGGCTTTCCCTTGGCTAGACTACGGACATCACTCGTGATTTGTAGGTTCCTCTCTCTGGATGTACTCCAGCATGTGTGACTATGTGCCTTTTGTTCTTTTGGGTGCCATGTGCAGTGTGTTTTAGGATTGGAACGATGGGTTGTAAGTTCTGTGTTTGATTGTCCCGCACAGGGCTTGTACACGAACATGGCAAGATGACGAATGTAATCACATCATGAAGCACCCATGTGAGACGCATCTCGTATAATGCAAGCAGATTTATGTAGGGCTTCGATGACCTATTCTCTGTTAATTAGAGATAGTTACTCCCTTTAGTCCCAAAATATAAGCTGTTTTAAAGGTGCAGTGTATGTGTTTACTTTAGGTTTATCCATCGAGGAAGAAATGATGACCATTGGCCAACATACGTACTATGTAGACAATAACAATTTGATACCACTGGATCCATGATCAAATAGAAATTCCGTTCTTTTTGCGAATCAATCAAATATAAATTCCTAATACATATCCTATCGTATTCGATGGAATTTATGGTCAAAATGTCGCATTAAAAACAATGTCAGTGTCCCAACTACCTTGCATCTGGGATCATGAGTATATGTGCAAGTACCTACTGATCACTGTGTCTACTTATTTCAGATGCAACACTGTGAACAACCGCAGCCAGAGAGTGCTGATACACGTCTTTTATTTAAGCACCATGTCAACACCTTGCTTTGCTAAACGTCTCTCCAAGAACATGATTGTACATGCCCTCAGATGATAATACTTTTCTTCATCATATTGAATAGATCTACTTGAGTGGTTAACTGCATCTTTGTGAACTTTGTGGTGTCTCTGGACAAAGGATATCAGATTCTTGGGGGCAATATGTTCCCCTTTTCTTGTATATGTTCTAGGCTATTTGTCGGACCAACTATGCCATACTTCTTTTAGTGTTCTGGTCCCTGGGGAGCCTCCTGAGATACACATGTTGGTTTTGTTCAATTCTAGATTTCTCCTTACCTTCTTGTCCAATGCCTGGGTAATTGTCATGGATGTGTCATATTTCTGCCTTTGAATTGTTTACCTTTTTAATTCTTAGAGAGCACCTGTTCTCTAATTTGCGTGGTTGTACTTGTACAGGTCCAGTTTTCATGCATAGTTTACTCATAAAGTTACACCTGTTATTCAGGATAGGGAGAACTGCATTGTTTGTGCATTTTATTTTGCTTCCAGTGTTCTGCAATCTGATTATTAAGAGAGGTTAGAGAGTTTCAGTATTAATAATCTGGTCATGGAAAGATAATTCAACCTTTTGTTCTTTATATTGTTTTTTGCAAAATGCAACCTGTAATGATTGGTTCCTTTTTATTTTGGGACAATTACATTTGAGCCCCTAGTTGTGTCACACCCATGTGTTTTGCCCCTAAATTCAAAAAACCCTCATTTCTGTCCAAGCTCGTTTACGCCTCTTATGCTTTTGCCCTTTGACCGTTTGACCACAACTTTGAAAACTTCATAACGAATTCATACTAACTCAGAAAAATGCAAATAAGATATCAAAATGATCGGAAAAACATCACCTATATGTGCATGTCATTTGCATTCATGACAAAAGTGCTGAAAAGTCCCTATCTCAGTTTGATCTCATATGATGCCAGCATGAATAGTAAATGATGAAAAAATTGAAAACATATTCAAAACATATAGGTGATGTTTATCTGAACATTTTGGTATCTTATATGCATTTTTCTGAGTTAGTATGAATTCATTATGAAGTTTTCAAAGTTACGGTCAAAGGGCAAAAGCATAAGAAGAGCAAACGAGCTCGGACAGAAATGAGGGTTTTTTGAATTTAGGGGCAAAACAAATGGTTGTGACATAACTAGGGGCTCAAATGTAATTGTCCCTTTTATTTTTATGCTGGTGGAAACTTTAAGCTTATTTTGGATGTTGCTTGCTCAATAATAAAAAGCTGCGCTTTGATATACTTTTGTCCTATTGAATATGAGTTGTCGTATGCTATTCCAAATGCCAAAGATCATGCAAAACGGTTATTGCTAGAATCTAGATGACGTGTGATGTGTGGTTACCATAGTTTCACCCTTTTTTTTGTTCTAATTATTGCTGTATAACTCGTTGAAAGAATGTGCCATGAATAATTTGTGATCATTACTTGTAGGTATTCATGTGAAATTAAAATAATGACATTGTCGAACATAAGCCAACATTTGTGTTTTCCTTTGTTATTACCAGATCAATTCTGACTTTCTGAGTTCCCTTTCCGGACACGTGCTCTTTGGATAACAAAGCACATGTTGCAATCTGACTGAATAACATGGGAGGGCCAATGTGTGATGTTAAGTCACGATAATCTGATTTATATCTTGAAAACAGGATGGTCTGTCCAATCCATCTTTATAAATGGTCGGTTGTTACAGTAATTTGTGTTTTGGACTGTCACTAAGCTATTTTGTGTGCTGCAATTTTCTCCAGACATCAAGCTGTAAGACTGATTTATACGAATCTGTATGCTAAGAACTGTTTCCTTTTGTGTCCCGCATAAGACTAACATTGATCTTAATAGCATCTTTGTTTGGTCTGAACTTCAGGATGCAGAAGAAGCTGCAGAGAAAGCTGAAGCGGCTCAGAAGCGAGCCGCGGATATAGCTTCAGGTGCAGTTCAAATGAATGGCCGAGAGCTGTTCCAGCATGAACCCTGGGTGTTTGACAACAACATTTACTGAGACAACCAAATCCTGCAGAAACACACAGAGCATGCGTGTATGCCATGTTCACTGTCAGAATCCCACACCATAAGAGTTTGTGCAAACCGTTTGAGCTCTGTTTTATGGAACCCGTACATTGTTTTGCTACTGATAAATGGGAACAAAGACAGTTCTCTACATTTTTTTTTCGTACTTTTCACATTTCAGAGCATCCAGATTTCATGGAATGCTGAATATAGTGTATCATCCCGCTATAGCTCTTTCTCTCCCTGTTTAAGGGCTTGCGGCTATGATTACTTTCTCTGTGCCTCGATATAACTGCATATGGCAGCTGTTGGCAGTAAAAAGAATAATCATTACTACAAATTACTCTTCTTTCCTTTTCCTAGTACCAAACAGCCCGTTAGCATATACTCCCTCCGTTCCGAATTACTTGTCGCAAGTATGGATGTATCTAGATGTATTTTAGTTCTAGATACATCCATTTCTGCGACGAGTAATTTGGAACGGAGGGAGTAACATTATTAGTTTGTTTGAAAAAACTTGGTGAAAGAGGGGTGTTTGTATTGCAGCTTCATCGAGCCAAATGGTCCTGCGATCATCATCATCCGAGCAATTCAAAAACACCACAATGGTTCACTGAAGAAGTATTTATGATGGGACAAAGATATCTGGAAGTGCTTACTGACTAGTGAATTTGAGATACTGAAAGTGGTTGGTCACAAGTGAGCGAGAGATATTGGAAGATGATGTACTACGTGTTTGCCTTTCAGAAAAAAACATGTTTCTTAAAGGGGCCATGTGCTTGGAAACTTGTTACATGCGAGATTTGCGAGAATTCAATGTGTGCAAAGCCACCTGGTACCATCTCTTTTCCCTCCATTGTACTTGGAACATTACACTGGTCGATTTGATGGGCAAGGCCACTGGGCACACCTATTTATATCTGCATACACTATGGATTTGCCAGAATCCAACGTGTGCAAAGCCACCTGGTACCATCTCTTTTCCCTCCATGTAGTGAAGCAAACAAAGCTGTAGACTGTAGTTTTCTTAGCTTATGTTTCCATCTCTATTCACCAAAGCAATTCTGGTTTGGTTGTGCCTTAGGGATGGGCAGCATAGGGAAAAACGGTTCATCAACTTCTGAAAAGAACTCCACCGAGAGCTGCTGAACCCATACAATGTGTCCTGATGATACTAAGGCTAGACTCTGTTTCTGGAACGATAGTAACAAAGGTTCAAAATCTGTACAGGAAAGGAAAAGACTACTACAATAAACTTGTGCATCTGAAAGAAAATGCTTTAAGTTCAGAATCAAAGTCTCTTGGTCTCCGAAAGAAAATCACACAAGCGATGCTCCTGCGCTATGGAGGATTCGACAAATGTTTTTCTATTCAACATAAAGTTGTTCACTGTTGTCTGTGATACATTTTTCACTGGCATTCTTTGTGCGACCACCATACCATAGCGCTCTCAAAACATGGCCAGTTTTCAGTGGTCTTGTTTTCCAAATCTCTTAAGTGAACTAAAATTTGTCAAGTTAGGTACAATCAGTTTCTGATTAAATGTTAGTGTTGATCCTGCTATACATCTTTCATTCCATGTTTAAGGGCTTGCGGGTATGGTATATGATTGTGATGGCATGAGCGGATGTTTGTTAGGGATGCCTCGCTTGTAAGTTGTAACATAGAGTAAATGCAATATTTATTTTTTTAGAAGAATATTTGATTCTTGAAACATCTATTTGTATTGTGATGTGATTCTCACTCTTGTAGTTATGAATTCAACTGAATGAAACTATTGCAATTTTTTCGGCACCCCATAACATGCTTTGCACAAAATTGTGCAATAGGGGCTTAGGCACAAATAAGAATAGTGCTCTGCTCTGCTGCTAAGTTGTGCATTTTGACTTAACTATGATAGGAAATCAGTAGACTCGTTGCCTTTCAATTTGAGGGTGAACGGACTTGGGCAGTTAGGCCACATGAAAACTGAATTGTTTTTGGAAGACAACATGAAAGCTACTTGAGTTCATTAATAGTATTTGGATGTTAAGACACAAATGCGTCCCACAGCACTGCATCCTGAAGATCATGCAAAACGGTTATTGCTAGAATCTAGATGACGTGTGATGTGTGGTTACCATAGTTTCACCCCCTTTTTTGTTCTAATTATTGCTGTATAACGCTTTAAAAGAATGTGCCGTGAATGTTTGTGAACATTACTTGTAGGTATTCATGTGAAATTACAATAATGACATTATCGAACATAAGCCAATATTTGTGTTTTCCTTTGTTATTACCAGATCAATTCTGACTTTCTGAGTTCCCTTTCCGTACACGTGCTCTTTGGATAACAAAGTACGGGTTGCAATCTGACTGAATAACATGGGAGGGCCCATGTGTGATGTTAAGTCATGAAAATCTGATTTATATCTTGAAAACTAGATGGTCTGTCCAATCCATCTTTATAAATGGTCGGTTGTTACAGTAATTTGTGTTTTGGACTGTCACTAAACTATTTTGCAGGCTGCAATTTGCTCAAAACATCAAGATGTAAGCCTGTGATTTATACGGAATCTGTATACTTCGGTTTTTTTATCTTAATGGCAAGAAATGTTTCCTTCTGTGTCCTAGATAAGACTAACATGGATCTTAATAGCATCTTTGTTTGGTCTGAACTTCAGGATGCAGAAGCTGCAGAGAAAGCTGAAGCGGAGCCGCAGGTGCAGTTCAACTGAATGGCCGAGAGCTATTCCTGCAAGAACCCTGGGTGTTTGACAAGAACATTAACTGAGACAACCAAATCCTGCAGAACACAGAGCATGCGTGTATGCCATGTTCACTGTCAGAATCCCACACCGTAAGAGTTTGTACGAGCCGTTTGAGCTCTGTTTTATGGAACCCGTACATTGTTTTGCTACTGATAAATGGGAACAAAGACAGTTCTCTACAATAATTTTTTTTCGTACTTTTCAAATTTCAGAGCATCCAAATTTCGCGAATGCTGAATATAGTGTATCATCCCGCTATAGCTCTTTCTCTCCCTGTTTAAGGGCTTGCGGCTATGATTACTTTCATCCCGCAAAAAAAAGTGGCTATGATTACTTTATCTGTGCCTCGATATGGCTGCATATGGCAGCTGTTGGGAGTAAAAAAAGAATAATCCTTGCTACCAATTACTCTTCTTTCCTTTTTCCTAGTACCAAACAGACAGATAGCATATAACAGTATTAGTTTGTTTGGAGAAAAAACTTGGTGAAAGAGGGGTCTTTGTATTTGCAGCTTCATCGAGCCAAATGGTCCTGCGATCATCGTGATCCAAGCAATTCAAAAATACCACAATGGTTTACTGATGAAGTAATGTTTTTATTTTGAAACGGAGACAAAAGATTTGCCTCGTCTATTAATTAAGAATAGAGTAGAGTTTGTTACGATAGCCCCTTACACGACATGAATGATTATTCTCGCAAAATAATGGACCTTAATTTCTTAGCACCGGCGATGACCCAAATGTTTGCTCCCGAAATGATAGCGTCGAGTAATATAGGCGGTGGAGCACTTTTTTAGCGAAATACCCTTGCATTCCTTTCATTGAAGTATTTATGATGTGACAAAGATATCTGGAAGTGCTTACTGACTAGTGAATTTGAGATACTGGAAGTGGTTGGTCACAAGTAAGCGAGAGATATTGGAGGATGATGTACTACGTGTTTGCTTTTGAGAAAAAAAACATGTTTTCTTAAAGGGGTCGTGTGCTTGGAAACTTATTACGAGATTTGCCAGATTACAATGTGTACAAAGCCACTTGGTACCATCTCTTTTCCCTCCATTGTACTTGGAACATTACACTGGTTGATTCGATGGGAAGGGCACTGGGCACACCTATTTATATCTGCATGCACTATGGATCTGAGTGGTGACACATCCCATGTAGTGAAGCTAACACAACTGTAGATTGTAGTAGTTTTCTTAGCTTATGTTTCCATCTCTATTCACCAAAGCAATCATGGTTTGGTTGTGCCTTAGGGATGGGCGGCATTGGGAAAAACAATTCATCAACTACTCGAAAGAACTCCACCAAGAGCTACTCAAGATGTACAATGTGTCAAGAAGGCACCAAGGAGAGACCCTGTTTCTGGAACGATGGTAACAAAGGTTCAGAATATGTACAGGAAAGGGAAAGACTACTACAATAAACTTGCGCATCTGAAAGAAAATGAAGTTCAGAATCAAAGTCTCCTGGTCTCCGAAAGAAAGCCACACAAGCGATGTGCCTGTGCTATGGAGGATTCGTCAAATGTTTTTTGTATTCAACATAAAGTTGTTCATTGTTGTTCGTGATATGTTTTTCACTGTCATTCTTTATGCGACCACCATACCATAGCGCTCTCAAAACATGGCCAGTTTTTAGTGGTCTTATTTAATCTCTTAAGTGAACTAAATTTGTCAAAGTTGGGTACAACCAGTTTCTGATTAAATGTTAAGGTTGATCCTGTTATACATCTTTCTTTCCATGTTTAAGGGCTTGCGGTTATGGTATATGATTGTGATGGCATGAGCCATGAGTGGATGTTTGTTAGGGATACCTTGCTTGTAAGTTGTAACACATAGTAGATACAATATTTGTTTTTTTAGAACAATATTTGATTCTTGAAACATCTATTTGTATTGCGATGTGATCCCCTCACTTGTAGTTATGAATTCAACTGAATGAACTATTGCAATTTTGTTGGCATCCCATAACAAGCTTTGCACAAAATTGTGCAATGGGAGGTTAGGCACAAAGAAGAATAGTGCTCTTCCTTGCTGCTAAGTTGTGCATTTTGACTTAACCATGATAGGAAATCAGTGGACTAGTTGCCCTTCAATTCCAGGGTGAAGGGACTTGGACAGTTAGGCCACATGAAAATTAAGTTTTTTTGGAAGACAACATGAAAGCTACTGGAGTTCATTAACAGTATTTATTTTAGATAGTAAAACACAAATACGCCCCCCGACGCTGCACAATAATGAGGTAACAACACTCAAGAAAAATCCTTCATTATACTCTTCTTTCCCCTTTCCTTGTGTCAAACAGTCAGTTTGTTTGGAGAGAAACATTTGCAGCTTCATCAAGCCAAATGGTTCTGCCATCATCGTAATTCAAGTAGTTCGAACTCCTAATCAACAAGTATTGGATGTGCTTAGTGACTAGTGAGAGATACTGGATGTGCTTAGTGACCAGTGAGCAAGAGATACTGGAAGCTAATGTACCTCAAACTTTTCATAGGAACATTGTTTTTTCAAGGAGCCACATGTGCTTGGCAACTTGTTATGAGATTTTAAGATTCTGGTGTGTGCAAAATCAATCGGTAGGAGTATCTATCCACTTAAACTACTTTCTTCTACCACCGTTGTACTTGGAACATAAAACGGTTGATGCAATAAGTAAGGCCAAACCTACTTCAAGGCATCATACATTTTTCCTTTCTATATATACCATAGACATGGTGACGCCTCCCATGTAGTGAAGCAAACAGAGCTGTAGATATTGTTTTCTTACCCCCAACCTATATTTACTGAAGCTCCAGATCTTTGAGCAATGGAAATTGCAATTCCTATCCTGGTATGGTTGTGCCTTAGGGATGAGGGGCGTTAGGAAAAACAACTCATCAACTTCAAGGAAGAACTCCACCAGAAAATGGAATCACGTAACCAGTTGCTTCAAGGTCCTTGTGTGGACGTAGTAAATTCCCAATGGAATGTTGGCCAGGATAGCGACGCAGCTCTGCCGTTGTCTTTTGAAAAGAAAAGAAAGAGAACATGCATTGCACGGTATAACCATCTTAATCTTAATATAAGTTATTTAACCCTAGAAGCCAAAAAATTCATGGATAACTTCTAAACCAGTCAATAGTGAGTCCAAATGCATAACATATCGGCAGACCACACCGCCCACTGAACAATTTTCCCTGGATCTGTTCTGAAGCCCCAACAAAATCGCAAAAGTTACAAGTGCAACAGGGCAAGAGGGGAAAAACTTGAGAGACATCCACAAATCACAAAGAAATACAAATACATGTTTCAAGAATCAAATATCGCATCTACCCTATGGTATTGTGACTGACCAAAGAATGACAACTGATGAACTGAACAACATATAACAAAACAAGGTAGAATATGATCTGAAATATATTTCAGCCATGATTGTTAAACACAGATACGACATATGGTTTCAAACAATGTCGACACCAACAAACACAGAAATCCAAAACTTAGAACTTTTAAGCAACGCAGCACCTCTGACATTCTTAGCTTATAGTAGTGAAGAAAAACAATCAACTCCTCAATTGGCACAGTAGGTACGTCATCACCAATCGTGGATGCCGTTATACGGAATCTGTATACTTAGTTGATTTTTGTTTCATGATCTTAATGGCAAGAACTATTTCCTTTTGTGTCCTGAATAAGACTAACATTGATCTTAATAGCATCTTTGTTAGCACCCAGATAGTATATCACACGATCTATTACACTTGCTCACGAATTCGAGTATCAGGTGGCGATTACAAGCAGTGGTACACGAATGGGAAAGGGGATCGGGAAGGGAGAGGAACAGAGAGCAGCCGCCGTCGGGTGCCGTGATCCACTGGATGGGTTGCGCTCCTGTGCGTGTGACCTTAAGTAGCTGGCGCTCCAGGTTAGGTCACATCCACTCTGGTCCTTGGTTCCGCGGGTTGGGCTTCCTTTGCCTCGCGGGCCGGGCCCGAACGAGGCCGTGTGCTTGACGAGGGAAGGGCCTGGGGGTGTAGTGGGCCTGACATCCCCTCCTTCTTGAGAAGAGGCTTGACCCCAAGCCTCAGCCGCCAGAAAACGAGCTTGTAACTCCTTGTCTTCCCAGGTATCGTCGATCTTGGTTCGATCCGACCAGCGCACCAGCACTTGTTCGACCATGGCTCCTTGCTTGCGCTTCCAGCAAGTGTCGAGGATGGCTTGAGGCACGGCTGGCACATCAGAGAGAACCGGAAGTACAGACTCAACTGGCGTACCTGGAAGCACCGCGCGGCGCAGCATGGAAACGTGAAAGACAGGGTGGACTGTGGCTTGCAGAGGTAGTTCCAATTTATACGCCACTTCATTGATCTTGCTGATGATGGGAAAAGGACCATAGAACCAAAATGAGAGATTGTGATTAGCTCGTTTTGCCACGGACGTCTGGACATAAGGTTGAAGTTTCAGGAATACCATGTCACCCACTTCCAAACTGCGCTCGGATCGCTTCCGATCAGCCTGTTGCTTCATGCGAAGCCGTGCACGCTGCAAATGCTGTTGCAGCAGGTCCTGAATAACAGCGCGCTCGTCCAACCAGGAATGAAGTGACGGTACCGGACACGCTGTAGTGGTAGTGATCCCCCATTGTCGGGGTTCATGCCCAAACATGGTTTTGAAAGGAGTCATGCCAATGGAAGAGTGAGGGGAAGAATTATACCAGAATTGAGCGAGGGAAGCCAATGACTCCATCGCTTTGGGCAAGCGTGAGTAAAGCAACGGAGGAAAGTTTCGAGGCATTGGTTCACTCGTTCAGATTGCCCGTCTGTCTGGGGGTGGTTGGCGGTGCTCAAGCGCAGTTCAGTGCCGGCATAGCGAAATAGCTCTTGCCAGAAGTGGCTTGTGAAAACCGGATCCCGGTCAGATACAATGGCCTGAGGGAACCCGTGGATCAGGTAGATGCGATGCATGAACAACAGAACCACGCGAGAAGCGGTGTATGGGTGGGCAAGAGGCAGAAAATGAGCGAACTTAGTCATCCGATCAACCAAAGCCCAGATGCAGTTGTGCTGACCTGATTGAGGCAATCCATCGATGAAGTCCATTGTTATCATATCCCACGAGGCTTGTGGTACTGGAAGAGGTTGCAGCAGCCCTGGCATTGACACCCTTTCAGTTTTGGCTTGTTGGCATATTTGACAGCACTTGACATATTGCTCAATGTGAGTTTTCATCTTAGGCCAAGCAAACAGCCTGCGGATACGCTTGTAGGTCACCGGAAACCCGGAATGCCCTCCGACTGAACTGTCATGGAAGGCTGTCATAATTTTCTGTTGTAACTCTGTGCTGCCTCCAAGCCATATACGATCCCGGAAATGGATGATACCCTGCGCGAGAGTGAACCGCTTTTTGGGATCAGGTCTGATTGCCAATTGTTCCAAGAGCTTTTGAGCGTGCGGGTTGCAGTTATAGCTTGTGAGCACATCTTCAAGCCATGCTGGCTGACACGAGGAGATCCCAAGCAAAGTTTCTACTTTGGGCAGCATAGAAAGAGCATCAGCGGCCCCCTTCTCCGCCCCTTTGTTGTAGACAATGCGGTACTGCAACCCGAGGAGTTTACACCCAGATGTTAGCACCCAGATAGTATATCACACGATCTATTACACTTGCTCACGAATTCGAGTATCAGGTGGCGATTACAAGTAGTGGTACACGAATGGGGAAGGGGATCGGGAAGGGAGAGGAACAGAGAGCCGCCGCCGCCGCCGGGTGCCGTGATCCACTGGATGGGTTGCGCTCCTGTGCATGTGACCTTAAGTAGCTGGCTCTCCAGGTTAGGTCACACATGTTGGGGAACGTAGTAATTTCAAAAAAAATCCTACGCACACGCAAGATCATGGTGATGCATAGCAACGAGAGGGGAGAGTGTTGTCCACGTACCCTCGTAGACCGAAAGCGGAAGCGTTATGACAACGCGGTTGATGTAGTCGTACGTCTTCACAATCCGACCGATCCAAGTACCGAACGCACGGCACCTTCGAGTTCAGCACACGTTCAGCTCGATGACGTCCCACGAACTCCAATCCAGCAGAGCTTCGAGGGAGAGTTCCGTCAGCACGGCGGCGTGATGACGGTGATGATGATGCTACCGACGCAGGGCTTCGCCTAAGCACTGCTACGATATGATCGAGGTGGATTATGGTGGAGGGGGGCACCGCACACGGCTAAGAGATCAAGAGATCAATTGTTATCTTTGGGGTGCCCCCTGCCCCCGTATATCAAGGAGCAAGGGGGAGGCCGGCCGGCCCTCTATGGCGCGCCAGGAGGAGGAGTCCTCCTCCTAGTTGGAGTAGGACTCCCCTCTTTCCTACTCCTACTAGGAGGGGGAAAGGAAGGGGGAGAGGGAGAAGGAAAAGGGGGCGTCGCCCCCCCTCTCGTAGTCCAATTCGGACCAGAGGGGGAGGGGCGCACGGCCTGCCCTAGGCCAGCCCTCTCTCTCTCCACTAAGGCCCATAAGGCCCATTAATTCTCCCGGGGGGTTCCGGTAACCCTCCGGCACTCCGGTTTTCTCCGAAATCACCTGGAACACTTCCGGTGTCCGAATATAGTCGTCCAATATATCAATCTTTATGTCTCGACCATTTCGAGACTCCTCGTCATGTCCGTGATCACATCCGGGACTCCGAACAACCTTCAGTACATCAAAACATACAAACTCATAATATAACCGTCATCAGAACTATGTAGACATGACCGAGACACGTCTCCGGTCAATAGCCAATAGCGGAACCTGGATGCTCATATTGGCTCCCACATATTCTACGAAGATCTTTATCGGTCAGACCGCATAACAACATACGTTGTTCCCTTTGTCATCGGTATGTTACTTGCCCGAGATTAGATCGTCGGTATCTCAATACCTAGTTCAATCTCGTTACCAGCAAGTCTCTTTACTCGTTCTGTAATACATCATTCCGCAACTAACTCATTAGTTGCAATGCTTGCAAGGCTTATAGTGATGTGCATTACCGAGTGGGCCCAGAGATACCTCTCCGACAATCGGAGTGACAAATCCTAATCTCGAAATACGCTAACCCAATAAGTACCTTTGGAGACACTTGTAGAGCACCTTTATAATCACCCAGTTACGTTGTGACGTTTGGTAGCACACAAAGTGTTCCTCCGGTAAACGGGAGTTGCATAATCTCATGGTCATAGGAACATGTATAAGTCATGAAGAAAGCAAGAGCAACATACTAAACGATCAAGTGCTATGCTAATGGAATGGGTCAAGTCAATCACATCATTCTCCTAATGATGTGATCCCGTTAATCAAATGACAACCCATGTCTATGGTTAGGAAACTTAACCATCTTTGATTAACGAGCTAGTCAAGTAGAGGCATACTAGTGACACTCTGTTTGTCTATATATTCACACATGTATTATGTTTCCGGTTAATACAATTCTACCATGAATAATAAACATTTATCATGATATAAGGAAATAAATAATAACTTTATTATTGCCTCTAGGGCATATTTCCTTCAACACCCACTCTGGTCCTTGGTTCCATGGGTTGGGCTTCCTTTGCCTCGCGGGCCGGGCCCCGAACGAGGCCGTGTGCTTGACGAGGGAAGGGCCTGGGGGTGTAGTGGGCCTGACAATCTTTGTTTGGTCTGAACTTCAGGATGCAGAAGAAGCTGCAGAGAAAGCTGAAGCAGCTCGGAAGTGAGCCGCAAATATAGCTTCAGGTGCAGTGCAAATGAATGGCCGAGAGTTGTTCCACATGAACCCTGGGAGTTCGACAATAACATTTACTAAGACGATAGATCTGCAGAAATATACAAAGCATTCATATATGATATGTTCACTGTCAGAACCCCACACCAGAAGAGTTTGCACGAACCGTTCGAGCTCTGTTTTATGGAACACTTGCATTATTTTGCTACTGATTAATGGAAACAAATACAGTGCTCTACAATAAAAAAATCCGTACACGATGCCATAGAGCACATACAATGTTTGGTTATCCAGACATCTATTTGTTTCTGGTTAGTAACTAAATCAGGCTCTCCAAAAAGAGCTAGGTTTTGGTGGTCTTGTCTATTAGCCTCTTGGCGACTTATCGTGTTACGTACAATCAGTTTCTGACTAAATGATAAGTGTTAATCCCGCTATAGCTCTTTCTCTCCCTGTTTAAGGGCTTGTGACTATGATTTACTTTCTCTGTGCCTCGACATAGCTTCATATGGCAATTGTTGGCCGTAAAAAAGGAAAAATCATTGGTACTGATTACTCATCTTTCCTTTTTCCTAGTAGCAAACAGCCAGTTACTAGCATATAACAGTATTAGTGTTGATGATCCAATAAGGATATTAAGCAAGAAATCAAAAGGCAAGCATCATGGGAGAAATCCTCTTTTAGTATTTGATCATTCTGACCTTTTCCGCGACAAGGGTCATAGCGAACTTTTAACTTGTAATCGACTAGCACTACAAGTGTGTAGTAAGTGAGAGATTCTGGAAGTGCACACTGACTAGTGAATGAGAGGATACTGGAAGTGGTTGGTCACCGGTGAGCAAGAGATACTATTGGAAGATGATGTACATGTTTGCTTTTCAGAAGAAAAAAACATGTTTTCTTAAAGGGGCCATGTGCTTGGAAACTTGTTATGAAATTGCCAGATTTCAATGTGTGCAAAGCCACCTGGTACCATCTCTTTTCCCTCCATTGTACTTGGAACATTACAATGGTTGATTCGATGGGTACCACTGGGCACACCTATTTATATCTGGATACACCATACATGAGTGGTGACAGATCCCATGTAGTGAAGCAAACAAAACTGTAGATTGTAATTTTCTTAGCTTCTGTTTCCATCTCTATTCACCAAAGCAATCCTGGTTTGGCTGTGCCTTAGGGATGAACGGCATTGGGAAAAATGATTTATCAACTTCTGGAAAGAACTCCAACATGCTAATCTGAAGTCGTACAATGGGACCTGGTGAAACCTAGGCGAGACTCTGTTTCTGGCATGATAATTCAGAATTTATACAGACGAAGGGAAAGAAGCGTACAGGTGCTGCGTCTGTGTTATGAAGGATTCAACAAATGTTTTTGCATTTCAACATAAATTTATTCACTATTGTGATATGTTTTCCGCTGTCATTCTTTGTGCGAACATCTTACCATAGCAAGCTCTCAAAAGATGGCCAGTTTTTAGTGGTTCTGTTTCCAAATTTCCTAATGAACTAAAATTTGCCAAGTTAGGTACAATCAGTTTCTGCTAGCATTAATCTTTCTATACATCTTTCTTTCGATGTTTAAGGGCTTGTGGGCATGGTATATGATTGTGATGGCATGAGTGGATGTTTTTTAGGGATGCCTCGCTTGTAAGTTGTAACATAGAGTAGATGCAATATTTGATTCTCGAACCATCTATTTGTATTACAATGTGATTCTCTCACTTGTAGTTATGAATGCAATTGAATGCACTATTGCAATTTTTTCGGCACCCCATGACAAGCCTTGCACAAAATTGTGCAATAGGAGGTTAGGCACAAAGAAGAATAGTGCTCTGCTCTGCTGCTAAGTTGTGCATTTTGACTTACTATGACAGGAAATCTGTGAACTTGTTGCCTTCCAATTCCAGGGTGAAGAGACTTAGACAGTTAGAGCATAAGAAAATTGATTTTTTTTTGGAAGACACGATGAGACCTACTGGAGTTCATTAATAGTACTCCCTCTGTCCGAAAATACTTGTCACCAAAATGAATAAAAGGGGATGTACTAGATACATCCTTTTTTGTCCATTTTGGTGACAAGTATTTTCGGATGGAGGGAGTAGATGTTAAAACAAGGATACACTAAAGGAAGGAAAAATATTTACTAGCAACATTAGCCATATGTAACTATAATGGTACACAGAAACCATGTCAGCCATATGTTAGCTCCTATGTCTGCAGCAAGATTGTGGTGCATTCGTGTTTTAAACTTATCCTAAAAATGAATTATTATTATTATAGCGACTCTCCTGTTTTGCAGAAAGAAACTAAAGCAAATACGTATCGTATG
Organism: Aegilops umbellulata; assembly: GCA_032464435.1. Classification (NCBI taxonomy): domain Eukaryota; kingdom Viridiplantae; phylum Streptophyta; class Magnoliopsida; order Poales; family Poaceae; genus Aegilops; species Aegilops umbellulata. The sequence continues at coordinate 318,567,928 of CP136054.1, forward strand.
GTCTAACTGTCTCAAGCTTCTACAGTCTCCATGAGACGCTTCATCATGAGATTGTGAAATTCCAGTCGCGCTTCTTCTAGGTTGGCGAGGGGAATAAGCAAAAGTACCACATGGTTAGTTGGGCGGATATCTGCCGCCCCAAGGACTAGGGTGGGTTGGGAATCAGGTCGTCCAAACGCATGAATATCGCCCTGCTTTCAAAGTGGCTTTGGCGTATCACGAATAACGAGGGTGGGCTCTGGCTTGATATTATCAAAGTGAAATACCTCCGGGGCCAACCTCTTGCCTTCTGCCAACGATCTGGAGGGTCCTAGTTCTGGCAATCGGTCATCCAGATCCTACCTGTCCTCCACATTGGATCGTCCATTTCAGTTAGCTCAGGATCCTTGACCCATTTTTGGTTTGATCGATGGATCTCGGACCAACCTCTGGCGGCCCGGTTCCCTAGCCTTTTCGCCATATGTACGGCTCCTAGAGTCTCGGTGGAGGCCGCCTTATTGACTTAGGGAGCCTCGCCTGTCGGCGGGCATTTGAGCCTATGGAACAAGCCGCTTGGGAGGAGCTGTTAGAATGTATCGCCTGCACCCCCCTAGCCTAGAGCCTGATCGGATCTCTTGGCGCCTTGAGCGCTCGGGCCAATTTTCGACTAAGTCCCTCTACCGCGCCATTACTGCGACCATCGGACCAGAGCCACTATCCTTGCTATGGTCGATCCGGCTGCTGCTGAAGATCAATATCTTCTTATGGCAGTGGATCCGTGGCCACCTGCCCTCCGGAGTAGAGGTTCTCAAACGAAACGAAAAGGCTCCGGAGATGGTCGTTGCCCTCTTTGTGACACCACGGAAGACTTGAACCATATATTCTTCACTTGTGTTACGCCCCAATTCCTGTGGAGCTATTTCAGGGAAGAGTGTGGCGGTCCATGGTGTCACATGAACTTCCCTGACCTGTTCGCAAAACTCCAAACCACTCTCGTGGGCTCCCACCACATTATGTGGCTTGGAGTCGGAGTTCTTGCATGGACTCTTTGGACGATCCGTAACAAGCTTGTGATTGAGCATGCACCTCTTTGACGGTCTACTGATGCACTTTACAAACTTTGTGGTTTCTTACAGCTCTGGAAACCGCATGCATCGACTCCATCACCACCGGCCTCCGCTCCATCGCGCTTCGCTTGTAGCCGCCGCTCCCACCTCGGCCACCCGAGCCTGATTAGTCGCCTCCTTTCTGTATGTGCGGTATGTATGCTGCCTTTCTTTTTTAGTTTTTAGGCCTTGTTGAGATGTGCCCTTAGCAGAACCCCTGTGTACTTTGTGTTGTGTTGGGTGGCGTGTGGTGTGTTTTGCTTCTGTATTGGACCTTGTCTTTGGCGGCTTGCTTTATCTATAAAGCGGGGCGAAAACCTTTTTCGGTAAGTTACTTCACCCTGGAAGGCAACAGGTACACAAATTTCTTAACTTCTAAACTAATCACGAGTGAGTCCAGATGCTTTTCATATCAGCGGAGCACACTATCCTCTCTGTGCCAGACCACCCGCCAGGCACCTTTCTGTGAGACCTGTAATGGAGCCCCAACAAAATTGCAATAGTTCATTCAGCTATATTCATAGCCATTCGCAAAAAGAAAATCAGAAAAAATCATAGCTACAAGTGGGAGAAGGCAAAAGGTGAAAAACTTTCAGCTGATCATTCTAAAAAGGAACTTTCAGTTGACCTCTGAGAGATATCAACATAATACATGTTTCAAGACTCGTTATCAAATGGTTCTTGGTGAAAAAGGGATGTTTGTATTTGCAGCTTCATCAAGCCAAATGGTTCTGCCATCATTGTCATTCAAGTAGGTTGATAACATCACAGTGGTTCGCTGGTCAACAATCAATGAGACAACAAGGATAGGCATCTGACTACCCTGACCATTTAACTCCTAATCAACAATCACTACATGTGGTCTCTGAGTTTTTTTTTTCAAAACGGAGGCAAAAGATTTGCCTCATCCATTAAATAAGAGAAGAATAGAGTTTAGAGTTTTTACAAGCGCCCTTGCAAAACGGCATGGCAATTACTCTCGTACAACAATACGCCCTAATTTCTTAGCACCTGCCGTAACCCATAGTTTTGCCTCGAGCACGATATTTTGGAGCAGGATAGGCGGCGGCGCGCTCTTGTTGCGGAACACCCGCGCGTTTCTCTCGTTTCAAATAGTCCAAGAGACGAGCATGGTGAGGGAGGCCATCGCTCGTCTATTGAGGTCTCTGAGTGAGAGGTACTGGATATGCTTAGTGACTAGTGAGCCAGAGATATCATGTACTTTTAGCTTTTCAGAGGAACATTATTTTTTCAAGGAGCCATGCGCTTGGCAACCTGTTATGAGATTGTAATATTTGAGTGTGTGCAAATCCACTTGGTAGAACCTATCCACTTGAACTACTTTCTTTTACGACCATTGTACTTGGAACATTAAAATGGTTGTTGATGCAATCAGTAATGCAGACCTACTTATTCAAGCTTTTCCTTTCTATATATACCATAGACATGAGTGGTGACACTTCGCATGCAAAGAAGCAAACAGAGCTATAGATAGTGTTTCCTTATCCCAAGTCTATATTCACCAAAGCTTCAGATCTTTGAGCCATAGACATTGCAATTGCTATCCTAGTATGGTTGTGCCTTAGGCCGTGCTTGTCATGGATGTAATTTTATACAGAGGTCGCGCTTACCCCAATCTATATTCAGCAAAGCTTATAGATGTATTTTACCAGCCACGAGATTTCCGGCCGAAAACGAGACGATGTACAGAGATGTGTATCGTATACCGGTTGGATACAAGCTTAAGCGTAGGAGGGGAAACCGGCGTAGGTATTACGGATGTAAAACGGCGGCCCAAGCACTTGGAACAAATCCACCGAACTATATCTTACCATTCCATGTTTTACGGAGGTATTTAGAAGGAAACCGACAATCCAAGCGGGGCCTTAGGGGTGAGGGGCATTGGGAAAAACAGCTCATCAACTTCAAGGAAAAACTCCACCAAAAATTGGCACCACGTAACCAGTTTCCGAAGAGATACTAGCCAGACTCCACATGAAAGTATAGTCGATTCCCACTGGGGTGTAGGACAGGATAGAGACGCGGGTGAGGTTCTGTTGCAGACATGAAGGTATGACCAAAGAATGACAATTGATGAACTGAACACCATATAACAACAAAACAAGGTAGAATGTGATCCGAAATGTATTTCAGACATGATTGTTCCACCCAGATACGAGATATGGTTACAAACAACGTCGACACTGACAAACAGAGAAATCCAAAACTTGGACCTTGTAAGCAACACCTCTGACATTCTTAGCTTATAGCAGTAAAGAAAAACAAAAACATACTGTATGAATTAAACAGATGCAGTCAGAACTATGATCTGCAGTGGGCATGAACAGAGGCACTAAAGTAAATCTCAGAGGCAATGTGCTTGTGCTATGGAGGATTCAACAATTATATTTGCATTTCAATGTAACGTATCTTCTGTTTTTTTGGGATATGGTGTCATTATTTGTGCTAACACGATGCCATAGATCACATAAAGTGTTTTGTTATCCAAATATCCATCTGTTTATTATGGTTGGTGACTACAGCAGGCTCTCGAAACAGAGCCGGGTATTAGTGGTTTTGTTTCTAAATCTCATAACAAAAGTGTTTGGTTATCAAACCAGTTTGTGACTAAATGTTCATTCTTAATCCTGCTATAGCTCTTTTCTTTCCCAGTTTAAGGGCCTAAGGCTATGGTTACTTTCTACTACATGGCATGTTCAGCTTCTGAGTATCCTGACCTTTTAACTCCTAATCATCAACTAGTACATGTGGTCTTTCAGTGAGATACTGGATGTGCTTACTACTCGTGGTCTGTCGGTGAGATACTGGATGTACTTCTAACTTGCCGGCGGAACATTGTTTTCTCGAGGGGCATGTGCTTGGCAACTTTGTTATGAGATTGTAAGATTTCAGTGTGTGAAAATCCACTCGGCGGCTCTATCTGCTTAAACTACATTCTTTTACCACCATTGTACTTGGAACATTAATATGGTTGATGTAATAAGTAAGGCCAAACCTACTTCTCCAAGGCATCATACATTTTTTCCTGTTTATATATACCATATGACATGAGTAGCGACACCTCCAATACTGTGAAGCAAACAGAGTTGTAGATAATGTCTTCTTACCCCAATCTATATTCGCCCAAGCTTCGCATCTTTGAGCAATAGAAATTGCAATTGCTATCCTGGTATGGCTGTGCCTTAGGGATGAGGGGCGTTGGGAAAAACAGCTCATCAACTTTAGGAAGAACTCCACCAGAAAACAGCAAGACACAACCAGTACTTTCTCATCAACTTAGGGATGTGTGCCCTAGATGACATCGCAGGTGAGGCTCTGTTGCTAACATGATAGTAACAAATTGGGTTCAGGAAGAGGAACATGAGAGACCACATGACACAAGAGCTTGGAAAAGGTAGATCCCTCAGTCCCCGAATGTAAGACGTTTTTTGACACTAGGGAGTACTATATAATTGCACACAGAAACAGCAATACCTTCTATGTTTGAAGCCCCCTGTGGTGCATTCGTGTTTTAAACATCCCAATTAACAAATTATAGTACTACAAATAGCTCTGCCATTCTCTTCTGAAAATTAAAAGCAAACATGCATTGCACGGTATAACCCTCTTCTAACTAAGTTATTTAACCCTGGAAGGGAACAGGTCCACATATTTCATGAATAACTTCTAAACTAGTCATGAGTGAGTCTAAATGCATTATGTATCAGAAAAGCACACCACCCGGTGAACAATTCAGTGAGAACTGTAATGCAGCCTCAACAAAATCACAATAGCTATTCAGCTGCATTCATAGATACAATTGGGACTGAGCAAGAGGGGAAAAGCTCTCAGGTGACCATTCTAGAAAAGAACACTCAGGTGATCCCTGAGAGACATCCAACAATCAATAATCACACAGCAATATAAACACATGTTTCAAGAATCAAATCTTGCATCTACTCCATGATATTGCGACCGATCAAACAATGACAACTGAACAGCGTACCACAAACATATGCCATGATAGGAAATGTATTTAACTTAAGACATGATTGTTACACCAACATACTAGACATGATTTCAAACAATGTCGACATCAACAAACAGAGAAATCCAAAACTTAGACCTTTTAAGCAACACATCCGACGTTCATAGCTTATAACAGTAAAGAGAAACAAAACTTATATGAATTAAACAGATGCAGTCAGACCTATGATCTGATGTTGGCATGAACAGTCATGACCAATGGTCTAGGTAGACATGCTCGCTCATTCCACCATACCAGCATCTGCACCATCTTCCTCCTCTTCATCCTCATCATCACCAAGGGTTAGGTCCTCAATCAACTCCTCAATTGGCACAGTAGGGACATCGTCACCAATCGTGGATGCCATTTCTGACCTGTAGTCCTCGTTCTTGTACAAATTTATCCCAAACCTTAGTTCTGGATCAGACTCCAAATCACGAACAAACTTCTCATACTCATCTTCCCTCCTCTCTTCCTCGCCTTTGGCCTTGTTCCCAAGGTCTTCCTCAACAGGCAGCCTCTTGAGCTTCCATCTGCGTGTGCGTGGCCTCTTCTCATAACTCTTCTTGACCAGAACCACTTCAGGCAAATTCTGGCGTAATAAGGCCTTGTCCATATCATCATCATTCATATTGGCACCGTAGAGATCATACCCAAGGGCAAGGTCCCCAGGGTTCAGACGGTGCCCAAGATGAGTTCGCACTGTAAACACAGTATCATTTTTCCCAAAATCAGACATCCGGGCGACCTGAGCATATGCCAGCTGGTACCGAGATCCATCAATGGTGATCTCAGGTGACTCTGGCTCAATATCAAGCACCATGTACTGCACGAGCTGCTTGCTAGTCAGAGCGGCCTTGAAGTTGTACACCCTGTACTTCTTCTCCTCCAGATGGTGCACACGCAGAGTGAGGGGATCAAGCAGCGCAATGGCATTGGTGACCTTGGTGCAGAGGACGAGCGGGCCTAGCCCACCAAGATCACGGGACGCCTTGGGGCTGAGGGCAATCAGGTCCTCACGGCATATGGGGCAGATCTCGACCGAGAAAGTGTACTTGTAGTTGTAGATAAAACTCTTTGTGTCATGAGAGACGAGCTGCTTGGCTGTGTTGGTCTGGATGGGAGCGACTGTACCAAGGAAGTCGACGAGGCGGGCAGCGTGCGAGCGCGAGCCGAAGAAGAAGTCGAGACCGCCAGGCGCTGAGGCGACGCGAATGGCGAGCGCGGCCTGGCCATGCTTGATGAGGAGCTGCTCGAGGTAGAGGAAGGTGCGGCGGTGCGGGACGTGCTGGCGGAGCTGGACGACGGCGACCCACTGGTCGGGGTTGGCCTGGGCGCGGGCGCAGGAGTCGCAGAGGCGGTCGTGGACGACGAACTCGACGGGGTGGGTCTGCTCGAGGACGATGCCGTTGAGGACCTCGCGGCGGAGGCGGAGCTTGAGGCGGAGGCGCTTGGAGTGGGGCTCGGAGAAGACGAACTCGGCGCCGGAGAGCGAGACCTTGAGGCGGGCGAGCGGGTGCTTGAGGCGGCGCAGGAGGATCTGCAGGAGCTCGGGGGACTCCGGGCCGGCGCGGAGCCAGGAGCGCGGCGGCTGGAGGTAGGAGAAGCAGTCGGGGCAGTAGACGACGGCGGCGTTGCGCGGGACGCCCTCGGTGATGTCGACGCGCGCCCGGAGGCAGCGGGCGCACATGTTGGCCGGGTTGGGCTGCATGGAGACGCCGCAGATGCAGCAGAGCACCGTGCCCGCCGTCTGCGTCGGCACGAACATGCCGCTCCCGGCGGCCGGCGGCGCTGACCCCGGCATCATCCTGCGCGGGGCGGATTGAATCGAATCGGCTGGGGTGGGGACGGGGGCTGGGGAGGAGGGGGCTGGATCGGATGGAGATATTTTGCTAGGGTTTTGTAGGCTTTGTAGGTGGGGACTGGGGAGGGGAAGAGAGGCGGCGGCGCTGTGGTCGCGGTGACGAAGGCGATTACGTTGTCCAACACCGCGTGGGCTTTTGGACCAACCAGGATGCTGCACCATTGGGCGAAATGGGCCTTTTTGGTTCTACAAGCAAAGCCCTAGCAACCGGGAATGGCGGTGCTGGAGTGCTCCTATCTGACGCTTAGAGCGTCGGATAGGAGGGCAAACGCCCACACAGCCCTTGTATGGGCTGTCAAAAAGAAATAAAATTTTGCTAAAAGAATAAAATGTTCAAGTATGCATAATTTAAAATGACATCATGCATTTCAAAACTACTGATCGCTCATTGTGTATTTTAAAATTTTGTTCATTCATGTATTTTTTTAAATGTTCATCCTGAATTTGAAAAATATCCATCACGTAGTTGAAAGAAGGTTCATTGAATATTTAAGAAAAATCATCACATATTTGAAGAATATTCATCATGAGTTTGAAAAAATGTATAAACAATACACATGCATTACAAAATTTAAGTATCTTTTAAAAGCTCGAAGATGAAAATAGTGTTCATATTCCTATGAATATATGTTTGTATACTATGGGGAAACTCCATGTATAAAAAATTAGTATATATTTATAAGTGAAAAGAAAAAAAGAAAATGCAAAATTAGAAAAATGAAGAAATATGAAAAGAAAACGAAAGAACATAGTCTAAACCGGAAGAAATTGAGAACATAATTTTAAAAAGGCGACAGTAAGCTCAAGTAATGGGCCCGCTCCATGGAAGAAATTCCTACACGCCATGCTAATGCAACGGACCTCCAAACAGGATTTGTCAGGGCGCTGCCATGTCGGCTAGCAGCTAGTGCTCGACACATGATAGATTCAAGTTCTTGTGGCATGTGCAGTTCACCGGATTCATGGAGGCGCTCATTAGTGCAATGCACAAATGTCAAGATGTACATGGGCGTTGATGGATGAGGAATTGGCTCAAAACCTAGTAACAACAACTGAACCAATGCAAAATAGTGGCTCTTTACTCTCATGGACTCGTTATCACATGCTTTCTTTGTGAAGCTCTCAGTCACTCTCTGGGCGATATGGGTAGCATGCCGCAATGCCATCCATGTGTAACGCCCTCAATGCGGCTATATCTCCCACGTGTCGAAGCACGACTTAGAGGCATAACCGCATTGAAAGCAATGTCGCAAGTGAGGTAATCTTCACACAACCCATGTAATACATAAGGGAAAGAGATACATAGTTGGCTTACAATCGCCACTTCACACAATTACATGAATAAAACATTACATCATACAGTTACAATCAGGGCCCGACTACGGAGCCAAAATAAAAGAAGAAACCCCAAAAGCGACAAAGGTCCACGATCGACCCCAACTGGGCTCCACTACTGATCGACTAGAACGGAACAACATAAAGGACAAGATCTTCATTGAACTCCTCCTTGAGTTCGGGTGCGTCACCTGCACGGACTCATCGGCACCTGCAAACTGGTTTGGAAGTATCTGGTGAGTCACGAGGACTCAGCAATCTCACACCCGCGAGATCAAGACTATTTAAGCTTATAGGTAGGGTAAAAGGTATGAGGTGGAGCTGCAGCAAGCGACTAGCATATATGGTGGCTAACATACGCAAAAGAGAGCGAGAAGAGAAGGCAAAGCACGGTCGAACAACTATGATCAATAAGTGATCCTAAACTACTTACGTCAAGCATAACTCCAACAACCGTGTTCACTTCCCGGACCCCGCCGAGAAGAGACCATCACGGTTACACACGCGGTTGGTGTATTTTACTTAAGATCAACTTCGGGTTTTCTACAACCGGACATTAACAAATTCCCATCTGCCACATAACCGCGGGCACGGCTTTCGAAAGTTCAAAACCCTGCAGGGGTGTCCCAACTTAGCCCATTATAAGCTCTCGCGATCAACGAAGGATATTCCTTCTCCCCGGGAAGACCTGATCAGTCTCGGAATCCCGGCTACAAGACATTTCGACAGTAATAAAACAAGTCCAGCAAAACCGCCCGATGCGCCGACATCCTGATAGGAGCTGCACATATCTCGGTCTCAGGGCAACACCGGATGAGTCAAGCTACGAGTAAAACCAGCCCTCGAGTTTCCACGAGGTGGCCCCGCAGGTTGCTCGGTTCGGGCCAACACTTAGACAAGCATTGGTCCGGGGGGGCTAAATAAAGATGACCCTCGGGTTGATCAGACCCAAGGGAAAGGGATAGGTGGTAGGCAAATGGTAAAACCAATGTTGGGCCTGCTGGAAAAGTCTTATTCAAAGCGAACTGTCAAGGGGGTCCCATAAATCACCCGACCGCGTTAGGGACGCAAAATCCGGGAACATAACGCCGATATGACGGAAACTAGGGCGGCAAGAGTGGAACAAAACACCAGACATAAGGTCGAGCCTTCCACCCTTTACCAAGTATATAGATGCATTAATTAAATAAGATATATTGTGATATCCCAACAAGTAAACATGTTCCAACAAGGAACAACATCTCCATGTTCCAACAAGGAACAAACTTCATCTTCACCTGCAACTAACAACGCTATAAACGGGGCTGAGCGAAGCGGTAACATACCCAAACAACGGTTTGCTAGAACAAGGTGGGTTAGAGGCTTGGTTTGACAATATGGGAGGCATGATAAGCAAGTGGTAGGTATCGCAGCATAGGCATAGCAAAAGAGCGAGCAATCTAGCAAGCAAAGATAGAAGTGATTTCGAGGGTATGGTCATCTTGCCTGAGATCCCGCAAGGAAGAAGAACGAGTCCATGAAGAAGACAAACGGACGTAGTTGAACGAATCCTCACAACTCCGGAACGAAACCGAAGCTAACAAGAGAAGTAACCCGGAAACAAACAAACAACATAGTAAACAACCACCATATGAACAAGGCATGACATGCGAGATGTGGTATGCAATGCATATGCATGCACGGAAGGGAGAAGATGAACAAGGCATAATCTTGGCAAACCAAGTATGCCACTGGAAAGGTGAGGTGATTTCGGTTGAAATCGATATAAAGATCACCGGAATCGGATGCACGGTTTGCAAATGGCAAGCAATACAAGAATGACAATAATCTGCCATTAACAGCATGATGCTACTTAGCAATCAACAAATAATTAAGCTACTGCACCCAAACATGGCAAAAAAGCATATGACAATAATCTACACAAGATGCACGACAAAAGATGAACACTGAGCTACGGCTAATTCACATCATGACAGGTCCAAACAATCATGACAAAAGTGCAAAAGATAACAGGTTCACAGACTTAGTGAAATTAACAACATAGCAGAAACCAACATCAGGATGACATGTTCAGAGCAACGAAACAACATGCTACAGGATCAGGACATAGCAAAGAAAGGCATGGCATGAATCTACTCAAAGCACTTGACAAAAGTCCCTTACTGACCATAAGCCAAAAAGGATCATAGAATATGATTACACCCATGTCAATTAAGCAAGTTTCGTTACAGGTTTCAGACTTAGCAGAAAACTGGACATGGCAGAAATTAATAACGACTAGGCATGTTCGTGAGCTCGATGCACTCACTACAGAGCATTACATGATAAGACAAGCATACATACATCAAGAAGACATGTCATAGTAACTATACATGGCAAGAACAACATCATATCATGCAAGGATCAACTACACCAAGCTTGGCAAAATCGAATAACATGTAAACATTCTGCCAGCAACATTCTGAAGCAAAAGTAGAGCTCGATTGACTCAAGCTATGGCACTCCATAATTGCAAACAAAGGCATGGATGGATAGAGAAAATACTCAAGTCCAAAAAACCCTTACTGATCATGCTCAAATTATGCATGGATATCTCAGAAACAACATGAATACATGGCATAAAAATAACAGCAGGCAGTGAAAATACTAAGTCTCTGAAATCAGCAACATCAAGATACCTAGTTTGCATGCTTGTGCTAGTCACCAAAAAGATCATAAAAATACATGGCAAAATTATCTGGAAAGGTAACATGGCATATTACAAAACTCATGTAGGACTCAACTTCATAGGAGGTACACATCAATCATGGCAAAAATGACAAAAGTGCATGTTCAGATAAGATTCAGCCACTAACATCAACTAGCCCTCTTCTAACAGCATTTAGGGCATCAATATGACTTCAAATGAAAATGATTCAATGTAAGGAAATGATGTACTCTTCGAGACGAACAATTTGACATATTATACGCCCAAAACGGAGCTACGGATGCCGAGATATGATGCGATGAACAGGGGCATATGGATCTGAGATTTTTGGGACTTAGGAGAAAAAACCACCTCGAGAAAGTCAATGCCGAAGTGGATCGGGCTCCTCCCGATCCGATCCGGGTGGCGCGCGGCGGAGGGGGGGCTCTCCGGCGGAGCTGCTCGCCGGCGGCAGCCGGAGAAGGAGGCGAGGAGGTGCGGCGCGGGGCGCTGGCGGGCGGAGGCGGCGGAGCAGCGCCGGGCGCGGCGGCGCGCGCAGCAGGCGGCGGGGCGGCGGGCGCGGGTCGCGGGCGCCGCGGGGCGCGCCTGGGCGAGCGGCGGCGGCGGGCAAGGCCGGCGAGGCGCGGCGGTGGCGGCGCAGCCGGGCGGCGGGGTCGGGCGGCGCGGCGCGGGGGTGCGCGCCGGCGAGGCGGCGGTGAACGGGCCGCGGGGCCCGCGGCGGCGGCGGGAGGATGGGCTCCGCGGGCCCGATCCGGGCCCGGCGGGCCTGACGCGGTGGAGGAGAGAGAGAGGGCGGCGGTGGCGAGGTCGAGCTCCGGTTGGCTGGAGGCGGCGGCGCGGACATGTCCGGCGCGGTGGAATTTTGTCCGGCGGCGCGAGGTAGAAGAGGCTAGGGTTTGCACCGCGAATTTGGACGGGAGACACATATTTATGGGTAGAGGGGGCTAGGAAGATCCAAATGGAGTGCGGTTTTCGGCCACGCGATCGTGATCGAACGACCGAGACGATGGAAGGGACTTAGGTGGGTTTTGGGCCACTTAGAAGGGGGTGTTGGGCTGCACCAAAAGAGGCCTCTGCGGATACCCGGTTAACCGTTGGAGTATCAAATGACCTCCGATTGACCCGAAACTTGACAGGCGGTCTACTGGTGTTATACCAAGGCCACATGTCAAGTCTCGGTCCATTCCGAGAAGGTTTAATACCCGCACACGGAAAAAGGTAAAAGAGGACGCCGGGGGACATAGGAGCGCCGGATTGCAAAACGGACAACGGGGAAAATGCTCGGATGCATGAGAGGAACACGTATGCGAATGCGATGCACATGATACATGATATGAAATGCAGATGATGACATGGCAAAGTGCAACACGCAAGCACATGACATGGCAAGGACGACGAATAACTGACGGACACCTGGCGCAACAGATCCGGGGCGTTACAACACTCCACCACTACGAGAGGATCTCGTCCCGAGATCTAGAATGGCACCGGAAGGAAAAACGGAAGAGAAATTGAAGAGGTAAAACTAAGTTGCTTCTTTGACAAAAGAGTGAAACCAAAGAACCTTGCGAGGTTGAACAAAATTAAAGGGCGAAAACAACGAAGATGAACAAAGTTGAAAACACTCTGTTCGAAAAGAGGAACAAAGGATACGACGAGAATCAAGAGGTTTAGTGACAAGGTAGAAAAAGAAACCACTCCGGTTAAAACAAGATAGCGAAGGAATAAGATTGATATAATTTGGGCAGCACTCCGACTGAAAGAAGAAGGAAAACTTGATAAGATGAAAAGAGCTTGAAGAAGATGATACAAAACTCCGGTTGGAAATGGAGGAATAGCGTTTGAACTTGGCTAAAATGAACGCACTTGGAAGAGACTCCAGTTGAAAAAGGAATGATAGACACACACTCCGTTAAAACAAGATAAGCAAGGAAAAAGGACTCGATCCTCACAATTGAGATGATGGGTTGAAGAAAAAAAAACATCACAAAGACTCCTGGAGAAGAAATGGAAGTTAGATCATTGGAAATAAAAGAATGAAGAAGGAATGACAACTTGTGCCACAATTGGGTTTGGAAAGTACCCTTCCAAGAAGGTTAGAACGGAGTTGTTGGAAAACCAACAACGAAACGAATAAGCTTGTAGTGGGCTTATGGCAAACAACTCAAAACGATGAGGTGACAACCTGCCATTCATGGGAAAAGAATTGGATTGATATCAACAAGGAGACGAAAAAAAAAACTTACTTCACCGGGAGGACAAACGAAGAACTTGGGTCATTTATACGCACCATAAATAGCAACAATACCAATGGAAGGCTTTAGGTGAAATATAACCCAAGATAACTCCAATGAAGAGATTGATGGATTTAAATACCTCATTCTTGGCAACATGTGAGTCATGAGACGTGAACTCCAAATATCAAGAATGACATAATACCACCTCGAATGATACGGTTGAAAGGATTGCACTTTAAAATGCAAGATAAAGAACACTTGGGCTGCTCTGAAAAGAATCTCGATGAACACTTCGAGAAGGAATTAAATCCTTGATGAACCAACATGTAGCCTCCATAAAGAACTCCGGTAATAAAAGGAAGATAGGACGAAAGAGAAGTTGAATACAAGGTGAAGCCTTGCAATGATTAGATGGATCATCGTGATGATGAGAGCTTGGAACTCCGGGAAAAAAAAGATGAAACAATTGAAATCAAGAATTTATTCATCATGAATAAACTCGGAAAAAATGAATTAATCACTTGGATGAAACAAGAATAAGAATTACATTATGCTCGTCTTTCACCAATTAAATTGATGACAAGCAATGGATTTGGCATACTACTTATTCCCATAGAAAAGATTAAGATAGATATGGCGCAACTTCAGACGGTAATGATGGAACCACCGGTAGGATTGAAACAACGAATAGATTGATATGATAACAAAGAAAGAGAACTCTTGAACGAACCACCGTAAGAATTGAAAATGAACGAAGAAAAGATACAGAAACACCGGGAAGAATTAGCAAATGAACGAAGATACTTGAGAGAATTTAGATACATGAGAACGAAGAGATCATGAATTGATTAGAGGATAACTTGAATGATGCACCGGTAAGATTTGGAGAACGAGAGCCGTAATCTTGAATGAATAATTCTTCTGAAATGATGGCCTTCGGAGAATCAAACTGAAAAGACTCCTGAAATGCTCCGGATGGGTGAAAATAATTCTCACAATCGAAAACAATTATGAGAGGATGGCATCAAGCTAGAACCATGAATCTTGAAGAGAATGGAGCAAGATTTAAGAAAAACTCTTCTTCGGTCTTCAAATGTTGAGAATGACGACGAGAAACAACAAGAATTTAGTTGAGACACTCCGGAATGAAAATCGGAAAAGTTGAACCAACGGTGAAAGAATTGAAAGATCTTGGAGAAAGACATTTGACTGATGATAATTCATTCTTACGTCAAACTTTGCAATGAATTTGGGAATAGCTCCGGGAAAATTAGAAGAGTCAGGTAAGATCCTGGGAAAAGACCTGTGGGTTAGGGCCCACTCAAAAGAAACACCATTGAACGATTGCTTGAAAAGAGAGAATGCACCGGTTGAATAAAATGGCTTGAATGAGATATCAACTTCAAAAGAACTTGAGTGAATTGAGAATGGAAACTTGAATCTTCTGAGATATCTTCCTCACTCCGGAACAAATGAATAGTGAGAGGTGAATGATTAAGAGATACACCGGCATAAGAAAGCACTTGAAATGAGAAAAAAGGAAAATGATCAACACCGAAATCTTGAATTGAAACCACCGGAGAGGAAAAGAATGACGAATGATGAACTTGAAACTGTTGAGCATCTTCATGGGAATCACCGGATAAGAACATTGAAGGAAAGAATGAAGAAGCTTCACATGAATAAAATGGATACTTGATTGAGAAATCTGAGTCGTTGAAGAAATAAGGGTGGGAGGGCGGGAAAACAAAGGCAACTTGGTCGAATGAAACAAACACCGTTGAGAAAACCAAGAATTGGTCTTGCGAATGTTGAAATGATCGGATTTACTTTGAAGAGGGACACACCGGTTGGAAAAGAATTGACATGACAATCTCGATGATCAAGAGGGATTAGTATCCACATAGGAATATGAGAACACCGCTTGGAAAAGGTATGGAATCAACACTTGACATTGAAGCAACTCGAATACCACAAAACAAAACAAAAACAAAGGATTGGCTTGCAGAATAAGCCGGAAACAAACCTATGATAGATCCCATATCGTATCATGTGTCTGTTGGAAAGAATTCCTACGTGATACTTGAATTCCCACTTATAAACTCCCGAAACTTTCTGGTTATGCAATCAGGTGTTGGGGATACAGGGGAAGCATAATATCTCACCCAAACTAGCAAATCCTACAACCAGCTGTATCCATCCTTCAACACATAACCAAGAAATCTTCGGAAATCATCTACCTCAACCTTCGAAAAGCATCCGTTATACGAGTCATGGCAATACTCCTGCACTCGCCACAGTACTGGGCTATCAGGGTTATCTCACCAACAACTGTACAAAAGAGATTTTCGATGTCGGCGTACTAAACTCAGGTATTCCAAAACCGCAACGATAAGATTATGACGACAACACCTCGGAGCTCAACTCCCCGGGACACTGCCACAACCCCTAAATGTCAGGAGGCAACCAAGACAATGTTGTCATCATAAAACCATCGGAACGATTGTAATATACCCGCGTGATCCTAAAAAAAAATTAGTGAAATTTGAGAAGAGAAGAGTCAAAACTCTACGTCAGGATGCCTTACAGAAGGTCGAAGGGACTGGGGAGTAAAAAGAATTCCTAAACTCTCCGATATATAATTCCTAAATGACTCAAAACATTTTTCTAGACACAACTCGGCCGCTAAAAACGATCAATCAGTGGGGGCTCCTAAGGTCGGGGATGGCTCTGATACCAACTTGTAACGCCCTCAATGCGGCTATATCTCCCACGTGTCGAAGAACGACTTAGAGGCATAACCGCATTGAAAGCAATGTCGCAAGTGAGGTAATCTTCACACAACCCATGTAATACATAAGGGAAAGAGATACATAGTTGGCTTACAATCGCCACTTCACACAATTACATGAATAAAACATTACATCATACAGTTACAATCAGGGCCCGACTACGGAGCCAAAATAAAAGAAGAAACCCCAAAAGCGACAAAGGTCCACGATCGACCCCAACTGGGCTCCACTACTGATCGACTAGAACGGAACAACATAAAGGACAAGATCTTCATTGAACTCCTCCTTGAGTTCGGGTGCGTCACCTGCACGGACTCATCGGCACCTGCAAACTGGTTTGGAAGTATCTGGTGAGTCACGAGGACTCAGCAATCTCACACCCGCGAGATCAAGACTATTTAAGCTTATAGGTAGGGTAAAAGGTATGAGGTGGAGCTGCAGCAAGCGACTAGCATATATGGTGGCTAACATACGCAAAAGAGAGCGAGAAGAGAAGGCAAAGCACGGTCGAACAACTATGATCAATAAGTGATCCTAAACTACTTACGTCAAGCATAACTCCAACAACCGTGTTCACTTCCCGGACCCCGCCGAGAAGAGACCATCACGGTTACACACGCGGTTGGTGTATTTTACTTAAGATCAACTTCGGGTTTTCTACAACCGGACATTAACAAATTCCCATCTGCCACATAACCGCGGGCACGGCTTTCGAAAGTTCAAAACCCTGCAGGGGTGTCCCAACTTAGCCCATTATAAGCTCTCGCGATCAACGAAGGATATTCCTTCTCCCCGGGAAGACCTGATCAGTCTCGGAATCCCGGCTACAAGACATTTCGACAGTAATAAAACAAGTCCAGCAAAACCGCCCGATGCGCCGACATCCTGATAGGAGCTGCACATATCTCGGTCTCAGGGCAACACCGGATGAGTCAAGCTACGAGTAAAACCAGCCCTCGAGTTTCCACGAGGTGGCCCCGCAGGTTGCTCGGTTCGGGCCAACACTTAGACAAGCATTGGTCCGGGGGGGCTAAATAAAGATGACCCTCGGGTTGATCAGACCCAAGGGAAAGGGATAGGTGGTAGGCAAATGGTAAAACCAATGTTGGGCCTGCTGGAAAAGTCTTATTCAAAGCGAACTGTCAAGGGGGTCCCATAAATCACCCGACCGCGTTAGGGACGCAAAATCCGGGAACATAACGCCGATATGACGGAAACTAGGGCGGCAAGAGTGGAACAAAACACCAGACATAAGGTCGAGCCTTCCACCCTTTACCAAGTATATAGATGCATTAATTAAATAAGATATATTGTGATATCCCAACAAGTAAACATGTTCCAACAAGGAACAACATCTCCATGTTCCAACAAGGAACAAACTTCATCTTCACCTGCAACTAACAACGCTATAAACGGGGCTGAGCGAAGCGGTAACATACCCAAACAACGGTTTGCTAGAACAAGGTGGGTTAGAGGCTTGGTTTGACAATATGGGAGGCATGATAAGCAAGTGGTAGGTATCGCAGCATAGGCATAGCAAAAGAGCGAGCAATCTAGCAAGCAAAGATAGAAGTGATTTCGAGGGTATGGTCATCTTGCCTGAGATCCCGCAAGGAAGAAGAACGAGTCCATGAAGAAGACAAACGGACGTAGTTGAACGAATCCTCACAACTCCGGAACGAAACCGAAGCTAACAAGAGAAGTAACCCGGAAACAAACAAACAACATAGTAAACAACCACCATATGAACAAGGCATGACATGCGAGATGTGGTATGCAATGCATATGCATGCACGGAAGGGAGAAGATGAACAAGGCATAATCTTGGCAAACCAAGTATGCCACTGGAAAGGTGAGGTGATTTCGGTTGAAATCGATATAAAGATCACCGGAATCGGATGCACGGTTTGCAAATGGCAAGCAATACAAGAATGACAATAATCTGCCATTAACAGCATGATGCTACTTAGCAATCAACAAATAATTAAGCTACTGCACCCAAACATGGCAAAAAAGCATATGACAATAATCTACACAAGATGCACGACAAAAGATGAACACTGAGCTACGGCTAATTCACATCATAACAGGTCCAAACAATCATGACAAAAGTGCAAAAGATAACAGGTTCACAGACTTGGTGAAATTAACAACATAGCAGAAACCAACATCAGGATGACATGTTCAGAGCAACGAAACAACATGCTACAGGATCAGGACATAGCAAAGAAAGGCATGGCATGAATCTAATCAAAGCACTTGACAAAAGTCCCTTACTGACCATAAGCCAAAAAGGATCAGAGAATATGATTACACCCATGTCAATTAAGCAAGTTTCGTTACAGGTTTCAGACTTAGCAGAAAACTGGACATGGCAGAAATTAATAACGACTAGGCATGTTCGTGAGCTCGATGCACTCACTACAGAGCATTACATGATAAGACAAGCATACATACATCAAGAAGACATGGCATAGTAACTATACATGGCAAGAACAACATCATATCATGCAAGGATCAACTACACCAAGCTTGGCAAAATCGAATAACATGTAAACATTCTGCCAGCAACATTCTGAAGCAAAAGTAGAGCTCGATTGACTCAAGCTATGGCACTCCATAATTGCAAACAAAGGCATGGATGGATAGAGCAAATACTCAAGTCCAAAAAACCCTTACTGATCATGCTCAAATTATGCATGGATATCTCAGAAACAACATGAATACATGGCATAAAAATAACAGCAGGCAGTGAAAATACTAAGTCTCTGAAATCAGCAACATCAAGATACCTAGTTTGCATGCTTGTGCTAGTCACCACAAAGATCATAAAAATACATGGCAAAATTATCTGGAAAGGTAACATGGCATATTACAAAACTCATGTAGGACTCAACTTCATAGGAGGTACACATCAATCATGGCAAAAATGACAAAAGTGCATGTTCAGATAAGATTCAGCCACTAACATCAACTAGCCCTCTTCTAACAGCATTTAGGGCATCAATATGACTTCAAATGAAAATGATTCAATGTAAGGAAATGATTTACTCTTCGAGACGAACAATTTGACATATTATACGCCCAAAACGGAGCTACGGATGCCGAGATATGATGCGATGAACAGGGGCATATGGATCTGAGATTTTTGGGACTTAGGAGAAAAAACCACCTCGAGAAAGTCAACGCCGAAGTGGATCGGGCTCCTCCCGATCCGATCCGGGTGGCGCGCGGCGGAGGGGGGGCTCTCCGGCGGAGCTGTTCGCCGGCGGCAGCCGGAGAAGGAGGCGAGGAGGCGCGGCGCAGGGCGCTGGCGGGCGGAGGCGGCGGAGCAGCGCCGGGCGCGGCGGCGCGCGCAGCAGGCGGCGGGGCGGCGGGCGCGGGTCGCGGGCGCCGCGGGGCGCGCCTGGGCGAGCGGCGGCGGCGGGCAAGGCCGGCGAGGCGCGGCGGTGGCGGCGCAGCCGGGCGGCGGGGTCGGGCGGCGCGGCGCACGGGTGCGCGCCGGCGAGGCGGCGGTGAACGGGCCGCGGGGCCCGCGGCGGCGGCGGGAGGATGGGCTCCGCGGGCCCGATCCGGGCCCGGCGGGCCTGACGCGGTGGAGGAGAGAGAGAGGGCGGCGGTGGCGAGGTGTCGAGCTCCGGTTGGCTGGAGGCGGCGGCGCGGACATGTCCGGCGCGGTGGAATTTTGTCCGGCGGCGCGAGGTAGAAGAGGCTAGGGTTTGCACCGCGAATTTGGACGGGAGACACATATTTATGGGTAGAGGGGGCTAGGAAGCTCCAAATGGAGTGCGGTTTTCGGCCACGCGATCGTGATCGAACGACCGAGACGATGGAAGGGACTTAGGTGGGTTTTGGGCCACTTAGAAGGGGGTGTTGGGCTGCACCAAAAGAGGCCTCTGCGGATACCCGGTTAACCGTTGGAGTATCAAACGACCTCCGATTGACCCGAAACTTGACAGGCGGTCTACTGGTGTTATACCAAGGCCACATGTCAAGTCTCGGTCCATTCCGAGAAGGTTTAATACCCGCACACGGAAAAAGGTAAAAGAGGACGCCGGGGGACATAGGAGCGCCGGATTGCAAAACGGACAACGGGGAAAATGCTCGGATGCATGAGAGGAACACGTATGCGAATGCGATGCACATGATACATGATATGAAATGCAGATGATGACATGGCAAAGTGCAACACGCAAGCACATGACATGGCAAGGACGACGAATAACTGACGGACACCTGGCGCAACAGATCCGGGGCGTTACACCATGAGAGCATTTTTCAAAGTCCACAATTTATTAATTTTTCAATCAACAAGTTCATCGATGAGTTGGACATGATCAAAGAAATTCCTTTGGTTCCTTCTGAAGGCCAGCCATCCATACTCGTGGTCAACAACCAGCGCTCAAAAGCCCCTCCAGTGGGCTATGCAAAAATACATGTCAATACAAGAAAGGGAGTAGGGGGCCTGCGGTTGCGGTTTGCAGAGATATAAATGGTACCTATTTGGGGTAGCTTAGCTCTTGTTATAGGAGGAGCCGATGATCCTTTGGTTTTGGAGGCAATAGCATGCAGGGAGGCCCTAGCTCTAGCACAAGATCTCAACCTCCATAATTTTGTAGTTGCATCGGACGCAAAGGAGGTTATCAGAGCTATCCACAAAGGTTGTTGAGGCAACAATGGAACCATTATCAGCGAGATAAATCTTCAAGCATCTTTATTTTTTGCGCAAATTCAAGCATCTTTACTTAATTGTAATTTTACTTTTGAAGGTATCAGTCGAAGCATATAGTTTAGCAAGTTCGCTGGACGTCACGTTTGGTTTGGACCAATCCCTTGACCAGAATTGTAACCCATATTCTGTGGCTTTTGCTGAATAAAAATTGGTTTAACCCCCCAAAAAAGCTAGTGCAAGGCACCCCAAAAAAACTAGTGCTCGGTTACATTATGAACAAGCGCCTGGTAGCCCTATAGTAGGGGTGGTCCAACACACCCTTCATAGTCGGGGAGCAACTACCTGACAGGCACCCCTTTCGAGGCTCCCGCAGAGGTCACCTTTGGGGCCCTGGGATTTCTGGGTTTTTTCATTGGGTCATGCATTTTTTTCTTGGCTTTTCGGGTTTTCTTAATGTTCCTAGGTTTTGACTTTTTTGAAGAAGCATTGCATCTGCATGCGCTTCTATGAAAAGCACAACAACAGTTGTGCTTCCCTCCAAAAAAAATCTAAGATTTTTGTGATTTTTTTGTCGAAACCTATTAACATGGGACCTACTTTCAAAGATAATAATGAAAACAGTTCATGATTTGGACGTTCAAGAGATAAAACGTTTCAAAAAAAACAATATACAAAAAAACTCCCAGGGGCACCACTTATCAGCACATGACTTTTGCCAAGGATACCACATAATTAGTGATTTTGTCACAATTGGGATGAGACTAAACTTTTCGCACTTCCCTTATGGGCCTCTAAGATTTTCAAGAAATATTGGAAATAATAAATGGGCTGATAAGTGGTGCCCATTTAAGAACATCCAGCATAAGCAGGCGTATGGTTTCAGGGTAAAACCATCTCAAAAATGAATCACAGCTGAAGTTCATGACAGCGATGGACGTAAGCAGGCGTAGTTCCACTTGAGCCCTTTAAGAACATCCAGCTTGTCTGCCACTCCGACATTAGGCTTTGCCAGATTGAACATGTCATCTCTCAAACTGCAATGCAAAACGATTTAGTCCACAGGCCATCCATAATAATCAAGTAGAGAGGCCAGAAAGAGAGTTTTAGCTGACTGACCTTGACCACTCGCCTGTTTCCTTCGCATGCACCTCAACAGCTTTGTATAATCTATCAAGGGTGTACAGAGTCAATCCGAATTTACAGCTCGCCTCCTCATCCTGTAAAGCAGGAAATTAAGGGAATCAATCACTAGTTGAAAGTTCCTGACAAACAAGCACTTTCATCTCATCAACAAAACATCACTTTCGTCTCAGTTTATTCGTCTTCAAAATTCTGGCCCCCTCATATTTTGGTGAACGGACAATATTGTGCAGATTAAAAGCAACCGGCAAGTTTGATAGTCATAATAAGGAAACTAGTTACCCACCAACAGGCCAGATGTGACCTAAAACTTGAAATGGAATATGTGTACACGTCAAGATTAATGCGTAGGATAGACTAAACATCTATAGATGATTTTACCATCTCATTAAGCATGCATTTCTTGAACTCTTTAAGCCTTCGCTCTACTTCTATGAGTAGCTGCCACCGCTGATGACGTGCAATCCTTCCTCTTCCCTCTGCACCTTGGTCCTATATTATTGTGACAGTAAATGTTAGACATTTAAACTGCAATCCTATTAACTTTTCACACGCCTGTTCACGGTACGAATGGCAAATAGGACATGACCATGGTGCAAACCGCACAAGATGTATAGCACAAATATATTAGAAGCAACATATGAAGGTCTCGAAGACCTATAACCACTTGCACCAGATGCCTCAGATGTACTGTAATCAAGAAGATAATGAAAAGAAATCTATATACATACATGCATAGCCCATGCTCGCACTAAAAACAGCAGGAGAAGCAGAAGACCAAATGCAGGCAGAGCTGCAAGAATAGCAAAGTTTATCTCATTTGCTTTGAGAATCTGATCCAGTTCCAGCATTGCCCTGTACAAGACCAATTCAATCATCTCTGGTGCAAATATATATTACATAAATACAAAAAAATACTCATTTAATCAGATATAATAGTACAACTTACTCCTGAAGATCCAGTTTTAGCTTCTGAACCTGAAATTTCCAAGATGGGTGAGAAAAATACAAGTTAACTTGAGTTGAATGCACAAGAAATGAAAAAAAAAACCTGAATAAGCATGGCACGTGCTAATTCTCCACTGAACAGATTCTGAATTGGATGCATCGATTCCTTCTCGTATCTGCAGTAATGTACAATACAGCTCAATGCACAAATAAACAGGATCAATATAGTCCCTTTTCAGACATTACTCAGATGGTCCATAGAATATAAATTGCCAAGACAGCTTTGAAGGAAACAAACACCATAAAGAATTAATCCATTGGGGGATGAGCCAAAACAAGTAAACTTAGGGAAACGCTAGCTATATATGCAGAATATGTAAATTAGATGACAAGATATATAAGCAACATGCCTAAAGTATCTGTAAAGCATGCGACTCTCTGGATGCAATTGTACATGTATGTTGTGTTAATAAGTTAGATAGGTGGAGTGATTAAGAATTTAAGAGTAAATGTTGGCATGATAAATTGTATTTGTATCAATCGCTTCTTAGGAGTCATGCTGTACAGACTGATCCATATCTTCCTCAAGTTTGTTTCTATCACTCACAGCAGAAACTCAAGTTCGATTGAGATTCTCAAAAATAGGTACTCCCTTCGATCCATATTAATTGTCGCTGATTTAGTACAACAACTTTGTACTTAATCAGCAACAATTAATATCGATCGGAGGGAGTACTAAACTTTTAAATCCAAATGTAATAAGCATTAAATAAAAATCCACCGACTGAAATTATTTGTTGCTATGCACTTCAAATTTGTTTGAACAATGAATACCGTTCTTGACAAATACCAAGGCCATGCATCTTGAATTTTGACGCCAAAGTTTAATCAAATTCTTCTCAAACATCTAACTTCCAAACAAAACTATTATTTCATAACTTTTACTGAAACATGAAGTACAAATCCTAATGGAAGTGGAGTTGTAAAGTTGAACAAAAATGGTAGCTAAGCCATTCCGGGTCAATCATTCAAGTGGCAAATACAATCGTATGGCAACCAAAGAAACACCTAGGTGAAGCCCCATGGCTTAGATTTTCATATATTCCATATAACTTAAACTAGTGCAGATGGCTTGCTTACGCCCCCATAAAATGCTCTTTTTTTGTCAGCCCCAGTGTCAACACTATTTTAGTTGCGCAAGGGAACTGAAAAGAGATTGAAGGTGTCTTTATAAGGCAGAACAGGAAGGTGGAAATGTAGTATTGCTCCAGTGAGCAACAGGAAATCACAATATTCAAGTGGCCATTGAACTTGCAACAACTGGCTCAAGATACAAGGTGAACGCACAACGGTATGAATAGTTAAAAGTTCAAACAGTCTTACCTTTTCATGACAATCTCCAGCAACTCCTGCAATGATGCATCTTGTGCCGGTTTTTCCTTTGAAGTTTGCTCACAAAAGGTAATTAACATCCTGTAACCAGCATGGTAAAATAATGCACAATGTGATTTATGGTGCTCTATTGCATATCAGAACATAAAATGCAAGACTAAAGTTTCACATATTCAAGAAAATGAGAACAAATAGATTTTTCACTCGGATAATTACACTAGGGATGTAAGTGGCAAATAAATGGCGTCCGCAATCCCGTTTAGTTAGTTTTTGATAGCTTGATGGTTCATTTTCCTCAAACAAACAAAAAACCTTTTTAAACTATCATATCATAAGTGGACTTTAAACGGGATTAAACGGGACCCGGTTGACATCCCTAAATTACACCGCTCCAAAATGAAAGCAATATTACCAATTATAGCAAAAGGAAAGTACATAGGGAACAGCATTTAGGTGTTGGGATGAACAAGGTTCTGTTTATATTACTACTCTCTCTGTTTAAATATGTAGGGCGTACATAGATTGTTTAAGGCAAGGCTTTACTCCAATGTGCAATTTATGTGACATAAAATTGATGTCGGTAGATTAATATTCAATTTTATAGGCCAACTAAACTTGTCCCCAATACTCATTCTTTGTCTAGCAATCAAATCTAACTCTAACTCAATTTGTCAATCCGCATCCAGTATCTCACCTCGTCGAAGCCATGCTATAATAGCTCTACTCTATTTCAAGAAATAACCATGAGTATAATAATGCAGAATATTAGAGAATGGCAGCATTGGGAACAACCTGTGCAATGATTCTTCAGTTAGTTGGACCTCTTCCCTTTCCATTACACGTTTATCTGTTCGCTTGAATGTCTCGAATAGCTCATCTCTAATGGAAATGATCTGCGATTGTCAAACATAAAAGGCAGTCATGATGTGAGCGCAATAACTCAACTGATTTCCAAATTTATAGAAATGTGGACCAGCTTGTAGCAATGCTTCCTAGACTTCAATGGTTCCACATAAATATTGAACGAACAGTATTTCAACAATTACGACACAGATGAAGGTGCATATTGACAAGCTCTGTGACTTGTAAATGAATATATGCTCATCTACTAAAGCATGTTCATATTAACATATACAAATGCTCCAGTAAGAAAAACATGAATTCATTTCTATCGATTTGTTATATGTGACAAGCTTTGTGACTTGTATATTGACTTGTTACCACCATAAGCAAACACCATATAGCCAGTAATGCACAAGGCAGCATTTCAGTTATATGTGACAAACAAGCCAAGGCTTCTCCAGGACCCCACAGGATATTTTACATGTACAACTAAAACCAACCTGAAAAGCCTCTGCCTTCATTAAATAGCTTGATTTAAATTCAGTTAACTTACACTAGAAAGACGTATAAAAATAAATAATACTCCCTCCGTTCCTAAATATAAGGTGTATTAGTTTTTCAAAAAGTCAACTGTTGTCTATGTTTGACCAATTTTACAGCAAAATATATAAAGATTTATAATACTAAATATATAAAATGTAAAAATATAGTTCATGACGAATCTAGTGATAATGATTTGGTATTCTAGCTATTGATATTTTTGTCTATAAACATGGTCAAACTTAGAGAAGTTTGACTTTTTGGAAAAATAATACACCTTATATTGAGGAACGGAGGGAGTAGAAGATATGTAAAGAAAGTATCTTACTGGTCTCTCAACATGTTCATCCCAGAATCCAGCAACCGATTCCTTAGCATCTTGAATCCAGTTGTCCATGTCAGAACTTCCCATCAAGCTACTATGGCGCAAAAGCCATAGGGAACATGCAGAGAGGCCAATTGCTCCACACGTGTAGGGTAACCAGTATATGGTCATATTTCTTGGCTTTTTATGACTTGAAAGCTATTGGCAAATAAAAACACGCTTCAGATAAATAATGCAACAAAAAGCAGCATGGAGTTTACAATTTACATGGAGTGCCATACAAGCTACACATTATTGCTGTGTTATCCACGGGATTAATTCTGATACCTCATGTTTGACATTTTCAATTCCGTCATTGGTACTATACTGGTATTGGTGGAGCTGTAGTCCTACCACTAATTTATAATAAGAAAGCATGTGTGACTGGCATATAGATATAAATAAGTAAGCACAAACAGGTAAATATAAATGCTGAAATTGTAGCTTTAATACCCCTCCAACAACTCAGGTAACAGAAATCAAGAACCTGATTTTTATGTCATAGAGGACAAAAGGCATGCAGAAGGGTGGCAAACTGGCAACAATCCCCATGACTGGAGGATAGCTTTTATATAGTATATTTCAGCGAATGGGATTTCTAAAATTCACCTGCGTGTTTATCTATTTCCTATTTATGTATGCTAGTTATCTATTTCCTAATGATGGTTTAAGACGGACAGAAAAGAAAGGTTCATCCACATCTCTAGTCTCATACCCCCCCTGAAGGAGCCTTCACTGCCAAGTTATCCCCTCAAATGTGTTAACCCTGTATTGGTCTAAGATATTGTGCTATCAGGCTGAGAAGTCGATGATCTCACATCATCGTTGAAATGAGAGTTGCTAACCTGAGAGGAAACAAAACTATCTAACTTCTGGAGGTTTTGATAGATCAGACTAATAGCATCTGTTGCTAAGGCCTCACTCCATTGTGGACTGTCAACATCAACCTCTGGCAATCTTTCGAAGATAAGTTGAGATGAGTTTCCGTCATGAGTGAATGGTAGAGTTTGCTCCTGAAGACATGTGTTTTATAACTAATTAAACTACAGAGCATCAAAGAGGCAAAACATGTTACAAAACCAAATATATGGACAACAGACGTTGCATACCTCACTAGCATTTGTAAGAGATACCTCCAATTTGGGGAAGACAGTGTTCAAAATAACAAATAGTGTATGTAGTGATTTATCTGAACTTTCAGTTAATCCTTCTCTGCATTTATCAACTTCAGAGTAAACCTATAAGAAGCAAGTCGGGGTTTAAGTTCATGTAAATGACAAGTCATGTAACACAAAGCAACAGTATTCAAATAATATAACTTTGAAATTTGACTACAGCAATACAACAGTTTCTTTTTTTTTTGGAAGAGAGCATGAGCAAGGTTGATCACGAAAATGCTATTCGGCTGTTTTACTCTACTTCACATCAGCAGAAACTGGAAACCATAGCACCGTTGCTACTTTTCACAATAAACACATTAGAGTAGCAAACCTCCGCCAGAAAAGCAGCCAATCGATGTTGCATATTCGTCAGGACAGCAAGTTTTACTGAGACTATATCAGATGCAGAGCCTAAAAGGTACTCGGATGGACTTCCATTGCTTCTGAGTCTTGTTAGTGTTTGACATGTTGCTTCAAGGAAGGCCCTTGGACCTCTTTCAAACATCATAAAGTACATTTTATGTGAGTTTGTTCCCTGAAAAAATCCCACAGGCAGAAGTAGGTAAGTAGCAAAATAATGTAACTTCTCTACATACTAAAAAGGCAAAAAAAAAATAACTTCAAAGTTATCAATTGACTTAATACCTCAGCTTTGGACTTCCAATAAAGTAAGCTCTTCTGAATACTATGCAAATCAGACAAAGTATGCTGCACGATATCTTCTAAGATGGCAAAAGCTTTTGGCATCTCACCAGAAACCCTGTTAATAACATATAGTCAAAAGCATTCCAGGTAATTCTTCACAGACAAGGAACACCGGACAGATAGCTAGATGACCAGATCTATGATGCGTTAGCTCAAGAGTAGTGGCGGGTCCTATATTTGGGTCGAGTGACCAATTCCTGAACACGTTTCTACAAGTTCATCACAGGTCATCTCGTAACCTGTAACACTAAATCCGCACAAATCTACTCTGTTCTGTCCGCAGTCAACGGGAGCACAAAGCACAGCACTACTCCAGCAAAAGCCTGCGCGGCATTGGAATCACAGGCGCCGCGCTGATTCGAGTAGAGGTTCTCACCGGGCGGAGCTTGCGGCGTCATCGTAGATGGGGAGTGGGAGAGCAGGGCGGCGGCGGCGGCGTCGTCGTCTGCGGACCGCCAAGAGGCGGCGGAGGAGATCGGAGGCGGCGGCGAGGAGGAGGGAGTTCGGTAGCGTAGGGAGGCGGGCGACGAGGGAGTTCCATATGCGAGCGGGCTGTGCCGGAGCGGAAAGAGCGAGGTCAGCGGTCTCTGGCCGATCGCCTGAGTTAGGGCTCCGCGGCGGCGAGGTCGCCATAAGGATCGGGAAGATGTCCGGTTTGAAACTTTAGTCGGGTTCTGGGATGGGTTTGGAGTTGGACATATGAGAGCATCCCGCAGAACGCGCCGTGTGCTAAAAACTGCTTTGCCGCGCGCCCATCGCCTGGTTTGACGCGGCGCGCAGCGCTGGCTCCAGCAGCCGCGCTAAAATGCAACGCGCGCGACTCGTCAGGGCATTGCATATATGACATTTTAAACATAAAATAAAGTTGAAACATTTAAAATGCAATGAATATGACATACAAAATTTCACACAAACAAGTTGACGAAGAAAAGTGCATGTCCACAAGTTCATCCAACCAAGTTCAAAATGCAAATCAAGTTCAATACACAAATGAAAGACACATCATTCCCCGCCCTCGTCCTCATCTTCTGAAGACGATTATTCCGCCTCCGAAGATGAATCTTCCTCCCTCTCCTCATCGCGCACCGCATCACGTGAAGCTCCGACGGTGTTGGCAAGATCTTCAACGGCATCTTCATGGGAATGTGTGCGAGGAGGCACATCGAAAGACATTCCGCCCATGGCGGCCGGAGGTGCACCCATGCCTCCCATGAGAGAAGCAAAACTCATGCCTCCCATGGTGGCCATAGCGTCGGGGGTGCTCCAAAGCCAGCCATGCCTCCCATTGCACCTAAACCGTCCACGGTACCTCCGAAGCCATCCATGCCACCCATGGCGCCGAGGCCACCGCCACCCATTGCACGAACCATGGCTCTTTTTTGGATCAAGCTTCTTCACGGGCAAGATTGACATACTCCTTTTACGCCGCATTGAGGTTAGATGTGTCCAAGAAGAACAAGTGTTTCTCCCATTCCAACAATCTAGTTCGCTCCTCATTGCTCACCTTTCTCTCCTCCAAAGCCACCTTCCTCTCCTCAGCCGCCACCCTCCTCTCCTCGGCCGCCAACCTCCTCTCCTCGGTCGCGGCATCTTGGTTCCTTGCCATTTTCCTCACCTTGTTGGCTTCTTTTCTTGCCTTCACAATAGCTTTCATAGCATTTTTGAGCTCATCATCTCCTTTCCTCTTCTTTTTTCGGTTTTGTCTTTCTTGCACCCATCCGGTCGCTTTGGCTTCGAGTATGAAACCGAGTTGGGTGTGGGGCTTCTCTTGCCGTCATCACTTGATGCATCCTCCTCCTCATCATCATCATCCAACTCAATTGTTCACTTGCGTTTGTTGCTCAAATGCAAATCATCCAAATCTTCACGCTTCTTCCATTTCTCTTCATCCTTCAACACGTTATAGCAATGGGGCAAGGTAAAGACCCTTCCTTTCTTGATCTTCCCCTTCTTGGTTTTCCTCCTCTTCTTTGAACAAGTTTTGCGCAATGTTGTACTACATGAAAACAAAGCAAGTTAGCACCAACAACAAGTATGATGAACATGTATGAAATGCCACTTACTCTATCGTCCTCATTTGTGCCACTTGCGTTCAACTTGTCAACCGCCTTTTGACAGGCCGCCCACCTTTGACAATCCGAGTTGATTGTCGACCATCGGGATCGAAGTGATCTCTCGGAGCGGTCAACTCCACTCACGTTGTGAACATCAAAGTGTTCTTTCATCCGCCCCCAATAAGCATCTCTACTTTGATCACCTCCAACGGATGGATCCCTCGACACTTGCAACCAAGTATTGCATTGCAAGATGTCATCGGCGTTGGTGTAATTGCCCGCTCTTCCTTTCGGTGCGTCGACAATGCCCTCACCCTCCTCGTCCACCTCGAACTCATGCAAGGTTGTCAGAATCGCGATCCTGTTATACGATTCTACGACTTTACGATCCAAACTAACCCCTATGATTCTACGATTTTAGTTCATAGAATCTACGTTTCTACGATCCTGATAGTGAAGATTCTACGATTTGCGATCCTACCATCGGAACTCCGATCCGATTCAAAATTGCGATTCTAACAACCTTGAACTCATGGTCTTCAAAATGCATGTCACTGGTTTGAGACCAATGCGAATTGTTGGAGCCAACACCCAACGTTGACATGTATGCATCATCATTGAGACTACAAATTTTTTTTGGACAATGCAAATAAGTTATCTATATGTGAATGCATTGAAAAAATAACAAAAAATGAAAAGTTGGAATTTTTTTACCTTGGGGGCATTTCGTCGAACATGTTGTGCGCGTCGGCCGCCGACTCAACGAGTGAGCTCGCCGGCGCTTCGGTAGCCGCCGCGCCCGTCGCACGCCCTGCAAGCTTCTTCCTCCTCGCCTTCGAGGTGCCGGAGCCATCCGCCGCCTTGTTTTTCTTCGTAGATGTCTTGCCCTTCTTTGGCCGCGCCGCATTGGGGAGCTTTCAGGAGGGGGCGGCGGCTCGGGCCGGCGCCGGCGCGACGCCACCCGCCGCCGAGGTCATCCGCGGCGGCATGAAGAGGCCGCGTGCGAGGCCGATGGTCGGAGGAGCTCCGGCGGAGGCGAGGCCAACGCCACCCGGGCTAGGGTTTGCGGTGGCGGCAGCTGCGGTGGAGGGGTCGCGGCTATAGGATGGGGTGAGCGGGGTGCCGGCGCGTGCGTCCATGGGGTGCGGTTCGCCGGCGCCGGCGCGCGCGGGGCGTATGAGGCGGAGAAGAGAGAGTGCAGCGCGAGCGCTCGAGTGTGCCGCGCGCGGAAGCGGGCGCCCCAAATACACCGTGCGAGATAGTGAATCCGACCGCGCGCCCAACTCCTTATACCGCGCGCGCGGTTATTGCGCGCCCGCTGGAGCCACCCGCCGGGTTGCACGCGCGCTAAACTGGCCAAATTTGCGGCGCGACGCTTGTTTAGCGCGGCTGTTGGAGATGCTCTGAATGCGCTTCAGAGTTCAGACGAAGCACGGGACCGATGGGTCGTGCGCAATGTTGAGGAAATCACAATCTACGAGTAGTTTCTTTTTTTGTTTGAAAAATCACAATCTAGTTATCTCAGAAATTGCAAATAGCGCCCGGATTTTGAAAACAATAATAATAAATGAATCTTTTGAGTTTTAAAAATATGAGAAAATTACACACGTATGTTGGAATATATCAACTAATTAAACAACAAAAGTGCATTAGTTAGGGAGGGACTACATGTTTGTAAAGTTTTATGATGAAATATGTTTTTATGTGACGAAGAAAGAAAAGGCCGCCAGGAGTATTTCCTTCCGCCCTGTCCTCCGGCGGCTCCCTTCCGCCGAAGACATCGGTCGTCGGTGGTGACGGGGTCGCCGGATCCATGTGCGCGGATCATGTAGCTTTTAAGTTTTAGGCCCTAGTCACTTAGGTTTTTGGGTTGTTCATTGTCTTCATTTCGGTGGTGGTGATGGTGGCGCTGAATAAATAAGCTTCAAATCCTTTCCCGACGAGGCGATCAGACCTATAGTTGGGGATGGATTTAGAAACTAGTGTGTTCAAGCAAGGATGATGTGACCGGCGGCATCCTCATGGTGGACTTGGGCCCTAGGGCTCCACTGTTACGATGATGTTTGCTCAAGCGCCGGCATGGAGCTTGGAAGCTAGTTTAGGACGGCAGATTGTCGTCTGCATCGGCGGGATCTAGAAGATGGTGGATCATGTGTTGGTTTGGTGGTTCTGAAGGAAATATGCCCTAGAGGAAATAATAAAGTTGTTATTTATATTTCCTTATATCATGATAAATGTTTATTATTCATGCTAGAATTATATTAACCGGAAACTTAGTACATGTGTGAATACATAGACAAACAGAGTGTAACTAGTATGCCTCTACTTGACTAGCTCGTTAATCAAAGATGGTTAAGTTTCCTAACAATAGACATGAGTTGTCATTTGATTAACAGGATCACATCATTAGAGAATGATGTGGTTGACAAGACTCATCCGTTAGCTTAGCACGATGATCCTTTAGTTTGTTGCTATTGCTTTCTTCATGACTTATACATGTTCCTATTACTATGAGATTATGCAACTCCCGAATACCGGAGGAACACTTAGTGTGCTATCAAACATCACAACGTAACTGGGTGATTATAAAGATGCTCTACAGGTGTCTTCGATGGTGTTTGTTGAGTTGGCATAGATCGAGATTAGGATTTGTCACTCTGATTGTCGGAGAGGTATCTCTGGGCCCTCTCGGTAATGCACATCACTATAAGCCTTGCAAGCAGTGTGACTAATGAGTTAGTTGCGGGATGATGCATTACGGGACGAGTAAAGAGACTTGCCGGTAATGAGATTGAACTAGGTATTGAGATACCGATGATCGAATCTCGGGCAAGTAACATACCGATGACAAAGGGAACAATGTATGTTGTTGTGCGGTTTGACCGATAAAGACATTCGTAGAATATGTGGGAGCCAATATGAGCATCCAAGTTCGGCTATTGGTTATTGACCGGAGATGAGTCTCGGTCATGTCTACATAGTTCTCGAACCCGTAGGGTCCGCACGCTTAACGTTCGATGACGATCGGTATTACGAGTTTATGTGTTTTGATATACTGAAGGTTGTTCGGAGTCCCGAATGTGATCACGGACATGACGAGGAGTATCAAAATGGTCGAGACATAAATATTGATATATTGAACGATGTTATTCGGACATTGGATGGGTTCCGGGGGTCACCAGATAAATATCGGAGTGCCGGGGGGTCATCGGAACCCCCGGGGGAACTAATGGGCCAACATGGGCCTTGTGTGAGAGAGAGGAGGGGCCCCTAGGGCTGCCCCCCCCTTGAGGAGTCCGAATTGGACTAGGAGGAGGCGGCGCCCCCCTCTTTCCCTCTCTCTCTCCCTCTCCTTCCTTTCCCCTCTCTTCCCTTGTTGGAAACCTACTAGGAATAGGATTCCTAGTAGGAATCCTACTTGGGGCGCGCCCCATGAGGGCCGGCCAGCCTCCCCCTTGCTCCTTTATATACGGGGGCAGGGGGCACCCTAAAACACACAAGTCAACATTTGTTTTAGCCGTGTGCGGTGCCCCCTCCACAGATTTCCACCTCGGTCATATCGTTGTAGTGCTTAGGCGAAGCCCTGCGTCGGTAACTTCATCATCACCGTCATCACACCTCGTGCTAACGAAACTCTCCCTCGGCCTCAGCTGGATCAAGAGTTCGAAGGACGTCACCGAGTTGAATGTGTGCAGATCGCGGAGGTGCCGTGCGTTTGGTATTTGATCGGTTGGATCGCGAAGACGTTCGACTGCATCAACCGCGTTACTTAACGCTTCTGCTTTCGGTCTACGAGGGTACGTAGACACACTCTCCCCGCTCATTGTTATGCTTCTCCTAGATAGATCTTGCATGATTGTAGGCAAATTTTTGAAATACTATGTTCCCCAACAGTGGTATCAGAGCCAGGTCTATGCGTAGATGTTATATGCCCGAGTAGAACACAAAGAGTTGTGGGCGATAATAGTCATACTGCTTACCAGCATGTCATACTTTGATTCAGTGGTATTATTGGATGAAAGGGCTTAGACCGACATTACATGTACGCTTACGCGAGGCTGGTTCTACCGACGTGCTTCGCACACAGGTGGCTAGTGGGTGTTTGTTTCTCCAACTTTAGTTGAATCGAGTGTGACTACGCCCGGTGATGTCTACTGCGCAACCTTCTTCTTGTAGACGTTGTTGGGCCTCCAAGTGCAGAGGTTTGTAGGACAGTAGCAAATTTCCCTCAAGTGGATGACCTAAGGTTTATCAATCCGTGAGAGGCGTAGGATGAAGATGGTCTCTCTCAAGCAACCCTGCAACCAAATAACAAAGAGTCTCTTGTGTCCCCCAACACACCCAATACAATGGTAAATTGTATAGGTGCACTAGTTCGGCGAAGGGATGGTGATACAAGTGCAATATGGATGGTAGATATAGATTTTTGTAATCTGAAAATATAAAAATAGCAAGGTAGCAAGTGATAAAAGTGAGCGTAAACGGTATTGCAATGCGTTGAAACAAGGCCTAGGGTTCATACTTTCACTAGTGCAAGTTCTCTCAACAATAATAACATAGTTGGATCATATAACTATCCCTCAACATGCAACAAAGAGTCACTCCAAAGCCACTAATAGCGGAGAACAAACGAAGAGATTATGGTAGGGTACGAAACCACCTCAAAGTTATTCTTTCTAATCGATCTGTTGGGCTATTCCTATAAGTGTCACAAACAGCCCTAGAGTTCGTACTAGAATAACACCTTAAGACACAAATCAACCAAAACCCTAATGTCACCTAGATACTCCAATGTCACCTCAAGTATCTGTGGGTATGATTACACGATATGCATCACACAATCTCAGATTCATCTATTCAATCCAACGCAAAGTACTTCAAAGAGTGCCCCAAAGTTTCTACCGGAGAATCAAGACGAAAACGTGTGCCAACCCCTATGCATAGGTTCATGGGCGGAACCCGCAAGTTGATCACCAAGACATACATCAAGTGAATCACGTGATATCCCATTGTCACCACAGATACGCACGGCAAGACATACATCAAGTGTTCTCAAATCATTAAAGACTCAATCCGGTAAGATTACTTCAAAGGGAAAACTCAATCCATTACAAGAGAGTAGAGGGGGAGAAGCAACATAAGATCCAACTATAATAGAAAAGCTCGCGATACATCAAGATCGTGCCAAATCAAGAACACGAGAGAGAGAGAGATCAAACACATAGCTACTGGTACATACCCTCAGCCCCGAGGGTGAACTACTCCCTCCTCGTCATGGAGAGCACCGGGATGATGAAGATGGCCACCGGTGAGGGTTCCCCCCTCCGGCAGGGTGCCGGAACAGGGTCTCGATTGACTTTTGGTGGCTACAGAGGCTTGCGGCGGCGGAACTCCCGATCTATTCTGTTCCTCGGAAGTTTTAGGGTACGTGGGTATATATGGGTGAAAGAAGTACGTCGGTGGACCTCCGGGCTGTCCACGAGGTAGGGGGCGTGCCCTAGGGGGTGGGCGCGCCCCCTACCCTTGTGGGAAGCCCGAGACTCCCTTGGCGTGCACTCCAAGTTTTTCCGGTAGCTTTCCTTCCAAAAATAACTTCTCCAGTTGATTTTATTCCGTTTCGACTCCGTTTGATATTCCTTTTCTTCGAAACACTGAAATAGGCAAAAAAAACAGCAATTCTGGGCTGGGCCTCCGGTTAATAGGTTAGTCCCAAAAATAATATAAAAGTGGATAATAAAGCCCAATATTGTCTAAAATAGTAGATAATATAGCATGGAGCAACAAAAAATTATAGATACGTTGGAGACGTATCAGGCATCCCCAAGCTTAATTCCTGCTCATCCTCGAGTAGGTAAATGATAAAAAAGATAATTTTTGATGTGTAATGCTAGTTGGCATAATTTCAATGTAATTCTTCTTAATTGTGGTATGAATATTCAGATCCGAAAGATTCAAGATAAAAGTTCATATTGACATAAAAATAATAATACTTCAAGCATACTAACTAAGCAATTATGTCTTCTCAAAATAACATGGCCAAAGAAATTTCATCCCTACAAAATCATATAGTTTAGTCATGCTCCATTTTCGTCACACACGAATGTTCTCATCATGCATAACCCCGATGACAAGCCAAGCAATTGTTTCATACTTTAGTAATCTCAAACTTTATAAACCTTCACGCAATACATGAGCGTGAGCCATGGATATATCACTATGGGTGGAATAGAATATGATGACGGGGGTTATGTGGAGAAGACAAAAAAGGAGAAGGTCTCACATCAACGAGGCTAATCAATGGGCTATGGAGATGCCCATCGATTGATGTTAATGCAAGGGGTAGGGATTGCCATGCAACGGATGCACTAGAGCTATGAATGTATGAAAGCTCAACAAAAGAAACTAAGTGGGTGTGCATCCAACTTGCTTGCTCACGAAGACCTAGGGCACTTGAGGAAGCCCATCGTTGGAATATACAAGCCAAGTTCTATAATGAAAAATTCCCACTAGTATATGAAAATGACAAAACAAGAGACTCTCTATCATGAAGATTATGATGCTACTTTGAAGCACAAGTGTGGAAAAAAGGATAGTAGCATTGCCCCCTTTTTTGGGGGGCGCCTTCTCTTTTTATTTGGCCTTTCTCTTTTTTATGGGGAAAATGCTCTATTAAATGATGATCATCACACTTCTATTTATTTACATCTCAATGATTACAACTCGATACTAGAACAAAGTATGACTCTATATGAATGCCTCCGGCGGTGTACCGGGATATGCAACGAATCAAGAGTGACATGTATGAAAGAATTATGAACGATGGCTTTGCCACAAATACTATGTCAACTACATGATCATGCTAAGCAATATGACAATGATGAAGGTGTCATGACAAACAGAATGGTGGAAAGTTGCATGGCAATATATCTCGGAATGGCTATGGAAATGCCATAATAGGTAGGTATGGTGGCTGTTTTGAGGAAGATATAAGGAGGTTTATGCGTGAAAGAGCGTATCATATCACGGGGTTTGGATGCACCGGCGAAGTTTGCACCAACTTTCAATATGAGAAAGGGCAATGCACGGTACCGAAGAGGCTAGAAATGATGGAAGGGTGAGAGTGCGTATAATCCATGGACTCAACATTAGTCATAAAGAACTCACATACTTATTGAAAAAATCTACAAGTCATCAAAAACCAAGCACTACGCGCCTGCTCCTAGGGGGATAGATTGATAGGAAAAGACCATCACTTGTCCCCGACTGCCACTCATAAGGAGGACAATCAAATAACACCTCATGTTTCAAATTTGTTACATAACGTTTACCATACGTGCATGCTACGGGACTTGCAAACTTCAACGCAAGCATTTCTCAAATTCACAACTACTCAACTAGCACGACTCTGATATTATCACCTCCATATCTCAAAACAATCATCAAGCATCAAACTTCTCTTAGTATTCAACACACTCATAAGAATTCTTACAAATCATTTATACTTAGCATATTAGGATTATTCAATCAATTACCATGCTATTTAAGACTCTCAAAATAATCTAAGTGAAGCATGAGAGATCAATAGTTTATATAAAACAAATCCACCACCATGCTCTAAAAGATATAAGTGAAGTACTAGAGCAAACAACAAACTACTCCGAAAGATATAAGTGAAGATCAATGAGTAGTCGAATAGTTATGCAACTATGTGAAGACTCTCCTGTTTTAAGAATTTCAGATCTTGATACTTTATTCAAACAGCAATCAAAACAAAAGAAAATAAAGTTACGCTCCAAGCAAAACACATATCATGTGGTGAATAAAAATATAGCTCCAAGTAAAGTTACCGATGAACGAAGACGAAAGAGGGGATGCCTTCCGGCGCATCCCCAAGATTTGACTTTTTGGTGTCCTTGGATTATCTTGGGGGTGCCATGGGCATCCCCAAGATTAGGCTCTTGCCACTCCTTATTCCATAGTCCATCGAATCTTTACCCAAAACTTGAAAACTTCACAACACAAAACTTAACAGAAAATTCATAAGCTCGGTTAGCAAAAGAAAAGAAAACACCACTTCAAAGTACTGTAATGAACTAATTCTTTATTTATATTGGTGTTAAACCTACTGTGTTCCAACTTCTCTATAGTTTATAAACTATTTTACTAGCCATAGATTCATCAAAATAAGCAAGCAACACAATGCAAACAGAATCTGTCAAAAACAGAACAGTCTGTAGTAATCTGTATCAAACGTATACTTCTGGAACTCCAACAATTCTAAAATAAATTGGTGGACCTGAGGAATTTGTCTAGTAATCATCTGCAAAAAGAATCAACTAAATATCACTCTCCAATAAAAAGTTGAAGCTAATCTCGTGAACACTAAAGTTTCTGTTTTTTACAGCATGATCATCAAGACTTTACCCAAGTCTTCCCAAAGGTTCTACTTGGCACAAACACTAATTAAAACATAAAACCACATCTAAACAGAAGCTAGATGGATTATTTATTACCAAAACAGAACCAAAAAACAAGAAACTAAAATAAAATTGGGTTGCCTCCCAACAAGCGCTATCGTTTAACGCCCCTAGCTAGGCATGATGATTTCAATGATGCTCACATAAAAGATAAGAGTTGAAACATAAAGAGAGCATCATGAAGAATATTACTATCACATTTAATTCTAACCCACTTCCTATGCATAGGGATTTTGTGAGCAAACAACTTATGGGAACAAGAATCAACTTGCATAGGAAGGTAAAACAAGCATAACTTCAAAACTTTAAGCACATAGAGAGGGAACTTGATATTATTGCAATTCCTACAAGCATATGTTCCTCCCTCATAATAATTTTCAGTAGCATCATGAATGAATTCAATAATATAACCAGCACCTAAAGCATTCTTTTCATGATCTAGTTGCATAGAAATTTTACTACTCTCCACATAAGCAAATTTCTTCTCATGAATAATAGTGGGAGCAAACTCAACAAAATGACTATCATGTGATTGACAATTAAGATCAAGATGACAAGTTTCATGGTTATCATTATTCTTTAAAGCATATGTGTCATCACAATAATCATCATAGATAGGAGGCATGCTTTCATCATAGTAAATTTGCTCATCAAAGCTTGGGGGACAAAAAATATCATCTTTATCAAACATAGCTTCCCCAAGCTTGTGGCTTTGCATATCATTAGCATCATGGATATTCAAGGAATTCATACTAACAACATCGCAATCATGCTCATCATATAAATATTTAGTGCCAAACATTCTAATGCATTCTTCTTCTAGCACTTGAGCACAATTTTCCTTTCCATCATTTTCACGAAAGATATTAAAAAGATGAAGCGTATGAGACAAACTCAATTCCATTTTTTTGTAGTTTTATTTTATAATACTAACTAGTGATAAAAAAGAAACAAAAAGATTCGATTGCAAGATCTAAAGATATACCTTCAAGCACTAACCTCCCGGACAACGGCGCCAGAAACTGCTTGATGTCTACTATGCAACCTTCTTCTTGTAGACGTTGTTGGGCCTCCAAGTGCAGAGGTTTGTAGGACAGTAGCAAATTTCCCTCAACATGCAACAAAGAGTCACTCCAAAGCCACTAATAGCGGAGAACAAACGAAGAGATTATAGTAGGGTATGAAACCACCTCAAAGTTATTCTTTCCAATCAATCTGTTGGGCTATTCCTATAAGTGTCACAAACAGCCCTAGAGTTCGTACTAGAATAATACCTTAAGACACAAATCAACCAAAACCCTAATGTCACCTAGATACTCCAATGTCACCTCAAGTATCCGTGAGTATGATTATACGATATGCATCACACAATATCAGATTCATCTATTCAATCCAACGCAAAGTGCTTCAAAGAGTGCCCCAAAGTTTCTACCGGAGAATCAAGACAAAAACGTGTGCCAACCCCTATGCATAGGTTCATGGGTGGAACCCGCAAGTTGATCACCAAGACATACATCAAGTGAATCACGTGATATCCCATTGTCACCACAGATACGCACGACAAGACATACATCAAGTGTTCTCAAATCATTAAAGACTCAATCCGATAAGATTACTTCAAAGGGAAAACTCAATCCATTACAAGAGAGTAGAGGGGGAGAAGCAACATAAGATCCAACTATAATGGCAAAGCTCGCGATACATCAAGATCGTGCCAAATCAAGAACATGAGAGAGAGAGATCAAACACATAGCTACTGGTACATACCCTTAGCCCCGAGGGTGAACTACTCCCTCCTCGTCATGGAGAGCGCCGAGATGATGAAGATGGCCACCGGTGAGGGTTCCCCCCTCCGGCAGAGTGCCGGAACAGGGTCCCGATTGACTTTTGGTGGCTACAAAGGCTTGCGGCGGCGGAACTCCCAATCTATTCTGTTCCTCGGAAGTTTTAGGGTACGTGGGTATATATGGGTGAAAGAAGTACGTCGGTGGGCCTCCGGGCTGTCCATGAGGTAGGGGGCGCGCCCTAGGGGGGTGGGCGCGCCCCTACCCTCATGGGCAACCCGGGACTCCCCTGGCATGCACTCCAAGTTTTTCCGGTAGCTTTCCTTCAAAAAAATAACTTCTCCAGTTTATTTCATTCCGTTTCGACTCCATTTGATATTCCTTTTCTTCGAAACACTGAAATAGAAAAAAAAACAGCAATTCTGGGTTGGGCCTTCGGTTAATGGTTAGTCCCAAAAATAATATAAAAGTGGATAATAAAGCCCAATATTGTCTAAACAGTAGATAATATAGCATGGAGCAATCAAAAATTATAGATACGTTGGAGACGTATCACCCGGTCCTTGTTGAAGGTTAAAACAACACACTTGACGAAAAATCGTTGTGGTTTTGATGCGTAGGTAAGAACGGTTCTTGCTAAGCCTGTAGCAGCCACGTAAAACTTGCAACAACAAAGTAGAAGACGTCTAGCTTGTTTTTGCAGGGCATGTTGTGATGTGATATGGTAAGACGTGATGATATACATTGTTGTATGAGATGATCATGTTTTGTAACAGAGTTATCGGCAACTGGCAGGAGCCATATGGTTGTTGCTTTATTGTATGCAATGCAATCGCCATGTAATTGCTTTACTTTATCACTAAGTGGTAGCGATAGTCGTGATAGCAATAGTTGATGAGACGACAACGATGCTTCGATGGAGATCAAGGTGTCAAGCTAGTGACAATGGTGATCATGACAGTGCTTTGGAGATGGAGATCAAAGGCACAAGATGATGATGGCCATATCATATCACTTATATTGATTGCATGTGATGTTTATCCTTTATGCATCTTATTTTTCTTAGTTCGGCGGTAGCATTATAAGATGATCTCTCACTAAATTTCAAGGTATAAGTTCGTCGTGCCGAGACACCACATGATGATTGGGTGTGAGAAGCTCTACGTTCACATACAATGGGTGCAAGCCAGTTTTGCACACGCAGAATACTCGGGTTAAACTTGACGAACCTAGCATATGCAGATATGGCCTCGGAACACTGAGACCGAAAGGTCGAGCGTGAATCATATAGTAGATATGATCAACATAGTGATGTTCACAATTGAAAACTACTCCATCTCACGTGATGATCAGACATGGTTTAGTTGATTTGGATCACGTGATCACTTAGATGATTAGAAGGATGTCTATCTAAGTGGGAGTTCTTAAGTAATATGATTAATTGAACTTTAATTTATCATGAACTTAGTACCTGATAGTATTTTGCATGTCTATGTTGTTGTAGATCAATGGCCCATGCTACTGTTCCTTTGAATTTTAATGCGTTCCTAGAGAAAGCTAAGTTGAAAGATGATGGTAGCAACTACA
The DNA here is from genome assembly GCA_032464435.1 of Aegilops umbellulata. NCBI lineage: Eukaryota > Viridiplantae > Streptophyta > Magnoliopsida > Poales > Poaceae > Aegilops > Aegilops umbellulata. The sequence continues at coordinate 318,609,641 of CP136054.1, forward strand.
CGGACTGGGTCCATAACTTGAGGATTATCCTCATTGCTGCATAGAAGAATTACGTCCTGGAAGCACCACTAGGTGCAAGACCTGCTGCAGGAGCAACGCCGGACGTTGTGAACGCCTGGCAGAACAAAGCTGATGACTACTCTATAGTTCAGTGTGCCATGCTTTACGGCTTAGAACCGGGACTTCAACGATGTTTTGAACATCATGGAGCATATGAGATGTTCCAGGAGTTGAAGTTAATATTTCAAGCAAATGCCTGGATTGAGAGATATGAAGTCTCCAATAAATTCTACAGTTGTAAAATGGAGGAGAATAGTTCTATCAGTGAACATATACTCAAAATGTCTGGGTATCATAATCACTTGACTCAGCTGGGAATTAATCTTCCGGTTGATAGTGTCATTGACAGAGTTCTTCAATCACTGCCACCAAGCTACAAAAGCTTCGTGATGAACTATAATATGCAAGGGATGGATAAGACAATTCCTGAGCTCTTCGCAATGCTAAAGGTTGCGGAGGTAGAAATCAAGAAGGAGCATCAAGTGTTGATGGTCAACAAGACCACCTGTCATGGTTTTGTCACGGCAGATGTCCTCATGAAAGGACTTAGTCATGGAGCCATCGCTACGGGTTAGCTTGAAGGGGTTAAAGCGGACACAGGGACGCACGAGAGTTTATACTAGTTCGGCCCCTTCGATGAAGGTAAAAGCCTACGTCTTGTTGTGATGGAATTGATGGGGTTTCGATGACTAGTGAGCAAACAAGCTTCGCCTAAGTCTCGAGTTGTTGTCTGTTGTCCTTGAACCACCGCCGGGTCGTCCCCTTATATACATGGGTGACGCCCGTCGGTTTACAGAGTCCCGATACCGGCTCATATGTGTGTCCGGTTCGGTCTCCACTATTCCTGACTTACAATACAAGTTACATACCGACGCCGGTTTACGGCTACAGGCCTTAAACCAACTATGGGCCTTGAGCCCTTATCTGCTTTCATGGGCTTTAACATACTCCACTACTGACGAAGTTAACCCGGCCTGTCTTGGCCGGTTCACGCCCAGTACTAATATCCCCAACATTAGGCCCCAGATTGATTTGAACTAGTTCATGTCAATCCTTAGCAAAAAACTTCATCTTCAACATGTTCTTGTAATTTGGTAAACCGTCGTGACGTCATCTTCTCAGATCACTATAAACCGGCGTGACGTCATCTGTTATAAAGAAACTATACATGATACCTTCTTATTAATAGATCTGCGACAATCGAGGCAACAACTCCGTTTCCAAACTTGCGGACCCTTGATTTTCACGCCTGACACATGTCCCTTGCTTTATAAATAGGACCGAAGGGTCATTTCTTTTTCCCCTTCGTGCCCTTCTGCTTCGTCTTCCTTGCGCCGTTCAACTTCGGAGCTCCGCCGCCACCGTCGACTTCTGCTTCGACCTTGGCCGCTGCATCACCCTGAGCATATCAGAACATCGCGGCGGCCTTCTGCTTCTTCCTCAGCTCCAGTAAGTCTCCTGTCCTTTCCACCATAGATCTGTTCTAGGGTTTCCAAGTTCTTGAGTGTTCGTCATTCACTTCCTGTTCATATGATGGTTCTCGGATGAACTTCTGAATCTCTGCTCTGTGTAGCGGTAGTTTTTAACCTCCGCCTTTACTTATGCATCTCCAGACCATAGATCTTACTTGTACCTTTGCTCATTGATTCGGTACTGCTCCTTTTAAACTTTGAATATTTATCTCTTTTCTGAACATGCTCCAGATCCAAAACTGTAATATAACTTTGTGAAATCTGTTTTTGTGTACTTACTCATCTGCAATCTTGACTCCTCAATGTTTAGACCGTGCGGTTTAACTTTGTAGAAAAATTGACAAACCGATATATACCATTAGTCCCCTTGTTGAACCGCCAGAATCCTTTAGCAGGGCACTATCGCTTTGTAAAACTCCGGTTTTATAAATGACTGCCTCCGGTTTAGCAAAGTATGCATCAGCGTATGCCTTTCCAACATGCTCTTGAACCGGTAATTACTGCCTTGTAGATCTTGCCATGGCCAAACAAGCATATGAGTGCAACTAGGTCCCTTCTCGAGTGATCGAAGTTCAACTGAACAATTTGGTCAGAACTGGCGCTTTAAGTAAGCAAGATGTCATTCACTGGAGGGTCCCTGGCACGGAATGTCCTCCCACACCCCGAGACGGAGAAGTTGTTGTTTTTGCTGACCACTTAGCCTGGGGCTTCAACCCTCCCGGTTCAAAGTTTTATCGGGATGTCTTAACCAACTTCCAACTGCATCCTCAAGATACTGGTCCTAACTCCGTGACCAACATTTGCCACTTTCAAGTGTTCTGTGAGGTGTACCTTCAAGAAGAACCTACAGTAGAGTTATTTCGGGATTGCTTTCACCTGAACTGCCGTACTGAATTCACAGACGGACCCAATACGGAGCTGGGCGGTATGGCAATTCAAAAGAGGAAAGAAGTCACCTTCCCTCACGCCAAACTTCACAGCCACCCCAAAGAGTTGAACCAAACATGGTTTTGTTGGGGAACGTAGTAATTTCAAAAAAATTCCTACGCACACGCAAGATCATGGTGATGCATAGCAACGAGAGGGGAGAGTGTTGTCTACGTACCCACGTAGACCGAAGCGGAAGCGTTGACGCAACGTAGTGGAAGTAGTCGTACGTCTTCTCGATCCGACCGATCCAAGCACCGTTACTCCGGCACCTCCGAGTTCTTAGCACACGTTCAGCTCGATGAAGATCCCCGGGCTCTGATCCAGCAAAGCTTCGGGGATGAGTTCCGTCAGCACGACGGCGTGGTGACGATCTTGATGTTCTACCGGCGCAGGGCTTCGCCTAAGCACTGCAACGATATGAGCGAGGTGGAATATGGTGGAGGGGGGCACCGCACACGGCTAAGGAACGATCTCAAGGATCAACTTGTGTGTCTTGGGGTGCCCCCCTGCCCCCGTATATAAAGGAGCAAGGGGGAGGTGCGGCCGGCCTAGGGGAGGCGCGCCGGGAGGAGTCCTACTCCTACCGGGAGTAGGACTCCCTCCCTTTTCCTTGTTGGACTAGGAGTGGAGGGGGGAAAGAGGAGGGAGAGGGGAAGGAAAGGGGGGCGCCCCCCCCCTCCTTGTCCAATTCGGACTAGAGGGGGAGGGGGCGCGTGGCCAGCCCTGGCCGCCCCTCCTCTTCTCCACTTTAGGCCCATGAGGCCCATTAACCCCCCGGGGGGTTCCGGTAACCCCCCGGTACTCCGGTTTTATCCGATACTTTCCCGAAACCCTTTCGGTGTCTGAATATAGTCATCCAATATATCAATCTTTATGTCTCGACCATTTCGAGACTTCTCGTCATGTCCGTGATCACATCCGGGACTCCGAACTCCTTCGGTACATCAAAATGCGTAAACTCATAATAACTGTCATCGTAACCTTAAGCGTGCGGACCGTACGGTTCGAGAACAATGTAGACATGACCGAGACACGTCTCCGGTCAATAACCAATAGCGGGACCTGGATGCCCATATTGGCTCCTACATATTCTACGAAGATCTTTATCGGTCAGACCGCATAACAACATACGTTGTTCCCTTTGTCATCGGTATGTTACTTTCCCGAGATTCGATCGTCGGTATCCAATACTTAGTTCAATCTCGTTACCGGCAAGTCTCTTTACTCGTTCCGTAATACATCATCTCGCAACTAACTCATTAGTTGCAATGCTTGCAAGGCTTAAGTGATGTGCATTACCGAGAGGGCCCAGAGATACCTCTCCGACAATCGGAGTGACAAATCCTAACCTCGAAATACGCCAACCCAACAAATACTTTCGGAGACACCTGTAGAGCACCTTTATAATCACCCAGTTACGTTGTGACGTTTGGTAGCACACAAAGTGTTCCTACGGTAAATGGGAGTTGCATAATCTCATAGTCAAAGGAACATGTATAAGTCATGGATAAAAGCAATAGCAACATACTAAACGATCGGGTGCTAAGCTAATGGAATGGGTCATGTCAATCAGATCATTCAACTAATGATGTGACCTTGTTAATCAAATGACAACTCCTTTGTCTATGGTTAGGAAACTTAACCATCTTTGATTAACAAGCTAGTCAAGTAGAGGCATACCAGTGACACTCTGTTTGTCTATATATCCACACATGTATTATGTTTCCGGTTAATACAATTCTAGCATGAATAATAAACATTCATCATGATATGTAAGGAAATAAATAATAACTTTATTATTGCCTCTAGGGCATATTTCCTTCAGTCTCCCACTTGCACTAGAGTCAATAATCTAGATTACACAGTAATGATTCTAACACCCATGGAGTCTTGGTGCTGATCATGTTTTGCCCGTGGAAGAGGCTTAGTCAACGGGTCTGCTACATTCAGATCCGTATGTATCTTGCAAATCTCTATGTCTCCCACCTGGACCAAGTCCCAGATGGAATTGAAGCGTCTCTTGATGTGCTTTGTTCTCTTGTGAAATCTGGATTCCTTTGCTAAGGCAATTGCACCAGTATTGTCACAAAAGTTTTTCATTGGACCCGATGCACTAGGTATGACACCTAGATCGGATATGAACTCCTTCATCCAGACTCCTTCATTAGCTGCTTCCGAAGCAGCTATGTACTCCGCTTCACATGTAGATCCCGCCACGATGCTTTGTTTAGAACTGCACCAAGTGACAGCTCCACCGTTTAATGTAAATACGTATCCGGTTTGCGATTTTGAATCGTCTGGATCAGTGTCAAAGCTTGCATCAACGTAACCTTTTACGATGAGTTCTTTGTCACCTCCATACACGAGAAACATTTCCTTAGTCCTTTTCAGGTACTTTAGGATATTCTTGACCGCTGTCCAGTGATCCACTCCTGGATTACTTTGGTACCTCCCTGCTAAACTTATAGCAAGGCACACATCAGGTCTGGTACACAGCATTGCATACATGATAGAGCCTATGGCTGAAGCATAGGGAACATCTTTCATTTTCTTTCTATCTTCTGCCGTGGTCGGGCATTGAGTCTGACTCAACTTCACACCTTGCAATACAGGCAAGAACCCCTTCTTTGCTTGATCCATTTTGAACTTCTTCAAAATCTTGTCAAGGTATGTGCTTTGTGAAAGTCCAATCAAGCGTCTTGATCTATCTCTATAGATCTTAATGCCTAATATGTAAGCAGCTTCACCGAGGTCTTTCATTGAAAAACTCTTATTCAAATATCCCTTTATGCTGTCCAGAAATTCTATATCATTTCCAATCAGTAATATGTCATCCACATATAATATTAGAAATGCTACAGAGCTCCCACTCACTTTCTTGTAAATACAGGCTTCTCCAAAAGTCTGTACAAACCCAAATGCTTTGATCACACTATCAAAACGTTTATTCCAACTCCGAGAGGCTTGCACCAGTCCATAAATGGATCGCTGGAGCTTGCACACTTTGTTAGCTCCCTTTGGATCGATAAAACCTTCCGGTTGCATCATATACAACTCTTCTTCTAGAAATCCATTCAGGAATGCAGTCTTTACATCCATTTGCCAAATTTCATAATCATAAAATGCGGCAATTGCTAACATGATTCGGACAGACTTAAGCATCGCTACGGGTGAGAAGGTCTCATCGTAGTCAATCCCTTGAACTTGTCGAAAACCTTTTGCGACAAGTCGAGCTTTGTAGACAGTAACATTACCGTCAGCGTCAGTCTTCTTCTTAAAAATCCATTTATTTTCTATTGCTTGCCGACCATCGGGCAAGTCAACCAAAGTCCATACTTTGTTCTCATACATGGATCCCATCTCAGATTTCATGGCTTCAAGCCATTTTGCGGAATCTGGGCTCACCATCGCTTCTTCATAGTTCGTAGGTTCACCATGATCTAGTAGCATGATTTCCAGAACAGGATTGTCGTACCACTCTGGCGCGGATCTTACTCTGGTTGATCTACGAGGTTCTGTAGCAACTTGATCTGAAGTTGTATGATCATCATCATTAACTTCCTCACTAATTGGTGTAGGTGCTACAGAAACAAATTTCTGTGATGTACTACTTTCCAATAAGGGAGCAGGTACAGTTACCTCATCAAGTTCTACTTTCCTCCCACTCACTTCTTTCGAGAGAAACTCCTTCTCTAGAAAGGATCCATTTTTTAGCAACAAATGTCTTGCCTTCGGATCTGTGATAGAAGGTGTACCCAACAGTTTCTTTTGGGTATCCTATGAAGACACATTTCTTCGATTTGGGTTCGAGCTTATCAGGTTGAAGCTTTTTCACATAAGCATCGCAGCCCCAAACTTTAAGAAACGACAACTTTGGTTTCTTGCCAAACCATAGTTCATAAGGCGTCGTCTCAACGGATTTTGATGGTGTCCTATTCAATGTGAATGCGGCTGTCTCTAGAGCATAACCCCGAAACGATAGCGGTAAATCTGTAAGAGACATCATAGATCGCACCATATCAAGTAAAGTGCGATTACGACGTTCTGACACACCATTGCATTGTGGTGTTCCGGGTGGCGTGAGTTGCGAAACTATTCCGCATTGTTTCAAATGTAGACCAAACTCGTAACTCAAATATTCTCCTCCACGATCAGATCGTAGAAACTTTATTTTCTTGTTACGATGATTTTCAACTTCACTCTGAAATTCTTTGAACTTTTCAAATGTTTCAGACTTGTGCTTCATTAAGTAGATATACCCATATCTGCTTAAATCATCTGTGAAGGTGAGAAAATAACGATATCCGCCACGAGCCTCAATATTCATCGGACCACATACATCTGTATGTATGATTTCCAACAAATCTGTTGCTCTCTCCATAGTACCGGAGAACGGTGTTTTAGTCATCTTGCCCATGAGGCACGGTTCGCAAGTACCAAGTGATTCATAATCAAGTGGTTCCAAAAGTCCATCAGTATGGAGTTTCTTCATGCGCTTTATACCGATATGACCTAAACGGCAGTGCCACAAATAAGTTGCACCATCATTATCAACTCTGCATCTTTTGGCTTCTACACTATGAATATGTATATCACTACTATCGAGATTCATCAAAAATAGACCACTATTCAAGGGTGCGTCCTTCGTGGGCGATGGCCATGGTGGGATAGACAAGGTTGCTTCTTCGTGGACCCTTCGTGGGTGGAGCCCTCCGTGGACTCGCGCAACCGTTACCCTTCGTGGGTTGAAGTCTCCATCAACGTGGATGTAGGATAGCACCACCTATCCGAACCATGGGAAAAACATCCATGTCTCCAATTGCGTTTGAATTCTCCAAACCCTTCCCTTTACATTCTTGCAAGTTGCATGCTTTACTTTCCGCTGCCTATATAATGTTTGCATGCTTGCTTGAATTGCGTGATGATTGCTTGACTTATCCTAAAGTTGCTAAAATCTGCCAAGAACTAAAATTGGGAAAAGGTTAAGTTTTTATTTGGTCAAGTAGTCTAATCACCCCCCTCTAGACATACTTCCGATCCTACACATGCAATTAATGAAAGTACATATTATACATAGAAGGGAAGTAACTGAGATAGATGTTGGGTTTTTTTCTTAGAAGGAAGTTGGTCATCAAATAGGCATAGATAATCAAATTTGGAATATCTCCAGGAACATCTAATTTTTGAAACTCATGGCAATATGTAGTACATGTGTGTTAGGTCAGATAGAAGATATGCACAAATGTAGAGATTTAGTAATGAAGCATCCAGTGAACAAAAGAATCAATTATACATGAAAAGAAACTATGTTGGGCTATGCATGTTTCAGTGTCATGTAACTTATGTTACAGAACAAAACCAAGCTAGTAAGCAATCCATTATGAAATCTTCATGTGGTAAAGAACATTTGTAGATTAACATGAAATAAATATTATTGTCTGAGCACAGGCAATCATGCTGATACATTTAGTGATTTATTTAAGCAGTAATAATCAGTCTATATTGATGTTCAATTAGTGGGTAAGAGGTATTGAGTAGAATCGATTTGTTTAACGCATGACATGAATGAATTATGCAGCTACCTGGGGGCTTAAGCCATTGCATTGACAGAGGCAATAGGTAGAAACACAGAAATAGTTGAATTTTAAGTAACAAATTAGAGGCGTTGAGAGCAGAGAAGGAGACAGTCACCTTGTCAGATCCATGAGGATGAATTGAGGGAGAGGGGACAGGAGCAGCACGCGGTAGATCCACTTTCAGGCTAGCTACCTCGTCACAGATACTTCCAGATATGCATTGTAATAGTCAGACCACACAACATGTAATACTAATGGCCTAATGCCATAGCCTGCAGCAGTACAGAAGTGAACACATTGGTATATAATGGATGGTATCTGTGCAAATCTAGAACAATAATTTACCTTTCACAACAAACAAATCTCAAGAGCGCATTATTTATTTATTTCTCAATAATTCACAATAAATGATCAAGCATCTATATGCATGTACCAAAGCATTTACCTTTGTAGGAGCTTCCCAACTTTGCCTTCTGAGTTGTGCGGGCTCTTCCATGGTCAAAACTCCATACCACCTTCGCCGCCACCAACGATGACCGATCCCAATCATTGAGCCGAGCCCGGAGGCCGTCAAAGGGACCGCCATCTCCCTAAAGCAACGGGTTGCCCTAAGATGGTTGAGACCAAGTCGATGGCACACGCTAGTGAAACCTAGCCCATCTTAAAACTTTGAACCTAGCCCGTCTTCAAACATAGCAGAATACCAAAGCAACAAATTTAGAATGAGGGACTGGTTAATTGTATTTTTCAAACTTCGAACGGAGGACTGAATATTTCTTCTTCTTTGCGGAAACGTAAACCAAAGCACATAAGCGCATGATATAAAATCAAGAAGATCTGCATGTAAAACTTCTATACTGCATGGTCTCTTGACATGTATAATTAGTATTTAAAAAATGACAATGTAAAGCAAAGAAATTGGCAGCAAGAGAAAGAGCTAGCTAGCAAATAATTAGATACAGACCAGGTTATCAGTTAGACAAAGAACAGAAAATAGAACAAAGGATCATAAAGCAATCCTTCGTGGTGAGATACCCCTTAATTTTTCTCGAATTTGGAATGAACTTCTTTACACACAGCAACTGAGTATATTTGCATTTAATGTTGTACCAAGGATGGACAAGTGATGAACATGAACTGAATCATAAAATCCGTATAATTTGCATTGTTTGCTTTCTAGGACAAAGCAGAATCACGAGCAACTAAAATACAGTCAAGTAAGTCAAAAGCGCTTAATAAGAGTTCTGACATCGGGCACATGCCATGGAAATATAGTAGTAAGCCAAAATGGACATTTTTGTTTATTCCTATCTTTTACATCATGTAAGAAAGAGCATGGAATCTCAGTGGTGTGCGGCTAACACATCATATTTATCAGAGCATGCCACTGTCAGACAATAACCAACTCAGACATGTAGGATATAAAGAAATTTACCACACCTCAGCATCAACAAGTGATTCATCATCGTCAGCGTAGACCATGTTTGACACCAAAGTCTAGGAAATAAATACAAAAGGCAGATGTTAAAACTGTAAACAGGGGAAAGATTAAGCAGCATTAGCTTGGACAAGGAAAATCATATACTTGTATTAAGCGTGGCAAGAACTCCCGCAGTCCTTCAGGGGGCATGCTAACATCACAATACGCTGACCTGAAAAGGTTTACTTTACTTATAGTTAGTCCTATAATACAACACAGTCAGTCAGTAATGTCATCAATGATTCATAGTTTATTTTGAACTTGAAGAGTGTCAAGCAAATAAAATGTTAGAATACATAGACATGAGCACCAATCAGATGTAAAATATTATAGTATGAAGTTTAGAATTGACAATTTAAATTTACCATATCATGCCTGTTAATCTTTGGTTAGTTTTCTATTGAAGTTCGAATAGACAGGGGAGACTCAAAAGGGCCATCACGATAAACTCCATGCACTATAACAAACACCCGCAACTCAAATATACAACTTCATACGGCCAAATTAGTTAGCCATTTAGGATAGCATCGTCATATGTTATGAGCTGACATTCATTTGTTTAAAGGGAAAAATAACCCTCTGCACAGAAGTTCCAAGTGCTTCGGTTAGATAACAAAATTTAATCATTTAGCACACCAAAGGGCTTGGCCTGTAATTGAACATGTCCATAATTACTTGATTAGAACTGTATAATGCATCTTATACGAGGCCTATCTACTTCTCATTTAAGAATGTCACAGCCAGCCACAGTAATTGGCAGATTCATAAACTATTGCTTAAGGTGCATCATCAAACCTAGCTCATCTTAAAAAATTGAACCTAGCCCGCCTTCAAACCTAGTAGTATAGCAAAGCAACCAATTTAAAAGGAGGGACTGGTTAATTGTTTTTTAAAATCGGCATGAAGAATTGAGTACTTTTTACTGTGTTATTTTCGTACTGCATCTTTAGCTGATGGGCACTGTTCCCTTGGTTGTCAGATCTGAAATTTATAAGAAAAGAACATGTATAGTTCTTTTAGCAAGTATGCATATAAGCATCCCGAAACAACACATAGAAGAGGGTATGTGTTGTCTCAGGATCCATACATGTGCCGCATCCTACCTCATGCATTAACACAATCTTCACTGCACACTTTTCAAGAAAAGCTAATTTCACCTTAGCTCCGTCTCAATCCGGTACTGCTTCAGATTTCGAAGAAATTTAGAGAGCCATATCACACTTTGTTTTGTCTAATGCCAAATTTTAATTGTACACCATGAAGCTGCAAAGTTGAGAGCCGTCCAACAGATTTCTGAATTTAATTAGTGTGACTACTTGTTGGAAAGAAATCATCATCATATGACAAAACAAATACCCAATATATGTTCTCATCACATCACACAACCAAGATGTGCAGTCAAGCATGAGGTTGCAATGCAATGCAAGAACAAAGGATTATGGTCGGTTGGGTGGGTTGTGGTCACCTGTGACAAGGACGGTGAGCCCGGCAGCATTCTCTGCTCCACCATGGACATACTGACGCCTGACTTGCCAGAGATGAGTGAGAAGATACCCATTTGGTCCTCAATCGACTCCCTAACAAAAGTGAGTCCATAAATAGGAGGTAAAAAAGAAACGGAACGGAGTTTAAGTCCCCAAGAACCACATAACAACCAATTCAAAAAAAGAAAGAGCCACGAATCAATTCTCACCTGATAGCTTGATTGTTCACAAGGGCATAGCGCAAAATCAAATCCATGAGTATGTATGTGTGGGCTTCATCCATAAATATGTGGACAAAATTTAAGCACCGGCTAGAACCACACAAAATCAGATCAAACCATGCAACGGCGAGCTCGTGAGACAGCCATGCTGCAGGTTGGCCTTAGAACACACCAAGGGACCACACAGATCAGCACAATAATTGAATAAAAAATGACAACGAGAGCACACCTTGACGCGACATAACAACGAACAGGCTATAAGCAGGTTAACATCAACAACAAATCCATGAACATCATCACAACAAGAACAACCATCTATACAGTCGCACATGACCAAGCGGCCAACCTGAACTGGAGATGCCCGCCATCTCATTTGTAAAGCCGAAGAGACCGGAAACACACGAGGCAATGATGCTGAGAAACATGGACTTCACATAAAGAGTACCAGAGAATCTTTGTTAACCACCCAGCTAGCACATATCACCAATTTGATCAACACAGAAAGAGCTGTTAGGAATTTCATAACCTGCTTATTCCTTTTCCAGTACCTAGTTGTCTTACTGTACCTACCACATGTGCACACTGTTATTCTGGGAAGGCACCAAAGTAATGTTGGAAATATGCCCTAGAGGCAATAATAAATTAGTTATTATTATATTTCCTTGTTCATGATAATAGTTTATTATCCATGCTAGAATTGTATTGATAGGAAACTCAAATACATGTGTGGATACATAGACAACACCATGTCCCTAGTAAGCCTCTAGTTGACTAGCTCGTTGATCAATAGATGGTTATGGTTTCCTGACCATGGACATTGGATGTCATTGATAACGGGATCACATCATTAGAAGAATGATGTGATGGACAAGACCCAATCCTAAGCATAGCACAGATCGTGTAGTTCGCATGCTAAAGCTTTTCTAATGTCAAGTATCATTTCCTTAGACCATGAGATTGTGCAACTCCCGGATACCGTAGGAATACTTTGGGTGTGCTAAACGTCACAACGTAACTGGGTGGCTATAAAGGTGCACTACGGGTATCTCCGAAAGTGTCTGTTGGGTTGGCACGAATCGAGACTGGGATTTGTCACTCCGTGTGACGGAGAGGTATCTCTGGGCCCACTCGGTAGGACATCATCATAATGTGCACAATGTGATCAAGGAGTTGATCACGGGATGATGTGTTACAGAACGAGTAGAGACTTGCCAGTAACGAGATTGAACAAGGTATCGGGATACCGACGATCGAATCTCGGGCAAGTACAATACCGCTAGACAAAGGGAATTGTATACGGGATTGATCGAATCCTCGACATCGTGGTTCATCCGATGAGATCATCGTGGAACATGTGGGAACCAACATGGGTATCCAGATCCCGCTGTTGGTTATTGACTGGAGAATGTCTCGGTCATGTCTGCATGGTTCCCGAACCCGTAGGTCTACACACTTAAGGTTTGATGACGCTAGGGTTATAAAGGAAGTATGTATGTGGTTAGCGAATGTTGTTCGGAGTCCCGTATGAGATCCCGGACGTCATGAGGAGTTCCGGAATGGTCCGGAGGTAAATATTTATATATGGTAAGTCATCATACGGTCACCGAAATAATTCGAGGGGTTGCCGGTATTGTACCGGGACCACCGAAGTGGTTCCGGGGGTCCACCGGGAGGGTCCACCTGCCCCGGAGGGCCCTATGGGTTGTATGTGGAGAGGGACCAGCCCCTTAGTGGGCTGGACGCCTCCCCCCTAGGGCCCATGCGCCTAGGGTTTGGGGGAACCCTAAAAGGGGGCGCCCCCCTTGCCTTGGGGGGCAAGGCAACCCCCCTGGCCGCCGCCCCCTCCTCAGATGGGATTTGAGGGGCCCGGCCCCCCTCTCCCTTGCCCCTGTATATATATGTGGGGGTTGGAGGGCAGCCGTACCAATGTTTTGGCGCAGCCCTCCCCCTCTCCCAAGTCCTTCTCCTCTCCCGCGGTGCTTGGCGAAGCCCTGCAGGATTGCCACGCTCCTCCACCACCACCATGCCGTTGTGCTGCTGCTGGATGGAGTCTTCCTCAACCTCTCCCTCTCTCCTTGCTGGATCAAGGCATGGGAGACGTCACCGGGCTGTACGTGTGTTGAACGCGGAGGTGCCGTCCGTTCGGCACTTGGTCATCGGTGATTTGGATCACGGCGAGTATGACTCCATCAACCCCGTTCACTTGAACGCTTCCGCTTAGCGATCTACAAGGTTATGTAGATGCACTCTCCTTCCCCTCGCTGCTGGTTTCTCCATAGATAGATCTTGGTGATACGTAGGATAATTTTTAATTTCTGCTACGTTCCCTTACAGTGGCATCATGAGCTAGGTCTATTGCGTAGATTCTTTGCACGAGTAGAACACAAAGTAGTTGTGGGCGTTGATTTTGTTCAATATGCTTACCGTTACTAGTCCAATCTTGATTCAGCGGCATTGTGGGATGAAGCGGCCCGGACCGACCTTACACGTACACTTACGTGAGACAGGTTCCATCGACTGACATGCACTAGTTGCATAAGGTGGCTAGCGGTTGCCAGTCTCTCCCACTTTAGTCGGATCGGATTCGATGAAAAGGGTCCTTATGAAGGGTAAATAGCAATTGACATATCACGTTGTGGTTTTGCGTAGGTAAGAAATGTTCTTGCTAGAAACCCATAGCAGCCACGTAAAACATGCAAACAACAATTAGAGGACACCTAACTTGTTTTTGCAGGGTATGCCATGTGATGTGATATGGCCAAAAGGATGTGATGAATAATATATGTGATGTATGAGATTGATCATGTTCTTGTAATAGGAATCACGACTTGCATGTCGATGAGTATGACAACCGGCAGGAGGCATAGGAGTTGTTTTAATTTATTTATGACCTGCGTGTCAACATAAACGTCATGTAATTACTTTACTTTATTGCTAACCGTTAGCCGTAGTAGTAGAAGTAATAGTTGGCAAGACAACTTCATGAAGACACGATGATGGAGATCATGATGGTGGAGATCATGGTGTCATGCTGGTGACGATGATGATCATGGAGCCCCAAAGATGGAGATCAAAAGGAGCAAAGTGATGATGGCCATATCATGTCACTATTTGATTGCATGTGATGTTTATCATGTTTTTGCATCTTATTTGCTTAGAACGACGGTAGTAAATAAGATGACCCCTCACTAAAATTTCAAGAAAGTGTTGTCCCTAACTGTGCACCATTGCGAAAGTTCGTCGTTTCGAAGCACCACGTGATGATCGGGTGTGATAGATTCTAACGTTCACATACAACGGGTGTAAGACAGATTTACACACGCAAAACACTTAGGTTGACTTGACGAGCCTAGCATGTACAGACATGGCCTCGGAACACAAGAGACCGAAAGGTCGAGCATGAGTCATATGGTAGATACGATCAAGATGAAGATGTTCACCGATGATGACTAGTCCGTCTCACGTGATGATCGGACACGGCCTAGTTGACTCGGATCATGTAATCACTTAGATGACTAGAGGGATGTCTATCTGAGTGGGAGTTCATAAGATGAACTTAATTATCCTGAACATAGTCAAAAGATCTTTGCAAATTATGTCATAAGCTCGCGCTTTAGTTCCACTGTTTAGATATGTTCCTAGAGAAAATATAGTTGAAAGTTGACAGTAGCGATTATGCGGACAGTAGAAAGCTTATGTCCTTAATGCACCGCTCAGTGTGCTGAACCCCAAACGTCGTTTGTGGATGTTGCGAACATCGGACATACACGTTTAGATAACTACGTGATAGTTCAGTTAAACGGTTTAGAGTTGAGGCACCAAAGACGTTTTCGAAACGTCGCGGAACATATGAAATGTTTCGAGGGCTGAAATTGGGATTTCAGGCTTGTGCCCGAAGAGGTATAAGACCTCTGACGATTTTCTTAGCCTACAAACTAAGGGAGAAAAGCTCAATCATTGAGCTTGTGCTCAGATTGTCTGGGTACAACAATCACTTGAATCGAGTGGGAGTTGATCTTCCAGATAAGATAGTGATGTTTTTCCAAAGTTATTGCCACCAAGCTGCTAGAGCTTCGTGATGAACTATAACATATCAGGGATAGATATGATGATCCTTGAAATATTCGCGATGTTTGACACCGCAAAAGTAGAAATCAGGAAGGAGCATCAATTGTTGATGGTTAGTGAAACCACTTGTTTCAAGAAGGGCAAGGGCAAGAAGGGATACTTCATGAAACGGCAAATCAGCTGCTGCTCTAGTGGAGAAACCCAAGGTTGAACCCAAACCCGAGAATGAGTGCTTCTGTAATAAGGGGAACAACCACTGGAGCAGAATTACCCTAGATACTTGGTAGATGAGAAGGCTGTCGATAGAAGTATATTGGATATACATTATGTAAATGTGTACTTTACTAGTACTCCTAGTAGCACCAGGTTATTAGATACCGGTTTGGTTGCTAAGTGTTAGTAACTCAAAATAAAAGCTACGGAATAAGCAGAGACTAGCTAAAGGTGAGCTGACGAGATGTGTTGGAAGTGTTTCCAAGGTTGATATGATCAAGCATCGCACGCTCCCTCTACCATCGAGATTGGTGTTAAACCTAAATAATTGTTATTTGGTGTTTGCGTTGAGCATAGACATGATTGGATTATGTCTATCGCAATACAGTTATTCATTTAAAGAGAATAATAGTTACCCTGTTTATTTGAATAATACCTTCAATGGTCTTGCACCTAAAATGGATGGTTTATCGAAATCTCGATCGTAGTGATACACATGTTCATGCCAAAAGATATAAGATAATAATGATATTACCACATGCTTGTGGCACTGCAATTTGAGTCATATTGGTATAAAACGCATGAAGAAGCTCCATGTTGATGGATCTTTGGACTCGCTTGATTTTGAATCACTTGAGACATGTGAACCATGCCTATTGGTATATATGCATGAAGAAACACCATGCAGATGGACCGTTTGGACTCACTTGATTTTGAATCGCTTGAGACATGCAAATCACACCACATGGGCAAGATGACTGAAAGCTTCGGTTTCAGTAAAATGGAACAAGAAAGCAACTTGTTGGAAGTAACACATTTTGATGTGTGCAGTCCAATAGTGCTGAGGAACGCACTGGATATCGTTATATTCTTACTTCACAGATGATTTAAGTAGATGCTGAGTATATTTACTTGATGAAACACAAGTCTGAATTATTGAATGGTTCAAGTAATTTCAGAGTGAAGTTGAAGATCTTCGTGACAAGAGGATAAAATGTCTATGATATGATCATAGAAGTGAATATCTGAGTTACGAGTTTGGCACACAATTAAGACACTGTGGAAATTGTTTCACAACTAATACCGCCTGGAACACCATAGTGTGATGGTGTGTCCGAACATCATAGTTGCACCCTATTGGATATGGCGCATACCATGATGTCTCTTATCGAATTACCATGATAGTTTATGGGTTAGGCATTAGAGACAACTGCATTCACTTTAAATAGGGCACCACACAAATCCGTCGAGACAACACCGTATGAACTATGGTTTTGAGAAACCTAAGCTGTTGTTTCTTAAAAGTTTGGGGTCACGACGCTTATGTGAAAAAGTTTCAGGCTGATAAGCTCGAACCCAAAGCAGATAAATGCATCTTCATAGGACACCCAAAAAAGTTGGGTATACCTCCTGTATCAGATCCGAAAGCAATAGGGATTGTTTCTCGAATCAGGTCCTTTCTCGAGGAAAGTTTCTCTCGAAAGAATTGAGTGGGAGGAAGATAGAACTTGATAAGGTTGTTGAACCTTTACTTCAACCAGAGAGTAGCGCAGCACAGGAAAAATGTTTCTGTGGCACCTGCCTCAGTTGAAGAGAAAGCTAATGATGATGATCATGGAGCTTCAGATTGAGTTACTATCGAACCTCATAGGTTGACAAGGGTGTGTACAACTTCTAAGTGGTAACCCTGTCTTAAAGGTCACGTTGTTGGACAACGATGAACCTATGAGCTATGGAGAAGCGATGGTGGGCCTGGATTCCGAAAATTGGCTCGAGGCCATAAAATCCGAGAGAGGATCCATGTACGAAAACAAAGTGTGGAATTTGGAAGAACTACTTGATAGTCGTAAGGCTGTTGGGTGCAGATGGATTTTTTAAAGGAAGACAGACAATGATGGTAGGTGTCGCCATTGAGAAAGCTCGACTTGTCGTTAAGAGGTTTCCAGACAAGTTCAAGGAGTTGACTACGATGAGTCTTTCTCACTCGTAGCGATGCTAAGAATCTGTTGGAATTAGCAGGTGCTGCATTGTTTATGAAATCTTGCAGATAGGATGTCAAAATATTGTTTCCTTGATGATTTTCTTGAGGAAAGGTTGTATGTGATAAAACCAGAAGATTTTGTCGATCCTGAAAGATGCTAACAAGTATGCAAAGCTTCAGCAATCCTTCTAAGGTCTGGAGTAATCATCTCGGAGTCGGAATACACACTTTGATGGAGTAATCAAAGTTTATGGGTTTATACAAAGTTTGTTAGAAACTTGTATTTACAATAAAGTGAGTGGGAGCACTACGACATTTCTGATAAGTATATGTGGATGACATATTGTTGATCCGAAATGATGTGGAATTTCTGGAAAGCATATAGGGTTATTTGAAAAGTGTTTTTCAATGGAAAACCTGAATTAAGCTACTTGAACATTGAGCACCAAGATCTATAAGGATAGATCGAAACGCTTAATGGTACTTTCAAATGAGCACATACCTTGACATGATCTTGAAAGTGTTCAAGATGGATCAGTCAAAGAAGGAGTTCTTGCCTGAGTTGTAAGGTATGAAGTTAAGACTTAAGGCTCGACCACGGCAGGAGAAAGAGGAAGGACGAAGGTCGTCCCCTATGCTTTTGTCATAGGCTCTATACGGTATGCCATGCTGAGTACCGCACTTGATGTGTGCCTTGCCACATATCTGGCAAGAGGGTACAAAGGTGATCTAGGAGTAGATCACCAGATAGCGGTCAAAATTATCCTTAGAGGAATAAGGATATGTTTCTCGGTTATGGAGGTGATAAAGAGTTCGACGTAAAGAGTTACATCGATGCAAGCTTAACACCTATCCGGATAGCTCTGAGTAGAGTAAACCGGATTCGTATAGTAGAACAGTTGTTTGAAATATAGCGTAGTAGCGACATCTACGAGATGACATAGAGATTTGCAAAGTACATACGGATCTGAATGTTGCAGACCCGTTGACTAAAACCTCTCTCACAGGCATAACATGATCAAACCCAGAACTCATTGAGTGTTAATCACATAGTGATGTGAACTAGATTATTGACTCTAGTAAACTCTTTGGATGTTGGTCACATGGCGATGTGACCTGTGAATGTTAATCACATGGTGATGTGAACTGGATTATTGACTCTAGTGCAAGTGGGAGACTGTTGGAAATATGCCCTAGAGGCAATAATAAATTAGTTATTATTATATTTCCTTGTTCATGATAATCGTTTATTATCCATGCTAGAATTGTATTGATAGGAAACTCAGATACATGTGTGGATACATAGACAACACCATGTCCCTAGTAAGCCTCTAGTTGACTAGCTCGTTGATCAATAGATGGTTACGGTTTCCTGACCATGGACATTGGATGTCATTGATAACGGGATCACATCATTAGAAGAATGATGTGATGGACAAGACCCAATCCTAAGCATAGCATAGATCGTGTAGTTCGTATGCTAAAGCTTTTCTAATGTCAAGTATCATTTCCTTAGACCATGAGATTGTGCAACTCCCGGATACCGTAGGAATACTTTGGGTGTGCTAAACGTCACAACGTAACTGGGTGGCTATAAAGGTGCACTACGGGTATCTCCGAAAGTGTCTGTTGGGTTGGCACAAATCGAGACTGGGATTTGTCACTCCGTGTGACGGAGAGGTATCTCTGGGCCCACTTGGTAGGACATCATCATAATGTGCACAATGTGATCAAGGAGTTGATCACGGGATGATGTGTTACGGAATGAGTAGAGACTTGCCAGTAACGAGATTGAACAAGGTATCGGGATACCGATGATCGAATCTCGGGCAAGTACAATACCGCTAGACAAAGGGAATTGTATACGGGATTGATCGAATCCTCGACATCGTGGTTCATCCGATGAGATCATCGTGGAACATGTGGGAACCAACATGGGTATCCAGATCCCGTTGTTGGTTATTGACTGGAGAATGTCTCGGTCATGTCTGCATGGTTCCCGAACCCATAGGGTCTACACACTTAAGGTTCGATGACGCTAGGGTTATAAAGGAAGTATGTATGTGGTTAGCGAATGTTGTTCGGAGTCCCGTATGAGATCCCGGACGTCACGAGGAGTTCCGAAATGGTCCGGAGGTAAATATTTATATATGGGAAGTCATCATACGGTCACGGGAATAATTCGAGGGGTTGCCGGTAGGGGTCCACCGGGAGGTTCCACCTGCCCCGGAGGGCCCTATGGGCTGTATGTGGAGAGGGACCAGCTCCGTAGTGGGCTGGGCGCCTCCCCCTAGGGCCCATGCGCCTAGGGTTTGGGGGAACCCTAAAAGGGGGCACCCCCCTTGCCTTGGGGGGCAAGGCATCCCCCTGGCCGCCGCCCCCTCCTCAGATGGGATCTGAGGGGGCCGACCCCCCTCTCCCTTGCCCCTATATATATGTGGGGGTTGGAGGGCAGCCGTACCAATGTTCTGGCGCAGCCCTCCCCCTCTCCCAAGTCCTTCTCCTCTCCCGCGGTGCTTGGCGAAGCCCTGCAGGATTGCCACGCTCCTCTACCACCACCATGCCGTTGTGCTGCTGCTGGATGGAGTCTTCCTCAACCTCTCCCTCTCTCCTTGCTGGATCAAGGCATGGGAGACGTCACCGGGCTGTACGTGTGTTGAACGCGGAGGTGTCGTCCGTTCGGCACTTGGTCATCGGTGATTTGGATCACGGTGAGTACGACTCCATCAACCCCGTTCACTTGAACACTTCCGCTTAGCGATCTACAAGGGTATGTAGATGCACTCTCCTTCCCCTCGTTGCTGGTTTCTCCATAGATAGATCTTGGTGATACGTAGGAAAATTTTGAATTTCTGCTACGTTCCCCTACAAGTAATTACAAGATCGGGTCTAAAAACAGGACTTTCTTCCTTGGCATGCACCAAACTGGGTAACACCACGGCCATGTCATTAATCTTTGTGGGTGGTTTAGTCTCCTCTCGGGGCAACACTAACCTGATTTTTACTGGACAAATGAAAATTACACAGGAACCAAATCTAACAAATTTTGCACCATAGGCCGACGCTAAACACTGCGTCACCAGCTGATTAATTCCTTGAAGGAACCTAATGGATGTAGCTTGCTCCAACGATCTACTATTTCAATTAGGCTCATCGGTTCTTGCTTACAAAAAAACAGGGTCCATGCTGAAATTCAACCCAACTTAGAGCCCTACCACTAGCATAACCAACACGAAAGTAGCACCAGCATGGTGACGACGCTCGTGAAATTGGCAGCCAACAAGGGAAACTCGATCGACCCCCAAAACGAAAGAATCATGTGTTGGGAGTAATACCTGACGGATGAAGAAATTCTCTCGGTGTCGATACAGCAGTCACAAACACGGAGGACCCGTAGTAGACGAACGCGACAACAACCGGAAGGAAGGATCTGCGATGGCGGTGAAGCCCTAGGGGGAATATGGAATAAACGAGCTAGAGGCGGCGGCTCAGATGTACGGCTTTGAGTCACCGGAACCCACGAGTGGAAGCCGTGCCAGTTCCCCACCATGTGGTCCCCAGAGACCTCGCCGGAGCATCGGACACCGTAGAGGCTGCAAGAGCCCGGGCCTCCATGCTGGCGGTGTCGCGACGCAGACGGGAGGGGCGCCGCGAGACAGAGAAATCCGATGCTGCTACTGCTCGGGAGCGCGGGTCTGCGCTAAGGGCCGAGCCTCCTCATCGTCGCCGTTTTACGAGTGGCGGCGGCGTGGCTAGCATCGCACCGGCGGAAGGGACACGAGGCAGGGTATGGAGAA
The DNA here is from genome assembly GCA_032464435.1 of Aegilops umbellulata. Classification (NCBI taxonomy): domain Eukaryota; kingdom Viridiplantae; phylum Streptophyta; class Magnoliopsida; order Poales; family Poaceae; genus Aegilops; species Aegilops umbellulata. The sequence continues at coordinate 318,630,923 of CP136054.1, forward strand.
GCAGTGGCCACGGCGGCGGCGGCGAGGGAGAGGAGAGACAAGAAGAGGAGGAGAGGTTGCATGGAGTACAGGGCTGGGCCACATGTGTGAGGCCTTTTTACTGTGACCATCAAAAATTATCGATCGATAAAACAATACCGCTAATGCCCACGTGGACACGCTCATTGCTCGCCTTTGATGCACACCTAAATGGTTTTAATGGTAACTCTTCAACCCAACAACCCGGCGTCTGCTGCAAAGGAACCATAAGCCGGGGTTTGATGCCTCGCAAGATCTCTTGATTAGCCCTCTCTGCTTGGCCATTGGACTGTGGGTGAGCCACTGATGAGACGTCAAGCCGGATGTGTTCACGTTGACAGAACTCCTTCATAGCACCCTTGGACAGGTTGGTACCATTATCAGTGATGATGCTGTGTGGAAAGCCAAATCGGAAAATCACCTTTTTGATGAATTGAACCGTCGTGGCTGCGTCACACTTGCTAACGGGCTCTGGCTCCATCCACTTTGTGAACTTGTCAACCGCCACGAAGAGATGGGTTTTCTTGTCCTTGGACCTTTTGAAAGGCCCAACCATATCCAGCCCCCAAGTTGCAAACGGCCAAGTAATTGGAATCACCTCAATTCTTGAGCCGGCACATGAGCACGTCTTGAGAACTTCTGACAGCCATCACATCGTCTGACCAGGTCTTCTGCATCAGCATGAGCAGTCAACCAATAAAAACCGTGGCGAAACGCTTTAGCCACCAAAGATTTTGAACCAGCATGATGACCACAGTCTCCTTCATGGATTTCACATAAAATTTCACAGCCTTCCTCAGGAGACACACAGCGTTGAAACGCCCCAGTCACACTGCAACGATGCAACTCTCCATTGATAGTAGTCATGGACTTGGATCGCCGGATTATCTGCCTGGCCAGGGTCTCATCCTCTGGTAACTCACCCCGGTTCAGATACCCGAGATAAGGAACCGTCCAGTCCGGGATGACATGAAGAGCTGCCACCAATTGAGCCTCCGAATCAGGAATAGCCAAATCCTCTTCACCAGGGAGCTTGACAGACAGATTATGCAGAACGTCCAAGAAAACATTAGGCGGAACCGGTTTACGTTGAGAACCCAACCGGCTCAAAGCGTCCACCGCTTCGTTCTTCCCTCGATCCACGTGATCCACCTGATAACCCCTGCAACAATATCCACCTCACAACGATATGCTGCCATGAGCGGATCCTTGGAATCCCAAGTGCCAGATACTTGTTGAGCCACCAGGTCCGAGTCACCGAAGCACTTAACTCGGCTTAGATTCATCTCCTTAGCCATCCGGAGACCATGGAGTAAAGCTTCGTACTCAGCTGCATTGTTAGTACAAGGGAACATTAAGCGGAGAACGTAACCGCACTTATCACCTTGCGGGGAAGTTAACACGACTCCAGCCCCCGAGCCTTCCAATTGCCTGGACCCATCAAAGTGAATAGTCCAATAGGTGTGATCCGGTTTTTCTTTAGGCGCTTGTAGTTCCGTCCAATCATTGATGAAATCCACAAGTGCTTGAGACTTGACCGCCGTCCGAGGTATGTATTTCAACCCGTGAGGCCCAAGCTCTATAGCCCATTTGGCAATCTGGCCAATTGCCTCCCAGTTCTGGATTATGTCTCCCAAAGGGGCAGAGCTGACCACTGTGATGGGATGACCTTGGAAGTATTGTTTAAGCTTCCGGCTTGCCATGAAAACTCCGTACACCAATTTCTGCCAATGCGGGTACCTTTGCTTGGATTCAATAAGCACCCCACTGATATAGTAAACCGGATGTTGAACCGGATATTCCTTGCGTGCCTCTTTACGCTCCACCACAATAGCTACACTGACTGCGCGAGCATTAGCTGCCACATATAATAGCAGTGGTTCCTTATCAATCGGAGCAGCAAGAACAGGCGGATTGGCGAGCTGTCGCTTCAAGTCCTGAAACGCTTCATCAGCGGCAGAACTCCAGACGAAGTTGTCCGTTTTCTTCAGCATCTGGTACAAAGGAATCGCCTTCTCCCCAAGGCGGCTGATAAACCGGCTCAACGCGGCAATCCGGCCTGCCAAGCGTTGAACATCATTGATGCACTTCGGTTTAGCCAAGGAGGTGATAGCTGTGATCTTCTCCGGATTAGCCTCAATTCCCCTGTTGGACACCAGAAAGCCCAATAACTTGCCAGCCGGTACACCAAAAATGCACTTGGCCAGGTTGAGCATCATCTTGTATGTCCGTAGGTTATCAAAGGTTTCCTTCAAATCGTCAACCAGAGTTTCCTTCTTCCTTGACTTTACCACAATATCATCCACATAGGCATGCACATTATGGCCAATTTGCTTATGAAGGCAATTTTGTACACACCGTTGATAAGTCGCCCGGGCACTCTTGAGCCCAAAGGGCATAGATACATAGCAGAAGGCTCCAAAGGGAGTTATGAACGCCGTCTTCTCCTGGTCCTTAACCGCCATCTTGGTCTGATGATAACCAGAATATGCATCCAGAAAGCTCAAACGCTCACAACCCGCCGTAGCATCAATAATTTGATCAATACGGGGGAGGGCAAAAGGATCTGTTGGATAAGTCTTGTTAAGGTCTGTGTAATCCACACACATATGCCAGGTGCCGTTTTTCTTAAGAACCAGCACCGACTTAGCTAACCATTTAGGATGGAAAACTTCGATGATAAATCCAGCTGCTAAGAGCCTGGCCACTTCCTCTCCAATAGCTTTGCGTCTTTCTTCGTTGAACCGACAGAGAAACTGCTTCACCAGGTTGTACTTGGGATCAATATTAAGGGTGTGCTCAGCGAGTTCCCTCGGTACACCTGGCATGTCATAAGGCTTCCATGCAAAGATGTCCCGGTTCTCACGGATGAACTCGATGAGCATGCTTTCCTATTTCGGATCCAAGTTTGCACTGATACTGAACTGCTTGGACGAATCGCCAGGTACGAAGTCAACAAGCTTAGTCTCAGCAGCCGATTTGAACTTCAGGGCCGGATCGTGCTCCGTAGTTGGCTTTTTCAACGGAGTCATGTCTGCCGGATCAACATTATCCTTGTAAAATTTCAACTCCTCCGTGGCACAAACCGACTCAGCATAGGCCGCATCACCTTCTTCACACTCCAAAGCGATCTTGTGGCTTCCATGGATAGTTATTGTTCCTTTGTGACCCAACATCTTGAGCTGTAAATATACATAGCAGGGCCGTGCCATAAATTTGGCATAAGCCGGTCGTCCGAACAGGGCATGATATGGACTCTGAATTTTCACCACCTCAAAGGTCAATATTTCTGATCTGGAGTCATAATCATCTCCAAAGGCCACCTCCAGAGCTATTTTGCCAACAGGATATGCTAACTTACCAGGTACCATGCCATGGAACACCGTATTGGATGGTTTAAGATTTTTATCTGTCAACCCCATGCGACGGAAGGTTTCATAGTAGAGGATGTTGATACTGCTTCCTCCATCCATGAGTACCTTGGTGAACTTATAACCTCCCACCTGAGGCGCACCACCAATGCCAGTTGACCCGGATTGTCAACCCGGGGAGGATGATCCTCTCTGCTCCACACGATTGGCTGCTCGAACCAGCGTAAGTATCAGGGCACTGCCGGTTCAACAGAGTTCACCGCCCGCTTATGAACCTTTCGGTCACGTTTGTCCAAACTAGTGGTGAAAACATGATATTCCCACTATTCAACTACTTCGGGTGGCTCTGATACCCCGACTGTTGCTGCTGATTGTAACCACCCTGGCTGCTCTGGTTACCTTGATTGTTTTGTCCGCCCTGATTGCCATTGAAGGCTGAACCGGAATTTCCTCCGCCGTAACCCGGCCCATGAGATCCGGACCCTGAACCGCCACCTGATCCGTGATCATACCGGAAAGCATTAGAATTTTTTAACTCTTGCATGATGTAGCAATCCTTCCAAAGGTGGTTGGCCGACATCTCCTTTGTCCCATGCTTTGGACAGGGTTGGTTTAACAGGTAAGTCAAGCGGTCTGGGTTGGGGTTGGGCGCTCCGCTGCGATTCGGTGGTTTACCCTTTCGTCGATGGCCTTTATCCTGCATGTTGGTATTAGCCACAAAGTCCATGCTGCTATCCGCTTTATGCTTGTCGCCGTTTCCATGACCTGCCGTGTTGTGCTGCTGTCCTTTGGAGTTGCTGCTCTTCTTTCCCTTCCCTGTCTTGTCATTGTCAGACTCGGGATCCTTGGTACTATCAGAGTCAGCATACTTCACTAACGCAGCCATGAGGGTCCCCATATCGTTGCAATGGCGCTTCAACCGTCCCAATTTCAACTTCAGAGGTTCAAACCGGCAGTTGCCCTCCAAGGTTATAACTGCTGTATCGGCATTGATGCGGTCTGACGAGTGCAAGATCTTCGAGACCCGGTGCACCCAATGGGTCGTCGATTCTCCTTCTTCCTGGACACAGACCGCTAAGTCCACTATCGACATAGGGTGCTTACATGTATCTTTGGAATTCTGGATGAACTGGTATCTCAACTCAGCCCACGAACTGATAGAGTTGGCCGGTAAACTTTTTAACCAAGTACGGGACGTTCCTTCTAGCATCATGGTGAAATACTTCGCACACGCCGCATCATCCACATCAAGCATCTCCATGGACATATCATAGCTCTCCGCCCATGTCTCTAGAGATAAATCGGCAGTGTAATTTGGCACCTTGCGCGGGCCCTTGAAATCCTTGGGCAGGCGCACATTGCGTAAGGCGGTGACAAGGCATGGCACCCCCAAAGAACTAGAGGTAACTCCTGGCTCGACCGAGGTGGTTGGACGAACCGGCGTAAGCTGACGAGCCTCATACTGTGCTGCTAACTCGGCCTCCCTGCGCGCTCGGGCCCGGTCCACCACTTCCTGAGCATCTCCAATACCACCTGTCGGGTTGTTGCCATGGGGCGCTTCTCGGTTTCGTGCATTGCTTGACACGGCCGGTTCATCCATGCGCCTGCTGTAGCTCCGGCTTGGACGAGGGGTGGAGTGAATTCGGTCACGGCTGTACGAATATGCTTCCCGTTGGACTAGATGTTCGAAGAAGCTCCTTAACCCGGCGTGTCTCCACCGCTGTTGGAGAATCACCTTCAATTGGGATGGCCTCTAGTCGTGAAGCGGTCGCAACAAGGTTGTCCATCGGATTGGAATAATGACCCGGAGGTGTTGGGACAGGCTGAGGTACGATATTGTTCTGACGAGGCGGATCCACCAAGCGAGGCTGAACTGGCGCGCCCGTCCCTGGTGCTTCCTCCCGGTTTACCACCAGCGGGTTACTGGTTCCTGCTCCTGGGGTGTCAAAGAGGTCTCTGGCCTCGAAAACCGGAGGTAAACGAGACCGGTGCTTCCTCTTCAGTACTTCATGTGACGCGTTCTGATCCAGCATAAGCCGATAAGCCTGTGCATCCAAAGCGGCCCGTTCGGCGGTCATCCTGGCATTCTCAGCCGCTAAGTCGGCCTTGGCCTGAGTAATCAGATCCTTCACCTTTGCGATTTCCGCATTATGGGCGTCCTGATCCGCTGGGTTAGCCTCTGCTAAGAGCGTAGCCAATGCATCAAACAGATCAGATAAGACTTGAGCCGGTGGGCGCACAGGGCCTCCTGCCCCGGCTGCCGTCGCCGTCACTGACCCGGAGATCATTGCTGCTGCGGTCGAAGAGTGGATCGCCGCTTGTGTACCGACATGAATATTCCAACCCGGTTTGGCAGATCAGAGAGGTCCGGAATACTGTCGTCATCGGAACAGCCCCCAATCCGGCCATCTTGTAACTGATATAACGACTCGGTTTCTCCGGTCGAGGACTCGTCGCCGGAATAAACGACGGTCTCATCACCAGATTCCGGTCTATCCTCGTATTCCCCTCCATGGATGACTCCCACGAAGGCACGCTTCATGGACGTTTTAACCTGGGCGGATCGTGCACGCTGAGCCGTTTCGACGGGGTCAGTGCAGATGTCCGACTCAGGGCCCGGTTCATCAATCTTGCCAATGAAGATGTGTATGCCACCAAAGGGGAGCCGATACCCGTACTCAATTGAGCCAGCCTCGGGGCCCCATCCTGCATCGTCGATGTAGAGCTTGCCACGACAACTCTTGGTTATCCGGCCCATGGCGTAACCCTTGAGTCATTTGAAGTTGCCCTCCAAGAACTTGAAACCGTCGTGCGATAGCCCCACGGTGGGCGCCAACTGTCGTGGTTTTGTCACGGCAGATGTCCTCATGAAAGGACTTAGTTGTGGAGCCATCACTACGGGTTAGCTTGAAGGGGTTAAAGCGGACACAGGGACGCAAGAGAGTTTATACTAGTTCGGCCCCTTCGATGAAGGTAAAAGCCTACGTCTAGTTGTGATGGAATTGATGGGGTTTCGATGACTAGGGAGCAAACAAGCTTCGCCTAAGTCTCGAGTTGTTGTGTGTTGTCCTTGAACCGCCGCCGGGTTGTCCCCTTATATACATGGGTGATGCCCGTCGGTTTACAGAGTCCCGATACCGGCTCATATGTGTGTCTGGTTTGGTCTCCACTATTCCTGACTTACAATACAAGTTACATACCGACGCCGGTTTACGGCTACATGCCTTAAACCAACTATGGGCCTTGAGCCCTTATCTGCTTTCATGGGCTTTAACATACTCAACTACTGACGAAGTTAACCCGGCATGTCTTGGCCGGTTCACGCCCAGTAGTAATATCCCCAACACCACCAGCTTCAAGAAAAAGGGTAAAGGGAAGAAGGGGAACTTCAAGAAGAAAGGCAAGCAAGTTGCTGCTCAAGTGAAGAAGCCCAAGTCTGGACCTAAGCCTGAGACTGAGTGCTTCTACTGCAAAGGGACTAGTCACTGGAAGTGGAACTGCCCCAAGTATTTGGCGGATAAGAAGGATGGCAAAGTGAACAAAGGTATATGTGATATACATGTTATTGATGTGTACCTTACTAATGCTCGTAGTAGTACCTGGGTATTTGATACTGGTTTTTTTGCTAATATTTGCAACTCGAAACAGGGACTACGGATTAAGCGAAGATTGGCTAAGGATGAGGTGATGATGCGCGTGGGAAATGGTTCCAAAGTCGATGTGATCGCCGTCGGCACGCTAACTCTACATCTACCTTCGGGATTAGTTTTAGACCTGAATAATTGTTATTTGGTGCCAGCGTTAAGCATGAACATTATATCTGGATCTTGCTTGATGCGAGACAGTTATTCATTTAAATCTGAGAATAATGGTTGTTCTATTTATATGAGTAATATCTTTTATGGTCATGCACCCTTGAAGGGTGGTCTATTTTTGTTGAATCTCGATAGTAGTGATACACATATTCATAATATTGAAGCCAAAATATGCAGAGTTGATAATGATAGTGCAACTTATTTGTGACACTGCCGTTTGGGTCATATTGGTGTAAAGCGCATGAAGAAACTCCATACTGATGGACTTTTGGAATCACTTGATTATGAATCACTTGGTACTTGCGAACCATGCCTCATGGGCAAGATGACTAAAACTCCGTTCTTCGGAACAATGGAGCGAGCAACATATTTATTGGAAATAATACATACTGATGTATGCGGTCCGGTGAATATTGAGGCTCGTGGCGGGTATCGTTATTTTCTGACCTTCACAGATGATTTGAGCAGATATGGGTATATCTACTTAATGAAACATAAGTCTGAAACATTTGAAAAGTTCAAAGAATTTCAGAGCGAAGTGGAAAATCATCGTAACAAGAAAATAAGGTTTCTACGATCTGATCGTGGAGGAGAATATTTGAGTTACGAGTTTGGTCTTCATTGGAAACAATGCGGAATAGTTTCGCAACTCACGCCACCCGGAACACCACAGCATAATGGTGTGTCCGAACGTCGTAACCGCACTTTATTAGATATGGTGCGAACTATGATGTCTCTTACTGATTTACCGCTATCGTTTTGGGGTTATGCTTTAGAGACGGCTGCATTCGCGTAAAATAGGGCACCATCTAAATCCGTTGAGACGACACCTTATGAACTGTGGTTTGGCAAGAAACCCAAGTTGTCATTTCTTAAAGTTTGGGGCCGCGATGCTTACATGAAAAAGCTTCAACCTGATAAGCTCGAACCCAAATAAGGGAAATTTTTCTTCATAGGATACCCAAAAGAGACTATTGGGCACACCTTCTATCACAGATCCGAAGGCAAGATATTCGTTGCTAAGAATGGACCCTTTCTAGAGAAGGAGTTTCTCTCAAAAGAAGTGAGTGGGAGGAAAGTAGAACTTGATGAGGTAATTGTACCTGCTCCCTTATTGGAAAGTAGTTCATCACAGAAATCAGTTCCTGTGACTCCTACACCAATTAGCGAGGAAGATAATGATTATGATCATGTAACTTCAGATGAAGTTAATACCGAACCTCGTAGGTCAACCAGAGTAAGATCCGCACCAGAGTGGTACGATAATCCTGTTCTGGAGGTCATGCTACTTGACAACGACGAACCTACAAACTATGAGGAAGCGATGATGAGCCCAGATTCCACGAAATGGCTTGAGGCCATTGTCGGTGTCAATACCGGCGGATCTCGGGTAGGGGGTCCAGAACTGTGCGTCTAAGGTGGATGGTAATAGGAGGCGGGGGACACAATGTTTACCCAGGTCCGAGCCCTCTCGATGGAGGTAATACCCTACTTCCTGCTTGATTGATATTGATGATATGAGTATTACAAGAGTTGATCTACCACGAGATCGTGGAGGCTAAACCCTAGAAGCTAGCCTATGGTATGATTGTTGTTGTCCTGCGGACTAAACCCTCTGGTTTATATAGACACCGGAGGGGACTAGGGTTACACAGAGTCGGTTACAAGGGAGGAAATCTACATATCCGTATTGCCAAGCTTGCCTTCCACACCAAGGAAAGTCCCATCCGGACACGGGACGAAGTCTTCAATCTTGTATCTTCATAGTCCAACAGTCCGGCCAAAGTATATAGTCCGGCTGTCCGGAGACACCCTAATCCAGGACTCCCTCAGTGGCCCCCGAAACAGGCTTCAATGACGACGAGTCCGGCACGCAGATTTGTCTTCGGCATTGCAAGGCGGGTTCTTCTCCCAAATTCTGAATACCTGCTGAGTAGTGTCCGACTTCCCATAAATGTTGAACTTCTTGGCTTCCACGCCTAATAATGGCTATCTTCCATGTGTCGAGTGAATGCGAGAAGCCAGGGCATTTTTACGTTTACCCCCCTAGCCATGCGAGTAAACTGTCTATTAAGGAGACGGGGATTCTTAGATCCAGATCACACCATCCTCCTGTCAGGACCGGTTTTCCAATAAAACATTTATTGAAAAACTGACCATTATATCAGACCAGTATAGAAGAATCCTCCTTACTGGTAGACAAATCCTTGATACAGAAATCCAGAAATACTAATTATTATACAAGGTTGAGCTCAGGCTGTTCAACAATTTATTACAAGCACGCCGATATTATACATAAAGGCGGATATGACACAAAGGATATGGTGGCATAACTACTGACTCGTAATAAAAGTGGTGGTGGATATGCCACAGTGAAATGGGTGACATGACTCCAAAATCTTACAGCTCATCAAGCGCCGGGGTGAGGCTCGATGATTTTATTAGGGTAGCGGAAGCGTATATAATACAAGTGAGCAACTCCAGGATCACACAAGATTGACCGGGACTCCTCTAGGCGTCGGACTCGCTATCATACTCTTCATCCATAAGATCGCCTTCGTCAACATCTGGCCAAATCAACAAGCCAGGTGAGTACTTTGAATGTACTCGCAAGACCGTTTGGACATAAGACATAACAAATGCAAACATGATGCACATGAGCAGACTAGTAATGCGCACTTAGATAATAAATTTGCACTGCATGTTAAATAAAAAAGGAAGTCAGGCGGTAGTCCTCCCGAAATCCCAATAAAATAGTTGAAAACCGATCAGGTGTCTGAAGCGACGCCTCAAAAGGTAAAATAAATTAACATGCCGCAGTCGGGCGTCAGGGCGACACCACATAAAGGGCTTATATTAAAACGTAAATGACAGTACGTGCCACAGTCGGACGTCTAAGAGACATCTCGAAAAGGGCTTATAATGAAAGTAAATAACAAGGATGCCACAGTCGGACGTCTGAGCGACATCACATAAAGGGCTTATATCAAAAGTAAATAACAAGAATGCCACAGTCGGACGTCTAAGCGACATCACATAAAGGTCTTATATCTCATCATTCGAATTCAAGTAGCTCATGAAGGTAACATCATTCCACGGAATACTCGGTACATGACAATAAACTGGTTAGTCCATCCCCAGGTATAACATTCAGCCGGGTTTACCACTCTCAATTTCATGCTTATTCTCCGGAGACTGTCACTGAGACTGACACTGAGACTGATACTGAGACTGACACTGATATGTTGATCGAAGTCCTTGACCATGGACATGGTTACTCGAATGGTTTTGACTCTGCAGAGTTTGTGCGCTTTACCCACAGCCAATGGATTTCAGTAGTCTCAAAGGACTAGTTCCGTTTACGGTATTTTAGAAGAAACACATCTAACCAGTACACACCCATTCGACATTCCACTGCCAGGAATGACCCTAGGCAACGTTCAAGAAAAACTCTAAGACGGGGAGGCTACAACCTCGAATAGCATGTGATCAAATTTATATCACGTGCTCTAAGGGGTTCCCCCTCTCGGTCCCAACCGGAAACACCCATGCCCCCTGACCGGATGACGGGCTTTAATCCAGGGCCATGGAACACTCATCACGGCCCCTCTATTTGGTGTGTACAAGGAAAGAGGTTTGCAACTTACTAAACCGTAATCTTTGCAGAAAACATGTGGTAGCACGGAAGGGAACGAACGGGAACAAGACTTGATCCACGTTAATACTAGAGTTAAACAGTTGATATAAACCTGGCATGCTTCAACAATACCAGCTTGCAACCTATCATGCCACCACATGATCAGGTTATCTCACCATCATATGAACACATCGAATTTCGAAGCTCATTTGCAGCTTGCTTGCATGAAATATAACATTCACAAACGCTTATATAAACATGTCATGAGAAAACCACTTAAGCAATCATGAAAAACACTCATCATATCAAAGGTTCAAACATGCTTGCCTGGTTCGGAGTAGTCGGAGTCTAGCTCGGCGACGTTTGCGGCTCCATCACCTCCTTCGGTATCTACGTTATAAAAGAAATCGGATACTAACATAAATACCGTGCGTGCATAAAAATTGTTCCAAAACTCAAATAAGTATGATAAAAAAAACTATATAGAAAAATAAAGATGATAGAAAAAGAATCAACTCAAAATCATCTTCTGTTTAAAAGTTATTAAGGTTTTCGTCCAGGGACTAATCTATGATGAAACCGAAACTTTCCAGGGGCTAGTTTAAAAAAACAGAAAACGTTTTGGTTAGAAATACGCCGACCCAAAGGGGAAAACGTACTTTGCCCAAAGGCGCTTTCAGAAAACGTTTCGAATAAAGAGGAGAGGCTGACGAGGGGGTCCCACCCGTCAGGTTTGAAATTCAGAACAGAGTTCCACCGATGCCCGAGGCTCGCGGTGGTCGCCGGCGTCGCTCCACGGCGAGGTAGGGGTAGTGGAAGGTACTCACGGACTCACGGAATTCTCCCGCGTCTGTGGGTGGTGGCGTTGGTCGTCGCGAGCACCACATCAACGGCGACCTCCACTCCGGTGGACGGTGGTTCGGTCAAGGATGATTCTCTCCGAAGGGAGCTGCAAACTCCAAATTGAAGCGCGGGTCAGGCAAGCGGGTGCACTAGGATGCTACTGGCACAGTTTGGGGAGCGGGGGTGTACTCACTAGAGAGAATCTTGCCGGAGCCCGAAGCGGATCGGGGCGGCCGGAGTCGGGGAAGAAGGCCTCCTCGAGGTCCTCCTAACGGCTGGGCGCGGTTCTGGTGAGGTGGAGGAGTGGTGCTGGGTCGAAGGCGAGCTCGGGGCCTCCATTTATAGCCGGCCCGAGGCGGTTGCCGAGAACGGGATTTCTCCGGCGAGTAATTACGGTGAGGTGGTGGTCGAGCTGACGGCTTAGGTGACTGGGCAGCTGCGGATTGGTCCACTAGCTCCATTCAATAGCTGAGCTTGATCGGATTTGGCCTGCTCCCGTGGCTTCGACGGAACGGAGCTCACGGGCTCGTCAGCGGCAGAGAGCGCGCTCTGCTCCTCTCAGGCCACGGCGACGGTTCTGCAGTGCGCACAAAGAAGAGGACGGCCACGCGGAGACTCCTGATGGTGTGGGCGGTGCTGGACGGCGCCGTACTGCAGGGCTGGCCCTGCTGGCCGCCACGGGCGGTTCTGCCACCGCGGGAGGCGCCGGGGTTGACGTGACACGTCGCCACCGACGCTCGCGACCGGCCAAACAACCGTGCGACACACTGGATAAGGAGGGAGAATAGGGAGCAAGAGGCCAGGGCGAGCACTGGCGAGATTGACGCCAAGCTCTGAAGAAAACGACACTGACGACTGAAGCTTAACACTGAAACTCTGAATTTGAACAGGAACAGTGCACACCAGTTGTTCGACGAAATGTTTGGGGCACGTGGAAAATTTTTCTTGAGCTGAAACTTGGTGGGATGGCCTCTTGATGCATCCAGAGACTGCCTGAATTTTTTCAAAATTTTTGGAAAAGGAAAAGAATGAATTTCACCAAAAATGGCAAATCTGGTCCAAACTTGCAGCAAGTAAATTTTGAAAAATTTGAACTGTGGACCAGCAGATCTTGATGGATCTAGGTTGAGGGTACTAAGGAGTAGCTAGGGTAAGTTACTTGGGCTTAGAAACTTAAGGAATCTGGTACCTCCTTTGTAAATCCTAGGAGTCCAAAATAAATTATAGAAAAAGGTTTGAGGATAAAATAAATAGAAATAAAATCTAAAAGAGGTTGAAACTTGCTGGAATTGGATGCTTGGCTTGACCCAAAGTAGGGAGGTGGGTTTTGGAAGAAAGTTTTCTACATAGGCCATGGCAAGAGAGTAATTTTGAATAGGGAAGGAAAAATCCAAAATTATAGGAATTCTTTTTTAAAAAGAACATTTGTAAAACCACCCAAAAGTATTTGTGTTGAGCCAACACAAGATGAAAACCCTCAAGACCAAAATCAAGGTTGGGAAGAACACATAAAATATTTGTCTTAAAAGAATTTTTTTGAGAAGGAGAATCTTTTAGAATTTTTTTAAATAACCTCCTTCCAATTAATTAAAGAATTTGATAAAAACCAAATCAAAAACTTTGGAGTGTTACAACACCTACCCCCTTAGGAAAAATCTCGTCCCTGAGATTACAGCTGATCCTCAAATAGGTGTGGGTACTCTGTCCGAAGAAAATCCTCTCTTTCCCATGTTGCTTCATCCTCGGTGTGATTGCTCCATTGAACCTTGAAAAACTTAATTGTTTCCTAACGGGTCCTCCTTCCAGACTCCTCTAATATTTTTATTGGACGTTCCGTGTAGGTGAGGTCTGGTTGTATGTCAATGCTCTCATGAGATACATGCTTCTCTGGGTTGCTTACACATTTCCTCAACTGTGAGACGTGGAACACGTCGTGGACGTCTGACAGCTCTTCGGGTAGGTCTAGCTGGTAGGCCACTGTGCCTCTTCGTGCAATCACATAGAAGGGTCCAATAAACCGTGGTGCTAGCTTTCCTTTAACTTTGAATCGTTGCAGGCCCCTCATAGGAGATACTCGTAGGTACACATATTCACCGGGTTCAAAGCTGACTTCACGATGTTTTTGATCGTAATAACTCTTTTGTCGGCCCTGGGCTGTCTTGAGTCGATCCCTGATTAGTCTAACTTTCTCCTCAGCTTCCTTGAGCATGTCTGGGCTGAAGATACGAATGTCTCCTGTTTCTGACCAATTTAATGGGGTACGGCATCTTCGCCCGTACAAGGCTTCAAAAGGTGCCATTTGTAGACTGGCTTGGTAACTGTTGTTGTATGCGAACTCGGCATACGACAAGCTTTCTTCCCAACTGGTTCCATAGGTGAGAACACATGCTCTTAGCATGTCCTCTAGAATTTGGTTCACACGTTCAGTTTGTCCTCCAGTCTGGGGGTGGTATGCTGTACTGAATACTAGTTGAGTTCCCAGAGCTTGTTGTAAATGATCCCAAAATCTAGAGACGAATTGAGTGCCTCTGTCGGATATTATAGTCTTTGGAATTCCATGCAGACAAACCATACGGGAGAGATAAAGTTTGGCAAGCTTCTGAGTGGTGTGGGTTGTCTTTACTGGGATGAAATGTGCCACCTTAGTTAATCTATCTGTGATGACCCATATGGCATCATTTCCGTGTCGTGACCGAGGTAGTCCGACAATAAAATCCATTCCAATTTCGTCCCATTTCCACTCAGGTATCCTGCTTGGCTGTAATAGTCCTGCTGGTTTTTGGTGCTCGGCTTTAATGCGTTGACATGAATCACAACATGCAATGAATGTGGCTATATCCCTCTTCATACCGTGCCACCAAATTTTTTCCTGAATGTCCTTGTACATTTTGGTTCCTCCAGGGTGGATTGAATATGGAGCGGTGTGGCCTTCGGCTAGAATTTGCTGTTTGAGGTCCTCTATATTTGGTACGCAAAGTCTGTCTCCGTACCATAATATTCCCTTATCGTCTACGACGAATTCTGAAGCCTTGCCCAGACTCACTTTTCTTTTTATGTCTTCGATGCTGGGGTGTCCATGCTGAGCCTTCTTAATCTGTTCCATTAGGGTGGGCTGTATTTCCAAATTTGACACATTGCCTTCAGTGACCATCACCAAGTTGAGTTTGGCGAACTCCTGCTGAAATTCAGGTCTCAAGTTCTGTAGACTGTCGTTGCCCGAGCTGGGGTTTCGACCAAGAGCATCTTCCACTACATTCGCCTTTCCTGGATGGTAGTGAATGCCAACATCACAATCTTTCACTAATTCCAACCAGCGCCGTTATCGTAAATTGAGTTCTGGTTGTGTGAAAATATATTTGAGGCTTTTATGGTCCGTATATATTTCACAACAATTTCCAAGCAAAAAGTGCCTCCACTCTTTGAGTGCATGAATGACTGCTGCCTATTCCAAGTCATGAGTAGGATAATGTTCTTCATGCTTTCATAGTTGCCTGGAAGCGTATGCGACTACTTTGCCTTCTTGCATTAGTACGCATCCGAGGCCCTTCCGGTATGCGTCATAATATACTTCAATACTTTTGTGTATGTCTGGTACAACCAATACTGGTGCTGTTGTTAATTTCCTTTTGAGTTCTTGGAAACTTTTCTCGCAAGCTTCAGTTCGTACAAATTTCTTATCCTTCTTGAGTAATTGTGTCATTGGTTTTGCTATGGTGGAGAACCCCTCAATAAACCTTCGGTAATATCCAGCCATCCCCAGGAAACTCCGTACATCTGTTACGTTGGCTGGTGGTTTCCATCCAAGTACGGCCTTGACTTTTTCTGGGTCCACGGCAACACCTTCTTGGGTCAATACTTGGCCTAGAAAACCAACCTGTCTTAACCAAAATTCACATTTGCTGAATTTGGCGTATACTTGATGTTTCCTTAATTCTCTCAGTACAATTCTGAGATGTTCGGCATGTTCCTCTGGTGTCTTAGAGTATACCAGAATATCATCAATGAACACCACAACAAATTTGTCCATAAATTTCATAAACACTTTGTTCATGAGGTGGACAAAATATGTGGGGGCGTTTGTCAGTCCAAACAACATTACTGTAAATTCATATAATCCGTATCTGGAGGTGAATGTTGTCTTAGGGATATCTTCTGTCCGTACTTTTAGTTGATGATACCCCGACCTTAAATCAATTTTTGAGAAAACCTTGGCTTGTGCGAGCTGGTCAAATAAATCATTTATCGATGGCATCGGATTTTTTTTGATGGTGACCATGTTGAGTGCTCGATAGTCTATACATAATCTCAGTGTCCCATCCTTTTTCTTGGCAAATAATACTGGTGAACCCCAAGGTGAGGAGCTGGCCTGTATAAATCCTTTGTCCAGTAAATTTTTTATTTGCTTCTTTAATTCTACCAACTCGGAGGGTGCCATTCTATAGGGTTTCTTGTAAATGGGGGTGGTTCCAGGTGCTAGTTCAATGATGAACTCTATTTCCCGGTCTGGTGGCATGCCTGGTAGTTCTTCGGGAAATACGTCAGGGAACTCACACACTACTGGAACTTTTCGTAACACTGAAATGTCCACCTTGTTCAACCTTGGTTGCCGTGATATTGGTCTTTCTTGAGCTGCAATTTTTATCGTCTTCCCGTGATGATGAGTAAGAATTACAATCCGATTGAAGCAGTCGATAAATCCCTTGTTGGTGGTTAACCAGTCCATTCCTAGGATAACATACAGTCCCTTATTTTCCAATACAATGAGGTTTGCCTAAAACTTTAGTCCCTCAATCTCAATAACCACACCTTGGAAGTAACTCTGAGTGATTTGCTTAATCCCAGGGGACTTGATGGTCATGGATTTTTCCAAGGGAAGCATCAAAAAATCATGTTGCAAAGCAAATTTCTTTGAAATGAATGAGTGAGAAGCTCCAGAATCAAACAAAACCGTGGCAGGTATTGTGTTGACAGGGAACGTACTGAGCACAATATCCGGGGCATTCTGTGCTTCCTCCTTGGTCACATGGTTCAAGTGACCCTTCTTGTGATTGTTATTGGGATTGAAGTTGTTACGCTTGGGTGTTGAATTATTTCCACTATTGTTCGGCTTGGGGACCGAGTTTCTTGGCTTTGGGCACTGTTTGGCATAATGTCCTTCCTCTCCACAAGCGTAGCAAGTAACACCTAGGTGATATGTAAAATCCTTGTCTCTTGCATGAAAGTTTTTGTTTGGGCGTGGAACAATGGTTGTGGATTTGTTCGCTCCAATTTTCTGAAAATCAGCCTTGTTCCGGTTGTTGCGAGCATGAGTAGTCTTGTCCCTTTTGCGCTTGCAAAAATCCTCCAAGCTGCGGTGCTCATTTTCCAATGTGTAGCTTTGTCCACAAGTGTTTTGAAATCCGGAAAGGTGTGTACGACCAGCTGTCATTTAAGTGCCGGTGGCAGACCGTCCAGAAAAATTTCCATCTTTTTATTTTCAGTCATATGCTCTTCGTTGGCATAACGAGATAATTGAGTAAACTGACTATTGTACTCAGTCATTGTCATGCTTCTCTCCTTGAGGTCATCAAACTCCCTTTTCTTGATCCTCATAATGCTTCTGGGAATGTGCGCCCCACGAAAACCTTCTTTAAATTCTTCCCAGGTGATGTTATTTTCATTGGGGTGCATGTGTAGGAAATTTTCCCACCATGATGCAGCTGCTCCAGTGAGGTAGTGAGGTGCATAAAGTACCTTCTCACGGTCCGAACATTATGCAATAATTAACTTCCTTTCAATGTCTCGAAGCCAATCATCGGCCTCAAGAGGTCTATCAGTGTGAGAGAACGTTGGGGGACGTGTCTTTTGTAGTTCAGACAATTTGGAATGCTGCTGATATGGTTCACGGTGATTTCCCATATTGATAACATGGTTCATCATTTCTTGATGCTGCTGCTGGCTTTGCTCATAAAGGCGGCATACTTGAGAAAATGCTGCTTCACTGCCTTGCTGGCTTGACTGCCCCTGTGATACGGGGTGAAACCCGATACGGCCGATCTTTCACGAAAGGAGCGGATCCCTATGATGAACACGAAGAACACAAGGGGAAAACGAGGGGAAACACGAGAGAAACACTCAACCAACAAGAAATAGATCACACATATGCTAGATCGATGAACACAAAGAGATACACGATGATCCAAGGTCAACAAAGGACGATACAAAGTAACCGGTTCTTCTCCAATAGGAGGTCTTGAGGGGGACGCCCAAGAGGGGGTCTTGAATCCAATGATCTTCTCCGAAGAGGGGCCGCAGTCTCTCTCGAGGAGGAGATCCGTATGGATGAGCGAAGCTCTATCTCACATATGAGCTAAACCAACGCTAACCCTAACTAGGAGGAGGTGGGGGTCTATATATAGTGTTTGCCCACAAAGGGGTAAGTGAGGGGGGATACATGGGCCTCTGGCCCGTATCTGCGCGCAGGCAGGCGCCGGATGTCCGGGCTGGGGGCCGGATGTTCGGGCATTCGCGGGAGGCCGGATGTCCGGGGCGCGGGCCGGATGTCCGGGCTGGTGTGGCCGGTCTCGGGGCTCTCTGGATAGCGGGGCCCGGATGTCCGCGCTGGGGGTCGGATATCCGGCGGCTCCGGAAGAGCCGGATGTCCGGGCCTCTGGCCGGATGTTCGGGCTGACGGGGTTCAGCTTCGGGTGCCTTCTGTGATGGGTGCCGGATTTCCGGGCTGGGGGCCGGATGTCCGGAGCTTCGTGGGAGGCCGTATGTCCGGGGCCTGGCCGGATGTCCGGGCCCTGCAACAGCTTGCCCTTCTTCCTTCTCCTTCCTTCGCTTCCGCGCACGCTTGGCCTTGGTCCTTGGGCTCTCCATGGTCTCCTCGGGTGTACCTGAGTATGCACAAGGTCCACGCTTGAAGTAGCATCCATGTCTTACATGCGGAAAGGGAAGATTCAGAAAGGAGCGAATTCACCTTAGGTCCAATAGCGTAGGCTCGAGTGTACATGGGGATGATCGTCGGATGCTCCACATCATCTCCCCTCCCTTGGGAAAGATCCGACCTCGGATCGAAATCCTCATCACCATGGAAACGGTTGTCGTTGACGGACTTGTAGTAGGACGAAGTGGAGGACATTGCGCAATCCAAGTACTCCAAGGTGTCTCCGGAGTGGTATACATGCAAAAAGAGCAAACACAAGCGACACTCGGAAATACAATGGTTAGCGCACACAAAGTGTCCATCATGTAAGAATGAGTCCGTGAGGCAAGATTGTTCATGACAAAGCACATGGAGCTTAACAAGATGATATGGAATGAGATATAAAGCATTCATGGGAGCAAAAACATTCATTGTGCACACAAATGTATTGAGAATGTGATCAATGCAACCACGATGCAAAATGATGTCATAGTGAGACGGTTTATCAATAGCATGAATATGGCAATGGATGCTCAATATGATTATGTTATCATGCAATTGATGGTGAGCAATATTATCATGATGTATGAATATGCCATCAAGAAAGATCACAACAAATTTTCTAAGGAAGTGCACAAGCTCAGATATCATGGATGACATGGGAATAAGTGCAACAAGACAATCATAATATGTGTCAATCCATGCATAGGGTGCAAATTTGTCATGGGTGGTGTTGTACCATAGCTCTATGTTGTGGCACTCCTCAACTTGAAGGTCCATAGGGTTCATCTCCAATGACGGTCCTCCATCCAATAGATGCATCATGTAGACAAGAAGAAGGAAACAACAATGAAAGAATGACCCGTCCAATATGTATATATGAGGATGGCTCAAAGGGAAGGAGGTCACCTTTAGGTGTTTCTCAAGGATGATGGAGTTGCACATCTTGTATGCCTTCACATAAACAATATGTCTTGTGATGGTACCTCCTTTTGAATCCTTCAAAATGAAAGAACATGACAAACACTCGGAAAAAAATGAGGTTAGTGCAAATGTAGCACCTATCATTGGAGTGGTAAAATACCCAACAAGTGTTCTCATCATTCTTATCATAAGAAAGGACAAGATGTGGTATGGTATGAAAGCATATGATGCAACTACAACCAAAGACAATAGGCTTAATCAAGCAAGCATGCATCACAAGTAATATGTCCAAGTCTCCACGATCAATAAGCATAGCAAGTTGGCACTCAATACAAGGTGATATGAGAGATGCAACTAATGGACACAGGAGACAATGATAAAGATATATCATGTGAGAGGCGTGAGCATATATGTCATCAACCCAAGAAAGCGAGTAAGAATGGAACATGGGTGATGCATCAAAGCAATCAATCATAGTGATCAACTCAAGCAAACTAGTAGTGCGAAGATGCAACATACTAGGAGGAATCATGGCAAGCATGTCATGAGTGCAAATAGTGGGCATATAAAATGCACATGACATTTCACAAGCATAAAGGCAAGATATGAGCAAAATAGCATCAATAGCATGGGGCACATGATAAACATGGCAATAGCAACAAGGATCTCCATCAAGCATGCAAATACACATAGGAGTATCATAATGGTGAATCATGGGTAAGAGCAAGCAAGGGTCACAATTGCATGGCAAAATCATAGAAAGAGGCATAGCATGCAAAGTGAACACGGGAAAATGGGCATAACGTAACAAGTGATATATAGCCCAAAGCCGTGTGAGAGCCAAGTAAAAGGAATGTGCGAAGTCGTTGCGCGAAGGGAATGGTGGGAAGGATAGTCCACGGGATCCCAAATCGTCGTTGCTCTCAAGAGCTCGTTTTGTCAACTCGTGGGATTGCGAGTTTGAAAAGTATTCATGGGTACCTGCACAAAAGAGACATAAACCAAAGAAATTGTGTGCGTGGTAAATGTACACATCATCCATCATGATGTGCATGTGCAAGTGAGTGTTGGCACAAGATAAGCATCGCTCAAAGAAATTTGATGCATGGTATAAAAACATGTCATCCATCATGAAAGAATAGTTGTTATGTATGACACGATGGGGATGCAAATTGAGCATACTTGTATATGACACAACAATATCATTATGATTCATGGGGAGCATATGGTGCACACAGTTATGGGAATCATGCAAAGTACGGAATGCATCAAAATCTCATAATATGTATGAGGAAACTATGGGGGTCTCCTCATGAGCATTAATGGAAACATCACATGGAGAATATCGACAACATCCAAAACAATGCATATTTGAAACAATGTGATTATGGCATGGCATAGTAGATGAATTGCGCAAATCATGTAAAGGAAGCATGGCAATATCATCACATGAAAAACAAAAGCCAATGACCATCATCTCGTCATCTATGCCATAAGTGCAAATGGGATTTATTTTAATGGGGCATGCATAGTTACTATGTTGAGATTGAAAGGAAAAAATATGAGAGATCTCACTCATAGCATATGACAAGTTCAATGGATTGTCAAACATGAAGTGACCAATAGAATTTTCACATGATATCCTATGAAGCATAGCATCACAACTAGGCAACTCAACATGCTCATCATCATATTCATCATAAATTGGTATGTCATGACATGAAGAAGTCACACTAGCATGAAGCATGGGAATAGGTGGATCAACATCATGCAAGCAATCATTGGTGAGATAGTCCACTAGTGGGACAAGAGAAGCACCATCACCTATGTTACCTTTGGAGCATCGCTCATGTGTTGTAGGTGAGGTGTAGAAGATCCACTCGTTGTCATCTTCATCGTGATGGAACCATGTGGGGAGTGCATCATATTCCACCATGGCCATCGTCATGTCCAAAGGAAGGACGTAGTCGTCGCAAATTGGCACGTCATCATGTATAGGAACTAGCACCAAATGAGAAGACACACTAGAGGTAGAGGTTAAGTTGTTAGAAATCGAAGTGGCCTCACTCTCTTTATGTGGTGGTTCACTCACTCCCTCAAGGTAGGTGCACTCAAAGTCACATATGGTGGAGTCACTCATCTCACTCAAATGGTGGGGGTTGTGGCTCTCCTCACATGGGAATTGGGGCAACTCATCACATATGTGGCTAGTGGTGAAGTCACTCTCACTCTCAATATGGTGGCACAAGTCACTCGAGTCATCATACGTTGCCGTGGTCGAAGGGAAAATCCCATGCTCAACCATCTCGTCGTTGTCACCATGGATGAAGGCCGAAGATGGCACATCATCGCTCTCGCCTCCTAAGATGGAAGCATCATCCATGCTCGTCACCAAGTCGCTCGCCTCCAAAGCTTGGTCCTTGAAGGTCTCCTTAGTCGTACTCGTCGCCGCACCATCTTGAAAAAGAGTCGTAGAGGACTCAGCATCATCAATGCCACAAAGAGGGATGGCGATGAAGTCAAACTTGGGAGCATCGTCTTGGAGCTCATCGGGCTTGGACATCTTGGTGGTACTAGCCTCATGCTCGTCGTCTTTGAGTTTGGTCTTCGAGAAGTGTGCTTGGGGTGGAGAAGCCTTGGCCTTCATGAGTTCTTGTTCCGCCTTGAGAGCACCAATGTAGTTGTCGTCGAGGGACTTGTAGTTCTCGAGGAAGATAGTCTTGGAGATGTCGTTGTTCAATCCCATCATGAAGTGGAACTTCACTTACATGGGGTCGTCCACGCCGGCTCGTCGCAAGGCTTTCTTCATCTCCTTGAAGTACTCATCGATGGACTTGGATCCTTGGGTGGTGTTCTCCAATTGGCATAGAAGTTGTTCCGTGTAGGTTGGAGGCACAAACTCTCGCCGCAACGCTCTCTTCGTCTTGGGCCAACTCATGTCGTAGGTCTCCGAAGGTGTGTGAAGCCACCATGTCGAGGCATAGTCGTGGAAGTTTCTTGTGGCACACTTCACTTGATCTTCAGGAGGAACTTGATGTAGCTTGAGGTAGTCGTCCATCAAATGCTCCCACTCGAGATACTCCTCGGGTTCTAGAGTCCCATAGAAAGGAATCTCATGGTCGGTGTCGAGGTCGTAGTAGCTCGTGGAGGTCGCGGACTTGAGCTTGGGGAGCTTCTCTTGAGCGTAGTCTTGAGGTGCTTGTTGGCGAAGATGCCATATATCCAAAGGCGAAGATGCCTTGAAGTCGCTTGGCGAAGATGCCAAGGGAGATAGTGAAGTCGTTGATCGGTTGTTGGTGTTGAGCTCTTGACCTTCACGTTCGTGGTGGTGATGGTGTCAATGCCGATGTGACCTTGCCGGAGATGGTAGCTCGGAAGCATGTGCTCTTGAGCGTCTTCTCGAAGATGAGGAAGATCGCTTGTATGACTTGATGAGGGCTTTGATCTCCTCCATTTGAGCGTTCATCTTGGCGTCATTGGAGTTGTTCGTGGCATCGAACTCGTTGTTGTTGTAGACCGAATGTGAAATGCCTTGCCTATCCATCACAAGACTCGAGCAAATATGAGTGGGAGAAAGAGAAGAACCTATACCAAATGTACCTTGACCGATATTGAAGATGGATCAATGATCACTCAATGTGTAACAAGGAAATAGCATAATTGGTATCAATTCTTGTCGGTTTCTCACACCTACACAAATAAGGCTTATGGTGGAGCTCGGTGAGGATAGTGGCACAAAAATTTGAAGCAAAATGTTAGCAAGAGTCAATAATGTTGAAAAGGATTCACAAATTCGCAAGTGAAACAAGTAGACCAATAGCAAAGAATGGCACACGGAAACACACACACGAATAGATAAATGGGGTCGTGCAACCAAGGAATGAGCACAAAATGTGGAGTCCATGGAAAACGCTCGTGTTGCACAACTCAAGAGAGACGCTAGCACGATTGCTCTATAGGCGGATACGACACTTGTGCACAACTATGATATGCAAAATGGATAAACTTTCTATACCAAGTATGCTATATATGTATGGTTCCCGATGTTTCTCTCAAGATGATCCAAGATGATCGGATATGACAATCTTATATGCAATGTGGTATGATGCTATGGCACTTGCTTACAAGCTTCTTTGCTCTTCTCTTTTGCTTAAAAGCTTATTCTTTTTTTTTGTATGGCCAATTTGCGAAATGCATAAACCAAGATAGCAATTGTGTATATGCGGGAACAATCTTTGTGACACAAGAGATGATATGATATCAATATGATATGGTATGTATGGAATGGGAGGTATGATCACTAATGTGCACAAGTAACGTTGCCGGCAATACTCAAATGGCTAGTCTCGATAGGCAAGTGACGCAAAATGGGCTAGGGGTTATCAATACAATGTACAAGGGAAATATACAATGGTGTCGTCGAGGTTACCGTCCTTAGCGATGATGAGTGGCCGTGTTCTTGATGTAGATACCAAGATGATGGAGACTCGTCCCTAAGTAGCCGAAACACCTTAGGAAACGGAAAAACCACAACTCAAAATCTCAAGGACAAAAGTCAAACGGTGGTAGTGGAAAGTGGTGGTGGTTGCGAAAGCTCAATGGGATTGCGTAAATGCAATGATGGGGTTTTGAGACGCAATGCGGAAATCGAGGGTAAGGTGGTGAACTATACTCGGTGTCGGAGTTGGACGCACGTCCCTAAGTAGCTGAAACACCTTAGGAGACACAACTCACAACACAAACAAAATTGGGTTAAGTTGAGGTGGTTGAAGTGTATGGTGGGGAAGCCTATGCGGAAGTTATGGTGGTGGTGGTGGTTGATGAAGATGCAACCATCCCTAAGTAACCTAAACACCTTAGGAGACTCGAATCACAACTCAAACAACCACTAATGCAAAGGGGAACAAAATTGGTTAGGTTGCGGAAGTCGGTGGTGGTGTAGCGGATGATGTGGTGTAAGCCCTAGGCAAAGATGCCAAAGTTCCAAAACTTTTATGGAGTCAAATGGTGTTGGTAGTATTTTTATGGGATAGGGGATGTCAATAGCTTCAAAACGAGCTAAAGAACGTCAAAAACGGACTCCGGATGAATTAGTTATGGACAAAACGGTGAAACGGGGGAGGCTGAAATGCCAGGGGCCGGATGTCCGGGGTGGAGCCCGGATATTCGGGATTAGTGTCCAGAAACTTGCGCGATTTGGCGCTCCAGGAGCCGGATGTCCGGCTTGGGGCCCGGATGTCCGGCCAGATGGCCCGGATGTCCGGCCTGAGGCCCGGATGTCCGGCCCGACGATTCCAGATCGGGATTTGGACTCCGAAACTCGATTTGGGGTGGAAATGGATGATTTCAAGGGCAAAATTGGAGAGATTTCGTGGATGGAAAGTGAAGAAACTTGGGGAAATGCTAGATCCACTCGAAACCAAGCAAATCCATGGATCAAAATCAACAAAACATCATCAAACCAACAAATCACAAAAAAATTTGGGGCTATTTTTGGTGGGGATTTTCGAAATTGGGGAAGAACACAACAAAATTAGGCTAGAAAACACAACGGGGAGGCTCCAAATTCGTGATAAACCTAAGCTCTGATCCAAGATGATACGGGGTGAAACCCGATACGGCCGATCTTTCACGAAAGGAGCGGATCCCTACGATGAACACGAAGAACACAAGGGGAAAACGAGGGGAAACACGAGAGAAACACTCAACCAACAAGAAATATATCACACATATGCTAGATCGATGAACACAAAGAGATACACGATGATCCAAGGTCAACAAAGGACGATACAAAGTAACCGGTTCTTCTCCGATAGGAGGTCTTGAGGGGGCCGCCCAAGAGGGGGTCTTGAATCCAATGATCTTCTCCGAAGAGGGGCCGCAGTCTCTCTCGAGGAGGAGATCCGTATGGATGAGCGAAGCTCTATCTCACATATGAGCTAAACCAACGCTAACCCTAACTAGGAGGAGGTGGGGGTCTATATATAGTGTTTGCCCACGAAGGGGTAAGTGAGGGGGGATACATGGGCCTCTGGCCCGTATCTGCGCGCAGGCAGGCGCCGGATGTCCGGGCTGGGGGCCGGATGTCCGGGCATTCACGGGAGGCCGGATGTCCGGGGCGCGGGCCGGATGTCCGGGCTGGTGTGGCTGGTCTCGGGGCTCTCTGGATAGCGGGGCCCGGATGTCCGCGCTGGGGGCCGGATATCCGGCGGCTCGGGAAGAGCCGGATGTCCGGGCTGACGGGGTTCAGCTTCGGGTGCCTTCTGTGATGGGTGCCGGATTTCCGGGCTGGGGGCCGGATGTCCGGAGCTTCGTGGGAGGCCGGATGTCCGGGCCCTGTAGCAGCTTGCCCTTCTTCCTTCTCCTTCCTTTGCTTCCGCGCACGCTTGGCCTTGGTCCTTGGGCTCTCCATGGTCTCCTCGGGTGTACCTGTGTATGCACAAGGTCCGCGCTTGAAGTAGCATGCATGTCTTACATGCGGAAAGGGAAGATTCGGAAAGGAGAGAATTCACCTTAGGTCCAATAGCGCAGGCTCGAGTGTACATGGGGATGATCGCCGGATGCTCCGCATCACCCTGTGTGAAATTGTTACTTGTCTGGGTACCATAATTTTCTTCCGGCGGACTTGGCATGGAACGAGTCCAGGGACGAGGCATTTTCCACTCTGGGGTATTTTTGCAGAATTCATGAGAAAAACTGAGTGGCAAAAATAAATAATTTTACAAAGGCGGAAACCTTTTTTTAAAACTCCAAGATTTTTTTCAAGAATATATTTGATTGCGCACGGAGAAGGACCGCTCAGTACATATCTTACACGCAAGCCGTAATTATACAATACATCACTCAGGATGTGCGTACACATTCATGACATGTTATTTAGGCTAATGCACTTCTCCGAGTTCCTACATGATGCGCCACACAAACTACTTCTCACCAAACCTATATACATATAAACATATCATACAAGCTGGTACATCGCACGGCTGCTAGGCGCACTCAGTCGGAGATGGTGAAAACTTCCCTTGGCCTGCCGAGGGTAAGACCTAGTGATGCTGGAGACTCGACCTCCTCCTCACTAATAGGCTCCAGGCACGAAGTACTGGGTTGAGGAGCTGGTGCGAGCGCGGCAGGTGGTGCAGCACTGACTGGAGTAGGAGCAATGACTTGATCAAACTCCTTAGTGGTAGGCAGGCGGCGAGCGGTGTCTAAGATGGCAGGTGTATAGGATGCTGAGGACGAGACGTAAGTCAGTGGTGGTGCTGTATGGAGGAGCTCCCTCCTGTTGGCGGAACAGCCCTGAACTAAGTCCATACTTGCAGCCACAAAGTCGTCCACGAGGTTGTCAAAAGCTGCCTCAAGAGCCTTGAGATACTCAACCAACATTTCAATAGCCTCATCTCTCTCCCCCCTAGCGCAAGCGAACACATAGTGACAAGTGTATGGCACATGGCAAGGGAGGTAGTGGTAGAGACGAGCCTTCATCGAAGGGAGGGCATCCCGGAGACGAGCTATTGCCTCACGGGCAGCCATCTGCATGGCATGCCTCTCCGTAGGCATGGCCCTTCCCACAAATCGGAAGCGGCGTGACTCAGAACATCCTCCCTTTAATTGCACCGCGTCCTGGTGCATAGACACGCTGTCGCTGATCTTGTGCTGGTAGAGTGTGAACTCCGGACGAGCCGATGGCCCGATCGCGACCTTGGTGATGGAGACGAGAAGCTTGATAAACCCCTCAGGTACATTGGCGAACACCTGTGACTCACAGTCGCTGCCAGCCATCTACAAAGGTAGACAAAAATTCCGAATAGTCAAATCATAAATTTATGATGACTAACAGAAAATTGCTACATTGCAAAATGTTAAAATAGCACTTAATACGCTAATAATCGATTAGCGATCGCACCTAGTGGCTTCCTACAATTAGCCTGGCTCTGATACCAAGGTTGTCAGGACCAGTTTTCCAATAAAACATTTATTGAAAAACTGACCATTATATCAGACCAGTATAGAAGAATCCTCCTTACTGGTAGACAAATCCTTGATACAGAAATCCAGAAATACTAATTATTATACAAGGTTGAGCTGAGGCTGCTCAACAATTTATTACAAGCACGCCGATATTATACATAAAGGCGGATATGACACAAATGATATGGTGGCATAACTACTGACTCATAATAAAAGTGGTGGTGGATATGTCACAGTGAAGTGGGTGACATGACTCCAAAATCTTACAGCTCATCAAGCGCCGGGGTGAGGCTCGATGATTTTATTAGGATAGCGGAAGCGTATATAATACAAGTGACGAACTCCAGGATCGCACGGGACTGACTGGGACTCCTCTAGGCGTCGGACTCGCTATCGTACTCTTCATCCATAAGATCGCCTTCGTCAACATCTGGCCAAATCAACAAGCCAGGTGAGTACTTTGAATGTACTCGCAAGACAGTTTGGACATAAGATATAACAAATGCAAACATGATGCACATGAGCAGACTAGTAATGCGCACTCAGATAATAAATTTGCACTGCATGTTAAATAAAAAAGGAAGTCAGGTGGTAGTCCTCTCGAAATCCCAATAAAATAGTTGAAAACCGATCGGGTGTTTGAAGCAACGCCTCGAAAGGTAAAATAAATTAACATGCCACAGTCGGGCGTCAGGGTGACACCACATAAAGGGCTTATATTAAAACATAAATGACAGTACGTGCCACCGTCGGACGTCTAAGAGACATCTCGAAAAGGGCTTATAATGAAAGTAAATAACAAGGATGCCACAGTCGGACGTCTGAGCGACATCACATAAAGGGCTTATATCAAAAGTAGATAACAAGAATGCCACAGTCGGACGTCTGAGCGACATCACATAAAGGGCTTATATCTCATAATTCGAATTCAAGTAGCTCATGAAGGTAACATCATTCCACGGAATACTCGGTACATGACAATAAACTGGTTAGTCCATCCCCAGGAATAACATTCAGCCGGGATTACCACTCTCAGTTTCATGCTTATTCTCCGGAGACTGTCACTGAGACTAACACTGAGACTGATACTGAGACTGACACTGATATGTTGATCAAAGTCCTTGACCATGGACATGGTTACTCGAATGGTTTTGACTCTGAAGAGTTTGTGCTCTTTACCCACAGCCAACGGATTTCAGTAGTCTCAAAGGACTAGTTCCATTTACGGTATTTTAGAAGAAACACATCTAACCAGTACACACCCATTCAACATTCCGCTGCCAGGAATCACCCTAGGCAACGTTCAAGAAAATCTCTAAGACGGGGAGGCTACAAGCTCGAATAGCATGTGATCAAATTTATATCACGCGCTCTAAGGGGTGCAACTTACTAAACCGTATTCTTTGCAGAAAACATGTGGTAGCACGGAAGGGAATGAACGGAAACAAGACTTGATCCACGTTAATACTGGAGTTAAATAGTTGATATAAAACTGGCATGCTTCAACAATACCAGCTTGAAACCTATCATGCCACCACATGATCAGGTTATCTCACATCATATGAACACATCGAATTTCGAAGCTCATTTGCAGCCTGCTTGCATGAAATATAACATTCACAAACGCTTATATAAACATGTCATGAGAAAACCACTTAAGCAATCATGAAAAACATTCATCATATCAAAGGTTCAAACATGCTTGCCTGGTTCGGAGTAGTCGGAGTCTAGCTCACGAAGTTTGCGGCTCCGTCACCTCCTTCGGTATCTACGTTATAAAAGAAATCGGATACTAACGTAAATACCGTGCGTGCATAAAAATTGTTCCAAATATTTTTCAAATACATATGATAAAAAACTAGATAGAAAAATAAAGATGACAGAAAAAGAATCAACTCAAAATCATCTTCTGTTTAAAAGTAATTAAGGTTTTAGTCAAGGGACTAATCTGTGATGAAACAAAAACTTTCCAGGGGCTAGTTAAAAAAACAGAAAACGTTTCGGTTAGAAATACGCCGACCCAAAGGGGAAAATGTACTTTGCCTGAAGGCACTTTCAGAAAATGTTTCGAATAAAAGAGGAGAGGCTGACGAGGGGGTCCCACCCGTCAGGTTTGAAATTCAGAACAGAGTCCCACCGGCGCCTGAGACTCGCAGTGGTCGCCGGCGTCGATCCACGACGAGGTAGGGGGAGTGGAAGGTACCTACGGACTCACGGAGTTCTCCCGCGTCTGTGGGTGGTGGAGTTGGTCGTCGGTGAGCACCACGTCGACGGCGGCCTCCACTCCGGTGGATGGTGGTTCGGTCGAGGATGATTCTCTCTGAAGGGAGCTCCAAACCCCAAATTGAAGCGCGGGCCAGGCAAGCGGGTGCACTAGGAAGCTACTGGCACAGTTTGGGGAGCGGGGGTGCACTCACTAGAGAGAATCTTGCTGGAGCCCGAAGCGGACCGGGGCGGCCGGAGTCGGGGAAGAAGGCCTCCTCGAGGTCCTCCTAGCGGCTGGGCGCGGTTCTGGTGAGGTGGAGGAGTGGTGCTGGGTCGAAGGCGAGCTCGGGGCCTCCATTTATAGCCGGCCCGAGGCGGTTGCCGAGAACAGGATTTCTTCGGTGAGTAATTACGGTGAGGTGGTGGTCGAGCTGACGGCTTAGGTTACTGGGCAGCTGTGGATTGGTCCACTGGCTCCATTCAACAGCTGAGCTTGATCAGATTTGGCCTGCTCCCGTGGCTTCGACGGAACGTGACACATTGCCACCGACGCTCGCGACCGGCCAAACAACCGTGCGGTGCACTGGATAAGGAGGAGGAACAGGGAGCAAGAGGCTTGGGCGAGCACTGGCGAGATTGACGCCAAGCTCTAAAGAAAACGACACTGACGACTGAAGCTTAACACTGAAACTCTGAATTTGAACAGGAACAGTGCACACCAGCTCTTCGACGAAATGTTTGGCGCACGTGGAAATTTTTTCTTGAGCTGAAACTTGGTGGGATGGCCTCTTAATGCATCTAGAGACTGCCTGAATTTTCTCAAAATTTTTGGAGAAGGAAAAGAATGAATTTCACCTAAAATGGCAAATCTGGTCCAAACTTGCAGCAAGTAAATTTTGAAAAATTTGAACTGTGGACCAGCAGATCTTGATGGATCTAGGTTGAGGGTACTAAGGAGTAGCTAGGGTAAGTTACTTGGGCTTAGAAACTTAAGGAATCTGGTACCTCCTTTGTAAATCCCAGGAGTCCAAAATAAAATACAGAAAAAGGTTTGAGGATAAAATAAATAGAAATAAAATCTAAAAGAGGTTGAAACTTGCTAGAATTGGATGCTTGGCTTGACCCAAAGTAGGGAGGTGGGTTTTGGAAGAAAGTTTTCTACATAGTCCATGGCAAGAGAGTACTTTTGAATAGGGAAGGAAAAAATCCAAAATTATAGGAATTCTTTTTTTAAAAAGAACATTTGTAAAACCACCCAAAAGTATTTGTGTTGAGCCAACACAAGATGAAAACCCTCAAGACCAAAATCAAGGTTGGGAAGAACACCTAAAATATTTGTCTTAAAAGATTTTTTTTGAGAAGGAGAGTCTTTTAGATTTTTTTTAAATAACCTCCTTCCAATTAATTAAAGAATTTGATAAGAACCAAATCAAAAATTTTGGAGTGTTACACCTCCCACAGCGAGTATCCATCGGAGCACGCTTGAAAAAATCCATTCCAACATGGCCGGTCCTCGCAGCTCCTCCTCTCGCTCCCGTAGACCTAAGTCCGGTGACTGGAAGAAGTGTTCCGTCCCGCACAACCAATTAGTAGAGTTACAAACCCAGGGATTCCTCCCTCCAGCGTACATGGTCCCCGTTCGAGCCGGGCTCGCCACCTATAATGGCAGGGAGCAAGCGGAGAGCTTTCCCAACCCCTCAAAGGGGGAGCGGGTATGCCTCGTCCCTTATTTATTAAGGGGACTCAGATTTCCAATCCATCCGTTCCTCCGCGGACTCCTGGAGTTTTATGGCCTCCAGTTGCATAGTTTCACCCCTGCTTCCATATTACACATCGCTGGTTACGTTGCCCTTTGCGAACTGTTTCTGGGCTGCGAAGCTCATTTCGAGCTATTGAAGAGGCTATTCTGCCTGGTGCCCCTACACAGAAGGGGTCAATATATCAAGTGGGCAGAGCCAAAATATGGCGCATCGCCGGGACCGGATACCTGTCCGGTACCCCGAAGAAGACGCCCGAAGACTGGCCTTTGGAGTGGTTTTACATGGAGCACGCCCCCCTTCCAGATCCTATTCGGATAGGTCTTCCCGAGTTCCGCAATGCCCCTTTGAAGAAACGCCGAAGCTGGCGCCCACGGAGCCCTCAGGAGGAAGATAACAGAGAAGTCCTTTACCTGATGGGCCGGATAAAAGTGCTGGCTCAATCAGGACTGAAAATAACCAAGGTTATGTCAATATGTATAATGCGGGGGTACAACCACTTCAATATCGAGGGCATCCCATGTGGCATTTTAACGGGGAAGATGATGCCACCCGCTGCGGGCGTAAGGGACCGGACTCAGTTGCTGCTCTAGCAAAAATCCCGTCCGATTTGTTCAAGGGAGAGGAAGAGGAGTTCATCCGCATTAAGCCACGGGATGGATTCTCCATGTACAACCCTCCAAGCTGGGTGAGCTTGTCACTTTTTACTCCCATCCTTCCCGCATTTATCGTCATAAGTATTTACCTTGCCATTTCATGGCAGAAACTGCGAAAAGCTGTAAGGGAGATCAACAGCCCGCCTCCACAACCAGAGGACCCTGAACGGGCCCTTGACCCCGGACTCGAAGAGGATCCGGACATATTTGTGGAGCTGATCGATAGGGTATTCTATCAATTGAGCTGCAATGACGCCATGGTGGCCATCACGGCCGACTATCCGGGACTACTCCCTGCGTCGCATGTAAGAAAAACCAGAGTCCCAATGTCCGAGAAGGATCACCTTATATGTACCTCACCCGCCGTACACATATGTTGTTTTACAGGGAAGGCCGTCGGGACGCCATGCCGAATCCGCAGTGAAGCCGGGTAGGCTAAAAAGGAAGGCGGTCAAGACTGAGACGCCGGCGTAGAGGTATGATACAGAACCTCGCTCCGTGGTTGTTGTCTTTAAAATATAATAACCTCGTGTCCTAGTAGGAAAAACGCTCGCCGGACTATATCCGGAGAAGTTGCCGATCACGCTTCCACCAGTCGGGCTCCAAGGCCAGACATAGAGGCGGAAGCTAACGCGGGCTGAACACCGTACGCTCCTCCTACAGAGGATGCGGATAGAATATCCGCTACAAATTCTGAAGTGGAGAGCGCCATGAATCACAGGCATCGCCGGGCCGTACTTCGTGACGCTTGTTTCTCCCCAGAGGCGTTCGATGCCTTTAACTCAGGAGACGTGTACATCCGTGCCGCTCAGAATGGTCTTGCCAGAGCCACAGACCAGTATGTAAAGGATATACGGGTAAGAAAATCGGATGATTATATATATATATATATATGTATGTATCAGTAGCCCTTGAGACTTGAAACAGTTGACACAACTGATTTAAGGATCGTTGTATATTTGCGCAGGTTCTTACAGAGAAGAATACCCAATTGTCTCAAGAGCTGGAAGAGTGTAAAGCCCAGCTACTGGCCGCAGTTGCCGCGTTGAAGGAGTCCGAGAAGGCCCCCTCTGGTAACACTTGTTTTCATTGCCAAGAATGACCGGTACCAGAGCGTATGCGGCATGCCTGCAAATCTAACAAGAGATATTGCAGATGACTCCGGAGTGAATCCGGAGGCCGTGTCGGGGGATGCGCAACGTGCTAATCGACAGCTAAATGCTGACGAGCGCGTGCTTACGCGGGTCAGGCAGGAGAAAAATGATCTCCAGGACGCCAATATCCAGCTGGGCATGGAACTGAAAGATGTCCGAGCCCAGCTTGCGGACTCCGTGAAGGAGAATAAGCGGCTTCGACGCGACATTTTCAGTAAGTGCTTGAATGGACTTTTGAAATAGTTCGGCGAAGAAGCTGGCTAACAGAGTTATGTCTGTAGGTATGCTGACAGGTCGTCCTGCGGAGGAGATGCCCGGGTCTGCGGGTGATCTTCTACCCGAGCTGTCACAACTGCACGAACAAGTTCGGCAGGTGATGCAGGGTATTGCCCAAGCCTTGTGGCCATCCGCCTCCCTGCCAGGAGGCATGGGGGAGCTTATAGAGAAGCTCAAGGGAGCACGACGGCGCTTCCAATTATGGAAGATATCAGCCTGCCGACAAGGCGCAAGGGAAGCCTGGGCCATGGTGAAGACACGATATACCAAGGCTGACCCAAACCACATGGCCGAGGTCGGACCTGTGGGACCCGATGGGAAAGAGATCCCCGTCAGTTTGGTGTATAACCAAGTAGAATTAGCCGCAAAGTATTCCCAACAAGATTGTAGGCTAGATAGCCTGTTGGATGGTATAGAAGAAGAATTCAGTCAATCTAAGTGACTTTGTATTTTAAGTGACATATATAATGTCCCTAGCTGGATTGTAAATCATCTGTCATGGCAGACCTTTTCGCTTCAACCTCTGGACCCGATAGTCTGGAGTGTATCTGAATACCCGCTCGGTTATGTAAAAATCGGGGTATGCGTGGAGACCAGGCGTAGGGGTCATAAGTGCTTGAACAAACAAGTATCCAACTAGCTATGTTATATTACATGGATAGTAAGAAACATCTTCCAGGGAGAATAGTTCCGTTAAGGGTTCCTTTCCCTGTGTACGCATGCCCTAATGTGCATGTCCGAACTGCGAAAAGGGACGCATGCTATAAACATCTGGGGGTATGTATCAAAATTAAATAAAAGTCATCTTTTGTTCACCGACCGAATATTCCCTTAAGAATGCTAGCTTTCGGCTTCACCCAGTCTGAGGTACACATCCGGCTGACCCAGCAGTAACAATCGCAGAGGTGCTCCCCTTATGCCCTAGCCGAATTAACGGGAATGTAGGGCATAAACAGAAGAGCCAGGCAACCCAGCTTGGCCAAAACTTAAGTCATATCGATGCATATAATGGCGAAAAAGGTACATGTGGAAGAATAACACATGTGTGGGGCATAAAGCCCAGAAGAATAAGTATACTAAGCTTTTGTGTAAGAAGCCCCCAGGTATAATGAGCGCGGTTAACGCGTCAAGATTGTGCGGCCAAGACACAAGTTAGCCTTTTAAGGCTTTGAGGAAAAAGAAGGAAGAAAGAGAGAAAAGACAGATAACGGATATGCAAAAATTTGATGGGGGTAAGGAGACGAACATAGAGTCCGGCACTAGGCGTAGAATCTTTGGAGTCTGGCCGCATTCCATGGATTTGGCTCGAGTCGATTGTCTGATGCATCCAGCAGACGGTACGCTCCACAGGTCAGAACCTGGTCAATAATGAAGGGACCTTCCCATTTGGGCTTGAGCTTGTTCTTTTTCTTCTCCAGCAGGCGTAGAACTAGTTCAACAACGTTATAGGTTTTGGCCCGTACTTCTCTGCTTTGATACCTTCGAGCATGTTGCTGATAGAATGCAAAATGGGCCTTGGCCACGTCTCGCTCCTCCTCCAGGGCGTCCAAGCTGTCCTGCCGATCGAGCTCAGCCTCTTTTTCTTCATACATGTGCACTCGAGGTGAGTCATGAATTATGTCGCAGGGCAGAACCGCCTCTGCCCCGTACACCATGAAAAACGGTGTGTATCCGGTAGTGCGATTCGGCGTGGTTCGCAGCCCCCATAGCACGGAGTCGAGCTCCTCTACCCGGTGCGTGTTGGATTCCTTTAAAGACCGCACTAATCTGGGTTTGATGCCGCTCATAATAAGACCATTTGCTCGCTCGACTTGACCGTTAGTTTGCGGGTGATAGAAAGAAGCATAATCGAGCTTAATGCCCATGTTGCTGCACCACAGTTTTACCTCGTCGGCTGTAAAGTTCGTGCCGTTGTTAGTGATGATGCTGTGGGGGATGCCATAACAGTGTACGACCCCAGATATGAAGTCTATCACCAGTACGGATTCAGCCGTTTTAACGGATTTGACTTCTATCCATTTGGTGAATTTATCAACCATGACCAGTAAGTATTTTTTCTTATGTGTTCCCCCTTTGAGGGGTCCGACCATATCAAGCCCCCAGACCGCAAAGGGCCAAGTGATGGGGATTGTTTGGAGAGCGATAGGCGGCATATGGCTTTGGTTTGCAAAAAGCTGGCAACCGACGCAACGTTGGACTAGATCTTGTGCCGTCGGCCAATAGAAACCTGTACGGGAGGCCTTACTTACAAGGGCCCGGTCTGCGACATGATGGCCGCCGAGTCCAGCATGGATTTCTGCCAAAAGCTTCCGCCCTTCCTCTTCGGAGATGCACCTTTCAAGGACTCTGGTAGTGCTTTTCTTATAGAGCTCTCCCTCGTGGACCTTGTAGGCTTTAGATCGTCGTACTATGCAGCGTGCCTCATTTTGATCCTCGGGTAGTTCCTGCCTGGTTAGGTAGGCCAGGAATGGTTCTGTCCACGGGGCGATGACGACCATTATCACGTGGGCTGAAGGTGTTATTTCGATGGCGGAGCCTCCAATTGTGTCAGAGTGTTCGGTATCTGGTGTTGTGGCCGGGTCCGGACTATTTTTACCGGTGTCTCCTTCCCATACCACGGATGGCTTAAACAGCCTTTCCAAGAAGATTTTAGGTGGGACAGGGTCGCTCTTAGCGCCAATACGGGCGAGGATATCCGCCGCCTGATTGTTTTCCCGAGCCACGTGGTGGAATTCAAGCCCCTCGAACCGAGCTGACATTTTGAGGACGGCATTGCGATATGCCTCCCTTTTCAGATCCTTGGCATCGAAGTATCCATTTATTTGAGGTATTGCGAGGGTTCGAGTCCCCACGCACCTCCAGGCGTTGAATGCCCATGGAAACTGCCATCCGGAGACCATGTAATCGGGCTTCGTATTCAACTGCGTTGTTGGAGTCTGTGTATAGTATTTGGAGTACGTATTGGACTGTATCTCCGGTGGGGGACGTCAGGACGATGCCAACCCCCAGACCAGCCAGCATTTTAGAGCCGTCAAAGTGCATGATCCAATTGGGGTATGCACCGTACTCTTTAGGGAGTTCGGCTTCTGTCCACTCGGCGACGAAATCGGCCAGTACTTGCGACTTAATGGCTCGCCGAGGTCTATATGTTATATCGAACGGGAGGAGCTCAATGGGCCATTTGTCAATCCGTCCCGTGGCATCACGGTTGTTTATTATGTCATTGAGTGGTACTTCCGAGGCCACCGTGATTGAACACTCTTGAAAGTAGTGTCGTAGTTTCCGGGATGCCATAAATACCGCGTATGCTATCTTTTGATAATGTGGGTACCGTGGTTTGCATGGGGTGAGTACGGTGGATACATAGTATACCGGCTTTTGAAGTGGGAATTTATGTCCGTCCGTTTCTCGTTCGACGACGAGCACTTCGCTTACAACTTGGTGGGTTGCCGCTATATATAACTGCATTGGTTCGCCGACATTTGGCGCGGCCAAGATTGGGTTGGTGGCCAGGATGGCCTTTATTTCTTCCAATCCGGCCGTGGCAGTGTCCGTCCACTCGAAGTGTTTGGTGCGCCGGAGAAGGCGATAAAGGGGGAGTGCCTTCTCCCCTAGTCAGGAGATAAAGCGGCTTAAGGCCGCCATGCATCTAGTTAACTTCTGGGTTTGCTTGAGGTCAGTTGGGATAGCCAACTGTGATAGAGCTCAGATTTTGGCCGGATTTGCTTCAATTCCTCTACAGGAGACTATGAAGCCCAGGAGCTTTCCGGCGGGCACGCCGAAAACGCATTTTTCCGGATTGATCTTGATGTCATATGTTTGGAGATTGTCGAACGTGAGCCTCAAGTCTTCTATTAAGGATTCAACGTGTCTGGTTTTAACGACCACGTTGTCTACGTATGCCTCCACTGTTCTGCCAATCTGCTTTTCCAGACATGTCTGAATCATGCATTGATACGTTGCGCCGGCGTTTTTGAGCCCGAAGGGCATTGTGTTAAAACAGAAGGGGCCATATGGAGTGATAAATGCTGTTGCGGCTTGATCGGACTCTGCCATCTTAATTTGGTGGTAACTGGAGTATGCATCGAGGAAGCACAATGAGTCGTGTCCTGCAGTAGCGTCGATAATTTGATCAATGCGGGGGAGAGGGAAGGGATCCTTAGGGCAAGCCTTGTTAAGGTCCTTGAAATCGACACATAGGCGCCAGGATTTATCCTTCTTTGGTACCATCACCAGATTTGCTAGCCAGTCCGGATGTTTTATTTCTCTAATGAATCCGGCCTCCAGTAACTTGGCTAGTTCCTCTCCCATGGCTTGTCGCTTAGGTTCGGAGAAACGTCGAAGAGTCTGCTTGACCAACTTGAATCCCTTTAGAATGTTAAGGCTATGCTCGACCAGCCTGCGTGAGATTCCTGGCATGTCTGAGGGATGCCAGGCGAATATGTCCCAATTCTCGCGCAGGAACTCCCATAGTGCGGCGTCTACAGCGGGGTTTAACTGTGCTCCGATGGATGCTGTTTTTGTAGGGTCCATTGGGTGGATTTGGAATTTGACTATTTCATCCGCTGGTTTAAAAGAGGTGGACTTGGATCTTTTGTCAAGTATCACGTCGTCCTTGTCCACTGTGGAGTGCAGCGTAGTCAATTCCTCCACCGCAAGGGCTTCGGATAATGCCTCGAGGGTTAGTGCGGCTGTTTTGTTTTCAGTGTGGAGTGCTATGTCCGGGTCACTGGCTAGAGTGATGATTCCATTGGCCCCGGGCATTTTAAGCTTCATGTACCCGTAATGGGGTATGGCTTGGAAGATCGTGAATGCTTCCCGCCCTAGAAGGGCGTGGTATCCGCTACCGAACGAGGCCACTTGGAATGTAATTTCTTTGCGCCTGTAATTCTCCAGAGTGCCGAATACCACATCTAGTGTGATCTTCCCAGCGCAACGTGCCTCCCGACTGGGGATGATTCCTCTGAAGGTCGTGCTGCTTTGCTCAATGCAGTTTCTGTCTATTTCCATTTTTTGAAGAGTCTCCTCATAAATGTGGTTTAATCCGCTGCCACTGTCCATGAGCACTTTAGTAAGCCAAAAGCCGTCCACAATTGGACCGAGGACCAAGGCGGCTGGTGCTCGGGCTGTTCGGAATTTAGGTTCGTCACCAGCATTGAAGGTGATAGCCATGTAGCTCCATGGATTTATTACTGCCATGTGGCAGACTTCGGCAAGGCTGCGGAGTGCTCGCTTGCGCCTATTATTTGAGGCGAATGTCTCGAAGACTGTCAATACTGTATTGTTATCCACGGGATGGTGCTCTGCGGTGTTTTGAATGAGGAGATCCTCACTGCTCTTGGCCACCTGCCGGAGTACCCAACATGCTCTCAGGCTGTGTGTTGGTATGGTATCCGCTGTACTGTGGATTTTGCAAGGCCCGTTAAGCCATCCCTCCAATACGGTTCCACGCCCTGTAGTGGGCTTTTGCTTCTTTGTGATTGAATTGGGCGACTTATGAGAGTGCACCCTTTTAATTCGGACTGGGGGTTCTGTCAGAGCGGGATTGTCCCAAATTTTTGTTTGGGTTTTCCAAACGCTTTCCATCTCACAGTACTTCCATACTATGGCCGCCAAGTCTGCGAGACGTGTTATGTCACGACGACTTATGGCGTTGAGGATTCCCTTGTCCGTGCAATTATTGCAAAAGAATGAAACTGCCTCTTCCTCGCGACAGTCCTTGACCTTGTTCAATACAAGGAGGAATCTGGCCCAATAGTGATGTACTGTCTCCTGGGGCTCTTGTCTGATGTGGGAAAGATCATTTATATTTGGGTGGGTGGGTGGATTTAAGTCCGAACCTTGACCCGGTTTGAGACCCAAGGGAGGAGGAGTTTCCGATCTTGGAAGTTCGGGCTCCGGTTTACTGCCTGATTCTAGGTTCAGGGTTTCGGCGATGTCCTTCCGTAGACAGGTATCTGGCTCGGAGAGCTCAAGAATCCGGACATATCTAGTCCTCAAGATAGAGGAAGAATCGCCGCATTGTTCCTCCACCACCGCTATCTGATGGGTGACCGGCAGAGAGTTAATCTCCCTTTGGTCGGGTTTAAGCCCAATCCGATCATAGTCCGTAGCGACTCCCAAAGCGGCGATGCGATCCAAGAGCTCGTTTAAAGAGGAGAGCTCCATTGGATTCATCCGCTCGGTAAGCTCCGAGACGATGTGGAGGCTGTTTTTGATGACCCGAGAAGTCATCGTCGGCGCGGCGGCCGAACGGGCGGTCATGACGAAGCCGCCTAGTCGGAGAGTTTGGCCTACAGCCAGGGCTCCCCCAGAGGTGATGTTGTCCTTGACAACGAGACGAGGCATCCTTCCTTATGATGACAGCACAGTGGAGCTCTCAATGAAAGCACCAATGTCGGTGTCAAAACCGGCGGGTCTCGGGTAGGGGGTCCCGAACTGTGCGTCTAAGGCGAATGATAACAGGAGGCGGGGGACACAATGTTTACCCAGGTTCGGGCCCTCTCGATGGAGGTAATACCTATTGGGGAACATAGTAATTTCAAAAAATTTCCTACGCACACGCAAGATCATGGTGATGTATAGCAACGAGAGGGGAGAGTGTTGTCTACGTACCCACGTAGACCGAAGCGGAAGCGTTGACGCAACATAGTGGAAGTAGTCATAC
The DNA here is from genome assembly GCA_032464435.1 of Aegilops umbellulata. Classification (NCBI taxonomy): domain Eukaryota; kingdom Viridiplantae; phylum Streptophyta; class Magnoliopsida; order Poales; family Poaceae; genus Aegilops; species Aegilops umbellulata. Next base: position 318,671,121 of record CP136054.1, read on the forward strand.
GTCTTCTCGATCCGACCGATCCAAGTACCGTTACTCCGGCACCTCCGTGTTCTTAGCACACGTTCAGCTCGATGACGATCTCCGAGCTTCGATCCAGCAAAGCTTCGGAGAGGAGTTCCGTCAGCATGACGGCGTGGTGACGATCTTGATGTACTACCAGCGCAGGGCTTCGCCTAAGCACTGCAACGATATGACCGAGGTGGAATATGGTGGAGGGGGGCACCGCACACGGCTAAGGAACGATCTCAAGGATCAACTTGTGTGTTCTAGGGTGCCCCCCTGCCCCCGTATATAAAGGAGCAAGGGGGGAGGGCCGGCCGGCCTAGGAGGTGTGCCAAGGGAGGGGGAGTCCTCCTCCTAGTAGGAGTAGGACTCCCCTTTCCTAGTCCAACTAGGAGGAGGGAAGGGGGAAGGAAAGAGAGGGAGAGGGAGAGGGAAAGGGGGGCCGCGCCCCCCTCCTTGTCCAATTCGGACTGCCCATGGGGGGGGCGCCACCTCCTGGTGCGGCCCTCTCTCTCCCCTCGCGGCCCAATAAGGCCCATACTTCCCCCGGGGGGTTCCGGTAACCCCTTCGGCACTCCGGTATTATCCGAAATCACTCGGAACCATTCCAATGTCCGAACATAGCCGTCCAATATATCAATCTTTATGTCTCGACCATTCCGAGACTCCTCGTCATGTCCGTGATCACATCCGGGACTCCGAACTCCTTCGGTACATCAAAATGCATAAACTCATAATAACTGTCATCGTAACCTTAAGCGTGCGGACCCTACGGTTCGAGAACAATGTAGACATGACCGAGACACGTCTCCGGTTAATAACCAATAGCGGGACCTGGATGCCCATATTGGCTCCTACATATTCTACGAAGATCTTTATCGGTCAGACCGCATAACAACATACGTTGTTCCCTTTGTCATCGGTATGTTACTTGCCCGAGATTCGATCGTCGGTATCCAATACCTAGTTCAATCTCGTTACCGGCAAGTCTCTTTACTCGTTCCGTAATACATCATTCCGCAACTAACTCATTAGTTGCAATGCTTGCAAGGCTTATGTGATGTGCATTACCGAGAAGGCCCTGAGATACCTCTCCGACATTCGGAGTGACAAATCCTAATCTCGAAATACGCCAACCCAACAAATACTTTCGGAGACACCTGTAGAGCACCTTTATAATCACCCAGTTACGTTGTGACGTTTGGTAGCACACAAAGTGTTCCTACGGTAAACGGGAGTTGCATAATCTCATAGTCAAAGGAACATGTATAAGTCATGAACAAAAGCAATAGCAACATACTAAACGATCGGGTGCTAAGCTATTGGAATGGGTCATGTCAATCAGATCATTCAACTAATGATGTGACCTTGTTAATCAAATAACAACTCCTTTGTCTATGGTTAGGAAACTTAACCATCTTTGATTAACAAGCTAGTCAAGTAGAGGCATACTAGTGACACTCTATTTGTCTATGTATCCACACATGTATTATGTTTCCGGATAATACAATTCTAGCATGAATAATAAACATTTATCATGATATATAAGGAAATAAATAATAACTTTATTATTGCCTCTAGGGCATATTTCCTTCAATACCCTACTTCCTGCTTGATTGATCTTGATGATATGAGTATTACAAGAGTTGATCTACCACGAGATCGTGGAGGCTAAACCCTAGAAGCTAGCCTATGGTATGATTGTTGTTGTCCTACGGACTAAACCCTCCGGTTTATATAGACTCCGGAGGGGACTAGGGTTACACAGAGTCGGTTACAAGGGAGGAAATCTACATATCCGTATTGCCAAGCTTGCCTTCCATGCCAAGGAAAGTCCCATCCGGACATTGGACAAAGTCTTCAATCTTGTATCTTCATAGTCCAATAGTCCGGCTGTCCGGAGATCCCCTAATGCAGGACTCCCTCAGCCATGAAATCTGAGATGGGATCCATGTATGAGAACAAAGTGTGGACTTTGGTTGACTTGCCCGATGATCGGCAAGCCATAGAGAATAAATGGATCTTCAAGAAGAAGACTGACGCTGACGGTAATGTTACCGCCTACAAGCTCGACTTGTTGCAAAAGGTTCTCGACAAGTTCAAGGAGTTGACTACGATGAGATCTTCTCACCCATAGCGATGCTTAAGTCCGTTCGAATCATGTTAGCAATTGCCACACTTTATGATTATGAAATTTGGCAAATGGATGTAGAAACTGCATTCCTGAATGGATTTCTGGAAGAAGAGTTGTATATGATGCAACCAGAAGGTTTTATCGATCCAAAGGATGCTAACAAAGTGTGTAAGCTCCAGCGATCCATTTATGGACTGGTGCAAGCATCTCGGAGTTGGAATAAACGTTTTGATAGTGTGATCAAAGCATATGGTTTTATACAGACTTTTAGAGAAGCTTGTATTTACAAGAAAGTGAGTGGGAGCTCTGTAGCATTTCTAATATTATATGTGGATGACATATTGTTGATTGGAAATGATATAGAATTTCTGGATAGCATAAAAGGATACTTGAACAAGAGTTTTTCAATGAAAGACCCTAGTGAAGCTGCTTATATATTGGGCATCAAGATCTATAGAGATAAATCAAGACGCTTAATTGGACTTTCACAAAGCACATACCTTGATAAAGTTTTGAAGAAGTTCAAAATGGATTAAGCAAAGAAAGGGTTCTTGCCTGTGTTACAAGGTGTGAAGTTGAGTCAGACTCAATGCCCGATCACTACAGAAGATAGAGAGAAAATGAAAGTCATTCCCTATGCTTCAGCCATAGGTTCTATCATGTATGCAATGTTTTTACCAGACCTGATGTGTGCCTTGCTATTAGTTTAGCAGGGAGGTACCAAAGTAATCCAGGAGTGGATCACTGGACATCGGTGAAGAACATCCTGAAATACCTGAAGAGATCTAAGGTTATGTTTCTCGTTTATGGAGGTGACAAAGAGCTCGTCGTAAATGGTTACGTCGATGCAAGCTTTGACACTGATCCGGATGACTCTAAGTCACAAACCGGATACGTATTTATATTGAACGGTAGAGCTATCAGTTGGCGCAATTCTAAGCAAAGTGCCGTGGCGGGATCTACGTGTGAAGCGGAGTACATAGCTGCTTCTAAAGCAGCAAATGAAGGAGTCTGGATGAAGGAGTTCATATCCGATCTAGGTGTCATACCTAGTGCATCGGGTCCAATGAAAATATTTCGCGACAATACTGGTGCAATTGCCTTGGCAAAGGAATCCAGATTTCACAAGAGAACCAAGCACATCAATAGACGCTTCAATTCCATCCGCGATCAAGTCAAGGAGGGAGACATAGAGATTTGCAAGATACATACGGATCTGAATGTTGCAGACCTGTTGACTAAGCCTCTCTCACGAGCAAAACATGATCAGCACCAAGACTCCATGGGTGTTAGAATCATTATTGTGTAATCTAGATTATTGACTCTAGTGCAAGTGGGAGACTGAAGGAAATATGCCCTAGAGGCAATAATAAAGTTGTTATTTATATTTGGTTATATCATGATAAATTTTTATTATTCATGCTAGAATTGTATTAATCGGAAACTTAGTACATGTGTGAATACATAGACAAACAGAGTGTCACTAGTATGCCTCTACTTGACTAGCTCGTTAATCAAAGATGGTTAAGTTTCCTAACCATAGATATGAGTTGTCATTTGATTAACGGGATCACATCATTAGAGAATGATGTGATTGACAAGACCCGTCTGTTAGCTTAGCACGATGATCGTTTAGTTTGTTGCTATTGCGTTCTTCATGACTTATACATGTTCCTATGACTATGAGATTATGCAACTCCCGAATACCGGAGGAACACTTAGTGTGCTATCAAACGTCACAATGTAACTGGGCGATTATGAAGATGCTCTACAGGTGTCTCCGACGGTGTTTGTTGAGTTGGCATAGATCGAGATTAGGATTTGTGATACGTCCATTTTGTATCATGCTTTTATATCGATATTTATTGCATTATGGGCTGTTATTACATGTTATGTCACAATACTTATGCCTATTCTCTCTTATTTTACAAGGTTTACATAAGGAGGGAGAATGCAGGCAGCTGGAATTCTGGGCTGGAAAAGGAGCAAATATTAGAGACCTATTCTGCACAACTCCAAAAGTCCTGAAACTCCACAAAAGTCATTTTTGGAAATAATAAAAAATATCTAGCGGAAGAAGTTCACCAGAGGAGGGCCCACCTGTCCACGAGGGTGGGGGGCGTGCCCTACCCCCCAGGGCACGCCCCCTACCTCGTGGGCCCCCTGTTGGCTCTCCGATGGCCATCTTCTGCTATATGAGGTCTTTCGTCGAGGAAAAAAATCATAAGCAACCTTTCGGGACGAAACTTCGCCGCCACGAGGTGGAACCATGGCGGAACCAATCTAGGGCTCCGGCAGAGCTGTTCTGCCAGGGACACTTCCCTCCGGGAGGGGGAAATCATCACCATCGTCATCACCAACGCTCCTCTCATCGGGAGAGGGCAATCTCCATCAATATCTTCATCAGCACCATCTCCTCTCAAAACCCTAGTTCATCTCTTGTATCCAATTCTTGTCTCCAAGTCTGGGATTGGTACTAGTAGGTTGGTAGTAGTGTTGATTACTCCTTGTAGTTGATGCTAGTTGGTTTATTTGGTGGAAGATCATATGTTCAGATCTTTTATGCATATTAATACCCCTCTGATTATGAACATGAATATGCTTTGTGAGTAGTTACGTTTGTTCCTGAGGACATGGGAGAAGTCTTGCTATTAGTAGTCATGTGAATTTGGTATTCGTTTGATATTTTGATGAGATGTATGTTGTCTAGCCTCTAGTGGTGTTATGTGAATGTCGACTACATAACACTTCACCATTATTTGGGCCTATAGGAAGGCATTGGGAAGTAATAAGTAGACGATGGGTTGCTAGAGTGACAGAAGCTTAAACCCTAGTTTATGCGTTTCTTCGTAAGGGGTTGATTTGGATCCATATGTTTCATGTTATGGTTAGGCTTACCTTAATACTTTTGTTGTAGTTGAGGATGCTTGCAATAGAGGTTAATCATAAGTGGGATGCTTGTTCATGTAAGAACAACACCCAAGCACCGGTCCACCCACATATCAAATTATCAAAGTACCGAACGTGAATCATATGAACGTGATCTTGACGAAATTCCCATGTGTCCTCGGGAGCGCTTTTCCTTATATAAGAGTTTGTCCAGGCTTGTCCTTTGCTACAAAAAGGATTGGGCTACCTTGCTGCACTTTATTTACTTTTGTTACTTGTTGCTCGTTACAAATTATCCTATAACAAAACTATCTGTTACCACTTATTTCAGTACTTGCAGAGAATACCTTGCTGAAAACCGCTTATCATTTCCTTCTGCTCCTCGTTGGGTTCGACACTCTTACTTATCGAAAGGACTACGATAGATCCCCTATACTTTTGGGTCATCAAGACACTTTTCTGGCGCCGTTGCCGGGGAGTGAAGCGCCTTTGGTAAGGAAAATTTTATATAGTGTGCTGAAATTTACTGTCACTTGTTACTATGGAAAGTAGTCCTCTGAGGGGATTGTTCGGGGTATCTTCACCCCGACCAGTAGAGCAAAGAATTGCTCCTCAACCTATTGAACCTATTGAAAATGAAATTATTCCCTTTGAAGTTCCTTCGGGTATGTTAGAAAAACTGCTTGATAATCCTTTTACAGGAGATGGAACAAAGCATCGTGATGAACATCTACTCTATGTGGATGAAGTTTGTGGATTATTTAAGCTTGCAGGTATACCCGATGATGTTGTTAAGAAGAAGGTCTTCCCTTTATCTTTGAAGGGAGATGCATCGACATGGTATAGGCTATGTGATGATACGGGATCATGGAACTATAAACGAATGAAGTTGGAATTTCATCAGAAGTATTATCCTATGCATCTTGTTCATCGTGATCGCAATTATATATATAATTTTTGGCCTCGCGAAGGAGAAAGCATCGCTCAAGCTTGGGGGAGGCTTAAATCAATGTTATATTTAGGCCCCAATCATGAGCTCTCTAGAGAAATAATTCTTCAAAAGTTTTATGCTCGACTTTCTGAAAACAATCACATCATGCTCGATACTTCTTGTGTTGGCTCTTTTATGATGAAGACTATTGAATTCAAATGGAATTTATTGGATAGAATTAAACGCAACTCTGAAGATTGGGATCTCGACGAAGGTAAGGAGTCAAGTATGACACCTAAGTTTGATTGTGTTAAATCTTTTATGGATACCGATGTTTTCAGTAAATTTAGCACTAAATATGGACTTGACTCTGAGATAGTAGCTTCATTCTATGAATCTTTTGCTACTTATGTTGATCTCCCCAAGGAGAAGTGGTTTAAATATCATCCTCCCATAGAAGTAAAAGTAGCTGCACCTATTAAAGTTGAAGAAAATACTGTCACTTATAATGATCCTATTGTTCCTACTTCTTATGTTGCGAAACCACCTTTCCCTGTTAGAATAAAGGATCATGCTAAAGCTTCAACTATGGTTCGTAAAAGCAATATTAGAACTTATACACCTCCTGAGCAACTTAAAGTTGAACCTAATATTGCTATTGTTAAAGATATCTTGTCTGACAATATTGATGGGCATGTTATTCATTTCTACGGTGAAACCGCTAGAATTGCCAAACCTTGTGCTAAAGATAAACATAGACCTGCAGTAGGCATGCCTGTTATTTCTGTTAAAATAGGAGATCATTGTTATCATGGCTTATGTGATATGGGTGCTAGTGCTAGTGTTATACCGCATACTTTATACGAAGAAATTAAGCATGAAATTGCACCTGCTGAGTTAGAAGATATTGATGTCACAATTAAGCTTGCTAATAGAGATACTATATCAACAATGGGAATTGTTAGAGATGTTGAAGTCTTGTGTGGGAAAACTAAATATCCTACTGATTTTCTTGTTCTTGTTTCCCCACAAGATAGCTTTTGTCCCATTATTTTTGGTAGACCCTTCTTGAACACCGTTAATGCTAAGATAGACTACAAAAAGAATGTTGTTACTATTGGTTTGGATGATATGATTCATGAGTTTAATTTCTCTAAATTTAGTAGACAACACCGTGAAGAAGAATTACCTAGTAAGGATGAAATTATTGGTCTTGCTTCTATTGCCGTACCTCCTAGTGATCCTTTAGAACAATATTTGCTAGACCATGAAAATGATATGTTTATGAATGAAAGAAGGTAAATAGATGAAGTATTCTTTAAACAGAAACCTATTCTGAAACACAATTTGCCTGTTGAAATCTTAGGGGATCCTCCTCCACCCAAGGGTGATCCCGTGTTTGAGCTTAAACCATTGCCTGATAATCTTAAATATGCTTATATTGATGAAAAGAAGATATATCCTGTTATTATTAGTGCTAACCTTTCAGAGCATGAAGAAGAAAGATTATTGAAGACTCTGAAGAAGCATCGAGCTGCTATTGGATATACTCTTGATGACCTTAAGGGCATTAGTCCCACTCTATGTCAACATAAAATAAATTTGGAAGAAGATGCCAAACCAGTCCGTGATCATCAACAAAGGCTTAATCCTAAGATGAAAGAAGTGGTAAGAAAAGAGATACTAAAGCTTTTTGAGGCAGGTATAATTTATCCCATTGCTGGTAGTCAGTGGGTAAGTCCTGTTCATTGTGTCCCTAAGAAGGGAGGTGTTACTGTTGTTCCTAATGATAAAGATGAATTGATTCCACAAAGAATTATTACAGGTTACAGGATGGTAATTGATTTCCACAAATTAAATAAGGCTACTAAAAAGGATCATTACCCCTTACCTTTTATCGATCAAATGCTAGAAAGATTATGCAAACATACACATTATTGTTTTCTAGATGGTTATTCTGGTTTCTCTCAAATACCTGTGTAAGCTAAAGATCAATCAAAGACCACTTTTACTTGCCCTTTTGGTGCTTTTGCTTATAGACGTATGCCTTTTGGTTTATGTAATGCACCTGCTACCTTTCAAAGATGCATGATGGCTATATTCTCTGACTTTTGTAAAAAGATTTGTGAGGTTTTCATGGACGACTTTTCCGTCTATGGATCCTCTTTTGATGATTGCTTGAGCAATCTTGATCGAGTTTTGCAGAGATGTGAAGAAACTAATCTTGTTTTGAATTGGGAAAAGTGCCACTTTATGGTTAATGAAGGTATTGTCTTAGGGCATAAAGTTGCTGAAAGAGGTATTGAAGTTGATAAGGCCAAGGTTGATGCTACTGAAAAGATGCCATGTCCCAAGGACATCAAAGGTATAAGAAGTTTCCTTGGTCATGCCGGATTTTATAGGAGGTTCATTAAGGATTTCTCAAAAATTTCTCGGCCTCTGACTAATTTATTACAAAAAGATATACCATTTGTCTTTGATGATGATTTTGTAGAAGCATTTGAAATACTTAAGAAAACATTCATCTCTGCACCTATTGTTCAGCCACCTGATTGGAATTTACCCTTTGAAATTATGTGTGATGCTAGTGATTATGCTGTAGGTGCTGTTCTAGGGCAAAGAGTTGATAAGAAATTAAATGTTATCCATTATGCTAGTAAAACTTTAGACAATGCTCAAAGAAATTATGCTACTACTGAAAAGGAATTCTTAGCAGTTGTATTTGCTTGTGATAAGTTCAGACCGTATATTGTTGATTCTAAAGTAACTATTCACACTGATCATGCTGCTATTAAATACCTGATGGAAAAGAAAGATGCTAAACCTAGACTTACTAGATGGGTTCTCTTGCTACAAGAATTTGATTTGCATATTGTTCATAGAAAGGGAGCTGAGAACCCCGTTGCAGACAACTTGTCTAGGTTAGAAAATGTTCTTGATGACCCACTACCTATTGATGATAGCTTTCCTGATGAACAATTAAATGTTATAAGTACATCTCGTAGTACTCCATGGTATGCTGATTATGCTAATTATATTGTTGCCAAATTCATACCGCCTAGTTTCACATACCAGCAAAAGAAAAAGTTTTTCTATGATTTGAGACATTACTTTTGGGATGACCCACATCTTTATAAATAAGGAGTAGATGGTGTTATTAGACGTTGTGTACCTGAGCGTGAACAGGAACAGATCCTACGCAAGTGCCACTCCGAAGCTTATGGAGGACACCACGCGGGAGATAGAACTACACATAAGGTATTGCAATCCGGTTTTTATTGGCCCACTCTCTTCAATGATGCCCGTAAGTTTGTCTTATCTTGTGATGAATGTCAAAGAATTGGTAATATTAGTAGACGTCAAGAAATGCCTATGAATTATTCACTTGTTATTGAACCATTTGATGTTTGGGGCTTTGATTATATGGGACCTTTTCCTGCCTCTAATGGGTATACACATATTTTAGTTGCTGTTGATTACGTTACTAAGTGGGTAGAAGCTATTCCAACTAGTAGCGCTGATCATAACACTTCTATTAAGATACTTTAAGAAGTTATTTTTATGAGGTTTGGAGTCCCTAGATATTTAATGACTGATGGTGGTTCACATTTTATTCATGGTGCGTTCCGTAAAATGCTTGCTAAGTATGATGTTAATCATAGAATTGCATCTCCTTATCACCCACAGTCTAGCAGTCAACTAGAATTGAGTAACAGAGAACTCAAATTAATTTTGCAAACGACTGTTAATAGGTCTAGAAAGAATTGGTGCAAGAAACTTGATGATGCATTATGGGCCTATAGAACTGCATATAAAAATCCTATGGGTATGTCTCCGTATAAAATGGTTTATGGAAAAGCATGTCACTTACCTCTCGAACTAGAACATAAGGCATACTGGGCTATTAAAGAGATCAACTATGATTTCAAACTTGCCGGTGAGAAGAGGTTATTTGATATTAGCTCACTCGATGAATGGAGAACCCAAGCTTATGAAAATGCCAAGTTGTTTAAAGAAAAAGTTAAAAGATGGCATGACAAAAGGATACAAAAGCGTGAGTTTAACGTAGGTGATTATGTATTGTTATACAACTCTCGTTTAATATTTTTTGCAGGAAAACTTCTCTCTAAATGGGAAGGCCCCTACGTTATCGAGGAGGTCTATCGTTCCGGTGCCATAAAAATCAACAACTTCGAAGGCACAAATCCGAAGGTGGTGAACGGTCAAAGAATTAAACATTATATCTCAGGTAATCCTATAAATGTTGAAACCAATGTTATTGAAACCGTAACCCCAGAGGAATACATAAGGGACACTTTCCAGAACGTTTCAGACTCCGAAAAGGAATAGGTATGTGGTATGGTAAGTAAACCAACTCCAAAACAAATTTTAAGGCAACATTTCTCTGTTTTGGAATATTTAGAAAAAAGAAAAATAAGTAGCAGTCCGGGAAGGACACGAGGGCTCCACGAGGGTGGAGGGCGCGCCCCCTACCTCGTGGGCGCCTCGTGTGCCTTCCGGACTCCGTTTTCTTGTACGATATGTATTTTGGTCGGTAAAAATTCATTATATATTCTCCCGAAGGTTTTGGCTCCTATATCACACAATTATCCTCTGTTCTTGTTTTGAGCTGTTTTTCTGACAGATCTAGATTATCATGACGTCCCCAAGTGCCTCCAAGGACAAGTTCTCCGAGAAGGTCATCAACCCTTACCTCGCGGAGGTGCTGCGACACCCTCAAACCATTGAGTTGCATGATGGGTTGCTGCACATCCGCTATGAAGAGGGATCCAAGGGGACCGGAAGCATGGAGACGAGGCTCAAAGCAGTGGAGCAACAAGTTTTTAAGTGTCAGGGGATGGTGGAACGTGGACTCAACTCCAACCACATGATGATCGCAGAGTTCACTAGCAACCACAAGTTGGATGCCGACAACATCGAGGAGGCCATCTTCAAGCTTCATGAGAAGATCGAGCACCTTCAAGCCCAAATCTATGACCTGCAAAACCAGAACTGTGAGTATGAATATAGATTCAAAAGGATGAGTTTGGCTGCAGATTTGAGGATCCCGGAGACTCGATCATCCTTCTATGATGGTGAGCCTATGCCTTGGAAGATGGACGACAAGCCCGCATCATCAACAACACCTCCACCTTCTTCACCAACAAAGAAGGAGACATAATCACATGGGTATGGGCACTTCCCTTGGTTGGGGGAGGTGCCCCGGTATCGTATCACCATCACACTCCTATCTTCACCGTTTTTCTTAGTTCGATCCCATTAGTAGTATCTTGATCTAGTAGAATAAAGTTTATGGCATGATCTAGTTTTGAGTTTTGCTTTATGATCTCTCTATGTAATTGAGTCTGTGAGCTATATATATAAATAAGATTAGAGTTGATTCAAGGGCTTGATTATTTTGCTATGATCTTGAGTGAATAAAAAAATAGAAGAAAAAGAATAAAAAGAAATGAAGAGTTCATATTGATCTTATTGAGAGTGATGACTTCACATAGAAAGAGTATGGTGATTAAAAGTTGTCGGGAGTTGGCAGACATAGCTTTGGTCATCGTTGAAATTAATAGGAAGTAATAAGGAAAGAGAGGTTTCACATATAAATATATTATCATTGACATCCTTTATGATTGGGAGCACTCATTAAAATATGACATGCTAAAGAGTTGATGTTGGACAAGGAAGACAACGTAATGGGTTATGTTTTCTTATGTCTGAGATAAAATATGTTGTCATGGATCATCCAACATGTTGAGCTTGCCTTTCCCCCTCATGCTAGCCGAATTCTCAGCACCAAGTAGAGACACTACTTATGCTTCCAAATATCCTTAAACCCAATTTTGCCACGAGAGTCCACCATATCTACCTATGGGTTGAGTAAGATCCTTCAAGTAAGTTGTCATCGGTGCAAAGCAATAAAAATTGCTCTAAATATGTATGATTGATTGGTGTGGGAGAAATAAGCTTTATACGATCTTGTGATGTGGAAGTAATAAAAGCGACGAACTGCATAATAAAGGTTCATATCACAAGTGGCAATATAAAGTGACGTTCTTTCGCATTAAGATTTTGTACATCCAACCCTGAAAGCGCATGGCAACCTCTTCTTCCCTCTGCGAAGGGCCTATCTTTTATTATTATCTTCTACCTTATGCAAGAGTAATGGTGATCTTCACCTTTCCTTTTTCATTTTATCCTTTGGCAAGCACAGTATGTTGGAAAGATCCTGATAAATATATCTAATTGGATGTAGGGGAGCATGGGTTATTATTGTTGACATTACCCTTGAGGTAAAAGGTTGGGAGGCGAAACTATAAGCCCGTATCTTTCTCTGTGTCCGATTAAAACTCCGTAACCACAAGTACTGCGTGAGTATTAGCAATTATGAAAGACTGAATGATAGTCCAGTATGTGGACTTGCTATTAAGCTCTGACATAGACTCTTTCTGATGTTATGATAAATTGCAATTGCTTCAATGACTGAGATTATAGTTTGTTGGTTCTCAATAAAGCTTATGATTCATGCTTTTGCATTGTGAATAGATTATTACTTGAGCATAAGAAATCATATGACAATATCTATTTATGTTGCTGTTATAAGAATAATCATGATACCTTCATGTCTGTATTTTATTTTTATCGACACCTCTTCCTCTAAACATGAGGACATATTTATCGTTATCGGCTTCCGCTTGAGGACAAGCGAGGTCTAAGCTTGGGGGAGTTGATACGTCCATTTTGCATCATGCTTTTATATCGATATTTATTGCATTATGGGCTGTTATTACATGTTATGTCACAATACTTATGCCTATTGTCTCTTATTTTACAAGGTTTACATAAGGAGGGAGAATGTCTGCAGCTGGAATTCTGGGCTGGAAAAGGAGCAAATATTAGAGACCTATTCTGCACAACTCCAAAAGTGCTGAAACTCCACGAAAGTCATTTTTGGAAATAATAAAAAATATCCAGCGGAAGAAGTTCACTAGAGGAGGGCCCACCTGTCCACGAGGGTGGGGGGCGCGCCCTACCCCCCAGGGCGCGGCCCCTACCTCGTGGGCCCCCTGTTGGCTCTCCGATGACCATCTTCTGCTATATGAGGTCTTTCGTCGAGGAAAAAATCGTAAGCAACCTTTCGGGACGAAACTCCGCCGCCACGAGGCGGAACCTTGGCGGAACCAATCTAGGGCTCCGGCAGAGCTGTTCTGCCGGGGACACTTCCCTCCGGGAGGGGAAAATCATCACCATCGTCATCACCAACGCTCCTCTCATCGGGAGAGGGCAATCTCCATCAACATCTTCATCAGCACCATCTCCTCTCAAAACCCTAGTTCATCTCTTGTATCCAATTCTTGTCTTCAAGTCTGGGATTGGTACTAGTAGGTTGCTAGTACTGTTGATCACTCCTTGTAGTTGATGCTAGTTGGTTTATTTGGTGGAAGATCATATGTTCAGATCCTTTATGCATATTAATACCCCTCTAATTATGAACATGGATATGCTTTGTGAGTAGTTACGTTTGTTCCTCAGGACATTGGAGAAGTCTTGCTATTAGTAGTCATGTGAATTTGGTATTCGTTCGATATTTTGATGAGATATGTTGTCTAGCCTCTAGTGGTGTTATGTGAATGTCGACTACATAACACTTCACCATTATTTGGGCCTAGAGGAAGGCATTGGGAAGTAATAAGTAGATGATGGGTTGCTAGAGTGACAGAAGCTTAAACCCTAGTTTATACGTTGCTTCGTAAGGGGCTGATTTGGATCCATATGTTTCATGCTATGGTTAGGTTTACCTTAATACTTTTGTTGTAGTTGCGGATGCTTGCAATAGAGGTTAATCATAAGTGGGATGCTTTTTCAAGTAAGAACAACACCCAAGCACCGGTCCACCCACATATAAAATTATCAGAGTACCGAACGCGAATCATATGAACGTGATGAAAACTAGCTTGACGATATTCCCATGTGTCCTCGGGAGCGCTTTTCCTTATATAAGAGTTTGTCCAGGCTTGTCCCTTTCTACAAAAAGGATTGGGACACCTTTCTGCACTTTATTTACTTTTGTTACTTGTTGCTCGTTACAAATTATCCTATCACAAAACTATCTGTTACCACTTATTTCAGTACTTGCGGAGAATACCTTGCTGAAAACCGCTTATCATTTCCTTCTGCTCCTCGTTGGGTTCGACACTCTTACTTATCGAAAGGACTATGATAGATCCCCTATACTTGTGGGTCATCAATTTGTCACTTCGATTGTCGGAGAGGTATCTCTGGGCCCTCTCGGTAATGCACATCACTATAAGACTTGCAAGCAATGTGACTAATGAGTTAGTTGCTGGATGATGCATTACGGAACGAGTAAAGAGACTTGACGGTAACGAGATTGAACTAGGTATTGAGATACTGACGATCGAATCTCGGGCAAGTAACATACCGATGACAAAGGGAACAACGTATGTTGTTATGCGGTTTGACCGATAAAGATCTTCTAGAATATGTGGGAGACAATATGAGCATCCAGGTTCCGCTATTGGTTATTGACCGGAGACGAGTCACGGTCATGTCTACATAGTTCTCGAACCCGTAGGGTCCGCATGCTTAACGTTCGATGACGATCGGTATTATGAGTTTATATGTTTTGATGTACCGAAGGTTGTTCGGAGTCCCGTATGTGATCACGGACATTGATACGTCTCCAACGTATCTATAATTTTTCACTGTTCCATGCTATTATATTATCTGTTTTTGATGTTTAATGGGCTTTATTATGCACTTTTATATTATTTTTGGGACTAACCTATTAACCGAAGGCCTAGTGCAAATTGCTGTTTTTTGCCTATCTCAGTGTTTCGCAGAAAAGGAATATCAAACAGAATCCAAACGGAGTGAAACCTTCGCGAGGATCGTTTTTGAAACAAACGCAATCCAGGAGACTTGGAGTGGACGTCAAGGAAGCAACGAGGCGGCCACGAGGTAGGAGGGCGCGCCCAGGGGGTAGGCGCCCCCCCACCCTCGTGGGCCCCTCGTAGCTCCACCAACCTACTTCTTTCGCCTATATATACTCTTATACCCTGAAAACATCCAGGAGCACCACAAAACCCTATTTCCACCGCCGCAACCTTCTGTATCCGTGAGATCCCATCTTGAGGCCTTTTTCGGTGCTCCGCCGGAGGGGGAATCGGTCACGGAGGGCTTCTACATCAACCCCATAGACTCTCCGATGATGTGTGAGTAGTTTACCACAGACCTTCGGGTCCATAGTTATTAGCTAGATGGCTTCTTCTCTCTCTTTGGATCTCAATACTAAGTTATCCTCGATCTTCTTGGAGATCTACTCGATGTAATTCTTTTCGTAGTGTGTTTGTCGAGATCCGATGAATTGTGGGTTTGTGATCAAGATTATCTATGAACAATATTTGAATCTTCTCTGAATTCTTTTATGTATGATTGGTTATCTTTGCAAGTCTCTTTGAATTATCAGTTTGGTTTGGCTTACTAGATTGATCTTTCTTGCAATGGGAGAAGTGCTTAGCTTTAGGTTCAATCTTGCGTTGCTCGATCCCAGTGACAGTAGGGGAAACGAGACGTATTGTATTGTTGCCATCGAGGATAAAAAGATGGGGTTTATATCATATTGCTTGAGTTTATCCCTCTACATCATGTCATCTTACCTAATGCGTTACTCTGTTCTTATGAACTTAATACTCTAGATGCATGCTGGATAGCGGTCGATGTGTGGAGTAATAGTAGTAGATGCAGAATCGTTCGGTCTACTTGACACGGACGTGATGCCTATATACATGATCATGCCTAGATATTCTCATAACTATGCGCTTTTCTATCAATTGCTCGACAATAATTTGTTCACCCACCGTAAAATATGCTATCTTGAGAGAAGCCACTAGTGAAACCTATGGCCCCCAGGTCTATTTTCCAACGTGCTATTTCTGTCGCTGTTTATTTTGCAATCTATACAACAAAAATACTAAAAATATTTATGTAGGATCAGAAGTATGTCTAGAGGGGGGGGGGGTGATTAGACTACTTGACCAAATAAAAACTTAACCTTTTCCCAATTTTAGTTCTTGGCAGATTTTAGCTACTTTAGGACAAGTCAAGCAATCATCACACAATTCAAGCAAGCATGCAAAGAGTATATAGGCAGCGGAAAGTAAAGCATGCAACTTCCAAGAATGTAAAGGGAAGGGTTTGGAGAATTCAAACGCTATTGGAGACACGGATGTTTTTCCCGTGGTTCGGATAGGTGGTGCTATCCTACATCCACGTTAGTGGAGACTTCAACCCACGAAGGGTAGAGGTTGTGTGAGTCCACGGAGGGCTCCACCCACGAAGGGTCCACGAAGAAGCAACCTTGTCTATCCCACCATGGCCATCGCCCACGAAGGACTTGCCTCACTAGCGGTAGATCTTCACGAAGTAGGCGATCTCCTTGCCCTTACAAACTCCTTGGTTCAACTCCACAATCTTGTCGGAGGCTCCCAAGTGACACCTAGCCAATCTAGGAGACACCTCTCTCAAAGAAGTAACAAATGGTGTGTTGATGATGAACTCCTTGCTCTTGTGCTTCAAATGATAGTCTCCCCAACACTCAACTCTCTCTCACAGGATTTGGATTTGGTGGAAAGAAGATTTGAGTGGCAAGCAACTTGGGAAAGGCTAGAGATCAAGATTCATATGATAGGAATGGAATATCTTGGTCTCAACACATGAGTAGGTGGCTCTCTCTCAGAACATATGAGTTGGAAGTGTAGGTGTGTTCTGATGGCTCTCTCCACGAATGAAGAGGAGGTGGAGGTTTATATATAGCCTCCACTTAAAATCCAACCGTTACACACAATCTACCAATCTCGATGGGACCGAATCAACAAACTCGGTCGGACCGAAACGGTAAACCTAGTGACCGTTAGAGATTTTCGGTGGGACTGACATGCATCTCGGTAGGACCGATATGGTTAGGGTTTGGGCATAACGTAATCTCGGTGAGACCGATTACACAAACTCGGTGAGACCGATTTGGTAATTAGCTAACCAGAGAGTTGGTCAGGCAAACTCGGTGGGACCGATTTGCTCTTTCGGTGAGACCGAAAAGTTACAAAAGGGAAACAGAGAGTTTGCATTGCAATCTCAGTGGGACCGATCCGCTCTTTCGGTGAGACCGAAAAGTTATGAAAAGGAAACAGAGAGGTTGCAATCCCATTTCGGTGAGACCGAGATCCCTATCGGTAGAACCGATTTGCTAGGGTTTGGCAGTGGCTTATGACATATGAGAAACTCGGTGGCGCCGGATAGAAAGAGTCGGTAGGACCGAGTTTGGCTTTGGGTTTAGGTCAGATGTGGATATGGGAAAGTAGTTGAGGATTTTGGAGCATATCATTAAGCACATAAGGCAAAGAGCTCATTAAGCAACACCTCATCCCTCCTTGATAGTATTGGCTTTTCCTATAGACTCAATGTGATCTTGGATCACTAAAATATAAAATGAAGAGTCTTGAGCTTTTGAGCTTGAGCCAATCCTTTGTCCTTAGCATTTTGAGGGTTCCACTTTCACCATCCATGCCATGCCAATCATTGAGCTTTCCTGAAATAATTGTCTTGGAATTGCATTAGCTCAATGAGCTATATGTTGTTATGAATTACCAAAACCACCTAGGGATAGTTGCACTTTCAATCTCCCCCTTTTTGGTAATTGATGACAACATATAGATCAAAGCTTCGACAAATGATAATAAGAATGAATTACATCGTCGCTTTGAGACGTATGTGATAAGTAAGAGCTCCCCCTAAGTTTGTGCATATTTAAAATTTGCTTTGGACTGCAAATGCACAAAGAGTTAGAATCATGGGTTACTCTTCCATGTCACATACATCTTGGTGGAGCGCTCAAAATGATAAACAATGAAATACATGCACTCATCACCAAGGCAAAAGTGAATGACCACATAAGATAGATAAGATATATCAAGCATGCATAAGTGTAGCTTATGATCAAACACATGATCATCAATGTCTCACAAGCATATCAAAGTATCTCAACCAAAAGCAAATAATGTACCAAAGACCACCAAATAAAACAAGAGAGAAAAGCAACACTCTCTCTCTCGAAGCCTATGATCTATACATCTTCTCCCCCTTTGGCAACAAGTTACCAAAAAGTTCCTAGAAAATGCATAGTGCTATATCGACACTCAGGCTTGATCTTCAGGAGGTGGTGGAGTCCGGATCACTCCAAGGACAAAGGCTTCTATTGATGCTGATGGAGTTGGAGCTGAAGTGGATGCTGGAGCAGGTTGGGTTGATGTTGCGGCTAGAGCTGAGGCGGTTGCTCTTGTGTCAGGAACTGGCACTGCACTGGACCTCTGAGCTCGTGGAACTCTAGCAAATGCATCTGTAGTTGTCTTCCCTCTCCTCTCCTGCATGTCATCCTGGAGCTGCTCTACTGCTGTCTGTATCTCTGTCACCTTGATATCCAAGTCATAGAACTTCTGTTCTACGATCCTCTCTAAGCTCACCTGGTTCTGAGTTAGGTTGGCCAAACCTTTCTCAATGCGCAGGGTGGATGCAATCAGGTAACTGGGCTGCTCTTGCTTGGTCTTCAAGAAGTATTCTGATGCCTCCTCTTGAGTTGGCATCCTAGCAGCTTTCTCCTTTGTAGCCTTCTCCTTTTGTGCTTGGGCATGGGCCGAAGATGGTTCATCCTTGTTCATCACAACTTCATTGTCTTCAAACTCAGGATGAATAGGAAGATGTTCCTTATTCAAAAGATATATGCCAGTGCCCATCTTGGAGTTGATCAGTTCTTGGATCTGAGGAGCATATCCACAGCTTCTCTTCTGGTCTGCTGCTGTCCTCTTGATTGTCTCTATCATCAGGCTCATGACCTTGAACTTCTGAGGCACATCAAAGATATGAAGCAGGTTGATAGCATGGCCTCTGACCATCTTGTGATCTCCAGACTTGGGTAGCAGAGTGTGCCTTAAGATCCAGTTGATTGTTGGCAATCCTGACAGAAGATAATGTACAGATCCATACTTGAAAGTTTCAAGTGCCTTGTCAGGGATCTCCTTGTACATGTTGATCATTGAGTTGTGGTCCATCTTCTTCTTGGAATAGACATCCAAGTCATCTTCACTTTCTTCTGGGGCATTGATCAGTTGAGCCCATTCTGCAACAGTTGATTGGTACCTCATACCTTCAGACATCCAGACAATCCTCCCATCGGGGTAAAAGTGTGCTGTGGAGTAGAACTGCATGATAAGTTCCTCGTTCCACTTTGTGAGCTTTTGCCCAACAAAGTCTGCTACTCCACAAGCCTTGAAGCTGTCCTCCACTCCTGGGAAGTGCTCTTCATTGTCCTTTATGTATTGCCAATCGACCCATTTCATGTCATAGACAATTGGCTTCTTGTCTAACAGGATTGTCTCATAGAAGTCCTGCTGTTCCTTAGTGTGGAACCTGTAGTCTACAGCAGTTCTTCTCCTGGTAGCATAGGGATCTTCTGCTCTCCATTTTATCAATCCGGAGTCTCTCCTGATATTCATATCCTCAGCCATAGGATGAGCATCATTGTGGTCTGGGATCTTGGGCTTCAATTTCCTCAAAACTTGTCCTTCTTCTTCTTCAGCAACATCAAGCACTGGGGCCTTGTTCTTCTCAGCAGCTGGAATATTTCTTGTATTCCTCTTGGGTTTTTGCTTTGGAGCTGTCTTAGGGGCTTCCTTGGGCTTGGATGCAGCTGCCCTTGATCTAATGGCATCACCCATCAGCTTGGGTGCCTTGGGTGCTGGTGCAGCACCTTCCTCTTCCTCTTCTTCTTCATCAGAAGAATGTTGTTCAAACTCAGCCATAGGATCTACTTTCTTGCACCATCTGCCTCTTTTCCTCTCTTTCTTCTCTACAGCAACAACCGGCTCCTTGGAAGTGGTTTTGTCAGGAATCTTGGTTGAGGCTCTGGCTTTTGGCATTGGCTTCCTGCCTGCTGGTCTTTTGACCTTCAAGCCTGGCTTGGTGCTCTGTCTTGAACCATGTTCTTTCTTGAGCTCAATTTTCTTGGAGGTTGCCTCCTCCTCTGCCACATAGTCTTTATCTTCTGAATCTGAAGTTCTTTTCCTTCTCTGTCTGGTGGCAGCCTTTGGCAGATTGCTTGGAGTGCTCCTGCTGCCATCATCTGAGGAACTTGAGGGACTAGTGCCCTCACTCATATGCACAAGCTGTTCTGACTGATTCTGACTATCACTCTGGTCTGACATGTTGAACAAACTGACTGCTGACTGCTGACCCTGTGAATAGTTTATAGATGAGGTAGAATGGATGAGCATCACAAAAAGCAGAGATTTTTGCAAAAGAATGATTCAAAAACTTAGTTTTAGTTTCCCACAGAAAGCATTTCGGATCTACCGATTTCTAAACTCGGTGATACCGAAGCAGCATTTGGAACCTAAACTAGTGATCTCGGTCAGACCGAGTCACAGTTCGGTGGCACCGAGACTGCTAGGGTTTCACAAAGTTCAAAAATCGCTCACACCGATTAATTACACTCGGTCAGACCGAGTTTCACTTGTGCAATGGCATAGGCCAAATCGGTGGGACCGAGTTTTTCAACTCGGTGGGTCCGAGATGGTTTCGGCGGAAACCTAACCCTAAAATTTTCGAATCAAACCTAATCTACGAGTTCTTTGACTGGATAGAAGTTTATCAAACGTGGCAAGAATCATTATGATCACAATGTGCTAGGAATCGGATTGGGAATAGCACAAAGATCGAGTCCATACCCTAGTTCGGCGGAGACTCGCTACGGCGGCAACAGCGGAGGTGATTTCCGTTGACGGCGATGGAGACCAGCGACTGGAGGCTGCTGGCGGCGAGAAGACGATCCGGAGACCACGTCGGCAGAGCGAGCTATGGCGCGGGCGAAGAGGTTCGGAGAAATTTCCAAATTTTTGCCCGTGACTATATATAGCCCGACCCTGTCGGTGTGACCGAGTGGAACGACTCGGTGGCACCGAGATGCAAAACTGTATACAGTTATTGCAACTCGGTGTGACCGAATAGTTCAAGTCGGTTGCACCGAGATTGAAAACATAGATCAACTTGATGATCTCGGTAGGACCGAAAGTGGGGTATCGGTCAGACCGAGAATCACAAAGAGGTTTTGGAAGTTTAAGTCTATGACGAATCGGGGACTCTGAGTGCTCCTCACACAGAGTGGTTCGAATTTGACTTGATCAATTTTGTGATGTAGCACGAATAGAGTTTGAGACGAGAAAAGCATAGATAGCTAGAG
The DNA here is from genome assembly GCA_032464435.1 of Aegilops umbellulata. NCBI lineage: Eukaryota > Viridiplantae > Streptophyta > Magnoliopsida > Poales > Poaceae > Aegilops > Aegilops umbellulata. The sequence continues at coordinate 318,692,400 of CP136054.1, forward strand.
GAGGTTCTTAGGCATTCTTGTCCATCCACTTGGCAAAAGAAAAGATAAATCCAAACAATCAAAACAACAAGTGGATGTCCTCGAATGAGTAAAATATGCAACCAGCATGCTCACACAATAAAGTGGCAATAGAAATATGTGACAAAGCATGCACAATCAATTCTAGCATCTATCAAGCAATTGGTGATGACTAGGTCATCTATATATGAGTATATTGACTTAGGAGTCAAATGAGAACATTTGATCATAGGTCATACTCATCTTTTAAGCTCAAGTGGGGTTACCACTTTTACATAAAGCATTGTTGTGTTCACATCATTAGAGTTGCTTTAGCTCAAGTCTTAGAGTAAAGCTCCCCCTAGATGTGATATCCCCCCTAAGAGGGATGAACTAACCTTGGGTTTTGTCGATGATGACTTCATGTAGATGTTGAAGATGTGGATGCTCAATATTGATGTAGATCACTTGGAGCTATCCTTTTGAGTGAATTGCACTTTCAATACCTACATGGGTTAGTCCCACAAGGAATAAGCAAGTATATCCATAGACATAGAGTGATGCACATACAAGATGATGTCTATGAAAGCTTTTAGATTACCTTGTCCCTTGACTTACCAACAAGAGGGTTTGTGACTCCTTGAACTAGTGCAAGATGTGGAAGCTGATTGCACTTGTTCTTGCCAAAATGATAAGAGTGAAGTATGTTGGCGGAGTCACCCTCAAGAACTCTCTAGTTCTTCTTCTTTTGGATCCACACCATCTTGATGGGAATCCTTGGAGTTGTAGTCGTACTTGATGAAGTGGAACTTGAAGTAGTCTTGGGAATCCACTTGACTAAGGTCTTAGGAGCTTCTTCAAATGCATCTATTTCCTCTTGAAGCTTGTCCTTGCCTTTTTGCTTGTAGTCTTGTGGTGGAAGATCATCTTGAGTTTGTGTCCCTTTGAAAGAAGTTGGATCATACTTCTCTTGTTGAGGAACAAACTTTGTCTTGGAGTATTGATCTTCTTCCCACTCAACTCCATTGGCATTGAACTTTCGTTCAAAACCAACACCTTGATTCTTCCGGTGCCTTCCTTGCTTGCGTACAATCTCCTCGAATTGCTTACTTCCGGCAAGGATTTTGTGCACTCCTTTCTTTATGATTTCCTTCAATATGCTATTTTCTTGCTCAAGTGTAACTTGGCTAAGAGAATCATTAGTGGAATCAAGAGAACTACTAGAAGCAACAATATTGGATTTAACGTGATCATTGTTACTACTAGAGGAAGAATCTTTCTTGTTTTCGTTACTAGACTTGACTTGAGGCATGTAAGTAGATAAGAGTAAACGTTTGGCAATGTAAGAAGAACTTTTCTTGCGGAGATCATCATTGATTGCCTTTAAAAGCTCATGCTCTTGCTCAAGATTGAGCTTTTCAAAGCGTAACTTCTCATGAGCCCTTAAGAGTTCTCGATGATCTTCGAAGATAGTTTCATGAGCTAACTTAAGAGTGTTTAGTTCTTTAGTTAGAGCCTCAATTTTCTCCTTATCATTGTCATTCGTCTTAGCATGATTAATTGTCGTTTCATCATAGGATTCATCACTAGAGTTGTCAACAAGTAAATCATCATCTCCTAACAAGTCATCTTCATCACTATTAAAATCAACATACTCAGGGTGAGTTACCTTAGGACCTTTGGCCATGAAGCATCTTCCAATTCCTTCATTGGGTGAATCAAATATGTCGTAGGAGTTGGTTGACACAAGTGCTAGTCCGGCAACACCTTCATCTTGAGTATATTCGGAGTCGGAGTGATAACTTCTCTCGGAGTGGTTGTCGGAGTCGGAGCCGGATACCCATTCACCAACATGAGCTTGATGTCTTTGTTTTGTGTAGCTCCTTGATGATTTTTCCTTCCTTTCCGAATCCTTGCTTCTCCGTGAGTGTCTTCGGTCATAACGATCATCTCTACTCCTTCTCTCTCGTGGTGGTGATTCCTCTCTTTTGCTTCTTCTTTTTGGAGAATCTTCTCTTCTTTTGTAGGGAGCCGTACACTCATTGGAATAGTGTCCGGGTCTTCCACAATTGTAGCAGTTTCGCTCTCGACTAGAAGATCATTTGTCATTGTAGGACCTTGACTTGGAGCTTCTATCTTTGCTTCTACTCTTGTAGAACTTGTTGAAGTTCGTCACCATTAAGCTCAATTCTTCATTTAAGTTTTGTTTCTCACTTGATGATGTGGGGGCTTCACATGAGGCTTTATAAGCACCACTTGATTTGTTGTGAAGTTCCTCTTTGTCCTTGAGAGACATCTCATGAGCAACAATTCTTCCAATGACTTCCGTTGGCTTGAGATTTTTGTAATTGGGCATCATTTGGATCAAAGTACACACGGTATCATATTTTCCATCCAAGGCTCTTAGGATCTTCTTGATGATGAATCTGTCGGTCATCTCTTCACTCCCTAAGCCGGCAATCTCATTTGTGATGAGAGCAAGCCTAGAGTACATTTAAGCGACACCTTCACCATCCTTCATTTTGAACTTGTCAAGTTGACTTTGAAGCACATCCAATTTAGATTCCTTGACGGAGTCGGTACCTTCGTGCATATCAATCAAAGTATCCCAAATTTCCTTTGCATTCTCAAGACGGCTGATTTTGTTGAATTCTTCGGGGCACAATCCGTTGAAGAGAATATCACAAGCTTGAGCGTTGTATTGTAGCATCTTCAACTCACCCGTGGTAGCTTCACGGTTTGGTTCTTTCCCATTGAAGAAGTCACCTTGCAAACCAACACACACAATCGCCCAAACGACAGGGTTATGTCCAAGAATATGCATTTTCATTTTATGCTTCCAACTAGCAAAGTTAGTGCCATCAAAGTAAGGACCTCTACGATGATAATTTCCCTCACTATACGCCATACTCTCCTAGGTTGTGAAACCAAGGCTATGACCACCAAAAGCTATGGGAATCAAAGCAAATGGAGACCAAAGCTCTGATACCACTTGTAGGATCGTAGGATCGGAAGTATGTCTAGAGGGGGGGGGGGGTGATTAGACTACTTGACCAAATAAAAACTTAACCTTTTCCCAATTTTAGTTCTTGGCAGATTTTAGCTACTTTAGGACAAGTCAAGCAATCATCACACAATTCAAGCAAGCATGCAAAGAGTATATAGGCAGCTGAAAGTAAAGCATGCAACTTGCAAGAATGTAAATGGAAGGGTTTGGAGAATTCAAACGCTATTGGAGACACGGATGTTTTTCCCGTGGTTCGGATAGGTGGTGCTATCCTACATCCACGTTAGTGGAGACTTCAACCCATGAAGGGTAATGGTTGCGCGAGTCCACGGAGGGCTCCACCCACGAAGGGTCCACGAAGAAGCAACCTTGTCTATCCCACCATGGCCATCGCCCACGAAGGACTTGCCTCACTAGTGGTAGATCTTCACGAAGTAGGCGATCTCCTTGCCCTTACAAACTCCTTGGTTCAACTCCACAATCTTGTCGGAGGCTCCCAAGTGACACCTAGCCAATCTAGGAGACACCACTCTCCAAGAAGTAACAAATGGTGTGTTGATGATGAACTCCTTGCTCTTGTGCTTCAAATGATAGTCTCCCCAACACTCAACTCTCTCTCACAGGATTTGGATTTGGTGGAAAGAAGATTTGAGTGGAAAGCAACTTGGGAAAGGCTAGAGATCAAGATACATATGATAGGAATGGAATATCTTGGTCTCAACACATGATGTCGGTGTACTAAAGTAGGGGTACCTTAGTACCCCGAACTTGTGCACGGGCAGTAGTAGCGTCCCGCGGCAAGGCTTGCCAGGGGAGCGACAAGAGTCTCCACGGCCCTTTTTGGGCCGGACGAAGGCCAAGTGATCGAGCTTAGAAGACCAAGCCCCGGCAAGAGGAGCTTGCCGGGCCAAGGCGACAAGGCCCCGGACGAAGGAGCTTGCCCTCTTGCCGGGACGACTAAGCCGAAGCACCAAGGCCCCGGCGGGAGGAGCTCGCCGGGACAGCCAAGCCAAGGCACCCCAAGAGAAGCCCGCCGCGGCACGCCGCGCGCCCCGGCAAGGCCTGACGAGCGGCAAGCTCTCAGGTGCGGCAAGGCAACTACCGCGGCAAGCCACTTGCCGCGGCAAACCACCACCTCAGGCCTGCGCTCCAGCTCACCTGCCCACGCGTCGCTCTGGGGCTTCCCTGGAGGCACGTGGCGGGGCGCCGCGCAACCTGAGACGCGCGGTGGCATGCGGCGTTGACAGAGTCGCCCCCGTGGCGAGCGGAGGCGCCCCTAACGGTCCGCCTCGGCACTGTTCAGGCGATCCAGACGGGCATTTAATGCCTTTGTCCCCCGCCGTCAGAGTTAGGTGCGATAGCACTGTGCGGCCACTGTTCGCACAGTTCCTTGCCATTTTTACCCTCACCTGCGCCGCTACCTGTGGGAAACCCCTTAGCATATAAAAGGAGGCCCATGCGCATGTAGAGGGGGCGAAGAAACCCTAGGGGGATCGAAAGGAGGACACCCAGTAGACCCTCGTCTACGTCCAGCTCCAACTTACTGTAGCTTCTTGCGTTCCAGAGCAAGAACTCAAATCAACCAGACAAGCAGCAGTAGGGTTTTACGCATCCGTGCGGCCCGAAGCTGGGTAAAATCGTTGTGTGTGTGTGTGTGTGTCGCCTCGATCTGCTCTTTGTGCAACCTCTGCCCCCGCCGAACCGAAAAGGGGCTCCGTCCCCATAGGTGCTCGTGGAGGCCGATTTCCCCCGACATCTTTGGCGCGCCAGGCAGGGGTGGATCGAGATTGTGCGAACCAGATTCGGCGACCATAGGTAAGCTCAGGTATGGGCAGGTACCTTTCCACTCCACCCCGTGGAGCGGAGGCATTCCTCCTCACGGACTCGCGCACGGCCCTCCTCGAGTACCCGCTCACGCAGAGCCCGGGCAAGAGCAGCTGCTCCTTGAGGAGGACCGCCTTCCGGCCGCTGAGCGAGTTTTCTCGCCTCCAGCAAACCCTGCGCCGCTCCCGTAGCCACAGAAGTTAGCGCCAGAAGTTGCGGGAAAGGCGACCTCGTTCTTTGGCGCGCCCAGGCCGCCAAGATCCAAACGAGTCGACGCCGACCGTGGGAGGGACCTTGCCAGCGCGGCAGTCGGAACCCGTTCCGTCGGCCATCCTCTCTGTCCAAGTCTTGCCGCAGTTGCATGTAATCCTTGGTACAGAGACGAGCGCAGATCCCAAGCATAGATTATGTGCCCCGCACATCTTGTCGATTTCGCGCATCTCCGCTTTGCGCATGCATTATTTGACATGATTGTGCAGCACTCGACTCCGGCGAGCGATGGCAGGCCGTGAGGCCCCGAGCCCTTGTTATTCCCTTACCTCGAGAAGGGGGGATGACGGGGTGGGCTGGGCATCGCCCGGGGAAGCTGCGCCTTGCCGGACTGCAAACGACAGAGAAGCTAAGTTGCCAAAGTTTGAGCGATTAAGCTCCTTTTTATTCTTAAGTTATCTTCCTCGAACGACCGAGCTTCATATGGGAAACCTGTGCGCGGAGGGGCCGGCTCGTGGCTGGTTGCGCCCTTATTTCGTTTCGAGTCCGCTCAACGACTTAAGTGTGCTACATCCCGAGTGGCGTCCTTACTTGTTTCGAGCTCGCTCGGCAGCTTGAGTGTGCCGCGACTGCAGTCGCCACGCCTACCTCGCCCTGAGCCTGCTCAACATTTAAGTGAGTTGCGCCAGCCGCGGCAAGGTTTCTTGCCGGTGGAGGCCCCGTCAGCGGGTTGCTGATGTCCCGCACTCAGCACCCGTGGCAAGGCGGAGACTTGCGCTGACAAGTTCCCGGAAGCGTAGGGCGCGAACGTACGAAGCACAAGGTCGAACGAGGGAGATGACAGCGCAATGAACTGCCTAAGATAAAAGTTATATTACAAAATGACTTGCCGCTGCTCTAATCAGCTGTTTCTATGACATGCTCAACAACGACAAGAGAAGAAAAGAAAGAGGTGGGCGGCCTAATCCGCGCGGTCGCCCTCGACCCGCCTGATCCCCGCCACCCTTTCCACAATGGGGGCGACGAGGGCCCTGATCTCCGTCAGGTCGGCGTCTTCTGGCAGGTGCCTGAGGACGTTGGTAAGCCTGATGGTGGGGTTGCGGAAGACGATCTTCACCAGCACCCTCTCGAGGGCCCCGGAGACAGCTTCCCGCGTCTCCTCGGCCAGCTGCTCCGGGATCTTTTCCCGGAGATGCTGGAGCACCCCCACCAAGCCCTTGAAGAAGGAAGAGAGCTTGACGCTCGGCGGGACGTTCTCGCCGGAGGGGTACTCATGGCCCTCCACCCCCAGCAGCTTCAGCTCCGTGTCGATGGTGGAGGCGATGTCGACGAGGACTTCCGTCCACCGCTCCACCGTCTCCTGGAAGGCGTTCTGGGTAACGGCGGCGCGCTTCAACAGCTCCTCGTTGTCAGCAACTTCCTTCCGCAAGGTCGCTTCCTGCCCCTTGGCGCTTTCCAGCGCCTTGGCCAGGGTGTCCAGCTTCAGCTCGAGGTCGGCCTTGGAATCCTTGGCGGCATCGAGCTCCTGGATCTTCTCGGCGAAACGGCCCTGCAGCTCGCCAAGGGTGTGAGCGCCCTTCTCGCGCTCCTGTTTGAGCGCGGCAAGCTCTTCGCCACTCGCCTTGAGGTCGCTGGCGAGCTGCGCCACCCTCGTCTCCAGCTCCCCCTTGGCGACCTCGGCGGCCGCGGCAGCGTCCTGCGCTTTCTGCAGGGCCCCGCCAAGCGCCTGCTCACGCGCGGCAACCTCCTCCTCGTGGCTGGCGAGGCTGGCCCTCTGCTGCACCAGTTCGCTTTCCCGCGCGGATAGCCCCGCAGCGGCAAGCCTCTGCTGCTCTTCAGCCTCTGCCTTCTCGAGGAGGAAGGCCGTTCGCGCCTCGTCGAGCAGCCTCCGCTCCTCCGCCAAAGACCGGAGAGCCTCCTGGTTGAGCTCCCGGAGCTCCCCGGCACGCTTCTCCATGTCCGTGCCGGCCTTCGCGACGAGCGCCTCCTGGCGCTCCACCTTGGCCTGCCGGGCGCGGTAGAGCGACACAAGCTTCCGGAGCAGCCGCTCCTCCTCGGGCTCGCCGCTGCCGGTGCTTGGTGCGTCGACCACTGTCAGCCCGACGGAGGCGAGCACTTCTCCGTCCAGGGCCTCCCCCTCGACCGGCGCCCTGGAGCTAGGCTCCCAGGGGAGCCTGATGAAGACGCCATCGCCGGCCTTCAGGTAGGCACCCGCCGGGGGCTCCTCGAGGCCTGACGCGGCGGCAGCAGCGGGATCGCCGGACGGCGAAGTGCTTGACGCCCCTGCCTCCCCGGGGTCGTCGGCACGGTCGCCGGTCCCCTCGTCGTCTACCCCCGCGGCGGCCTTGGCGGCTTCGGCCTCCCCGCCGCCTGCGTGGTCGCCGGTGCCGTCCGCCTCCTCGATGACGACGACGTCGTCGGCGTCGCCGCGCGCGCCCTCCTCGACGACGACCTCGGTCTCCATCGGGTCCGTGGTGGGCGGGTCTGATGGCCCAAAGAAGGGGAGAAGGACGAGCCAGCACCCGCCTCCCGGCAAGCCAGAGTTGCCGGGGGCTGCAACCTCAGATAAGTCTTTACATCCCTTATCATGCATTCTCTCGTGAGCTGCGGAATGTGAAAACCTTGCTTCCTCCTAAAAAGCTGCCGTGCTCTATTAAGCGGCAAACCCTGGAGCGCGTTCCCGGGGCCCACTTCGGATAGTAGCGGCGACGGCAAGGGGAGGAAGCGAGGGGCCAGAACCCGCCTTCTCCCTGCCTCCGCCAAGAGCGTGAGGAGGGCCAAGGGGCGCGGGGGAAGGCAGGGTCCGTTGCCGGGCGGGGAAGTGTCTATCTTAACGATGCAAAGGGTTCGCCCCATGCCGCGGAGTGTACCCGCGAGACAAATGATCCGGCAAACATCCCCTTTTCATTAAAAACATTCCACTCAGGTACAGTTCAGAGAGAATGAAAAACATGAAAGATGGGATTACAAGATTTAAATGCAACTAAGGCCCGAGGGCTTACAAGATAAAAAGAGATAAGGTGCCTGTAATCCCTTTCTTGTCTCTCTCCTCAGGAGGTAGGGCAAGGAGGCGAGAAGGGCAAAAGGGGCGCCTAGACGAGCTACGGGTGGCAGAAGACGCCAAGAGAGCATCCGGGGCTCCGCCCGGGGGCTCCGAAGGCTGGATGGAGACGGCGACGCCGGAAGCGGAGCTCGAAAAGGAGGCGGCGGGACGTCAGCACGCTGTCGAGGGCATCTAGCCCTCGTACTCCGAGTTGACAGCCTTGCCGCCAGCCTCTTCCTCTTCCGCAGCCTCGCCACTCCGGCCGCCCGAGAAGACGAAGCCCCGGGAAGAGGAGCTTGCCGGGCCAGAGAGAAGACCCCGGTGGTCGTCGCCGCGAGCAGGGGTGGTGACGGCGTCTGGGGGGAAGCTGGGAGACGAGGCAGCGGCCTTGCCGCCCGCCCTCTTCCTCTTCCGCAGCCTCCCTACACCAGCCGCCCAAGGAGGCGACCCCGGGGAGTTCACGGAGCCAGCGACGCGGATGATGGGGGCGCCGGTGCCACGCGGAGCTGCGACTAGCGCCTAGTCGTGCCCGTCACCCCGGCGACCGCCCCCCCTCGTCGTCGTTGTCGCTCCCCTCCTCGTCACTCTCGCTCGAGGAGGAGCCTTCACTGTCGGAGGAGCTATCCACGCAGCACCGGGCCCGGGTGCCGAGGTCCCCGAAGACCTTGACGGAGAGGAGATCGCCCTCCATCAGCTTGAAATGGAGGGTGAACCCCGCCGTCAAGCTGTGGATCCGGGCGAACGACTTCCACCCTCGGCCAAGACACATCAAGCCGGGGGCTCGGGATTCAACGTGGACTCGCGTACCACTGATCCCGCAGCCCCTCATGCGCATTCGCAGCGTCTCGTGTTGTTCCGCTTCCAAGACGTCCGCGAAGGGGGCCGGGAGGCGGAGCGACGGCGAGGCGCCCGGCGCAGCCTGATGATGAACTCGCAGGGGTCGTCCCCGAGATGAACCGCCGGGGGAAACGGAGCCGCCGGCGGAGGCGAGGCCGGCGTGCCGTCCTGCCCGCCTCGAGCGCCTCGGCCCCGTCCATGGCCTCGTCCACGACCTCGCCCCCTCCCCCTTCCCCTTATGGTTGGCTCCGCCGCCGCGGGTGCAAGGGGAGGAGGGGCTCGCTGCCTGGCAGCAACCCTTGCCGCCACCGAAGAAGGACCAGGGTTCCCTTTCTCCATGACAGTTAGGGAGAGGGGACCAGGGATCTAAGAGAAGAAAGAAGGGAGGAGTGCGGACCCTCATCGCCCCCTTCCGCTCCTTATAAAGGGGCGAAGTGGGGGCTCGGCCGCCCCGCCCAACCAACCACAGCAGAGGAAGGGCAGGCGACAGGGCCGACCCTCTACATCAACCCGCGTCGGCCCGGTTTTCCGCCTCCACCACCGCGACCCCAAGTGCATGGAGGGCGCGTGGAAGGCGAGCAGGGCCGACGCGACGGATGAGGCGACCTCTCCCCATCCCGTGATCATGGGGACGGGCGCCCCGAAAGCCGCGCCTCGACCCCGTTCGTTCACCAAGCCGCGCCTCCACGCCTCCTCCCCCATTTGAAAATGGGGGCGGGCGCTTCGCCTTTCCAAATCAAGGAGTCGTGCCCGACGTGACGCATGCCTGCGGGCCTCAGCCCCGCGCACGCCACCCACGTCACGCACGCCTCGCACGCCTCGCCCCCCACGACGCCGCGATAAGCGCGCGCCGCTTGGGGAGGGCGCGACGAGCACGGAGTTAAGGAGCAGCGCAACCCAGGCCACGCGTGCCCATGCACTGTTAGGGCCTGGCCCAACAACGCTCGGCACCGTGTATGGCCCAGGCCCGGGGGCTCCTGTCGGTGTACTAAAGTAGGGGTACCTTAGTACCCCGAACTTGTGCACGGGCAGTAGTAGCGTCCCGCGGCAAGGCTTGCCAGGGGAGCGACAAGAGTCTCCACGGCCCTTTTTGGGCCGGACGAAGGCCAAGTGATCGAGCTTAGAAGACCAAGCCCCGGCAAGAGGAGCTTGCCGGGCCAAGGCGACAAGGCCCCGGCAAGAGGAGCTTGCCGGGACGACTAAGCCGAAGCACCAAGGCCCCGGCGGGAGGAGCTCGCCGGGACGGCCAAGCCAAGGCACCCCAAGAGAAGCCCGCCGCGACGCGCCGCGCGCCCCGGCAAGGCCTGACGAGCGGCAAGCTCTCAGGTGCGGCAAGGCAACTACCGCGGCAAGCCACTTGCCGCGGCAAACCACCACCTCAGGCCTGCGCTCCAGCTCACCTGCCCACGCGTCGCTCTGGGGCTTCCCCGGAGGCACGTGGCGGGGCGCCGCGCAACCTGAGACGCGCGGTGGCATGCGACGTTGACAGAGTCGCCCCCGTGGCGAGCGGAGGCGCCCCTAACGGTCCGCCTCGGCACTGTTCAGGCAATCCAGACGGGCATTTAATGCCTTTGTCCCCCGCCGTCAGAGTTAGGTGCGATAGCACTGTGCGGCCACTGTTCGCACAGTTCCTTGCCATTTTTACCCTCACCTGCGCGGCTACCTGTGGGAAACCCCTTAGCATATAAAAGGAGGCCCATGCGCATGTAGAGGGGGCGAAGAAACCCTAGGGGGATCGAAAGGAGGACACCCAGTAGACCCTCATCTACGTCCAGCTCCAACTTACTGTAGCTTCTTGCATTCCAGAGCAAGAACTCAAATCAACCAGACAAGCAACAATAGGGTTTTACGCATCCGTGCGGCCCGAAGCTGGGTAAAATCGTTGTGTGTGTGTGTGTCGCCTCGATCTGCTCTTTGTGCAACCTCCGCCCCCGCCGAACCGAAAAGGGGCTCCGTCCCCATAGGTGCTCGTGGAGGCCGATTTCCCCCGACACATGAGTAGGTGGCTCTCTCTCAAAACATATGAGTTGGAAGTGTAGGTGTGTTCTGATGGCTCTCTCCACGAATGAAGAGGAGGTGGAGGGGTATATATAGCCTCCACTTAAAATCCAACCGTTACACACAATCTACCAATCTCGGTGGGACCGAATCAACAAACTCGGTCGGACCGAAACGGTAAACCTAGTGACCGTTAGAATTTTCGGTGGGACTGACATGCATCTCGGTAGGACCGATATGGTTAGGGTTTGGGCATAACGTAATCTCAGTGAGACCGATTACACAAACTCGGTGAGACCGATTTGGTAATTAGCTAACCAGAGAGTTGGTCAGGCAAACTCGGTGGGACCGATTTGCTCTTTCGGTGAGACCGAAAAGTTACAAAAGGGAAACAGAGAGTTTGCATTGCAATCTCGGTGGGACCGATCCGCTCTTTCGGTGAGACCGAAAAGTTACGAAAAGGAAACAGAGAGGTTGCAATCCCATTTCGGTGAGACCGAGATCCCTATCGGTAGAACCGATTTGCTAGGGTTTGGCAGTGGCTTATGACATATGAGAAACTCGGGCGCGTCGGATAGAAAGAGTCGGTAGGACCGAGTTTGGCTTTGGGTTTAGGTCAGATGTGGATATGGGAAAGTAGTTGAGGATTTTGGAGCATATCATTAAGCACATAAGGCAAAGAGCTCATTAAGCAACACCTTATCCCTCCTTGATAGTATTGGCTTTTCCTATAGACTCAATGTGATCTTGGATCACTAAAATATAAAATGAAGAGTCTTGAGCTTTTGAGCTTGAGCCAATCCTTTGTCCTTAGCATTTTGAGGGTTCCACTTTCACCATCCATGCCATGCCAATCATTGAGCTATCCTGAAATAATTGTCTTGGAATTGCATTAGCTCAATGAGCTATATGTTGTTATGAATTACCAAAACCACCTAGGGATAGTTGCACTTTCAATTTATCTTATTATCTCTATCAGATCTCACTTTTGCAAGTGGCCGTGAAGGGATTGACAACCCCTTTATCGCGTTAGTTGCAAGGTTCTTGATTGTTTGTGTAGGTACTAGGGATTTGCGTGTAGTCTCCTACTGGATTGATACCTTGGTTCTCGAAAACTGAGGGAAATACTTACGCTACTTTGCTGCATCACCCTTACCTCTTCAAGGGAAAACCAACGCATGCTCAAGAGGTAGCAGACATGACAAGGAGTCTCGAAATGGTTGAGACATAAAGATTGATATATTGGATGATGTTATTAGGACACCAGATGGGTTCCGGGGGTCAATGGATAAATATCGGAGTGCCGGGGGGTTATCGGAACCCCCGGGGGAACTAATGGGCCAACATGCGCCCCCCTCTTTCCCTCTCCCTCTCTCCCTCTCCTTCCTTTCCCCTCTCTTCCCTTGTTGGAAACCTACTAGCAATAGGATTCCTAGTAGGAATCCTACTTGGGGCGTGCCCCATGAGGGCCGGCCAGCATCCCCGTTGGTCCTTTATATACGGGGGCAGGGGGCACCCTAGAACACACAAGTCAATAGTTGTTTTAGCCGTGTGCGGTGCCCCCCTCCACAGATTTCCACCTCGGTCATATCGTTGTAGTGCTTAGGCGAAGCCCTACATCGGTAACTTCATCATCACCGTCATCACGCCGTCATGCTGACGAAACTCTCCCTTGGCCTCAGCTGGATCAAGAGTTCAAGGGACGTCACCGAGCTGAACATGTGCAGATCGTGAAGGTGTTGTGCGTTCGGTACTTGATCGGTTGGATCGCGAAGATATTCGACTACATCAACCGCGTTACTTAATGATTCCGCTTTCGTTCTACGAGGGTACGTAGACACACTCTCCCCACTCATTGCTATGCTTCTAATAGATAGATCTTGCGTGATCGTAGGCAAATTTTTGAAATACTACGTTCCCCAACAGGTTCGTGGCTGGCAGGTATGATTTCTTCCTCCGGCATGGTAGTTGTGCGGGGGTGCCAGATCTGGAGTTCGACAACGTGTTCAGGGTGTTGCCCCAGTCTGATTCGAACGGCAATGATTTCGCCTTTGTTTAGCCACTTTGATGGTCCACAAAGTTGCATATCAACAATGGAGCCGCGTCGAGCTCGGGTGAGGAAATGATCCGTCATTTTTTCCTTTGGTGGCTGTTGTGGTGGTGCCGAAGGCAGATGACGTGCGTTGATGTCAAGCTCGGGGGATTCTTCGGTTTTGATTGTAATTTTCCTTCTTAGATGTGTTTCCTTTATGCAAAGCCTAGCATGTCTACCTGACTTATACTATAATCTTTATAATATAAACGAGACAGTATTACCATGAAAAAAAACGGTGTATTAAAAACAGCATGAATTCCTAGCATATGTACTATTCATTATAAGAGCCTGTTTAGGACTGATCTGCTCCCTAATATTCAGCTCCACTCTAAAAATGCAAGCCAAACGGGTAGCTTCACGATATGCCGCTCCGCAAAAAACTAGAATCTAGGGTATAACTCGTTATTTATTTTAAGCTCTTCAGTGGTGCTCTCAAAACTCTAGAGGATGGAACTTAGGAACATTTATGAAGGAAATGTGCCCTAGAGGCAATAATAAAGTTGTTATTTTATACTTCCTTATATCATGATAAATGTTTATTATTCATGCTAGAATTGTATTAACCGGAAACTTGATACATTTGTGGATACATAGACAAAACATCGTGTCCCTAGTAAGCCTCTACTAGACTAGCTCGTTAATCAAAGATGGTTAAGTTTCCTAACCATAGACATGTGTTGTCATTTGACGAACGGGATCACATCATTAGGAGAATGATGTGATGGACAAGACCTATCCGTTAGCTTATCATATTGATCGTTCAGTTTTATTGCTACTGCTTTGTTCATGTCAAATACATGTTCCTTCGACTATGAGATTATGCAACTCCCGGATACCGGAGGAATACCTTGTGTGCTATCAAACGTCACAACATAACTGGGTGATTATAAAGATGCTCTACAGGTATCTCCAAAAGTGTTTGTTGGGTTGGCATAGATAGAGATTAGGATTAGTCACCCCGAGTATCAGAGAGGTATCTCTGGGCCCTCTCGGTAATGCACATCATAATAAGCCTTGCAAGCAATGTGACTAATGAGTTAGTTACGGGATGATGCATTACGGAACGAGTAAAGAGACTTACCCGTAACGAGATTGAACTAGGTATGAAGATACCGATGATCGAATCTCAGGCAAGTAACATACCGACAGACAAAGGGAATTACGTATGTTGTCATAAGGTTCGACTGATAAAGATCTTCGCAGAATATTTAGGAGTCAATATGGGCGTCTAGGTTCCACTATTGGTTATTGACCAGAGAGGTGTCTCGGTCATGTCTACATAGTTATCAAACCCGTAGGGTCCGCACGCTTAATGTTCGTTGACGATATAGTATTGTATGAGTTATGTATTGTAACGCCCTCGATGCGGCTATATCTCCCATGTGTCGAAGCACGACTTAGAGGCATAACCGCATTGAAAGCAATGTCGCAACTGAGGTAATCTTCACACAACCCATGTAATTCATAAGGGAAAGAGATACATAGTTGGCTTACAATCGCCACTTCACACAATACATGAGTAAAGCATTACATCATACAGGTACAATCAAGGTCCGACTACGGAACCAAAATAAAAGAAGACTACCCCAAATGCTACACAGATCCCCGATCGTCCCGACTGGGCTCCACTACTGATCAACTGAAATGAAACAACACAATGAACAAGATCTTCATCGAGCTCCTCCTTGAGCTCGGGTGCGTCACCTGCACGGTTTCATCGGCACCTGCAAACTGGTTTTGGAAGTATCTGTGAGTCACGGGGACTCAGCAATCTCACACCTGCGAGATCAAGACTATTTAAGCTTAAAGGTAGGACAGGGTAGTGAGGTGGAGCTGCAGCAAGCGACTAGCATATCTGGTGTCTAACATACGCAAATGAGAGCGAGAAGAGAAGGCAAAAGCACGGTCGAACAACTATGATCAAGAAGTGATCCTGAAACTACTTACGTCAAGCATAACTCCAACACCGTGTTCACTTCCCGGACTCCCCCGAGAAGAGACCATCACGGTTACACACGCGGTTGATGTATTTTAATTAAGATCAACTTCGGGTTTTCTACAACCGGACATTAACAAATTCCCATCTGCCACATAACCGCGGGCACGGCTTTCGAAAGTTCAAACCCTGCAGGGGTGTCCCAACTTAGCCCATGATAAGCTCTCGCGATCAACGAAGGATATTCCTTCTCCCCGGGAAGACCCGATCAGTCTCGGAATCCCGGCTACAAGACATTTCGACAGTAATAAAACAAGACCAGCAAAGCCGCCCGATGCGCCGACAATCCCGATAGGAGCTGCACATATCTCATTCTCAGGGCAACACCAGATGAGCAGTACGTACGGCAACCGACGATACCCCAAGTTGCCTAGGGGCGGCACCGCAAGTGGCTCTGGTTTGGACCAACACTTAGACAAGCATTGGCCCGGGGGGCTAAATAAAGATGACCCTCGAGAGAGCGACTCCCAAGGGAAAAGTAGGTGGTGGTGAGGCAAATGTAAGACCAAAGTTGGGCCTTGCTGGAAAAGCTTTATTCAAAGCGAACTGTCAAGGGGGTCCCATAAATCACCCAACCGCGTTAGGGACGCAAAATCCGGGAACATAATACCGATATGACGGAAATTAGGGCGGCAAGAGTGGAACAAAACACCAGGCATAAGGCCGAGCCTTCCACCCTTTACCAAGTATATAGATGCATTAATTAAATAAGATATATTGTGATATCCCAACAAGTAAACATGTTCCAACAAGGAACAACATCTCCATGTTCCAACAAGGAACAAAGTTCATCTTCACCTGCAACTAACAACTCTATAAGAGGGGCTGAGCAAAGCAGTAACATAGCCAAACAACGGTTTGCTAGGACAAGGTGGGTTAGAGGCTTGGTTTAACAATATGGGAGGCATGACAAGCAAGTGGTAGGTATCGCAGCATAGTCATAGCAAAAGAGCGAGCATCTAGCAAGCAAAGATAGAAGTGATTTCGAGGGTATGGTCATCTTGCCTGAAATCCCGCAAGGAAGAAGAACGAGTCCATGAAGAAGACAAACGGACGAAGTCGAACGAATCCTCACAACTCCGGAACGAAACCGAAGCTAACGAGAGAAGCAAACCGGAAAGAAGCAAACAACATAGTAAACAACCATCACATACACATGGCCTGATGCACAAAAAAGTATGATGCATGTCCGATTTAATGAGGCATGGCATGGCAAAGTGTAACAAACGATACTACAAGTTAAGTGGAGCTCAATATGCAACGAGTTGCATATCGACGAAACACCACATGCAATTATTTAGTTAGATCTCATTATAAGCTACTCAACAATATTAAATGTTGTTAAACATGGCAACAGGCGAAACAAAAGTAAACTAAATATTTAGGCAAGTTTAAATGAGGCGGAAATAAGAAACAACAATTCCGGTAAATCCCCATATGTCAATTAGCAATTTAATGCAAACACAGTTTACAATATTTTAAATGGTATTATCATGATGCGGATGACATGGGCAAGTTTTATGCAATTTTTATGAAAAAGTTGACATGATATACTATAAAGCATTTGGTCACCATGGCGGAACGAAAGGGGTGCCACGGCAACGACAATGAAAATGGTGCCACGGCAACCTTTCGATGATCCGACAACTCGTCGAGATGTCGGTGCAAAAGAAAGTGTGGACATACACAACATGCAAAAGAAGGTGGGGTGATCCCGGATACCGGGTTCCCACGTGTTAGTGGCATGGAAACGAGTGACAATTCGGATACGGTGCAAGCAGTGCATAACATACAACACATGCATCCGGTCCACGGCGGTCGTCTCGGCGGTTATACCTTCGAAGCGTGCGTTTTGGAATGGATCAAGTTCGTAGAGGGAAGTAGTCATTCACGAACATCGTGGGAAGTAGTCGTTCTCGCGACGGTAGTGGAAGTAGTTGTTCACGGCGACGATAGTGGTACACGTTTGTACTTTGTAGAAACTTGACGGTTCCGTGTAGTCTAACTTGAGGGTCGTGATGTCGTGGTACTTGGCGGTCCATGAAGCCGATCTCGGAGGTCTTGGCGTCCTCACCTACTTGTGTACTTGGCGTAATCTCCGGGAACGGCGCTTGACAAACCAGCGAGACGACATGGTTCGGGGCAGTCTCGATCTTGATGGTCTTGATGTCCCGAAAAGAAGCATCACAAGGCCTCGGTTGGGCAGCAGCAAGGAGGCGATGGTGGTGGTCGAACGAGGCAGGAGCAGCTCGGTCACGCGCGCGGGAAGAGGTCACGGTAGCCATGGTGGCGATGATGGCCAGAGGCGATCAAGATGTTGACGCAGCCTTCTACTCGGGCTAGAACACGACGGGACATGAGCATGGCGAGGTGTAGCAGGGAGAGGGGAAACAAGGAGCGCCGGAGAAGGGACTCGCCAGCGGGAGAGGCAAGGAGGCGCAGGGGTCGGAGACGGGACGCGCGCAGCAGGAAGCTCAGCGGCCGGAGCTGATGGTCAGCGCGGCTGCAGGGTCGCGGGCACGGGGCTCGGCGGCCCTCCTGTTACCGATCGAGACGAAGAAGGGAGGACCACGGGCGCGCGAGGAGGCACTGCCTCGCGGCTGTGGACGCGAGCGAGGGGGAGGCTCATGGGGAACTCTGGCGACGGTGGAGGTGTAGGAGAGGTCCGGCGGAGGTCTGGGGTGGAGTGGCAGGAGGCGCGGCGGCGCTGGGGAATCGGGTGCGGGGCTCTCGCCTGGCGGCGCTCGAACGGGAGACGAGGGAGATATGCGTGGCTGCAAGGGCGAGAGGATAAGCAGAGGTCCAAGTGGGCTAGGGTTAGGAGGGGTGCAGGCTGGGCTGCAGATGGGCCAGCCTGCTGGGCTCTCTTATCTCTCTCACTATAAAGAAAATAAAAACAAAACAGAGATAAGAAAGAAAAGAAAGGGAGGTTAGGGGAAGAAGTTGGACACGCGGATAATTTTCCCGGACTCACAAAAATGTGCTTGTTCCGAGAAAATAGAAAAGGCCATGATTGAAAGACTTAAATTCAAACTCATTTGATTTAAATTCAAATGATTTGAATAGGAAGTGAGGGTTGGGAAGGTCCAAAAATGTTCGGATTTTTGGTGGAGCTCCGGAATATGATAAAAGAATAAATGGCAAAGTTGGAGATCAAGAATTAAGACAACAAAGGCATTAGGATATTTTGTAAGTGTGTTTGCGGTAATCCAAATAATTGGAATATTTACTATAGCTCTCTAAATATCGAGAGGATATGTTGTAAAGATAATCACCATGTGAATACCCTCGATTTAAATGGATCAAAGATCCATGCCATTTATTTAGTTGAGTTGCAAAAGATTTATGAGATAAGGGCATGATGACATGATGCAATGCAAAAATAAAATAAAAGGGCAAGCACAAATGAAACACACGGCAAAACCCGGAATATATGGAAGTCTTCTCGAGCATCGGCCTCGGGGCGTTACATGTATGTTGGTGACCGAATGTTGTTTGGAGTCCCGGATGAGATCACGGACATGACAAGGAGCTCTGAAATGGTCCGAAGGTAAAGATTGATATATAGGATGATATGGTTCGTCCAAGGGGTGAATCCCATGGGGCTTTAGGTCAGTGCAAAAGGAGTTTTGCGGAGGCCAAGGGGCCAAACGCCAGAGACCATGGCGTCTGGCCCTAGGCCAGACGCCGTGGCCCATGGCATCTGGGCCAAACGCCAAGGACCATGGCGTTTGGTCCTGGAAGTTTGAGAATGACTCTTCCTTGCGGGCAAAAACGACTTTGAGGAGGCTTTTACTCCAAGTTTCGACCCCAGGGCTCAACATATAAATAGAGGGGCATGGCTAGCACCTGGAACACATCAAGAATCACCAAGCCGTGTGCCGGCAACCCCGTCCCCTCTAGTTTATGCTCCATCATAGTTTCCGTTGTGCTTAGCGAAGCCCTGCGGATATTATTCTTCACCAACACCGTCAGCATGCCATTATGCTGCCGGAACTCATCTACTACTTCGCTCGTCTTGCTGGATCAAGAAGGCGAGGACATCATCGAGCTAAACGTGTGCTGAACGCAGAGGTGCCGTACGTTCGGTACTTGATCGGGACGGATCGTGAAGGTGTATGACTACATCAACCGCGTTGATAAACGCTTCCGCTTTGCGATCTTCAAGGGTATGGAGATGCTCTCCCCTCTCATTGCTACGCATCTCCTAGATAGATCTTGCATGAGCGTGGGAAATTTTTGAAATTGCATGCTATGTTTCCCAACAATGGCATCCGATCTAGGTCTATGCGTAGATGATATGCACGAGTAGAACACAAAGTGTTGTGGGCGGTGATCATCTTACTGCTTACCACCAATGTCTTATTTTGATTCGACGGTATTGTTGGATGAAGCGGCCTGGACCAACCTTACATGAACATGTTCATGAGACCGGTTTCACTGACAGACATGCAACTAGTTTTGCATAAAGGTGGCTGATACGTCTCCAACGTATCTATCATTTTTTATTTCTCCATGCTATATTATCTACTATTTTGGACAATATTGGGCTTTATTATCCACTTTTATATTATCTTTGGGACTAACCTATTAACCGGAGGCCCAGCCTAGAATTGTTGTTTTTTGCCTATTTCAGAGTTTCGAAGAAACGGAATATCAAACGGAGTCCAAACGGAATGAAACCTTCGGGAACGTGATTTTGTCACCGAATATGATCCAGGAGACTTGGACCCTACGTCAAGAAAGAAAGGAGGTGGGCATGAGCACTACAAAAAAAATACACTTCCGTGATGACACGTGTTTGTCACAGTAGGTCGCGTTTCCCGTCATGCATGTACATCCATGACAAATTTATGACAGAATCAAGATAGTCATACCTGTGCTGTCGTAGAAGTGTTCCACGACATTACCAAAATTATCATCACGGAAGTGTCCACTTCCATGACGATAAATCGCGCGTCACAGAAGTGCTTTCGTCAAGGGTGACCGACACGTGGCATCCATCGTAACGGAACACCGTTAAGCTATCGGGTCGGGTTTTGGATCCGATAACCCATTAACAGCCCCGACCAATGGGGATTTTCAACGTGTAAAATCATCATTGGCTGGAGGAAACACGTGTCGGCTCATCGTTGGGACAAATGTCAACCACCCATTGGACGGAAGGCGCCTATGATACGTCGATACATGGCACGGCCCAGTAGAGGCCCATTCTTGTGAAAAGGCCGGCCCGTTTGACTTGGTCAAAAGCTGGCGGGCCGGCCCATGGAAAGCCTGTTAACGACCTGTTCAAATATAGCCCATTTACAGCCCGCTAACCCAAGGCCCGTTACGCCCTATCCGAATTAGGCCCAATAGCGTCATTTGGGCCATCCAATATGATTCCAGCCCGTTTTCACTTCTGGCCCATGTATGGCCCATGACGTCTTTCGGCCCATATGAGGCCCTATGTAACTCTTGGCCTACTAACGGCCCGTGGTGAAACTAGCCCGTAATGAACAGTGTATCACTTTACACCCATTAACGACCCGTGGTGAAACTGGCCCGTAATGAACATTGTATCACTTTATACCCATTAACGGCCCGTTATTTTGTTGGGCCGTTTCTAGCCCATGTTATCTTTTGGCCTTCTCAGAGCCCATTTATTCTTGGGCTCATTTCCAGCATTCGTTTACTTACGGCCCGTTACTGTCATTTTCTGCTTGTGGGCCAAATTCAGCCCGTGGTTACAGTTGGCCCATTTGTGGTCCATTAATATGTTGGGCCGATTTCATAGCGTCATCAAATACGGCCTATTAACGATAGCCCGTTATGGTCGGCCCATGAACGGACGATTCCAACTCTAGCCTGTTTACGGCCATAATGCGGTCTGTTTGGCCCATGTTTGGCCAATCGATTATACGACCCGTATAAGGCCCATTGATAATACGGCCCGCAGAAGGCCCATTGTTTCTACGGCCCATAGAAGGCCCATTGTTTCGACGGCCCGTAGAAGGCCCACTGTTTCTACGACCAGTAGGAGGCCCAGTGTCACTACAGTAAATATTAGCCCATGGTTATTGTGGCCTAGTTTAAAAAAATAGGTTATTGCAGCCACTAGCTAACCGCGAAAAAAGAACTGCAATGACTACAAGCAAACAAATAAACAAGACAACAAGGAAACAAATAAGCAAGCAACTAACGCTAGGCTATCACGGCTATTACACATATTACATCCACTGGGCATCAAAGTTCGCCACCAGTGCAAATATAGGGAACAAAGCAGCATATCATATACACTGGTTGTCAAAGTTGGCGACCAGCGCAATAAACGCCGCAACAAAACAAATCCAGAACTGAAACCACTTCAGAAGATCTCAAGAAACAATATCCTGGGTACCCATAATGCTGGCAAGATGCTTAGCAAGCTTATTAACTTTCTCTTGTTTGGCGCTTAAATCCTCCAGCGCTTGCTATTGCACCAGAAAATATGCATCTGAATTCTGCAGGGACTTCCTCAGTCCTTCAGCTTCCTGTCGCAGCACATCTGATCGATGTCTTTCAACTTGAAGTTGAGGCTCAAGAAGACGAACGGATTCAGGCAGCGAGTTCGAAGAGCTTGTGCCAGCAGTAGTGGCCAGTAACTCGAACACTACATCAAGACAAGACTTTTGGGTTCCCTCACTGTAGTCAAGATAGTTTTTATCAGCTTTCTTGGAGACCAACAGGGATGTCTCACTATATTGAACCTTATCTGCATTACTTCCTTTACCATTGGATAACGCAGTACTGTTCTCCAATATTTTGTCCGCATTCTAAAAGAGAAACAAGCAGGCACATCACATGTTTACCATGTTGTATATGAAACTCATTTTGGTAAATGAGTTCAGTAGTAAAGTGGATAGGATAACAACATGAAACAAACATATATCTATGTACCATGGTCACTTTATGGTCTATATCATTCTAGTTTTTGTTGCCAAATCAAGATAGAGACACAGTTCAAATAATATTTGTTCAAGACAAAGCAGAATAGACAGAATATAAGTGTGGGTAACTATAGAGAAATAACAACACTTGTAATGTGCATGACATGAGAACATAATTGTTTATTCAACTAAAACTGAAATCAACATAGAGCAGGTTACAACAGCAAACCAGTTAAAGAAATAGGTTTAAAACATACCTGTTGCGCCATTGGAGTTTTAATTCCATCCTTCAAATTTGAAAATAGTTGGTATGAGTAAATACAGTCATGCAAGAGCAAAGGAGTATGAACCATAGCTACAGAACCTGACCTGAGAACAAATCTTCTTCTCCTTTAAGTGTTGAGTTGGGATTCAGAGTGGTGGTCCTCGTGCTTTGGGCACTGCAGTTCCCTTACTAATTGCTCGTGTTTGGGTGCTCTGTGGTGGAGATGGTGCTGTGTCAACTGGAACTGGGTTACTATCTGCCGGGGTTGGGGTTAGAAGGGGTGTAGCTAGTTCTCTGTCCAACTGGGTAGGGGTACAATCTGCGAGAGTCTGGGTTATGTGTGGTGGATCTGGTCCTTGGGCAAGTACAACCGTGGTTCTATCTGCATCAACTGGTAGCACTATCTTTTCTGAAGACCGTGTTCTTACTCCCTTAGATACTGCCATCATGCTCTCCAATTTAAATGGCTGATAAACAAGAAAAAGTAATTGAAAGTATAGACATTGTATGATAGACAGGTGCAATGGATAGTGGGGAATAAAAGAGGGCATGAAATAATTCATATTTATGTTGTCTAACCAAACAGGATAGCATGACACAATTTCACATATATGATGGCTAACTAAACAAGATAGCATGACACAATTTCACATTATGATGGCTAACTAAAAAAGATGGAAAGACATAATTCAAAATATGAGACTATGTAAACAGGATGACATGACATAACTATATAATGTGTTTATTAAATAGGTTGGCATGCCATAATTCACATACACTCACGGATAGAATGCCATAATTCAAAATACGATGACTGTAAACACTAAACAGGATGAGATGATATAACTATATGATGTCTTTATTAAATGGGTTGCCATGCCATAATTCAGATAGATGATGTGTATGTACTATGTAAACATGATGGCATGATGTAATTCAAATATATGATTTATATAGTAAGCAAGTAAGCAGATGGCAATCCATATATGATGTAAAAACTAAGCAATGCAAGACAACATGCATGACATGGGTAATATAACCCTGCCAAGTTTGAGCATAGACCTCAGGGGGAAAATAGGACTGGTCATCAGTCTCTGAATCCTCCTCTGAGGAGCTCTTTGTAAGCAGCAAGATGTCTGCTTTAGCAGGTAGCATTGTCTGCTCTGAATACCTTGTTTTCACTCCAGATACTTCCATCACCGCTTCAAATGGCTGATGCACAGGAAGAGTAGTTGAATATATAAACGTTGTCGACAAATGGAACATGTAATACAAAAAAATGATAGCATGATATAATTCACATACATGATGATTGGCTAAACAACATGGCATTGCATAATTCACATATATAATGCCTTTGCAACAAGATAGCATTGCATAATTCACATATATAATGTCTTGCAACAAGATGGCAATGCATAATTCACCCATATGGTAATTAGACACTGAACATGTGGCATTCACACAAAGCATGTCTAAACTAATCAAATGACATAGCAATGTGAGACACCATACGTACGATATGAGCAACATAACCCTGTCAAGTTAGAGCATACACCTCGGGGGGGGGGATAGGACTGGTCATCTGTCTCTGAATCCTCCTCTGAGGAGCTATCTATAACCAGCGAGATATGCACTTCGTCAGATAGCATAGTCTGCTCTAAAGACCTTGTTTTCACTCCAGAATTTGCCATCACCGTGTCAAATGGCTGATGCACACAAAGAGCAGTTGAATGTAATAACATTGTTGACAAATGTAATATGTAACAAAAAAAGGATGGCCTGATATAATTTACATATAAGATGACTGGCTAAGCAGGATGGCATTGCAAAATTCACATATATGATGCCTGGCTAAACAAGATGGCGTTGCATAATTCACATAAATGGTGAATAAACTAAACAGATGGCATTCACACAAAGGATGTCTAAACAAAGCAGATGACATATTTGTTGTGTAAAGTAGGCAATGCAAGACACCATATGCATGATATAACCAACATCAGCATGCCAAGTTAGAGCAAAGACCTCAGGGGGTAAATAGGAGTGTCTTCTCCTTCTGAATCCCACTCAGAATAGACATCTTCCTCTCGATTACAATCCAAAATGCATGGAGGGGGCTGCCTTTGCGCCTACCATGGAGCAACGTCTGCATGAAATTTTATTGCCACGCAAGGCTCGTCTCTTTTGCTCTGCATGTTCAGTTCCATTGTTTACAATAACTGTCATGCATAGGAATAAAACATAGTGAGATTATGTAAGGAGTGCATGCAGAAATCCAGAGTGATGGTAGCAACCTGTGGATAGACCCAAAACCAATAATAGCAGGTAGACAATGGCTTCAGTTAAAAAATACAGATAATGGCTTCTTTACTGTTTGTTTCCCACCCAACATGAAACTCACAGTAGACACCGAAGATTAACCAGATAGTAGATAGATACTATTGATAGTGGCCCCGATATGTACCCCACAACCATTTAAAAACTCAAGTTTGACCATTAGTTTGGAGCTGACTCAGAGTCTAACCGGTGAACAGGATGATAAAGTAGCATGTAATATTAAGTGATGCATAACGTAAGAAGACACGAAAGAGTGCAACCTCTCTTGCGGACCCGTGTAGTCCTCGAGGTCATCTGCTCGGTTGATGATGGTAGTGAAGTTTTCATGGCTGCCAGCGGCGGGGAAGAAGATCTGAGGCGGCGAAAGACAGTCTGGAGGCCGGATCCCTGCTGTGCTAGACCCTTCTATCGTTGGAGCAGCTGAGCTGGGGTGGACGACGGCGCAGCAGGAGCGGGACAAACCATGCAAGGTTTTCTTTGACAACTATCTGTAAGAGAAGTAATTCTGTAAGGGCTTGTTTGAATTGGAGGATTCCAACAATGCAGGGATAGGAAATAGACAGGAATAGGATAGGAATGCACGTGCAAAACAGAGAATTTAAAAACACATGATTTTTGCCAATCTGGGTGTTTGTTTCACAACAATTGGAAGATCACAGGATGCAAAGAAGCATGGTGAGATTAAGTCAAACCACAAGAAAATGTACGATTATAATGCTCTTATGCTACTATCTCTTAGTCTTGTGCTTCATGAATAGGAATTTGAAAAGCAGGACAAGTGAAAATTAAAATTCCTACATTTTTTCTTTCAAGGAGACACTAAAGGAACAAATCCGTGTGCTCAGTGGACAATATATATAACATGTAGAGTAAAAAAGAGATGCAACAAGTGTACAACCTCTTTGGCGAAGCCATGTCGATCTCAGCGTGATTGGGTTGGCCGGTGAGGATGCTCCGGCTGACTTGGCTGTCGGAGGAGGGGAAGACAATCTTAGGCGTCTGGAAATGGAGCCCGAGATACTGCTCCGCTGTGATGGAGGGTTTCGTCGTTGGAGCAGCTCCGGTGAGTTGTACGACGCCGAGGCTGAAGCAGGACAAGAGAGACAACGAACAACGTTAACCTGAGTGGAATTCTAATAGCATCTCCAATACATGACGTAAAGTACATAACCACAAAGTGCTAGATGTAAAATACATCAGCCGCTCATCTATGAACTTAACTGTCAAAACTGAATTTAACTGTCGAAACTGAACTTAACTGTCGAAACTGAACTTAACTGTCAAAACTGAACTTAACTGTCGAAACTGAATTTTGCTGTCGAAACTGAATTTTGTTGTCAAAACTGAATGCACTAGCAAGGTGAGGCTACACGTCGGTCGACTGACTTTTTCATCTCTGGTCAGTCGATTTTGCAGCCGTTGGATACGAAATCAAGGGCCTGCGGTTCATCTTCAACCTCCACCCCCTGAGCCGGCCAAACAGCAGTCCCCCGCCGCCCGCGGCCGGCAGTGCGCTGCCCCGCCCGCCCCAAAAACAGTCCCCACCGCCGGTCCGCCGCCGCCCAACCATCCCTCTAGGCCCCCCTGTGCCGAGCTTTTTCTCCGGCGATCCCCACGCCACCGCCCCGCCACCGCCCCGCCACCGCCGCCGACCACCGCCCCCATCCTGAACCCTAAGATAGATAGCGGGGTACCTCTCCGGCGAGCCCCCCTCCCTACTACTGCTGGTTCTTCCTTCACCCCGGCGGCATCAGAGTGAAGTGCAGCTAAATCGGAGCAGCATCGCAAGCAAGAGCAAGAGCGAGAGCAGCAGCGCGAGCAAGAGCAATAGCAAGAGCAGACCAGGCAGGGGACCGAGAGCAAGAGCAGAGGAGCAGCGTGAGCGAGAGCTAAAGCAGCAGTAGGTCCTACTGATGTGGACGTCGCCGCCGAGGGAGCGACGCCGTGGAGGAAGTGGCCAGCGATGCCGCCGTGGATGGAGCCGCGCCGTGTCGGCTCGGGACCGAGCGCCGGCAGCACCGTGAGATCGAATCAAGAAGAAAATGCGGCGATTAGTGTACATCCTCTTTGGTGGCGCCGATTAGGCTGCAGCTTCATCCGAGGAAACGGTGATGATGATGCTCTTCCGGTGGTGCAGGTGAAGACGGCGGTGTGGGAATGGAGGTGGCACAAAAGACGAGGGGAACATCGGGGCAGCTCCTTGGAGGTGGAGGACGGGGTGGCTGAACCGGCGGGACGATGAGATCGACGACGGATCCTCATCCGGTACGGTGGATGAGGGACGTCGAGGTGTTTCTGTGGACGACTTCGTCGGGGAAGAGGCTCCGGCTGGGTGGCGGACGGAACAGGGTGTGGGGTTTCGTCACGGGTTTTCGCGGCTTCGTTGTACAAATGGGTGGGCGTATGGGATGGCAGTGGGGAAACATGGCTTAGAGACGCGCTTGTCCGAAATGTGGGGTAAGTTACGAAAGTACCCCCACCAATTTGAGGCGGTTCTTCCGGTTCAGGGGTACCACGGGCATTTCGCGTGTCGGGATTGTCGTGGTTCTAACTCTGACAGTAATGTAGGGGGGTAGGTATGGAGAGGCAAGATCTTAGCTATGGAGTAGTTGTAAGCACACGATGTTTACGAGTTCAGGCCCTTCTCAGAAGAAGTAATAGCCCTACGTCTCGGAGCCCGGAGGTGGTCAACTGGATTATGTGTGTATGAATTACAGGGGTGCCCTTGGGTAGGGTAGTTAGGACAGGTCCATGACCCTACCCTAGGTACATGGCTTCATCATTAGCCCCTGAATGGATCGAGGTTTGAGTGGGGAAGGAGTTGAGAACTTCTCCGACTCATTTTTCTTGCCATGAACATATCTTGTTTCGGATCAATGGACTTGGGCGTCGTTACCAACTTCTTTTACAGTCGCCTTGATCCATTCTTGGTTTTTGTCGAATGAGTTTATTTACTTGAAGAGCTCCGAGTGATGACGGTGTGGAGGAGATCTTCCGTCTGTCACATTGCTCTGCCGCTCGCGGATTTAGCGGGATTCGAATTTTGGGAAGAGCGCGGGACGGAGGAGGCCGCAGTAATCGGATGGGATAGAGCAGAGCCGCCTCGATCTCCGCGCCACCTTTTTCGCCACGTATCACACGCGCGACTGTTGCGGGATTTGATAGGATCGCCCGGCCCTACCAGTCAGTCACTCGGAAGTAACCTCATATAAGGCACCGGACCGGGGTCTTTGAATAGTGCGTTCTCATTTCCTCCTCTTCTCCTCAGACTCCTCCACCGCGCTCGCTCTCGCCCCAGTGCCGCTGCTCCGTACGTGTTTTGCCGGCGACAATGGGGAAGGAGAAGACGGTGGCCCTAGAGCGGGCGAAGAAGGCGACGGCGAAGGCGAAGGGGAAGGCGACCAGTCGGGGCGGATCCTCCTCGAGGACCGGTCTGCCGAAGGGCTGGATCCAGGGTGACTGGATCCGCTCGATGATCCGTCAAGAAGACCTCGACGACCTAGCTGACGGAGGACTGATCCCCCATGGATCGGCGAGGCTTCCGGGGAAGGAATCCGAGCCGCAGCCTTGGGAGGGTGAGTGCGTTCTCCTTGACACTCACGTCGACCGGGGGTTTTCTCTGCCTCCTCACCCTTTCTCTCGGGGATTTCTGAATTTCTTTGGGGCACAACTCCACCACTTCACTCCCAAAACCATCGTGTACCTCGCCGCTTTCGTGTCTTTGTGTGAGAATTTCTTGGGTTGTCGGCCTCACTGGGGTCTTTTCAAGCACATTTTCACCTGTCGCTCTTAGACGGTGAAAGAGGCCAATCTGAGTGAAGAGGGAACACAAGTGATTCAGATGAGAGGGAAAAGTTCCTTTCTGTCCATGATTCTTCCCGACTCGGTCCGTGGATGGCAATCGACCTGGTTTTACTGCAAAGACCAGCCGACGCCAGGGCAGTCGACTGGACTCCCTCCTTTTTCCATGGACCGAGTGAACAAGCCCTCCTCTTTGAAGGTGATCCCGGAGGAGAAAGCGCAGGTTAAGGTGCTGGTCGAACGAGTAGTTCAGCTTATCCGCGACGGGGTCACTGGCATGGATCTCCTGGAGGTCTTCCTCCGGCGACGCATCCAGCCACTTCAAGCTCGAGACCATCCGATGTGGATGTATTCGGGAACTGAGGACACCACTCGGATCCACCTGGAGGAGGTTGAGGATGACAAGCTGAAGGGGTGGTTGACGGGCATCACCGGAAACAGGGACAACCCCAGGGGAGCCAGGAGAGTTCTTCCATTCGACCAGTCCCATGAACCAGACAAGGTTCGATTCTGAACTTCTGATTATGATGTGGATTCACTCGCGCGGCTATTTATGCTGCATCGACTGACTTTTATTCTTCCTGTTTTCTTCCAGGCCCTTACCGACATGTACTCAATGCCCAACGGAGAGCAAGAGCAGGACCCGGAAGGAGAGGCGAGCGGTGGCGATAGTGGCGACTTGCATTCTGACGGGGAAGGCGACGAGGAAAGTGACGACTCAAGTGACGAAGAAGAAGTCGAGTCACCTCCGCGCAGGGAGAGGCGATCCAAGATTGACCAAGACCGGTCGAGCGCCCGTGAAAAGGCGATTGCTCAGACTGGCCAGTCTTCAAAGCGTCCTCGGACATCTTCACCGACCCCGACTAAAAAAGCGTCAAAGCAGCCCAAAGTTGCAGAGCAGAAACCTCGGAAGGCACTGCCGAAGATCAAGATTGACATTCCCGTCGCTTCTGCGTGAGTGTCTCCCTTTGTATTCACTCGACGCTCCGTGCCGTTTATTTTTTCTTGATTTAACCAGTTGAACTTTGGAACTAGCAGCGCTGCTACTTCCGGGACTTCAGTTTACAGGGATGAGGATGAAGCAATGGAGGATGCAGTCACTTCCAATCTGGGTATGATTTCTGACATTCTGTCTTCATTTGGTTGACTCAACTGTAATATATACCATTGGGTGATGCAATTTTGGCGATTGACCTTTGAACAGCTCCTAACGTTATTGACCTCCTCGATGATGACGATGAAGAGCCTGAGAGACCTTTGACAAGGAAAACTAGGAGAGCTCTTGCAGACAAGGTGCCACAGTCGACGCCGATAGCGGAACCAGTCGTTCGGGACGCTGGTGATGCCAATCGGGCTTCTATTACCTTCGTCGTACCATTGTCGAGTGCCCTGCCTTCTTCGTCGATTGCTCAAGCTCCTGTCGATCCACCTTCAGTTTTTGCGACCCATCATGTCCCAGAGGACGAAGTGAGTGCTGCCAGGGAGGCCATACGCCAAGCAGGTATTATGATGGAGAAGATGAAGACGGTGCGGGACGCCAGTCAGGCTGCCTATGACGCCAGCTCGGCTCTCCAAAGCAATGTTTAGGTTAGCCGCACGTCGACTGATTTTCTTGGCTTGCTCTGTTAGGATATGGTACCTGAAGAACTATCTTTCCAAGGATCTTTGCATCTGTACACCCACTGGGTGTTTCGAACTGTCACTGATCAAATCCATACCTTGCGCTGAATTTTTGTTGTTTGAAGTTTTAGACTAGTGGGGGCACGCCGAGTGCACCCACTGGGTGTAGTCCCCGACACTACGGTGGACTGCTAGCAGTCGACTGTAGTCTTTATACTGTGTTGCTTCACTCGAATTTCTTCACTCGGTCTGGTCAGGACATTCCGAATGGAATATTGGAACCAGTGGGGGCACGCTGAGTGCACCCACTGGGTGTAGTCCCCCAGACCGTGGTCGACTGCTGGCAGTCGACTATGGTCTGAAGAGCTTGTTTGTTGCTGTCTTTTCTTCTCTCTTTTTTTTGCACCTGCGCCGAAAAGGTCTCGCCGAAAGTTAACTGAACCAGTGGGGGCACGCTAAGTGCACCCACTGGGTGTAGTCCCCGAGACTACGGTGGATTGCTGGCAGTCGACTGTAGTCTTAGTATTTATTGTCTTTGTAGTTTTCCTCTGTAAAATAACTCTTCTTCCCCGATTGCAGAAATCTTGTGATCTTGGAGCTCGCTTTGCCGACTTGGGGAAACAGCAGATCCAACTCAACCTTGACTTGGAACTGGCCAAGACAGAGCTGCAGAAGGCCAAGGACGATGCCAATGGTAAGACGGTTCTGTCGACTGGTTTGTCCTAAGTTTGGATTTCCTTCCGTTCTTTCTGAATTAAGCATCATTTATTTTCAGAAAAAGTGAACCAAGCTCTGGCGAAGAAGGATCAAGATCTGGCTGCTGCTCAGAAGGAGGCTGAAGATAAAACTGCTCTGGCTGAACAGAAACTGGCTTCAGTCGGCCAATTGGAAGAAGAGAACGCGAGGATGAAATCTGCCCTGGACGCGGCCAACAAGGAAGTCACGCGCTTGAAGAAGGACAAGGTCGCCCTGAATGAGAAGATGGAAGGCATCGCTCGCAGGAGGGGCGATCTAGAAAGCTATCTGAGGAGTCTTGCCAAGAAGTTGTTCATCAAGCTTGAAGGTATATATTTTGCTCCGACTGAGTTTTTCTTTGTCGACTCGTCATACGAAAAACCGACTTATCCTCGGATTGTGCATGCACAATTTTGCAGAGACTTTGAGGAGGAGACTGGACGGATTGAGCCAAACCTGGACCCCACCAACTCTCCTGTGAAGGATGAAACCGCTATGAATCTGCTCCGACTGGAATCCCGCATCGACGGCGTTGTTGACTACTTGGCTCGACTAAAGGTCGCCACGTCAAGGATTGACACAGCACTTTGGCCAAGGGCAACGCTCCAGAGTGACCTTGAGTCAATGATGACTTGGCTTAACAAGATCCCTGGTCGAGTGCAGGAGTGGAAGAAGTCTTCCGCCCGGTGCGGTGCTGATGTGGCCCTGTCTTTGGTTCGTATCCACTGTAAGGAGGTGCGAGAAGATAAGCTGGCAGCGATCAAAGTCGCCAACACCAAAAGGCATGATTTCCGATCTTTCATGGAGAATTTCATTGCTGCTGCCACTCGGATCGCCGACGGTGTCGACCTGGACGAGTTTGTCGAGCCTGCCAGCCCTCCTCCCGCGGAGTAAACAAACTTTTATGTCTCACCTTAAATTTGCCTTGGAATGCCGAGTGGATTTTGTAACCGTTAAACTCCTTCGGGCTGAATGCCCGAGTACTTTGATCTGTGGTCTCAGACTTTTAGGATTTATCTGAACTTGGTTTATCGTTGAATATCTTCATGAATTCTCTGCCGAGTGGAACTTGTTGTTCGCTTGGAGTACACTTTGTGCTTGAGATGCAGTTCTGAGGTGGAAAATCCAGTTGACCTGCGCCTCGTCGTCCTTGTGGATCGGGATGGAGCGCACGTTGTACTTGTGGAGAAGCTCTGGAGGAGAAGGTAACAGCCATCCTGCACCTCGTCGTCCTTGCGGATCGGGACGGATTTCGTACTTAGGCGAGTACTTGGACTGCAGCTAAGCCCCCGAGTCAGAGGATTGCTCTCCACTCGGTAGGATTTTAAATACTTAGGCGAGTGCTTGGACTGCAGCTAAGCCCCCGAGTGGGAGGATTGCTCTCCACTCGGTAGGATTTTAAATACTTAGGCGAGTACTTGGACTGTAGCTAAGCCCCCGAGTGGGAGGATTGCTCTCCACTCGGTAGGATTTTAAATACTTAGGCGAGTACTTGGACTGCAGCTAAGCCCCCGAGTGGGAGGATTGCTCTCCGCTCGATAGGATTTTTAAATACTTAGGCGAGTACTTGGACTGCCGCTAAGCCCCCGAGTGGGAGGATTGCTCTCTACTCGGTAGGATTTTAAATACTTAGGCGAGTACTTGGACTGCAGTTAAGCCCCCGAGTGGGAGGCTGGCTCACCACTCGTTAGGATTTTCAAAACTTAGGCGAAATGGGTTCGCAGCTAAGCCTCCGAGTGGGAGGCTGGCTCACCACTTGGTATGGATCTTTTACAAACTTAGGCGAAACGAATTCGCAGCTAAGCCCCCGAGTGGGAGGATTGCTCTCCACTTGGTAGGATTTTAAATACTTAGGCGAGTACTTGGACTGCAGCTAAGCCCCGAGTGGGAGGCTGGCTCACCACTCGGTAGGATTTTCAATACTTAGGCGATTACTTGGACTGCAGCTAAGCCCCCGAGTGGGAGGCTGGCTCTCCACTCGGTAGGATTTTAAATACTTAGGCGAGTACTGGACTGCAGCTAAGCCCCCGAGTGGGAGGATTGCTCTCCACTCGGTAGGATTTTAAATACTTAGGCGAGTACTTGGACTGCAGCTAAGCCCCCGAGTGGGAGGATTGCTCTCCGCTTGGTAGGATTTTTGAATACTTAGGCGAGTACTTGGACTGCAGCTAAGCCCCCGAGTGGGAGGATTGCTCTCCACTCGGTAGGATTTTAAATACTTAGGCGAGTACTTGGACTGCAGCTAAGCCCCCGAGTGGGAGGCTGGCTCACCACTCGGTAGGATTTTCAAAACTTAGGCGAAACGGGTTAGCAGCTAAGCCTCCAAGTGGGGGGCTGGCTCACCACTCGGTATGATTTTTTTACAAACTTAGGCGAAACGGATTCGTAGCTAAGCCCCCGAGTGGGAGGATTGCTCTCCACTCGGTAGGATTTTAAATACTTAGGCGAGTACTGGACTATAGCTAAGCCCCCGAGTGGGAGGCTGGCTCACCACTCGGTAGGATTTTCAAACACTTAGGCGAGTACTAGACTGCTGCTAAGCCCCCGAGTGGGAGGCTGGCTCACCACTCGGTAGGATTTTTCAACACTTAGGCGAAACGGGTTCGCAGCTAAGCCCCCGAGTGGGAGGCTGGCTCACCACTCGGTATGATTTTTTTACAAACTTAGGCGAAACGGATTCGCAGCTAAGCCACCCACTGGGGGATTTCTCATGCAAACAAAAGCAACAACAATCACTAGGAAAATTATAACACTCTTGTCTTTGTTAAATAAACTATAGAGGTATCTCTTATTACATCTCATCCGAGTGAGTACTTAAGTGTAAAAGGGGCGGAGTAGCTCCGCGTTCCAAGCTCGTGGCTCGTCAATCTGGCGATCGACATTGTAAAGGTGGTACGCTCCATTGTGGAGGACTCTGGTGACGATGAAGGGACCTTCCCAAGTAGGAGCAAGCTTGTGTGGTTTCTGTTGATCCACTCGGAGGACCAAGTCTCCTTCTTGGAAGGCTTGACTCTTCACATTTCTGGCATGGAATCGACGCAAGTCTTGCTGGTAGATGGTCGATCGGATCATGGCCATTTCTCTTTCTTCTTCCAGGAGGTCGACTGCGTCCTGCCGGGCTTGTTTTGCTTCATCTTCAGAGTAGAGCTCGACTCGGGGTGCATTTGAAGCAGGTCACTCGGCAAAACTGCCTCAGCTCCGTAGACCAGAAAGAATGGGGTTCTTCCAGTCAACCGATTCGGGGTAGTCCTCAATCCCCAAAGAACTGATGGAAGCTCGTCGACCCATGCACCTGCTGCATGCTTGAGATCGCGCATCAGTCGGGGTTTCAGTCCTTTGAGAATCAGACCATTTGCCGTTTCTGCTTGTCCATTCGACTGGGGGTGAGCGACTGAAGCGTAGTCGACTCGTGTGCCTTGAGAGGCGCAAAAAGCTCTGAATTTGTCGGAATCAAAGTTTGACCCATTGTCAGTAATGATGCTATGTGGAACTCCATATCTGAATATCAATTCTCTGATGAAACTGATAGCAGTGCAGGCATCGAGATTCTTGATAGGCTTAGCTTCAATCCATTTGGTAAACTTGTCGACTGCCACTAGCACATGAGTGAATCCGCTCCTGCCTGTTCTCAGTGGTCCAACCATATCCAATGCCCAAACAGCAAAGGGCCAGACGAGTGGAATGGTCTTCAGGGCTGACACAGGTTTGTGGGACATGTTGGAGTAGAACTGACATCCTTCGCATTTGTCGACTATCTCTTTCACCATTTCATTTGCTCTTGGCCAGTAAAATCCCGCTCAGTATGCTTTAGCCACAATGGTCCGGGAGGACGCATGATGACCACAGGTCCCCGAGTGGATATCATCAAGGATTATTTGACCTTCTTCTGGTGTTATACAATTCTGGCTGACTCCAGTCGCGCTTTCTCTATACAACTATCCCTTTATGACTGTAAAGGCCTTGGATCAACGGACGATCTGTCGGGCCTCTTCTTCGTCCTTTGGGAGTTCTTTCCTTAGGATGTACGCGATGTATGGCACCGTCCAGTCTGGAGTGATGACCAAGACTTCCATGATCAGGTCGACCACTGCTGGAACTTCAACTTCAGTCGGATCCGTGGCACTTTTGGGCTGCGGGGTTTCTTCAGTGAAAGGATCCTCTTGAACTGATAGCGTGTGGATGCGTTCCAAAAACACATTGCTGGGAATGGCTTCTCTTTTGGAACCTATTTTCACCAAATCATCAGCTGCTTGATTTTTCAGTCGGGGTATGTGATGAAGCTCTAACCCCTCGAATTTCTTCTCTAACTTTCTCACAGCATTGCAATAACCAGTCATGGCTGGACTTCTGACGTCCCACTCCTTCATCACCTGATTAACCACCAAATCTGAGTCGCCATAGACCATGAGGCGACGTACGCCGAGTGAAATGGCCATGCGCAACCCATACAAAAGTGCTTCATATTCTGCTTCGTTATTGGAGGAATCAAAGTGAATCTGGAGAACATATCTGAGCTTATCTCCTCGGGGGGAAACCAATACTACCCCAGCGCCGAAACCATTCAACATCTTAGACCCATCGAAGAACATGGTCCAGTGCTCCGAGTGAACTTGAGTCCGTAATTGCTGTTCAGTCCACTCGGCGACGAAATCTGCTATTGCTTGGGACTTGATAGCCTTCTTTGCCTCAAACTTGATATCTAGAGGAAGGAGTTAAATCGCCCATTTGGCCACTCGACCAGTTGCATCTCTGTTGTGCAGAATCTCTGACAATGGAGCGTCGCTGACGACTGTAATGGAATGGTCAGAGAAGTAATGTGCAACCTTCTTTGTGGTCATATAAATCCCATATACAAGCTTCTAGTAATGAGGATATCTTTGCTTTGATGGAGTCAAAACTTCAGAACCATAATATACTGGGCATTGAACTTTAAAGGCTTTTCCTTCTTCTTCCCGCTCGACCGTAAGTACTGTACTGACGAATTGTCCCGTGGCTGCAATGTAAAGCAGTAAAGGTTCTTTGCTGATTGGGGCAGCTAGCACCGGCTGGGTGGAGAGCAGAGTTTTGAGCTCTGCAAACGCTGCATCAGCTTCCTGAGTCCACTCGAACTTGTGTGACTTCTTCATCAGTCGGTAAAGAGGCAATGCCTTTTCACCGAGACGAGAGATGAATCGACTTAAAGAGGCCAAGCAACCAGTAAGCTTCTGGACGTCGTGCACACGCACAGGACGTTTCATCCGGAGTATAGTACCAACTTTTTCTGGATTGGCGTCGATTCCCCGTTCGGAAACGAGAAAACCGAGTAACTTACCGCCAGGGACTCCGAATGTGCACTTTGATGGATTAAGATTGATGTCATACCTTCTGAGGTTGGCAAAGGTTTCAACAAGGTCAGTCAGTAGGTCGGAACCCTTCCGTGACTTGACCACAATATCATCCATGTAAGCTTCCACATTCCGACTGATTTGAGTGAGCAAACACTTCTGAATCATCCTCATGAACGTGGCTCCGACATTGTTGAGGCCGAATGGCATGGTAACATAACAGAAGCACCCGAATGGAGTGATGAAAGCTGTTTTTATCTCGTCGGGTCCATACAGACGGATCTGATGGTACTCGGAATAGGTGTCTAAAAAAGACAGTCGCTCACATCCCGCAGTCGAGTCGACTATCTGATCGATGCGGGGGAGAGGAAAATGATCTTTCGCGCATGCTCGATTGATATGTTTAAAGTCAATGCACATGCGAAGTGACTTGTCCTTCTTGGGGACCATGACAACGTTGGCGAGCCACTCGGAGTGGTAAATCTCTCGGATGAACTCCGCTGCTAAGAGCCGAGCCACCTCTTCACCAATTGCCTTTCTCTTCTAGACGGCGGACCATCAGAGATGTTCTTTGACAAGTTTCACTTTTGGGTCGACTCGTAGGCGGTGCTCAGCCAGCCCCCTGGGAACACTCGGCATGTCAGAAGGCTTCCATGCAAAGATGTCCCAGTTCTCATGGAGCAACTGGGTGAGTGCTTCTTCCTATTTGGAGTCGAGTGTTGTTGAGATATGAGTCGGAGCAGCATTGGGATCGGTCTGGTGAATGTGAACCGGCTTCGTTTCGCCAGACGACTGGAAAGCTGATTCCGTAGCGGGCTTCTTGGCTCGCAACAAATCACTCGGGTCAGCAGTCTTCTGGTACTCCTGTAGCTCTACCACTGCCATCTAGGCATCAACGATCTTTGAGCCTTTCTGAAAACATTCTTCTGCCTTCTTCCGATTGCCTGTAACAGTGATCACTCCTTTAGGACCAGGCATCTTCAATTTGAGATACACATAACATGGTCCAGCCATGAAGCGTGCATAAGCTGGCCTGCCCAAAATAGCGCAATAAGCACTCTGGAAGTCCACAACCTCGAACGTCAACTTCTCTTTGCGGTAATTCTTGGAATCACCGAAAACCACATCGAGAGCAATTTGGCCGAGTGACTCAGCCTTCTTCCCAGGAATGACTCCATGGAAACTCATGTTGCTGGTACTGAGCCTGGACATCGGAATGCCCATCCTTTTTAACGTCTCTGCATATAGTATGTTCAAACCACTGCCACCATCCATCAAGACTTTGGTTAGTCGAGTGCCTTCGACAACTGGGTCGACCACCAAAGCTTGCCTCCCAGGGGTGGCAATGTGCGTTGGGTGATCGGACTGGTCGAATGTGATGGCAGTCTGAGACCACTTCAGATAACTGGGTGTCGCTGGAGCAACCATATTCACCTCACGGTTGATAACTTTCAGTCGACTTTTGCTTTCAACATCAGCAAAAATCATCAGGGTGGAATTGACCTGGGGGTATCCATCATCACTGTCTTGCTTGTCCTCAACTTTGTCCGACTCCTTTTCCTTATCTTTGGGCTGTTTGCCCTAGAACTGCTGGATCAACAGCCGGCACTGTCGAGTGGTATGTTTCGGGTAAATGAGTTTACCCTGTTCATCTTTCTTTATGTGGATGTGACATGGCAAATCCAACACATCATTTCCGTCTTGGTCTTTAACTTTCTTGGGGTTCCAAGGCCCTTTGGGTTTCCCCTTAAACTTTCCTTGAGCTACAGCCAAGGTTTCCCCAGGAGCAGCTGGCTCGGCTTTCCGCTTCTGCTTCCGATTGGAATTTCCTCCTCCGGTTTCTTGGGCGACTGACTTGAGCTTGCCACTCCGGAGTCGATCCTCATCTTCTCCATTAGCGTACTTGGTGGCAATCTCCATCATCCAATTCAGAGACACTTTTCCGGTTCGACCGAATTTCAGATTCAGTTCTCTATTCTTGATACCTTCCTTGAAGGCACAGACTGCTTGGTGGTCAGGCACATTTTCTACAGTGTGGTGCAACGTGATCCACCTCTGGATGTAATCCCTCAAAGTTTCATTCGACTTCTACGCACAAGACCGCAGTTCGGTCAGCCCTGCCGGTCGCATGCATGTTCCTTCAAATGTCGTGACAAACACTCGAGCGAGATCTTCCCAAGTGTAGATGCTGCTAGGTGCTAACTGATTCAGCCATGCTCTGGCCGAGCCCCCCAACATGAGAGGCAGGTGCTTCATGGCCACTTCATCATTGCCACCGCCAATTTGGACAGCCACTCGGTAGTCTTCAAGCCAAGTATCAGGCTTGGAATCACCAGTGAACTTACTGACTCCAGTCGCCAACCTGAAGTTGGTAGGAATCGCTGCGACCCTGATGGCTCTACTAAAGCACTCTGGCC
Organism: Aegilops umbellulata; assembly: GCA_032464435.1. Lineage (NCBI taxonomy): Eukaryota > Viridiplantae > Streptophyta > Magnoliopsida > Poales > Poaceae > Aegilops > Aegilops umbellulata. The sequence continues at coordinate 318,730,817 of CP136054.1, forward strand.
CTGAAACATGCACTCTGCCGCTGGTAGGTGCATCTCTGTCGTAACCTTCTCGGTGAGCTCTGTTTCTGTCGACCAAACCTTGAACGAATGGATCTCGCATCAAAGCCTGGCTCCCTGGGGTCGACTGGAATCCTCTGCCCAACACTATGAGGGCGCCTGTCATCCTGCTGTCGAGGCACGTACGATCCGCTCCTCGGGGGAGGGGTGGGCACTCGATGTCGATCGTCACGGTCGAATCGGTGACCATACTGCTCACGGTTCCTGTACTGATCCGGCTGGTCTCCACATCCCTCATGCCTCGGAGGCGATCTTGGGCTTTGAGCCGACTAGACTGTGTCTGCAGCAATGGATCTGCTATGGATTCTGTTCCACGACTGAGAAACAACGGAATTCTAGTCTCCTGCTGCCCAGAGCAACGCTCTGATCTGCAGCAAGCCTCTGCCAGGCTCTGATTGGGAAGGCTGAATTGACTCTGCTATACGGGTTGCAGCTGCTAGATTCTGAATAGGAGTTCGATATACCTGCGGGGGAGGAAAAGGCTGACGGCGACTGGATTCTGGAACCCGTTGTCGTGCATGCTCGTCGAGTGCTCGCTGGAGGTTCTCCAGTCGAGTGCGCTCAGCCAAGTTGGCCAGGCGCGCGTCCTCCAAGGCACGAGCCTCGGGGGTTTCTCCAACAATAGGAGTGTGCAGTGCATCCATGTTCCGGCGACGAAGTTCTTCTCTCTGCAGCGACGTGAGAGGCTCGGGGAGATATTCCTCATGGGGATGCGACGGGTCGCCTCCACCTGCGCCTTCGTTGGTGCGGGGAAAACCGGGAGGACTGCGCGGCCCATCGACCATCAGAACCTCCGCCGCCGGATCACTGCTGTCGCACTCGGATGCGGTCTCTACGGAGCCAGTCGAACAAGCCGTAGAGGGATTCGTCGGGCTCGATCGCCGTGACTTGAGGGGTGGCCGACTGGCGTGCCACAGCGTGTCTCACCCACCGCTGAAGTCTCGACCGACCGGAGCGCTTGCGCCGGCGGGAAACAGGGAGGGAGGACAATGCAGGGGCTGACAGATAATGGGTCGACGGTTGCCGCAAGAGGACGCCGCGGACACACGCGCGAAAGTGTGTTTCCCCGCGGACAGGAAGCGCATCGACGTCGAGTGGAGCCTCCTGAAGTCAAGCGGAGTCGTCGGCGATGAACGTGAGCGCGCCGAGACGGATCTCGCGGCCCTCCACCAAAACTCCGCCAGAAACCATGATGATTTGGGTCGAAAAAAATTGCAACTTCTCCAACAAGTCGCTAAGACACCAGCCCCACGGTGGGCGCCAACTGTCGTGGTTCTAACTCTAACAGTAATGTAGGGGGTAGGTATGGAGAGGCAAGATCTTAGCTATGGAGTAGTTGTAAGCACACGATGTTTACGAGTTCATGCCCTTCTCAGAAGAAGTAATAGCCCTACGTCCCGGAGCCCGGAGGCGGTCGACTGGATTATGTGTGTATGAATTACAGGGGTGCCCTTGGGTAGGGTAGTTAGGACAGGTCCATGACCCTACCCTAGGTACATGGCTTCATCAGGGATTTCACAGGAGGTGGGAGTTTTCGCGCACGTTGTAATTTTGGAATAGCAAGGCGCAGGTTGAGATGGAGGGAGTTGTCGGAGCACAACGAGACAAAGATATATCTTAAATATTTCGGGCTAACAAGGCGCGGGTTGAAATTTCCGGACAAGCCTAACATTTACTGTACCAAATCAATGCGCCCTATAAATGTCATTCCAAACTTTGAATTCATGTTATGTTCAATTAAAATATTTTGCTACGTGTATAATGCATGCAACCTAGTACTCAAATGAACGTTTTAGTGCATTCCAAACGTATATACTACCGCTTCAATATGAACTAAATTTGAATTCGTTTCTCTATTTGAATAAGATCTACAGTAATGATTGTTGTGAAGTCAAAGCATTTGAATTCGTTTCTCTGTTTTAATAAGATCTACAATCATCATTATTGTCAAGTTAAACCATCGTTTGTGTATTATCTTCACAGCACACCAAATGATTAGTCTCGAGTTACATATGAACTATGTGTACTATATGAACTCGAACTAGATTTTTTGAATCCACTTTATTTTGATTTCAAATCACATTACATTTCTAGCTCTAGCTAGATCTTCATAATCTAAACCATGTCTCATATGTATAATGTGTTTATCACATTATGTATGGTGCCCCGCCCCGACGCCTACAAGTATTTAGATGTGAGTTGCAAACACCACACATTACCACAAATTCAAATAAAATGTGAGAATGTTCGATATATAGTATTGTTTAGATTGTTCGATATTTAGTTGTAAGCTGCAAACGCCACACATTATCACAAATTCAAATAAAATGTGTGATTGTTTGATGTATAGTATGGTTTAGATTGTTCGACATTTAGCTGTGAGTTGCAAACGCCATGCATTATCACATTATGGTATAACATGTGCACAACACGTGTATCACTGCTATATTCATGCATGCAATGTTTAAAACACTATGATCTCCTATTCAAATATATGAATCCGATTTCATATCAAATTATGATCTTTGTTAGTCTCTTACACCCGCACAATCCTCTAACCTTTGTAGCTACCACTAACTTTCTCTTGTGCATGCACACGCCCTCCTCGCCCTCACCCTCCCTCGGCATTCTATCCACCGGGCACATTCATTTTTTTCTTCAGGTCGTTCTCCGAGAGTCTCCACAACTCCTTTCCGACACACACTAATCGATAAACCTCTCCAGCGATGCCTGCCTACAACATACAAACACACCTTCAATCTCCTCCTTTATGTGTCCTTGCCTCGTGTCTCTCATACGGTGAGACACACGTGTAAACTCTCGCCCCTCTTTTCATCGCTCTCACAACCGCACACTCCCCCCTATCTAGCTAGTAGTTGGGCCTCTCGCACCACCTCCTAGCTCCATTCTCTCTGTCTATCCATCTCGCTGGGCCTTATTTGCCTCTAACAAATGGACGTACACTGGCCGATCTCTCGCTATACATATAGCTAGCCAGTTCCTTATAACTCGTTTTTACCCACACGTTAATCTATCTACCTCATTAGTTGTGTCTATCCCTTCCTCCAACAAACAAAAATTGATCTACCGATCTAGTTAGGTTTGCTTACCAAACACATGGTTCCCCTTCATCATCCATGGATGCGTCCCGACAGATCTATCACGCACAGGCACACACAGAAACACATCCCCACTCTTATTGATAACATTGCAGTTCCACCCTCAGTTTGTCTAGTAGGCCTCTCCCACCATCTTCGAGAAGCAACTCCATCACCCATCCAGCACTCTACCCCTCTCCCTCCCTCTCCCTCCCTCTCTCTCTCTCTCCTCTCTCTCTCTCTGTCCCATCATATTTCCCGTCCTTCAGTTATGTATGGATGTCGACCGATCTCCCTCAAGACATAGCTGGGTCTCTCCTTCTCAACACATATATGAGTCGTTCTACCTCTATAGTTAGGCCTCTGCCTACCCCTCCCACCACCCCCTCCACCCCACACACACCGATACATCGAGCGCTCTAGTCATGTCTCCCTGCCACACACAAACTTGACATGTGCCCTCTAACGTTCCGGTAGGCCAGTCTGTCGGCGTTCTGGGAACGGGGGTCCCCAGACTTGCCTGCCTGCAGCTCGCGGCGTGGCTCAAAAGGGGCCCCAGCACGGCCCATCTTCATCAACACAAAGCCAAGACCCTCGCGAGGGGCCAAGCCTCGCGGGGCGGACGACGCGGAGCTTCCTCAGGCACGACCTCATCAGGCTGGCTCGCGAGGAGGCGGAGAGATCAAGGAGGGGTACCTCACGAGGTGCCCATGACGCAAGCCATGACAACCAAGGGCGCTAGGCGGGCGCCAGGCCGCGCAGTGTCCCCCTTTCCTCTTTGGTGCAAAGGGAGCAAGCGCAGGCAAGAGCATCAAGCAAAGGCACCCGTTTCGGTGCAACGAGACCAAGACCAGTCCAACAGCAGGGAGGAAGTCATTGTGGAGCCCAAGCCAACGTCACTACCAGAGCCTTTGGCAGGCGAGGACCAACTTTAGTCAGGATAAGTGTACCAGATGTTCCCCTTCAAAATGGCCAATTGTTGGCGCCCTTCCCGCTCAATATTTGGGAAGAGGCCCAGGGCCTTTGCCTATAAATAGGACTAGCCACCCCCAGGGTAGAGACATCTAGACATCGAGAGATCGACGGATCGATCGACAATCAGAGAGAGAGAGCGAGAGAAGGGTGACTGAACTCCCCCTAGCAGTTCATCGCCCCGACCAAGAACAGACCCTCGCGAGGCTGTTCGTCCTTGTATTGTTCATCATCATCAGCCCAAGAGGCAATCCACCACACCACACACTCGAGTAGGGTATTACACCACAACAGTGGCCCGAACCAGTATAAACCCTATGTCTCTTGTGCTTTTCTTTCCATAGCTTAGATCTTTGTGAGGCGGAGGGGTGCAGGTAGGTAGAAGGCGATATCTCCGCGCGCACCCCAGAGTTCGAACCTCAAGGGTCTGTCAGAACCCGAAATCCGACATTTGGCGCGCCAGGTAGAGGTGCGCCGGAATCCACCTTCTACCGCTTCGTGCCCCATCGCGTCGTCATCACCATGTCCAGCGACCAGACGGGCAACCCAGATCCATGGGCGGCATGGCCCGCCCGCGCAGAGCCGCCCGCCTCGGGCGACCCCGTGCCCCAGGCAGCTCGCGGTCCGCAGGGCGCTGCGGGCCGCGGGCGATGCGGACAGGCTTCGACAGCTCTCACGCCGCGGCAGGCGCGGTCGTCAGCAAGGGCCTCCAATCACGCCGCGACCACGACACCGTACACCCGCCGGGAGCAGGCAAACTCGAGGGCCGCGCTCACGATGGCCCGAGAGCTGCTGCAGTGCAGGCTGCTGGAGGGCGGCCGTGACGTGCTGCTGGAGCGGGTGGCAGAGCTCCTGGGCTTTGCCGCCTCGCGGGCTCACCCCTTCCGCACCCAGCTCCCATCTCAAGCCCAGGGCGGCCCGCGCGGGGGCTCCGCGCGCGCCTGCGGGCTGCAAGGCCACTCCAACGCCAGCGAAGCTACCGGCGCCCGACCGGCGGCGGCGCTGCCCCCGCTCCCGGTCCGCGAAGAAGAAGGACTCGACGTGGCCCACGGCCCCAGCGGGCAGCCGCGCTACCACCCCACGGTGGGCGCGTCAAGCAGAGCTGCATGGCACGCGGAGCACTACGGCGTGGCCTTCGGGATGACGGTGCCCGATGAATATGTGCCCCACATGGTGGACCAAGGGCACCCTCACGAGGGCAAACAAAGCTCACTCCTCAGCCCAAGCTGGGGGGACGAGGCGCCAGAAGCTGAGCTCTTCCAGGAGCCCCGGGACGGTCCCCCCGGCCACGTTGGAGGCAATGATTATCGGGTACCGCTAATTCCTCAGGAGCAGGCATACACTAATCATGGATCGCAGGAGGTGCAAGTTGCCACAGCGAACAGCTGCCCTGCTCCCACAGTCTCCTTCCAATCGGGAGGAGGGCGCAGGGGGCTGAAGGAGAGGGGCAGAGATCCGACATCACCACCGCGGCGTTCGGAGCAAGGCGTTCTCAGGAGGTAGGCCCTCTGCTGGGGAGGTGCCTCAGGGCCTGCCCCTGGCGGAGGACCCGTGGTCGTCGGGGGAACCGCTAGCGACCGCTCTACCCCATCGGTGGCGTCCTGGTTTCCGGTCGTCGTTGATGGCACTAGAGTGTGGCGCAAGGCGGGGCCCTCGTCTAGCGATATGAAGCAAGGCCGGTACCTGTGAAGAAGGCCCAGTGCCTGTGAAGCTCGCCGCCCCGTGACACTCTCACGTAATAATGAGTGGGGTTGTACACGCCCCGGAGTCTCAGGGGTGCCGGCCTCAGGCCCTGGGGCTCCCTCCCATGCCCAGTGGCAGCACTTAGCTCTGCGCTGGTGAGAAGACGTCCAAGACTAGATTAGGTGCCGGACGCGGCCTTTTGTCTGCTTTCATTGCCTTCCCCTTTGGTTGTCACTTTCCCCCGCTCGATTTAAGTTGGATTCGAATTTGAGATTTGCGTGTGTTCGGGGAAGGGGTGCTTAGTCTCGTTCGAGCAATTTCTCGCGTTTTGATTACCACTCGCCTCAGCTGCCTCCCCTCGTGAGCCCCTCGTGAGCCGGGTCGGGCCAAGCTTGCGCGCAGCCCAGACTGCCGCCGCCGCGTCCTCTCAGGAGGGCTTTTTACTTCAGATTCTACTGACTCGATCAAGGAACACTCGGGACACCACAGCCTCCCACAGGCTGCCCCAGGGACCGCGCGGAACGAAGGTAAACTAGCCAACCAGCACGTCGCTTAGCCAACCACTTGGCGTGGGCGCATGGGCAATGTAACATCTACTAATACGATGAATGCAAGTTTTACATGAGGGGCTCCCCCTCCCAAAATGCTCTCACAGCCATCAGGCCAAAACCTGAGTTCTATTCATGCAGGGTAAGGAAACAGGAACGATGCATAATTAGTCGGATAAATCCCCCAATGCGTCCTCAGGAGCACCTCCCGAACCATTGCTGGCGTCGCTGGGCTCGCCGTTGCTGTTTGCGTTGCCGCCAGCGGCGTCAGGGCCATTCACCACGCCGCCCTCGTCGGCAGCCACGATCATGCCATCGTTGTCTGAAGCAAAGGCCTTGACAAGAGCATCCACATTGTCTTCCACCCAGTGTGCCAGGTCGTCTCGGACGGCCTGGGGACTGGGGCGATGGCAGCATCGAAATCGAAGTGGGGATCCATGTTCCTGAGGTGGCTGAAGACGCAAGAAAAGGCGCGCCCGAGCAGGGCGCGGCTCCTCTCCTCCATCAACCTGTCGGCCCTGACCGACCGCACCTCCAGCTGCGTCACCACATCAGTGAAGAACTGAAGGTTGCCGGCGTAGTTGACTGCGTGCGGCTCGCCAACAGCCGCCTCGCAGATGTTGCCCAAGGCTGTGTTGGCTCTCTCCCGGAGCGTGGTGAGCATGGGGCCGTGCTCGTGCTCCAGGATCCGCCGCTAGCGTATCTCGTCCTCATTCTTGCGCGCGACGGCCTCAGCCTCCTCCACCCGACGGCGAAGAAGGAGCACCTCGGCCTGGGAGGTGGTTAACTCCCCTTGCGCTACCTCAAGGGCGGCCCGAAGAGCATCGGCCTGCCGCATCGCTTCCTCTAGCTTGGCCCTCAAGGCAGCAGTCCTACCTTCAGCCTCGACCCGGATCCACTCCAGCCTTTCCTCGAACTCGCGCTCGAGGTTCAAGCGCGCCGTCGCCACCCGACGTCTGACCTCCTCCAGGACACAGGCTTCCTGTGCAGCAACATCATCCTCCGCCTGCGTCACCAAGCGCTCCCTCGTCTCCAGACACTCGTACTCGCGCGCGCGTTCGGCGGCTTCCAGCGTCAGCGCCTCCTCACGCTTCTGGAGCCCTACCGGGTCGCCAGAGGCCACCTTCATCGACGCAAGGGCTGCCTCGCGCATCTCCACTTGCTCTTTCAGTGAGTGGCACCGAGCCAGGAGCTCCCGAGTCCGCTCCTCCGCCGCCTCTCGCCGCTGGTCAGCTTCCCGGGCCTCCTCAGCGGCCCGAGATTGGGCCTCCGGAGAGGCCGCCAACGACGCCTTGGCCTTTTCGTCGTCAAGATCGCGCTGATGGCGCGCAAGGGCGATGACGCCCTCCAGCTCGCGCCTCTCTGCAGCCAGGCGCAGGCCCTCGGCCTCAAGGCACGCGTTTCATCAGCAAGCTCCTCACCAAGCAGATTCACCGCGTCAGCCGCCCTTCGAAGGAATCCTTGGCGGAGAGCGCGACGCTCCCGAGCGTGCTCGCGCACGTCTTCCACACCATCATCTGCGCCAAGCAAGCGCCGGAGGCCACGAATCGGCACTCCCCCTCCGGGCAGGGGGCTGGGGGCTGGCACCCTCGCGACGGTCGGGCACTCCACGCCAGAAGCCCTGCCTGGAGCCAGCCCGTCCCCAGATGAAGAGCGCAGGGAGCGCCTCAGCCAGTCGCAGTCCAGGACCAGGCGAGAGGCCCACGGCAGGCTGGCTATGCCACGAGAAGGCCCGCGAAGGAGGATCGCGGGGTGCGCAGGGCCTCGATGCGCCTCAGGGCGGCTCGCCTCTCCGATCGCCCTCACCACAAGTGCTCTGCAGCTCGGAGCACTTGAGGACGGTAGCGGGAGCGAAGCCAAGGGGGACGGCACCTCAGCCATCTCCGCGAGCTCGGCCGGAAGGGGCCTGCGGAGCAAGGATCAGTAAGTGCAATAGAAAGATCGGGAGCTGGGGAAGGAGAAGGCTTACTCATCAGTGGCGAAGTACTTCCTACGCTTCAGCAGGCGACAAGGGTAATCGTTGCCCAGGGCCTCCCTTTTCTTCCGGAGGGCCTCAAAGTCCACGCGGAAGCGGCCCAAGAGTTGAGCGTAGGGATCAGCCTGCGACGAGGACGGAGCGTCAAGGCGATCCGCGTCAGGGGCGCCTGCCTGATGTGCGCTGCCAATCGCCTCACCAGGAGAAGCAGCTGGAGCTTCAGGGGCCTCAGCCGCAGGCGCTGAGAGCAGCTGCTCGCCGCCCTCAGCCTCAGCGGCACGGGCCCCAGCAGCTGCTCCCTCATGAGCATCACCCGGCGTTGTCACCCCGTCGGGAGCCCCCTCGGCCTCTCGCGCCTCATGCCTCCCTGCTTCGCCACTTGAGGAAGAGTCGCCTCGGCCGACTGGAAGGGCCGTCACCATCACTAGGTTCTCGCGAGGCCCCTGAAGGCCGACGGGGCGCGGCCCCCATTCATCAAAGGTAGGCATCTGATTCACAAAATCGTCCCTGTTCTGGCAGAGGTACAGCATGGTCCCTCCCCGCTGGATGCTGCCCGGGTTGGGGTCACCAGTCAGGATCAAGAGCACTGTCCTCAGCACTTCAGGCGTCAGGTCCTCTTCCTGGAGCCTCGTACGATCACCACGCCCGCTGAAGGCCCACATCCGGCGGGAGTGGCGTTGGAGAGGAGCAATGCGGCATAGCAGGAACTCCTTCACCACCTTGGGCATTGTCACGCCAATCGACCTCAAGAACGCGAAGCGGTGCCAGACGAAGACGAGTCGGGGGCTCTCGAGCGTCTCCTGGCCCCAGCCCGAATTGGGGACTGCAGGCGAAGTTGGCTTCAATAGCAGGGGGCTGGGCACCCATACATCCACATACAGCCACCGCTCGCGGAACCCAGCCGAAGGCTAAGGGAGCCTGAAGTCGATCCCTGAGGCCGCTGTCTCAGACGCGGCGACGAAGCTCACGCACGCTGAGCATCGGGTAGGGTCGACAAGGCGCAGAGAGAAGAAGTGGCGCAGCAAGGCAACCGAAGGAAGGATGCCCATCATTGCCTCGCAAACAAAGGCGAAGACTGAAAGAAGGGTGATGGATTCAGGACCTAGATGCATCATGTGGATCTGGTAGTGGGAAAGCACGGCATTGAAGAAATCAGAAAAGGGGGGAACGAGACCCGCCCATAGGGCATCAGCAAAATAATGGACCTCGTTGATTATCCTATCAGTGGGGAAGTGAGACGTGGGCCAGGCCGTCGTCCTCCCTCATTCGTTGAAGATAGTAGCCAGAGCCGAGCTGACCTTGCCAAGGCCCTCTCGATTGAGTATGATCGACCGGCCGACGGCGAGGGCCGCCAACGGCGGCGAGCGAGGCGGAGGCATGGGTTTCTTCCCTCTTCCCTTCTTCGTCGGAGCCATGGAGATGGGAAGGGGGAGGGAAGTTTCAAGATTGGGTTGAAAACAGAAGCTGGAGTTCGAGCGGAGGAAGGATGGAGGGCGCTCGAGCAACAGAAAGGGGAGCGGCTATGTACGACTACGAGTCCGCCTAGCACGGCGCAGAATAAGGGGGCGTGGGGGAACAGTGCCACCCACGTCCAATCAACCGCCACGCGGCGCCCAAGGCCGCAGGCTGATAGGGCCCGCGACGCTTCGCACTTGCCCTTTCGCCTCCCTGCACGGCCAAGCCCGGGCGCGCCTTGGGCCCGGGGGCTACTGTCGGCGTTCTGGGAACGGGGGTCTCCAGACTTGCCTGCCTGTGGCCCGCGGCGTGGCTCAAAAGGAGGCCCAGCACGGCCCATCTTCATCAACACAAACTCAAGACCCTCGCGAGGGGCCAAGCCTCGCGGGGCGGACGACGCGGAGCTTCCTCAGGCACGACCTCATCAGGCTGGCTCGCGAGGAGGCGGAGAGATCAAGGCGGGGTACCTCACGAGGTGCCCATGACGCAAGCCATGACGACCAAGGGTGCCAGGCTGCGCAGTGTCCCCCTTTCCTCTTTGGTGCAAAGGGAGCAAGCGCAGGCGAGAGCATCAAGCAAAGGCACCCGTTTCGGTGCAACGAGACCAAGCATCAACTTAGTAAGGCCAGAAGTGTGTGGTAGAGAACTTATAGCCCATTTGAGATTTGTAAGAATGTGTAGCCCATTTTTGAATTCTAATGGAATTTACTATAGCCCATTTACAGTTTGTTAAAAGTACAACCCATTTCAACCAACCGTTCAAAACAGAATTCAATAAAATTTCCCACATTTTGATGGGATCCGAAATATTTTTATCCCGAAATTTCTAGTGAGATTAAATACAATTTCAATATAAATTTATATTACGTAAATCCAACAAAACATTGCGCTTGCAACAATTAATGAAATTAAAATTTTCAATATCCAAAAATAATATTTTATAAAGTAATCACGTGTTTGGTGTACTTTTTTATAGTTACTGCCCAGTTTTTATAATTACATCCCATTTATTATTTCTTAAAGCCCATTTTCTTGTTAAGCCTAATGCACCCCTCCTAGGAAAGATTTGCAGCCCAGCGGGGCGGAGAATAACAACTTGACCTTGCCTGGGTATTCCTAAAAAAAAGTATAGCTGGGCTAGCCATTTTCATCTTGAAAAAAATTAATATCTTGGCTGGATATCTGGCCTGAGCTAGACGGGCCACAGCCCACCCAGTTAATACCTGCAGCGATGTTTTCGTTGTTGTTCAGAGGAGAAAAATTAATATCTGGGCTAAACATCGAAAAACTCTGCAGTGCTCACACCTCAAAAACACAAATACTGCTCGAGCTGCTTGGTCCCAGCTGTCGGCCGCTTCTTGTGCAATTCTCTCGTTTATTGACTACTACATAGGTCGACAATGGTGTGGGACCGTGATGGCAGGACACCAGGGGGAAGCAAAATAAATTACTCCAGTGAGCGCTTCCACCTCTGCCTCGTTGTCTCTCGTGGAAACCCCTTTCCTCCCTTTTTTTGCTCGGGCAAGGACCAATGCATGCAACACGTCCATGCGGTTATTAGGCAAGATATAAAAGCGCTTTGCATGCTATGGATTATGATGGCCTGCATGGGTAGCTAATAAGGCATCCTCTTAACTGCTGTGATTAAATGTTGTGTTTAGAAGAGAGAAATATTCTTCTTTTCCACCAATCTGCTTGCACCTAGGTCGTGATGCACCTTCTAATATGACTAATTCACCTAGACGAAGGGACTATAATTTTATACATATATATAATAACGAGGCACTTGCGTACGTGAGGCTATGGACCTGGTGGGTCCCCATTGTCATCCTCTCCAAGTAAAGTCATCTCCTCGCCCGCGCGCGCTTTTTGCCCGAAACAGTCAGCGCCGCCCGCCCCGCTTCCCGGTGCAGGCGATTGCTTCACCTTCAAATGACACAAGTGTCGTCCGTCCGTCCATCTGCCGCCCACATTAATGATACGCGGTTGCCGAGGTGGCTACTCCGGTGCCCCACGTCCGTCCCTCCGCCCGCCCACCACTGCTATATAAAATGCTGCACCGGCCATATCCGCAGTCATCCGCATCCGTTCCCTTTCTCCTGTCCACACCACTACTGCCCACCATGGATTCCTCGCGCCTCCAGCGCTCTTAGGGACGGACGGACGAGGACCACAAGGAGATGGCGGCCATTGCTGCCGACCGGCTGGCCGGCAGGCAGCCGGAGGACGACGACGTCCCAATGAAGAACATGGTAGCCGATGATCCGGCGCCAACCCCCTCCTCCGCGCCATCCTCGCCGGTGCATTGCACCATGACCATCGGCGAGGCCCGTGCCCAATATATGGACAGTGTGAGGCACATGCGTCAGGAGCAGTTCCGGGAGGTGCAGGCCGACGCCGCCTACAACCACCATCTCCTCTAGGAGCACCTGCAGGCGGAGGAGCAGATTGCCGCGGAGCGGGCGGAGCAGGAGGCACTGCTCGACTCATACCGCTCCGCCCGGAAGGGCCGCCTCGAGCGCTGGCGGTACCGCATGCGGGTGGCGGAGGCTGTGACCACCTACAAAGAGGCTAGCAAAGAGGGCGATGAAGCGGGCGAGGCGCTGTTTGGCGAGACCGAGGACGAGGCAGAGGACAATGCCGGCTCCGACGAGGCCCCGCGGCGCCAACAACGAGGTAGAGGACAATGCTGGCGTCGACGAGGCCCTGCTCCGCCGAGGCCCCGCGGCGCCAACAACGAGGCAGAGAACAATGCCGGCTCCGACGAGTCCCCGCTCCGCTGGCGTCGATAAGGCCCTGCTCCGCCGAGGCCCCGTGGCGCCAACAACGAGGCAGAGGACACCGTCGGCTCCGCCGAGGCCCCGCCCCGCCAACAACGAGGCAGAGGACATCGCCGGCTCAGCCAAGGCCCCACCCTGCCGGCAACGCGGGGGAGGATTTCCACCGCTCCGCTGAGGCGCCGCCCGCCGGCAACGAGACAGAGGACATCGCCGGCTCCACCGAGGCCCCGCCCCGCTGCCAACGAGGCCGCGCCACACAGAAAACAAGGAAGAGTAGAACACGGTAGGTCGCCGCCGCTCGGGTCCAAGTAAGGCCACCGCTGCTACCCTCCTGTTGAAGCCAAGCTAGGCGGGTTGACCATTGACGGCCGGTTAGCTTCTTGGCGGCGACGTGGAGTCGGGAAGTTCTGCTGGAGAATAATGCTGCTTCTACTTAACTGCTGGTGCAGTTGGCTGACTGACACGTGGGCCCAACAGGCCACATGTCAGTTACGCAACTGCACCTGCAGTTAAGTCACTGAAGCTTCTGTTCGGCTCAGCGGGACACAGGTGGGTAGCTTCGGTTAATTAATTATACCTCCAGCGCACCCATTTTTAGTTGAAGAATGTATGAAATGTAATGAAATATGGCATGTTTATATGAAATCCGACCGTGCATGAATGAATTTATTTCTATTAGTTCGAATTCCTGTATCACTCGCATTGAATGAACATGCAAAACAATACGTACTAGCATTATTCCCAGGGTGATCACCTCGTTTGCAGCAGTTTCACATGTACTCCCTCCGGTCCTTTCTAGTATGCATACAAGTTTTGTCTGCAGTCAAGGTATCTCTACTTTGACCAATCTTATACAAAAAAGTATGCACTTTCACAATGTGCGAAGTAAAAAGGAACAAAAGGAGTACAGAGAGTTTGAGCAGCTTTTTAGCGTTTCTATACATTGCAATCAAACACACAGGCCTGGCAATTCATAGAGAACATTCAAAACAATCGATGATTAGGCATCTCATCGACTCACATGTCAGAGGCAATATTTACTTCACAACTAAAGAATAAAGAAAAAATTGATCGACGCTGCTGACAGCAAAGGGCGTCCCATTCGAAAATATGAAACGCATGTCTTGCTAAAATCAATGAGCAAAATTTGACAAGGTTGTCCCATTCCAAAATATCAAATGCCTACGATTGTGGAATGGGCAGGGTTTGCCATCAGTTTGGACATTGACATGGCACCTCGTGCTAAATAAACCAGTTGTTCTTTTTGTGCAGTTCCACCAAAATCAACCAAATTCGCGCGTAGCTTGTATGATTTCGCCATTATATGTTGCAACACCTTGAACTTATCGGCACCTCCTTTGTTGTGGTGGAAATGAATGATTTGATGTATTCATGAACATTTTGTGCAGTTCCCATTGAAATCAAGCTGAGCACCCCTGTTTGCACAAATACAAAAAAGTGATTAGTATAGAGCAAACTGTACTATGAATTGACAGTTTCAACAAGCACATACATGGTCCATGTAGAGCACACTTTTAGAAAAATGGAACTCACCAGAAAGAATACTAGAACAACATTGTACTCGCGCATCACAGCAAAAAAATGGAGATTTTGTCAGTCCTTCTGAGCTAAAGTTAGTCTGGTCTTGTGGGGAGTAATGTAACCATCCTTCAACTGCTCCTTCTGATGATAAGATAGACATGGCTTCTTCATCCTGGCATAATTGGAACTAGTCACTTCACGTACTCCATATTCTTCTTCAGAGGAAGATGATCCTATTGTGCAAAGACAAGAGGACTACTAAATGCTAGCATCACTGTTTGCTCGAAAAAAAGGAAAGGAAATATTTAAAATAGCACAGATGAAGCACTTCTCAAGGACAATACCACTTTTTCATGACAGTATCTAAACAGTATCTAAACAATAGAGATGACAAAGCTCAATCATATGGATGAAATCAGTGGGCGAGTACCAACCTTTGCCAGGAGGCTTATTATGTAGAGCATACAGATGAAGCAATTCTCTGGAACCGTCTGTTGCTATCTACGGTGGTGGCCATGCTTCCTATATACTCCTCGATTAGTTTAATGTTTCCAACATCTTGTTGTGCAGTTCCACTAAAATATATGTTATCTTCAAAGAAGATCCCTGTTTGCACAAGTAGAGATAATTACATACTCCCTCCGTCCCAAAATGTAAGACGTTTTTTGATACTAGTGTAGTGTCAAAAAACGTCTTACATTTTGGGACAGAGGGAGTATTACATTAAGAGTGGCATCAAATCAGTGGCAAAACAATTGCTCGTTCCAGCCATAGCAATAAATTAAGATGCAAAACTATATCATTACTTGTGTCATCACAGTTCCAGTGCTTCATTACAGCACCGGGAGTTGATTTTTGTTTTTCTTCCTCTTGTTCTTCCCCTTCATCACTTGGTTCAATAACAAACAAGCTTCGCCTTCAATGTAAGATTTGGCATGTCAATTAGGGAGCACAAGTATAGTACTAAACTTAATTTTCTGATGAAAGTGGCAAAATACAGGCCAACAGTTGTGAAATATCCTTATCTTACCTCAATGGGATATTACGGTGCACATACAGATTGGAAGTCTTGTCTCCATTTGTGCAGTTCACTAAAATCAAGCAACATTATCGTACAAGTAGCACAACATATGAATGCACACTACAGAATCATGTGAAAGAAGGCTAGTACTGACCTCTCATGATGCGGAATTCAAACAACTCACAAGAAGAAGATCTGAACCAAATTTGCCTTAACGGATAGGAAGTAAGATCTCCTCTTGTGCAGTTCCACTAAGATCAAGCAATCAAGCAACATTGTCAGTGTGACATTTTGGTTGAACTGCACAAAACACTCTTAAAACAAAAGTGTTTTGTGAAGTGCAACAAAAGGTCACAATGGCAACGAGGTGAAGCAGATAACCCTGTTTACACAGAGGTGCAAAGGAAACAATTAGTGGTCAATAACGGTGGATGACATAGAAGCCAACAAAAAGAAGCATCTACCTTATCTAAATGGGAAAGAAAGCAAGACAGTAGCATTTCTCAAACGGTGGCATTGATTAATATTAACATAGAGATTATATTAACAATAAAATTCGTTAAACATGTAATTTGCTTTTAACTGTGGCATTGCATCAATTTTCCAGCGGCATTATTAGAGGGTGTTTGTTTACAGGGACATTTTGGTGTAGGGACTAAAAAAACTCCGTGTCAGTCCCATCTAAACCAAACAGGAGGGACTTTTAGGGAATAAAAGTGGGCATTTGGGACTAAAGAAAGAAGACCCCGAGGGAGTCTTTTGGGGACTTTTTCCAACAGTTGCCCCTGCCACGCATCGCACCTTGTCTCTATTAGTTCATTACTAGGGGTAACATGGTCTTTTAGCATGTCATTTAATAACCTCTAGTCCATGTTTAGTCCCTGGAACCCAGCAGGTAGGGACTAGGGAGTTTTTAACCAAATAGGGCCTTAGATTAACAACAACTAATGAGTTGCACGGGACAGTGGACGCACCAGCACCATGTGCATCTACCGATGTACTGTGGTCATGCACAGTCTGTTGCGACAAAGAACAAACAACCAAGGAGCATATTTGTGTTGGTCCCAGTTTTGTTATCTTTATATGCCTTTCCCTATGTGAGCACAGCAAATCTAGTCCTGCTCAAACTCTACAACCTTGTCCCTTCCTTTCCTTTTTGAACTAGTACTTTCGCCCCTTCCTTTCCTCTTTGAACCATGTCCTAGATTTATGCGATACAACTTTCCCCACTACTTTCCCCCATTCCTTTCCTCTTTGAACCACGTCCTAGATTAATGCTATACGACTTTCTCCCTTCATTTCCTCTTTGAACCACGTCCTAGATTCATGATATATACAACTTTTCCCACTACTTTCCCCCACTCCTTTCCTCTTTGAACCACGTCCTAGATTCATGGTATACATGCAGCTAGAGCAATGCATGTGGAGTAAGTAAATTATACCTTAAGGTTCTTGGGGCGTGGTTCGGTGGGCGACAGGACGGCGGCGAAGAAGAAGGGGTCGGAGGCCCTCCCGCGCCGCCGCTGGGTGGAAAGTGAACAGTTGCGCTGGTAGTCCCTTGCCGACGGCGACAGCTTTAAGCCTCCTTACCTTCCCGGCGGACGGATCCTGCCGGCTCTTTGAGCAGCAGTGAGGGGAGAGAGAGGCCAACGAAGTCTTGTTTAGATCTGGAGAGGGCGAGAGAGTGTGAAGAGAGCAACTACAAGCGCTGAGGCTCCAGCAGGAGAGGGCGAGAGAGTGTGAAGAGAGCAACCACAAGCGCTGAGGCTCCAGCGTGTATATATATACTGGAGAGAGAGTGTGAAGCGTGCAAACCCTAGAAAACATTTTGACCAGTAAAAGAATCCTCCTGGCACAAATTATTCTCAAGTGTAGTTATCGAACTCGAGACCTCAAGTTTGATGAGCGAACAGGCTAACCAGCTACATAACCCTCCTGTTATGTTCAACGAGAGGGAAATAACCTTTTATACATTCCTGCATTCGTGTGACAAGCATGCCGTGTTTTTTTTGTGTCTGTGGGAGTCATTGGGATTTCAATCATAATCGTGTCATGTGGCTTTGGTGGTAAGACTATCCACAGTGGTGCAGAAATAATGCAGCCTTAGTCACCTTACCTCTCTCCACGTAGTACGTTGGGTCCCACCAGTCAGAGGGTGAAACAAACAAATTAATAAGAAAAATTAAAAGTGCCAGCGGTGTATGTTACCTTACACATCTCGCTACTGCTCGGGAACACTGTCCAATTGATCCCTCTATTCGCTCACGTACTATTTTAAGTGAATCCTTATTATAACATGCACACAAATTTTGGGCACTTGTATTCGACTTAAGTCAGTGTGCCACCGTATCTCGTATACTTACTACTCCCTCCCTCTAGGTGTAATAAGTCACGTTAGAAGGTGCAACATGACCAAGGTGTGTGTGTGTGTGTGTGTGTGTTAGAGAGAGCGACAGATCGACCTACTCCTACAGAGAGATGTTGTGTAGTGTACGATTTTAGCCTCGAGAGTCGGTGCATCCTCTTGTTTCTGGGCGTGTCTGGTAGGGACATGCGGACAGCTGCCACGCCCGCTCCTGACCAGCCTGGCCCACCCAAAGCCCCTCCATCGCCCGCGCGCGCTTCCCGCCCGAAACGGTCAGCACCGCTCCAAAGAATCGGTGCCGCATTCATGCCCGGGCAGAGCGGACGCGACCTCTCACTGGCACAAGAGTGATGGTTGCTTCATCCGTCCAACTTACTGTTGGGTCTATGTGATTTGACGGCTCATTGTTCTTTATTACTGAGGTGGTAGGACTGCTGGATGTCCCACGCTTTTGGCGAAAGGAGGTATACTACTACTAGATTACAATTTTCTCCATTCTTATAGCAGAGGCGTGCAAGAGCAGTGCAAACACGCAGACTCAGTGATTACATGGCCCACCTCACACTATCACCGTGCGACACCTAACTCTTTACATAGTACTCCCTCTGTTCCTAAATATTACTAGATGAGTCCACGTGTGTTGGCGCGGAATAGCGGTATATCTCTCTGCGAAAAAATTATCGATTTCTTAGAATAAAAAAACTCTATAACCGCATGACAAATGTGGTAGCCAAACTAAATAAACTCTCATCATCATTTAGATCATCCCACGTATGGAAAAAAGATCAGCCAACTCCTACTGCATAATGGGATTATATTTTTCTTTTTGACATGTTAATGGGACTTAAAAGCTCACTTACATGCATGCTACCGGTGCATGCTTGCATGCAGACATGTTGATGTGATTTAAAACCCACTCACATGCATGTGGCACGGTATTTCTGCATGCTTGCATGTGGCTTAGTGCGAAGCCTCTCAATGTCTAGATCAGGTGGCTATTCTGGACTGATTTACTTCATCTAACGGCTACATCAATTTTGATGACGTGGCTCAAGGAGAGGATAGAGAATTCCTAGTAGTGGGGCTAGCTATTACTAGTAGATACTCCCTCCATCTAGGTGTGTAAGTCACCTTACGAAAACCAAATAATCCCAAAACACTTAGGCACGGTACATTAACTCCCTCCTCGTTTCTTGTTTTGTGACATATCAACCAATAAGAGATGTGGGTCGTGCATGTTTTCAATGACTTGAGACTACCAAACATGACATGCAGTGGTTAGTTCATGTCACACCCTGATTTTCATGCCACAACACTTAAGCTAATAAAACATGATAAAGTGTGGTTTGACAAAAACTTTTGCATTATTTGCTTTTATTTGGAGTTGGTTTTCTCTCTGTGTTTTTCTAGTGCTCTTTAAAGTCAACACAACTCCACCTTCTAAACTTCATCTCCTTGCTAAAAACTCTTGAACCAATGATCATGCCATGTGTATAGGACATCAAAATAATTTCTTACAAAAATAATTTGGCCAAATAGTATTTTTCATAAATTAGTTTTCCAAAAACCCCTGAATTGAGGTTTGCACTGCAAGTACTTAATTAAGGGCAGTAAAAATCTTTCCAAAAATATTTTTGACTCCTATTAGATATAGGATACCCAGAAACCACAAAAATATAATTTTAAAAGTTATTTTCCTATTTTATTTAAAAGCTTTTTCTTAAGGCCAGAAATGGTCTTTAATAGGGAAAAATTATTTTATTGTTTTAAAAACATTTGAGAAAAATCAGGGAACTCAGTGGACATATATTTGCCATATATATGAGTTTCAACACATGGTCATGATCAAAATATTAGACAAAACCTCCCAAAACCATTTCTGCCCATTTCAAGGATTTGAAATATTTCTACAAGAAATATTTTCCATTACATCCAGGAAAATTCTAGCAAGTCACATATGCATAATATGATGATATTGCAAAGTTTCAGCTCAATCCAATCTATTTTGGTTCACCAAAATGCCCCAAACCCCTCTCTGACCAGAATCAAATTTGAACAAGTTTGTACTACCAACTTTCTCTCCTTGACCCCAACTTTTGTGAGCATGTTCACATGACCAAATGAGATCACTACACCAAGTGGTGCATCAAGGAGAAGTGATTTGCTCAACTAGATCTACACAAGTTCATTTCTGCTAATTTCTAGGGTTTACCAAAGTTGCATTGGACAACTTCTCTAAATGAGCTCATACTCCTTGAACCTTGATGTTTTGTCATTGCAAAGGCCCCTGCCAAATGGCACATCCGGAGGATTAGTGAAACTACCCCAAGCACTAATCAAACACCTTCTGCATTTCTACTCAAAGCCCTGTTTGGACCCCTTCCTCTAATCTATTTGAGCTCCCCTCTTAAGCACACCTTCCCCTAACATCTCTACACCACTGGTAATTAGCACAAAATAATGCCCAATGATCTAGGGGAGGAATTCATCATTTTTCTATTCTAGACAGCCCATTTGCACACTTCTTCTTCCTCTCTCCTCACCCCAGTGGCCATCCAGAGCATCCAGTGCTTCTCCCTATTTCTTTACTCCACCCTTGAGCTACTGGACACGGTTGGCCGCGCCCACAAGGCATAAAAAATGCCATGCCGGCCATTTGGGCGCTCTGGAGCGTGCTACAGTGCACTCCCGCACTGTAGCCGCCCCCTTCCAACCGCCTCCGGCCACCTCGGGCCTCCCCAGCGCGCCCGACGATGCGCCTCGACATCTGCGACACGCCACGCCTCTGTCACCCTCCTCCTTCTCCCTCCTCTCGCCCCAGCTCGCACACACGCCGGCCGCCTGAGCGCACCAGTGAGCGCGCTCACACGCGTGGTGCCCTGGCCCCCCTGCTTTCCCTCTCTTCTCTCCCCTCGGCGTAGTCCACGCCCAGAAACACCCCAGACACCACACCCTCTTCCCCCGAGCCCTGCAGCGACGAGCAGGATCCCATCGGCGCACGAGTCCACGGCACCCCGCCGTTCGCCTATTTAAAGGCCTCCCCGAGCCCTCCTCTCCTCACCACTCGCTCTATCACTCCCCTAAACACCCCCCTACACCACTCACCCCTCTCCAGACGAGCCCGAGCTCGAGATCGAGCCCGAGCTACGCCGCCTCGGGTCGCCGTCGATCCCACGGTACAGGCCTCCCCTGCTCCTCCTCTGCCTCGATTTGGAACCCTCAAGCACCCCTAATCATTTTCCCCTTCTCCCCCGCTTCTTTTGCAGCCGGAAATGGCCGGAACATCGACGCCTGAAGCTTCTCTGCCGCGAGACCTCGTCGCCGGCGAACCAAGCTACCCCGGCGACCAACTCCACCTCCATCCGAACGGCGGATCCTCCCTGAGCACAACGGTACCACCCACGCATCCTCCCGTGCCCTATATCACCGTCGGCGAGCTCGCTGTCGCCTCTGGACGGAGGTAGACGACGACGGCCGTGGGCCCTGTCCGTCAGCCTCATGCCCTGACGGGTGGGACCCACCCGTTAGGTTTAAAACGCACGCGCGCGCGTACCGGTTCGCTGCGTCGGCTGAAGGCGTATTTTGCCTTTACGCCTTCGACGTGGCAGCCTGGCGTGGGCTGAAACCCATCTGGGCCTGCTGCACTGTGGCCTTTCTGGCCTAGTGGCACAGTGCTCTTTTTCCTTTTCTTTTTCTATAACTTTTCCAAAAATTACACTGGATTAAATATTCATCCAAATGAAATAATTCCAACTCCCATATTTTTCTAAAAATCCCACCTATTTAATGATATAATTTTCACTCATGTCCAAACAACTTTTATGTATTGTTCATATTCAAATTCAAATTTGAATATATTTAAACCCCTCCAAAAATCCATTTCTCCTATTCTGCTACTCCAAATCCAAAACTAGGAATTTTCCCCTTCTTAGTTTTCCTCCTAGTATTTTACAAAAATGAGTTGACATTTTTCTGAGCACTTTGATTTTTCTATTCTGCTATTGCCTTATTTTTCTCGTTATTATTTTGCGACGATAGATTGCGTTGCTAACGAAGAGTTGGACCAGAAGACTTTGAAGACCCAGGAGACTTTGCTGTGCCACGCAAGCAGCCCTTTGACCATGTCTAAGAAACCCTTTTTATGCATGTCATATGACACTTTTGTTGCTTGCATTGAAGTCATGATAAAATGGTGACCACTTGAGGTGGGTTGCCTCCATTGCTTTTCTTGTTGATACTTGCATTGTGCATGACCCTACCTTCTTATGAGGGTTATGCTGGTGGGAGTAGATAGGATGCTAAGTAGTGCTACGCAAGAGGGACGGGTATATGCATGGTGATGGAGACAAAGTATTTTCAAAAGACTTTTCGAAAACCCCGTCGGGTGCCACTTATGCCCGAGGGAGATAAAGAGATGGGTAACCACTTGATGACGAAGTGGTGTACCGAGGCAAGTGTGTGTGTTGTTTTCGAAAACGGATTAGATTTAAGATTTGTCGACTGTCCCAACCTTACATGCGCAACCACTCTACCCTTATATGGGAAAGGGCATTATTGATTACCTAGGCTGATACTAGCTTGGAGCCCGCATTACTAGTGACGGGGGAGAGTTGGTGCTCTCTCTCGGGACGGGGTCGTGCCAGGTAGGGCGGCCATGACTGTTTTCACAGGGCACCGGACACACCGTTGTATCCCCTCTCGGATGTTACGATCTCGAGTGAGTCTCGCATGATGTACATCGTGAGGATATGGAACAATGAGTGGACTTCTTGTTAGTGTCGTCTAGGGAAAGATAGTGATCGGGTGCTTACCCCGGGTACTTGAGGTACCGCGAGTCGTGGATGACACGAAAGTTCCCCGAGTCTTCTTGGTAAAGTGTGCAACCTCTGCAGAGTGTAAAACTATTCGAATAGCCGTGTCCATGGTCAAGGACAGTTGGGCGGTGCTGCTTAAACTACGTCGACATGTTTACAAACCAGTGTGTGTTTGGATAAGTGGGAAGATCTACTTGGGTCAAGTCAAGGACTTGACATGATTGAGTTGGGTTGATGCCCACTCTATTTATGTTGATATCTGTAACCTGTCCTCATGGTTAATTGAATTCTCCTGATGCATGTCTTACAAGTTGTTGAACATGTCATTTCACTCAAAACTAGCTTTCCGCAAAAATTTACCTATATCATGCATTGTTGTACCTTGAACCAAAACATGGGTTGCTTGCGAGTACATTCAAAGTACTCATTGGCTTGCCACTGGTTATTTAATTAGCCAGGCATGGAAGAACAGGAGTTCAAAGGAGAATTCTTTGGAGACGAACATGCGAACTAGGACGTTTCCCAGTCAGAATGCCTGTAGGGTTAAGGCAGATGGCATGGGTTCTACTTATCAACAAAGAATTTCCGCTGCTTAAGTTTATTTGATATTCAGCCCTTGTGGCTTTATCTATGTAAGACTTGACCATAATGGTCATAATTTGTGTAAGACGATATGTATGGATGTAAGACTCTTGTTATTCAGATTTTGTGTGTTCGGTGAGCATTGATCTCTGGGATCACTGTACACGTGCATTCGGTGATCATGACTTATGAGTCGGGGTCCCCACAGAGCTGGTATTAGAGCCATCCTGATTGTAGGAAGCCTTAGTTAGCATGGACGTTAGTTAGCTTGAGACCATCTAAACTTCTCTTCTTTTCTAAGCTTACCAAACCCGAGGGATATTTTCCACATTGACCTCCCCTATTCAACTTTTGTAGATGGCTGTCGCCCCCTTGAGACTCCTTATGACAGGATTTTCATCACTCCTAAAAGATTGCCTCCAACAATGCCACTATCCCTTTCTGCCCATATACACCCTGCATGAACTGGAAAATGATGTACTCGAGAAGGAGTTCTACGCCAAGGTTTTTGTGCCTGCTAAGACCTCACCCCAGGGGTGGTTCTTCATTGGACCACCCATGCCAACAAAAGACCTGGCCATTCAGCAAGTGGCATATGAAGCACTCCTCCGTCTTTGAGGCCTCCTTCCAGAAATGAAAGAAGAACACGCCACCCGCTACCTACCTGGAAAGAACGGATTTGGAGCCCCAGCTCAAGTGATGATTTCCCCAGAAGATGAGGATCCAACCCTCAAGTACCAGATCCGCTTCATCAATGCAGGAGACTACCTTCTACGTCACCTTACCGAAGCATTCCTTAAGGCTCGCCAAGACCTCCCTTGACTTCTGCACTTCCACTGCATCGAGAAGAAGAAGGTGGCCGAGCAAGGACAGCAAATCAGTGCCTTACAATCCCACCTTGCCAATCAAGAGCAACAAATCAAGGAACTTCGGAAAACCCGCAACCAAACCCCATGCAAGAGGCATAGGAATGAATTTCCATACCCACCTCGTAGAAGATCGTCGTCAGGCCATCGACGACATAACCCAAGACTGGATAACAACCTTTTTGCTTCCGTCACTTGTCACGGGTGTGGTGAACTTGGGCACATTAAAAGGATGTGTCCCAACAAGCAGTCGACTGTCGCATACCCTTTGGCACCACAAGGGGAACCCAGAGACTAAAGACTGAGTGCCCTTCTCTCCGAGCAAGCACGACTACTGAGTCCGAGGACCCCTAGGGTAGGATGAGTCGTGTAGCCCCATATGCGTAGTCGAGTTCGTGAGATGGTTCGAATGGAACCACGTTTTGTGTTGCTTGTTTTTGCTTGTTTGTGTTTTGATATAAGTCACACATTTGCCCTAGGCAGCTTGTACGCGACTATATCACCTATCTTATCTTAATGAATGTGCGTGGCCTAAACGGCACTTGTTTGCTTGAACTTGCACTATAGAACCCCCTTTAGGCATCACCCTCCTCTATGCTACTTTTCCCTCTCATATCTCTCTCCTCAACTGAAGACCGGCAAGACAAGATACACCAAGGATTCTACCTCGGCGGCCAACTAGCACTGAAGAACTTTTCTACAGCCTCCTTGACCAAGTAAAACCCCGTAGAGTTATGTTTAACCCCCTAGACTAGAAACCAATTCCTAGACCCTTCGAGACTTCACGAAATAACCCATCTCGAATCCTTAACCATGTGCTTAACCCATAGAATTGCAAGAGAACCAGTTAAGCCTCTGTAAACCTTGCACAACACTGGGTTCATTATGGAACTAGTGGACATAGTGAACGAGCACATTATCATCCTAATATAGCACCAGAACTGACGATGCCATAGGAAAGACCAATTTGAGGATATTGGTATAGAGGACAAATGACTTGATGAGTTTATATCAATGACTTAAGGAATTGTATGAGACTATTTGGTGGATTATGAGGCTTTGATGTTGGTAGATGAACTTGGTGGGATCATGAGTATAGATTAGCATAGCTTTCATTACCCCTGAGAAAATTGGATTTAGTAGGATAATTGTGTTCGCAAGCTGGAATTCTTGGAAGTATTTGGATTTAACTTAGCCATGGGATATTGATAGGAGACAGTTGATATGACGTAAATGACTTGGGGGAACATGTAGGAATTCTCGTTGGACATGAGATTTGGATTCAATAGGTTATCCTAGTGGAGTATGGATGCAGAGTAATTCTACATGGTTCGGAGTAAATTGGATTTAGACTGATGATCTTGATCATGATGCCATGTTTCTCGGTGGACAATAAACTAGGAGATTGGACTAATTGTCGGAGTTTATTTAGGGATCTTTATAAGCTTGACCTTGGAGTATTACTAGATCACAATAACGGGAATTGGTGGAGTGACTATAGTAAGGCAGCCCTTTCAAGTATTGGGGATTATAGGGACTTTAGGAGATCATGTGGAACACCAGCATAGGCGTTGGATTTGTAGAATTAATGGATTATGTAGTGATTAATGAAAGTTAACGGGTTGTTGGAGTTGATTCATAGGAAAGGAAACAATATTTTGGAGTGGCATACGATGTGTTTCCTTAGGATAGAGATGCACTAACATGGACCTTGGAAGAATAGGATTGTCCTGTTTTATTCCAGCTTGGAAGCTTGTATGCTCTACCCATGGATTTTTAGGGGTAGCCACACATATGAGTTTGGGGATCGTAGACATATATGATTTTGTTAGACCTCCTCTTGGGAGTCATGAGGATATGAATAATATGAGTGATGATTGGAGCTGACCTACAAGAGTTGATGCTTTCGGTGGTATAAGGTTATTTGTTTAAAGGACTAGATAGAACAATTGGCTGTCAGGACCCCGATCCTAAGTCACACCGATCTAGCATGTAACACATCATATCACTTTGCGGCCTCACGCACGGTATTCCCACGGGTGCCACCTTACCTGGCCCGGGACCGTTTGCACCTTTTGGCTCACGTATATGATAGTGTCGCTAGCATCCATATGACAAAGAACCCGGGCCGACATGGCTAGTCGTGAACCCAAGGCGGCACTAACCCATGAGGATAGGCATACATGAATCACATCGAGCATGTCGGTCAACAACGTATAAATCCGGGCTGTAGCACTGGGCTAACAGGACTCCGGTAACCCGGGCTGTAGCAGGCTAGGCAGGACTCCAGATAACACCGCGTGACATTTCCCCGAAGGGACAGACACAGGAACGACGTGAATCACATGCCGGCCAGTCAAGTGTTCCGAGCAGTAGTGCTGGGCTAGCAGGAATCCGGTGAACCGGGCTGCAGCGGACTACTATGGCTCATGGAAGCACTAGACTACATTTCCCCATAAGAGAGGCTGCCAAGGATAAACAACTAGATTGTCGGATCCCACCCATACCAAGCATTTCAATCATACACACAATATGCTCGATATGTGTAAATACAACATGGCATCACAACAAGACTCTACGACTCAAGTATTTATTCATTAGGCTCCGAGGAGCGTGATATTACAAACATGGGTCTCATGACCCAGCATTCAAAGCATACAAGTCAAAGCACATGCCGAAGCTTAACATGTCTGAGTACAGACATCTACAAAAGAAAAAGGCTGAGAAGCCTGACTATCTACCAGATCCTGCCGAGGGCACAAGATCGTAGCTGAGGTATCAAGCTAAACGTCGAAGCCCACACGGAGCTACTAGCGAGACTGACGTCTCTCTGCAAAACATAAAATAGGCAAACGTGAGTACAAATGTACCCAGCAAGACTTACATCAGAACTAACCACATATGCATCAGTATCAATAAAGGGGGTGGTGGAGTTTAACTGCAGCAAGCCAGCTTTGACTCAGTGGCTAACCTGAACTACGACTACAAGCAACTCTTTTGAGGTGGCGCACACGAGTCCACAAATTCACCATATCAATACACCACTATGGATCCGCTCCCGTCTTCCTACGAGAACGCCATCCATAGCACTCACGCTTATCTTGCGCATTTTAGAGTATCCACTTTCACTTGTCTATGAACTATTATAGGCAACCCAGAAGTCCATTACCGCGGACACGGCTATTCGAATAGATGATGTTAACCCTGCAGGGGTGTACTTCTTCACACACGCTCTCACCACTTATCGCCGTTTACACGACATGTACTCGGCAACCTTCAAGCGGAAGCCCAGCGAGGGTGTCGGCCACAGCCTACCTAAACACTCAAGTCTCTAGTCCAGGTTTATCGCCTATTCAGGTTCCATCCGCAGGGAGTCCGGCCGAGGTTTCCACATACGGCCCCGAACGATGTGTACAGGGTTCCGAGACACCAAACGGGCGCCCGGCTGGCCCGGCCACGTGCCTAACGCAACACAGCCCACCCCTACGGTCAGCGCTGCGTGCGGCCCCCAGCATACTACAAACACCAGAAACTACTTTGCAACTCCTGGACAGAGGACAAGGGTGATCAAGAAGCCGAGAGGGTCCATTGGTTTCGGGCCCAATGCATGGTAGTAACTGTTTCATGGATCACAAACACAGAACTCGGTTCCTGAGGACGGCTTCAATGAGACAACCCACCATGTACTCCTACATGGCCTCTCACCGATACCTTTACCAAATCGTGTTCACACACTTAGCTCACACCGAGTAGGACATGTTCAACACCATTCCAATTCATCCCCGATGAATCAGACCTGACTCAACTCTAAGCAGTAGCAGGCATGACAAACAAGCATGAATGAGTAGGCACATCGGGGCTCAAACAACTCCTACTCATACTAGTGGGTTTCATCTATTTACTGTGGCAATGACAGGTCATGCAGAGGATAAGGGGTTCAACTACTGCAGCATGTAACAGTTGAATCATTTTTGTCCTAATGCAGTAAAAGAGAGCAGGAGCGAGAGAGTGGGATTGTATCGGAATGAACAAGGGGGTTTTGCTTGCCTGGCACTTCTGAAGAAATTATAGTTCTTCATCGGTGTCGTCGATCTCATCGTCGAAACCACGTCTATCGAGAGGGGACAAACACCGGCAACTGAGAAAGAACACAATCAATGCAATGCCACAATATGATGCATGATCATGACATGGCAATATGCTGTTATTTGAGATAATGCATCTAGCTATGATTTAAATGAAGTTGGTTTGAATACATGATTCAAATTCCAACTCCATGTATGATTATTTAAATGCCCTTTATTTGTTTTGTCCAAAACAGAGGACAAACATTGTTAAACATGCATGAAAATGGTACATATGGATTCCTTGAATTTTTCTGATAATTTTTCATATATAAATCTTTTCATTTGGAGCTATAGATTAATTTCTATGATTTTTAGAACTTTAGGCAATTTCTGGATTTTCTGAATTATTTTAAATACAGAAATTATTTACTGCGTCAGCATGAAGTCACACAGATGTCAGCAAGTCAATTGGGCAGTCCAGGTCAAACCTGGACGGTGGGCCCCGCGTGTCAGTGTGGTTAGTTTAACAAAATATTAATTAACTCTAATCCTAATTAGTCAACAGGGCTGGGTCCTACCTGTCATTGACCCAGGGGTCAAACTGGGCCCACCCCTGGTCAACACGGTCAACGGGCGGGTTTCGCGCTCCGGCGACCAAAACGACGGCGGAGGCGTGCTACGTGCTGCTGGTGGACTCGCGCGTCGAGTGTAGGCGGTGGGTGCGGGGGTGGCCGGAGTTGACGCCGGCGTCGACCTTGGCGGTCGCCGGAGCTCGGGTGAGCTCGGGGTCGACGCTACAGAGCTCGGGAGGAGGTGCTGCGGGTGGCTACGGGCTCCTGGAAATGCGCTGAGCACGATGGTGTGCTTGGGCACGAGCTGCGGTGGCTGTGGCCACGACGGTGACGTGCGGTGGCGGCGGCGAGCTTCGGCCATGGTGGAAGATGGAGCTAGCGGGCGAGAACGGAGGGGGTGAACACAGGGGGAGAATCAGGAGCTCACTGGGGTTGCAGAGATGGCCTCAGCGTGCTCGAGGAAGCACCGGAGCGGGCGGGGCGGCGAGAGAGATCTCCGGTGGCCGGCGATGGAAACGGCGACGGTGGCGGCGTTGCAGCGCATCCGGGACCTCATGGCTTGGTGGAGAGGAAGAGGGGGTCGAGGCGGAGCCTCTGGGCGCGTCGGTGAGGCGAGGGGGAGGCGATGGCCGCGGTTGCGCTCGTCGGCGGCGACGACAGCGCTCGACTGTGGGGAGGGGAGCGAGACAGAGGAGGGGGGAGAGCACGGGGGAGAGTGAGAGGGAGCCAGGGGTGCGTGGCGTCACGGGAGACGTCCAGGGGGAGGAGGAGGCAGCTAGGCAGACAGGGAGGGAGGAGGTGGCCGACGTGCGGCGACCACGCGCCCTCGTGCCTTCTGGCACGAGGTTGAAGGAGGTGGTGCGGTGGCTGGGCCGCTACAGTGGTGGGCCACAGCTGGGCCGCTAGGTGGGCAGCGTAAGTGGCCAGGTATTCTCTCTCTCTCTCTCTCTCTAATTCTTTTTGTTTTCTATTTTGTTTTTCTGTTTTTGATTTAGTAATAATACTAAACCATTTTTAAAACTCCTGAGAAAATTTGTGGGCACTTTTTAAATTATTTACTAACAGCCCTCAAATGTTATCAGAATTATCGAGGCATTTAAAATATTTATAGCCATTAAATGCTCCAATTCAAATACTTATGATTTAATCCAAAAACCTGAAATGACCTAGGAAAAATATGCACCAATTTTTGTCAGAGGTTTTCACCAGTTTCAAAAATGATGGACTTTTCCTGAAGTCACTTTGGGTTTATTGGAAGTGATTTTATTTGAGCCTATTTGAATTCATTTGGTACTAGGGTTTGGTCAGTCCCCATTTCAAGTTTCTGAGAGATTTTAAACATGATGCAAGATGATGATGCAATGACAAGCAAGGCCAAGGCTAGGGCTGTGACAACTCACCCCCACTAAACAAGAATCTCGTCCCGAGATTCAAGACGTGAGGTAAGAAGACAGAGGGGACACGAAGCTAACACAATCTTCATGATCCAATTGCCCTTCTCGAGGATGTTGATTCATTCCATCATATTGATCTTGATGTCTTGCTTTGAGAATTTCATCCAACATGGCGACAAGAGAGCAAGACAAACTCACAAGAATGGATCATCGATCTTAATGAACACAAGATCAACTCACGGAGTGAGACGTGGAAACATCCCTTGAGCTGAGAGGCAAGACATGCATCGGGAGCGACAGAAGAAACAATTTGACGAGGGTTTCAATTTAGCGAGGGAATTTCCCATGATTACGAAACGGGGCACCTCAGGGAAGGTGACTCGAAGAACTATTCCCCTAAGTGGCAAAAAGAATTACTTTTGATACAAGATCATTGAAATTCTTTGTACCAGCCTAAGGCAATCACAAACGATCGTGTGAACGAATTCGAAGGGATGGCATACCCATACCAGAATGGATGATGTGGACTACCTTGTTGAAGACAACGCAATGGATGACTCTTGCTTATCACCGGAAATGGATGGGACCATGACAGGACCACTTTTGGAAATGATCCTAAACAGTAATTGCTGAGGTGCAAGCTGGGAACAAAATGCGAATGCTGGGAATGATTCTGGTAACTGGGAATAACTCAACGAGGGTGATTCCACCGTTTGAATGGTTATAGCTTAATCGAAGAAACTAGGAGCACAAGAATCCCTAGGAAGCAACTTCTAGAATAAGTCGCACGAGATCCTCATGGAGAAGATGGTCAAATAGTTCAATCAAGATACTACAATGATAGATCTTCCGGCTAGGTGTGTCGGCCAGACATCAACCTTGTCGGGACCTACATAATAGATCTTGGAAAAGTTCCAACCATCATATCTGCCTGAGATTCAGATCTGGTTGGCAACGGAATATTTCAGACAGCCTGTTTGGAAAAGAAAGTTTGCAACACAAATCAACGAGATGACGTTGCGAGACTCTCAGGAGATGAACTACGATAGCAAGCTCCAAAACATGGGCTGGTTCTGCTACACACCTGTGGACACACTGTCCTAGACAAGGATGACCACCTGGTAGTCTTATGATAAAACACTACCGAGTTCTGGTTGGGAACCATCATCGAGGATAACGGAATCTTGTACAAATCCGTCTGGTACCTTCAGGACTAGCACTTAGAACTTTTTATCCTTGAACAGATCAATCAGTGGCTTGGTGTGCTAGGGATACATATAGAATGAAGGTTGCAAGTCTCCAGACCACAGAATACTTCGCACATATGCATGACTGACTTGGGATGATTCCAGGGGAAGCAAAACAAGCTTTCTCGAATTCACGGTGGCAACTTTCATCAAATGCACGTGAATTAGAGGAAGTATCTTCTTTCATCCAAACATATACCTCATGAACGGAACACGAGGGCAATGCTTGCAAAGTTTCCAACACTAGCTTAATGTTCAACACGAATCATGGAGGAGACAAGATGCTGCTGATGGGCTCAACAACAACTCAACGAAATTTCCATATCACTGGACTTCCATCATCATGTGAACGATGTGATAGTATTGGTCAGACCAAAAGATGTAATGGTGTATGCTCGAGGAATCAACCACGAGTAAGACAACATTACGAACATCGTTGGTTCTAATTTGACTTGACGATAGCCCATACTCAAGCCAAAGTTTTGTCAAGGCAATAGATCCACAACTGATCACGAGGACCAATTGATGAGGATATCATCTTTCTTCAACACACACACACACAAAAGATATCCCTTTGGAATGAACTAAATATCTTCCAACTCTCCAAGTTGTTGTTTAGCTCAACCAACTAGCTCAGGGGTATCCAACATAGATTCTTGGAGAAGGGGTGGTTTATAAGAAACCAACGTGATCACAAGCTCGACATAGAGGTCAGGTGACAACCAGGTAATACTTCCGAGAAGATTTTCGGAAAATCACGAACCACCGGTATGTTACTAAGCTCGAGAACAATCTTGCTTTTTAGGGCAAAACGATATGGTCGAAAGAGTGAGGGGTTGACACAATCCCAACTCATGGATCGAAGAGTGCACCAGAAATAAGGACTAGGTAGCACGATCAATCTTAGGATGATGATTTAGTAACCAACACGCTAAGAATGAGAATATTGTCCATTTACTACCAAGCAACGAGTTGCTCGGAGTATTGATTTCACACATCACAATTCACTTGTCGGCATTCCGGTTACAACAACATGAGGACCGAGGAATGAATGGTGATGGTGAGAAGTATCACTGCATCAAGAATTCATAAGATATGGTGCAATTCCTATAATATTCTAGACATAAATATGGTAACACTTCAAAGTAGAACAGAGCAAAAGATGGATTGGCATTTTGATCCATGGAATACAACTACTTTGACCCAATCCTAGAAATGAATGAGGCACTGGAGTTTGTTTCTCCTAGTCATTCCGGATTGGAATGACTTGACGGACCACAAGAATAGTAGGCATCGATGAACACGAACGCACAACTATTCCTGACTATCAATTGATAGACTAGGGTCGGAATACAGCTGAGGCGGGTCAACTCAAGGAACATATAACTTTCTGAGTTGTGGATTCATGGGTTAGTATGTCAAACGAGTTCAACAAATTTCTTCTAGATAACCCATGCAGAATGATAGAACTGGCAGAGTCACAATATGAATGGAGTACTCCTCAAGAGCACCCTGGTTGTGATCTTTTGGTTCAAAGAACTTCTGCCTTAATGGTTCATGGTATTTGGAAGAAGGAGATACCACGGACCTCGAGGACTATCACAAAGGTTACTAATATCCTAAAGGTACGAGCAACACTATCAACACGAGGTAAGTAGAGTGAATCTTGGGTCAAGAACCCAGGAGTAGAATGCCTACTAACTAAATGGCATCACGGGATGCTTTCAAGAATGGTGGCCAGAATCATCACACTAGGAACACAAAACATTGCTAGATTACTGAGTGGTTCTCGAAGACACCTAGGGTCATAATACTAACTCCAACATACATGTCAAGGCAACGGAGTACCTCAACACACCGATTAGTGTGCTTAATCTGGCCCAAAGGACATCGGGATGGAAAGAAGGGATTTGCAAATGCATCAGACTATTTAGAGACCTGGGATGACTCGGACAGCATAACGGCTGTAAATGCTCAAAATGATTTGAGACATCCTGCCAAATGGTGGCATAACCACTCAACATCACAATATCATGGTTCCGAGACCAACTATGAACACACGGAAGTAGAAGAAACGAACAGAGGCTTGAAACTATCAATTCTATAAGTCTATGGATTAGTAACACGTCATCCTGATAGATAGATGAGAAGGCCTAGTTCTTAATCCCTGTAGAAAGGAAGAGGATGACTCAGATCAGAAGGCTGTGAGATATAAGGATAAAAAGAGCCTTACGTTCCCTTCCACAATCAATTCCCTTATATAACTAAAGCATTTCTAGACTCGACTTCGACCAGTTTGGCTTGGTAATCCTACAGGCAGTCAGGCTCTGATACCAACGCTGTCAGGACCCCGAACCTAAGTCACACCGATCTAGCATGTAACACATCGTATCACTTTGCGGCCTCACGCATGGTATTCCCACGGGTGCCACCTTACCTGGCCCGGGACCATTTGCGCCTTTTGGCTCACGTATATGATAGTGTCGCTAGCATCCATGTGACAAAGAACCCGTGCCGACATGGCTAGTCGTGAACCCAAGGCGGCACTAACCCATGAGGACAGGCATACATGAATCACATCGAGCATGTCGGTCAACAACGTATAAATCCGGGCTGTAGCACTGGGCTAACAGGACTCCAGTAACCCGGGCTGTGGCAGGCTAGGCAGGACTCCAGATAACACCGCGTGACATTTCCCCGAAGGGACAGACACAGGAACGACGTGAATCACATGCCGGCCAGTCAAGTGTTCCGAGCAGTAGTGCTGGCCTAGCAGGACTCCGGTGAACCGGGCTGTAGCGGACTACTATGGCTCATGGAAGCACTAGACTACATTTCCCCATAAGAGAGGCTGCCAAGGATAAACAACTAGATTGTCGGATCCCACACATACCAAGCATTTCAATCATACACACAATATGCTCGATATGTGTAAATACAACATGGCATCACAACAAGACTCTACGACTCAAGTATTTATTCATTATGCTCCGAGGAGCAAGATATTACAAACATGGGTCTCATGACCCAGCATTCAGAGCATACAAGTCAAAGCACATGCGGAAGCTTAACATGTCTGAGTACAGACATCTACAAAAGAAAAAGGCTGAGAAGCCTGACTATCTACCAGATCCTGCCGAGGGCACAAGATCATAGCTGAGGTATCAAGATAAACGTCGAAGCCCACACAGAGCTACTAGCAAGACTGACGTCTCTCTGCAAAACATAAAATAGGCAAACGTGAGTACAAATGTACCCAGCAAGACTTACATCAGAACTAACCACATATGCATCAGTATTAATAAAGGGGGTGGTGGAGTTTAACTGCAGCAAGCCAGCTTTGACTCAGTGGCTGACCTGAACTACGACTACAAGCAACTCTTTTGAGGTGGCGCACACGAGTCCACAAATTCACCATATCAATACACCACTATGGATCCGCTCCCGTCTTCCTACGAGAACGCCATCCATAGCACTCACGCTTATCTTGCGCATTTTAGAGTATCCACTTTCACTTGTCTATGAACCGTTATAGGCAACCCAGAAGTCCATTACCGCGGACACGGCTATTCGAATAGATGATGTTAACCCTGCAGGGGTGTACTTCTTCACACACGCTCTCACCACTTATCGCCGTTTACACGACATGTACTCAGCAACCTTCAAGCGGAAGCCCAGCGAGGGTGTCGGCCACAGCCTACCTAAACACTCAAGTCTCTAGTCCAGGTTTATCGCCTATTCAGGTTCCATCCGCAGGGAGTCCGGCCGACGTTTCCACATACGGCCCCGAACGATGTGTACAGGGTTCCGAGACACCAAACGGGAGCCCGGCTGGCCCGGCCACGTGCCTACCACAACACAGCCCACCCCTATGGTCAGCGCTGCATGCGGCCCCCAGCATACTACAAACACCAAAAACTACTTTGCAACTCCTGGACAGAGGACAAGGGTGATCAAGAAGCCGAGAGGGTCCATTGGTTTCGGGCCCAATGCGTGGTAGTAACTGTTTCATGGATCACAAACACAGAACTCAGTTCCTGAGGACGGCTTCAATGAGACAACCCACCATGTACTCCTACATGGCCTCTCACCGCTATCTTTACCAAATCGTGTTCACACACTTAGCTCACACCGAGTAGGACATGTTCAACACCATTCCAATTCATCCCCGATGAACCAGACCTGACTCAACTCTAAGCAGTAGCAGGCATGACAAACAAGCATGAATGAGTAGGCACATCGGGGCTCAAACAACTCCTACTCATACTAGTGGGTTTCATCTATTTACTATGGCAATGACAGGTCATGCAGAGGATAAGGGGTTCAACTACCGCAGCATGTAACAGTTGAATCGTTGTTGTCCTAATGCAGTAAAAGAGAGCAGGATCAAGAGAGTGGGATTGTATCGGAATGAACAAGGGGGTTTTGCTTGCCTGGCACTTCTGAAGATATTATAGTTCTTCATCGGTGTCATCGATCTCATCGTCGAAACCACGTCTATCGAGAGGGGACAAACACCGGCAACTGAGAAAGAACACAATCAATGCAATGCCACAATCTGATGCATGATCATGACATGGCAATATGCTGTGATTTGAGCTAATGCATCTAGCTATGATTTAAATGAAGTTGGTTTGAATACATGATTCAAATTCCAACTCCATATATGATTATTTAAATGCCCTTTATTTGTTTTGTCCAAAACAGAGGACAAACATTGTTCAAACATGCATGAAAATGGTACAGATGGATTCCTTGAATTTTTCTGATAATTTTTCATATATAAATCTTTTCATTTGGAGCTATAGATTAATTTCTATGATTTTTAGAACTTTAGGCAATTTCTGGATTTTCTGAATTATTTTAAATACAGAAATTATTTACTGCGTCAGCATGACGTCACAGAGACGTCAGCAAGTCAACTGGGCGGTCCAGGTCAAACCTGGACGATGGGGACCGCGTGTCAGTGTGGTTAGTTTAACTAAATATTAATTAACTCTAATCCTAATTAGTCAACAGGGCTGGGCCCTACCTGTCATTGACCCAGGGGTCAAACTGGGCCCACCCCTGGTCAACACGGTCAACGGGCGGGGTCAAACCTGCCGGCGACATGACACCGGCGAGGCCAGACGCGGCGGAGCAGCGCGGGTTTCGCGCTCCGGCGACCAAAACGACGGCGGAGGCGTGCTACGTGCTGCTGGCGGACTCGCGCGTCGAGTGGTGTAGGCGGTGGGTGCGGGGGTGTCCGGAGTTGACGCCGGCGTTGACCTTGGCGGTCGCCGGAGCTCGGGTGAGCTCGGGGTCGACTCTACAGAGCTCGGGAGGAGGTGCTGCGTGTGGCTACGGGCTCCTGGAACTGCGCTGAGCACGATGGTGTGCTTGGGCACGAGCTGCGGTGGCTGTGGCCACGACGGTGACGTGCGGTGGCGGCGGCGAGCTTCGGCCGTGGTGGAAGACGGAGCTAGCGGGCGGGAACGGAGGGGGTGAACACAGGGGGAGAATCAGGAGCTCACTGGGGTTGCAGAGATGGCCTCAGCGTGCTCGGGGAAGCACCGGAGTGGGCGGGGCGGCGAGAGAGATCTCCGGTGGCCGGCGATGGAAACGGCGACGGTGGCGGTGTTGCAGCTCGTCCGGGACCTCATGGCTTGGTGGAGAGGAAGAGGGGGTCGAGGCGGAGCCTCTGGGCGCGTCGGTGAGGTGAGGGGGAGGCGATGGCCGCGGTTGCGCTCGTCGGCGGCGACGACAGCGCTCGGCTATGGGGAGGGGAGCGAGACAGAGGAGGGGGGAGAGCACGGGGGAGAGTGAGAGGGAGGTAGGGGGTGCGTGGCATCATGGGAGACGTCCATGGGGAGGAGGAGGCAGCCAGGCAGACAGGGAGGGAGGAGGTGGCCGGCGTGCCGCGACCACGCGCCCTTGTGCCTTCTGGCACGAGGTTGAAGGAGGCGGTGCGGTGGCTGGGCCGCTACAGTGGTGGGCCGCAGCTGGGCCGCTAGGTGGGCAGCGTAAGTGGCCAGGTATTCTCTCTCTCTCTCTAATTCTTTCTGTTTTCTATTTTGTTTTTCTGTTTTTTATTTAGTAATAATACTAAACCATTTTTAAAACTCCTGAGAAAATTTTTGGGCACTTTTTAAATTATTTACTAACAGCCCTCAAATGTTATCAGAATTATCGAGGCATTTAAAATATTTATAGCCATTAAATGCTCCAATTCAAATACTTATGATTTAATCCAAAAACCTGAAATGACCTAGGAAAAATATGCACCAATTTTTGTCAGAGGTTTTCACCAGTTTCAAAAATGATGGACTTTTCCTGAAGTCACTTTGGGTTTATTGGAAGTGATTTTATTTGAGCCTATTTGAATTCATTTGGTACTAGGGTTTGGTCGGTCCCCATTTCAAGTTTCTGAGAGATTTTAAACATGATGCAAGATGATGATGCAATGACAAGCAAGGCCAAGGCTAGGGCTGTGACATTGGCATCTCAGAAACTGTGCCCAAGGATAAGATGATAAACGTTCACTCGCACACTAGAACCTTGAAACCCTTAAGCCCTACCTAGCTACAACATGGTCAGATCATAACTTTGGGTCTTGACTCTAGATCGAAAACACCTTGGCCCACACTCAACCGTTACCACCACCAATGCCCTAGCCTACCTTATGTACACCATGAACAGAAACTTCATGGAGTACTTGGTCACGTTGGTTGTCACTTTTACTTGGTGACCTACTCGTCTAACTGAAGATGGAAGAAGAATCGTTCAGCTGGTTAAGGAACATCTAAGATCGCCATGTCAAGGAGGAAGAACTATACCAACCACTACCGTCAAGAAGTGAACTTCCTTGTCGAAGACCGTGCGTATCTACAAACCACTCCTCTCAAGGGAACCAAGCATTTTCATGACAAGGAAACCCACACCAAGATTCAACAACCCCTTTGAGATCACTTCAAGACGAAGAGTAGACGACTACCACTAGAGTTACCACCTGATTTACCCACTGTGCACAGCGTTTTCCACGCAACACACCCCCGAAAGTGTTTCCTACTTCCTAACTAGCCCGGTCTCTACAAGGACATCGACCACGAGCCATCGACCTCCAGCCCAATATGACCAACGCGAGAGACCTCAATTGCAACCTGGATCAAGCAGGACATCGTACATGAAGCCACACCATCAAGTACTTCAAGGTTCAATGGAGCACCATTCGGAAGCAGAAGCAGTATGGGGACGTGAAGACAACCCCAGATCCAAGTTTCCGTATTCCTTTCCGCGCCTAGTCTGGGAATCTCGTGGACGAGATTCTTGTAAGGGGAGTAGGTCTGTCACACCCTGATTTTCATGCCACAACACTTAAGCTAATAAAACATGATAAAGTGTGGTTTGACAAAAACTTTTGCATTATTTGCTTTTATTTGGAGTTGGTTTTCTATCTGGGTTTTTCTAGTGCTCTTTAAAGTCAACACAACTCCACCTTCTAAACTTCATCTCCTTGCTCCAAACTTTTGAACCAATGATCATGCCATGTGTATAGGACATCAAAATAATTTCTTACAAAAATAATTTGGCCAAATAGTATTTTCAGAAATTAGTTTTCCAAAAACCCCTGAATTGAGGTTTGCACTACAAGTACTTAATTAAGGGCAGTAAAAATCTTTCCAAAAATATTTTTAACTCCTATTAGATATAGGATACCCAGAAACCACAAAAATATAATTTTAAAAGTTATTTTCCTATTTTATTTAAAAGCTTTTTCTTAAGGCCAAAAATGGTCTTTAATAGGGAAAAAATATTTTATTGTTTTAAAAATATTTGAGAAAAATCAAGGGAACTCAGTGGACATATATGTTCCATATATATGAGTTTCAACACATGGTCATGATCAAAATATTGGACAAAACCTCCCAAAACCATTTCTGCCCATTTCAAGGATTTGAAATATTTCTACAATAAATACTTTCCATTAAATTCAGGAAACTTCTAGCAAGTCACATATGCATAATATGATGATATTGCAAAGTTTCAGCTCAATCCAAACTATTTTGGTTCACCAAAATGCCCCAAACCCCTCTCTGACCAGAATCAAATTTGAACAAGTTTGTACTACCAACTTTCTCTCCTTGACCCCAACTTCTGTGAGCATGTTCACATGACCAAATGAGGTCACTACACCAAGTGGTGCATCAAGCAGAAGTGATTTGCTCAACTAGATCTACACAAGTTCATTTCTGCTAATTTCTAGGGTTTACCAAAGTTGCATTGGACAACTTCTCTAAATGAGCTCATACTCCTTGAACCTTGATGTTTTGTCATTGCAAAGGCCCCTGCGAAATGGCACATCCGGAGGATTAGTGAAACCACCCCAAGCACTAATCAGACACCTTCTGCATTTCTACTAAAAGCCCTGTTTGGATCCCTTCCTCTAATCTATTTGAGCTCCCCTCTTAAGCACACCTTACCCTAACATCTCTACACCACTGGTAATTAGCACAAAGTAATGTCCAATGATCTAGGGGAGGAATTCATCATTTTTCTATTCTAGACAGCCCATTTGCACACTTCTTCTTCCTCTCTCCTCACCCCAGTGGCCATCCAGAGCATCCAATGCCTCTCCCTACTTCTTTACTCCACCCTTGAGCTACTGGACACGGTTGGCCGCAACCACAAGGCATATAAAATGCCATGCCGACCATTTGGGCGCTCTGGAGCACGCTACAGTGCACTCCCGCACTGTAGCTGCCCCCTTCCAACCGCCTCCGGCCACCTCGGGCCTCCCCAGCGCGCCCGACGGTGCGCCTCGACGTCTTTGACACGCCACACCTCTGTCCCCCTCCTCCTTCTCCCTCCCCTCGCCCCAGCTCGCACGCACGCCGGACGCCCGAGCGCACCAGTGAGCGTGCTCACACACGCGGTGCCCTGGCCCCCCTCCTTTCCATCTCTTCTCTCCGCTCGACGTAGTCCACACCCAGAAACACCCCAGACACCACCACGCCCTCTTCCCCCGAGCCCTGTAGCGACGAGCAGGAGCCCACCGGCGCACGAGTCCACGCACCCCGCCGTTCGCCTATCTAAAGGCCTCCCCGAGCCCTCCTCTCCTCACCACTCGCTCTCTCACTCCCCTAAACACCCCCTACACCACTCACCCCTCTCCAGACGAGCCCGAGCTTGAGATCGAGCTCGAGCTCCGCCGCCTCGGGTCGCTGTCGATCCCATGGTACATGCCTCCCCTGCTCCTCCTCTGCCTCGATCTGGAACCCTCAAGCACCTCTGATCATTTCCCCCTTCTCCCCCGCTTCTTTTGCAGCTGGAAACGGCAGGAACCGTCGACGCCCGAAGCTTCTCCGTCGTGAGACCTCGTCGCCGATGAACCAGGCCACCTCGGCGACCAACTCCACCTCCATCCGAACGGCGGATCCTCCCTGAGCACAACGGTACCACCCACGCATCCTCCTGTGCCCTATATCGCCGTCGGCTAGCTCGCTGTCGCCTCTGGACGGAGGTAGACGACGATGGCCGTGGGCCCTGTCCGTCAGCCTCACACCCTGACGGGTGGGACCCACCCGTCAGGTTTAAAACGCACGCGAGCGGGTACTGGTTTGCTGCGTCGGCTCAAGGCGTATTTTGCCTTTACGCCGTCGAGGTGGCAGCCTAGCGTGAGCTGAAACCCATCTGGGCCTGCTGCAC
This sequence comes from Aegilops umbellulata, assembly GCA_032464435.1. Taxonomy (NCBI): domain Eukaryota; kingdom Viridiplantae; phylum Streptophyta; class Magnoliopsida; order Poales; family Poaceae; genus Aegilops; species Aegilops umbellulata. Next base: position 318,771,539 of record CP136054.1, read on the forward strand.
TGTGGCCTTTCTGGCCCAGTGGCACAGTGCTCTTTTTCCTTTTCTTTTTCTATAACTTTTCCAAAAATTCCACTGGATTAAATATTCATCCAAATGAAATAATTCCAACTCCCATATTTTTCTAAAAATCCCACCTATTTAATGGTATAATTTTCACTCATGTCGAAACAACTTTTATGTATTGTTCATATTCAAATTCAAATTTGAATATATTTAAACCCCTCCAAAAATCCATTTCTCCTATTCTGCTACTCCAAATCCAAAACTAGGAATTTTCACATTCTTAGTTTTCCTCCTAGTATTTTACAAAAATCAGTTGACATTTTTATGAACACTTTGATTTTTCTGTTCTGCTATTGCCTTATTTTTTTCATTATTATTTTGCAACGATAGATTGCATTGCTAACGAAGAGTTGGACCACAAGACTTTGAAGACCCAAAAGACTTTGCTGAGCCAGGCAAGCAGCCCTTTGACCATGTCTAAGAAACCCTTTTTATGCATGTCATATGACACTTTTATTGCTTGCATTGAAGTCATGATAAAATGGTGACCACTTGAGGTGGGTTGCCTCCGTTGCTTTTCTTGTTGATACTTGCATTGTGCATGACCCTACCTTCTTATGAGGGTTATGCCGGTGGGAGTAGATAGGATGCTAAGTAGTGCTACGCAAGAGGGACGGGTATATGCATGGTGATGGAGACAAAGTATTTTCAAAAGACTTTTCGAAAACCCCGTCGGGTGCCACTTATGCCCGAGGGAGATAAAGAGATGGGTAACCACTTGATGACGAAGTGGTGTACCTAGGCAAGTGTGTGTGTTGTTTTCGAAAACGGATTAGATTTAAGATTTGTCAACTGTCCCAACCTTACATGCGCAACCACTCTACCCTTATATGGGAAAGGGCATTATTGATTACCTAGGCCGATACTAGCTTGGAGCCCGCATTACTAGTGATGGGGGAGAGTTGGTGCTCTCTCTCGGGATGGGGTCATGCCAGGTAGGGAGGCCATGACTGTTTTCACAGGGCACCGGATACACCGTTGTATTCCCTCTCGGATGTTACGATCTCGAGTGAGTCTCGTATGATGTACATCGTGAGGATATGGAACAACGAGTGGACTTCTTGTTAGTGTCGTCTAGGGAAAGATAGTGATCGGGTGCTTACCCTGGGTACTTGAGGTACCGCGGGTCATGGATGACACGGAAGTTCCCCGGATCTTGTGGGTAAAGTGTGCAACCTCTGCAGAGTGTAAAACTATTCGAATAGCCATGTCCACGGTCAAGGATAGTTGGGCGGTGCTGCTTAAACTACGTCCACATGTTTACAAACTAGTGTGTGTGTTTGGATAAGTGGGAAGATCTACTTGGGTCAAGTCAAGGACTTGACTTGATTGAGTTGGGTTGATGCCCACTCTATTTATGTTGATATCTGTAACCTGTCCTCATGGTTAATTGAATTCTCCTGATGCATGTCTTACAAGTTGTTGAACATGTCATTGCACTCAAAACTAGCTTTCCGCAAAAATTTACCTATATCATGCATTGTTGTACCTTGAGCGAAAACATGGGTTGCTTGCGAGTACATTCAAAGTACTCATTGGCTTGCCACAGGTTATTTAATTGGCCAGGCATGGAAGAACAGGAGTTTGAAGGAGAATTCTTTGGAGACGAACATGCGAACTAGGACGTTTTCCAGTCAGAATGCCTGTAGGGTTAAGACAGATGGCATGGGTTCTACTTATCAACGAAGAATTTCCGCTGCTTAAGTTTATTTGATATTCAGCCCTTGTGGCTTTATCTATGTAAGACTTGACCATAATGGTCATAATTTGTGTAAGACAATATGTATGGATGTAAGACTCTTGTTATTCAGCTTCTGTGTGTTCAGTGAGCATTGATCTCTGGGATCACTATACACGTGCATTCGGTGATCACGACTTATGAGTCGGGGTCCCCACAGTTCATTGCATGCATGCTATTAATTAGCAAAAAAGACATTAAGTTTTCTCGTTTTCCTCTCCACCTTGGTTGCGGTGCACAACGTAAGATGACTTACACACCTAGACGGAGGGAGTAAGTCTTTGTAGAGATTCCACTACATACGGAACAAAATGAATGAATCTACACTTAAAATGCATCTATATGCATCCGCATGTGGTTCATGGTGAAATCTCTACAAAGACTTATATTTAGGAACGGAGGAAGTACTAGTATAGTACGTACTGTAATTTATCAGCGAGATAAATTTGTACAATGCTATGAAGCTTCCAGCTTCTGTTACATGTATCTTGCGTCCAAGGTTGCCCGTTGCAACATTTCATCAAATACAAAGGAGACTAACATGCATGCTATTGCATCTCAATGATTGACAGATCATAGCAAATATGTACTACCTCCGTTCCAAAATAAGTTTCTCAACTTTGTGCAAACTTTAGTACAAAGTTGTACTACTACTAAAGTTGACACTTATTTTGGAACAGAGGCAGCTAAAGGAAAAAATGATCCATGCAGTCCCTAGCCCTTGAACCGTGAACCCTGACCAGGCTTCAATTTGCTGGCAACGTTCGAGCTTCCTAATAAATGAAGTTTGCAACCTTTTGACCATTGGATCATTTTGTGCAGTTTCACCAAATTCGAGATGAGCATCCCTCTGGCAAAGAAATTGAACAAGCGTGATTAGAATAAGAATACTGGGACTAGTTGATGAGACATAAACTCATCACAAATACAGTACGTAGAAGCCAGTAGAGGTATGTGCGGGGCAAAGAAGTAAAGAAATATCCACAGGGAGTGATGTGGGCAGCTGGAGCAGTGGTGCAAGCCGGCTGTAAAGGGAGTTGTACCTGAGGGACGTAGCTCAACCTTGAGGAGGGCGGTGGGAGGCGGCAACTGCCCATGTCGCGGCAGTGAGCAAGGGACGAAGGCAACCTCACCGGCTTTGTGAGAGAGAACGGCGGGGACCCCTGATCGGGACGTGCCGATAGTGGGTTTTCGCCGTCGGCGATGGCCACCGCATCTACACTAAGCATCCACCCCTTCCCCAAGCGGACGTGATCCACCGGGATGTTAGAGATGTGGCCACAGTCGTCTTGTGCGAGAGAGTGTGAAGAGAGCAACCCCAGCAAGCAACCGTGTAGGTTGGCCCGTCCTGACTATGTATATAGTGGAGCGGTTTCCTTTTCTCTCCATATGAACCTATCATATTGCGTACGTGCCACTGAAGAAAAAAAAACTTTATTTATAAATGACGCGGCACCTACTACTCGTTCTCCTATAACCTTGCGCTTGGCATCTCCAAAATATTAACCTTGCGATTGGATCTTCGCCTCTTCGGGAAGTCGAGCAATAATGGTAGTGCAGTATATATCATTCTGGCTATATGAGACCGAATGAATTGCTGCACGTCCACCACGTGGGCGAGGGTCGAGGGGCGAGGGAGAGTGCTACATACGGAGCAAAATGAGTGAATCTACACTCTAAAATACGTCTATATACATCAGTGTTTGGAGTATGTACTAGTAGTTCATATTGAAATCTACTAAACGACATATATATTCCAAACATTATGATATAATCTCTATAACCTAGGTAGTAGGGACGAGGAGTAAACGGAGGGAGTAGTAAAATTTTCTCCTCGTCCTGCGAGCCACCGCGCGCATGGGCGAGGGAGCGGGCATAAGGCGTAGTAAGCAAGCTTCACCTCATCCTCCGAGCCACCGCGCCCGTGGGCGGGGGAGACGGCGTACTAAGCAAGCTTCTCCTCGTTCTGCGAGTTGACGGGACACATCAAAAGTACTCCAGTGTATAGAGCCTTGCCTCTAAGGTAGGCCCCACATGGTTTGCCTCTTTTTTAACATAACACATCAAGTCGCAATTTGTTTGTTCACCCATGGTAGACGATCCTCCCTCCACCAAGTGGACAACCAGTAGACGTGCCAAATTACCACGTGGGCTGCCTTTTTCATACAGAAATGAGCTCCATCGTGTACCTGCGCGGGTGTGGTTGGGAAAGAGACGGGAGTACGTGCGTCGTGCATGCACCTCTTCTCTTCGTGCACGTCCCCCACCAACGTGGGTGTGTGTGTGAGATACAAACCGCGTTCGTGAGTGTTTTTTGTTTTGGGGTGGGGATGGGGTGGGGGGTTGATTTCGTGAATTATTTGTGGGAATATGTGTCGATGACATCTCAAACAAATTTTTGCATGCAATGTGTGTGAAATGGAGGCCTATCCATATCATACATAGAGGGTCGGGCAATCCACGAGAAGAGAGGGAGGGGTCATAGCTATCAATAGAGCCGAAGAGAGGATCAAGTCGGTGGGTGCTAGATCGATAAAGAGAGCCATCGAAATTGTGTGTGTGTACAAGTCAAAGATATAGGGCGACTGTGTCGGATTTCGGGTTCCGGCAGACCCTTGACGTTTGAACTCTGGGGTGCGCGCGGAGATCTCGCCTTCTACCTACCTGCACCCCTCCGCCTCGCAAAGATCTAAGCTATGGAAAGAAAATCACAAGAGACACCGGGTTTATACTGGTTCGGGCCACCGTTGTGGTGTAATACCCTACTCCATTGTGTGGTGTGGTGGACTGCCTCTTGGGCTGATGATGATGAACAATACAAGGACGAACAGCCTCGCGAGGGTCTGTTCTTGGCCGGGGTGATGAACTGCTAGGGGGAGTTCAGTCACCCTTCTCTCGCTCTCTCTCTTTCTCTCTCTCTGATTGCCGATCGATCCGTCGATCTCTCGATGTCTAGATGTCTAGATGTCTCTACCCTGGGGGTGGCTAGTCCTACTTATAGGCAAAGGCCCTCGGCCTCTTCCCAAATATTGAGCGGGAAGGGCGCCAACAATTGGCCATTTTGAAGGGGAACATCTGGTACACTTATCCTGACTAAAGTTGGTCCTTGCCTGCCAAAGGCTCTGGTGGTGACGTTGGCTTGGGCTCCACAATGACTTCCTCCCTGCCGTTGGACTGGTCTTCCCCTAAAAAAACAGAATTGACGCGTATGCAAGGCTTTGTCAAGTTATAGTCAACACACGGTTCTAGCAGCAGTGGCCGTTGGATGTCCATCCAAAGGATGCCGTGCTTCTTCTTCAATCTTGAATATTCTAGCTTCACCCGCCCAAAAAATGATTCCTCCCCCTGACATCTGGGGCACACCGTTTCGGAAGCTGACCTGTGGGCCTACTAAGTTGACGTACTAAGGGCTTTGTCAACTTAGTCAATATAAATGATTCTAGCTGCAGTGACCATACGATGTCCATCCAACGACCGTAGTGCTTCTTCAACCTCTGGTCTTCTTGCTCCAGCCGCCCAAAGCAGCGCCGGTCGTGCCGCCTGCTCTTGCCTCCCGTGGTCGGCTGTGCTGCCACGGAGGCCTCACCGCCCCCTACTATTCCCACCACTAGCCAGGCCCTGCGGCGACGGCAGCCTCACACCGCAGCCGAATGAGTGAACCCTCATACTCCTCTCCGCGTGGGCATCCACTGCCGCGTCTTTACCGGCTCCGCATCGTCCCCTTCCTAGGCCTCACCGTCGTCCACCGCCCTGGTGCTCTCGGCGCGGCATGGTCAACGTGGTCAAGGAACGACTTCCATCGGACATGGACTGTACGTGGAGAGGCTGACAGCTGGGTCCATGGCGGCAGCAAGGAAGTGCCTCCTTATTACACGGAAAATAATGATTCCTCCACCTGAAAGCAGGGACCCACCGGACAGGCCACCGTATTTCACGAAAAAAACGTTTCCCCTTGACTGCTGGGACCCACCAGCTACACCTTCGCACGCAAGGAAGTGCGTCTGGGCAAAAAAAAATGATTCGCCCCCTGACTGCTGGACCCACCAGCTACATCTTCGCACGCAAGGAAGTGCGTCCGGGCAAAAAAAAAACAAAACGATTCGCCCCCCTGACTGCTGGGACCCACCAGCTACATCTTCACAGGCAAGGAAGTGCCTGACGGTCGGGACCCACCTAGTCGAAGCGTACGTAGCGTTGTCATTCTGGTCGCGAACGTGTACGTACATATATACTGGTCGATGTAGAGGCGCGCACGTGTCGTAGTAGAGGCGCGTACGTGTCGTAGTAGAGGCACGCACATAGCATGTACACGTACGTACAGCGGCTAGGGTGCAAGAAAGAAAATACGGCCACGTACGTACATACGGGCAGGGTCTCGAACGCCTACTCGCGCATACGTATGGCCAGGGCTCGTGTACATGGCTGGGTCGGAACGGGGAAACAACGTCGTCATCGTGTTCATGGGGAGGCAACGGAATGCGTCATGTTCATGAGGAGGCAACGGAATGCGTCGTGTTCATGGGGAGGCAACGGAATGCGTCGTGTTCATGGGGAGGCAACGGAATGCGTCGTGTTCATCGGGAGGCAACGAAATGCGTCGTGTTCATGGGGAGGCAATGGAATGCATCGTGTTCATCGGGAGGGCTTGGACGGAACAGGAGATGGAAACAAGGCCTGGCGTACCGCAGAACGGAGGAAACGGCCTTGTGTTCGACCGACCACATTCGAAACGGGATCCTGTTCATCGGGAGGGGTCTGGCGTACCGCAAAACGGAGGAAACGGACCTCCTACGGTCGAAACGGGGTCCTGTTGATCGGGAGGGGTGTGGCGTACCGCAAAACGGAGGAAACGGACTTGTGTTGGAGCGCTACGGTCGAAACGGGGGTCCTATTAATCGGAAGGGGTGTAGCGTACCGCCAAACGAGACTCCACGGGATATTGTTCATCTCCACCGTCGACCCCCTCCAGCCTCCACGAGCTACTGTTCATCCACCGTCGACCTCTTCCAGCCTCCACCTGCGACTGTTCATCCACGGGCTCCTATTCATCCAGCCTCCACCGCGCGCTACTCCACTGGCTACTGTTCAACCAGCCCTCTCCGCGGGCTCCTGTTCAACCACCCCTCCACAGGCTACTATTCATCCTGCCCCCCACCTTCTACTTTTCATCCTGCCCTCCACCGGGTGGTCCTGTTCATCCAGCCCTCCACGAGGTCCTGTTCATCCAGCCCCAACCGGATCGATCGATCGGGGTCCTGTTCATCCAGAGGCAACACCACGGGGTCCTGTTCATCCACCCCCACAGGGAACTGTTCATCTAACCCCCCCCCCCGCAACGCTCACTGTTCATCCAGAGGCAGCATCGATCGGCTTCAGTTAGCAGCAGTAGCGAAGGAATCGCTCGATCGGTGTCGGTGTACTAAAGTAGGGGTACCTTAGTACCCCAGACTTGTGCACGGGCAGTTGTAGCACCCTGCGGCAAGGCCCGCCCAGGAAGCGCCAAGAGAAGACCAAGCATTCAAGACAAGGCCCCCGGCAAGAGGAGCTTGCCGGGCCAAGAAGACAAGGCCCCCGGCAAGAGGAGCTTGCCGGGCCAAGAAGACAAGACCCCGGCAAGAGGAGCTTGCCGGGACGACTGAGCCCATGTAATGCCATCCAAGAACAAAGTATACGAGACAGAAGATCGAGACCCCGGCAAGAGGAGCTTGTCGGGAAGGCCGAACCCAGGCACCACAAGAGAAGCCCGCCACGGCGCGCTATGCGCCCCGGCAAGGCCTGATAGCCGGCAAGCTATCAGGCACAGGAAGACGACCCCCGCGGCAGGCCACTTGCCGCGGCAAATCGCCACCTCAGGACTGCGCTCCAGCTCGCCCGCCCACGCGTCGCTCCGGGGCTTCCCCCAAGGGCACGTGGCGAGGCACCGCGCGGCCTGGGGCATGCGGTGGCATGCAGCCGCCATCGTGGCGAACGGTGGCGCACCTAACGGTCCGCCTCGGTGCTGTCCGGGCGACCGTGACGGGCATTTAATGCCCTTGTCCCCTACCGCCAGAAGTAGGTATGATAACACTGTGCCGCACTGTAGCGCCACCGCTCCCGCACTGTTACAACTACCACCCCTTTTACACTTTTACCCCTTTCTCTTACGTTGACACCTGTCGGTGACCCCTTTGCGCTATAAAAGGAGGCCCGTGTGCAACGTAGAGGGGGTTCGGGGTTCCGAGGTTCCGAGGTTCCGGGGGTTCCGGGGTTCGGAGGTTCGGAGATTTGGGATCCAGACAGCCATACGCTCGGTGCAGCTAGCTCTCCAAGCTCCCGAGCTCCCCAGTTCAATACAACCAAGCAGGAGTAGGGTTTTACGCGTGCATCGCGGCCCGAACCTGGGTAAACCGCCCGTGTGCTCGCCTCGATCTGCTCTCTGTGCTCCCTCCGCCCCCCTCACCGGACAACGAAAGGGGCTCCGGCCCCATAGGTGCTCGCGGGGGACTCGGTCCGCCCCGACATCTTTGGCGCGCCAGGTAGGGGGGACGGCCCGCTCCTGTGGATCCCAGGATCCGTCCAGTCGAAGCAGGTGCCCCCGATAAGCCTTGCTCCGGCAAGCAGATCAGCAGTCTGAACGCTGAGGAACAGTCCGCTCCTGCGGATCCGAGGATCTGTCCAGTTGAAGCGGGGGTTCCCGACAAGCTTTGGCATTCTTTCCCACGGGCTCGTGTGCGGCCCTCCTCGAGTATCCACTCGCGCAGAGACTGGGCAAGAAGCAGCTGCTCCTTGAGGAGGACCGCCTTCTGGCCGCTGGACGAACGATTCGCCTCCAGCGAACTCTGCGCCGCTCCCGTAGCCGCAGAAGTTAGCGCCAGAAGTCACGAGAAAGGCGACCTCGTTCCCCGGCGCACCTCGTCCGCCGGGGTGCCGAACGAGTTGACGCCGACCGTGGGAGGAATCTTGGCAGCGCAGTTGCCGGAACCCGTTTCCGCCAACCATCCTCTCTGCCCAAGTCTTGCCGCAGTTGCATGTGATCCTTGGCGCAGAGAGGGCCGCGGATCTCCAAGCATAGCTACGCCTAGCTCCGGAGGGTCGTGAGGCCCTGCGCCTTCACCTACCCCCAGGATGGGCTGGATGCTGCCCAAGGAGGTTTTACCCTACCGGGCGGCAAGCGATAAGAAAAGATAAGTTGCCGGAGCTCGAGCAATTGCCCTATCAATTTTTAAGAGTTATCCCCCTCGAACGACCGAGCCTTGGTTGAGAGGCCTGAGCGCGGAAGGACCGGCACGAGACTGGTTGCGCCCTCATTTCTTTTCGAGTCCGCTCAACGACTTGAGTGTGCTACACCCCGAGTAGCGTCCTCACTTTGTTTCGAGCTCGCCCGGCACCCTAAGCGTGCTGCGACCACAGTCGCACCGCTTACTTTGCCTTGGGCCTGCTCAACAATCTGAGTGAGCGGCAACCAGCCGCGGCGAGGTTTCTTGCCGGTGGTAGCCCCGCCAGCGGGTCGCTGACGTCCCGCACTCGGCGCCCGTGGCAAGGCGGAGGCCTACGCCGGCAAGTCCCCGAAAGCGTAGGGCGGAAACAAACAAGGCGCCGGTCAAGTAGAGGAGATAACAGTGCGATGCATTGCCTAAGATAAAAAGTTATATTACAAAATGCCTTACTGCTGCTCTGACCAGCCGTTTCCATGGCATATTTAACAGCGGCAGGGAAAGGAGATAAAAGAAAGGGGCAGGCGGCCTAGTCCACGCGGTCGCCCTCGATCCTCTTGACCCCGGCCGCCTTCTTGACGATAGGGGCGATGAGGGCCTGGATCCCCGTCAGGTCTGCGTTCTCCGGCAAGGGCCTGAGGACGTTGGTAAGCCTGATGTCGGGATTGCGGAAAACGATCTTCACCAGCACCCTCTCGAGGGCCCTGGAGATGGCCTCCCGCGTCTCGTCGGCCCGCTCCTTCGGAAGCGACGTTCGGAGGTGCTGGAGCACCTGCACCACCCCCTGGAAGAAGGAAGTGAGCTTGGCGCTGGGAACGACGTCCTCGTCGGTGAGGGACTGGTGGCCCTCGATCCCCAGCAGCGTCAGCTCCTTGTCGATGGTGGCGGCGATGTCGACGAGGCCCTCGGTCCACCGCTCCACTGTATCCCTGAAGGTGTTCTGGGAAACAGCGGCGCGCCTCAGCAGCTCCTCGTTGCCGTCGACCTCCTTCCGTAAAGCCGCCTCCCGCTCCTTAGCGCTGTCCAGTGCCTTGCCGAGCGCCTCCAATTTCAGTTCCAGAGTGGAGTTGGAGTTCTTGGCGGCGTCAAGCTCCCGGATCTTCTCGGCGAAGCGACCCTGAAGCTCACCGAGGGTGAGCGCACCCTTCTCGCGCTCCTGCCGGAGCGCGGCGAGCTCCTCGTCCTTCGCCTTGAGGTCGGAATCGAGCTGCGCCACCCTCGCCTCCAGCCCCTTCTTGGTGACCTCAGCGGCTGCAGCAGCGTCCTGCGCCTTCTTCAGGTCTCCGCTGAGCGCCCGCTCGCGCGCGGCAACCTCCTCCTCGTGGTTGGCGAGGCTGGCCGTTTTCAGCACCAGCTCGCCTTCCCGCGCGGATAACTCCGCGGCGGCAAGCCTCTGCTGCTCCTCGGCCTCCCCGTCGCCCGCGGGGATATCAACGCCGGGCGCTCCAAGGACAGATCGCTGCTGCCTCTGGGAGAAGGAGGTGGCAGAGGTTTTAGAGAGGTAGCAACCAAGGGAAAGGCGAACCGCCCCTGCTTTCCTCCGCTTATAAGAGGAAGAGGTGGGGGGGGGGACGCTTCGCCTCTCCGAATAAAGAGATCGTGCGCGACGTGACGCGCGCCTGCGCGGTTCAGCCCCGCGCACGCCACCCACGTCACGCTCACCCCGCACGCCCCGCCCCCACGACGCCGCGATAAGCGCGCGCCGCCTGGGGAAGGTGCGACGAATGCGGAGTTAAGGAGCAGCGCGACCAAGGCCATGCGTGCCCGTGCACTGTTAGGGCCTGGCCCAACGACGCTCGGCACCGTGTGTGGCCCAGGCCCGGGGGCTCCTGTCGGTGTACTAAAGTAGGGGTACCTTAGTACCCCAGACTTGTGCACGGGCAGTTGTAGCACCCTGCGGCAAGGCCCGCCCAGGAAGCGCCAAGAGAAGACCAAGCATTCAAGACAAGGCCCCCGGCAAGAGGAGCTTGCCGGGCCAAGAAGACAAGGCCCCCGGCAAGAGGAGCTTGCCGGGCCAAGAAGACAAGACCCCGGCAAGAGGAGCTTGCCGGGACGACTGAGCCCATGTAATGCCATCCAAGAACAAAGTATACGAGACAGAAGATCGAGACCCCGGCAAGAGGAGCTTGTCGGGAAGGCCGAACCCAGGCACCACAAGAGAAGCCCGCCACGGCGCGCTATGCGCCCCGGCAAGGCCTGATAGCCGGCAAGCTATCAGGCACAGGAAGACGACCCCCGCGGCAGGCCACTTGCCGCGGCAAATCGCCACCTCAGGACTGCGCTCCAGCTCGCCCGCCCACGCGTCGCTCCGGGGCTTCCCCCAAGGGCACGTGGCGAGGCACCGCGCGGCCTGGGGCATGCGGTGGCATGCAGCCGCCATCGTGGCGAACGGTGGCGCACCTAACGGTCCGCCTCGGTGCTGTCCGGGCGACCGTGACGGGCATTTAATGCCCTTGTCCCCTACCGCCAGAAGTAGGTATGATAACACTGTGCCGCACTGTAGCGCCACCGCTCCCGCACTGTTACAACTACCACCCCTTTTACACTTTTACCCCTTTCTCTTACGTTGACACCTGTCGGTGACCCCTTTGCGCTATAAAAGGAGGCCCGTGTGCAACGTAGAGGGGGTTCGGGGTTCCGAGGTTCCGAGGTTCCGGGGGTTCCGGGGTTCGGAGGTTCGGAGATTTGGGATCCAGACAGCCATACGCTCGGTGCAGCTAGCTCTCCAAGCTCCCGAGCTCCCCAGTTCAATACAACCAAGCAGGAGTAGGGTTTTACGCGTGCATCGCGGCCCGAACCTGGGTAAACCGCCCGTGTGCTCGCCTCGATCTGCTCTCTGTGCTCCCTCCGCCCCCCTCACCGGACAACGAAAGGGGCTCCGGCCCCATAGGTGCTCGCGGGGGACTCGGTCCGCCCCGACAATCGGGTTCAGATAACATCCATCGATCGATCGCTCGGGTTCAGTAACGCGTAGCCTGCAGTGCAATCGCTCGGGTTCAGTTAGAGCCCAACGCCTTGCTCGGGTTCAGTTAGAGCCAACGCCTCGCACACACGCGCGTACGTGTACAAGAGAAACGCGCATCGCTCGGCCCCGACCTCCCACCGTAACCGGGAACTCCCCGAAATTTTCCTCGCCCTCGCTTCTACCATGGTTTTTTCCGTCATGGACGGCCCAAAGAATGTCATGCAGCTGCGTCTCCGGCCCGCCCAGGACGAAAAGCCCATTTTCTGTCATGATTTTTTGTCATAGAAGTAGGAGCCCACCACATCTATGATGATACCGGGTTTTGTCACAATTATCGTCATAGAAGTGTCATATGTATGACAGAAAAAAATTTCGTTCGGCCCAAAATGTCACGGATGTGTCTTTTTTTGTAGTCGAGGTAGGGGGGCATGCCCACCCCCCCAGGGCGCACCCTCCACCCTCGTGGGCCCCACGATGCTCCACTCATGTACTCCTTCCTCCTATATATACCTACGTACCCCCAAACGATCAGATACGGAGCCAAAAACCTAATTCCACTGCCGCAACCTTCTCTACCCACGAGATCCCATCTTGGGGCCTATTCTGGAGCTCCGTCGGAGGGGGAATCCATCATGGAGGACTTCTACATCATCACCATAGCCTCTCCGATGAAGTGTGAGTAGTTTACCTCAGACCTTCGGGTCCATAGTTAGTAGCTATATGGCTTCTTCTCTCTTTTTGGATCTCAATACAATGTTCTCCCCCTCTCTCGTGGAGATCTATTCGATGTAATCTTCTTTTTGCGGTGTGTTTGTTGAGACCGATGAATTATGGGTTTATGATCAAGATTATCTATGAACAATATTTGAATCTTCTCTGAATTCTTTTATGTATGATTGGTTATCTTTGCAAGTCTCTTCAAATTATCAGTTTGGTTTGGCCTACTAGATTGGTTTTTCTTGCAATGGGAGAAGTGCTTAGCTTTGGGTTCAGTCTTGCGGTGTCCTTTCCCAGTGACAGTAGGGGCAGCAAGGCACGTATTGTATTGTTGCCATCGAGGATAACAAGATGGGGTTTTTATCATATTGCATGAATTTATCCCTCTACATCATGTCATCTTGCTAAGGCGTTACTCTGTTTTCTTGAACTTAATACTCTAGATGCCTGCTGGATAGCAGTCGATGAGCGGAGTAATAGTAGTAGATGCAGACAGGAGTCGGTCTAGTTGTCTCGGACGTGATGCCTATATACATGGTCATACCTAGATACTCTCATAACTATGCTCAATTCTGTCAATTGCTGAACAGTAATTCGTTCACTCACCGTAAAATACTTTGCTCTTGAGAGAAGCCGCTAGTGAAACCTATGGCCCCCGGGTCTATCTTCATCATATCAATCTTCCTACACTTTATTATTGCCTTTGCTTTTTTTACTTTGCTTTTATTTTACTTTGCATCTTTACCACAAAAATACCAAAATATTATCTATCATCTCTATCAGATCTCACTCTCGTAAGTGACCGTGAAGGGATTGACAACCCCTTATCGCGTTGGTTGCGAGGAGTTATTTGTTTTGTGTATGTACGAGGGACTCACGCGTAGCCTCCTACTGGATTGATACCTTGGTTCTCAAAAACTGAGTGAAATACTTATGCTACTTTGCTGCATCATCCTTTCCTCTTCAAGGAAATCCAACGCAGTGCTCAAGAGGTAGCAAGAAGAATTTCTGGCGCCGTTGCCGGGGAGTCTACGCAAAAGTCAACATACCAAGTACCCATTACAATCCCTTATCTCCCGCATTACATTATTTGCCATTTGCCTCTCATTTTCCTCTCCCCCACTTCACCCTTGCCGTTTTATTTGCCCTCTCTTTTCTGTTTGCCTTTTTCTCGCTTGCTTTTTGTTTGCTCGTGTGTTGGGTTGCTTGTTTGTCACGATGGCTCAAGATAATACCAAATTATGTGACTTTACCAATACCAACAATAATGATTTCCTTAGCACTCCGATTGCTCCTCTTACCAATACTGAATCTTGTGAAATCAATACTGCTTTGTTGAATCTTGTTATGAAAGATCAATTCGCCGACCTTCCTAGCGAAGATGCCGCTAGTCATCTAAATAGCTTCGTTGATTTGTGTGATATGCAAAAGAAGAAAGATGTTGATAATGATATTGTTAAATTGAAGCTATTTCCTTTTTCGCTTAGAGATCGTGCTAAAGCTTGGTTTTCGTCTTTGCCTAAAAATAGTATTGATTCTTGGAACAAGTGCAAAGATGCTTTTATCTCTAAGTATTTTCCTCCCGCTAAGATCATCTCTCTTAGAAACGATATTATGAATTTTAAGCAACTTGATCCTGAACATGTTGCACAAGCTTGGGAGAGGATGAAATTAATGATACGTAATTTACCTACTCATGGTTTGAACTTGTGGATGATTATACAATTTTTTTATGCCGGACTGAATTTTGCTTCTAGAAATCTTTTAGATTCGGCCGCGGGAGGCACTTTTATGGAAATCACTTTAGGAGAAGCTACTAAACTCCTAGATAATATTATGGTTAATTATTCTCAATGGCACACTAAAAGATCCACTAATAAAAATGTGCATGTGATAGAAGAAATTAATGTTTTGAGTGGAAAGATGGATGAACTTATGAAATTATTTGCTACTAAGAGTGTTTCTTCTGATCCTAATGATATGCCTTTGTCTACTTTGATTGAGAATAATAATGAATCTATGGATGTGAATTTTGTTGGTAGGAATAATTTTGGTAACAACGCGTATAGAGGAAACTTTAATCCTAGGCCTTATCCTAGTAATCGTTCTAATAATTATGGAAATTACTACAACAATTCTTATTGAAATTTTAATAAGATGCCCTCTGAATTTGAGACTAGTGTTAAAGAGTTTATGAATTTTCAAAAGAATTTCAATGCTTTGCTTGAAGAGAAATTGCTTAAAGTTGATGAATTGGCTAGGAACGTTGATAAAATTTCTCTAGATGTTGATTCTTTAAAGCTTAGATCTATCCCTCCTAAGCATGATATCAGTGAGTTTCTCAAATCCATGAGAATTTCCATTGATGAGTGCAAAGAAAGAACCGCTAGGATGCGTGCTACGAAAGATGCCTTTATTAAAGCGTGTTCTTCCAATTCCTATGGAAATCAAGATGAAGATCTAAAAGTTATTGATGTGTCCCCTATTAAATCTTTGTTTTGCAATATGAATCTTGATCATGATGAGACTGAATATGATCCACCTTTACCTAGAAGGCGTTCCAAAAATTCAGAGTTTTTAGATCTAGATGCTAAAATTGATAAAAGTGGGATCGAAGAAATCAAAACCCTAGATGTTGCTAAACCCACTATTTTGTATTTCAAGGAATTTAATTATGAAAATTGCTCTTTGGTTGATTGTATTTCCTTGTTGCAATCCGTGCTAAATTCTCCTCATGCTTATAGTCAAAATAAAGTGTTTACTAAACATATTGTTGATGCCTTGATGCAATCTTATGAAGAAAAACTTGAGTTGGAAGTTTCTATCCCTAGAAAACTTTATGATGAGTATTAAAATTAAGATTAAGGATCATGAATTTTATGCTTTATGTGATTTGGGTGCTAGTGTTTCCACCATTCCCAAAACTTTGTGTGATTTGCTAGATTTCCGTGATTTTGATGATTGCTCTCTAAACTTGCACTTGCGGATTCCACTATTAAGAAACCTATGGGAAGAACTAATGATGTTCTTATTGTTGCAAATAGGAATTATGTGCCCGTAGATTTTATCGTTCTTGATATAGATTGCAATCCTTCATGTCCTATTATTCTTGGTAGACCTTTCCTTAGAACGATTGGTGCAATTATTGATATGAAGGAAGGGAATATTAGATTCAAATTTCCATTAAAGAAAGGCATGGAACACTTCCCTAGGAAGAAAATAAAATTACCATATTAATCTATCATGAGAGCCACTTATGGATTGCCTACCAAAGATGGCAATACCTAGATCTATCCTTGCTTTTATGCCTAGCTAGGGGCGTTAAACGATAGCGCTTGTTGGGAGGCAACCCAATTTTATTTCTAGTTTTTTTTTGCTTTTGCTTCTGTTTAGGAATAAATCTTTGATCTAGCCTCTGGTTAGATGTGCTTTTATGTTTTAATAAGTGTTTGTGCCAAGTTAAACC
The DNA here is from genome assembly GCA_032464435.1 of Aegilops umbellulata. Classification (NCBI taxonomy): domain Eukaryota; kingdom Viridiplantae; phylum Streptophyta; class Magnoliopsida; order Poales; family Poaceae; genus Aegilops; species Aegilops umbellulata. The sequence goes on from CP136054.1 coordinate 318,787,681, forward strand.
TATAGGATCTTCTTGGATGATAGTTATTTGATCTTGCTGTAATTTCCAGAAACTTTCTGTTCACGAAAACAATTGTTAAAAATCACCAGAACAAGGTAAAATAGTGATTACAATTGCTGATGATCAATAAACAAATTTCCTAGGTCTTCCTATTTTGGCTGATTTTTTGGAGTTCCAGAAGTTTGCGTTAGTTACATATTACTACAGACTGTTCTGTTTTTGACAGATTCTGTTTTTCGTGTGTTGTTTGCTTATTTTGATGAATCTATGGCTAGTAAAATATTTTATAAACCATAGAGAAGTTGGAATACAGTAGGTTTAACACCAATATAAATAAAGAATGAGTTCATTACAGTACCTTGAAGTGGTCTTTTATTTTCTTTCGCTAACGGAGCTCACGAGATTTCTGTTGAGTTTTGTGTTGTGAAGTTTTCAAGTTTTGGGTGAAAGATTTTGATGGATTATGGAACAAGGAGTGGCAAGAGCCTAAGCTTGGGGATTCCCATGGCACCCCCAAGATAATCTAAGGACACCAAAAAGTCAAAGATTGGGGATGCCTTCCGGGCATCCCCTCTTTCGTCTACTTCCATCAGTAACTTTACTCGGAGCTATATTTTTATTCACCACATGATATGTGTTTTGCTTGGAGCGTCTTGTATAATCTGAGTCTTTGCTTTTTAGTTACCACAATCATCCTTGCTGTACACACCTTTTGAGAGAGCCATACATGATTTGGAATTTGTTAGAATACTCTATGTGCTTCACTTATACCTTTTGAGTTATATAGTTTTGCTCTAGTGCTTCACTTATATCTTTTAGAGCATGGTGGTGGATTTGTTTTAAAGAAACTATTGATCTCTGATGCTTCACTTAGATTATTTTGAGAGTCTTAAATAGCATGGTAATTTTCTTAAAAATCTTAATATGCTTGGTATTCAAGATTTGTAAAACTTTCTTTTGAGTGCGTTGAATACTAAGAAAAGTTTGATGCTTGATAATTGTTTTGAGATATGAAGATGGTGATATTAGAGTCGTGTTAGTTGAGTAGTTGTGAATTTGAGAAATACTTGTGTTAAAGTTTGTGATTCCTGTAGCATGCACGCATGGTGAACCGTTATGTGATGAAGTCGGAGCATGATTTATTTATTGATTGTCTTCCTTATGAGTGGCGGGGACGAGCGATGGTCTTTTCCTACCAATCTATCCCCCTAGGAGCATGCACGTAATACTTTGCTTTGATAACTTGTAGTTTTTTGCAATAAGTATATGCGTTCTTCATGACTAATGTTGAGTCCATGGATTATACGCACTTTTCTTCCTTCCACCATTGCTAGCCTCTCTAATACCGCGCACTTTTCGTGGAATCATACACCCACCATATACCTTCCTCAAAACAGCCACCGTACCTACCTATCATGGCATTTCCATAACCATTCCGAGATATATTGCCATGCAACTTTCCACCGTTCCGTTTATTATGACACGCTCCATCATTCTCATATTGCTTAGCATGATCATGTAGTTGACATCGTATTTGTGGCAAAGCCATCGTTCATAATTCTTTTATACATGTCACTCTTGATTCATTGCATATCCCGGTACACCACCGGAGGCATTCATATAGAGTCATATTTTGTTCTAAGTATCGAGTTGTAATTGTTGAGTTGTAAGAAAATAGAAGTGTGATGATCTTCATTTTAAGAGCATTGTCCCAAGTGAGGAAAAGGATGATGGAGACTATGATTCCCCCACAAGTCGGGATGAGACTCCAGACGAAAAAAAGAAGAAGAAAAGAGGCCATAAAAAAGAGAAAAGGCCCAAATAAAAAAAATGAGAGAAAATGAGAGAAGGGACAATGTTACTATCCTTTTACCACACTTGTGCTTCAAAGTATCACCATGATCTTCATGATAGAGAGTCTCTCATTTTGTCACTTTCATATACTAGTGGGAATTTTTCATTATAGAACTTGGCTTGTATATTCCAATGATGGGCTTCCTCAAAATGCCCTAGGTCTTCGTGAGCAAGCGAGTTGGATGCACACCCACTTAGTTTCTTTTGTTGAGCTTTCATATAATTATAGCTCTAGTGCATCCGTTGCATGGCAATCCCTACTCACTCACATTGATATCTATTGATGAGCATCTCCATAGCCCGTTGATAAGCCTAGTTGATGTGAGACTATCTTCCCCCTTTTTGTCTTCTCCACAACCACCATTCTATTCCACATATAGTGCTATATCCATGGCTCACGCTCATGTATTGCGTGAAGATTGAATTTTTTTTGAGAATGTCAAAAGTATGAAACAATTGCTTGGCTTGTCATCGGGGTTGTGCATGATTTAAATACTTTGTGTGGTGAATATAGAGCATAGCCAGACTATTTGTAGGGATAACTTTCTTTGGCCATGTTATTCTGAGAAGACACGATTGCTTTGTTAGTATGCTTGAAGTATTATTATTTTTATGTCAATATGAACTTTTGTCTTGAATCTTTCGGATCTGAATATTCATACCACAATTAAGAAGAATTACATTGAAATTATTGCAAGTAGCACTCCGCATCAAAAATTCTGTTTTTATCATTTACCAACTCGAGGGCGAGCAGGAATTAAGCTTGGGGATGCCTGATACGTCTCCAACGTATCTATAATTTTTTATTGCTCCATGCTATATTATCTACTGTTTTGGACAATATTGGGCTTTATTATCCACTTTTATATTATTTTTGGGACTAACCTATTAACCGGAGGCCCAGCCCAGAATTGCTGTTTTTTTGCCTATTTTAGAGTTTCGAAGAAACGGAATATCAAACGGAGTCCAAATGGAATGAAACCTTCGGGAACGTGATTTTCTCACCGAATATGATCCAGGAGACTTGGACCCTACGTCAAGAAAGTAAGGAGGTGGGCACGAGGTAGGGGGCGCACCCACCCCCCCAGGGCGCGCCCTCCACCCTCGTGGGCCCCATGATGCTCCACCGACGTACTCCTTCCTCCTATATATACCCACGTACCACCAAACGATCAGATACGGAGCCAAAAACCTAATTCCACCGCCGCAACCTTCTGTACCCACGAGATCCCATCTTGGGGCCTGTTCCGGAGCTCCGTCGGAGGGGGCATCCATCACGGAGGGCTTCTACATCATCATGATACGTCTCCGTCGTATCTACTTTTCCAAACACTTTTGCCCTTGTTTTGGACTCTAATTTGTATGATTTGAATGGAACTAACCCGAACTGACGCTGTTTTCAGCAGAATTGCCATGATGTTGTTTTATGTGTAGAAAACAAAAGTTCTCGGAATGACCTGTAACTCCACGCGATGTCTTATAAAAAATAATAAAAAATCCTCGCTAAAGATGAAGACCAGGGGGCCCACACCCTGTCCACGAGGGTGCCCCCCCTTAGGGCGCGCCCCCCTACCTCATGGGCCCCCTGGAGACCCTTCGACACCAACTCCAACTCTATATATTGGCTTTCGGGGAGAAAAAATTCAGAGAGAAGAAATCATCGCGTTTTACGATACGGAGCCGCCGCCAAGCCCTAAAACCTCTCGGGAGGGCTGATCTGGAGTCCGTTCAGGGCTCCGGAGAGGGGGATTCGTCGCCGTCGTCATCATCAACCATCCTCCATCACCAATTTCATGATGCTCGCCGCCGTGCGTGAGTAATTCCATCGTAGGCTTGCTGGACGGTGATGGGTTGGATGAGATTTATCATGTAATCGAGTTAGTTTTGTTAGGGTTTGATCCCTAGTATCCACTATGTTCTGAGATTGATGTTGCTATGATTTTGCTATGCTTAATGCTTGTCACTAGGGCCCGAGTGCCACGATTTCAGATCTGAACCTATTATGTTTTTATGAATATATGTGAGTTCTTGATCCTATCTTGCAAGTCTATAGTCACCTACTATGTGTTATGATCTGGCAACCCCGAAGTGACAATAATCGGGACCACTCCCGGTGATGACCATAGTTTGAGGAGTTCATATATTCACTATGCGCTAATGCTTTGTTCCGGTTCTCTATTAAAAGGAGGCCTTAATATCCCTTAGTTTCCAATAGGACCCCGCTGCCACGGGAGGGTAGGACAAAAAAATGTCATGTAAGTTCTTTTCCATAAGCACGTATGACTATATACGGAATACATGCCTACATTACATTGATGAATTGGAGCTAGTTCTGTGTCACCCTATGTTATGACTGTTACATGATGAACCGCATCTGGCATAATTATCCATCACTGACCCGGTGCCTACGAGATTTCCATATACTAGTTCTCTCTTATTTACTTTCCCGTTGTTACTGTTACAATCACTACAAAAATACCAAAAACATTACTTTTGCTGTCTTTAGTTTTGTTGCCGTTACCACCACTATCATATTACTTTGCTACTAAACACTATGTTGCAGATACTAAGTTTCCAGGTGTGGTTGAATTGACAACTCAGCTGCTAATACTTGAGAATATTCTTTGGCTCCCCTTGTGTTGAATCAATAAATTTGGGTTGAATACTCTACCCTCGAAAGCTGTTGCGATCCCCTATACTTGTGGGTTATCAAGACTAATTTATGATGCCGTTGCCAGGGAGCATAGCTCTATTCTTTGAGTCACTTGGGATTTATATCTGCTGGACACTATGAAGAACTTGAAAGATGCTAAGACAACAATTTATCCCTCAACTACGTGGGGAGGTAAGGAAGTGCCATCTAGCCTTGCACTTGATTCACCTTCTGTTATGAGTAAGCTTGCAACACCTAAACCTGCTTCTGCTATTCGTTCCGATATGTAGCATATTATTGATGATGCCACTTCTGCTATGCATGATACTTATGATGAAACTGCTTCTATGCCTTATAATACTGTGCCCCTTGGTGAATTTCTTGATGAACAAATTGCTAGGGCTAGAGAACAAGAAATTATTGAATCTGAATATAATGATGAAAGTGATGATGAAAATATGCCTGTTATTCCTGAGGGTTATGTTTTTGATATGGAATCTTCTGCCGCTATTTTAGCTTGCAAAGATAGATATGAGCTCAAGAGGTTATTAGCTAAATGGAACAAAGAATCACTTAGAGATAAAATGAAACCTGACCCTGCTTTTGCTACTTCACCTATCTGTGTTCCTGATAAGGATTATGAATTCTCTGTTGATCCTGATATAATTACTTTGGTTGAATCTGATCCGTTTTATGGCTATGAATCTGAAACTGTTGTGGCACATCTTACTAAGTTAAATGATATAGCCGCCCTGTTCACAAATGATGAGAGATCGCGTTACTTTTATATAATGAAAATATTTCCGTTCTCATTAAAGGGTGATGCTAAGATATGGTTTAATTCTCTTGATCCTATTTGTGTGCGTAGTCCCCAGGATATGATTTATTACTTCTCTGCTAAATATTTCCCTTCTCATAAGAAACAAGCTGCTTTAAAGGAAATATACAACTTTGTGCAAATTGAAGAAGAGAGTTTCCCACAAGCTTGGGGGAGGCTTCTCAAGTTACTCAATGCTTTGCCTGATCATCCTCTTAAGAAACCTGAAATACTTGATATCTTTTATAGTGGACTAACCGATGCTTCCAGAGATTACCTGGATAGTTGTGTTGGTTCTCTTTTCAGGGAAAGAACACCGGATGAAGCTGAAATTCTATTGAATAATATGTTGACAAATTAAAATAATTGGGCACCTCCTGAGCCAGCTCCTGAGCCAGCTCCTGCTCCAATTAATGATCCTATTCCTAAACCAACTCCGAAGAAGAGAGGTGTTCTATTTCTCAGTCCCAAAGATATGCAAGAGGCAAAGAAATCTATGAAAGAAAAAGGTATTAAAGCTGAATATGTTAAGAATTTACCTCCTATTGAAGAAATACATGGTCTTAATTCACCGCCTCTTGAAGAAATATATGATCTCAATCCTTTATTTATTGAAGAACCTCCTGATCCCGATATCCCGACACAGGTAGTAAAGGTAAATTCTCTCTATAGATATGATAAGACTGAAGTCCCTCCTACTAAAATTGCTAGTCAGTGCTTGGATGAGTTTGATGACTTTATGTTTAAGCAAGATGACTTCAATGCTTATTTTGGTAGACAATTAAAACAAAATGCTTATATGATTAGACGCTTGGGTGATTATATGGCTAATATTAGGGGTGAACTTAAACTTGTTAGCAAACATGCTTCTATGGTTACCAATCAAGTAGAACAAGTACTTAAAGCTCAAAAAGAAGTGCTTGATGAAATGAATAGTAAGAAAAATGATTATGCTGTTAGAGTGGCTACTAGAACTGGTAGAATGACTCAGGAACCTTTGTATCCTGAAGGCCACCCTAAGAGAATAGAGCAAGATTCTCAGAGAAATAATATTGATGTTCCTAGTTCTTCTAAAAAGAACAGAAAGAAAAAATGATAGAACTGTTCAAACCTCTAGTGAACCTATTGCTGAACCACCTGATAATCCAAATGATATCTCTATGTCTGATGCCGAAACACAATCTAGTAACGAACATGAACCTAATGAAAATGTTAATGATGATGTTCATGATGATGCTCAACCTAGTAATGATAATGATGTGGAAATTGAACCTGCTGTTGATCTTAATAACCCACAATCAAAGAATCAATGTTATGATAAAAGAGACTTTGTTGCTAGGAAACATCGTAAAGGAAGAGAACCTTGGGTTCAGAAACCCATGCCTTTTCCTCCCAAGCCATCCAAGAAAAAGGATGATGAGGATTTTGAGCGCTTTGCTGAAATGAGTAGACCTATCTTTTTGCGTATGCGATTGACTGATGTGCTCAAAACAAATCCTTATGCTAAATATATGAAGGATATCATTACTAATAAAAAAAAGATACCGGAAGCTGAAATTTCCACCATTCTTGCTAATTATACCTTTAAGGGTGGAATACCAAAGAAACTTGGAGATCCAGGAGTACCTACTATACCTTGCTCCATTAAAAGAAATTATATTAAAACTGCTTTATGTGACCTTGAAGCCGGTGTTAGTGTTATGCCTCTCTCTTTATATCGTAGACTTGACTTGAATAAGTTGACACCTACTGAAATATCTTTGCAAATGGCTGATAAATCAACTGCTATACCTGTCGGTATTTGTGAGGATGTGCCTGTTGTGGTTGCAAACATTACTATTTTAACAGACTTTGTTATTCTTGATATTCCCGAGGATGATAGTATGTCTATTATTCTTGGAAGACCTTTTCTTAATACTGCAGGGGCTGTTATTGATTGCAACAAAGGCAATGTCACTTTTCATGTTAATGGTAATGAGCATACGGTACACTTTCCGAGGAAACAACCTTAAGTCCACAGAATCAACTCTATTGGAAAAATTCCATCGATTATATTTGGAGGTTTTGAATTTCCTCTTCCTACTGTCAAAAAGAAATATGATATACTTATTATTTGGGATGTGCATATCCCCGTTGAGGTAACTTAATGTTATTCGAAATTTCTCAGGTTTCATGATTATCGGAATGGGTTTGTTAACAAGACTTGATCAACCTTGTTAGTGGATTCTTTTTTATGAGCATGAGATGGATGAAACTAGAAGCACAACCTTCTGTACCCTCTTTATATTCTCTGTTCTTTAGTTGAAATAAAGTAAAAATAGTATTTTTTCTGTCTGTTTCCTGTCTTATCCGTGCAATATAAAAATATCCCGAAAATAAAAGTCCTCAGAATGCCATGCCAATTTAATATGATTTTTTCGGGAATATTTGAGGATTTATTGTGCAAAAATCACTGCGGGAGGAGCTGCCACCTGCCCACGAGGGTGGAGGGCGCGCCCCCCTCCTAGGGCGCGCTCCCCTGCCTTGTGGGCCCACGGTGGCCCTCCTCAACTTATCCCAGCACCCATCTTCTTCCTCTGCCTCACACAAACACGAAAAACCAACTCAAGCACGAGTTCCAGCCACTTTTGCTGTGATTTTCGATCTCCTTGCTCAAAGCACCTCTCGCAAAACTGCTTGGGGAGATTGTTCCTTGTTATGCGACTCCTCCATTGGTCCAATTAGTTTTTGTTCTAGTGCTCTACTCTTTGCAAATTTGTGCTGCATAGGTGACCATGTTATTGAGCTTGCATGTCAAATTTATATGGTTCCAAGTAGTTCTAATGCTTGATATAGGCTCTAGGCACTGGTAGGAGTTGTTGCTATCAGTTTTATTGAAGTTGGTTCACTTTTGTTTGAAGTCACTAAAAATTTCAGAATTTTTCAGAGAAAAACAATATGCTTAGGAAGATGTTCCAAGGTGGTTCTTCTAAGAAGCCAGGACCCAGGATTGCTATGCGTGATGCTGAAGAGGAACCACCAAGAGACACTCCGGTGCGGCCTTGCGAATGGCCGTCGGAAAACTTTATGGTCCGTGCGGGAATTAAAGAAGAATTTAAAGCATATTTGCGCAATGCCGGTCTTGAGGATTTTGAAGCTGACAAATGCCCCCAATATCATGATCTCACAAGTTCTTTTATGAGGAGGTTTGAGTATTCATCTTCGCGTAATTCTCCTTCAGTCATGTTTGATATATATGACAAATCTTATACCATGGACTTAGAGGATTTCACTTTTGCTTGCAAACTTCCATCATGGGGTAGTATTAGAGATCCCCCTAAATCTGAATTTAGAAACTTTCTTGCTAGTATAACTGTAGGGAATCTAGAGATATAACGCAGGCTACCATAGGGAGCATTCACTTTCCTGCTATACATTATTTTGCTCTCTTCATCGGTAGATGCATTAATGCTAAGGATGAAGCATGTCACATGTGTGTCCCTGACCTTAGCATTCTCAGGAGTGCTGTGTTTGGAGACCAATCTTATCATATGGGAGCCATTGTAGCTCGTAGGTTGCATCATAATAGATATAATGGAGATTTCTTTGGAGGAATTTATGCAACCCACTTAGCTAATTTTCTTGAGATAGACGTTCGTGAGGGCGATACGGAGTTGCCTCCTGCATATTTAGATTATAACTCTATGGCTTCGCACCAGTTTGTCGAGAGGCCTGAATCACCTCTCTTATATCATTTAATTTTTAACAAACGGCACGTTGTCCGTATTACTCTCCCTGCTCCTGCCTTCTTTGATTCTCAGACGAAACGAAGATATACTATTACCAGAGAGGAGGCAGATGAGTACGAGAGGAGAGCGGAAGAAGCCTGACTCCATGTTGCAACTCAGTAGGCGATAACTGCTGTATCACAGTACGACCCCAGCTACACCTACGGGTATCCGCCAGGCTATCCCTGGCAATAGACCAACTTAGGATAAAAGCCTAAGCTTGGGGGAGTACGTATTTCTCACCATCATTACATTTATGTTCACACACTCATTGCTAGATGTCGGTGCTCATACTATTTCACTGTAATATCCATGCTAGTTTATTTTCTTTTTCCTGCTTTCTTCTTGCGTGTTTGTTAAACCTTAAGAAAAACCAAAAAAAATTAGTAGTAGGTTACTTTCTTGCTGTAGTAGTAATTAAAAAGAAAACCCAACAATATTTCCCGTTCTTCTTCTGCTTGTTGGGAGCCTTCCCGTGTAAATAGTTTTTATTTCTTTTCTTTTCTCTAGGGGTTAGTAGGACAAGACCATGATTAAACTATTGAAGTGGCTCTTATATGCATTATTGTTGATTTAACCAAGAGCCATATTGCCTTGTCTTCTCCTGTTTATCGAATGCTTGCAGATTCCAGCTTAGTCCAATGCACGTGCACTCTTATTATTATTCACACCGTTCGGTCGTGCAAGTGAAAGGCAATTATGATGATATATGATGGACTGACTGAGATGGGAAAAGCTGGTATGAACTCGACCTCTTTTGTTTTTGTAAATATGATGAGTCCGTCGTTCTTGATTCAACTTATTATGAATAAACATGTTTGCAATGACAATTAGAGATCATAGTTGCTTTTGCCATGCTTTATTAGCTATGAGTTATAATGATTTACCTTGTGTGCCAACATGCTATTGAGATGATTATGATGTGGTATGATGGGGTGGTATCCTCCTTTGAATGATTTAAGTGACTTGACTTGGCACATGTTCATGCATGTAGTTGAAACAAATCAACATAGCCTTCACGATATTTATGTTCATGGTGGATTATATCCTAGTCATGCTTACATCCAATGTTTATTAATTTTAATGCATGTACATGGCTGTTGTCGCTCTCTAGTTGGTCGCTTCCCAGTCTTTTGCTAGCATTCACTTGTACTAAGCGGGAATACGGGCTTGTGCATCCAATCCCTTAAACCCCAAAGTTATTCCAGATGAGTCCACTATACCTTCCTATATGCGGTATCTTGAAAGCACAAGTGCTCCCCAGGTGGTTTTGGTAATTAATGTCAACATGTCTCTCTATGAATGAGAAGTTCTTGCTGATGTACATACTGTTTGCAAGAAGGACTCATGAGCATGAAGGTACATTTCCCACATTCACATCATTTGCTCTGATGCATATAGCCAAGATACATGTAACACATTGCTTACTCTGTCATGCTTATGCATTCACATACTCCTATATTCCATATTCATATGATTGCATACACGTAGGGGGAGCCTATGTTTGTTACATGTTCTTCCAAAGCTTTACTTGCTATTCCTTGTATCTTTATCTAAAGCTTTGATGTATGTTGCCATCAATTACCAAAAAGGGGGAGATTGAAAGCACAAGTGCTCCCCAGGTGGTTTTGGTAATTAATGTCAACATATCTCTTGTTGGACTAACACTTTTATCTAGTATATTTCAGATAAGTTCAACAATGGAGTGGCATGGACTAAAGGTTGTGGGAACTCCTTCAAGATGCTAAGGACAAAGGATTGGATAAAGCTTCAAGCTCAAGACTCTTCATTTTACACTTTTAGTGATCCAAGATCACATTGAGTCCATAGGAAAAGCCAATACTATCAAGGAGGGATGAGGTGTTGCTTAATGAGCCTTTTGGTCCATGTGCTTGATGATATGCTCCAAAACCCTCAGCTACTTTCCCACTTCCACATATGACCTAAACCCAAAGTCAAACTCGGACCTACCGATTCTTTCTATCCGGCGCCACCGAGTTTCACATGTCATAAGCCACTGCCAAACCCTAGAAAATCGGTTCTACCGCTAGGGATCTCAGTCTCACCGAGATGGGATTGCAATCTCACTGTGTATCTCCATTGTCAAAATCGGTCTCACCGAGTTTAGGCAATCGGTACTACCGAGATTACAATGCAAACTCTCTGGTTAACTCATTACCAAAATCGGACCAACCGAGTTTAGTAATCGGTCCCACCGAGTTTGCCTGACCAACTCTCTGGTTAGCCTATTACCAAATCGGTCTCACTGAGTTTGTGTAATCGGTCTCACCGAGATTACGTTATGCCCTAACCCTAACCATATCGGTCCTACCGAGTTGCATGTCAGTCCCACCGAAAATCTCTAACGGTCACTAGGTTTACTATTTTGGTCCGACCGAGTTTGTTGATTCGGTCCCACCGAGATTGGTAAATTGTGTGTAACGGTTGGATTTTGTGTGGAGGCTATATATACCCCTCCACTTCCTCTTCATTCGTGGAGAGAGCCATCAGAATACATCTACACTTCCAACTCATATGTTCTGAGAATGAACTTCCTACCCTTGTGTTGAGGCCAACATATTCCATTCCTACCATATGAATCTTGATCTCTAGCCTTCCCGAAGTTGCTTTCCACTCAAATCTTCTTTCCACCAAATCCAAATCCTGTGAGAGAGAGTTGAGTGTTGGGGAGACTATCATTTGAAGCACAAGAGCAAGGAGTTCATCATCAACACACCATTTGTTACTTCTTGGAGAGTGGTGTCTCCTAGATTGGCTAGGTGTCACTTGGGTGCCTCCGACAAGATTGTGGAGTTGAACCAAGGAGTTTGTAAGGGCAAGGAGATCGCCTACTTTGTGAATATCTACCGCTAGTGAGGCAAGTCCTTCGTGGGCGATGGACATGGTGGGATAGACAAGGTTGCTTCTTCGTGGACCCTTCGTGGGTGGAGCCCTCCATGGACTCGCGCAACCATTACCCTTCGTGGGTTGAAGTCTCCATCAACGTGGATGTAGGATAGCACCACCTATCCGAACCACGGGAAAACATCCGTGTCTCCAATTGCGTTTGAATTCTCCAAACCCTTACCTTTACATTCTTGCAAGTTGCATGCTTTACATTCCGCTGCTCATATACTCTTTGCATGCTTGCTTGCTTGATATGTATTGTGTATGTTGAAATTGTGCCTAAAACTCCACTCAAACTGAAAAGCTTAAAAATTGCAACTTTGGCACTAAGTGTCTACTCACCCCCCCCCCCCTCTAGACACACCTACTGCTAGATCCTACAAGTGGTATCAGAGTTTTGGTCTCCCTTGCCTTGGTTTAATCACCACTGGAGGAAGATGGATGTGTCTACTTTAGGGAGTCTTATACATAGAGTGCCTATTCTTGATGGAGAGTATTTTCATGAGTGGAAAAATGAGATGCTTGTGATTTTCAATCAATATCATTTGAACAAGTATATTGCTAGCCCTTGTGCACCTCATGTTGATCCTATGCATCCCACCCTAGATGAAGATATTGACATGATTCGCAATCTTAGAACCGTTGAGCTCATCATTAGAGGATTGCCCAAAAACTTGATTGCTAGTTTACCTACTCTTAATTGTGCCTATACTATATGGAAATTTCTTGAGGAATGATTCCCCGATTATTCCTTGAAAAATTTGGATGAAATTCTCCATAAATCTATTGCCTTGAGTAAAATGAACTCTAGTGATCCTAGTTTTGGTGATTGTCTACTTGAGCTTACTAATCTCATGCATGCTAAAGGAAATGTTGGAATCATTAATGATATTATATCCGAAGCTATAAGAATTCATGAAAGTGACCACTTTGATGATCATTTATCTAATGAATCACTCTCTCTAGGAAATGATGAATCACAAGATCATGTTGAACATGGATACTACGATGAGAATGATGATAGTGACTTCGATCTTGATGATGCAATGAGACACTTTGGTCTTATGGCAAATCTTCGAGGATATGTGTCAGGAGGAAAGGAATGGGTTCTCGACAGTGGATGTACTGATCATATGACCGGAGACAAAGAGATGTTCCATGAGCTTGCTGAAAATGACGGCCCTCGAAAGTATGTCACCTTTGGTGATAATTCAAAGGGTAAGGTGGTTGGCCTTGTTAAGGTGGCCATCTCACACGATAGCTCCATTCAAAATGTCATGCTCGTTGAATCTCTTGGCTACAACTTGCTTTCGGTATCTAGACTTGCTGATTTCGGTTTGAATGTCCTATTTACTGAGGTAGATTGCCAAGTGTTTCGTCGAGATAATCATAAAATGGTCTTTACCGGTATACATAGAGGTGACCTTTACATTGTCGATTTCTCTAAAAAGGCACAACCTAAAACTTGCTTTATTGCTAAATCCTCAAAAGGTTGGTTGTGGCATAGACGACTAGGTCACGTTGGCATGAGAAACCTTGACAAGCTTATTAAAGGAAATCATATCCTTGGAGTTAATGATGTCAGATTTGATAAGGATAGACTTTGCAGTGCTTGTCAAGCAGGTAAACAGGTTGGAGGAAGGCATCCCGTGAAGAACATCATGACCACAAGGAGACCACTCGAGCTACTTCATATGGATCTTTTTGGTCCAAATGCCTACAAGAGTCTCGGTGGAAATTCTTTTGGTCCAGTTATAGTTGATGATTTTTCAAGATTTACGTGGGTGTTCTTTCTTGATGATAAATCGCAGGTCCAAAAGATCTTCAAAAACTTTGCTAGGAAGGCCCAAAATCAGTTTGACATGAAGATCAAGAAGGTTCAGAGTGACAACAGAACGGAGTTCAAGAACGCAAATGTGGACACCTTTCTTGACGAAGAAGGGATTTCACACGATTTCTCGGCTACGTACACACCTCAACAAAATAGAGTTGTTGAGAGGAAGAACCGGACGCTCATCGAAATGGCGAGAACAATGCTTGATGAGTACAAGACATGTCGTGGATTTGTCACGGCAGATGTCCTAGTGGGAGGACTTAGTCGTGGAGCCATCGCAACGGGTTAGCTTGAAGGGGTTAAAGTGGACACAAGGACACGGTGTTTATACTAGTTCGGCCCCTTCGATGAAGGTAAAAGCCTACGTCTAGTTGTGATGGGATTGATGGGTTTCGAGGGCTTAGGGAGCGATAAGCTTCGCCTAAACCTCGAGTTCTTGTTCTCTGTCCCCAAACCGCCGTCGGGTCGTCCCCTTATATACACGGGTGACGCCCGTCGGTCTGCAAAGTCCCGACCTCCGGCTTATAAACGTGCCCGGGTCGGTCTCTCTATTCCTAACTTACAATACAAGTTTACCCCAGGCCGGTTTACACCATAAACCTTTAAACCGATTACAGGCCTTGGGCCCTTCTACTTCTCCTTGGGCTTTAACATCTCGGGTCTATTGACGGAGGTAACCCGGGCCCTGCAGGCCGGTTTACCCCAGATAGCAACATCCCCAACATTAGGCCCCAGATTGATTTGAACAGGTTCATGTCAATCCTTAATAAGAATTTCTGTCTTTAAATGTCTTCCAGTGACTTGTTAAACCGCCGTTTCTTCGTCTCCTCTTGCTGCGGTAAACCGATATGACGTCAGCGCAAGTTACCGTCTCCTTTCGCTAATCCACAATGATCAGGGCGACGGCTGGGCTCCCGAAATCTCCGACCCCAGATTCGCGCGCCTGGCACGCGCGCCGCACCTTATAAATAGGACTTGAAGGCCATCTTCCTTTCCTCCCTTTCGTCCCCTTCTTCGTCTTCCTCGCGACCCAGACCTCAGAGCTCCGCCGCCGCCGTCAGCTGCTGCATCAACTCTGGCCGCCGCATCAACCTGATCGGACCAGAGCACCGCGGTGACTTTCCACATCTGTTTGGATCCCGGTAAAGCCTCTGTTCTTCCGCTTTTAGATCTGTTCTAGGGTTCGTCATCCTGTTACTGTTTCTTGTTCATCCCCATAGCAGTTTTGCGAACAGATGATGATACCTGTATCGTGATTTGTAATCCCTCTCAGCAATCGCCTTAAATCTGTACTCATCTCCTTAGATCTCACTCTTTTTCTTGCTTGTCGAACTTATGTTGTTCTGCTGTGAGCCAAACTTCATATTTTTATTTCTTTTTCGCCCTAGCTGTAGATCCATTGCTTTGAAAGAATCCGTACGGGATCTGTTTCTGCTTTCATACTCACAACTGTTAGATCTGGTCGGTTTAACTCTTAGCAAAGCGAACAAACCGATCCACACATCCATTAGTCCCCTTGGTGAACCGCTGGCTGATATCATTGTTGATAACCTGACTCTATATAAGAGCATCTTCGGTTTACAATCACACTTGTTCTCAAACCGGAATACCTTTATCTTGTAGATTTCCTCATGGCAAAACAGGTGTACGAATGCAACTGGGTTCCCTCTTGCATCACTGAGACCCAACTAAACAACTTAGTTCTGACTGGTGCCTTGAGTAGCAAAAATACCATCCATTGGAGGGTTCCAGGAGACGAATGTCCTCCTACCCCGCAGGAGGGAGAAGTGGTGGTGTTTGCGGATCACCTGGCCCGGGGTTTCAATCCACCCGGTTCAAAATTTTATCGGGACGTCCTGGCTAATTTTAGGTTGCGCCCACAAGATGTTGGTCCAAACTCAGTCACGAATATCTGCCATTTTCAAGTGCTTTGCGAGGCGTACTTCCAAGAGGAACCTACTGTAGAGCTGTTCCGGGACTTTTTCCATTTGAACCGACGTACTGAATTTACCGACGGCCCTAATATGGAACTGGGTGGTATGGCGATCCAAAAGAGGAAAGAGGTGACTTATCCTCACGCCAAGTTGCATAGTCATCCACAAGAATGGAATTGCACTTGGTTCTATTGCAAGGATACTTCCCCTGCTAAAGAAAATCCACTGCCCGGCTTCTGTCCAGAGAGACTTAGCAATACACACCCCTTCCCCCCACGGCTAACCGCCAAAGAGAGGAGTAAGTATGCCCCTCAGCTGTCCAAGCTCAGAGCCTACATGGCTAACGGTTTAACGGGGGTAGATCTTGCCCGTTGCTGGATTTCATGGAGCATCCTGCCCCTTAGCATCCGCTCCGGTTTAATGTGCCAATACACGGGTCGGCTTGATGATCCTTTGAGGCACTGCAACATTCAGCTGACGGAGGACGAAGTCGCTGAAGCTGTGAAAAAGATGCTGAATGAACCGGAACATGTTTGCGCCCGAACCGGCCTGCTTCCATTTTGCGCCACAAACAAACCACCTGCTGTAAGTAACTCCTCTCGGTTTGTTATAGAATTTTTGATCTCCTTATATATATTGTTAACTTCCAGTCCTTTCCGAGACAGGGAGATGATCCGTTTTGGAGCAAGAAGTTTCAGGAGCCAACCGAAAAGATAATCAGACCCAAGACAAGGGTGAAGAAGCCCGCTACAAAGAAAAGAAACACTGCTTCCTCTACCCCCGATTTAGAGGAGGATGATGTGGGTAACCCGGACCTTGGGGTAAACCTCGATTCAGTTGGCTTACTTTTTATACGTCTTATTGATGATGATATTTGTCAGGACGACGCTGAAGCGAGCAATGCTGAAGGCCCAGAGGTAACTATTCTTTCTTCTGATGCCGTTCCTTTGCCTTTGAAAAAACCTCGCCAAGCAAACCGGAAAATTAAATTTTATCACCCTCTTGCTTACTTGGACCCCAAATTTCTTGTGAAGACCCAGCAACATGAAGCTCGACGCACCACCCGGCATAGCGGCCAGGTAGTCACCTCCGCCGGTTTACCGAACAGCCCGTTTCGGAAACGCCGCTCAGAGGTCTCCGATTTATGCGCTAGCTTTCCTCCTAAAGCAGGTTTAACTCGTCAGCCTCTAAATCCATCTGACTCCGATTATCAGGTCACTTCCCATTCATCTTCCGGTGAATCTTCAGCCACTCAACTGCCACCGTTGAAGACAGTTATTGGGTAAGTTGGTCCGATCACAACATATCTCTGTATGGGTCTCTTAAACCATCTTATACCGTTTTTTCAATCTTTGGGCTTTTTTCAGGGCTAAACCTAGACCGAGCAAGAAGGCTCGTCTGGATAACCCGGCTGAAGGGACTGCCGCTCCTGAACCGGAGAAAACTCCTGGTGCTGACGCTCTGGGTCGTGAAGATATTCAGAATTATCTATCTCCGCAAGATGACACCTGCGCTGAAGAAAGGACTATCGAACCTGCCAGCCGTACTGATCCGCCTGCCAGTCCTGTTCGGGTTGAGGAATCCATCCCCCCTTCTGGAACTGTTGATAAACCGACAGGGCCACTGCAGAGCAGCGATTCCAAGGATGATGATGTTGTGATTACCGGCATTGGCCGCTCTGAACCGGGGAACACTGCTACTTTGGCCAAGCATACTGCCAAGGACGAAATCTCGGCCATAAAGGGCAAATGGGACCTTGACTCCTCTACGTACGCCGCTTTAAGCGCCCCGGATCTTTATTCTGGGTACCTGAACCGACTGTACACCAGTCGGGATTATGAAGCTGGCATGATCAAGATGATGAAGGAGAAACTTGAGGTAACTCCCTTGTGCTTCATTCCATTGCAACTTAGCTTATCAATATTTCCAAACCGAGATGGTAAACCGGATCAGGCTGCCTTGACAATTAAGGTCCGGTTTAGAAAACCCAAGGCTTCAACATAGGTCATAACCAGAAAACATCATCAGATAACCATTAGCCCCCAAGTGCCAAGTTTAAATACTTGTATTAATCTTGGGACTTTTTATAATGGAAAACTTGCGTTAAAATCAAGTATGCATTAGCCCCCAAGTATCGAGCACATAACTTGCTTGTGTGGTTGATACTTCCAAACCGTGCAATATTTTCTGAACACTGTTGACGACCTGCTGCAGGGGGATCTGAAGATCAAAGCGAAACAAGTCTCGGACCTTCAGGAAATCTTAAAAACCCAACAGGCTGAAACTGAAAAAGCGAAGGATAAATTGGCCAACGCCTTAACCGTTATGGAACAGCTGAAAGAAAGCCGCCAAAAAGAACAAGCTGATTGGGCTACTGAGAGAGCCCTTTTGACGAAGAGGGCTGAAAATGCCGAAGCTGCTCTTAAACTGGTGGTCGATGAATTATCCACCGTGAAGCGACAAATACACTCCATGACCTCTGCCGTCTTTGGTAAACTTTTCAACACCCTTCTTCCAATTTGTACCTTGTCTGCTACATCCTATGTCCGGTTTGTAATCCATCTTGAAACACTGCAGGCTCACGTATTGGACACTTGGGTTCTGATGTGCGGATGAAACTCAAAGCTGCTTATACTCTGATTGAACAGTTGTACACCGGAGCACAAAGAGCTATCACCACTGCATCGCATAACAACCCTGCGCCGTCTCTGATTCAAGACACGTTAAAGGGGCTGTCCATGCTTCCAGCCCGGATTGAAGAGTTGAAAAGATCAGCTGCTCGAACTGGAGCCATTACTGCCTTGATCCGGGCCAAAGCGTGGGTACCAGATTTCGATCCTGTTGAAGCGGCCCAAGGATACCCCAGCTTGAAGGAAGACGGTTCAGACTTTGGTGAAGACGATTTGAGGGCGATAAACCGGGCGGTGCGCCCCCTAGCTTGTCAATTGGCTGAGGAAGCAGATCTGTCACATTACCAAGCCCAATACGACAATCAGAACAAACGAGTAGCTGCCCCGGTCCCTGAAGCGGGAAACCTTATTCCTCCAATCTGTAAGCATACTTACGCCCCTGACATTGAACCGTCTTTGCTGATTCACGAAGAAGCCGTCTTTCAAGCGCTAATGGGAATCGACTGGACCACTGCTGATTTCCAGCCAATGGGTAACCAAGATAGAGCTGAAGCGGCGCAAGACGATCCCCAGCCTTCGAACCGAGGCGGCGAACAGGCGTAATCAACGCTCCGGTTCACCTTAATTGGTGACGTTTTAATCCGTCAACGAACAATATATTCAGGCACTACGTTGCCTTGTAATAAGATAGTTTAATACCTCTGCATTTGAATGTGCCTTCGCGCACGGGTACTGATGCTCTTTCCAATGACGTTTTCCAACTTTGTTTCCTGTCTTTACTGAGTACACAAGATCTTTCGACCCTATGAACCGTGCTGCGCCTTTGCCAAACCGGGCAACTTGCCTCCGGGTTAAAAAACGGACCAGGCTATGTCAGCTGAATTGGTTTAAAAATACTTGACGTTCCGAAGAACAAAAAACACCACAATAAAGGCAGAAAACAAAAACCAAATATGAAAAGGCAACGCGATAGTAAAACGCATGCAAATAGTGGTTGCTATGAACCGTTCAGAAGGCGTGACCATCGTCAAGACAAAATAAACCAAGCCCCCAAGAGGTGTAGCTACGGTTTAGGTCGACTAGGTTCCTAACTGAATCGTGGCAAATATGCCGGTCAAATGGCATTGCATTGGTTCGGATTCGACCAAGCCCCCAAGTGACTCAGTGGCCAAGGGCCGATCAAGTGGCATTGCGTTGGTTCGGACACGACCAAGCCCCCAAATGATTCATTGGCTAAAAAGCCGACCAGAAGGCATTACCATCATCAAGACATGACCGAGTTCCCATAAGGCGTAATCTACGGTTCAAGTCGATTAGGTCCCCAACTGATTCAGTGGCAAATGTGCCAGCCAGAAGGCATTACCGTCGTCAAGACATGACCAAGCCCCCCGGAGGTGTAGCTACGGTTCAGGCCGACTAGGTCCCCAACTGACTTTATAGGGATAGCTATGTTCTCTTTGGTTCGAATACGACCTATGTTTGAACAGGAAGCCCCGTGTTTGAATAGCTATGTTCTCTTTGGTTCGAATACGACCTATGTTTGAACAGGAAGCCCCGTGTTTGAATAGCTATGTTCTCTTTGGTTCGAATACGACCTATGTTTGAACAGGAAGCCTCATGCTTGAACCGGGATATTGAACCGGATATTAAGAGTTGCACAGCCTTGTAGGAGACATCTTCCCTTGAACCGGCTTTTAAACCGGAATCTATAATTTGAACTTCTGTGAAGCGACCTCCAGGGGTAAACACACATGATGTGAAGAACAGCAGAGACCCCGCTTTACTCGAGGCTCCGGTTTATTGTATTAATCATAATATATACATGGTCATGATATGTACATAAACAGAGCCCAAGGCTCATGTATAATAAGGCCGAAGATGAGCTATGTTCCACGGCCTGCTGGTCTCCTCCTCTGATGTGCGTGAATCCTTGCGCTCTCGAATATCAATCAGGTAATATGACCCATTATTCAGATTCTTGCTGACCACAAAAGGTCCCTCCCAAGGCGGGGATAATTTATGCTGATCAGACTGATCCTGGATAAGCCGAAGCACCAAATCCCCCTCCTGAAAGGTTCTGGTCCTAACCCGACGGCTGTGGTAACGGCGAAGATCTTGCTGGTAAATCGCTGAACGGGCAGCTGCCAAGTCACGCTCCTCATCCAACAAGTCAAGAGCGTTCTGCCGTGCCTGCTCATTGTCCGCTTCAACATATGCTACCACGCGAGGCGAGTCATGTCGTATATCACTTGGGAGAACCGCCTCTGCTCCATAGACCATAAAAAACGGCGTAAACCCCGTGGATCTGTTAGGCGTGGTGTTGATGCTCCATAATACAGACGGTAGCTCCTCCACCCAACAACCCGGCGTCCTTTGCAAAGGGACCAGAAGCCGGGGTTTGATACCTCTCAAGATCTCTTGGTTCGCTCGTTCTGCCTGACCATTAGACTGTGGGTGCGCTACCGAAGAAACATCAAGCCGTATATGCTCCCGTGCACAGAACTCTTTCATGGCCCCCTTAGATAGATTGGTACCATTATCTGTGATGATACTATGTGGAAAACCAAACCGGAAGATCACCTTCTTTATAAACCGAACCGCCGTGGCAGCATCACACTTACTGACAGGTTCTGCCTCCACCCACTTTGTAAATTTGTCAACCGCCACCAGTAGGTGGGTCTTCTTATCTTTGGAACGCTTAAAAGGCCCAACCATATCAAGCCCCCAAGTCGCAAACGGCCAAGTGATTGGAATCATCCTCAATTCTTGAGCCGGTATGTGTGCTCGTCTGGAAAATTTCTGGCAACCATCACATAATCTGACCAGGTCTTCTGCATCAGCATGAGCAGTTAACCAGTAGAAACCGTGGCGGAACGCTTTAGCCACCAATGATTTTGAACCGGCGTGGTGGCCGCAATCCCCTTCATGTATTTCTCGTAATATCTCGCACCCCTCCTTAGGGGATATGCACCGTTGCAGCTCTCCTGACACGCTGCGATGATGTAACTCTCCTTGGAAAATGGTCATAGACTTGGACCGTCGTACTATCTGTCGAGCCAAGCTTTCATCTTCTGGCAACTCACCCCGGTTCATATATGCCAGATAAGGGAGCGTCCAATCCGGGGTGGTGTGAAGAGCCGCCACTAATTGAGCCTCCGGATCAGGAACAGCCAACTCCAGCTCACCGGGCAGCTGTACCGATGGGTGATACAATACATCCAAGAAAACATTGGGTGGGACCGGTTTACGCTGAGAGCCCAAGCGACTTAAAGCGTCCGCTGCCTCATTCTTTCTGCGGTCCACATGATCCACTTGATAGCCTTTGAAATGCCCAGCCACCATATCTACTTCACGTCGGTATGCAGCCATAAGCGGATCCTTAGAATCCCAGGTGCCAGATACCTGCTGAGCCACCAGATCCGAATCACCAAAGCACCTAACTCTGCTCAGATTCATCTCTTTAGCCACCCGAAGACCATGAAGCAAAGCTTCATACTCAGCCGCATTATTTGTACAGGGGAACATCAAACGGAGGACATAACAAAACTTATCTCCTCGTGGGGAAGTTAAAACGACTCCAGCCCCCGAGCCTTCCAATTGCCTGGACCCGTCAAAATGAATAGTCCAATAGGTGTTATCTGGCTTCTCCTCAGGCGCTTGTAACTCTGTCCAATCGTTTATGAAGTCGACAAGTGCTTGTGACTTTATAGCCGTCCGGGGCACGTATCTTAAACCGTGCGGCCCAAGCTCGATAGCCCACTTAGCAATCCGACCGGTCGCCTCCCGGTTCTGTATGATGTCACCCAAAGGAGCATAACTGACCACCGTGATGGGGTGTCCTTGAAAATATTGCCTCAGCTTCCGGCTTGCCATAAAAACACCATATACCAGCTTCTGCCAATGCGGATACCTTTGTTTGGACTCGATAAGTACTTCACTGATATAGTAAACCGGTCGCTGAACCGGATGTTCCTTTCCAGCCTCCTTTCGTTCTACCACCATCGCCACACTAACCGCTCTGGCATTCGCAGCAACATATAACAGGAGTGGCTCTTTATCTACAGGGGCTGCCAAAACTGGCGGATTGACTAGCTGCCGCTTCAAGTCCTCAAACGCTTTATCCGCCTCCGCACTCCAGACAAATTGATCCGTCTTCTTGAGCATTTGATACAAGGGGATCGCCTTTTCACCAAGGCGACTGATAAACCGGCTTAACGCTGCAATCCGCCCGGCCATGCGCTGAACATCATTGATGCATTTCGGTTTGGCCAGGGAGGTGATGGCTGTGATCTTTTCTAGATTGGCCTCAATTCCTCTATGGGACACTAAAAATCCCAACAACTTGCCTGCAGGTACACCAAAAACACATTTAGCTGGGTTGAGCATCATTTGGTACACTCTCAAGTTATCGAAAGTCTCCTTCAAATCGTCAACCAGGGTCTCCTTCTTTCGTGACTTGACCACAATATCATCCACATAAGCGTGCACATTACGACCAATCTGCTCGTGGAGGCAATTTTGCACACATCGTTGATAAGTAGCCTGCGCACTCTTAAGCCCGAAGGGCATAGACACATAGCAGAAGGCTCCAAAGGGAGTAATGAACGCTGTCTTCTCCTGGTCCTTAACTGCCATCTTGATCTGATGATAACCCGAATAGGCATCCAAAAAACTTAAACGCTCGCAACCTGCCGTAGCATCAATGATCTGATCAATCCGGGGGAGAGCAAAAGGATCCGCTGGACAAGCTTTATTCAAGTCTGTGTAATCCACACACATGCGCCAGGTGCCGTTTTTCTTAAGAACCAGCACCGGATTAGCAAGCCATTCGGGATGAAAAACCTCAATAATAAAACCAGCTGCCAGGAGCCTGGCCACTTCCTCACCAATCGCTTTACGTCTTTCTTCGTTAAACCGCCGTAAGAACTGCTTTACCGGCTTATACTTAGGATCCACATTAAGGGTGTGCTCAGCGAGTTGCCTCGGTACACCAGGCATGTCAGACGGCTTCCATGCAAAGATGTCCCGATTCTCACGGATGAACTCGATGAGCGCGCTTTCCTATTTTGGATCCAAGTTTGCACTGATGCTGAACTGCTTGGATGAATCGCCAGGCACGAAGTCAACAAGCTTAGTTTCGGCCGCTGACTTGAACTTCAAGGCCGGATCGTGGTCCGTAGTTGGCTTTTTTAATGAAGTCATATCCTCCGGATCAACACTGTCCTTGTACTGCTTTAGCTCCTCCGTAGCACAAACTGATTCAGCATAAGTCGCATCTCCTTCCTCGCATTCGAAAGCGATTCGACGGCTCCCATGAACCGTTATAGAGCCCTTGTAACCTGGCATCTTAAGTTGCAGATACACGTAGCAGGGCCGTGCCATAAATTTTGCATAAGCTGGCCGTCCGAACAAAGCGTGGTACGGACTTTGGATTTTAACCACTTCGAACGTCAGCGTCTCTGATCTGGAATCGTGACTATCGCCAAATACCACTTCAAGGGCTATCTTACCAACCGGATATGCAGACTTGCCAGGCACCACCCCGTGGAACACTGTATTGGTCGGTTTGAGATCCTTATCTACCAGTCCCATACGACGGAAGGTCTCGTAATACAAGATGTTAATGCTGCTCCCTCCGTCCATGAGCACCTTGGTGAGCTTATAACCTCCCACCTGAGGCGCCACCACCAACGCTAACTGACCCGGATTATAAACCCTGGGAGGGTGATCCTCTCGGCTCCATATGATAGGCTGTTCTGACCAGCGCAGATAGTGAGGCGTGGCCGGTTCGATAGCACTGACTGCTCGCCTCTGAAGCTTTCTATCCCGTTTATCCAAGCTTGTAGTAAAGACATGATACTGTCCACCACTCAACTATTTCGGGTTGCTCTGATAACCTGTTTGCTGCTGTCCGTAACCACTTTGATTACTTTGATTATTTTGGCTGACCTGTCCGCCCGGATTACCCTGGAACCCTGGACCGGAATTTCCGCCACCGTATCCTGATCCGGAACCTGAACCGCCGCCGGAGCTGTGATCATATTGGAAAGTGTTTGAGGTTTTGAATTCCTTCATGATATAACAATCCTTCCAAAGATGGGTTGCTGGTTCCTCTTTTGTTTCGTGCTTCGGACAGGGCTGGTTTAAGAAAAAATTCAAACGCTCCGGATTAGGACCGGGATTTGTGCGGAAACTTGGCTGTTTCCCCTTGCGCCGCTGGCCCTTATTCTGTGCACTTGTGTTGGCCACAAAATCCATGCTCCCGTCCGGTTTACGCTTACCTCCGCCTCCATTACCTGCCGGCCGATGTTGCTGGCCCTTGGTGTTGCTATTCTTCTTTCCCTTCCCTGCTTTGTCATCACCAGAGTCAGGATCCTTGGTACTGTCAGAATCCGCATACTTCACTAAAGCGGTCATGAGCGTTCCTATATCTGTACAATCACGCTTCATCCGGCCCAGCTTTAGCTTCAAAGGGCCAAACCGACAGTTGCTTTCCAATAGCACCACGGCGGTGTCTGCGTTGATGCGATCTGACGAGTGCAAAACTTCTGATACCCGCCGTACCCAATGGGTAGTTGATTCCCCTTCTTGCTGAACGCAGGCTGCTAGGTCAACTATCGACATGGGCTGTTTGCACGTGTCCTTGAAATTCTTGATAAACCGGGCGCGCAATTGGGCCCATGAACTAATTGAATTAGGCGGTAAGCTCTTCAACCAAGTCCGGGCAGTTCCTTCTAGCATCATAGTAAAATACTTGGCACACGCCGTGTCATCCACATCCAGCATCTCCATAGCCATTTCATAGCTCTCCACCCATGTCTCCGGAGGCTGATCTGCCGTGTAGTTTGGTACCTTGCGGGGGCCTTTGAAGTCTTTGGGCAGGCGTACATTGCGCAAAGCAGGAACAAGGCACGGTACTCCCAAAGAACTGGAAACCACCCCCGGTTCAACCGTAGCTGCTGGGAAGATAGGTGTAAGCTGACGAGCCTGATGCTGCGCTGCTAATCCGGCCTCCCGTGCACGGGTGCGATCCACATTCTCGTGAGCATTGTCGACGCCCGCCGGATTGTTGCCGCGGAGCGCTTCACGCCTGGCGTTACTTGAAACGGCCGGCTCCTCCACGCGCCTACTATAGCTCCCGCTGGGGCGAGGGGTGGAGTGAATCCGATCACGGCTTTGCGAATATGCTTCTTGCTGGGCCAACGCGGTCCTAAGGAGCTCCTTGACCCGGCGTGTCTCTTCATCCTGCGGTGAATCTCCTTCGATCGGAATGGCTTCCAACCGAGCCGCCGCCGCGACGAGGTTATCCATCGGGTTGGAATAATGACCTGACGGCGTTGGCATGGCCGGTGGTGTACCAGTGTTATGACGAGGCAGGTCTATTATCCGGTGCTGAACCGGGGCGCCGGCTGTCGCCTCCGCACGGTTTACCCCCGGGGTGTTGAAGAGATTTCGAGCGTCGAGGGCGGCGGGCAACCGAGATCGGGATTTTCTCTTCAGGACTTCCTGAGACGCCTTCTGATCCATCATGAGCCTGTAAGCCTGTGCATCTAAAGCGGCGCGCTCCGCCGTCATCCTGATCTCTTCTGCTGCCAGCTCCGCTTTAGCCCGAGTGATCTGCTCTCTCACTTTGGCAATCTCAGCATTGTGAACCTCCTGATCCACCGGGTTGGCTTCCGTCATGAGCGCTGCTAGTGCGTCAAACAGGTCTGACAAAACTTGGGCTGGTGAACCCGTAGGGCCTCCTGCCCGCGCAGCCATTGCCGCTGCTGATCCGGAGATCGCTGCTGCTGCAGTTGATGATCGTGGCACCGCCTGCGTTCCAGCCATGAAGATCCCAACCCGATAGGGCAGATCAGAGGGGTCCGGAATACTGTTGCCATCGGAGCCACCCCCAATCCGATCATCTTGCAGCTGGTAAAGAGATTCGGCTTCCCAGGTCGACGTTTCATCGCCGGAGTAGATGGCGGTTTCGTCACCGGATTCGGATCCTTCCTCGTAGCTTCCTCCGTGGGTGACTCCCACGAAGGCGTGCTTCCTGGTCGGTTTAGCCAGGGTCGATCTCGTGCACTGAGCTATCTCGACGAGGTCGGCGCAGACGCCTAACTCGGGGCCTGGCTCTCCGATCTTGCCGATGAAAACATGGATGCCGCCAAAGGGGACCCGGTACCCGTACTCGATCGAGCCGGCGTCAGGGCCCCAGCCTGTGCTGTCGATGTAGAGTCTTCCGCGGCGGCTCTTGGTCATCCGTCCCACAGCGTAACCCTCGAGTCCTTCAAAGCGGCCCTCCAAAAACTTGAAACCATCTCGCGATAGCCCCACGGTGGGCGCCAACTGTCGTGGATTTGTCACGGCAGATGTCCTAGTGGGAGGACTTAGTCGTGGAGCCATCGCAACGGGTTAGCTTGAAGGGGTTAAAGTGGACACAAGGACACGGTGTTTATACTAGTTCGGCCCCTTCGATGAAGGTAAAAGCCTACGTCTAGTTGTGATGGGATTGATGGGTTTCGAGGGCTTAGGGAGCGATAAGCTTCGCCTAAACCTCAAGTTCTTGTTCTCTGTCCCCAAACCGCCGTCGGGTCGTCCCCTTATATACACGGGTGACGCCCGTCGGTCTGCAAAGTCCCGACCTCCGGCTTATAAACGTGCCCGGGTCGGTCTCTCTATTCCTAACTTACAATACAAGTTTACCCCAGGCCGGTTTACACCATAAACCTTTAAACCGATTACAGGCCTTGGGCCCTTCTACTTCTCCTTGGGCTTTAACATCTCGGGTCTATTGACGGAGGTAACCCGGGCCCTGCAGGCCGGTTTACCCCAGATAGCAACATCCCCAACAAGACACCAAAGCACTTTTGGGCAGAAGCGGTTGAGACGGCTTGTCATGCAACAAATCGCTTGTCTCTTCACAAGCTACTCGGCAAGACGGCAACCAAGCTCCTCACCGGTAACAAACCCCAAGTTGGATACTTTCGAGTATTCGGCTCAAAGTGCTACATTCTTGATAAGCATCGTCGTTCAAAGTTTGCTCCTAAATCTCATGAAGGTTTCCTACTTGGTTATGGCTCAAACTCTCACACTTACCGTGTCTACAACAATTTCACCCGAAAGGTTGAAGAAACGGTAGATGTGAAGTTTGATGAATCTAATGGCTCGCAAGTAGAGCAATTGCCAATTGATGTAGGAGATAAAGACCCTTCAGAAGCAATCCAAGACTTGTCTATTGGCAAAATTCGTCCAACGGAGATGAAGGAGAGTACCTCGTCCGTCCAAGTGGAAGCTTCTACTTCACGACAAGGTGAACCAAGAATTGACCCGGAAGCATCCACAAGTGGGACACACCAAGATGAAGGAAATGAGGAAATGCGTCAAGACGAACATCAACAACCTCCTTCTCCACCACAGCAAGAGAACGACAACGCCAACAATGAAGAAGACCAAGAAGAAGAACAAGATGAAGAAGATGTTCAACGAAGACCCAAGCAAAAGCTTTCATGAGTTCGAGCAAGAATTGCCAAAGATCATCCCGTCGAGCAAATCTACAATGATATCCAAACCGGGAGAATTACTCGCTCAAAAACTCGTTTAGCTAACTTTTGTGAAAACTATTCATTCATCTCTAGCATTGAACCTATGAAGGTTGAAGAAGCATTGGAAGATCCGGATTGGATAAACGCAATGCATGAAGAGCTACACAACTTTGAGAGAAACCAAGTTTGGACATTGGTTGAGAAGCCTGACAACAACCACAACATCATTGGTACCAAATGGGTGTTTTGCAACAAGCAAGATGAAGATGGACAAGTGGTTCACAACAAAGCATGTCTCGTCGCCCAAGGATACACACAAGTCAAAGGTATGGACTATGGTGAGACATATGCTCCCGTTGCTAGACTTGAGTCCATTCGCATCTTACTTGCCTATGCTAATCACCATAATATCACCTTGTACCAAATGGACATTAAAAGTGCTTTTCTAAATGGTGAAATAGAGGAGGAAGTTTATGTCAAACAACCTCCCAGCTTTGTCAATCCTAATAAACCTAATCATGTTTACAAACTTCACAAAACTCTTTATGGTCTTAAATAAGCTCCTAGAGCATGGTGTAAATGCTTGACCAAGTTCCTTATTGCAAGTGGTTTTGAAATTGGAAAAATTGATTCCACACTTTTTACTAAAAGGGTTAATGGAGAACTATTTGTATGCCAAATTTATGTTGATGATATCATATTCGGTTCAACTAACCCTCTTTTTAGTGAAAAGTTTGGAAAGCTAATGTCAAAGAAGTTTGAGATGTCTATGATGAGTGAACTCAAATTCTTTCTCGGTTTGCAAATCAAGCAAACTAAGGAAGGTACATCTATCTCTCAAACGAAGTACACCAAAGACTTATTCAAGAAGTTCAATATGCAAGAATGCAAAGGTATGCCTACACCCATGCCTACTAGTGGACATAATGATTTGACCAAAGATGGTGAACCGGTTGATCAAAAGGTTTATCGCTCTATGATTGGTTCATTGTTATACCTATGTGCCTCACGTCCCGATATTATGCTAAGTGTTGCATGTGTGCACGATATCAAGCTGCTCCTAAAGAATGTCATCTTAAGGCCGTGAAAAGGATAGTGAGATACTTAATTCATACACCAAATTTTGGCATTTGGTATCCAAAGAGGTCCTCTTTTGATCTTGTTGGCTATTCCGACTCGGATTATGCCGGAGACAAGATTGATAGAAAGTCCAATTCGGGTACTTGTCAATTTCTTGGTAGATCTCTTGTGTCTTGGTCCTCCAAGAAACAAAACTCGGTATCCTTATCTACCGCCGAAGCGGAATACATTGCCGCTGGTTCATGTTGTGCTCAATTACTTTGGATGACCCAAACTCTTAAATATTATGGGGTCTATGTGAAACATGTTCCATTGCTTTGTGACAATGAAAGTGCCATTAAAATTGGTCATAATCCTGTACAACATTCTCGAACTAAACACATTGAAGTTCGTCATCATTTCATTCGAGATCATGATGCTAAGGGTGACATTGATCTTAAGCATGTTCGCACCGATAAGCAATTAGCGGATATATTCACTAAACCACTTGATGAGAAAGTGTTTTGTAGGTTGAGAGGAGAATTGAACATCATTGATGCTTCTAACTTGGAGTAGAAACTCCATTGGATACATGCAAGACATGAGCTTATGGCTAATCCATGATATATCTCTTATGATGACTATCTTATGTCTTGGATACATTTGTACCTTGCATGTTGTCTAACCCATGTAGGTACTTGGTTGAATCTAATTCTATGAGATTGCAACTCACTCACATCTTGAGCAATCTCTACATCACCAAGTCTCTACACAACGGTGGATGAGGACAAGGAAGCACGAAACCATTCAAACATATCCTTTGACAAATTCTATGTTGAGCTTCATGATTGTCATTCTTGGATCTACAAGTGCTTTTCCTTGCAAGAACTAACCCATGTAGGTAGATGAACTCAAATTCCAAGGGGTTCTCCCAACTCATGATGAGCTACATCAACCTCGAGCACCCACACAAGTTCAACTACATGAGCAAGACCCACACCACCACCCAAGGTATGATATTCCATCTTAGAGTAGCTTTACTCCAAGACATGAGTCAAAGCAACTCAACATGAGAATAGATCAAAATGCTTAAACGAAAAATGGTAACCCCATTTTGAGCTTAAACGATCGGTATGACCCATGATCAAGTGTTCTCACTTGACTCCTAAGTCAATATACTCTAACATAGGTGACTATGTCACCGCCCAATTCTAGATGAAGTTCTCTTGTGTTCTTTTGTTATTGCATTTGTCCCTTGCATATTTGTTTCCCTCTCTTTCAACAAAAAAAACTTCATCTAGAACTTCCATTTTCTTTGATTCTTGTACTACATATTTCTGCATCAAATTCCTTGCAAATTCTTCAGTTAATTCATTGCAAATCTTTGTGAGATCTTATTTGACTAGTGAGCTGAGGTGACAAGTGTTTTCTCTGTGATGAACTCGGTTTCATTGGACTGTAATTTTCGGTCCAACCGAATCCCTTCGGTACCACCGAAACATGCCACTCGGTGTCACCGATTTCGTAACAGGAAAAACAGTTTGCCACATATTCTATATTTCTTCTGATCCAGCTCCACTCAATGAATCTTGTCCTCTACAAGCATCATAGTTTTATCCATTGCTTTGTGCTGAATCTCAAGGACCAAACCTATTCGCCAGATTCCAGGAAAACCTTCTTGGAAATTGATGTCAAAGGGGGAGAGAGAGATCACATCAAAGCTTATCATCAGGGAGAAAGAGAGAGAAAGTATTAAGGGGGAGAAAGAGATCTCCAGGGGGAGAGAATACTCAAGGATCCCAGATGCTTGATGTTCAAGAGGAGAGATGCCACATGTCTTTTTGGGGGAAAGACATGTTTATATGTGCTCATTTGCATTAAGTTCTATTCATTCATATCCTTCAGCTCTGATTTTCTGTTCCCTATCTTCTCCCAATATCCCATGTCAGATTCAGGGGGATCAAGACATCTAAGGGAAAGAAATCATTCAAATTCAATGCATATCTTTACTCTTGGGGACTTGTCTAATCCAATGTGGTACCTTGTACTCACTCTCTACATGTCATCCTAGTCTTGGTATTCTTGTGGTTTTCTTTAGTTTGCTCTGGCTAGTGGATGTACCTGTGTTATCTAACCTTGTTTATGTAGGTTCATTCCATCCTAAGCCAACTCAAGACTACAAGGTAAGTATATGCATCAGAATCATGATTATGAGAAATTCTTGCTTTTGTACGTACTGTTTGCAAGAAGGACTCATAAGCATGAAGGTATTTCTCTTAATAATCTTTTGCTCTGGTGCATATGGCCAAGATACATGTAACACATTGCTTACTCTGTCATGATTATGCTCTCACATGCTTCTATATGTCATATTCATATGATTGCATACACGTAGGGGGAGCCTATGTTTGTTACATGTTCTTCCAAAGCTTTACTTGCTATTCCTTGTATCTTTATCTAAAGCTTTGATGTATGTTGCCATCAATTACCAAAAAGGGGGAGATTGAAAGCACAAGTGCTCCCCAGGTGGTTTTGGTAATTAATGTCAACATATCTCTTGTTGGACTAACACTTTTATCTAGTATATTTCAGATAAGTTCAACAATGGAGTGGCATGGACTAAAGGTTGTGGGAACTCCTTCAAGATGCTAAGGACAAAGGATTGGCTAAAGCTTCAAGCTCAAGACTCTTCATTTTACACTTTTAGTGATCCAAGATCACATTGAGTCCATAGGAAAAGCCAATACTATCAAGGAGGGATGAGGTGTTGCTTAATGAGCCTTTTGGTCCATGTGCTTGATGATATGCTCCAAAACCCTCAGCTACTTTCCCACTTCCACATATGACCTAAACCCAAAGTCAAACTCGGACCTACCGATTCTTTCTATCCGGCGCCACCGAGTTTCACATGTCATAAGCCACTGCCAAACCCTAGCAAATCGGTTCTACCGCTAGGGATCTCAGTCTCACCGAGATGGGATTGCAATCTCACTGTGTATGTCCATTTTCAAAATCGGACTCACCGAGTTTAGGCAATCGGTACTACCGAGATTACAATGCAAACTCTTTGGTTAACTCATTACCAAAATCGGTCCAACCGAGTTTAGTAATCGGTCCCACCGAGTTTGCCTGACCAACTCTCTGGTTAGCCTATTACCAAATCGGTCTCACTGAGTTTGTGTAATTGGTCTCACCGAGATTACGTTATGCCCTAACCCTAACCATATCGGTCCTACCGAGTTGCATGTCAGTCCCACCGAAAATCTCTAACGGTCACTAGGTTTACTATTTCGGTCCGACCGAGTTTGTTGATTCGGTCCCACCGAGATTGGTAAATTGTGTGTAACGGTTGGATTTTGTGTGGAGGCTATATATACCCCTCCACCTCCTCTTCATTCGTGGAGAGAGCCATCAGAATACATCTACACTTCCAACTCATATGTTCTGAGAAAGAACTTCCTACCCTTGTGTTGAGGCCAAGATATTCCATTCCTACCATATGAATCTTGATCTCTAGCCTTCCCCAAGTTGCTTTCCACTCAAATCTTCTTTCCACCAAATCCAAATCCTGTGAGAGAGAGTTGAGTGTTGGGGAGACTATCATTTGAAGCACAAGAGCAAGGAGTTCATCATCAACACGCCATTTGTTACTTCTTGGAGAGTGGTGTCTCCTAGATTGGCTAGGTGTCACTTGGGAGCCTCCGACAAGATTGTGGAGTTGAACCAAGAAGTTTGTAAGGGCAAGGAGATCGCCTACTTCATGAAGATCTACCGCTAGTGAGGCAAGTCCTTCATGGGCGATGGCCATGGTGGGATAGACAAGGTTGCTTCTTCGTGGACCCTTCGTGGGTGGAGCCCTCCATGGACTCGCGCAACCGTTACCCTTCGTGGGTTGAAGTCTCCATCAACGTGGATGTAGGATAGCACCACCTATCCAAACCACGGGAAAAACATCTGTGTCTCCAATTGCGTTTGAATTCTCCAAACCCTTCCCTTTACATTCTTGCAAGTTGCATGCTTTACATTCCGCTGCTCATATACTCTTTGCATGCTTGCTTGATATGTATTGTGTATGTTGAAATTGTGCCTAAAACTCCACTCAAACCAAAAAGCTTAAAAATTGCAACTTTGGCACTAAGTGTCTAATCACCCCCCTCTAGACACACCTACTTCTAGATCCTACATATCTACCTGCCGTTCCAAGTAAATTTGTATGTGCCAAACTCTAAACCTTCAAATAGACATTTTGTTTTGTATGCTCGAATAGCTCATGTATCAACCAAGGCTGCCCTTATTTTCCATGTTAGGCGGGTTATTCTCAAGAGGAGTGGACTCCGCTCCTCACTCACGAGAAAATGGCTGGTCACCGGGATGGGCAGTCCCATGCTTTATGCAAACTAAATCAAAATTAATTGCAAACAAAACTCCCCCGTAGGACCTGGTGTATGTTGGAGGCACTCGTTGTTTCGAGCAAGCCATGGATTGATGCTTGTTGGTGGAGGGGGAGTATAAACTTTACCATTCTGGTTGGGAACCGCCTATAATGTGTGGGACATGGAAGATATCGCCATCTCTTAGTTGTTATGTTGACAATGAGAGTATACCGCTCAAAATATTATTCATTCTATATTTCAAAACCGAGCTCTGGCACCTCAACAAATCCCTGCTTCCCTCTGCGAAGGACCTATCTATTTACTTTTATGTTGAGTCATCACCCTCTTATTAAAAAGCACTAGCTGGAGAGCACAGCTGTCATTTGCATTCATCACTATTAATCTATGTTGGGTGTGACTATGATTGGATCTCTTTTACCATGAATTACAATGTCTAGTCAGTCCTTATTCTTTAAAGGTTCTCTGCATTTATTTTTTGCGGTCTCAGAAAGGGCTAGCGAGATACCATCTTGTTATAGCATATTATGATTGTTTTGAGAAAGTGTTGTCATCCAAGATTTATTATTATGGATTGCTAGTTGATTATGCTATTGATATGAGTAATTATGAGACCTGAGAATTATTGCAAATGTGGTTAGTTATAATATTTGCTGAAAACTTGAATACTGGCTTGACATAGTTGCAACAACAAGAGCAAACAGAGTTTGTAAAAGTTTTTGTTTTTCTCTTTCCGTTTGTCAACTGAATTGCTTGAGGACAAGCAAGGGTTTAAGCTTGGGGGAGTTGATACGTCTCCGTCGTATCTACTTTTCCAAACACTTTTGCCCTTGTTTTGGACTCTAATTTGTATGATTTGAATGGAACTAACCCGGACTGACGCTGTTTTCAGCAGAATTGCCATGATGTTGTTTTATGTGCAGAAAACAAAAGTTCTCGGAATGACCTGAAACTCCACGGGATGTCTTATAAAAAATAATAAAAAATCCTCGCCAAAGATGAAAAACAGGGGGCCCACACCCTGTCCACAAGGGTGGGGCGCGCCCCCCCTTAGGGCGCGCCCCTACCTCGTGGGCCCCCTAGAGACCCTCCGATGCCAACTCCAACTCTATATATTGGCTTTCGGGGAGAAAAAAATCAGAGAGAAGAAATCATCACGTATTATGGTACGGAGCCGCCGCCAAGCCCTAAAACCTCTCGAGAGGGCTGATCCGGAGTTCGTTCGGGGCTCCGGAGAGGGGGATTCGTCGCCGTCGTCATCATCAACCATCCTCCATCACCAATTTCATGATGCTCACCGCCGTGCGTGAGTACTTCCATCGTAGGCTTGCTGGACGGTGATGGGTTGGATGAGATTTATCATGTAATCGAGTTAGTTTTGTTAGGGTTTGATCCCTAGTATCCACTATGTTCTGAGATTGATGTTGCTATGACTTTTCTATGCTTAATGCTTGTCACTAGGGCCCGAGTGCCATGATTTCAGATAGGAACCTATTATGTTTTCATGAATATATGTGAGTTCTTGATCCTATCTTGCAACTCTATAGTCACCTACTATGTGTTATGATCCGACAACCCCGAAGTGACAATAATCGGGACCACTCCCGGTGATGACCATAGTTTGAGGAGTTCATGTATTCACTATGTGCTAATGCTTTGTTCCGGTTCTCTATTAAAAAGAGGCCTTAATATCCCTTAGTTTCCAATAGGACCCCGCTGCAACGGGAGGGTAGGACAAAAGATGTCATTCAAGTTCTTTTCCATAAGCATGTGTGACTATATACGGAATACATGCCTACATTACATTGATGAATTGGAGCTAGTTCTGTGTCACCCTATGTTATGACTGTTACATGATGAACCGCATCTGGCATAATTATCCATCACTGACCCGGTGCCGACGAGCTTTCCGTATACTGGTTCTCGCTTATTTACTTTCCCGCTGGTACTGTTACAATCACTACAAAAATACCAAAAACATTACTTTTGCTGTCATTAATTTTGTTGCCGTTACCACCACTATCATATTACTTTGCTACTAAACACTTTGCTGCAGATACTAAGTTTCCAGGTGTGGTTGAATTGACAACTCAACTGCTAATACTTGAGAATATTCTTTGGCTACCCTTGTGTCGAATCAATAAATTTGGGTTGAATACTCTACCCTCGAAAGCTGTTGCGATCCCCTATACTTGTGGGTTATCACATCACCATAGCCTCTCCGATGAAGTGTGAGTAGTTTACCTCAGACCTTCGGGTCCATAGTTAGTAGCTAGATGGCTTCTTCTCTCTTTTTGGATCTCAATACAATGTTCTCCCCCTCCCTCGTGGAGATCTATTCGATGTAATATTCTTTTTGCGGTGTGTTTGTTGAGACCGATGAATTGTGGGTTTATGATGAAGATTATCTATGAACAATATTTGAATCTTCTCTGAATTCTTTTATGTATGATTGGTTATCTTTGCAAGTCTCTTCGAATTATCAGTTTGGTTTGGCCTACTAGATTGGTTTTTCTTGCAATGGGAGAAGTGCTTAGCTTTGGGTTCAATCTTGCGTTGTCCTTTCCCAGTGACAGTAGGGGCTGCAAGGCACGTATTGTATTGTTGCCATCGAGGATAACAAGATGGGGTTTTTATCATATTGCATGAATTTATCCCTCTACATCATGTCATCTTGCTTAAGGTGTTACTCTGTTTTCTTCAACTTAATACTCTAGATGCAGGCAGGAGTCGGTCTACTTGTCTCGGACGTGATGCCTATATACATGATCATACCTAGATACTCTCATAACTATGCTCAATTCTGTCAATTGCTCAACAGTAATTCATTTACCCACCGTAAAATACTTATGCTCTTGAGAGAAGCCACTAGTGAAACCTATGGCCCCCGGGTCTATCTTCATCATATCAATCTTCCTACACTTTATTATTGCCTTTGCTTTTTTACTTTGCTTTTATTTTACTTTGCATCTTTACCACAAAAATACCAAAAATATTGGCTATCATCTCTATCAGATCTCACTCTCGTAAGTGATTGAAGGGATTGACAACCCCTTATCGCGTTGTTTGCGAGGAGTTATTTGTTTTGTGTAGGTACGAGGGACTCACGCGTAGCCTCCTACTAGATTGATACCTTGGTTCTCAGAAACTGAGTGAAATACTTACGCTACTTTGCTGCATCAACCTTTCCTCTTCAAGGAAATCAAACATAGTGCTCAAGAGGTAGCAGTGGCTGGCAGGTGTATGTTTCTCCAACTTTAGTTGAATCGAATTTGACTACGGCCGGTCCTTGTTGAAGGTTAAAACAACAAACTTGATAAATCACCGTTGTGGTTTTGATGCGTAGGTAAGAACGGTTCTTGCTAGAAGCCCGTAGCAGCCACATAAAACTTGCAACAACAAAGTAGAGGACGTCTAACTTGTTTTTGCAGGGCATGTTGTGATGTGATATGGTCAAGACATGATGTGATAAATATTATTGTATGAGATGATCAAGTTTTGTAAAATTTATTGGCAACCAGCCGGAGCCTTATGGTTGTCTCTTTATTGTATGAAATGCAAACGCCATGTAATTGCTTTACTTTATCACTATGCGTTAGCGATAGTTGTAGAAGCAATAGTTGGCGAGATGACCACACGCTACGATGGAGATCAAGGTGTCAAGCCAATGATGATGGAGATCATGATGGTGCTTTGGAGATGGAGATCAAAGGCACAAGATGAAGATGGCCATATCATGTCACGTATTATGATTGCATGTGATGTTTATCTTTTATGCATCTTATTTAGCTTAGTACGGCGGTAGCATTATAAGATGATCCCTTACTAAAATTTTAAGGTATAAGTGTAAAGGAACTATGCCCTAGAGGCAATAATGAAGTTGTTATTTATATTTCCTTATATCATGATAAATGTTTATTATTCATGCTAGAATTGTATTAACCGGAAACTGATACATGTGTGAATACATAGACAGAACATTGTGTCCCTAGTATGCCTATACTAGACTAGCTCGTTAATCAAAGATGGTTAAGTTTCCTAACCATAGACATGTGTTGTCAATTGATGAACGGGATCACATCATTAGGAGAATGATGTGATGGACAAGACCCATCCATTAGCTTAGCATAATGATCCTTAAGTTTTATTGCTATTGCTTTCTTCATGACTTATACATATTCCTTTTACTATGAGATTATGCAACTCCCGAATACTAGAGGAATACCTTGTGTGCTATCAAACGTCACAACGTAACTGGGTGATCATAAAGATGCTCTACAAGGTATCTCCGAAGGTGTTTGTTGGGTTGGCATAGATCGAGATTAGGATTTGTTACTCCGAGTATTGGAGAGGTATCTCTGGGCCCTCTCGGTAATGCACATCATGATAAGCCTTGAAAGCAATGTGACTAATGAGTTAGTTGCGAGATGATACATTACGGAATGAGTAAAGAGACTTGCCAGTAACGAGATTGAACTAGGTATGAAGATACCGACGATCGAATCTCGGGCAAGTAACATACCAATGACAAAGGGAATGACGTATGTTGTCATTTGCGGTTTGACCGATAAAGATCTTCATAGAATATGTAGGAACCAATAAGAGCATCTAGGTTCCACTGTTGGTTATTGACCAGAGACGTGTCTCGGTCATGTCTACATAGTTCTCGAACCCGTAGGGTCCGCACGCTTACGTTTGATGACGATTTGTATTATGAGTTATGTGTTTTTGGTGATCGAAGATTGTCCGGAGTCTGGGATGAGATCACGGACATGACAATGAGTCTCAAAATGGTTCAGAGGTAAAGATTGATATATTGGACAGTAGTATTCGGACGTCGGAAGTGTTTCGGAATGTATCGGGTACATATTGGAGTACCGAGGGGGTTACCGAAACCCCTGGGGGAAAGTTATGGGCCACATGGGCCTTGGGAGGGAGGCACACCATCCCACAAGGGGCTGGCATGCCCCCCACTTGGAAGGGGTATGAATTGGAGTGGGGAAGTGGGCGGCGCCCCTTTCCTTCTCCTTCTCCCTCTCCTTCCCCCTTTCCCTCTCCGGTAAAAGGAAAGGGGGTCTGAATTGGACTTGGAGTCCTAGTAGGACTCCTCCCCACTTGGGGCGCGCTTAGGCCGGCCTCCTCCCCTCTCCTCCTTTATATACGGGGGCGGGGGGGGGCACCTCTAGGCACATCAATTGTTTCTTAGCCGTGTGCGGTGCCCCCCTCCACCGTTTACTCCTCCAGTCATATTGTCGTAGTGCTTAGGCGAAGCCCTGCGCGGATCACATCACCATCACCGTCACCACGCCATCGTGCTGATGAAACTCTCCCTCGATACTTTGCTGGATCAAGAGTTCATGGGACGTCGTCAAGTTGAACGTGTGCTGAACTCGGAGGTGCCGTACATTCGGTACTTGATCGGGTGAATCGCGAAGACGTTCGGCTACATCAACTACGTTAATCTAACGCTTCCGCTTTCGATCTACGAGGGTATGTGGACACACTCTCCCCCTCTCGTTGATATGCATCTCCTAGATAGATCTTGCGTGATCGTAGGAATTTTTTGAAATTGCATGCTACGTTCCCAACAGTGGCATCCGAGCCAGGTCTTGATACGTCTCTAACGTATCTATAATTTTTGATTGTTCCATGCTGTTTTATTATCAATCTTGGATTTTTATAATAATTTTATATCATTTTTTGGACTAACCTATTGACATAGTGCCAAGTGCCAGTTGCTATTTCCCCCATGTTTTTTACATAGCAGGAAATTAATATCAAACGGAGTCCAAATGCCACGAAACTCCATGATGATTTTTTATGGGCCAGAAGGAAGGCAATGGGCCCTGGTTGCACCTGGGAGGTGCCCCGAGGGGGGCACAACCCACCAGGGCGCGCCAGGAGGCCCACGCGCGCCCAGGTGGATTGTGCCCACCTCGGGTGTCCCCCGGACCGCCTCTTTGCTCTATAAATACCCCAAAAATCCACAAACCCTAGGGGAGTCGACAAAATATTCATCCAGCCGCTGCAGAGTCAAGAACCACCAGATCCAATCTAGACACCATCATGGAGGGTTTCACCACTTCCATTGGTGCCTCTTCGATGATGCGTGAGTAGTTGTTTGTAGACCTCCGGGTCCGTAGTTAGTAGCTAGATGGCTTTCTCTCTCTCGCTGAATTCTCAATACAATGGTCTCTTGTAGATCCATATGATGTAACTCTTTTTGCGGTGTATTTGTTGGGATCTGATGAACTTCGAGTTTATGATCAGTTATATCTTTTTATATCCATGAAAGTTATTTGAGTTTCTTTGATCTCTTATATGCATGATCTCTTATAGCCTCATATTTCTTCTCTGATATTTCGGTTTTGTTTGGCCAACTTGATCTATTTATCTTGCAATGGGAAGAGGGGGCCGGTAGTGGGTTCGATCTTACGGTGCTTGATCCCAGTGACAGAAAGGGAACCGACACATATGTATCGTTGCTACTAAGGATAAAAATACGAGATCTATATCTACCGCCATATAGATAAATGGATCTTGTCTACATCATGTCACTGTTCTTATTGCATTAGTATGTTTTTCCATGAACTTAATACACTAGATGCATGCTGGATAGCGGTCGATGTGTGGAGTAAGAGTAGTAGATGCAGGCAGGAGTCGGTCTACTAATCTTGGACGTGATGCCTATGTAATGATCATTGCCTGGATATCGTCATAAGTATAGGGGATCAATTGTAGCCAAGTAAAGCCTAGATAACCCACAAGTATAGGGGATCAATTATAGCCTCTTTTGATAAGTAAGAGTGTCGAACCCAACGAGGAGCTAAAGGTAGAACAAATATTCCCTCAAGTTCTATCGACCACCGATACAACTCTACGCACACTTGACGTTCGCTTTACCGGAAACAAGTATGAAACTAGAAGTACTTTGTAGGTGTTGTTGGATAGGTTTGCAAGAATATAAAGAGCACGTAAATAAAAGGTAGGGGCTGTTTAGATAAATACACAACTAAATTAGTTTTAGTAAAGAGCTTTTTGTTATGAGAAAGTTATTTGTCCTTAGGCAATCGATAACTAGACCGGTAATCATTATTGCAATTTTATTTGAGGGAGAGGCATAAGCTAACATACTTTCTCTACTTGGATCATATGCGCTTGTAATTGGAACTCTAGCAAGCATCCGCAACTACTAAAGATCATTAAGGTAAAACCCAACCATAGCATTAAAGTATCAAGTCCTCTTTATCCCATACGCAACAACCCCCTTACTCGGGTTTGTGTTTCAGTCACTCACGCAACCCACTATAAGCAAATCATGAACGTATTGCAACACCCTACAACGGGGATCCCTCATGCTTGCGCGACACGGAGAGCACCATAGGACAACACCAATAATAAAACATGCAACTCAAACCAATCACGATCATCAATTAGCCCATAGGACAAAACGGATCTATTCAAACATCATAGGATAGCCATACATCATTGGGAAATAATATATAGCATTGAGCACCATGTTTAAGTAGAGATTACAGCGGGTAAGAGAGAGGTTACACCGCTGCATAGAGGGGGGAAGAGTTGGTGATGATGGCGGTGAAGTTGTTGGTGAAGATTGCGGTGATGATGATGGCCCCTGGTGGCACTCCGGCGCCACCGGAAGCGAGGGGGAGAGAGCCCCCCTCCTTCTTCTTCTTCCTTGACCTCCTCCCTATATGGGAGAAGGGTTTCCCCTCTGGTCCTTGGCCTCCATGGTGTGGGAGGGGCGAGAGCCCCTCCGAGATTGGATCTGTCTCTCTGTCTCTCTATGTTTCTGTGTTCTCTTCTGCTCCCCTTTCACCGTTTCGTATATATATGGAGATCCATAACTTTGATTGGGCTGAAACCTTCACTGTGATTTTTTACCAAAAATCAGCTTTCTTGCGGCCGAAGAAGGGCATCAACCGCCTTACGGGTGGCCCACGAGGGTCAGGGGCGCGCCCCCTGCCTCGTGGCCACCTCGGGCACCGTCTCGCGTTGATTCTTCTTCCGGAATTCTCCAAATATTCCAAAAATATTCTCCGTCCGTTTTTATCCCGTTTGGATTCCGTTTGATATGGATATTATGCGAAACCAAAAACATGCAACAAACAGGAATTAGCACTGGGCACTGGATCAATATGTTAGTCCCAAAAATAGTATAAAAAGTTGCCAAAAGTATATGAAAGTTGCATAATATTGGCATGGAACAATAAAAAATTATAGATACGACGGAGACGTATCAGCATCCCCAAGCTTAATTCCTGCTCATCCTCAAGTAGGTAAATGATAAAAAGATAATTTTTGATGTGGAATGCTACCTAGCATAATCTTGATCATGTATCTAATCATGGCATGAATATTAAGACACGAGTGATTCAAAGCAATAGTCTATCATTCGACATAAAAACAATAATACTGCAAGCCTACTAATAAAGCAATCATGTCTTTTCAAAATAACATGGCCAAAGAAAGTTATCCCTACAAAATCATATAGTATGGCTATGCTCCATCTTCACCACACGAAATATTCACATCATGCACAACCCCGATGACAAGCCAAGCAATTGTTTCATACTTTTGATGTTCTCAAACCTTTTCAACTTTCACGCAATACATGAGCTTGAGCCATGGACATAGCACTATAGGTGGAATAGAATATGATGGTGGAGGTTGTGTGGAGAAGACAAAAAGGAGTAAGTCTCACATCGACGCGGCTAATCAACGGGCTATGGAGATGCCCATAAATTGATGTCAATGCGAGGAGTAGGGATTGCCATGCAACGGATGCACTAGAGCTATAAGTGTATGAAAGCTCAATCTGGAAACTAAGTGGGTGTGCATCCAACTTGCTTGCTCATGAAGACCTCAGGCGTTTTGAGGAAGCCCATCATCGGAATATACAAGCCAAGTTCTATAATGAAAATTCCCACTAGTATATGAAAGTGAAAGCATAGGGTACTTGATACGTCTCCAACGTATCTATAATTTGTGATTGTTCCATGCTATTATATTATCTGTTTTGGATGTTTATGGGCTTTATTATGCACTTTTATATTATTTTGGGACTAACCTATTGACCCAGAGCCCAGTGCCAGTTTCTGTTTTTCCCTTGTTTCAGTGTTTCACAGAAAAGGAATATCAATCGGAGTCCAAATGGAATGAAACCTTCGGGAAAG
This sequence comes from Aegilops umbellulata, assembly GCA_032464435.1. Classification (NCBI taxonomy): domain Eukaryota; kingdom Viridiplantae; phylum Streptophyta; class Magnoliopsida; order Poales; family Poaceae; genus Aegilops; species Aegilops umbellulata. The sequence continues at coordinate 318,830,254 of CP136054.1, forward strand.
TTAATTTTGGAATGGAAGCAATCCAGGGGACTTGGAGTGCACGTCAGGGAATCAACAAGGAAGGCATGAGGCAGGGGGGCACGCCCACCCCCTGGGCGCGCCCTCCACCCTCGTGGCTCCCCTGACGTATTTCTTCCTCCTATATATACCAATATACCCTAAAACCATCGGAGAACAGAATAGACCGGGAGTTCCGCCGCCGCAAGCCTCTGTAGCCACCAAAACCCAATCAGGACCCTGTTCCGGCACCCTGCCGGAGGGGGGATCCCTCACCGGTGGCCATCTTCATCATCCCGGCGCTCTCCATGACGAGGAGGGAGTAGTTCACCCTCGGGGCTGAGGGTATGTACCAGTAGCTATGTGTTTGATCTCTCTCTCTCTCTCTCTCTCTCTCTCTCTCTCTCTCTCTCGTGTTCTTGATTTGGCACGATCTTGATGCATCGCGAGCTTTGCTATTATTGTTGGATCTTATGATGTTTCTCCCCCTCTACTCTCTTGTAAGGGATTGAGTTTTCCCTTTGAAGTTATCTTATCGGATTGAGTCTTTAAGGATTTGAGAACACTTGATGTATGTCTTGCGTGGGATAACCGTGGTGGCAATGGGTTATTCTATTGATTCACTTGATGTATGTTTTGGTGATCAACTTGCGGGTTCCGCCCATTAACCTATGCATAGGGGTTGGCACACGTTTTCGTCTTGACTCTCCAGTAGAAACTTTGGGGCACTCTTTGAGGTTCTATGTGTTGGTTGAATAGATGAATATGAGATTGTGTGATGCATATCATATAATCATACCCACGGATACTTGAGGTGACATTGGAGTATCTAGGTGACATTAGGGTTTTGGTTGATTTGTATCTTAAGGTATTATTTTACTACGAACTCTAGGGCTGTTTGTGACGCTTATAGGAATAGCTCAATGGATTGATCGGAAAGAATAACTTTGAGGTGGTTTCGTACCCTACCATAATCTCTTCGTTTGTTCTCCACTATTAGTGACTTTGGAGTGACTCTTTGTTGCATGTTGAGGGATAGTTATATGATCCAATTATGTTATTATTGTTGAGAGAACTTGCACTAGTGAAAGTACGAACCCTAGGCCTTGTTTCCTAGCATTGCAATACTGTTTACACTCACTTTTATCATTAGTTACATTGCTGTTTTTATATTTTTAGATTACAAAAACATATATCTACCATCCATATTGCACTTGTATCACCATCTCTTAGCCGAACTAGTGCACCTATATAATTTACCATTGTATTGGGTGTGTTGGGGACACAAGAGACTGATGACCCACAAGTATAGGGGATCTATCGTAGTCCTTTCGATAAGTAAGAGTGTCGAACCCAACGAGGAGCAGAAGGAAATGATAAGCAGTTTTCAGCAAGGTATTCTCTGCAAGTATTGAAATAAGTGGTAACAGATAGTTTTGTGATAGGATAAATGGTAACGAGCAACAAGTAACAAAAGTAAATAAAGCGCAGCAAGGTGTCCCAATCCTTTTTGTAGCAAAGGACAAGCCTGGAGAAACTCTTATATAAGGAAAAGCGCTCCCGACGACACATGGGAATATCGTGAAGCTAGTTTTCATCACGTTCATATGATTCGTGTTCGGTACTTTGATAATTTGAAATGTGGGTGGACCGGTGCTTGGGTGTTGTTCTTACTTCAACAAGCATCCCACTTATGATTAACCTCTATTGCAAGCATCCACAACTACAACAAAAGTATTAAGGTAAACCTAACCATAGCATGAAACATATGGATCCAAATCAGCCCCTTACGAAGCAACGCATAAACTAGGGTTTAAGCTTCTGTCACTCTAGCAACCCATCATCTACTTATTACTTCCCAATGACTTCCTCTAGGCCCAAATAATGGTGAAGTGTTATGTAGTCGACGTTCACATAACACCACTAGAGGCTAGACAACATACATCTCATCTAAATATCAAATGAATACCAAATTCACATGACTACTAATAGCAAGACTTCTCCCATGTCCTCAGGAACAAACGTAACTACTCACAAAGCATATTCATGTTCATAATCAGAGGGGTATTAATATGCATAAAGGATCTGAACATATGATCTTCCACCAAATAAACCAACTAGCATCAACTACAAGGAGTAATCAACACTACTAGCAACCTACTAGTACCAATCCCGGACTTGGAGACAAGAATTGGGTACAAGAGATGAACTAGGGTTTTGAGAGGAGATGGTGCTGGTGAAGATGTTGATGGAGATTGCCCTCTCCCGATCAGAGGAGCGTTGGTGATGATGATGGCGATGATTTCCCCCTCCCGGAGGGAAGTGTCGTCGGCAAAACAGCTCTGCCGGAGCCCTAGATTGGTTCCGCCAAGGTTCCGCCTCATGGCGGCGGAGTCTCATCCCGAAAGGTTGCTTATGATTTTTTCCTCGACAAAAGACCTCATATAGCAGAAGATGGCCATTGGAGAGCCAATAGGGGGCCCACAAGGCAGGGGGGCGCGCCTTGGGGGGCAGGGCGCGTCCCCCACCCTCATGGCTAGGTTGGCCCCCCTCTGGTGTACTTCTTCCGCTCAATATTTTTTATTATTTCCAAAAATGACTTTCGTGGAGTTTCAGGACTTTTGCAGTTGTGCAGAATAGGTCTCTAATATTTGCTCCTTTTCCAGCCCAGAATTCCTGCTGCCGATATTCTCCCTCCTTATGTAAACCTTGCAAAATAAGAGAGAATAGGCATAAGTATTGTGACATAACGTGTAATAACAGCCCATAATGCAATAAATATTGATATAAAAGCATGATGCCAAATGGACGTATCAACTCCCCCAAGCTTAGACCTCGCTTGTCCTCAAGCGAAAGCCGATAACGATAAATATGTCCACATGTTTAGAGGTAGAGGTGTCGATAAAAATAAAATACGGACATGAAGGCATCATGATTATTCTCATAACAGCAACATATATAGATATTGTCATATGATTTCTTATGCTCAACTAATAATCTATTCAGAATGCAAAGTACGAATCATAAACTTTATTGAGAACCAACAAACTATAATCTCAGTCATTGAAGCAATTGCAATTTATCGTAACATCAGAAAGAGTCTATCACTACAAAAAAAGACACATCCGTGACATTTTGGGCCGAACGAATTTTTTTCCTGTCATACATATGAAACTTCTATGACGATAATTGTGACAAAACCCGGTATCATCATAGATGTGGTGGCCTCCTACTTCTATGACAAAAAATCATGACAGAAAATGGGCTTTTCATCCTGGGCGGGCCGGAGACGCAGCTGCATGACATTCTTTGGGCCGTCCATGACGGAAAAAACCGTGGTAGAAGCGAGGGGGAGGAAAATTTCGGGGAGTTCCCGGTTATGGTGGGAGGTTGGGGCCGAGCGATGCGCGTTTCTCTCGTACATGTACGCGCGTGTGTGCGAGGCGTTGGCTCTAACTGAACCCGAGCGAGGCGTTGGGCTCTAACTGAACCCGAGCGATTGCACTGCAGGCTACGCGTTACTGAACCCGAGCTTTCGATCGATGGCTGTTAACTGAACTCGATCGAGCGATTCCTTGGCTACTGCTGCTATTTGAAGCCGATCGATGGGATGAACAGTGAGCGTTGCGGGGGGTTTGGATGAACTGTGAGCGGTGGCGTTGCCTCTGGATGAACAGGACCCCGTGGTGTGGTGGAGGGCTGGATGAACAGTAGATGATGGAGGGGTGCCCGTGGAGGGGTGGATGAACAGGACCCCGTGGTGTGGAGGGCAGGATGAACAGTAGACAGTGGAGGGGTGCCCGTAGAGGGGTGGTTGAACAGGACCCCGTGGTGTGGAGGGCTGGATGAACAGTAGACGGTGGAGGGGTGGTTGAACAGTAGCCGGTGGAGTAGCGCGCGGTGGAGGCTGGATGAACAAGAGCCCGTGGAGGCTGGAGGAGGTCGACGGTGGATGAACAGTAGCTCGTGGAGGCTGCAGGGGGTCGACGGTGGAGATGAACAGTATCCCGTGGAGTCCCGTTTTGCGGTACGCCACACCCCTCCCGATGAACAGGACCCCCCTTTTGACCGTAGCGCTCCAACACAAGTCCGTTTCCTCCGTTTTGCGGTACGCCACACCCCTCCCGATCAACAGGACCCCCGTTTCGACCGTAGGAGGTCCGTTTCCTCCGTTCTGCGGTACGCCACACCCCTCCCGATCAACAGGACCCCTGTTTCGACTGTAGGAGGTCCGTTTCCTCCGTTCTACGGTACGCCAAGCCTCATTTCCATCGCCTCTTCTGTCCAAGCCCTCCCGATGAACACGACCACGCATTCCGTTGCCTCCCCATGAACACGACGACGACGCTGTTTCTCCGTTCCGACTCAGCCATGTACACGAGCCCTGGCCATACATATGCGCGAGTAGGCGTTCGAGACCCCGCCCGTATGTACACATACGTGGCCGTATTTTCTTTCTTGCACCCTGGCCGCTGTACGCACGTGTACATGCTACGTGCGCGCCTCTACTACGACACGTGCGCGCCTCTACATCGACCAGTATGTATGTACACGTTCACGACCAGAATGACAACGCTACGTATGCTTCGACCATGTGGGTCCCGACTGTCAGGAACTTCCTTGCCTGCGAAGATGTAGCTGGTGGGTCCCAGCTGTCAGGGGGGCGAAATACGGTGGCCCGTCCGGTGGGTCCCCGCTGTCAGGTGGAGGAATAATTATTTTGCATGTAATAAGGAGGCACTTCCTTGCTGCGGCCGTGGACCCAGCTGTCAGCCTCTCCACGTACAATCCACGTCCGATGGAAGCCGTTCCTTGACCACGTTGACCACGCCGCGCCGAGAGCACCAGGGCGGTGGACGACGGCGAGGCCTAGGAAGGGGACGATGTGGAGTCGGGGAAGATGCGACAGTGGATGCCCATGCGTAGAGGAGTACGAGGGCACTGGTTCGCTGTGGTGTGAGGCTGCCGTCGCTGAAGAGTAACAGGGGGTGTGGGTGAGTAGAGGGATGGCCTGGCCAGCGGTGGGAGTAGTAGGGGCAGTGAGGCCTCCGCCGCATCGCAGCCGGCCACGGGAGGCAGGAGCACGAAGCACGACCGACGCTGGTTTGGGCGGCTGGAGCAAGAAGACCAGAGGTTGAAGAAGCACTACGGCTGTTGGATGGACATCGTACGGTCACTGGAGCTAGAATCGTGCATATTGACTAAGTTGACAAAGCCCTCCATCCCCGTCAACTTAGTAGGCCCACAAGTCAGCCTGCCACTATACTGGGTCCCAGCTAAAAGGGGGAGTATTCATTTTTTGTGTGCGTAATAAGGAGGCATTTCCTTGCGTGCGAAGATATAGCTGGTGGGTCCGAGCTGTTAGCGGCGGTAATGTTTTTTTCGTGAAATACAGAGGCCCATTCAGTGGGTCCCAGATGTCGGGTGGAGGAATCATTATTTTGCACGTAATAAGGATGCATTTCCTTGCGTGCGGCCGTGCACCCAGCTGTCGGCCTCTCCACCTAAAGTCCACTTCAGATGCATGTCGGTCGTTGACCATGTTGACCAGGCCGCGCCGAGAGCACCAGGGCGATGGACGATGACGAGGCCTAGGAAGGGAACGACACGGAGGCAGGGAAGACTCGGCAGTTGTTTCCCACGCGGAGGGGAGTACGACTGTACGAGGGTTTACTGGTTCGTCTGCCATCGCCGGAGAATAACAACAGGTGTGGGTGAGTAGAGGGATGGCTAGGCCAGCGATGGGAGTACAGTGGGGCGGTGAGGCCTACGCGGCAGCAGAGCCGGCCGCGGGGAGGAGGGAGCAGACAGTCCCGCCGGCGCCTGTTTGAGCGGTTGGAGCAGGAAGAGCAGAGATTGAAGAAGCACGACGGCCGTTGGATGGCCATCCAACAGTCACCGCTTGTGCGTCAACCTTTTTTTAGGAAAGCCTCAAATCTGTGAGAAACAACATACAGCCCATCTGCCATTATTTCTAATAATTTACAGCCCATTTGCTAATTATTAAGGTTTTTTGGAGCCCATATTCTTTTTGTTAGCATTACAACCCATATTGTGGCCACGGTTAAAAAATTATACGAAATTTTGCATATTTCGGTGCGGTCCGAACTGTTTTTAATCCCGAAATTTGGACTCACATTCAAACTGATTTTAAAAATAAATGTATATCAATATAAAATCAAACAAATTCTCCACGCACAAAAATTAATGTAATTTCAAATCTCGAAATGAAAAAAAAATATTTGAAACTAATTGCCGGTTTGATGTGTTTTAAAAATGTACAGCCCATTTCTCATTACTGATGGGCCATTTTCTCGGCCAGCCGAATGAAAACTCTCCTCCTCGTCTTGAAAGATTTGCAGCCCAACAGGCCTGACAAAGCGACTTACTTGGCAAATCACAAAAAAACTGGGTTGTGGCCGTGGACCCAGCTGTCAGCCTCTCCACGTGAAGTACACTTCCGATGGAATGTTGTTGACCACGTTGACCACGCCGCGCCAAGAGCACCAAGGCGGTGGACGACAGTGAGGCCTAGGAAGGGGATGACGCAGAGCCGGGGAAGACGTGGCAGTGGATGCCCACGTGGAGAGGAGTACGAGGGTTCACTGGTTCGGCTGTGGTGTGAGGCTGCTGTCGCCGTAGGGTCTGGCTAGCGGTGGGAGTAGTAGGGGCGATGAGGCCTCATCGGCAGCACAGCCGGCCACTGGAGGCAGGAGCAGGCGGTCTCCTGGCGCTGGTTTGGGTGGCTAGTGCAAGAAGAGCAGCGATTGAAGAAGCAGCAGGACCGTTCGATTCAAATCCAACGGTTACTAAGGGAGTCCTGGATTAGGGGGTGTTCGGATAGCCGGACTATACCTTCAGCCGGACTCCAGGACTATGAAGATACAAGATTGAAGACTTCGTCCCGTGTCCGGAAGGATATTTTCTTGGCATGGAAGGCAAGCTAGGCATGCAGATATTCAAGATCTCCTACCATTGTAACCGACTCTGTGTAACCCTAACCCTATCCGGTGTCTATATAAACCGGAGGGTTGTAGTCCGTAGGACAACCATCATCATACACAATCATACCATAGGCTAGCTTCTAGGGTTTAGCCTCCTTGATCTCGTGGTAGATTTACTCTTGTACTATCCATATCATCAATATTAATCTAGCAGGAGTAGGGTTTTACCTTCATCGAGAGGGCCCGAACCTGGGTAAAATAAAGTGTCCCCTGTCTCCTGTTACCATCCGACCTTGACGCACAGTTCGGGACCCCCTACCCGAGATCCGCCGGTTTTGACACCGACATTGGTGCTTTCATTGAGAGTTCCTCTGTGTCGTCGCTTTTAGGCCCGATGGCTCCTTTGATCATCAACAACGATGAGGTCCAGGGTGAGACTTTCCACCCCGGACAAATCTTCGTCTTCGGCGGCTTCGCTCTGCGGGCCAATTCGCTTGGTCATCTGGAGCAGATCGAAAGCTACGCCCCTGGCCATCAAGTCAGGTTTGGAAGCTTAAACTACACGGCAAATATCCGCGGAGACTTGATCTTCGATGGGTTGGAGCCACAACCAAGTGCGCCGCACTACCTCGAGGGGCATGATATAGCTCTGCCTCTGAATAGTGCCCTGGAGGCCGCACACGCACCGGCCCCGATCCTCGACTCGGAGCCCGCTGCGTTCTTTGAGGATGACCGGTTGGACGTCACCTCAGGGGCTGCGATCTTGAAGGCGATCGAGCCGAACGCCAGCCCCGTACTCCGCACGGCCCATGACTACAAGGAGTCGGATTCTTCTCCGAACTCCGGGCCTCTCGTGCCCCTACCAATCGAATCCGATTGGGCGCCTATAATGGAGTTCACTGCCGCGGACATCTTTCAGCACTCACCTTTCGGTGATATCCTGAATTCTCTCAAGTCTCTCTCTCTATCAGGAGAGCCCAGGCCGGACTATGGTCTGCGAGGTTGGGATTCGGACGATGAAGAAATTCAAAGCCCACCCACCACCCACTTAATAGCCAATGTCGATGATTTAACCGACATACTTGACTTCGGCTCCGAAGACTTCGACGGTATGGACGACGAAGGAGGAGACGAACAAGAACCAGCACCTGTAGGGCGCTAGACCGCCACCTCGTCATATGACATATATATGGTGGACGCTCCAAAGGATGGAGATGGCGATGGAACAACGGAGGATGACACCTTGAAAAAACAGCCAAAACGCCGGCGTCAACGGCGCCGCTCTAAATCTCGCCACAGCAGAAACGTTGATTCCGGCACGGGAGATAATACTACCCCGGATAGCACCGAAGAACACCAAATCCAGCAAGATTCGGCGCAGGAAGATGGAGAAGCCAGCCCTCATGAGAGAGCGGTAGAGCGAGAGGTTGAGGATGATAACTACATGCCTCCCTCCGAAGACGAGGCAAGCCTCGACGACGATGAATTCGTCGTACCATCAGACCCCACCGAACAAGAGCGTTTTAAACGCAGGCTTCTAGCCACGGCGAATAGCCTAAAGAAAAAGCAGCAACAGCTTAGAGCTGATCAAGATTTGCTAGCTGACAGATGGACTGAAGTCCTTGCGGCCGAAGAGTATGAACTCGAGCGCCCCTCCAAAAGTTATCCTAAGCGCAGGCCGCTACCCCAATCAGAGGGGGAAACACCTACATTACCAATGCATGACATGGCAGACCGGCCAACTCGCGGCCGCGACAGAGAGGCCTGTCGAACCTCTAAACAAGCCATGACCCGGTGCCGCTCAACTAAGGCACGGGAAAATGAGCCAGACCTGCGAGACGTACTGGAGGATAAAGCAAGGCAAACAAGATCGATCTATGGATCGCGCAGATGCCTGACGACACATGATGATCTTTACTCCGGACACAATAAATCCGGCCGGGCTGAACACAACAGGCATAGATCTTCCGAGCTGCGTCGTGACATAGCCTAGTACAGGGGCGCCGCAGGCCCACTATGCTTCACAGATGAAGTAATGGATCATAAAATCCAGAGGGTTTCAAACCCGTCAACATCGAGTCGTATGATGGTACGATAGATCCGGTAGTATGGATTGAGGATTATCTCCTTCACATCCACATGGCACGTGGCGACGATCTACACGCCATCAAATATCTCCCCCTTAAGCTCAAGGGACCAGCCCGGCACTGGCTTAACAGCCTACCAGTGGACTCAATCGGTTCTTGGGAAGACCTGGAAGCCGCATTCCTCGACAACTTCCAGGGGACCTATGTGCGGCCACCGGACGCCGACGACCTAAGCCACATAATTCAGCAGCCAGAAGAATCGGCCAGACAATTCTGGACACGGTTCCTAACAAAGAATAATCAGATAGTCGATTATCCGGACGCAGAGGCCCTAGCAGCCTTCAAATATAACATCCGCGACGAGTGGCTTGCCCGGCACCTGGGACAGGAAAAGCCGAAATCTATGGCAGCCCTCACGACACTCATGACCCGCTTTTGCGCGGGCGAAGATAGCTGGCTAGCTCGCAGCAACAACTTATCGAAGAACCCTGGTAATTCGGATACCAAGGACAAAAGTGGCAGGACACGTCGAAATAAGCAAAAGCGCCACGTTAGCAGCGACAACAATGAGGATACGGCAGTAAATGCCGGATTCAGAGGCTATAAATCCGGTCAGCGGAAAAATCCATTTAAAAAGAATACCCAGGGCCCGTCCAGTTTGGACCGGATACTCGACCGCTCGTGCCAGATTCATGGCACCCCCGAAAGGCCAGCCAATCACACCAACAGGGATTGTTGGGTGTTCAAGTAGGCAGGCAAGTTAAGAACCGAACACAAAGACAAGGGGCTGCATAGCAACGACGAGGAGGAGCCCAGGCCGCCGAACAACAATGGACAGAAGGGGTTTCCCCCACAAGTGCGGATGGTGAACATGATATACGCGACCCACATTCCCAAGAGGGAGCGGAAGCGTGCGTTACGGGACGTATACGCGATGGAGCGAGTCGCCCCAAAGTTCAACCCATGGTTCTCCTGCCCGCTCACTTTTGATCGAAGGGACCACCCCACTAGCATCCGTCACGGCGGTTTTGCTGCATTGGTTCTTGACCCAATCATTGACGGATTTCATCTCACAAGAGTCCTCATGGACGACGGCAGTAGCCCGAACCTGCTTTATCAGGATACAGTGCGGAAAATGGGCATAGATCCATCAAGGATCAAGCCCACAAGGACGGCCTTTAAAGGCATCATACCAGGTGTAGAGGCCAATTGCACAGGCTCGGTAACACTTGATGTGGTCTTCGGATCTCCGGATAACTTCCGAAGCGAAGAGTTAATCTTCGATATAGTCCCGTTCCGCAGTGGCTATCACGCCCTGCTCGGACGAACCGCATTCGCTAAATTCAATGCGGTGCCGCACTACGCATATCTCAAGCTCAAGATGCCAGGCCCTCGAGGAGTAATTACGGTCAACGGAAACACAGAACACTCCATCCGTACGGAAGAGCACACGGCGGCCCTCGCAGCGGAAGTACAAAGCAGCCTTTCAAGGCAACTCTCCAGTCCGGCTGTTAAAAAGCCGGACAATGCAAAGCGCGCCCGGAGTAACCTGCAACAAGACCGCCTGGCACGTTCGGAGCAAGCGTAGCAATACGGCCCCAACCCCAGCCATCGCAACATAGCGGAGCTAGTACCTCGAGTACACAATTACGCCCTCGAAATTCCATGGGCACAGGGGGAGGGGCACATTAACGGCATGCTTACAATACGGCGTCAAACGTACTAGAGGCTGCCGGATTTTTTTGTACTTTCAGGACTCCACACTCTAGATAACCTGTTCGGCTTTGCTGCCGCACAGATGATGCAAGACCCAGGAAAGCAGACAAAACTTCGCCGCATTACGGAACTCTCAGGTGGTCTCTATTTCAAGCGATATATCTGTTTCTAAATTCCGCGGCCTGCGCCTGGTCAGGACATGTTAAATAGTCTAATATCTTTTTTGCTTATCGCACTACTTGTATCGTTCGGCTTTGATAAATAGCCTCTCTATAAACAATGCATAGCTTTTCGCCTATTTTTTGCGTTGTCCTCTTTTAATATATATGTTCATTAAAAAAACATGATCGCAACCGTACACCATGGTACGGCAAAACACGCCAGGGGCTTCATTACCCTTCTATCTGGTGTGAGAAGTCCGTACACTTTCACAAGTGCGGCACCCCGAACTTATAGCACTATATGCATCGGCTCCGAATCATGATTTTGGTCACATGTTGGGTTTGCCCGGCTCCTATGTTTTGGTGCCTTACGTTCCGCTATATCGGCTAAGGTAGCACTAGGAGAACCACTGCGATTGTGCCCCAGTTCAGCTGGGTTAAGCACCTCAGTGGAGAAAGCTAAAACAGACTGTCATGATAAGGCGTGAGACCGGTCGCTGTTCGAGAGGTTTTTCGAGTCCTTAAAGACTTATGCCGCTTCGAGCGAGGAGCTGGCTATGTCCGGCCAAAGGCGTGGATAGCGCCCCGAATTCGGCCTTCCGAACTAGGGGCTTCGCCGAAATTTAAAATTATAACGTTCTATGGCTAAGTGAGAGTGTTCAAGCATTATAATCGGATTGCCTGGTTCGTTGTGCTGAGCGCCTCCCTCGAAGGACCCAACTATGGGAAAAAGAGCCCTCAGGTTTATCCCGAACACCCCAGCACTAGTGGCATGGGGGCAGAAGCCGACGACTGGCCATCTCTCAATTTTTGATAAACGGCCGCACAGAAAATAATATTTTAAATTCAATAAGCATTGCTTAGCGCATATGAACAAGTTTTCAGCGCACAGGATACAAACGAGCGAGTTCATTCAAATACTACATCTTTAGTACATTCATATGTGACAAGGCGGGATCTGGCAAGAACTTCCTTGTAGTAGTTCTCGGGCTTGCAATGCTCCTTCCCCGGCGGCGGTCCGTCCTTCACCAGCTTCTCTCCGTCCAGCTTACCCCAGTGTACCCTTACACGGGCAAGGGCCCTCCGGGCACCTTCAATGCAGGCGGAGCGCTTGATGACCTCAAGCCGTGGACAGGCCTCCACCAGCCGCCGCACTAGCCCGAAATAGCTCCCAAGCAGGGCCTCTCCAGGCCACAGCCGAACTAGTAAGCCCTTCATGGCCTGTTCAGCCGCCTTGTGGAGCTCGACCAGCTGTTTCAGCTGATCGCTCAAAGGCACAGGGTGTCCGGCCTCAGAATACTGAGACCAGAACACACTCTCCGTCGAGCTGCCCTCTTCAGCTCGGTAGAACGCGGCGGCATCGGCTACGCTGCGGGGAAGATCGGCGAACGCCCCTGGAGAACTCCGGATTCGGGTAAGTAAGAGGTAGTTTACTTTTATATTCCTACTTTGCATTAAGAATGCCTTACCCGTTGCTATCTTTTTCACCTCCTCCAACTCTTGGAGGGCCTTTTGAGCTTCGGCCTTGGCACTCTTGGCGGTCTCAAGGGCCGACGCGAGATCGGATGCTTGCGCTTTTGACTCAAGCTCCAAACTCTCATGTTTTTTCATGAGAGCTTGCAGCTCTTGCTGCACCTCGCCGACCTAAACCCCAAGCCTTTCTCGCTCGGCGCGATCCTCGGCCATTTTCTCTCCGGCCTCAGCCAGCGCCTGCTTCAGGGTTGCCACCTCGGTTGTGGCCCCTACAATAAGCAGTACAATCCTATTATTTCTTTCTGCAATCAAGCCTCTCTATAGGCACCTTTTTTCTTTTTTTAGGGTATTTCTTACCTTCTTTCTCCTCGAGCTGCCGTTTGGCAAGGCCGAGCTCTTGCTCGGTCCACCCGAGGTCCTTTTTAAGGACATCCACCTGTGCAGTCAGTGCGGCGGTGGACATCAGCGAAGCCTGCATACGCATATTTGACTTTTTGTTGTTAGGCTCCTGCGAAAATTACTAGATCCTCTATTCGGCTTTTCTTTCCGAACACCGAACAGAGCATCAGGGGCTACTGTCTATGCGGTAAATAATTTGACATATTGTTACTTACCTCGAAGCCTGTTAGAAGGCTAGCGCAAGCTTCGGTCAGTCCGCTCTTGGCGGACTGAACCCTTTGGATCACCATGCTCATAACAGTACGGTGCTCCTCGTCGATGGCGGCGCCCTCAAGCACCTCCAGCAGATTGTCCGGCGCCTCTGGTTGGACGGAGGTCGCCGGCTCAGACGGCTTACTCCTCTTGGAAGGAGTTCGCCCACCGCGGACCAGGACTGTCGAGTCCGGCACGGTGTCCGGCACAAAGCCGGACTTGGAGCCCTTGGGGGTTTCATCCCCTTTACTCCTGGGGTCCGGAGGACTGCCTTGCGGCTCCTCCAGGACTATCTCCTCCTGCACTGCTTGGTGGGACACCACTTCGGCGTCGTCCGCCCTGCAGGGGGAGACAGCGGGCAGAACAGAGTTCACGTCCGACGAATCCAGGCAGCCGCTCGATGAATCATCGAGTTCGGCCCTGGGCGGTCTGCATAAATTACGAGCGATATTAGGGAAAGCCGCGCATTAAAAGAATATCATGAGTCACTCTGGTATATAAATACTTACGATTTCGCCGGACGCTTGGTTCTGTCCGGCCACTCCTCTCCGCCCTCTTCGGCGTCGTGGGAGTAGTCCGGCGGAGGGGTCTTCCTTTTCCTCGACCCCTCGGCCTCCCCCATTGGGGTGGCCTTCTTCTTCTTTTCTCCCCTCGCTGGGGGGGCAGCTTTCTTGTTCCTCCTCCTCGTTTTCACGAGAGGAGAGCGTCGCAGACTCGTCAGATGACGAGTCCGACAAAACCATGTTGCGGGAACTTCTTCGAGTCCCGGTGGTTTTCTTCTTGTTGGCCTTCTTCTCCGGCACCACATAAGGTGTCGAAGCCAGCAGCTTCACCAAGAGAGATGGGGCTGGGTCTTCGGGCAGGGGAGCCGGACAGTTAATTGGTCCGGATATAGCCCGCCAAGCCTGTCAAAGGTAAAGGGAGTTTAGATCCCACATAGAGTTAATCTATGAAGAAGAGCTTAACAAACCTGTCAAAGGTATAGATAGCTCACCTCGCTGGCATGATGCTGCGAGCTGTATCCGCGGTCCTTGGAAGCGGATGTGGGGGACTCGGCGCCTTTGGTCAGCACCTTCCAGACGTCTCTCATACGTCGTGTCGAAGAGCCTACTGAGGGTTTGGTGCTGCGCCGGGTCGAATTCCCACAAAGTAAAATCCCGTTGTTGGCACGGGAGGATCCGGCGAACGAGCATGACCTGGATCACATTGATCAGCCGGATTGGCCTGTTCACCAGGGACTGGATGCACGTTTGCAACCCAATCACTTCTTCCTCGTTGCCCCACGACAGGCCCGTCTCTTTCCAGGACATGAGCCGCGTGGGGGGTCCGGATCTGAACTCGGGGGCTGCGACCCATTTCGGATCGCGTGGCTCGGTGATGTAAAACCACCCGGCCTGCCACCCCTTTAGGGACTCCACATAGGAGCCATCGAACCAAAGGACGTTGGCCATCTTGCCGGCCATAGCGCCTCCGCACTCCGCCTGGGTGCCGGACACCACCTTGGGCTTGACCTTGAAGGTCTTGAGCCAGAGGCCGAAGTGGGGGTGGACGCGGAGAAAGGCCTCACACACGAGGATAAACGCCGAGATGTTGAGGACAAAGTTCGGGGCCAGATCGTGGAAATCCAGGCCGTAGTAAAACATGAGCCCCCAGACAAATGGGTGAAGTGGAAAGCCCAGTCCGCGGAGGAAGTAGGGAAGAAAAACTACCCTCTCATGGGGCCCTGGGGTAGGAAGAAGCTGCCCCTTCTCAGGAAGCCGATGCGGGATGTCCTTGGACAAGTATCCGGCTTTCCTTAGCTTTTTGACTTGGGCCTCCGTAACGGAGGAGGCCATCCACTTGCCTCCCGCTCCGGACATTGTTGGAGAAGGTTGAGGAAGGAAGAGCGGACTTGGGCGCTGGAGCTTGAGTGCGCGAGAGATGGATTGGCAAAGGAGGAAGAAGGCGTAGGTTAAAAAGGTGAATCATTATCCCTTTATACAAGTGGGTGCGGTTAGGCATCCCCACCTACCTAATAAAACTCACTTGCCTCCCAAGCGTCGTGGTAAATGGCGCGGTTGGGTTACCCACGTCCGTATTGATGAGAATCCCGTTAAAAGGGGCACATGATCTCTGCTTTGACAAGACGTGCCAAGGAAACCGCCTCGCTAAACACGCTGAGGTGGAACAATGAAAATAATTTATATAAAGAGCTTGGCCGCAGTGTTATGACGCACTGCGGAATACGTCAGCAGATTTGATTTGTGTTAATATTATTCTCTATATGGCAATATGTGGAAACTTATTTTGCAGAGCCGGACACTATTTTTGGTGTTTGTAATCTTCTTGAAGAACTTGGAGGAGGAACCCGCCTTGCAATGCCGAAGACAATCTGCGCGCCGGACTCGTCGTCATTGAAGCCTGGTTTAGGAGCTACTGAGGGAGTCCTGGATTAGGGGGTGTTCGGATAGCCGGACTATGCCTTCAGCTGGACTCTAGGACTATGAAGATACAAGATTGAAGACTTCGTCCCATGTCCGGAAGGATCTTTTCTTGGCGTGGAAGGCAAGCTAGGCGTGCGGATATTCAAGATCTCCTACCATTGTAACCGACTCTCATAGGATTAGAAACATCCACGCGCTGCTCATTTTTTGGGCGGAAGCCCGAGGCAGGCGCTCGCTGCCATGCGTTAGACATGTTGTTGTGCTATGTTGCCGGAATAAAAAAAATCAACCTATGTGTGGTACGTGAGGTGAGGACAAGAGTAGTCACTGTGCAGGTGAATAAATAAATAACATCTCATACGCCAAGCATGCTACTCTAAAAAAACAAATCTGTACATTTCGTAGTCCATCCGAACACATTCCCTTGAGAGTTTCCTTCGGTTCGCTGTTCCATAGTTTTATACCTACATTCCTTTCCAATTCCTCCATAAAGACCTATGTTTTCTGCCCCTTATTCCGAACGGAGCGTAAATATTTGCTATAAGGGCATGGGACACTGGGTGCACCAGCAGTCCAGCACCATGTACATAAACAGGGGCATAAAGTGGTGATTCATAGTTTGTTGCCCCGAGAAACAAATATCCAAGAAACATATCTGGGTTGGTCCCATTTTTGTTCACTCTAGCCACCTACTCCTATGTGTGGATAGCAAATCTAGCCCTGGTCATACCACTGTGTACAGCGTTACCCCTGTATTTCCCTTTTCGACCAAGAGACCGATTGGATGACCAGTCTGTACTACTTTCACCCCCTTTCCTTCCTGTTTGTACCAAGTCTGATGTACATACTAAATTCCCCCACCCCCACTTTATTTCTTGTTTGAACCAAGTAGTACAAGATTCGACTCCATGAAAGTAGCTTTACCTCTAACAATAGAAGAAAAAAATATGTGACGTTGGACCATCTGATCGAGAGGGGCTGAGAGGTAGAAAATGATGCACATGCAGCAACGTAGCGAGCTGGGGAAGTAGAGCTAAGGCGGTTTTGAACAAACAAATACCTGAAGGTCGTCGGGATGTGGATAGGTGGGCGGCGGGAGGCCGGATCCGCCCACAGGCAACGACGAAGGGATCGGAGGACCTCCCGCGCCGGCGCTCGGCCAGAGATAATGGTGCGGCCGGCAGTGGGTCTCCTCCCTCGCTGTCGACGATGGCCTAAACGCTGCTCCTCCTCCCCTTCACCGGCGGAGGGGGATACGTCCGGATCTGTAACCAGCGGTGAGGATAGAAAGCCAGTGTTTTTTTAAGGGAGAAAGACAGTGTTACTACCCCTATCTTGTTTAGATCTCGAGAGGATGAGAGTGTGTGAATAGAGCAACCCTAGCAAGCAAGCACGGAGGCTCCGACCTATATATACGTAGTGAGCAACCCTAGCAAGCAAGCAACCCCTATCTTCATCAACTCGTACAAGACCGAGAAATTTGATTACTACAACGCCCTCTCCCTCGCGGACTAAGCTCCGGTGCCTTAACTGCACCTGCCTTTGGCTGCATGACAGGAGGGCCAACCACCTGTTGGGCCCAGCTGTCATAGACGCAAAGGCAGGAGCAGTAAGTAGAAGCTTTCGCTACACGCTATCCCTCCCGCACGAGGTGGACGGACATGCAGCAGTGGATTCAATACTGTAGAAGTAGGAGTAACATCATTGTTCGTCTTCTCAAAGAGGCGAAGAGCCAAGCGCAACCCGAACGTGGCAGTTGCGACGCTCGTGTGGCGCGGTTCCTTGGAGTACTAGCCAGGCTCTTGCATGAGACAAAATTGCTATTATTTAACAATTAAACTCCATTATCCATTGGTTGATAATCATTCTACATAGGTCCACGTGCTTAGCACCGTTTCCTCCTGGGGTCACCAATGTTTATTTGCTAATTAATAGCAATGCATGCAATGAACTAGCCATTGCAAGTCATTAAAAGCATGCACACCTCTCATCTCTTATTGGTTGATATGTCAAGAAACAAGAAACAAGGTAGAAGTTAATGCACCACGCCTAAGTGTTTTGGGACTACGTATTTGGTTTTCATAAGATGACTTACACACCTAGACGGAGGGAGTAGTATAGCCCTGTAAACCGGAAAGGAGTATTTGCCTTTCTAGAGATTTCAACAAGTGACTAGACTACACCGTGTGCAGTACTCCCTCCCTTCCGGTTTATAGGGCTCAAATCTCAAATCTCATGAACCAAGGCATTTTGCGATTGGAGAAATGTATCTCGTACTTTACAAAACTACCCTAATTAAACTCATGCATTAATTACGTAGTTCTCTCGTTTTCCTCTCCGCCTTGGTCGCGGTGCACAATATTGAGCACTCCTACTCCCTCCTTTCCATTTTATAGGGCTTATCTCAAAATCTTAGTTTTTTTATTTTGTAAGGCTCAATTTGGTTGTTCCCCATCACAAGTTCAGATTCCAAGGTGCATTAAATAATTGCATGTAGGTATTAAGAGAAAATTGACCAATGCATGTACTTTATGCATGCATGCATTGTAATTAATACATTGGTAAACATATATTTTTGATGAAAACAAGAGCATTAATTGGGTGCTTTTGCAAATCACAAAAAGGATTCCACCACTCACCATCTACCTTGGTTGGTGAAAATTTTGAATTGAGCCCTATAAACCGGAAAGGAGGGAGTATATGACTAGCCGCTCTATCTACACGCGGGAAATTTCAAAGCATCCGGGCCCGCTGCCATCCACCGAATCACAGCAAGGTGCTACAGTCGAGACTCACCTGTCACCCCGGTGTGGCCGTCATGACCCATCATATCACAAAACGCACACCTTTACCAGTAGCGGTAAGGTGGCCTCCAAGTTGGACTGGACGAAGCAACCATCATTTCATTGGAGCGCTCGTTCAAGCCCTTTCTTCAATTTCTTGAAGAAAACCTCACTCCAGGCTACTCACTTCTGCCATTTTTCTTCTGTACCAACGAAGGAAAGGTGGGCGAATCAGTTATGCTGCTATATTTTCATTCCAAGAATCTTCTTTTTGCGAAGCACCGACCGATTCTCACATCCTATTCTTTTCCCGTTTTCATTGCGATTGGGGTTTCCTTTCTATTGTTTTTTGTTTGTCAGTTCATTGATGGATCCTGGAGCACTAGGCAAAGAGTTGCCGGCGGACAACCCACTGGAGACAACGATCTCCAGGAAGCGAGCACCGACCAAGGAGTTGACCATGTTGGCGGGCCAACCCATGGAGACGAAGAACTCCAAGAAACAAGCACTGGCCCAAGAGTTGAGGATGTTGGTGGACGAACTTCTCAAAGAAAGTTGGAAGAACAGCAATGGCCCCACCGTGCCTACCCCAGGAACTCTGATTGCCACCTATGTGAGGCTCAAGACCGAGTTTGAGGAGATAGTCACTGTTGAGAAGCAGTATTCCCCTGGCAAGGTGATGGACCCCATCGAGGACGAGGAGATGGCCCCCGGAGGGATGAGATCCCCCGGTGAGCTGCACAAGGTAAAAAATAATGGCTTATTACCATAGTTGTGGTTTTTGATTATTTGCAATGTGCTTGCTAATATGTTAGGGTTGTGCAGGTGCCGGTGGACGTCCTTGATGATTCCGATGTCGTGGCCCATCCTGTTGGCATCGCCCCGGAGATCGATTCCGATGTCGCTGTCCATCTTGTGGACATTGCCCCAGAGATCGATTCCGATGTCGCGGTCAGTCCTGCGGACATCACCCCAGAAATCGATTCCCATGCCGCTGTCCGTGCTGTGGTCATTGCCCGAGAGATCGATGACAAGAAATAGTTGGTCGCGCTAATCCTTCAAGGTAGTTTGCATTGCCCTGTGTTTAATTACCAGAATGATGCGTGTTATCAAACCATCTTAGGGCTAGTGCATTGTCTTGTGTGGGCGGATCTTGCTACTTTTGTTTGATAGTGAATCATGTGAACCCTCTCCGAGTTATGGAAACAGATGTATCCTCACCGGCTTTTGATGTAATATATGGCATGATTAGATGTAAGTTTGAACTATTTATCATATCAGCAGGGCTTGTTTGATGATTCTTGGTGTTAGTAGGCTAGCTACTGTGCGAGCTATAGTACTTGCAAAACACTACCAAAGAGAAACGTTGGGGATGATGAGCTCGTGGTACGCTTATACTTATCTTTCGTCGATCAACCAATAGCCCTAGCTCCTAAAATTTTAGGCTTAGCGATCGATGACCTAGGCGGGCTAATTTGGCCTAGTGGGTTTCAGTGATATGACGTGCAACAGAAAATCATAGCAGTGCAGAGACGTACTCCCTCCGTTCCAAAATAGATGACCTAGGCAGGCTAGTTTGGCCTAGTGGGTTTCAGTGATATGCCATCGTACAGTGTTGTCCAGTCTTCGCGTGTGGTAGCAGTATTGTGGGTACAGTAAGTTTTCTTGAAGAAGCAGAATTCAACGAAGTCATGATGGTTCCTTCGTCCGAACAACTTACAGTGGGAAAGGTTGGGCCTGCGATATGACCGGGGTAGACCAGGATAATTTTGTGCATGGCAGGTGGACCAGGATGGTCGACGTCCCACATGTCGGCGAATGAAAGTATTCTTTCCGATATAGAGGACGAGCAAAGAGTATTCATTGTTTATTTTTGATGAAAGCTATTGTCTCCACTGTTACGATGGAGGAGTGTGAAACACGCCAGCCCAGTGAACTTGGCATGTGCACCACTCCCTCCTTCCTCATGTAATGCCCAGGTTACAGCTTTTTCTCACTTTCTCTCTATCTATTTCCTCTCAAATGTTTTTTACCTTTCTTTTTTTAAGACACAATTGTTTTTATGCCTTTTTTTAGAATTATTTTTTTATACCTGGGAGCACGTGTAGAGACGGGCTCTTGCAGAGCCCACTCTTTGACTTTGTCAATGCCTCTCTCTCCTCCACATAAGGAGTACTACTTGCTATGCATGCATGCGGCGGGCAACTGGCGTCTTGAGGGGCCAGGGCGGTGAGAGCGGGCTCCGGAAGGGGTCCGGACTCTAGCATAATTTTGGATTTTACAGTATTTCTTTCTCCATTGACAAGTAGGCCCGCGTAGATAGATAAAGAACACGAGCTGATGAGGCGCATGCGGACTGTTTGACTGGTCAACCAGACAAATACGGAGCTATACGCTGAGCCAGTGACCATATAATCACCATATCTCGTATACAATGATCAAAGTGAGCTACCAAGACAAGTTCGATGACCGCCAATGCATTTTACACGGTAATAAACGACCAGGAATGAAGGGGAATCCAAATTTGCTTCGTCTTCTGTCCTTGAGCTCTTGACAAACCAATGCACTATACGGTTGTCCGGCCACTCCACCCCAGAGCTCTCACCAAGCGTCGTTCATGCCACCGCGCCGCACATTAACCGGTAAGGCAGCGATGGCATCCCTCCGCGCCAAGTTCCTCGCCGCCCATGACCGCACACAAAATGGTAGGGAAGCGATGGCATCCCGCCGTGCCGAGTTCATCGCCGCTCGTGACCTCACAACTATGTGGGAGGAATTTGAAGATGCCAAGGCCCACTGGGCGGTAGAGCAAGAGGCGGCCAAAGCCGCACAGAGGGAGCGGAAAAGTCAGAAAGCACTCAATAAAAGAGAGGCCCACCACCGCAAGAAAGAAAAGGACGCACGCGCTGCTGCGGAGAGGTCGACGGAGATCCAAGCACGGTGGGGTGTCGCTGACAAAGCCGGGAAGGAGAACGATGGCGTCTGGCCAGCATGTGAGAAGTAGTAGTACTAGTAGTTAGTGTGTGTGTGTGTGTGTGTCCGAGTACGAGCATGTACCAGCACTACTAGTTACTACTATAGTTTTTAGAGCAAATTACCAGTACATTAGCCTAGACTAAATGGAAAAATTCCTATCCTAAGCATCAAACGGCATCTCTTTCTCTATAGGAATTGAGATGCATGTCATCTCACTTCCTATGATTTTCATATTCCTATCCTATGAATGAAAGGAGGCCTCTGTTGTAGTAACTACTGTAGCTAGCAGTACTGCTGGTACAGTAGTTTTCTTCAAGAAGCGGAATTCAACGAAGTCATGATGATTCCTTCGTCCAAGAAACTTCAAAGTGGGAAGTGGGCTTGTGATTTGATGGCTCATTAGTCATTGTTACTGCGGCGCGACGACCTGGGTGACTCCCTTGGAGTTCTGCGTGCATGGCAAGTGGACCAGGATGGTCGACGTCCCACATGCTGGCGAACGGAGTAGTATTCTTTCCGATATCTAGGTATAGTATCACTGCTGATTGGTTCGCAAAAAAATAGTATCACTGCCGATTTATAATTATTTTTTATTTCTGATGAATGCTAGCATTTCAACTCTTACGATGAAGGGTGCCAAACACGGCATGTGATGGATGTCCCACACGTCAGCGAAAGGAGTGGGACATGAACAGCATGGTAGAGCCCAGCGTAAAAAACAGCGTGGTAGAGCGTCTCCACTTCTTCCACTTCTGGGTCGGAGACCACATGTAGTAGTACTTAGTGGTATGGACGATACAAAGTGCGACCTGGAGACAAACACGTTTTCCGCAAAAAAAATGGAGACAAAGACACGTCTAGTTGGAAGGTCTCGGGGCATACACGTAAACAAATATAAAAGTTAATATGTGCCTCCAACTAATATAGTAGTAGTAGAGTACTTAGGCACGTACTCCATAACATCACCGTGCATTGCACGTACAACATTTAGTGGTAGTACGTAGTAAGAGACAAATGCCGCCCAAGAGTTCCCTTCTCGACCTACTTTTGGGTGTTTGGTAGAGTGTATGGAGGGTGCATGAGTCCACACTAGTTTAGCACAAATACACTAGAAGCATGCATGAAGAGGGATGTTGAGTTGAGCATGCCTGAAGAGGGAACAACTATGCTGAGACGAGAATGCAACCAAACACACCCTATATGCCACGCATGTTCATACGATTTGTGCCTTTCTACTTCACTTACTGCGCTACATTACTCAGGTTCGTACGTCCACTCCTGGGTACATGTTCGTCTTGTAGTTCCAGTCCCACGTGTTCTTCATATAGATGGAACGATCCTTGAATATCACGTGCACCTTGATGCTAGATGTCTCGCGTGTTGGCAAAAGGATGAACAAAGCTCACGTAAAAAAAATAGAGTGGAAGAACATAGATTCCGGACGACCGAGAAGGAGCAAGGAACCTCGTGGTGGAGCGTCTGCACTCATAATATTTAATATTATTCAGCGATATAAAATTATCCAATCATCTCCACAGTGGACTGGAAGAGTACGAAACACGGCAGCCCAGTGTAGTTACATCATACTAGTACATGGCTAACCCACGCTATCACCATATTTCTTGGCTTCCGTGCGACACCTATCTCTAGTAATCCAGCAGCCTGTATCGCTTCTCCCTCCTCGTCTCTATCAAAGTGCGGCGGGCTGGCGTTTCTGCCGTCTATTGAGGTCGGTTAACTATCACATGTTAGCAACATGCCAAGAGCATTCTAAAAAAATTCCTTTCACGTTCCGTTTTCAAAAAGAAAAAATCCTTTCACATACAAATTTGCCTGTATGCTTTGAGCAATTTGCATGTCCTATACTGCTCCTGTTTGATACTCTAACTTAGCTAGAGGTTAGACTAACTCATGAGTAACCCTGAACTAACTGTAGCCAAAGAGGTGTTTGGGTGCAGGGTTAGATTGACAATAAATGCACTTCATGGAGAGAGAAAAGTGATTTTTGAGTGGTCCCAATGAGAACTATCTCCAGTTAGCACCTCTTGGGTGGGATAGTTTTTTTGGTGGGTTCGGTGCAACTTGCTCCAATTTAAACCCTCATGCTTGGATAGTTTAGGGCTATTTTAGCCCCAACTAGCTCAAACTAACTCTAACCCATGGAACCAAACAGGGCCTATGGCCAGTCTCGACGCGGAGAAGTCGCGTGCACCGGGAAGCGACGCTCTCTCGGCCGCCGCGCCACTTCAAAGCCGGCGCCAGTGAGAGGTCACCTCCGCTCTGGCCGGGCATTTATGTGGTACTGACGCTCTAGGGCGAGGCTGACCGTTTCACGCGGGAAGCGTGCGCTGGCAAGGGAGTATAGGTTTTGAACCGTTTCAGGTGTAGTACTGGTAGTTTGCAAAACTACTCAATTATTGCACTCGGTTTCCTAGGAAATTGTGGTAAAAAATGTTACTCCACAGCCCGCTTCCCTTCTCCTTCCTCTTCCGCCGCCCGCGCACGTCCGCGGGAAGCGACCGGTCAACCCTTATATAGGAGTGCTAGCACAAAAAGATGCATGCATGGCCACTACAATTTCCATATTAAAGCGCCGCTCCGGCGGGAGTAGGGCGTATGTTGTTACCTTCGGCCGGCCCATGGCTACCGGGTGACGGCGACCAGAGAAGAGGCGGCGGGAGGGTAATGAATGCAGCTACTGTTTGGGTTCGCCTTCCGGCTTAAATAAATGCGCAACATCACGTGTACCCGCGGGTGCACAAATTGTAACATACGTGTCTGCTTAAGTGGGCGTCACGTTACTGGTGTGTGTGAGAGAGATATTCTGAGAGACAGAGTGCGTGTGTGCGACTCTACTCTTCGGACATGTACTCAACCTTTTGCATCGGGATATAAGTATAATGGTATTTACTTTAGCTAGTGATTTACGTGGCCATGTTAACGTGGTTGTGTCAAAAAAATGTCACTTCCTGCTCGTGATTTGCGTTATATAATTACAAGCAAGATTCTCGTGCATTGCACGGAACATCAATATGCATTTTTTTACAGAACACCTGTTGTGATTGACCCATGCAGGAGTAATCCCATGTGTAAAAACTAATGATATCTCGAGAATTTTATCGGAAAACTGGTATCTCAAGAATGTCATCGAAAAAATGAAAGATGAGAGATAAGGCGAGGAGGAGTGGAGCATGGTGGTGACTGGTAGTCGGAATGGGCGGAGACATGGGGATGGACGGCGCCGGCAGGCGGCACCGGCCACCATGCATGCTAGATTGTTCCAGAGACTTATTCCTTTTTTAATTGTTGAGCAATGAGGTTGCGGGAAATAATGATATGGAGAGAGGTGCGGGTATCTTTTGTAAAATTATCATAGTTTGCTTTCTATCCTCAGATATAGATCATACGGTGTGTATTACAAGATGGCAGGCACACCATCACCACCAACTCATTTTTTATAAGGGTACAGATGATAAGTTTGCTGACTACTAAAGTAAAGTGGAAATTGTCCATGTTATGCAAGTAAATAAAGGTGATTGTTCATCATACGGGTAAGGTTGGATGAAGGGTGGTAGGAACAAATGCTCCGCCTAGAGCATGTGTGTGTGATATGGAGTATTAGTGTGTGTGTGTGGGGTGTGTGTGTGTGAGAGAGCGAGAGAGATGGAGTCTTAGTTTGTGTGTGTTTGAGAGAGGGAGAGAGATGGAGTATTAGTGTGTGTGGGGGGGGGGCGTGCGTGCTTGCGCGCGCGTGTGTGTGTGAGAGAGAGAGAGAGAGATGGAGTCTTAGTGTGTGTGTGTTGGGGGGGTGCGTGCGTGCGTGCGTGTGTGTGTCGCGAGGTCCTCTATGGCGGATGTAATTTAAGTGTCCATGGCTTTCATCATAGAGAGGTGATGTGTATGGAAGAGGCCACCAACGATGGGGTGCGAGAGACAAAATGCCTGTAGAGAGGGAAGAGAAGGTGTGTGCGCGTGAGAGGAGTCGACTTCGAGAGAACGTTTTTGTTCGAGAGACACCAAGGAAGACTACTATATGTCGATGGTGCATGTAGGCGGGAATTAAACTAATGGATGGTCTTATTGGTTTCAGGGATATAGGGGAAGAGTGAGAGGCGGGGGGGGGGGGGGTAGCTAGAAGGAGATTGTTAAGTGTGAGTGTGTGTTTTACCCATCCAGGCGGAAGTTATGTGCACAAAAGAGGAGAACGATTCGATGTGGCGTTAGGATTGAGGGTAATTAACTACGTATGGAGACATAGAGACCTTGAACGTGCATGTGCGAGAGGTATACATGTATACGTGGGATGTGTGTGTGTGCGCGCGCGCATGATCGAGATAAAAGAAAGAAGACATAAGTCATAAGATCAACGACATGGGAGAGACGGATTGGTATGACAATATGCATGCATGTGAGAATGCATGGAAGAAGTCCCGACAATTGAGCATGTGTTTTTGTCCTTAAGAGATAGTGGCGTGGGCTGGAGCATGCATCTATGGCGAGCAGAGGGAGTGAGGTGCAACGATTGTGCAAAAGGGACCAACCTATAAATGCATATGTATGGAGAGACATATATAGTGTGGGTGATAGGAAGCAAGACTCCATGCGAGAAAGAAATGTTCACGGAGAAACTACAGATATATACAGAGATGGAGATGCTAGCTAGAGGGACATCCGATAGTTTGGGTGTTGGAGATGACCGTCGGGTGGTTCGAAGGGTGAAGTTATATATGTGTGTGAGAGGGCAATTGACTGCATGTAGAGAGAAACATATGTAGTGTGCGTGATAGGAATCAAGAGTGAGGGCGAGAAAGAAGGCTGATGGAGAAACATATAAATAGAAAGATAAAGATGCTAGCTAGTGTGCGTTAGAGATAGGAGTATAGTGGATCAGAAGGCTGGGTTATGTGTGTGGGTGTGAGAGAGATAGAGAGAGGGTGCATGTGAGTCACATACAAACAAATATCATAGAGAAATGAGATCCAGAGAGACGGAGTTTTTTGTTTGTGAGAGAGAAAGATATTTCACAACGAGAGTGATAGCTAGAGAGACATATGAGGGAACGCAAGATATCTCTAGGGAGAGAGGGTGTGTGTGAGTGACATACAAGAGAACAATGGAGAAATATGAGACCCTGGGAGACAGAGTTTGTGTTTGTGTGTGAGAAAGAGATATTGAAGAGGAAGAGTCGTAGGTTCTCATATCTAAGGAGCGAAAGACATCTCTGTATGAGGGGTGTGCGAGTGTCACACACGGGAATAGTAGAGAGAAATGAGACCCCGGGAGACAAAGTTTTGTGTTTGTGTGAGAGAAAGAGATTCCACATGGAGAATCATAGTTAGAGACACATAGCAGGGAGCGAGATATACTTAGAGAGAGATAGAGTGATGAAGGTCGAGGGAGAGAGTATCGTCAGTGTGTTATGAAGATAAAAGATCATTGTCGACATACAGGTAGCACGAGAGATACCTGAGAGACGATGAACGCGTATAGGTCCAGAGAGATAGTCCTATATAAGCATGAGTGATAGCTATATGACACGAATATCTGGATTAAAGGGGATTCAAATATTTAAACTGGAGATCACGACATCGATAATATCATAACGCAAATTGGTGTATCAAACATGCATATTCGTTTGAATTTGGGCACACGTGTAATGTTATATAGTTTATCAATATTGGTGATCCATAGATTCTTCAATTACAAACAATGCATTGTTTATATGCAATTAATGTCTAAACGGGATTACACTATATGTTGCGTGTGTGAAACACATTATACATGTTTGAGAAGTAAAAAAAACCCGCATGAAACACACATTAATTGGAGACAGTTAGCGAGGAATGCATACATTGGATTTCAACATAAAGTGGTTTCAAATATTTGAAAATACAAATTGATGGATACAACCTTATGAATCTGAGATCATGCCATTTGTAAACCATATTTATGTATAAATGGTGTTGTGCTTTTGAAAGTATATATAAAAATGATGTATATAGAATGTAATTCCAATTGAAAATGGACCCCGCCTGAAAAAAATAGAATACAAACGGGATTCGAATTGAGTTGGCACGGTAAACGTGCACTCTGCAAAATTTGAACGAAGCGGGGAAAGTCGCAGTAACCGCCCGAAACTAAAATCTGCGAGATGGAAATCACTACTGCCTATCCCTGCCACGCAAAGCCTATATGCTGGATTTCTATAGGTTTCGATAGGGGTAGGTTTGTAATTTCAACCAAATGTGACGTAACCGCCTCTCACCCGGATTCATACACGGTGGGCGCCAAAACACAGTGTGTCCTCGGCCGAAATCGACTCCCTCCC
Organism: Aegilops umbellulata; assembly: GCA_032464435.1. NCBI lineage: Eukaryota > Viridiplantae > Streptophyta > Magnoliopsida > Poales > Poaceae > Aegilops > Aegilops umbellulata. The sequence goes on from CP136054.1 coordinate 318,857,793, forward strand.
CGATTCATATTCATACACGATGGGCGCCAAAAACAAACTCGTCGGCAAATATTCGGTGTATGCGAGATTACAGTCCTATCCCCAACCGACTAGTGTTGTTCTGATGTAGTAGAAATTTGAAACGGGGGCTAAGTTTGTAAATTTCCTTGCATTTGAGACAAGCGCGCCCTGAATACATGGTTCCCCCTTCCTCTCTACCTCCCTTTTCCCCATTCGTACTCCGTGGGCGCCAAAACACCCTCTCCACCCCACCCTCCTCCGTCCGCCGCCGCTGTCTGCCACCCATCCACCGCCGTCCTCCTCCACCATGCCGGAGCTGATACCCCGACGCCACCGTCCATTACAAGAGATCGACCTCTCTCATCCACGGCTTCGGACCGGGATCCTTGCATCCCGTCCTCTCGCTTCATCCCCGCTGTCGTCCACCTTGCCGGCGCCGCTCCTATGACCGTTTCGTCCACCGCGCCCCGCCGCCACCGTCTACCCTCCTATATCTGCTTCCATGGCACCGACAACCATCGCTACCGCAGCACCATCAAATTCTAAGCAGATGCGTACACGGTGCCTCACCAGAGGCGGTAATCTTTCGTATCTGCTCAACTTATTTATCGCAGCAAGAAAATAGATCGCCACTACTTTACTCTGATTTCTTGTCTTGGTTGCAAAGTTGCCTTTGTCCGGTTTGCACCTTCAGATCCGCCATGGCACGCTCAACACCATACTCGCAATGCTCATGGTTTTCCCCTTTTATATTCCACACTAGTTAAATCACAGTAGACTAAATTTCAAAATTGGGGCAGTCGATTTTTCAGAGCTCGCCGGAGTTTGCCGGTGCGATCGAAGGGGATCGGGTGGGGACGGTGGTTGTGGGGGCGGTGGTGGGGCCTCGTCGAACGAAGAAAACTCAACACGGGTGGGGGCGGGGGTGGGGGTGGGGGTGGCGGAGGAACACAGGCGCTGGGGCCGGTGGTTCGGCCGGCGGCCCGTGCGGTGTTCTGTATGGGAAGCACAGTATGTTCCTTGTCAGGAAGGGGAGCAGGGACATCTGCAGTTAATAGCTGATAGAGCTGGCCTATACGTGATCGATAGGCTTTCAATTACTAGCGGCAATACAACACCATAATTTCCAGCCAGTTCCACTTTCCCGATTTATATATCCTGGTTATGGTGTACCCCTGTTATGTACACTATGATCTGCCTAGTTGTTGTGTGCTCTTGTTATCATGGTTTGGCAATAAACTCTCTATACAGTATATTATGAACCTATCATCTGCCAGCTATCCTTACTTCTGGAGCCTATTTTTTGTGTACTTGTGCTAGATTATATAAATGCACGCACCATATTACATCACACATGAGCTCTCTCATCAGAATCCAGTGATAGCACACAAGTGTTTACAGGGGCGCCCCTATATTAGAATATCATCTGCATTACAAAGATAATCTCACAACTATTTATGTTTTCATGGTTCTCAGATATCATACGCAATTATAGTGAATATCAGAATCCGCGCATCAGAAGAATATTGTGGAACACTGCAATGACTTACAAAATTGGCACCAAGGCATTGAGTGCCATTCTGGAAGCAATGAAACTCATACGCTCCCCACCTGTTGATTCTTGTTCAGAATATCATCCTAATGACTATTCTAACCTCGAGGAGACAAAGGCAGATGGCCTGTCCTATTCACCCTGGTGCCTGTTCTAATTTGGCAAGGTTTTATTGATTGCGCGTATCTTGCATATGTTGTCTTGCATTTCTTCTACTTTGTTGCACCACCATCTGCTTAGTTTACTCATCATATATGTCGAGATGCCATGCCCATCCATTATCAATACATATTCCATCTGTCATCGTACCATGTTTTTCCACTCAAATGCTTACACTAGTGTAGAATATATCCAATGCCAATGTTTTTATCAATTGTTTGCTCCAAATTATCTGATCTGTATGAATGGTTACATTAGTGTAGAATATATCCAATGCCAATGTTTTTTTAGCTCTGCATTGTTCTTGTAAGTACATGCTGTCCTTTATCAGTGTACTTATAATGACAGGTAGGTGCTCATGTACCATTACTCTGCAGCTTATTTTCCTTTGCCCTCCATTTCCTACACATCAGATCTATATTTATTCTTACCATAAGGTTGGTACTGAAGAAGTTTAGCTGTGCATTGCTCTTGGTTGTACCTTTTGCCTGGATCGCTGCACTTACATTTATAGCTACTTGGTTATGTAGCATCACTCTTCATCTTATCTTAAATATTCTCCATTTTTTCCGTATATTATCACATCTATATTTACTCTTAACAAAATGTAGAATAAAGGCAATGCTTTTGAAGAATATTCTGTGGTAAACTTCTTGAATCCCCCCCATCAGCATGGATAAGGCCTTTATAGAGCCTATCTTCACCAATAATGTAAGTTTGTCCATATCGAGCCTTCAAACTTTGTTGTATATATTTGGTTAGGCATGACTGCAACAGCTGTTTATTTTTGGTGTTTGCATCAAATTGCTTGTTTAAAGTTTATTATATGTAGTTCATAAACAAAAGTTCGTCCTTTCTCAATTTAAGTTTTCAGTTGTACAACCAAGTTCCTTCTTCATACCATGTAAATTAAACTATACAGAGCAAGTGATCTTCTTTTGCACTGCATGTATGCTTATGTTCTTCATCTGTAACCCAGTGGTGTGGTGAACCTACCCACTACAGCACAATGTCATATTCTGCAATGTCTTAACTATGAACAATGTCATATCATTCTACTATTATTTAAACTGTCTCTTTATTTGCCAATCTGAAATGGTATAAATTGACAGCACACTAACCATTGATACTTATGAATTCTTGATCTGTAATCTAGTGGTGTCGTGAAGCTGCCAACTCCTTCACAATGTCATTTCCTGCCATGTCTTGACCTGAACAATACCATATTTTGTTAATGCAAATTTAAACTGTGTCACTTTATTCATCAGTAAGAAATGTGATGAATTGTCAGCACTGATACTTTTATGTGCAAAACCTGTCATCTGTCTGCTTGTTTATCTTTCAGAGTGAGGAAGATATAAGTGTTGAACAAGCGCAGTCTCATCATCTTGCTCAGCTGCTTGCGCTGCAGCTCCCCAGCAGGGCTAACCTTTCTTGAACTCTATTTAAGTGCTGTCGGTTTTGTATATTATTTTGTCGGCGTGTTTATTTGCACTGGTGGCGATCTTTGATGCCCAGTGTATGTAATCTGCTATCTGCTTGTACTTTATTATCATAGTGGCGAACTTTGATGCCTAGTGGATGTAATATGCCGTAATTTCTTTATTGTATAGTATATGTTTTTTCTTATTCACGATGCTGCAGTTATTTTACTGTATATATATCATGTCTTCGCAGTAAACCGGCCAAACCGTAAAATTACGGTACATAATCGGGCCGTCATGCAATCACGATGCAGGTTGGGCCTGAAACGTGCCGATCAGCTCACGGGCCGGCAACAGTCCAAAATGAACCCCGGCCCATGATTGTGCGAATCAAATCACGGGCTTTTAACAGGCCGAAAAATTGTCTCGGTCCTTGTTTGGCCCAATCAGATATCGGCTGCGAGCAGGCCAGATGCAAACCGGGCCATAGTTAGGCCCAACTATATGACGGGCTTTTTAACAGGCTGAAATTAATATAGGGCCGAAATGTTAAACGGTCCCATAACAGGCCAAAACTAATATCAGGCCAAATTACTAAGTGGGCCTTTAGCAAGTGGGCCCAAAAGCATAGTGTCCAGTTGATGGGCCGAATCTGATATGGGCCATAATTGAGCCCAAAGCCTCTTAAAGGGCTGGACCTGATCTGGGCCGTAATTTGGCCCAGAACGTGGTAGGCCTTTAACGGGCCGGATCTCATATGGGCCACTATTGGGCCCGGAGCATGGCAAGCCATTAATGGACCGGATCACATATGGGCCGGCATTTGGACCAAAACATGGCAGGCAATTAATGGGCCGGCCTACTAGGGTCCACAAAATCTTGTGGGCCTACAGTTGGGCCAGCCCATTAATGTCGGTGAAATCTCGTGGGCCTTTAGCTGGGCCGGCCCATTATGACCCGCAAGAATCTTGTGGGCTTTACCTGGGCCGGGCCATTATGGCACAAAAAAATCTTGTGGGCCTTTACCTGGGCCGGCCCATTATGGCCCGCAAAATCTTGTGGGCCTTTACCTGGGTCGGCCCATTATGGCCCACAAAATCTTGTGGGCCTTTAGCTGGGCCAGCCCATTATGGTCCGCAAAATCTCGTGGGCCTTTAGCTGGGCCGACCCATTATGGTCTGCAAAATCTTGTGGGCCTTCAGTTGGGCCGGCCCATTTAAACTTGATGGGCCGGTCCACGTGTCAACATATCATAGGCGCGTCTCGCCCATTGGATGAGTTGACACGTGTCTCCTCCAGCCAATGATGATTTTACACGTGGAAAATCCCCATTGGTCGGGGCTGTTAACGGGTTATCGGATCCAAAACCCGACCCGATAGCTTAACGGCGTTCCGTTACGGTGGATGCGACGTGTTGGTCACCCTTGACGAAAGCACTTCTGTGACGCGCGATTTATTGTCATGGAAGTGGACACTTCCGTGATGATAATTTTGGTAATGTCATGGAACACTTCTACGACAGCACAGGTATCACTATCTTGATTCTGTCATAAATTTGTCATGGATGTACATGCATGAAAAAAAACCGACCTACTGTGACAAACACGTATCATCACGGAAGTGTATTTTTTTGTAGAGTATGTCAGAGCTTTATAGCAAGTCCACATACTCAACGATCATTTAGTCTTTCATAATTGCTAACACTCACGCAATACTTGTGGTTACGGAGTTTCAATCAGACACAGAGAAAGATAGGGGCTTATAGTTTCGCCTCCCAACCTTTTACCTCAAGGGTAATGTCAACAATAATAACTCATGCTCCTCTACATCCAATTAGATGTATCTATCAGGATCTTTCCAATATACTGTGCTTGCCAAAGGATAAAGTGTAAAAAGGAAAGGTGAACATTGTTGGAGAACGTTGCAGAAAACAAAAAAAAATTCCTACGTTCCACCAAGATCAATCTATGGAGTCAACTAGCAACGAGAGGAGAGTGCATCTACATACCCTTGTAGATCGTGAGCGGAAGCGTTCAAGAGAACGGGGATGATGGAGTCGTACTCGCCGTGATCCAAATCACCGATGACCAAGGTGCCGAACGGACAGCACCTCCGTGTTCAACACACGTACGGTTGGGGAAGACGTCTCCTCCTTCTTGATCCAGCAAGGGAAGGAGAGGTTGATGGAGATCCAGCAGCACGACGGTGTGGTGGTGGATGCAACAGTGATCGCAGCAGGGCTTCGCCGAGCTTCTGCGAGAGGGAAAGGTGTAGCAGGGGAGAGGGAGGCGCCAAGACTTGAGGTGCGGCTGCCCTTCCTCCCCCCTTTATATAGGCCCCCTGGGGGGCACCGGCCCTAGGAGATGGGATCTCCTTGGGGGGGGCGGCCAAGGGGGAGGCTTGCCCCCCAAGGCAAGTGGAGGCGCTCCCACCCTAGGGTTTCCAACCCTAGGCGCAGAGGGGGCAAGGGGGGGCGCACCAGCCCACTAGGGGCTGGTTCTCCTCCCCACTTCAGCCCACGGGGCCCTCCGGGATGGGTGGCCCCACCCGATGGACCCCCGGGACCCATCCGGTGGTCCCGGTACAATACCGGCGACTCTGAATCCTTCCCGATGGCCGAAACTGCACTTCCTATATATAATTCTTCACCTCCGGACCACTCCGGAACTCCTCGTGACATCCGGGATATCATCCGGGACTCCGAACAACTTTTGTATTACTGCATATTCATATCTCTACAACCCTAGCGTCACCGAACCTTAAGTGTGTAGACCCTACGGGTTCAGGAGACATGCAGACATGACCGAGACTACTCTCCGGTCAATAACCAACAGCAGGATCTGGATACCCATGTTGGCTCCCACATGCTCCACGATGATCTCATCGGATGAACCACGATGTCGAGGATTCAAGTAATCCCGTATACAATTAACTTTGTCAATCGGTACGTTACTTGCCCGAGATTCGATCGTCGGTATCCTAATACCTCGTTCAATCTCGTTACCGGCAAGTCACTTTACTCGTACTGTAATGCATGATCCCGTGACCAACCACTTGGTCACATTGAGCTCATTATGATGATGCATTACCGAGTGGGCCCAGAGATACCTCTCCGTCATACGGAGTGACAAATCCCAGTCTCGATCCGTGTCAACCCAACAGATGCTTTCGGGGATGCCTGTAATATACCTTTATAGTCACCCAGTTATGTTGTGACGTTTGGCACACCCAAAGCACTCCTACGGCATCCGGGAGTTACACGATCTCATGGTCTAAGGAAATGATACTTAACATTGGAAAAGCTTTAGCAAACGAACTACACGATCTTGTGCTAGGCTTAGGATTGGGTCTTGTCCATCACATCATTCTCCTAATGATGTGATCTCGTTATCAATGACATCTAATGCCCATAGTCAGGAAACCATGACTATCTGTTGATCAACGAGCTAGTCAACTAGAGGCTCACTAGGGACATGTTGTGGTCTATGTATTCACACATGTATTACGATTTCCGGATAACACAATTATAGCATGAACAATAGACAATTATCATGAACAAGGAAATATAATAATAATCCTTTTATTATTGCCTCTAGGGCATATTTCCAACAAAGATCACCGCGACTCTTGCATAAGGTAGAAGATAATAATAAAAGATAGGCCCTTTGCAGAGGGAAGCAGAGGTTGCCATGCGCTTTTATGGTTGGATGCACAAAATCTTAGTACGAAAGAACGTCACTTTATATTGCCCCTTGTGATATGAAAATTTATTATGCCGTCCGTCGCTTTTATTTCTTCCACATCACAAGATCGTATAAAGCTTATTTCCTCCACACCAATCAATCATACATATTTAGAGAGCATTTTTTGTTGCTTGCACCGATGACAATACTTGAAGGATCTTACTCAATCCATAGGTAGATACGGTGGACACTCAAGGTAAAACTGGTTTAAGGGTTTTGGAAGCACAAGTAGTATCTCTACTTGGTGCTGAGAATTTGGCTAGCATGAGGGGGAAAGGAAAGCTCAACATGTTGGATGATCCATGACAACATACTTAATCTCAGATATAACAAAACATAACCCATTACGTTGTCTTCCTTGTCCAACATCAACTCTTTAGCATGTCATATTTTAATGAGTGCTCCCAATCATAAAAGATGTCAAAGATAGTATATTTATATGTGAAACCTCTCTTTCTTTATTACTTCCTATTAATTGCAACGATGACCAAAGCTATGTTTGCCAACTCCCAACAACTTTTAATCATCATACTCTTTCTATGTGAAGTCATTACTCTCAATAAGCACTACAAAAAAATACACTTCCGTGATGCTACGTGTTTGTCACAGTAGGTCACTTTTTTTGTGATGCATGTACATCCATGACAAATTTATGACAGAATCAAGATAGTCATACCTGTGCTGTCATAGAAGTGTTCCATAACATTACCAAAAGTATCATCACGGAAGTGTCCACTTCCATGACGATAAATCGCGCGTCATAGAAGTGCTTTCGTCAAGGGTGACCGACACGTGGCATCCACCGTAACAGAACGCCGTTAAGCTATCGGGTCGGGTTTTGGATCCGATAACCCGTTAACAGCCTTGACCAATGGGAAATTTCCACGTGTAAAATTCTTATTGGCCGGACGAAACACGTGTCAGCTCGTCAGTGGGTCAGATAGGCGCCTATGATATGTCAACACGTGGCACGGCCCAACAGAGGCCCATTCCTTTGTAAAGGCCAGCCCGTTTGACTTGGTCAAAAGCTGGCGGGCCAGCCCATGGAAGGCCTATTAACGGCCTGTTCGAATATATCCCATTTACAGCCCGCTAACCCAAGGCCCGTTACGCCCTATCCGAATTAGGCCTAGTAGCGTCATTTGGGCCATCCAATATGATTCCAGCCCGTTTTCACTTCTGGCCCATGTATGGCCCATGACGTCTTTCCGCCCATATGAGGCCCTATGTAACTCTTGGCCTATTAACGGCCCATGGTGAAACTGGCCCGTAATGAACAGTGTATCACTTTACACCCATTAACGGCCCGTGGTGAAACTGGCACGTGATGAACAGTTTATCACTTTATACCCATTAACGGCCCGTTATACCGTTTGGCCGTTTCCAGCCCATGTTATCTTCCAGCCTTCTTCAGAGCCCATTTATTATTGGGCTCATTTCCAGCATTCGTTTACTTACGGCCCGTTACTGTCATTTTCTGCTTGTGGGCCAAATTCAGCCCGTGGTTACAGTCGGCCCATTTGTGGTCCGTTAATACGTTGGGCCATTTTCATAGCTTCATCAAATACGGCCTATTAATGATGGCCCGTTATGGTCGGCCCATGAACGGACGATTCCAACTCTAGCCCGTTTACGGCTAGAATGCGGTCTGTTCGGCCCATGTTTGGCCAATCGATCATACGGCCCGTATAAGTCCCATTGATGATACGGCCCATAGAAGGCCCATTGATGATACGCCCATAGAAGACCCATTGTTTCTACAGCCCGCAGAAGGCCCACTGCTTCTACGGCCCGTAGAAGGCCCACTGTTTATACGGCCCGTAGAAGGCCCACAGTTTCTACGGCCCATAGGAGGCCCAGTGTCACTACAGTAAATATTAGCCCATTGTTATTGTGGCCTAGTTTTAAAAAATAGGTTATTGCGGCCACTAGCAAACCGCAGAAAAAGAACTACATTGACTACAAGCAAACAAATAAACAAGACAACAAGAAAATAAATAAGCAAGAAACTTACACTAGGCTATCACGGCTATTACACATATTACATCCAGTGGGCATCAAAGTTCGCCACCAGTGCAAATATAGGGAACACAGCAGCATATAAACGCCGCAGCAAAACAAGTCCAGAACTGAAACCACTTCAGAAGAGCTCAAGAAACAATATCCTGGGTACCCATAATGCTGGCAAGATGCTTAGCAAGCTTATTAACTTTCTCTTGTTTGGCGCTTAAGTCCTCCAGCGCTTGGTGTTGCACCAGAAAGTATGCATCTGAATTCTGCAGGGACTTCCTCAGTCCTTCGGCTTCCTGTCGCATAACATCTGATCGATGTCTTTCAACATGAAGTTGAGACTCAAGAAGCCGAACTGATTCAGGCAACGAGTTCGAAGAGCTGGTGCCAGCAGTGGTAGCCAGTAACTCGAACACTACATCAAGACAAGACTTTGGGGTTGCCTCAGTGTCTTCAATATAGTTTTTATCAGCTTTCTTGGAGACCAACAGGGATCTCTCACTATCTTGAACCTTATCTGCATTACTTCCTTTACCATTGCATAACAGGGTACTCTTCTCCAATATTTTATCCACGTTCTAAAAGAGAAACAAACAAACACATCACAGGTTTACCAGTTCAGTAGTAAGGTGGACAGGATAACAGCATGAAACAAACATATATCTATGTAGTATGGTCACTGTATGGTCTATATCATTCTAGTTTATGTTGCCAAATCAAGATAGATACAGTTCGAATCATATCTATTTAAGACAAAGCAGCATAGACAGAATATAAGTGTGGGAAACTACACAGCAATAACAACACTTGTAATGTGCATGGCATGAGAACATAACTGTTTATTCAATTGAAACGAAAATCAACATAGAGCAAGTTACAATAGCAAACAGCCAAACATGTTGAAGAAACAAGTTTAAAACATACCTATTGCGCCATTGGAGTTTCAATTGCATCCTTCAAATTTGAAATTAGTTGGTATCAGTAAATACAGTGATGCAAGAGCAAAGTAGTATGAACCATAGCTATGGAACCTGACCTGTGAACAATTCTTCTTCTGCTTTAAGCGTTGACTTCGGGTTCGGAGTGGTGGTTCTCGTGATTTGGGCACTGTAGTTGCCTTACTAACTGCTCGTGTTTGGGTGCTCTGTGGTGGAGACGGTGCTGTGTCAACAGGAACTGGGTGTCTATCTGCTGGGGTTGGGGTTAGAAGGGGTGTGATTGGTTCTCTGTCCAACCGGGTAGGGGTACAATCTGCATGAGTGTGGGTTATGTGTGGTAGGGCTGGTTCTTGGGCAAGTACAACCGTGGTTCTATTTGCATCGACAGGTAGCACGATCTTTTCTGAAGACCGTGTTTTACTCCCACAGATACTACCATCACTCCCTCCAATTGAAATGGTTGATAAACAAGAAAAGTAATTGAATGTACATACATTGTAAGATAGACAGGTGCAATGGATAGTAGGGAAGAAAACAGGGCATGAAATAATTCACATTTATGTTGTCTAAGCAAACAGAATAGCAGGACATAATTTCACATATATGATGGCTAATTAAACAGGATAGCATGACACAATTTCACATGTATGATGGCTAACTAAACAGGATAGAATGACATATTTCAAAATATGATGACTATGTAAATAGGATGACATGATATAACTATACGATATGTCTATTAAAGTGGTTGGCATGCCATAAATCACAAACATGCCATCGATGGAAACATGATGGCATGATATAATTCACGGATAGAATGACATAATTTAAATATGATGACTACGTAAACAGGATGAGATGATATAACTATATTATGTGTTTAGAAAATGGGTTGGCATGCCATAATTCAGATACATGCTGTCTATGTAAACATCATAGCATGACATAATTCAAATATATGATTTATATACTAAGGAAGTGAACAGAGGGCAATCGCATATATGATGTGTCAACTAAGGAGATGGCATTCAATATTGTGTATATGATGTAAAAACTAAGCATTGCAATACAACATATGCATTATATGAGTAATATAACCCTGCCAAGTTTGAGCATACACCTCAGGGGGATAATAGGACTGGTCATCTGCCTCTGACACTACTAGAAAAAAGCCTTCTAATAGCGCACCGGTTTTGCCTACTAATGGCGCACTACCGGTGCGCCATTAGCATCACTCCACTAGAATTTTTTTCTAATGGCGCACCTGTGGTGCGCCATTAGAATCTGGTATTCTAATGGCGCTCCGCTGGTGCGCCATAAGTATGGCCCACGGTGCGCCATTAGTATCTGGTATACTAATGGCGCACCATATAGGAGTGCGCCATTAGTAACAATTTTTTTTTCAATTTTTTTTGTTTTTTTCTTAATCTCAGGTCACTATGGCTTAATCTCGGGTCAATATGCTTAATCTCAGGTCAAATCGCACTCCATGGTCAAACTTCCCGAAAGGTCACCCATCCTCACACTACTCCAGCCCAAGCACGCTTAACTTCAGAGTTCTATCCAACCCCAGCAACAGCTCACTTCACAAGCACTTGTTGATATATCTAGCATATCAATCCTATTATGCCTTGTTGATGTCTAGGACTTTGTTCATGTTAATGACTATGATGAAATTTTTGAAAAATATTTCAAACTTCCGGGTCATATTACATATCATTTTTTGAAAAAATATCAAAAAACCAAAAAAAATTGAATTTTTTGCCTCTAGATCTTGAAAGCCCCGTAACTTTTTTCTGTTAGGTTTTTGGGGATTTTGAAAATGTTTAACGGGGTTCCCCCAGTTAAATTCGGATGTAACTTTTCGAGTAGATGATTTTTCATATATAAAACTTTTTAATCCGAGTTCGTATGCAAAAGTTATGCCCATTTTACAAATTTTCAGAGAGATTTTACAAATAAAGTCGAAATTTATATTTGTAAATTTTCCCAACAACTAGACCACATATCACATGGGAAACTTATTTTCTTTTATTTTTTTGACATTTTTATCATTTTTTTTATTTTTTTTTTAAAACTGAAAAGGCGGTCCACGGGAGGGGGGGTGCATTCGGTGGAAGCCGGGCAAACTACTAATGCCGCACCGTGGGGTGGTGCGCCATTAGTAGTTAAACTAGTAATGGCGCACCACAACCACGGTGGCCATTAGTAGTTAAACTAGTAATGGCGCACCACAACCACGGTGCGCCATTACTAGTTTTGAAAAAACATATAATTTTTTTTTGAAATTTTGTTTGAATTTTTTTGAAAAAAACTTAGTAATGGCGCACCAGTGGACAGTGCGCCATTACTAGTTAAAACTAGTAATGGCGCACTGTCCACTGGTGCGCCATTACTAACAAAAAATTTATAAATTTTTTTATAAATTTTTTTACTTCTTTTTTCAAAACTTCTAATGGCGCACGGTGGGTGTGGTGCGCCATTACTAGTTAAAACTAGTAATGGCGCACCACACCCATGGTGCGCCATTAGAAGTTTTGAAAAAATTAAAAAACAATTTTTTTTACTAATGGCGCACCGTGGGATGTGGTGCGCCATTAGTATTTGCACACTAATGGTGCACCGACACATGGTGCGCCATTAGTATTTACTAATGGCGCACCACATGTACAGTGCGCCATTAGTGTCCATCCCATCTATAGCCCTTTTCCTAGTAGTGTGAATCCTCCTCTGAAGAGCTATCTGTAACCAGAAGGATATCTGCTTTAGAAGGTAACATTGTCTGCTCTGAAGACCTTATTTTCACTCCAGATTTCTCCATCACCAATTCAAATGGCTGATGCACAGGAAGAGCATTTGAGTATACAAACATTATCGACAAAAGCAATGAGAAATACAAAAAAAGGACGGCATTATATAATTCACATATATGACGCTTGCCTAAACAACATGGCATTGCATAATTGACATACATAATGCCTTGCAAAAGATAACATTACATAATTCACATATATAATGTCTTGCAACAAGATGGCACTGCATAATTCACATATATGGTAATTAGACACTAAACAGGTGGCATTCACACAAAGCATGTCTAAGCTAAGCAAATGACATAGCAATGCAAGATACCATACACACGATATGAGCAACATAACCCTGCCAAGTTAGGGCATGCACCTCGGGGGGGGGGGGGGATATGACTGGTCATCTGTCTCTGAATCCTCCTCTGAGGAGCTATCGGTAACCAGCAAGACATGCGCTTCGTCAGATAGCATTGTCTGCTCTGAAGACCTTGTTTCCACTCCAGATTTTTCCATGACCGTGCCAAATGGCTGATGCACATGAAGAGTAATTGAATGTACTAAAATTGTTGTCGGTGTACTAAAGTAGGGGTACCTTAGTACCCCGAACTTGTGCACGGGCAGTAGTAGCACCCCGCGGCAAGGCTTGCCAGGGGAACGCCAAGGACCTCCACGGCCCCTTTCTGGGCCAATCGGAGACCAAGTACTTGAGCCAGGAAGACAAGGCCCCGGCAAGAGGAGCTTGTCGGGCCGAGGAGACAAGGCCCCGGCAAGAGGAGCTTGCCGGGCCGAGGAGGCAAGACCCCGGCAAGGGGAGCTTGCCGGGACGATCAAGCCGAAGCACCAAGACCCCGGCGAGGGGAACTCGCCGGGAAGGCCAACCAAGGCACCCCAGGAGAAACTCGCCACGGCGCACCGCGCGTCCCGGCAAGACCTGACGAGCGGCGAGCTCTCAGGCGCGGCAAGACAGCTGCCACGGCAAGCCACTTGTCGCGGCAAGTCACCACCTCAGGCCTGCACTCCAGCTCACCTGCCCACGCGTCGCTCTGGGACTCTCCCAAAGGCACGTGGCGGGGCGCCGCGCAGCCTGAGGCGTGCGGTGGCATGCAACACTGACATGATCGCCATCGTGGCAAACGGGGGCGCTCCTAACAGTCCATTTCGGCATTGTTCAAGCGACCCAGACGGGCATTTAATGCCCTTGTCCCCCGCCGTCAGAGTTAGGTATGATAGCACTGTGCGGCCACTGTACGCACAGTCTTTTGCCATTTTTACCCTCACCTACATCGCCACCTGTTGGTAACCCCTTGAGCATATAAAAGGAGGCCCATGCGCATGTAGGGGAAAGGAGGACACCCAGTAGACGTCTATCTACGTCCAGCTCCAAGCTTACTGTAGCTTCTTGCGTTCCAGAGCAAGAACCCGAATCAACCAGACAAGCAGCAGTAGGGTTTTACGCATCCGTGCGGCCCGAAGCTGGGTAAAAATCGTTGAGTGTGCGAGTGTGTCGCCTTGATCTGCTCTTTGCGCAGCCTCCGCTCCCCGCCGGACCGAAAAGGGGCTCCGGCCCCATAGGTGTTCGGGGAGGCCGATTTCCCCCGACATCTTTGGCGCGCCCGAGGCCGAGGCAGACGCCGCCTCCTCCACCCTGGAGGCGATGTACGCCAGCTCCTCGGGGGTGGTGTCTCGGGTGAGACCTTTCTTCTCGTCGGGGTCGACTGGAACCTCCACCAGGTCGTCGAAGAAGGCCCGCACGACGTCATCCACTGGCTCTTGCCAGGTCGCGTCAATCCCGTGCGAGTCGCATAGCGGCATCATCGCGAGGATGCGGCTGAGCGACGAGTTGTTGCACAAGGGGACGACGCCTTGCGGCGGCCTGAACCATTCTGGGTGCTCGGGGTCGAACCTGAACAGCTCTTTCAGCATCCCAACGAGCTCCAAAACGGTAAAGTTGTAATTGAGGCCCGGGCGCAGCCTCATGATGTCCGCCGCGTTCCGGAACTCCCAAGCGGGCTTCCCCTTCTTCTGCAGAGGGGCGATGCGGCAGCGAAGGAAGTCCGTGCCAACGGCGCCAACGGTAAGCCCGGCAAGCCTGAGGCGCAGGATTCGGGTGACGGCAATCTTCAGCTTGGCGTCATCCGGGGCTACGTCGCTCCAGTCGCGGCCGCGCACCACGGGAGCTTGGCGCACGGCGGTGAATGGCTGCGGCCTCTCCTCGACAATCAGACACCAGTCCGCTCTCCACTCCTCCCATCTGCCGCGGAGTTCCCCCTCCAAGTAAGCCTCCTTCTTGCCGGTCCTAGAGATCCAGGCGACCCCGCCGGACAGCGGCTCTCCTTTCTCCATCCGAGGAGCAAAGAAGTGGCAGAAGAGGGCCATGTTGGGGCGGACTCCGACAAAGTTCTCGCAGAGGTGTGCGAAAACCGCCTTCGTCAGAACAGCGTTGGGGGTGAAGTCAAGGAGGTGGAGGTTATAGGTGTACATGATGTCGCAAAAGAACTCGGAGAAAGGCGGGCAAAGCCCGCAATAGAAGAACACCGCAAAGAAAGGGTACCCAGTCGGATACCTCTTCTGGGCAATGGCGGGGAGAACTCGCGTACGTGGATGCGCTCGCGTCTCCGTCGACCAGAAGAGGCGGAATTTGTTCCTCAGCTCCAGCGCATCGAGCTGAGGGGGAAACGTCGCCCGCTCCCTCCGAAGCACTTCAAGCCGCAGCGCCTCGGCTGACTTCACGGCCTTCCCCTTCGCCTTATCGCTCTTCGGAGCCATGGCGGAGGCGGGAGAGAAGTCGTCGGCGTTGGCGGCGCCGGAGACTACGAGGGCAGATCGCTGCTTTCTCTGGGCAGAAGGAAGTGGCGGAGATTTTTGAGGAGAAGCAACCGGTGGAATGGCGAGGTGCCCCTGTTCCCCTCCGCTTATAAAGGGGGAGCGGGCGTTTCGCCTTTCCGAATAAAGAAATCGCGCTCAACGTGACGCATGCCCGCGGGACTCAGCCCCGCGCATGCTACCCACGTCACGCACGCCTCGCACGCCTTGCCCCCACGACGCCGCGATAAGCGCGCGCCACTCGGGGGAAGGCGCGACGGGCGCGGAGTTAAGGTACGGCGCGACCCAGGCCACGCGTACCCGTGCACTGTTAGGGCCTGGCCCAACAACGCTCCGCACCGTGTATGGCCCAGGCCCAGGGGCTCCTGTCGGTATACTAAAGTAGGGGTACCTTAGTACCCCGAACTTGTGCACGGGCAGTAGTAGCACCCCACGGCAAGGCTTGCCAGGGGAACGCCAAGGACCTCCACGACCCCTTTCTGGGCCAACCGGAGACCAAGTACTTGAGCCAGGAAGACAAGGCCCCGGCAAGAGGAGCTTGCCGGGCCGAGGAGACAAGGCCTCGGCAAGAGGAGCTTGCCGGGCCGAGGAGGCAAGACCCCGGCAAGAGGAGCTTGCCGGGACAATCAAGCCGAAGCACCAAGACCCCGACGAGGCGAACTCGCCGGGAAGGCCAACCAAGGCACCCCAGGAGAAACTCGCCACGGCGCACCGCGCGCCCCGACAAGACCTGACGAGCGGCGAGCTCTCAGGCGCGGCATGACAGCTGCCACGGCAAGCCACTTGCCGCGGCAAGTCGCCACCTCAGGCCTGCGCTCCAGCTCACCTGCCCACGCGTCGCTCTGGGACTCTCCCAAAGGCACGTGGCGGGGCGCCGCGCAGCCTGAGGCGTGCGGTGGCATGCAACGCTGACGGGATCGCCATCGTGGCAAACGGGGGCGCTCCTAACGGTCCATTTCGGCACTGTTCAGGCGACCCAGACGGGCATTTAATGCCCTTGTCCCCCGCCGTCAGAGTTAGGTATGATAGCACTGTGCGCCCACTTTACGCACAGTCTTTTGCCATTTTTACCCTCACCTACATCGCCACCTGTGGGTAACCCCTTGAGCATATAAAAGGAGGCCCATGCGCATGTAGGGGAAAGGAGGGCACCCAGTAGACGTCTATCTACATACAGCTCCAAGCTTACTGTAGCTTCTTGCGTTCCAGAGCAAGAACCCGAATCAACCAGACAAGCAGCAGTAGGGTTTTACGCATCCCTGCGGCCCGAAGCTGGGTAAAAATCGTTGAGTGTGCGAGTGTGTCGCCTCGATCTGCTCTTTGCGCAGCCTTCGCTCCCCGCCGGACCGAAAAGGGGCTCCGGCCCCATAGGTGTTTGGGGAGGCCGATTTCCCCCGACAATTGTTGACAAATTTAACACGTAATAAAAAAATGATGGCATGATATAATTCACATATAAGATGACTGGCTAAACCAGGGTGGCATTGCAAAATTCACATATATGATGCCTGGCTAGACAAGATGGCATTGCATGATTCACATATACGATAAAGAAACTAAACAGATGGCATTGACACAAAGCATGTCTAAACTAAGCAGATGATATCTTTAATGTATACAGTAAGCAATGCAAGGCACCATATGCATGATATTACCAACATCAGCATGCCAAGTTAGAGCGAAGACCTCATGGGGTAAATAGGAGTGGTGTTCTCCTTCTGAATCCCCCTCATAACAGTTATCTTCCTCTTGATTACGATCCGAAATGGGTGGAGGGGGGCTGCCTTTGCGCCCACCATGGAACGATGTCTGCATGAATTTTTTTTGCCACGCAAGGCTCGTCTCTTTTGCTCTACATGATCAGTTCCATTGTGTACAATAACTGGCATGCATAGGAATAAAACATAGTGAGATTATGTAAGGAGTGCATGCACAAATCCAGAGTGATGGTAGCAAACTGTGGATAGACCCAAAACCAATGATAGCAGGCAGATAATAGCTTTAGTTAAAAAATACAAATAATGGCTCCTTTAATGTTCGTTTGCACCCAACATGAAACTCATAGTAGACACCGGAGATTAACCAGATAGTAGATAGATAGTACTGATTGCTGCCCCAATATGTACCCCACAACCATTTAAAAACTCAAGTTTCAGCATTAGTTTGGAACTGACTCGGAGTCTAATAGGTGAACACGATGATAATGTAGCATGTCATCATATTAAGCGACGCATAACGTAAGCAGACACGGAAGAGTGCGACCTCTCTTGCGGACCCGTGTAGTCCTCAAGGTCATCTGCTCAGTTGATGATGGTAATGCAGTTGTCATGGCTGCTGGCGGCGGGGAAGAAGATCTGAGGCGGCGGGGAAGAAGATCTGAGGCGGCGAAAGACAGTCTGGAGTGCGGATCCCTGCTGTGGTGAACCCTTTCGTCGTTGGAGCAGCTGAGCTGGGGTGGAACACAACACCGCAGGAGCAGGACAAACCACACAAGGTTTTCTTTGACACATATCTGTAACATAAGTAATTGAGTAAGGGCTTGTTTGAATTTGAGGATTCTAACAATGCAGGGATAGGAAATAGACAGGAATAGGATAGGAATGCACGTGCAAAACAGAGAATTTAAAAACATAGGATTTCTGCCAATCTGGGTGTTTGATTCACAACAATTGGAAGATCACAGGATGCAAAGAAGCATGGTGACATTAAGTCAAACCACAAGAAAATGTACGGTTATAATGCTATTATGCTACTATCTCTTAGTCTTGTGCTTCATGAATAGGAATTTGAAAAGGAGGACAAGTGAAAATTAAAATTCCCACGTTTTTTCTTTCAAGGAGACACTAAAGGAACAAATCCGTGTGCTCAGTGGACAATATATATAACATGTAGAGTAAAAAAGAGATGCAACAAGTGTAAAACCTCTTTGGCGAAGCCATGTCGATCTCAGCGTGATTGGGTTTGCCGGTGAGGATGCTCTGGCTGACTTGGCTGTCGGAGGAGGGGAAGAAGATCTTAGGCGTCTGGAGATGGAGCCCGAGGTACTGCTCCGATGTGATGGAGGGTTTCATCGTTGGAGCAGCTTCGGTGAGTTGTACGACGCCGAGGCTGAAGCAGGACAAGAGAGACAACGAACAACGTTAACCTGAGTGGAATTCTAATAGCATCTCCAATACATGACGTAAAATACATAACCACAAAGTTCTAGATGTAAAATACATCAGCCGCTCATCTCTGAACTTAACTGTCGAAACTGAACTTAACTATCAAAACTGAACTTAAATGTCGAAACTGAACTTAACTGTCGAAACTGAACTTAACTGTTGAAACTAAAATTTGCTGTCGAAACTGAATTTTGTTGTCGAAACTGAACGCACTAGCAAGGTGAGGCTACACGTCGGTCGACTGACTTTTTCATCTCTGGTCAGTCGATTTTGCAGCCGTTGGATACGAAATCAAGGGCCTGCGGTTCATCTTCAGCCTCCACCCCCTAAGCTGGCCAAACAGCAGCCTCCTGTCGCCAGCGGCCGGCGGTGCGCCGCCCCGCCCACCCCGAAAACACTCCCCACCACCGGTCCGCCGCCGCCCCGGCCATCCCTCTAGGCCACCCCGTGCCGAGCTTTTTCTCCGGCGATCCGCACGCCACCATCCTGCCAACGCCCCGCCACCGCCGGCGACCACCGCCCCCATCCTGAACCCTAAGATAGATAGTGGGGTATCTCTCCAGCGAGCCCCCCTCCCCGCTGCGGCTGGTTCTTCCTTCACCCTGGCGAGCCCCCCACCACCTGAAAATCGACTGACCCAAAAGTCGATTCAGTCGATTGAAGTGTAGCTAAATCGGAGCAGCATCGCAAGCAAGAGCAAGAGCGAGAGCAGCAGCGCGAGCAAGTGTAGGATCGGAAGTATGTCTAGAGGGGGGGTGATTAGACTACTTGACCAAATAAAAACTTAACCTTTTCCCAATTTTAGTTCTTGGCAGATTTTAGCAACTTTAGGACAAGTCAAGCAATCATCACACAATTCAAGCAAGCATGCAAAGAGTGTATGGGCAGCGGAGAGTAAAGCATGCAACTTGCAAGAATGTAAAGGGAAGGGTTTGGAGAATTCAAACGCAATTGGAGACATGGATGTTTTTCCCGTGGTTCGGATAGGTGGTGATGTCCTACATCCACGTTGATGGAGACTTCAACCCACGAAGGGTAACGGTTGCGCGAGTCCACGGAGGGCTCCACCCACGAAGGGTCCACGAAGAAGCAACCTTGTCTATCCCACCATGGCCATCGCCCACGAAGGACTTGCCTCACTAGCGGTAGATCTTCACGAAGTAGGCGATCTCCTTGCCCTTACAAACTCTTTGGTTCAACTCCACAATCTTGTCGAAGGCTCCCAAGTGACACCTAGCCAATCTAGGAGACACCACTCTCCAAGAAGTAACAAATGGTGTGTTGATGATGAACTCCTTGCTCTTGTGCTTCAAATGATAGTCTCCCCAACACTCAACTCTCTCTCATAGGATTTGGATTTGGTGGAAAGAAGATTTGAGTGGAAAGCAACTTGGGGAAGGCTAGAGATCAAGATTCATATGGTAGGAATGGAATATCTTGGCCTCAACACAAGGGTAGGTGGTTCTCTCTCAGAACATATGAGTTGGAAGTGTAGATGTGTTCTGATGGCTCTCTCCACGAATGAAGAGGAGGTGGAGGGGTATATATAGCCTCCACACAAAATCCAACCGTTACACACAATTTACCAATCTCGGTGGGACCGAATCAACAAACTCGGTCGGACTGAAATAGTAAACCTAGTGACCGTTAGAGATTTTCGGTGGGACTGGCATGCAACTCGGTAGGCACGATATGGTTAGGGTTAGGGCATATCGTAATCTCGGTGAGACCGATTACACAAACTCGGTGAGACCGATTTGGTAATTAGCTAACCAGAGAGTTGGTCAGGTAAACTCGGTGGGACCGATTTGCTCTTCCGGTGAGACCGAAAGTTACAAAAGGGAAATAGAGATTTTACATTGCAATCTCGGTGGGACCGATCCGCTCTTTCAGTAAGACCGAAAAGTTACGAAAAGGAAACAGAGAGATTGCAATCCCATCTCGATGAGACCGAGATCCCTATCGGTAGAACCGATTTGCTAGGTTTTGGCAGTGGCTTATGACAAGTGAAACTCGGTGGCGCCGGATGGAAAGAATCGGTAGGACCGAGTTTGGCTTGGAGTTTAGGTCATTTGTGGATATGGAAAAGTAGCTGAGGATTTTGGAGCATATCATTAAGCACATGAAGCAAAAGGCTCATTAAGCAACACCTCATCCCTCCTTGATAGTATTGGCTTTTCCTATGGACTCAATGTGATCTTGTATCACTAAAATGTAAAATGAAGAGTCTTGAGCTTTTGAGCTTGAGCCAATCCTTTGTCCTTAGCATTTTGAGGGTTCCACTTTCACCATCCATGCCATGCCAATCATTGAGCTTTCCTGAAATAATTGTCTTGGAATAGCATTAGCACAATGAGCTATATGTTGTTATGAATTACCAAAACCACCTAGGGATAGTTGCACTTTCAATCTCCCCCTTTTTGGTAATTAATGACAACATATAGATCAAAGCTTCGAGAAATGATAATAAGAATGAATTATATCGTCGCTTTGAGAAGTATGTGATAAGTAAGAGCTCCCCCTAAATTTGTGCATATTTAAAATTTGCTTTGGACTGCAAATGCACAAAGAGTTAGAATTATGGGTTACTCTTCCATGTCAGATACATCTTGGTGGAGCGCTCAAAATGATAATAATGAAATACATGCACTCATCACCAAGGAAAAAGTGAATGACCACATAAGATAGATAAGATATATCAAGCATGCATAAGTGTAGCTTATGATCAGTCACATGATCATCAATGTCTCACAAGCATATCAAAGTATCTCGACCAAAAGCAAACAATGTTTGAAAAACCACCAAATAAAGCAAGAGAGAAAAAACAACACACTCTCTCTCGAAGCCTAGGATCTATACATTTTTCTCCCCCTTTGGCAACAAGTTACCAAAAAGTTCCTAGAAAATGCATAGTGCTAGATCGACACTCAGGCTTGATCTTCTGGTGGTGGTGGAGTCTAGATCACTCCAAGGATGAAGGCTTCTGTTGAAGTGGTTGGAGCTAGAGCTGGTTGGGCTGGTGCTGTGGCTGGAGCTGAGGTGGTGGCTCTTGTGTCAGGAACTGGCACTGCACTGGACCTCTAAGCTCGTGGAACTCTGGCAAATGCATTAGTGGTAGTCTTCCCTTTCCTCTCCTGCATGTCATCTTGAAGTTGCTCCACTACAGTCTGAATCTCTGTCACCTTGACATCCAAGTCATAGAACTTTTGTTCTACGATTCTCTCTAAGCTCTCCTGGTTCTGAGTGAGGGTGGACAGACCTTTCTCAATCCTCAGGGTGGATGCAATCAGGTAACTAAGCTGCTCTTGCGTGTTTTTCAAGAAATACTCAGATGCCTCCTCTTGAGTTGGCATCTTGGCAGCTTTCTCCTTCCTTACCTTCTCCTTCTTAGCTTGTGCTTGGGCTGATGATGGTTCATTTTCGTTCATCACAACTTGGTTGTCCTCGAAATCTGGATGAATAGGCAAATGTTCCTTGTCCAACAAGTATGTGTCTGTGCCCATTCTTGAGTTAATCAACATCTGGATTTGAGGGGCATAACCACAGCTCCTCTTCTGATCTGATGCAGTCCTCTTGATAGTCTCTACTATGAGGCTCATAACCTTAAATTTCTGAGGCACATCAAAGATATGTAGCAAGTTAATGGCATGACCTCTGATCATCCTGTGATCTCCAGACTTGGGCAAAAGTGTGTGCCTAAGGATCCAGTTGATCGTAGGCAGTCCTGACAACAAGTGTTTTACAGACCCAAACTGGTGAGTGTCAAGATCATCTGCTGGAATCTCCTTGTACATATTTGCCATAGTGTTATGATCCATCTTTTTCTTGGCATAGACATCCAAGTCATCTTCATTTTCCTCTCGGGCATTGATCAACTTTGCCCATTCCTCAACAGTTGATTGGTACCTTGTACCTTCAGACATCCATACAATTCTACCATCTGAATAAAAATGTGATGTGGAGTAAAATTGCATGATCAGCTCTTCATTCCACTTTGTGAGCTTCTGCCCAACAAAGTCAGCTACTCCACATGCCTTGAAGCTGTCTTGCAATCCAGGATAGTGCTCTTCATTGTCCTTGATGTATTCCCAGTCGACCCATCTCATATCACACACAACAGGCTTCTTGTCCAACAAGACTGTCTCATAGAAGTCCTGTTGTTCCTTAGTGTGGAACCTGTAGTCAACAGCAGTCCTCCTCCTTGTAGCATATGGATCCTCTGCTCTCCACTTTCTTAGCCCAGAGTCCCTTCTGATCTTCATATCCTCAGCCACAGGATGAGCATCATTGTGGTCTGGGATCTTGGGCTTCAACTTTCTCAGCACTTGGCCTTCCTCTTCTTCTGCAGTGTCAGGCACTGGGGCCTTGTTCTTCTCAGAAGCTGGGATGCTCCTTGTATGTAACGCCCTCGATGCGGCTATATCTCCCACGTGTCGAAGCACGACTTAGAGGCATAACCGCATTGAAAGCAATGTCGCAAGTGAGGTAATCTTCACACAACCCATGTAATACATAAGGGAAAGAGATACATAGTTGGCTTACAATCGCCACTTCACACAATACAAGAGTAAAGCATTACATCATACAGATACAATCAAGGTCCGACTACGGAACCAAAATAAAAGAAGACTACCCCAAATGCTACACAGATCCCTGATCGACCCCAACTGGGCTCCACTACTGATCAACTGAAATGAAACAACACAATGGACAAGATCTTCATCGAGCTCCTCCTTGAGCTCGGGTGCGTCACCTGCACGGTTTCATCGGCACCTGCAAACTGGTTTTGGAAGTATCTGTGAGTCATGGGGACTCAGCAATCTCACACCTGCGAGATCAAGACTATTTAAGCTTAAAGGTAGGACAGGGTAGTGAGGTGGAGCTGCAGCAAGCGACTAGCATATATGGTGGCTAACATACGCAAATGAGAGTGAGAAGAGAAGGCAAAAGCACGGTCGAACAACTATGATCAAGAAGTGATCCTGAAACTACTTACGTCAAGCATAACTCCAACACCGTGTTCACTTCCCGGACTCCGCCGAGAAGAGACCATCACGGTTACACACGCGGTTGATGTATTTTAGTTAAGATCAAGTTCGGGTTTTCTACAACCGGACATTAACAAATTCCCATCTGCCACATAACCGCGGGCACGGCTTTCGAAAGTTCAAACCCTGCAGGGGTGTCCCAACTTAGCCCATGATAAGCTCTCGCGATCAACGAAGGATATTTCTTCTCCCCGGGAAGACCCGATCAGTCTCGGAATCCCGGCTACAAGACATTTCGACAGTAATAAAACAAGTCCAGCAAGACCGCCCGATGCGCCGACAATCCTGATAGGAGCTGCACATATCTCGGTCTCAGGGCAACACCGGATGAGACAGGCTACGAGTAAAACCAGGCCTCGAGTTTCCCCGCGGTGGCCCCGCAGGCGGCTCGGTTCGAACCAGCACTTAGAGAAGCACTGGCCCGGGGGGGGCTAAATAAAGATGACCCTTGGGTTAATTACTCCCAAGGGAAAAGTAGGTGGTGGTGAGGCAAATGGTAAAACCAAGGTTGGGCCTCGCTGGAAAAGTCTTATTCAAAGTGAACTGTCAAGGGGTCCCATAAATCACCCGACCGCGTTAGGGACGCAAAATCCGGGAACATAACACCGATATGACGGAAACTAGGGCGGCAAGAGTGGAACAAAAAACCAGGCATAAGGCCGAGCCTTCCACCCTTTACCAAGTATATAGATGCATTAATTAAATAAGAGATATTGTGATATCCCACAAGTAAACATGTTCCAACAAGGAACAACATCTCCATGTTCCAACAAGGAACAAACTTCATCTTCACCTGCATCTAACAACGCTATAAGAGGGGCTGAGCAAAGCGGTAACATAGCCAAACAATGGTTTGCTAGGACAAGGTGGGTTAGAGGCTTGGTTTAACAATATGGGAGGCATGATAAGCAAGTGGTAGGTATCGCAGCATAGGCATAGCAAAAGACCAAGCAACTAGCAAGCAAAGATAGAAGTGATTTCGAGGGTATGGTCATCTTGCCTGAAATCCCGCAAGGAAGAAGAATGAGTCCATGAAGAAGACAAACGGACGAAGTCGAACAAATCCTCACAAACGCGACGTTATCGGAACTAACCCGAAGAAGCAACACCGGAAAGAAGCAAACAACATGGTAAACAAACATCACATAAACATGGCATGATGCACAATCAAGTATGATGCATGTCCGGTTTAAATAAGCATGGCATGGCAAAGTGCAACAAACAACGCTACAAATTAAGTGGAGCTCAATATGCAACGAGTTGCATATTGACGGAACTTCACATCAACTATTTAGTTCTCTCTTGTTTATGTACCCAACAATATTAAATGTTATTAAACATGGCAAGAGGTGAAGCATAATTAAACTAACTATTTAGGCAAGTTTAAATGAGGCCGGAAATAACAAACAACGATTCCGGAAAATCCTCATGTGCATACTTTAGATTTGGAACTGATCTGACCTAAACACAATTTTAGAGTTGTTAAACATGCAAATTAATGCCAACATGTTAAACTAGGCATCTTTCTACCCCATTTACATATAAAGTTTATTAAATTCGGAGCTACGGTTATTTAGTTATGAAATAAATCATTTTAGCATGGCATTGAAGCAAATTTAAACAAACAACATTTTAAACATTTTTAATTGTTGTTATCATGATGCGGATGACATATGCAAGTTTAAGCACTTTTTAATGAAAACGTTGACATGAGCATGTTATGAAGCATTTTGTCACCATGGCGGAAGGAAGGGTGCCACGGCAACGAATCCGAAAATGATGCCACAGCAACATATCGGTTCCGGTAGCTCATGGAGTTACCGGTGCAAAAGAAAACGTGTCGGGAGCGCGTCATGCAAGGATGGTGGGGTGATCCCGGATACCGGGTTCCCACGGGACGACGGCATGGCTAACAAGGAGGAACGTGCAAGAAGCAAATGTGCACGGTGCAAACATATGGTTCAACTCAGACAACACACATTCGTCCACGGGTCATCGTCTCGGTGTTATACCTTCGAAGCGTGCATTTTCGGAACGAGTCGAGTTCGTAGTGGAAGTAGACGTTCTCGCGACGGTCGTAGTGGACGTAGTCGTACACGGATCTTATCGGATCCACGGCGACGGTAGACGTACACGGTTCATAGATGTTCGGGTCGACGGTAGAGGAACTTGGCGGTCCATGTAGTCGAACTAGGCGCATCTGAAGGGGTACTTGGTGAATCTGAAGTAGAGGTCCACTTGTTGAAGTGGGACTTGGCCAGCCTATTCAGTGGTCGTTGGACTTGGCGAAGGCAGAGGAGGGGTCAACGCAGACGGGTGCTCGAGCAGAACTTGGCGCAGGTCATCGTCCTTGCGTGCTCACCCGACAGAAGCACGGGACGGCGCCGTGCTGGCTTGGCAGCGTCGGGCTTGAGGAGGCCGAGATCAACGAGCGAGGGCTCGTCTCCCTCGCAGAGAGACGAGGTCGACAGCGGCTACGCTGGAACGGGGGGAACGGCGGAGGCGCGGGAACGGCGGGACTCCAGCGCGGCAGGGAGCTCGACGGACTGGGTCGAGCTGGAGGAGATCGGGGCCTCAGGTGCGGGAGCAGAGGAGGCCAAGGCGCCATGGCAGGGGAACGGCAGCAGCGGTGGCGACGCTGATCGGTTCCTGCAGAGACACGGGAGAGAGAGGGAGCACGCTGGAGAAGGCGGCGGATCTAGCCGGGAACGGGCTTGGTGGGCGGCGCAGGGCTGATCTGGTGGTGGAGGCGGCTGTAGGAGGGGGAGGCGCGCGAGATCGAGAGGGGGAGAAGGACATCGCGCGGAGGGAGATGGGGACGAGCGAGAGGAGGGGGATCGAGCAGGAGGCGGCGGCAGGAGGGAGAGATTGAGAGGAGGGGGTCGGGCTAGGGTTTAGGAGGGTTAGGCTTAGGTGGGTGCGGATGGGCCTTAGGAGGCCGGCCCAAAGGAGAGGGAGGCTGTAGGGCTCTCCACTCCCTCTCTCATATTACTTTAGCAGAAAAAGACCAAAAAAAGAGAGGAAAAGAAGGAGAGGTTTAGGAAAAGAATTTGGACAAGGGGGTAATTTTCCCGAACTCACAAAAATACGCTTGTTCCGAGAAAATAGAAAAGGCCAAGATTGGAAGATGTAAATTCAAACTCATTTGAATTTAATTCAAATGTGTTTGAACTAGGACTAGGTTCTAGGAGTTTCCAAAAATGTTGAGAAATTAGGTGGAGCTCCGGAAAATGACGAAAGGATATATGGCAAAGTTAGAGGTCAAGAATTGAAATAATAAAAGGCATTGGGATTTTGCAAGTGTGTTATGGTGATTCCACAGAATGGATTATTTTATAATAGCTCCACTAATATCGGGAGGATATGTTATATAGAGAACTCACCATG
This sequence comes from Aegilops umbellulata, assembly GCA_032464435.1. Lineage (NCBI taxonomy): Eukaryota > Viridiplantae > Streptophyta > Magnoliopsida > Poales > Poaceae > Aegilops > Aegilops umbellulata. Next base: position 318,884,848 of record CP136054.1, read on the forward strand.
TGAATTCCCTCAATTTAAATGGACCTAAGATCCATACGATTTATTTAGTTGAGTAAGAAAAGAAAAGACATGATGGCATGATGACATGATGCAATGCACATGATGCAATGATAAAATGCAACGGACCAAACCAACTCACATGACGAAAAACCCGGAAACCCTGGAAGGCATCTGAAGCTTCGGGTCTTGGGGCGTTACAACACTCCACCACTATGAGAGGATCTCGTCCCGAGATCTAGGATGGCACCGGATAGAAAACGTAAGAAGAAAGAGGTAAAACTAAGTTGCTTCTTTGACAAAAGAGTGAAACCAACGAACCTTGAGAGGTCGCAAAGCTTGAAGAAAAGACACGACGGAGGTGAACAAAATCTAAAACACTCCGTTTAAAACTAGATAGAGAAGGAATAAGATTGATATGATTTGGGCAGCACTCCGACTGAAAGAAGAAGGAAAAACTTGATAAGATGAAAAGAACTTGAAGAGATGATACAACACTCCGGTTGGAAATGGAGGAATAGCATTTGAACTTGGCAAAATGAACGCACTTGGATGAGACTCTGGTTAAAAGAGGAACGATAGACACAACAATCCGGTTAAATGAATAAGCAAGAAAAAGAACATGATCTTTACAAAACGAGGTGATGGGTGAAAAGAACAACATCACAATGCCTCCGAAAACAATGCATGATAGTTAGATAGTTGGAATGAATAGAACGAAGGATGAAACCAACATCTCCTACCATAAATGAATTTGAAAGAGCATCCTTACGAAGTAGGATTGAACGGAGTTGTTTGAAAAACAACAATGGTAAGGATAAGCTTGTTGTGGGCTTATGGAAACAACTCAAAACTTAGAGGTGAATACATGCCACTACGGAAAACAATTGATTGCTTGAGAGCAACACGGAGGTGAAAACTTGATTCGCCGAGAGAATAGGAGAAAAACTTGGATCATTGATAAACACCACGAATAGCAACATTCCCAATGGAAGGCTTTAGGTGAAATATAAACCAAGATAACTCCAACGAAGAGATTGATGGATTTAAAATATCTCATTATTAACAACATGTGAGTCATGAAACATGAACTCAAATTATCACGAATGACATAACACCACCTCAAAAGATAAGATAGAAAGAATTGCACTTCGGAATGCAAGATGAAGAAATGTTTGAACTCCTCCAAACAAAACATGTGTTGAGCACCATGTTTAATTTTGAGTATAGCTTGGCGGATCATAACTTCGAGAAAAATCTTGAAGAACAAATGAAGAATGAAAAGAATCCTTGACGAACCACCATGTAGAGCCTCCATGAAGAACCCCGGTAATAAAAGGATGATAGAAAGAAAGAGAAGTGAAAAACACAAGGTGAATCCTTGCAATGATTTAGATGGAGCTTCAGGATGATGTAACCGAGAAAACTTGGAACTCCGAAAAAGAATGATGAGCAATTGAAAGCAAGAATTTTTTTGACGAACCTCCAGAATAAGGAATAGAATTTACTCGATGAAACAAGAATAAGAATTACATTATGCTTATCCTTCACCAATTAAATTGATGACAAGCAATGGGTTTGGCATACTACTTATTCTCGTAGAAAGGATTAAGATAGATATGGCGCAAACTTGAGAAGGTCTTCAACGAACCACCGGTAGGATTGGAAAGAACGAATGAATCTATATGATAGCGAAGGAAGAGAACTCTTGAACGAACCACCGTAAGAATTGAAAATGAACGAAGAAAAGATAAAGAAACACCGGGAAGAATTAGAAAATGAACGAAGATACTTGAGAGAATTTAGATACAAATGAACGAATAGATCACGAGCTGACTAGAGGATACTTGAACGATGCACCGGTAAGATTTGGAGAACGAGAGCCGAAAGCTTGAATGAATAATTCTGAGATGATGGGCCCCAGAGAATCAAACTGAAAAGACTCCTGAAATGCTCCGGATGGGTATGAAAAGAATTCTCGCAATCGAAAACAATTATGAGAGGATGGCATCAAGCTAGAACCATGAATCTTGAAGAGAATGGAGCAAGATTTAAGAGAAACTCTTCTTCGGTCTTCAAATGTTGAGAATGATGACGAGAAACACCACCATGAATTGTTGAGGCACTCCGGAATAATGAAGAATAGAAAGATTGAACCAACGATGACAAGAATTTGAAAGATCTTGGGGAACGACATATGACTGATGATAATTCATTCTTACGTCAAACCTCAAAAGGAATTTGGGAATAGCTCTGGGAAAATTAGAAGAGTCAGGTAAGATCCTGGGAAAAGACCTGTGGTTTAGGGCCCACTCAAAAGAAACACCGTTGAACGATTGCTTGAAAGGAGAGATTGCATCGGTTGAATTAAATGGCTTGAATGAGATAGCATCCTCAAAAGAACTTGAGTGAATTGAGAATGGAAACTTGAATCTTCTGAGATATCTTCATCACTCCGGAACAATTGAATAACAAGAACTGGATGATTAAGAGGTTCACCGGTACGAGAAAACATTTGAAACGGGGAAAGATATGATCGACAAAGCTTGAATTGGAACCACCGGAGAAGAAAAGAATGACGAATGATGAACTTGAAACTGTTGAGCATCTTCATGGGAAATCACCGGATAAGAACATTGAAAGAAAAGAATGAAGAGACTTCCCACAAATAAAAGGATACATGATTAAGAAATCTGAGTCCTTGAAGAAAAAGGGTGGGAGGGCGGGAAAACAAAGGCAACTTGGGACGGTTGAAACAGATACCGTTGAGAATACTTAGAGTTGATCTTGCGGATGTTGAAAATGATCGAATTTACTTGGAGAAAAGCACACCGGTTGGAAAGGATTGAAAAGACAACCTTGATGAACAAGAAGGATTAGCATCCACATAGAAATATGAGAACACCACGTAGAAAAGGTATGGAATCAACGCTTAACATTAAAGCAACTCGAATACCACAAAACAAAATAAAAAACAAAGGATTTAGCTTGCAGAATAAGCCGGAAACAAACATATGATAGACCCCATATAGTATCATGTGTCTGTAGGAAAGATAATCTAGGAGCTACTTGAATTCCCACCTATAAACTCCCGAAACTTTCTGGTTATGCAATCAGGTGTTGGGGATACAGGGGACACACAATATATCACCCAAACTAACAATACCTAGATCCAGCTGTATCCATCCTTCAACACATAACCAACAAACCTTCGGAAATCGTTTACCTCAACCTTCAAAAAGCATTCGTTATACGAGTTATGGCAATACTCCCGCACTCGCCTCAGTACTGGGCTATCAGGGTTATCTCACCAACAACTGTACAAAAGAGATTTTCGATGTCGGCGTACTAAACTCAGGTATTCCAGAACTGTAACGATAAAATTATGAAGACAACACCTCAGAGCTCAACTCCCCGGGACACCTCCACTAAACCCCTGCTGACGGGAGGCACCAAGACAATGTTGTCATCACAAAACCATCGGAACGATTCTAAGATACCCGCGTGATCCTAATTTTTTTTAATCAAATTTGAGAAGAGAAGAGTCAAAACTCTACGTCAGGATGCCTTAACAGAGCGATGAGGAGACTGGGAAGTAAAAATAATTCCTAAACTCTCCGATACATAATTCCTAAATGACTCAAAACATTTTCTAGACACAACTCGGCCGCTAAAAACAATCAATAAATGGGGGCTCCTAAGGTCGGGGAAGGCTCTGATTACCAACTTGTAACGCCCTCGATGCGGCTATATCTCCCACGTGTCGAAGCACGACTTAGAGGCATAACCGCATTGAAAGCAATGTCGCAAGTGAGGTAATCTTCACACAACCCATGTAATACATAAGGGAAAGAGATACATAGTTGGCTTACAATCGCCACTTCACACAATACATGAGTAAAGCATTACATCATACAGATACAATCAAGGTCCGACTATGGAACCAAAATAAAAGAAGACTACCCCAAATGCTACACAGATCCCTGATCGACCCCAACTGGGCTCCACTACTGATCAACTGAAATGAAACAACGCAATGAACAAGATCTTCATCGAGCTCCTCCTTGAGCTCGGGTGCGTCACCTGCACGGTTTCATCGGCACCTGCAAACTGGTTTTGGAAGTATCTGTGAGTCACGGGGACTCAGCAATCTCACACCCGCGAGATCAAGACTATTTAAGCTTAAAGGTAGGACAGGGTAGTGAGGTGGAGCTGCAGCAAGCGACTAGCATATATGGTGGCTAACATACGCAAATGAGAGCGAGAAGAGAAGGCAAAAGCACGGTCGAACAACTATGATCAAGAAGTGATCCTGAAACTACTTACGTCAAGCATAACTCCAACACTGTGTTCACTTCCCGAACTCCGCCGAGAAGAGACCATCACGGTTACACACGCAGTTGATGTATTTTAATTAAGATCAACTTCGGGTTTTCTACAACCGGATATTAACAAATTCCCATCTGCCACATAACTGCGGGCATGGCTTTCGAAAGTTCAAACCCTGCAGGGGTGTCCCAACTTAGCCCATGATAAGCTCTCGCGATCAACGAAGGATATTCCTTCTCCCGGGGAAGACCCGATCAGTCTCGGAATCCCGGCTACAAGACATTTCAATAGTAATAAAACAAGTCCAGCAAGACCGCCCGATGCGCCGACAATCCTGATAGGAGCTGCACATATCTCGGTCTCAGGGCAACACCGGATGAGACAGGCTACGAGTAAAACCAGGCCTCGAGTTTCCCCGCGGTGGCCCCACAGGTGGCTCGGTTCGAACCAGCACTTAGAGAAGCACTGGCCCGGGGGGGCTAAATAAAGATGACCCTTGGGTTAATTACTCCCAAGGGAAAAGTAGGTGGTGGTGAGGCAAATGGTAAAACCAAGGTTGGGCCTCGCTGGAAAAGTCTTATTCAAAGCGAACTGTCAAGGGGGTCCCATAAATCACCCGACCGCGTTAGGGACGCAAAATCCGGGATCATAACACCGATATGACGGAAACTAGGGCGGCAAGAGTGGAACAAAACACCAGGCATAAGGCCGAGCCTTCCACCCTTTACCAAGTATATAGATGCATTAATTAAATAAGAGATATTGTGATATCCCACAAGTAAACATGTTCCAACAAGGAACAACATCTCCATGTTCCAACAAGGAACAAACTTCATCTTCACCTGCATCTAACAACGCTATAAGAGGGGCTGAGCAAAGCGGTAACATAGCCAAACAACGGTTTGCTAGGACAAGGTGGGTGAGAGGCTTGGTTTAACAATATGGGAGGCATGATAAGCAAGTGGTAGGTATCGCAGCATAGGCATAGCAAAAGAGCGAGCAACTAGCAAGCAAAGATAGAAGTGATTTCGAGGGTATGGTCATCTTGCCTGAAATCCCGCAAGGAAGAAGAATGAGTCCATGAAGAAGACAAACGGACGAAGTCGAACAAATCCTCACAAACGCGACGTTATCGGAACTAACCCGAAGAAGCAACACCGGAAAGAAGCAAACAACATGGTAAACAAACATCACATAAACATGGCATGATGCACAATCAAGTATGATGCATGTCCGGTTTAAATAAGCATGGCATGGCAAAGTGCAACAAACAACGCTACAAATTAAGTGGAGCTCAATATGCAACGAGTTGCATATTGACGGAACTTCACATCAACTATTTAGTTCTCTCTTGTTTATGTACCCAACAATATTAAATGTTATTAAACATGGCAAGAGGTGAAGCATAATTAAACTAACTATTTAGGCAAGTTTAAATGAGGCCGGAAATAACAAACAACGATTCTGGAAAATCCTCATGTGCATACTTTAGACTTGGAACTGATCTGACCTAAACACAATTTTAGAGTTTTTAAACATGCAAATTAATGCCAACATGTTAAACTAGGCATTTTTCTACCCCATTTACATATAAAGTTTATTAAATTCGGAGCTACGGTTATTTAGTTATGAAATAAATCATTTTAGCATGGCATTGAAGCAAATTTAAACAAACAACATTTTAAACATTTTTAATTGTTGTTATCATGATGCGGATGACATATGCAAGTTTAAGCACTTTTTAGTGAAAACGTTGACATGAGCATGTTATGAAGCATTTTATCACCATTGCGGAAGGAAGGGTGCCACGGCAACGAATCCGAAAATGATGCCACGACAACATATCGGTTCCGGTAGCTCATGGACTTACCGGTGCAAAAGAAAACGTGTCGGGAGCGCGTCATGCAAGGATGGTGGGGTGATCCCGGATACCGGGTTCCCACGGGACGACGGCATGGCTAACGAGGAGGAACGTGCAAGAAGCAAACGTGCACGGTGCAAACATATGGTTCAACTCAGACAACACACATTCGTCCACGGGTCATCGTCTCGGTGTTATACCTTCGAAGCGTGCATTTTCGGAACGAGTCGAGTTCGTAGTGGAAGTAGACGTTCTCGCGACGGTCGTAGTGGACGTAGTCGTACACGGATCTTGTCGGATCCACGGCGACGGTAGACGTACACAGTTCGTAGATGTTCGAGTCGACGGTAGAGGAACTTGGCGGTCCATGTAGTCGAACTAGGCGCATCCAAAGGGGTACTTGGTGAATCTGAAGTAGAGGTCCACTTGTTGAAGTGGGACTTGGCCGGCCTGTTCAGTGGTCGTTGGACTTGACGAAGGCAGAGGAGGGGTCAACGCAGACGGGTGCTCGAGCAGAACTTGGCGCAGGTCGTCGTCCTTGCGTGCTCACCCGACAGAAGCAGGGGACGGCGTTGTGCTGGCTTGGCGGCATCGGGCTTGAGGAGGCCGAGATCAACGAGTGAGAGCTCGTCTCCCTCGCAGAGAGACGAGGTCGACAGCGGCTGCGCAGGAACGGGGGGAACGGCGGAGGCGCGGGAACGGCGGGATTCCAGCGCGGCAGGGAGCTCGACGGACTGGGTCGAGCTGGAGGAGCTCGGGGCCTCAGGTGCGGGAGCAGAGTTGGCCGAGGCGCCATGGCAGGGGAAAGGTAGCAGCGGCAGCGACGCTGATCGGTTCCTGCAGAGACACGGGAGAGAGAGGGAGCACGCTGGAGAAGGGCGGCGGATGTGCACGGGAACGGGCTTGGCGGGCGGGGCAGGGCTGATCTGGTGGTAGAGGCGGCTGCAGGAGGGGGAGGCGCGCGGGATCGAGAGGGGGAGAAGGACATCATGCGGAGGGAGATGGGGACGAGCGAGAGGAGGGGGATCGAGCAGGAGGCGGCGGCAGGAGGGAGAGATTGAGAGGAGGGGGTCGGGCTAGGGTTTAGGAGGGTTAGGCTTAGGTGGGTGCGGATGGGCCTTGGGAGGCCGGCCCAAAGGAGAGGGAGGCTGCTGGGCTCTCCACTCCCTCTCTCATATTACTTTAGTAGAAAAAGACCAAAAAAAAGAGAGGAAAAGAAGGAGAGGTTTAGGAAAAGAATTTGGACAAGGGGATAATTTTCCCGAACTCACAAAAATACGCTTGTTTCGAGAAAATAGAAAAAGCCAAGATTGGAAGATGTAAATTCAAACTCATTTGAATTTAATTCAAATGTGTTTGAACTAGGACTAGGTTCTAGGAGTTTCCAAAAATGTTGAGAAATTAGGTGGAGCTTCGGAAAATGACGAAAGGATATATGGCAAAGTTAGAGGTCAAGAATTGAAATAATAATTGGCATTGGGATTTTGCAAGTGTGTTATGGTGATTCCACAGAATGGATTATTTTATAATAGCTCCACTAATATCGGGAGGATATATTATAAAGAGAACTCACCATGTGAATTTCCTCAATTTAAATGGACCGAAGATCCATACGATTTATTTAGTTGAGTAAGAAAAGAAAAGACATGATGGCATGATGACATGATGCAATGCACATGATGCAATGATAAAATGCAACGGACCAAACCAACTCACATGACGAAAAACCCGGAAACCCTGGAAGGCATCTGAAGCTCCGGGTCTTGGGGCGTTACATTGTATTTCTCTTTGGTTTTGGCTTTGGAGCTGGCTTGGCCTTGGATGCAGCTTTGGGGGCTTCCTTGGGCTTAGATGCAGTTGCCCCTGATCTTATAGCATCACCCATCAGCTTGGGTGCCTTAGGTGCTGGTGCAGCAACCTCTTCTTCTTCCTCTTCTTCATCAGAAGAATGCTGTTCAAATTCAGCCATGGGATCAACTTTCTTCCACCATCTGCCTCTTTTCCTTTCCTTCTTCCCTTCAACAACAACTGGCTCTTTGGATGCAGGCTTCTCAGGAATCTTTGTTGAGGCTCTGGCCTTTGCCATGGGCTGCCTGCCTGCTGGCCTTTTGACTTTTAAGCCTGGCTTGGTGCTCTGTCTTGAGCCATGCTCTTTCTTGAGTTCAACTTTCTTGGAAGTTGCTTCCTCCTCTGCCACATAGTCCTCATCCTATGATTTTGAGGTTCTCTTCTTCCTTTGTCTTGTGCCAGCTTTTGGCAGGTTGCTGGGGGTGCTCCTGCTGCCTTCATCTGAAGAACTGGAGGGACTAGTGCCCTCACACATCTGCAATGGCTGTTCTGACAAGTTCTGGCTATCACTCTGGTCTGACATGATGAACAAGTTGACTGCTGACACTGTGAATAGTTTATAGATGAGGTAGAGTGGATGAGCATCACAAAATGCAGAGATTTTTGCAAAAGAATGATTCAAAAACTTAGTTTTAGTTTCCCACAGAAAGCATTTCGGATCTACCGATTTTTAAACTCGGTGATACCGAAGCAGTTTTTGGAACCTAAACTAGTGAACTCGGTCAGACCGAGTCACAGTTCGGTGGCACCGAGACTGCTAGGGTTTCACAAAGTTCCAAAATCGGTCACACCGATTAGCAATACTCCGTCAGACCGAGTTTCACTTGTGCAATGGCATAAGCCAAATCGGTGGGACCAAGTTTTTCAACTCGGTGGGTCCGAGATGGTTTCGGCGGAAACCTAACCCTAAATTTTTTGAATCAAACCTATTCTACGAGTTCATTGACTGGATAGGAGTTTACCAAACGTGGCTAGAATCAATATGATCACAATGTGATAGGAATCAGATTGGGGAACAGCACAAAGATCGAGTCCATACCCTACTTCGGCGGAGACTCGCTACGGCGGCAACGGCGGGGTTGATTCCCGTTGACGGCGACGGAGACCAGTGACTGGAGGCGGCTGGCGGCGAGGAGACGATCCGGAGACCACGTTGGCAGAGCGAGCTATCGCGCGGGCAAAGGGGTTCGGAGAAATTTCCAAATTTTTGCCCGTGTCTATATATAGCCCGACCCTGTCGGTGTGACCGAGTGGAACAACTCGGTGGCACCGAGATGCAAAACTGTATACAGTTATTGCAACTCGGTGTGACCGAATGGTTCAAATCGGTTGCACTGAGATCGAAAACATAGATCAACTTAATGATCTCGGTAAGACCGAAAGTGGGGTATCGGTCAGACCGAGAATCACAAAGAGGTTTTGGAAGTTTAAGTCTATGACGAATCGGGGACTCCGAGTGCTCCTCACACAGAGTGGTTCGAATCTGACTTGATCAATTTTGTGATGTAGCATGAATAGAGTTTGAGACAAGAAAAGCATAGATAGCTAGAGAAGGTTTTTAGGCATTCTTGTCCATCCACTTGGCGAAAGAAAAAATAAAGCCAAACAATCAACACAACAAGTGGATGTCCTCGAATGAGTAAAATATGCAACCAACATGCTCACACAATAAGATGGCAATTGAAATATGTGACAAAGCATGCACAACCAATTCTAGCATCCATCAAGCAATTGGCGATGACTAGGTCATCTATATATGAGTATATTGACTTAGGAGTCAAATGAGAACATTTGATCATAGGTCATACTCATCGTTTAAGCTCAAGTGGGGTTACCACTTTTACATAAAGCATTGTTGTGTTCACATCATTAGAGTTGCTTTAACTCAAGTCTTAGAGTAAAGCTCCCCCTAGATGTGATATCCCCCCTAAGAGGGATGAACTAACCTTGGGTTTTGTCGATGATGACTTCATGTAGATGTTGAAGATGTGGATGCTCAATGTTGATGTAGATCACTTGGAGCTATCCTTTTGAGTGAATTGCACTTTCAATACCTACATGGGTTAGTCCCACAAGGAACAAACAAGGATATCCATAGACATAGAGTGATGCACACACACGATGATGTCTATGAAAGCTTTAAGGTTACCTTGTCCGTTGTCTTACCAACAAGAGGGTTTGTGACTCCTTTAACTAGTGCAAGATGTGGAAGTTGATTGCACTTGTTCTTGCCAAAATGATAAGAGTGAAGTATGTTGGCGGAGTCACCCTCAAGAACTCTCTAGTTCTTCTTCTTTTGGATCCACACCATCTTGATGGGAATCCTTGGAGTTGTAGTCGTACTTGATGAAGTGGAACTTGAAGTAGTCTTGGGAATCCACTTGACTAAGGTCTTAGGAGCTTCTTCAAATGCATCAATTTCCTCTTGAAGCTTGTCCTTGCCTTTTTGCTTGTAGTCTTGTGGTGGAAGATCATCTTGAGTTTGTGTCCCCTTGAAAGAAGTAGGATCATACTTCTCTTGTTGAGGAACAAACTTTGTCTTGGGGTATTGATCTTCTTCCCACTCAACTCCATTGGCATTGAACTTTCATTCAAATCCAACACCTTGATTCTTCCGGTGCCTTCCTTGCTTGCGTACAATCTCCTCGAATTGCTTACTTCCGGCAAGGCTTTTGTACACTCCTTTATCTATGATTCCCTTCAATAAGATATTTTCTTGATCAAGTGTAACTTGGCTAAGAGAATCGTTAGTGGAATCAAGAGAACTACTAGAAGCAACAATATTGGATTTAACATGATCATTGTTACTACTAGAGGAAGAATCTTTCTTGTTCTTGTTATTAGAATTGACTTGAGGCATGTAAGTGGATAAGAGTAAACGCTTGGCAATGTAAGAAGAACTTTTCTTGCGGAGATCATCATTGATTGCCTTTAAAAACTCATGCTCCTGCTCAAGATTGAGCTTTTCAAAGCGTAACTTCTCATGAGCTCTTAAAAGTTCTCGATGATCTTCGAAGATAGTTTCATGAGCTAACTTAAGAGTGTTTAGTTCTTTAGTTAGAGACTCAATTTTCTCCTTATAATTGTCATTCGTTTTATCTTGATTAGCATGATTAATTGACGTTTCATCATAGTATTCGTCACTAGAGTTGTCAACAAGTAAATCATCATCACCTAACAAGTTATCTTCATCACTATTGAAATCAACATACTCAGGGTGAGTTACCTTAGGACCTTTGGCCATGAAGCATCTTCCAATTCCTTCATTTGGTGAGTCAAATATGTCGTAGGAGTTGGTTGACACAAGTGCTAGACCGGCAACACCTTCATCTTGAGTATATTCAGAATCGGAGTGATAACTTCTCTCGGAGTGGTTGTCGGAGTCGGAGCCGGATACCCATTCACCAACATGAGCTTGATGTCTTGTTTTGTGTAGCTCCTTGATGATTTTTCCTTTCTTTCCGAATCCTTGCTTCTCCGTGAGTATCTTCGTTCATAACGATCATCTCTACTCCTTCTGTCTCTTGATGGTGATTCTTCTCTTTTGCCTCTTATTTTTGGAGAATCTTCTCTTCTTTTGTAGGGAGCCGTACACTCATTGGAATAGTGTCCGGGTCTTCCATAATTGTAGCAGTTTCGCTCTTGACTAGAAGATCTTTTGTCATTGTAGGACCTTGGCTTGGAGCTTCTATCTTTGCTTCTACTCTTGTAGAACTTGTTGAAGTTCTTCACCATTAGGCTCAATTCTTCGTTGAAGTTTTGTTTCTCACTTGATGATGTGGGGGCTTCACATGAGGCTTTGTAGGCACCACTTGATTTGTTGTGAAGTTCCTCTTTATCCTTGAGTGACATCTCATGAGCAACAATTCTTCCAATGACCTCCGTTGGCTTGAGATCTTTGTAATTGGGCATCATTTGGATCAATGTGCACACGGTATCATATTTTCCATCCAAGGCTCTTAGGATCTTCTTGATGATGAATCTGTCGGTCATCTCTTCACTCCCTAAGCCGGCAATCTCGTTTGTGATGAGAGCAAGCCTAGAGTACATTTCAGCGACACCTTCACCATCCTTCATTTTGAACTTGTCAAGTTGACTTTGAAGCACATCCAATTTTGTTTCCTTGATGGAGTCGGTACCTTCGTGCATATCAATCAAGGTATCCCAAATTTCCTTTGCATTCTCAAGACGGCTGATTTTGTTGAATTCTTCGGGGCACAGTCCGTTGAAGAGAATATCACAAGCTTGAGCGTTGTATTTTAGCATCTTCAACTCATCCGCGGTAGCTTCACGGTTTGGTTCTTTCCCATCGAAGAAGTCACCTTGCAAACCAACACACACAATAGCCCAAACGGAGGGGTTATGTCCAAGAATATGCATTTTCATTTTATGCTTCCAACTAGCAAAATTAGTACCATCAAAGTAAGGACCTCTACGGTGATAATTTCCCTCGCTAGACGCCATACTCTCCTAGGTTGTGAAACCAAGGCTATGACCGCCAAAAGCTATGGAAATCAAAGCAAATGGAGACCAAAGCTCTGATACCACTTGTAGGATCGGAAGTATGTCTAGAGGGGGGGTGATTAGACTACTTGACCAAATAAAAACTTAACCTTTTCCCAATTTTAGTTCTTGGCAGATTTTAGCAACTTTAGGACAAGTCAAGCAATCATCACACAATTCAAACAAGCATGCAAAGAGTATATGGGCAGCGGAAAGTAAAGCATGCAACTTGCAAGAATGTAAAGGGAAGGGTTTGGAGAATTCAAACGCAATTGGAGACACGGATGTTTTTCCCGTGGTTCGGATAGGTGGTGCTATCCTACATCCACGTTGATGGAGACTTCAACCCACGAAGGGTAACGGTTGCGTGAGTCCACGGAGGGCTCCACCCACGAAGGGTCCACGAAGAAGCAACCTTGTCTATCCCACCATGGCCATCGCCCACGAAGGACTTGCCTCAGTAGCGGTAGATCTTCACGAAGTAGGCGATCTCCTTGCCCTTACAAACTCCTTGGTTCAACTCCACAATCTTGTCGGAGGCTCCCAAGTGACACCTAGCCAATCTAGGAGACACCACTCTCCAAGAAGTAACAAATGGTGTGTTGATGATGAACTCCTTGCTCTTGTGCTTCAAATGATAGTCTCCCCAACACTCAACTCTCTCTCACAGGATTTGGATTTGGTGGAAAGAAGATTTGAGTGGAAAGCAACTTGGGGAAGGCTAGAGATCAAGATTCAAATGGTAGGAATGGAATATCTTGGCCTCAACACAAGGGTAGGTGGTTCTCTCTCAGAACATATGACTTGGAAGTGTAGATGTGTTCTGATGGCTCTCTCCACGAATGAAGAGGAGGTGGAGGGGTATATATAGCCTCCACACAAAATCCAACCGTTACACACAATTTACCAATCTCGGTGGGACCGAATCAACAAACTTGGTCGGACCGAAATAGTAAACCTAGTGACCGTTAGAGATTTTTGGTGGGACTGACATGCAACTCGGTAAGACTGATATGGTTAGGGTTAGGGCATAACTAATCTCAGTGAGATCGATTACACAAACTCGGTGAGACCGATTTCGTAATTAGCTAACCAGAGAGTTGGTCAGGTAAACTCGGTGGGACCGATTTGCTCTTTCGGTGAGACTGAAAAGTTACAAAAGGGAAACAGAGAGTTTACATTGCAATCTCGGTGGGACCGATCCGCTCTTTCGGTGAGACCGAAAAGTTACGAAGAGGAAACAGAGAGATTGCAATCCCATCTCGGTGAGACCGAGATCCCTATCGGTAGAACCGATTTGCTAGGGTTTGGCAGTGGCTTATGATAAGTGAAACTCGGTGGCGCCGGATGGAAAGAATCGGTAGGACCGAGTTTGGCTTGGAGTTTAGGTCATTTGTGGATATGGGAAAGTAGCTGAGGATTTTGGAGCATATCATTAAGCACATGAAGCAAAAGGCTCATTAAGCAACACCTCATCCCTCCTTGATAGTATTGGCTTTTCCTATGGACTCAATGTGATCTTGGATCACTAAAATGTAAAATGAAGAGTCTTGAACTTTTGAGCTTGAGCCAATCCTTTGTCCTTAGCATTTTGAGGGTTCCACTTTCACCATCCATGCCATGCCAATCATTGAGCTTTCCTTAAATAATTGTCTTGGAATAGCATTAGCACAATAAGCTATATGTTGTTATGAATTACCAAAACCACCTAGGGATAGTTGCACTTTCAGCAAGAGCAATAGAAAGAGCAGACCATGCAGGGGACCGAGAGCAAGAGCAGAGCAGCAGCGCGAGCGAGAGCTAAAGCAGCAGCATGTCCTACTGATGTGGACGTCGCCGCCGAGGGAGCGGCGCCATGGAGGAAGTGGCCGGTGACGCCGCCATGGATGGAGCCGCGCCGTGTCGGCTCGGGACCGAGCGCCAGCAGCACCGTGAGATCGAATCAAGAAGAAAATGCGGCGATTAGTGTACAACCTCTTTGGTGGCGCCGATTAGGCCGCAGCTTCATCCGAGGAAACGGTGATGATGATGCTCTTCCGGTGGTGCAGGTGAAGACGGCGGTGTGGGAATGAAGGTGGCGCGAAAGACGAGGGGAACGTCAGGGCAGCTCCTTGGAGGTGGAGGATGGGGTGGCTCAACCGGCGGGACGATGAGATCGACGATGGATCCTCATCCGGTATGGTGGATGAGGAACGTCGCGGTGTTGCTGTGGACGACGTCGTCGGGGAAGAGGCTCCGGCTAGGTGGCGGACGGAGCAGGGTGTGGGGTTTCGTCGCGGGTTTTCGCGGCCTCGGTGTACGAATGGGTGGGCGGATGGGATGGCAGTGGGGAACCATGGCTTAGAGACGCGCTTGTCCGAAATGTGGGGTAAGTTATGAAAGTACCCCCACCGATTTGAGGCAGTTCTTTCGGTTCAGGGGTATCACGGGCATTTCGCGTGTCTGGATTTCACGGGAGGTGGGAGTTTTCGCGCGTGTTGTAATTTCAGAATAGCAAGGCGCGGGTTGAGATGGAGGGAGTTGTCGGAGCACAACGAGCCAAAGATATATCTTAAATATTTCGGGCTAACAAGGCGCGGGTTGAAGAGGCGGGAGTTTCGCAGCACGATGGACAGAGACGCTAGCTTGAATTTTTTTTCGAGGGTACGCCAAAGGCGTACCGTAGCTTTATAGAAGAGAACAAAGTTATGTACAAGAGCTATCTTGAATTTTCGGCATAACAAGACGCGGCTTGAAATTTCGGAAGAACAAGCTTAACCTGTACCCAAAAAAAGACAATTTGCACCTCAACACGCACAATACACACACAAACACCATTTAGACTAGAGAAAGGTACACGTGCATTGCACGCATGAGATTTGGCAACCAAATTATGAATAAATACCACATTATAGCATGCAAGCTTTGAGTCATATATGCATGATGTAGATGTTCGTTTAATTCTTATAGTTCATTTCATTCAAAATCATCTAGTTTTTATAAGAAAGCTAATCTATTTTAAGATTCATGGAATTGTGCGCCGTAAGAAATAAAGTAAAAACAAATAATGGCAAATCATGTAGAAAAACATTTGGGCAATTCTGATACGGAAGATTCTAGAATAAATTAGAAGTGCTTGTGTTTTGATGTTTGTGCATTATGCTTAAGTTTAACCATGGAGTCTTCTAGATTATACATGTGGGGAAATCTGGTGGAATCTAGATGATATCCAACGGCCAGTAGTGCTCAAATTTGCCATCTTTGGACCATCGGATTCGCCTCATCCAACGACCATCTTTCAAAGTTAAAGTTACCCGCACACAATATAAAATATATATATAATATATATAGGGGTATAGATATAGATACGTGATGCAAAAGCCGCCCATCATCTCCAATTAGAATAGTGTGTCCATGCACGGATGCGACGTGGCCAAATGATGTCTGCCATCGGTATCTCAAATTCAAATCAGTGTGACATTGTTCAATGTGTATACATTACAACATGCTCATTTCCAAACCACACCGCGTAGATCTCTGTTATATTCATGCATGCATGGGTTTCAAACATCAGGATCTCTTATTCAAATATTTGAATTCAACTTTACATTGATTTTGACCTCACCTATTCAGCTATTCTTTTACACCCACACAGTAGTCTTCTCTTTATAATTGTACCACTAACTTTCTCTCGTGCATGCATGCACACACACTACCAGTCGACATTATCCATCGCACGCATGCAATCTTTTTCTTCAGGTCGGACTCCCATGAAGGCACACACCAACACACATCCCCCTCTCCATCATATTGGGCATTCTTTATCTCTCACGCGTGCATGCGCAACGATCGATGTTCCTCTATGTATGTGTGTATATAGCTAGGTCTTTCATAGTTTTCCACACAAATCGATCAATCGATATATCCAGTGAGGTCTCACCCTCTTTCCCACGTCCACATCGATCAATCTATATCTCTCTATATAGGATTAACATATATAGCTAATACACCCACATTAATTATGTATCCAACGTCCCCCTCTCATCATCCATGCCTTCCTCTTCATCTCTCAGACGCGTGCACAATGGCGAAGACAGGGAGCAGTAAGGGCCCTGCCCCCTCCCCCCTAAAATCACTATATATCAAGGCTAATATGAATGTGATCATTAGACAATTGCTGCTAAAAATGTTTTATGTTCATGAATTGACCCTCCTAGTAAAGGATTAGAAATGCTTGCCCCCTAGCTCATTTATTTTTCATGGCTCCGCCTATGAGAACCTGGAATTAACTTCCAGACCCTCCTGTGTATATTTGTCAACCCCAGGATCATTGTTGACAACACAGTGAAATGATATCATTGCAGAATACATAAAAGCATTACAAGTACTATATTTGTCACAAGACATACCTAGTGAGATGTCTCATGACATTTAAAATTAGAAAACAGCGGAAAGTAAAATGCGTAGTGACTCCATCTCAGCCACAGGCAGTCGATGTAGTCCACGTGACCTCACTCCTACGGATCGCCATAGTAGCTGTAACCATCACCTTCGTATTCATGGAACTCTGTTGTCAACAAAATTATTGCCATGAGTACATTACGTACTCAACATGCCTCCCATGGGGAAGGACCTAATAGCTACATGTGGCTTCAAAGGAAGGATGTATGGCTCATTTGCATAAAAGCTAATTTTGTTTGAAGTAACATAGTACTGGGATATAGCAGTTTTAGATGAAAACATGTTTTGTCTCCAGAATGACTTTCATCAAGTGAGGATCCTCGATCAACTCACACTCTTCATAGGTTCCAAGAATAGGGGCAAAGAGGGAATAAGAAAGACAGGTCCTGTACATCAAGAAAGATTCATGTGTTGTCCATGACCGTGGACACAGCTATTCGAATAGTTTTACACTCTGCAGAGGTTGTACACTTTACCCACACGACACAATCCCGACTTGTTGCCACCAGTGGCCGCTGGCGTAGTACACCATTTGGTATACCGGCAGGGAGATTGTGACGAGGTCTTTCATTAGACCAAACTGACTCTGCCAAGCTCACTAGGTTTCAACACGGAAGTTACCGCAGTTCACAGTCCGGGCCCCCCTTTTGTGCCGAGGATACTCCTCGCAAGGCAGTTATCCCATCTATGGTACGGCGATGACGACAATAAGAGTGAACTAACTAATTAACCAAGCTAGTGCCCATATAGCATGTGGCTGTACTGTTATCACAATCTTCAAATCCAAGACTTATTAGGCCTCATGCGGCATGGACGACTGATTGCCCCCTTCAAATCGTGAAGGGTGGCCAATCGCTCCTTCAATCCTTGATTCAGCTGTGGCCCGCGCCAGTATTGAGATGGTAAGTTTCACCCAGAGTAGAAGAGGATAGAGAAGGTCAACAAGGGCCAACAGGCCTAGCTCAGCGTTAAGTTTTCAACTGTCAATGACCCAGAGGTCATTCAACAAAGAACCTATAGGGTGATAAGCATGGCTAAGCATTTCTACTCTACCGGAATCATATACTTCTACTCAGGTGTCAAGTAATTAGGCGACAAGCGGATCAAGGTAATGTGTCAATCGACACGCTAGCTACGGGAATTAAAATAGCATGCACATAGTAACAATAAACTCAATGCAATTTTATAAACCATAGGATAAGTATGATCAAAGAAGGAGGCATGCCTTCGTTGTTGAGTCCTTCTTCGGTAACCTGATTCTGTCCTTGTCCAACATCGTCATCACTCCCTACTCGTCGTAACGATAGCAAATGGAAATAGTAAATACCAAAACAATAGTGAATCCAAATAACATCCAAAACAAATTAAGAGTGGATGGATAACAAGATATTGATGAAGACGGAGATTCTGAAATGAGTTAGCATGATAAGGAGATAAGAGATAGGATTCAATGAAGTGCCAGGGTTTAGATTGAAACTTCAAAGGGAGGCTTTGCGATCAAGACTGAAGTTCTGATTTGAACTAGTAGTGCCCACTACACATCTTGACTATGGAAGTACTACAACACCAACACAATGGCAACAACACAGATGGAATGGAACCAACATATGCATTTAACTGCATAATCACAAGATGGCATGATGAAGGTAAAAGTTAACCACAAATAAATATTTAGATAGAATCTAAATATTTATAATGATCAATAGCAGTCAAACATATACATCAACTATATAATAGTTGAATAGCAAGTGTTGCGTAAGACAACCAAACCAACATTATAAACCATACAAGTTAAGCAATCAAACACCATTCAACAATTGAAATGATCTATGTCTAGCCCTAGAATACTATTAAAAGGAAATAGAATCAACTTCATTATATCAAACCAATTCATTTGTCAAACAATTAACAAGAAACTATACAAGACATGGAACTAAAGAGTGAACTAGTATCCAGACATGATATGATTAAGATTAATAATCAACCAAAAGTAAATATTTGGATGTACCCAAATATTTATAATGGTTAACAATAAGCAAAGACTAAACACCAATCATAACAACTATTAGCAAGCATTTCTATAACAAGAGACAAACCAATGCTTATCACAAAACTAATTGGACAATTAAATAATCAGACACATCATACAAGTCATGTGAGTATAGAATCGTGAAGAGGTCTTATCTAATAACACAAGCACTAAACATATGAGTGACCATGAGAAGATACTAAACTAGGACATTCTCTTTATAATAAAAGGAAACAACTAATATCCAAATGACCTCTAGGAAAAAGTTTACCACAACATGATTAACAACAAAGCAAACTATGTGCACTAAGCATATGAGAAAGACACAACTCAACTATTGAAAGGTAAACTATCCTAATCATGTGATGAGCTAATGCAACATGTGCCAAACACTCATAATGCTATCATGAGATAAGTCAAACACATATAAGGAACACAAGGGTCTAAGTACTAAATTATAGCACATGAAACATAATAAGACATGAAATATAAGTTACATTAATGATGTCTAGATATACAACAATGCAACAACTAGATACAAATGTATAATGCTAAGTATGAATGATCATCACACGATATGCCAAAGTATTATACCAATAGAATACAACTCACAACAATGAGATAACTTAGTTGATATTAACTAACATGAATATCAAGAATGGTACGAGCACGCAAGATTACATACTTGTTATGTCATATAAGCATATGGACATACCATACTAGACATCTAGGCAAGTCAGAGAACTAGATCATGACCTCAAGCAATGTACTATACTAGCATGAGTAACAAAATGACATGCAATTCTATTTGTTACAATCTGTAGTAGAAAAGACATAAGATACATCACTAGGCATGATCTAATACATGAATTGCTATAGACATGCTATACAACCTAGTTATACAATCACAACATTGTAGCATGGTATTGATCAACTAAATTAAGAAGGGATCCTTCTTAATTAAAATATATGAAATCATAAACTACTAACATGTATCTACTAAGCAAAGGCAAACCACATGTGGGATCATAAAGTATAAACTAGCAATTGTATAACATGCAGTAGGCATACAACCAAATCATGCATTCTACTTTGAGTAAGCACTAACATGGCATGGCAATCAACTAAGCATGCATAGCTACCGTCCTAGGTAAACAAAACACCTAGAATAATTAACAAGAGGTAATAAACTAAGGTAAATAAACACACATGACAACTACCAGGATGCAATGAACTAAGTTGTATGCATGAGAATAATCTCTATATAGCAATACATATATGAGCTAAGACATCATGCATCCAACCATGCAAATCTTGGATAGTAAATATCTACAAAATAGGATTAAAAACTACTCAAAATTTCCTACTAAAATATCACACGAAACAAGTCATGCGACACAAAGTAGAGCTAGCACAAAATGATACAGTGGTCTTGAACCATGATGCAACAATGAGCAATTTGCCACAAGCAACTATATCCTAAGTTAACACACGATTCACAACAACTATTATAAAGAACTAAACCACAGATACAACAAATTAATGAACAACCATCAAAGGCATGACATGATTTCAAATGCACACAAAAAACACATGATAAAAGGATGTAAAAGACTAGATAAAACATATCTAAGATATATTCATGCAAAATAAAAGATGAATATAATCAAAACATGAAATAACAATCATGCAAAGCTTAAGATAATCCTACGTAAACCCACACACGGTAATAGTACGCAAAAACTTGTACTTAAGCATGTCATAAGACTACTACCGCACAAAAGAAAAATAACACATGAAACAACATGTTCAACAATTTTCAAATAACTATAATCGGTAAAAAAGAGAAATCTATTAAGTCACTTGCCACATAAAAAATTATAAGACAAATAGCATGCGCTCCTAGCCATATCCTGAACTTATGGAATTAACACAAAAGTTCACTGATCAACTACTACTCATGATGATAATTCACAAGAACTAATACAAAAACATATCACACTACTACATGATAAAAGAAATTATCTAGATGAAAACATACAAGACTATAGTTAATAATTTAAAACGTACATTCAAATCAATCGATTAAACCACATGATACTCCTATGATATAATTCTAGATAACTCCTAGGCATACATAACACACGTAAAAATAAACAGTACCAAGAAACATGCATGTAGTGCAATTTCCAATTTAACTCAACGAGCGCCTAATATGATAAAAAAAAGATATATGCCTCTATGATATATTAAAACAAATCTAAAACAACGAGCGGGTTCCCATATCCCCTTAGAGCATTTTATCTATTGGGATCGAGATCAAACAATGGACAAACAAAATGGAAATAAACCAATGACCTACGGTCCATGTGACGGATAGCATCGATGCGCCCAACAATGAAACAAAGGTGCTATGATGTCTAGGAGATACTATGAGTGGCATTTGGAAGGCGCACAAAAGGAATTGGATAGTTGCTCACCGAGCATGAAGATACGATGTGATGAACTTGATGAACAGTGTGGACGAACATGTAAAATTCTTCGCGTGTGGTCGACGGATCATGTTCTTTCTTCTCTGAATGGATTTGTGGTGTGGAGAAGAATCTGCAGGTGCAAGGGTGCTGATGGAGAGGTTCTACGTCACCGGGGACGAGCACCGGCGTCCATGGAATAGTAGCACTTCGGGAGATATGATGGGAGGAGGAGGAAGGGCAGAAAGCAGGAGGTGTGAGAGGAACGACAAAGGAGATCGGGACGCATCTCTAGATATCTTCGGAACTGAAAATGGTTCAGATCAAGGGAGTTAAGAGAAAGGCAGGTTCATGCCTATACGTTTCTCTTCTCTGTTCTGTATGGCGCGCATGTATGTGTAGGTGGGTGGAGAAGGAGATGAAGTGGTTAGCGTGGAAGAGAAGATCAAGGAGCAAGTCTACATATCCTCATAATTGGAAACGTTTAGAGATTAAGGAAATTATAAGGGAAACAATCAAAGTACACAGTGGCTGTTTCTATTCTGTGCAGGTAACGTACAGAGAAGAGAGAAGAGATGCTTCGCTGGCCTGGGTATTGGGCCAATTCGGCCAGACCCATGTGGGAGAGAAAGAAAAGATAAAAAATATGAGTTGCCCTTTGTCCCATTCATTTGAGAGGAAAAATGGTTTAGTTGCACACAGGGAAAATAGAAAGGAGATGTTCTGCTAGGGGATTTGGCCACTGTCTATGAGAGAAAATAATTAGATTTTCATTTTAGGAAAATCTTGGAAAAGGAAGAGAAGCTAAAATAACTATGAAACGAATTTTAGATAAACCAAGAAAAATCCAAAGGCGCATATTTGAATATGCCAAAGAGAAAAATAAAGCCGGACTAAAATAAAAGAAGTAACTCAAATTTTAATTTAGGTACGCATTAGATCAAGTTAAATCCTCCAAATTATAAAAGTCCAATTTAAGCTTGGTTACCAAATAAACAAATGAAATTTTCTCGCCCTGATTTTTGGTAAACCTTTTCTTAAAACATTCCGAAACTCGGGATGTTAAGATCTACCCCCCTTAAAAGAAATCTCGTCCCCGAGATTCAGGTTGACTAAAGAGAATGGGTTTGGGTTAGCTTTGTCTTCGACACAGTTCTCCTCAATCACATTTGTGGGTGGCGGTCTATTTTGATCTTGGTGGCAAGCAACTTTGGCGTCTTGATTCTAGATACTTCAATTGTTGATACTGTCTCCAACTTGCTCAAGACTTGGGAACAGTCCTTCGATCTTGGCGATGGTAACCACATAACTTTGGTGAGTGTTTGAACATTCTTCGGTATTGCTTCTTCCGTAGGTCCAGCTGCAATGCAGATAGACCCGTTGATCCTTCTTTGAAGTTGAACCTTGCGGTAGGTGTATTGCGAAGCTATTCAAATCTTCTTCTTTGTGAATGAAGGTCCTCAAATCTTCGATCTCGTCACAAATCACCATCTACTACCCCCTTAAAAGTAGTTTTCCATGGGGTTCACTTTCGTAATAGATCTCCAAGTGGGTTGTTGCAACTTTGTTCATCTCAAGGTGACCTCTAGGGTTTATAGAGAAGAGGGAAAGAACATAAGAGGGGTAAAAGAATCCTACAAAAGGTGAAGGCACCCAGAAGATAAACAAAAGATAACACCGAGATAACCATGAAGCTATCCAAATAGAACTCAAAAGCAACTCATTTTGGCAAATAGGGTTTTAGTATGACTGCATAGAAAAATGCCAGAAGAAAAATATGCAGACAATACTCACAAAAAAAGTTTTGCCTCTACTAGTTACAAGTCCTACCACTACATGGGTATTAACCAACCTAATCCTATATGGCTGGTCACAATAATTCTTGGAGCAAATCTTCAATGTTGACGATTGGATCATGATCGACAGTTGTTGCCTTCTTGAGGTCTCTAAGTGTCTTCTCTTGGAAAAATGTTGCTACTCAAAGCTTCAGGGGTTGATGTTATCTTGAAATTCTTGGCACATCGTGTGAAGCTTCTGACTTTTCAACACCAAGGGTAGGGAAAAGGTTTTCACATACTACAGTGAAGATGGTAGAGAAGTAGAGTTTAAATTTCGACTGAATACGATGAGATGACAATAGCAATAGCGAAGGAGAAGAGTACGAGAATGATCCTTTTCAAAATAATTTTTCTTATAAAAACAGTCCCTAAGGCTTTCCATTCTAACTAAGGCCACGTGACTAGGTCGACATCAGCTCTGATACCACTTCTGTGAGAACCTGGAATTAACTTCCAGACCCTCCTGTGTATATTTGTCAACCCCAGGATCATTGTTGACAACACAGTGAAATGATATCATTGCAGAATACGTAAAAGCATTACAAGTAGTATATTTGTTACAAGACATACCTAGTGAGATGTCTCATGACATTTACAATTAGAAAACAGCGGAAAGTATAATGCATAGTGACTCCATCTCAGCCACAGGCAGTCGATGTAGTCCACGTGACCTCACTCCTACGGATCGCCATAGTAGCTGTAACCATCACCTTCGTCTTCATGGAACTCTGTTGTCAACAAAATTATTGCCATGAGTACATTACGTACTCAACATGCCTCCCACGGGGAAGGACCTAATAGCTACATGTGGCTTCAAAGGAAGGATGTATGGCTCATTTGCATAAAAGCTAATTTTGTTTGAAGTAACATAGTACTTGGATATAGCAGTTTTAGATGAAAACATGTTTTGTGTCCAGAATGACTTTCATCAAGTGAGGATCCTCGATCAACTCACACTCTTCATAGGTTCCAAGAATAGGGGCAAAGAGGGAATAAGAAAGACATGTCATGTACATCAAGAAAGATTCATGTGTTGTCCATGACCGTGGACACAGCTATTCGAATAGTTTTACACTCTGCAGAGGTTGTACACTTTACCCACACGACACAATCCCGACTTGTTGCCACCAGTGGCCGCTGGCGTAGTACACCATTTGGTATACCGGCAGGGAGATTGTGACGAGGTCTTTCATTGGACCAAACTTACTGTGCCAAGCCCACTAGGTTTCAACACGGAAGTAACCGCAGTTCACAGTCCGGGCCCCCCTTTTGTGCCGAGCATACTCCTCGCAAGGCAGCTATCCCATCTGTGGTACGGCGATGACGACAATAAGAGTGAACTAACTAATTAACCAAGCTAGTGCCCGTATAGCATGTGGCTGTACTGTTATCACAATCTTCAAATCCAAGACTTATTAGGCCTCATGCGACACGGACGACCGATTGCCCCCATCAACTCGTGAAGGGCGGCCAATCGCTCCTTCTATCCTTGATTCAGCTGTCGCCCGCGCCAGTTTTGAGATGGTAAGTTTCACCCAGAGTAGAAGAGGATAGAGAAGGTCAACAAGGGCCAACAGGCTGTCGGTGTACTAGAGTAGGGGTACCCTAGTATCCCGAACTTGTGCACGGGCAGTCGCAGCGCCCCGCGGCAAGGCTTGCCGGGTGACCGCCAAGGTCCTCCGTGGTTCCTTTGGAGCCATTCAAGAACAAAGTATTCAAGCCAAGGAGACAAGGCCCCGGCAAGAGGAGCTTGCCGGGAAGGCCACTCAAGACACAAGACCCCGGCAAGAGGAGCTTGCCGGGAAGGCCAACCAAGGCATCTCAAGGAACTTGCCGCGACGCGCCACACGTCCCGGCAAGGCCCGGCGAGCGAGAAGCTTCCGGACGCGATAAGACAACGACCGCGGCAAGGCGTTTGCCGCGGCAAGCAACCACTCTGTACCCACGCTCCAGCGCATCCACCAACGTGTCGCTCTGGGACCCTTCCAGGCGTACGTGGCGGGAGGCTGTGCAGCCAGGGTTACACTGTGGCAAGCGGCGCTGACAAGATCGCCATCGTGGCGAACGGTGGCGTCCCTGACGGTCCCTTTTCTACACTGTTTGGGCGACGTAGATAGGCATTTAATGCCCTTGTCACCCTGCCGTCAGGGTTAGGTATGATACACTGTACAGGTAGCTGTACCAACCGCAGCACCTTTCCATTTTTAACCTTGTCTACGTTGCCACCTGTCAGTGACCCCTTGAGCGTATAAAAGGAGGCCCATGTGCAACGTAGAGGGGGGGGAGAACACTCACGCTCGGTCTCGTTAGCCGCTGGTGTGTACTGTAGCACTCAGCGCTCCCGAGCAAGAACTCTTACAAACCACAGATGCAGCAGTAGGGTTTTACGCATCCGTGCGGCCCGAAGCTGGGTAAACTGCTCGTGTGCTTCGCCTCGATCCGCTCTTCGTGCGACCTCCGCCCCCGCCGAACCGAAAGGGGCGCGGTCCCCATAGGTGCTCGTGGATCAGTTTCCCCGACATCTTTGGCGCGCCAGGTAGGGGGCATCGAGGTTGTGTGAACCTGATCCGGTGTTCACACGAGCTAGATATTCATCATCTTCATCGACATGCCACCGAAGAAGAAGGCTTCGGAGGCGGCGGATCCACCCGCGACAGACCCACCACCGCCGGAGCAAACGGCTGGTGGGGAAGACGCCGGTGGAAGAACGGGCGTCGTCGAGGGAGCCCACGGTGCCGCCAGGTCCAAGGACAAAGCTGCGCTGCCCATCGGCGGCGTAGCAGGCTCCCACGATGACCGGGCGTCCGTAGATGCACCGCGCCCATCTCAGGAGGCACGGGACCGGCAGCGTCATGGTACTCACAGTACCATACGCTTGCTGGACCCACATCGAGCTGGCGGATCTCGGGATGCTCAAGACCAGCATGTACGCCAACATGCTGGCGCGAGCGAGCTACGGTCGCCTGGACGGGATATTGCTCCTTCTAACGTAGTTAGTAGTCCGAGCATATCTCGCTCCTCACACCGTTCGCCACCGCTACCCGCCACTCCAGCAGAAGCTTTGGCGCGAGCTCAACTGCTCCTAGACTTCCCTCCAACGCCAGACAAGATCGACGACTGGAGGGCCACCATTCAGAGTCTCATCGGCTTTGCCAACGGCGACACTCCACGGCAGCCGAGTGCATCACAGCCGCGGCGAGCCAGCTAGGCACGAGCCGATGGTGACAAGACCGATGGGGGTGCGACTACCGTGCACTCTCCGCCCCGGAGGCCAAGATCGCCGACTCGCCGGGTCCACCACGACACCGACTCCACCGCTTCATCAGATCCGCGAGCTCGTCGCGATCAGCGCCAAGTTCTTCACGAACGACAGCAAGAGGACGCTCGTACTCGCATCGAGCGCCGAAGAGAAGCGCGGCGTCAATCAGACCAGCGCGCTGGGCCCACTATCGACATGCATGCGCCAGGGGAACCAGGCGACCTGCCGTACGCGGTAGGTTGCCCTGCGTTTACCCGTGAGGTGCGGCAAGTCCAGTGGCCCAGCACGAAGAATTTCAAGCCAGACGTACCAGAGAAGTACGACGGCAGGTTGCATCCGTCGGAGTTCCTCAGCATCTACACCATCGCGGTGCAAGCTGCCGGGGGGCGGGACGACAAGATCCTTGCCAACTACTTCCCGCTGGTGCTCAAACCCAACATCAGGTCCTGGCTCATGCACTTGCCGGACAACTCCATATCTTCCTGGGCAGACCTATGCCATCAGTTTGTCGGCGCCTTTATGGGCGGCCACAAACCTCATGGCCAGGAAAGTGACCTTTATCTGCTCGCCCAGAAGGAAGGAGAGCCCCTGCGCAAGTACATCCAGAGATTCAGCCATGTACAACGCAACATCCCAGATGTCCACCCTGCCGCGATCATCAGCGCGTTCCATCAGAACGTGCGTAACCGCAGGATGCGGGAGGAGATGGCGATGTGCAAGATCAGAGACGTCAGTGAGCTGTATGCCCTGGCCGACAAGTGTGCACGTGCTGAGGAAGGGAGGAGACTCCCCCGGAGAGAATACAGGAGCAGAAGGATCTGACAGCGAGGATGCTGCCCCGGCAAAGAAAAACTGGCGGCGGAACAACAGGAAGAAGAAAGGCAAAGACGTGCTAGTTGTTGAGCAGTCCGGCAACGAAGGTGGCGCCAAGACAGCCAAGGCTGGTAGCTCCGGCAAGGAGGTTGCCGCATGCACCAACTGCCAGGCTGTGGCGGCCGCCGACAAGCAGGACGACACCAACAAACAGTACTACAAGATCCACCGCACCAAGGGCCATGACCTCCAGAGTTGCAAGAAGGTCGAGCAGCTTGTCGAGCTGCAAAAGGCCGAATACGAGCGACGCGACAAGGAGAAAGCCCATGGAGGTGCTGGAGGATCTAGCACAAAGCGCCCCGCCCGGGGAGGACGCCGCGGCAAGGCCAAGCAGCGGCAAGGAGACGGACCTCCCCGCGGCCGTGACAAGGATGAAGATGACGACGACGACGAAGACATGGAAGATGACGAGACCAGTGAGCAGGAGTTCCAGAAAGCCATAGAGGTCTTGTGCGTCGACGGCGGTGCTTCTCTGCACACTTCACACCGCCAACTCAAGCAGTGGGTGCGGGAAGTCAATGCGGTAGAACCACCCGTCGAATCACGCAAGCTTCTGACATGGTCCAGCACGCCTATCGTCTTTGATATTGAGGACCACCCTGATCGCACAACTTCGGTCGGGTGCTTGCCGATGTTGGTTTCACCAACTATCCGCAACCTCAAGGTCACTAAGATGTTAGTTGACGGCGGGGCCGGCTTGAACTTGATCTCCTCCGCTGTGCTCCGGAAACTCCAGGTCCCTGACAGGGAGCTCGAAGAGACCGGCACATTCCAAGGAATCAACCCGGGAAGGATCAAGCCGAAGGGGAAGATCACGTTGCCGGTGACATTTTGCAGCGAGTTGAACTTCAGAACTGAGAGGATCATGTCAGGACCCCGATCCTAAGCCACACCGATCTAGCATGTAACACATCAAATCACTTTGCGGCCTCACGCACGGTATTCCCACGGGTGCCACCTTACCTGGCCCGGGACCGTTTGCGCCTTTTCGCTCACGTATATGATAGTGTCGCTAGCATCCATATGACAAAGAATCCGGGCCGACATGGCTAGTCGTGAACCCAAGGCGGCACTAACCCATGAGGATAGGCATACATGAATCACATCGAGCATGTCGGTCAACAACGTATAAATCCGGGCTGTAGCACTGGGCTAACAGGACTCCGGTAACCCGGGCTGTAGCAGGCTAGGCAGGACTCCGGATAACACCGCGTGACATTTCCCCAAAGGGACAGACACAGGAACGACGTGAATCACATGCCGGCCAGTCAAGTGTTCCGAGCATTAGTGCTGGGCTAGCAGGACTCCGGTGAACCGGGCTGTAGCGGACTACTATCGCTCAGAAGCACTAGACTACATTTCCCCATATGATAGGCTGCCAAGGATAAACAACTAGATAGTCGGATCCCACTCATACCAAGCATTTCAATCATACACACAATATGCCCGATATGAGTAAATACAACATGGCATCACAACAAGACTCTACGACTCAGGTATTTATTCATTAGGCTCCGAGGAGCGAGATATTACAAACATGGGTCTCGTGACCCAACATTCAGAGCATACAAGTCAAAGCACAAGCGGAAGCTTAACATGTCTGAGTACAGACATCTACAAATGAAAAAGGCTGAGAAGCCTGACTATCTACCAGATCCTGCCGAGGGCAC
Source organism: Aegilops umbellulata (assembly GCA_032464435.1). Taxonomy (NCBI): domain Eukaryota; kingdom Viridiplantae; phylum Streptophyta; class Magnoliopsida; order Poales; family Poaceae; genus Aegilops; species Aegilops umbellulata. Next base: position 318,913,966 of record CP136054.1, read on the forward strand.
AAGATCGTAGCTGAGGTATCAAGCTAAACGTCGAAGTCCACACGGAACTACTAGCGAGACTGACATCTCTCTGCAAAACATAAAATAGGCAAACGTGAGTACAAATGTACCCAGCAAGACTTACATCAGAACTAGCTACATATGCAACGGTATCAATAAAGGGGGTGGTGGAGTTTGACTGCAGCAAGCCAGCTTTGACTCGGTGGCTATCCTGACTACGACTGCAAGTAACTCTTTTGAGGTGGCGCACACGAGTCCACATATTCACCATATCAATACACCACTATGGATCCGCTCCCGTCTTCCTACGAGAACGCCATCCATAGCACTCACGCTTATCTTGCGCATTTTAGAGTATCCACTTTCACTTGTCTATGAACTATGCAAGGGGTCCAAGTTTCCATATCCGAGGAATTCGGCTATTCGAATAGATAATGATAACCCTGCAGGGGTGTACTTCTTCACACACGCTCTCGCCACTTATCGCCCTGTACATGTCATGTACCTCGGCAACCTTCAAGCGGAAGCCGGGCGAGGGAGTCGGCCACGACCTGACTAACCAACAAGTCTCTAGTCCAGGTTTATCGCCTATTCGGGTTCCATTCGCAAGGAGATCCGGCCGGGGTGTCGCTCACGGCCCCAAACAATGTGTACAGGGTTCCAAGCCCACCAAACGGGCGGCGCTTGGTCTACCCGGCCACGGTGCCTAGTCTGTCCCAAGCCCACCTGTACCGGGTGCCACTTGTTAGACTACTAACACTACCTACAAACACCAGAAACTAGTTGCAACTCCTGGACAGAGATCAGGTTGATTAATAAGTCGAGAGGGGCACTTAAGCATTCCAATGCGTGGTAGTAACTGTTCATGGATCACAAACACAGAACTCGGTTCCTGAGGACGGTTGCAATGAGACAACCCACCATGTACTCCTACATGGCCTCTCACCGCTACCTTTACCAAATCGTGTTCACACACTTAGCTCTCAACAGTAGGACGTGTTCACCACATTCCAATTCATTCCCGATGAATTAGACCCGACTCAACTCTAAGCAGTAGCAGGCATGACAACAAGCATGAATGAGTAGGCACATCATGGCTCAAACAACTCCTACTCATGCTAGTGGGTTTCATCTATTTACTGTGGCAATGACAGGTCATGCAGAGGAAAGGGGTTCAACTACCGCAACAAGTAACAGATGAAACGCTGTTGTCCTAATGCAGTAAAAGAGAGCAGGAGCGAGAGAGTGGGATTGTATCGGAATGAACAAGGGGGTTTTGCTTGCCTGGTACTTCTGAAGATATTATAGTTCTTCATCGGTGTCATCGATCACATCGCCGGAAACACGTCTATCGAGAGGGGACAAACACCGGCAACTGAGAAGGAAACACAATCAATGCAATGCACAATATGATGCATGATCATGACATGGCAATATGTTGTGATTTGAGCTAATGCATCTAGCTATGATTTAAATGAAGTTGGTTTGAATACATGATTCAAATTCCAACTCCATATATGATTATTTAAATGCCCTTTATTTGTTTTGTCCAAAACAGAGGACAAACATTGTTCAAACATGCATGAAAAAGGTACAATTGGATTCCTTGAATTTTTCTGATAATTTTTCATATATAAATTATTTCATTTGGAGTTACGGTTGAATTCCTATGAATTTTTGAAGTTAGCACTAATTTCTGAAATTCCCTGAAAAAGAATAAATCCAGAAAATGTAATACTGCGTCAGCATGACGTCATGGTGACGTCAGCAGGTCAAAGGCGCCAACCCTGGTCAAACCTGACGGCTGGGACCCACATGTCGGTGTAACAACTAACTAACAGGGCTAGTTACTGTTAGGGTAGCACTAACCTAGGTTAATTAGGGCCTGGGCCCACATGTCAATGGCTCATCTAATTAACTAAGTTAACTTAACACTAATTAAACCTAATGCTAATTAAGCAGGGGCCTGGGGAGGTCAAACCCCTGGTCAGCAGTCAACCCCCAGGTCAACTCGCCGGAGTTGACCCGCGGCTCGTCGCCGGCGACGCCAGGGACGGTGGAGGGCGTCGGAATTCGCCCTCCGGCGACCAAAAGAGCGGCGGAGGGGCTCTATGAGACGCCCAGGCTCGCGCGCATCCATTGCGGCCAGCGGCAGCAGCTGGGGTCCCCTACAGCGACGGCGGCGAGGGCAAGTGCGGCGGCCGGAGCTCGGCGAGCTTAGGCGCGAGGGCTGCGGTGCACTAGCGAGCAACCTGAGGCGTGCTGCGGCTTCCTGGGGATGCCCAGAGCACGCCTATGTGCTTGGTTTGGCGAGGCGGGGCTGCTAGCGACGGCGAGCTTCGTGGAGGCGGCGGCGGGCTCCGGCCGAGGTGGGAACCACGGCTAGAGGTCGCAAGAGACGACGGGAAGAGGGGCAGAGGAAAGAGGGGCTCACAGGGAACTCGCGGAGCAGGCTATGAGCTCGGGGAAGACTTGAGGCCGGCGAATCGAACGACAGCATCCGGCGGCTGTAGACGAGGAAGAAGGTCACCACGTCGTCTTGGGGTCGTCCCAGCTTGCGTGGGTCCACGGAGAGGTCAAGGACGACATCGCGGAGCTCGTGAGCCAGTCACGGAAGTGAGGGGGAGGCGGTGGCCGCGGTGGTGTACGTCGGCGGCGGCGGGCGCGTTCGGGTGGTGCGAGGGGGGGAGAGCCAGAGGAGGGAAGGAGCTACGGGTGCGAGAGAGAGGGCCAGGGGGGCGCGTGGCATCGCGGAAGACGTCTAGGGCGATGAGGGGACAGCCAGGCAGGCAGCTGCCGGCGTGGCACGCCGCGGCGCCGTGGCTGGCTTCTCCTCTGCTTTCTGGGAGGAGGAAGAAGACGCCCCTGCCCTCGGTGGGCCGGCCAGGTGGCTGGGCCTGCTGGAGGAGCTGGGCCAGGTAAGTGGCCCAGGTAATTCCTCTGCCTCTCTTTTTTAAATTGTTACTGTTTTCTAATTTTGTTCTGTTTGTTTTGATTTTGGTTTTTAAACCAATTCAATTTTGTTGCTTCTGGAAATATTTTTAGAAGCTAAAAGAATTAAACCAAAGCTCCATAAAATATTTTAGAATTATTGGACCTATATTTATTTAATAGTAGATATAAATCCAATTCAAATAATTATTGATTTAATTCAAATGCCCAAAATAAATGTTTCTGAGACACCAAAAATATTGGTTTGGATTTTACCTCTTGCCAATATTTCCAGAGGATAACAAGAACATTTTCTTGGACTGATTTGATGAGATTTAATTGTTGGTTATTTTTAGAGGTTTTCTGAGGCTTTTGAAAATTCCTCAATTCAAATTTCAATGGGATTTAAACATGATGCAGCAACCAAGCTAGTCCAAGGCCAGGGTAAAGCTAGGGATGTGACAACTCACCCCTACTAAACAAGAATCTCGTCCCGAGATTCAAGTCGTGAGGTAAGAAGACAAAGGGACATAAGCTAATACAATCTTCACGATCCAACTGCCCTTCTCGAAGAAGTAGCTTCATTGCATCATATTGATCTTGACGTCTTTGCTTTCGAGATCTTCATCCACGCGATGACGACGGAAAGAAACTCTACTAGGATTGATCTTCTCGAAGACCGAGCTATACAAGATAAACTCGCGGAATGAGATGTCGACACATCTCGAGTTGAGACACAAAACACATCGAGAGGGATGGAAGGTCAAACGACAGGATTTGATTTGGCGGGGAACAATTCCACGCTTAGAGAGATGGTGGATGGTGTCAAGGTGGCGAGGAAATAATTGCCATGATTCCACAACGGGGCACCTTGGGGAAGGTGACTCGAAGAACTATTCCCTTAAGTGGCAAAAAGAATTACTTTTGATACAGAGATCATTAAAACTCTCTATACCAGCCTAAGGAAAATCACAATTGATCATTTGAATGAATTCGAAAGAATGCCATACTCAGCTTGGAGAGGAATTTAGAGTTATAGGACAAATCGGCAACGGAAGGCACATTCCAATTGATACCGAGGATATAACCCAATGACCGAGCGTGCTCTCAAGAACCTGAGCATTTCCATATTCATCAAGGTTTTACCAACATCCGTGGCAAGGATCCTGGCAGCACAAAATACTACCATGATGACTAATGATGGATGATGTGGATACAGAGGAAGATAACACCTTCTTAGACTTCCCGTTAGCGAGGCTAAGGAAACAAAATCTGGATGATCGACCGAGAGACATTTAGCATTCTGCTTCTAATGTTCTCCTTGATGTACTAGGTACCACGGTCAATGCTTAAAAGCATCAACATGGCCATCAAGTAAAGGTCGGACTTCAGGAGCACATAAGGAACAACTATTGGAATAATCCTACGAAATCCTTATGGGGAGGTGGCCAACTTTCTCAATCAAGATACTACAATAATAAGTCCTTCGGCCAGGTGTGTTGGCCACGACATCCATTTTACCGGGTTACAGAGAGACTGATATTATAGTTCTTGAGAAACATTCCAACCATCATATATGCCTGAGATTCAGATCTGGTTGGTGTTAGGATATTCCAGACAACATGTCTGGAAAAGAAAGTTTGCAACACAAACCGACGAGATGACGTTGCGAGATTCTCGGGAAATGAACTACGATAGCAAGCTCCAAAACATGAGCTGGTTCTGCTACAAGCATGTGAACACGCTGTCCCAGACAAGCATGGTCACCTGGTAGTCTTACAACGAAACACTACCGAGTTCTGGCTGGGAACCATCATTGGGGATAAGGAATCTTGTACAAATCCGTCTGGTACCTTCAGGACTAGCACTTAGAACTTATTATCCTTGAACAAATCAATCAGTGGCTTGGTGTGCTAGGGATCACATATGGAATGGAGATGATCAGTCTATCAGACCATAGAATGCTTCGCACGTGCATGACTGACTTGAGATGATTCCAAAGGATGCAAAATACAAGATTTCTCAAATTCATGGCGGCAACTTTCTTCAAATGCACATGAACTAGAGGAAGTCACTTCTTTCATCCAAACATATACTTCATGAACAGGGCATGAAGAAAATGCTTACACAAGTTTCCAACACTAGCTGGATGTTCAACACAAATCATGGAGGAGACAAAATGCTGCCGATGGGCTCAACAGCAACTCATCGGAATTTCCATATCACTGGACTTCCTCCGTTATGTGAACAATGTGATAGTATTGGTCAAACCAAAAGATGTAATGGTGTATGCTCGAGGAATCAACCACGAGTAAGACAACATTATGAATATTGTTGGTTCTGATTTGATTTGAGGATAGCCCACACTCAAATCAAAGTTTTGACAAGACAACAGATCCAACAACTAACCACGAGGACCAATCGATGGAGATATCATCTTTCTTCAACACACACACACACACACAAAAAGATATCCCTTAACATGAACTAAGTCAGACAAGCTTTTATCTTCCAACTCTCCAAGTTGTTGTTTAGCTTAACCAACCAGCTCAGGGATATCCAACACGGATTCTTGGAGAAGGGGTGGTTTACAAGAAAAACCAACTTGATCACGAACTCAACATAGCGGTCAGGTGACAACCTGGTAATACTTCCGAGAAGATATTCGGAACATCACGAACCACCGATATGTTACTAAGCTCGAGAACGATCTTGCTTTTCAGGGCAAGACGATATGATCAAAAGAGTGATGGATTGACTAATCCTAACTCATTGTTCGAAGAGTGCACCGGAAATAAGGACTAGGTAGCACAATCAATCTTAGAGTGATGATTCAATAACCAACACGCTAAGAATGAGATATTGTCCATTTACTACCAAGCAACTAGTTGCTAGGAGTGTTGATTTCACACATCATGGTTCACTTGTCGGTATTCCGGTTGCAACAACATGGAACCAAGGAGCGAATGATGATGGCGAGAAGTATCACTGCATCAAGAATTTATAAGAGGTGGTGCAATTCTCATGACATTCTTGACAATAAGATGGTAACACCTCAAGGTAGAACAGGGCAAAAGCTGGATTGGCATTTTGATCTGCGGAATACAATTGCTTTGACCCAATCCTAGATATGGCTGAGGTTCTGGAGTTTGTTTTCTCCTAGTCATTCTGGAGTAGAATGGCTTGACAGACCACAAGAATAATAGACTTTGATGAACGAATGCAATGATATACCCTCGACTATCAATTGATAGACGAAGGCCGGAATACAAATGAAGAGGGACAACTCAAGAGGACATATATCTTTCTGAGTTGTGGATGCATAGATTAATATGTCGAACCAAGTTCAACAGGTTTCTTCCAGATAACCCATGCAGAAAGGTAGAACTGGCAGAATCACAATTATGGATGGAGAACTCCTCAAGAGTACTCTGATTGTGAGCTTTTGGTTCAAAGAACATCTGCCTTAATGGTTCATGGTATTTGGAAGAAGGAAATACCACAGACCTCGAGGACTGTCACAAGGTTACTAATATCTTAAGGGAACTAGCAAATACTAACAACATGAAGTAGGGTGAATCTCGGGTTCGAAAACCCAGGAGTAGAATACCTACTACTAAACGGCATCACGGGATGCTTTCGAGAATGGTGGCCAGAATCATCACACCGGGAACACAAAACATTGCTAGATTACTAGGTGACTCCCTAAACACCTAGGGTCATAATAATAGCTCTGACATATATGTCGAGGCAACAGAGTACCTCAACTGACCGGTTAGTGTGTTTATTCTGACCAAAAGGACATCAGGAACGGAAAGACAGGATTTGCAAATGCATCAGACTATTTAGAAACTTGGGATGACTCGGACAGCATAACGGCTGTAAATGTTCAAAATGATTTGAGACAACCTGCAAAAAAGATGGTGGCATAGCCACTCAACATCACGATATCAAGGTTCTGAGGCCAGCTATGAACATATGGAAGTAGTAGGAACTGAATTGAGGCTTGAACTCATCAATCCTAGGCAACTACGGTTTAGTAACACGTCATCCTGAGAGATAGAAGAGAAGCCTAGTTCTTAAACCCCGTAGAAAAGAAGAGGTTGACTCAGACAGAAGGGCATAAGGTAAAGGAGTAAAAGGAGCCTTACGTTCCCTTCCACAATCAATTCCCTTATATAACTAAAGCATTTCTAGACACAACTTCGACCGGTTTGGCTTGGTAATCCTACAGGCAGTCAGGCTCTGATACCAAATCTGTCAGGACCCCGATCCTAAGCCACACCGATCTAGCATGTAACACATCATATCACTTTGAGGCCTCACGCGGTATTCCCATGGGTGCCACCTTACCTGGCCCGGGACCATTTGCGCCTTTTCGCTCACGTATATGATAGTGTCGCTAGCATCCATATGACAAAGAATCCGGGCCGACATGGCTAGTCGTGAACCCAAGGCGGCACTAACCCATGAGGACAGGCATACATGAATCACATCGAGCATGTCGGTCAAGAACGTATAAATCCGGGCTGTAGCATTGGGCTAACAGGACTCAGGTAACCCGGGCTGTAGCAGGCTAGGCAGGACTCCGGATAACACCGCGTGACATTTCCCCGAAGGGACAGACACAGGAACGACGTGAATCACATGCCGGCTAGTCAAGTGTTCCGAGCAGTAGTGCTGGGCTAGCAGGACTCCGGTGAACCGTGCTGTAGCGGACTACTATCGCTCAGAAGCACTAGACTACATTTCCCCATATGATAGGCTGCCAAGGATAAACAACTAGATAGTCGGATCCCACTCATACCAAGCATTTCAATCATACACACAATATGCCCGATATGAGTAAATACAACAAGGCATCACAACAAGATTCTATGACTCAGGTATTTATTCATTAGGCTCCGAGGAGCGAGATATTACAAACATGGGTCTCGTGACCCAACATTCAGAGCATACAAGTCAAAGCACAAGCGGAAGCTTAACATGTCTGAGTACAGACATCTACAAATGAAAAAGGCTGAGAAGCCTGACTATCTACCAGATCCTGCCGAGGGCACAAGATCGTAGCTGAGGTATCAAGCTAAACGTCGAAGTCCACACGGAACTACTAGCGAGACTGACGTCTCTCTGCAAAACATAAAATAGGCAAACGTGAGTACAAATGTACCCAGCAAGACTTACATCAGAACTAGCTACATATGCAACAGTATCAATAAAGGGGGTGGTGGAGTTTGACTGCAGCAAGCCAGCTTTGACTCGGTGGCTATCCTGACTACGACTGCAAGTAACCCTTTTGAGGTGGCGCACACGAGTCCACATATTCACCATATCAATACACCACTATGGATCCGCTCCCGTCTTCCTACGAGAACGCCATCCATAGCACTCACGCCTATCTTGTGCATTTTAGAGTATCCACTTTCACTTGTCTATGAACTATGCAAGGGGTCCAAGTTTCCATATCCGAGGAATCCGGCTATTCGAATAGATAATGATAACCCTGCAGGGGTGTACTTCTTCACACACGCTCTCGCCACTTATCGCCCTGTACACATCATGTACCTCGGCAACCTTCAAGCGGAAGCCAGGCGAGGGAGTCGGCCACGACCTGACTAACCAACAAGTCTCTAGTCCAGGTTTATCGCCTATTCGGGTTCCATCCGCAAGGAGATCCGGCCGTGGTGTCGCTCATGGCCCCAAACGATGTGTACAGGGTTCCAAGCCCACCAAACGGGCAGCGCTTGGTCTACCCGGCCACGGTGCCTAGTCTGTCCCAAGCCCACCTGTATCGGGTGCCACTTGGTAGACTACTAACACTACCAACAAACACCAGAAACTAGTTGCAACTCCTGGACAGAGATCAGGTTGATTAATAAATCGAGAGGGGCACTTAAGCATTCCAATGCGTGGTAGTAACTGTTCATGGATCACAAACACAGAACTCGGTTCCTGAGGACGGCTGCAATGAGACAACCCACCATGTACTCCTACATGGCCTCTCACCGCTACCTTTACCAAATCGTGTTCACACACTTAGCTCTCAACAGTAGGACATGTTCACCACATTCCAATTCATTCCCGACGAATCAGACCAGACTCAACTCTAAGCAGTAGCAGGCATGACAACAAGCATGAATGAGTAGGCACATCATGGCTCAAACAACTCCTACTCATGCTAGTGGGTTTCATCTATTTACTGTGGCAATGACAGGTCATGCAGAGGAAAGGGGTTCAACTACCGCAGCAGGTAACAGATGAAACGATGTTGTCCTAATGCAGTAAAAGAGAGCAGGAGCGAGAGAGTGGGATTGTATCGGAATGAACAAGGGGTTTTGCTTGCCTGGCACTTCTGAAGATATTATAGTTCTCCATCGGTGTCATCGATCACATCGCCGGAAACACGTCTATCGAGAGGGGACAAACACCGGCAACTGAGAAGGAAACACAATCAATGCAATGCACAATATGATGCATGATCATGACATGGCAATATGTTGTGATTTGAGCTAATGCATCTAGCTATGATTTAAATGAAGTTGGTTTGAATACATGATTCAAATTCCAACTCCATATATGATTATTTAAATGCCCTTTATTTGTTTTGTCCAAAACAGAGGACAAACATTGTTCAAACATGCATGAAAATGGTACAGATGGATTCCTTGAATTTTTCTGATAATTTTTCATATATAAATTATTTCATTTGGAGTTACGGTTGAATTCCTATGAATTTTTGAAGTTAGCACTAATTTCTGAAATTCCCTGAAAAAGAATAAATCCAGAAAATGTAATACTGCGTCAGCATGACGTCATGGTGACGTCAGCAGGTCAAAGGCGCCAGCCTTGGTCAAACCTGACGGCTGGGACCCACATGTCGGTGTAACAACTAACTAACAGGGCTAGTTACTGTTAGGGTAGCACTAACCTAGGTTAATTAGGGCCTGGGCCCACATGTCAATGGCTCATCTAATTAACTAAGTTAACTTAACACTAATTAAACCTAATGCTAATTAAGCAGGGGCCTGGGGAGGTCAAACCCCTGGTCAGCGGTCAACCCCCAGGTCAACTCGCTGGAGTTGACCCGCGGCTCATCGCCGGCGACGCCAGGGACGGTGGAGGGCGTCGGAATTCGCCCTCCGGCGACCAAAAGAGCGGCGGAGGGGCTCTATGAGACGCCCAGGCTCGCGCGCATCCATTGCGGCCAGCGGCAGCAGCTGGGGTCCCCTACAGCGACGGCGGCGAGGGCAAGTGCGGCGGCCGGAGCTCGGCGAGCTCAGGCGCGAGGGCTGCGGTGCACTAGCGAGCGACCTGAGGCGTGCTGCGGCTTCCTGGGGATGCCCAGAGCACGCCTATGTGCTTGGTTTGGCGAGGCGGGGCTGCTAGCGACGGCGAGCTTCGTGGAGGCGGCGGCGGGCTTCGGCCGAGGTGGGAACCACGGCTAGAGGTCGCAAGAGACGACGGGAAGAGGGGCAGAGGAAAGAGGGGCTCACAGGGAACTCGCGGAGCAGGCTATGAGCTCGGGGAAGACTTGAGGCCGGCGAATCGAACGACGGCATCCGGCGGCTGTAGACGAGGAAGAAGGTCACCACGTCGTCTTGGGGTCGTCCCAGCTTGCGTGGGTCGACGGAGATGTCGAGGACGACATCGCGGAGCTCGTGAGCCAGTCAAGGAAGTGAGGGGGAGGCGGTGGCCGCGGTGGTGTACGTCGGCGGCGGCGGGCGCGTTCGGGTGGTGCGAGGGGGGGAGAGCCAGAGGAGGGAAGGAGCTACGGGTGCGAGAGAGAGGGCCAGGGGGGCGCGTGGCATCGCGGAAGACGTCCAGGGCGACGAGGGGACAGCCAGGCAGGCAGCTGCCGACGTGGCACGCCGCGGCACCGTGGCTGGCTTCTCCTCTGCTTTCTGGCAGGAGGAAGAAGACGCCCCTGCCCTCGGTGGGCCGGCCAGGTGGCTGGGCCTGTTGGAGGAGCTGGGCCAGGTAAGTGGCCCAGGTAATTCCTCTGCCTCTCTTTTTTAAATTGTTACTGTTTTCTAATTTTGTTCTGTTTGTTTTGATTTTGGTTTTGAAACCAATTCAATTTTGTTGCTTCTAGAAATATTTTTAGAAGCTAAAAGAATTAAACCAAAGCTCCATAAAATATTTCAGAATTATTGGACCTATATTTATTTAATAGTAGATATAAATCCAATTCAAATAATTATTGATTTAATTCAAATGCCCAAAATAAATGTTTCTGAGACACCAAAAATATTGGTTTGAATTTTACCTCTTGCCAATATTTCCAGAGGATAACAAGAACATTTTCTTGGACTAATTTGATGAGATTTAATTGTTGGTTATTTTTAGAGGTTTTCTGAGGCTTTTGAAAATTCCTCAATTCAAATTTCAATGGGATTTAAACATGATGCAGCAACCAAGCTAGTCCAAGGCCAGGGTAAAGCTAGGGATGTGACAGATCACTTTTGACGTTGCCGATTTTCCATTGCCTTACAATGGGATTCTCGGCCGTCCAGCGCTCGCCAAGTTCATGGCGGCCTCTCACTATGCGTATAACATGCCCAAGATGCCAGGCCCGATAAGTGTCATCTCTGTCCCTGGCGACAAGAAGGATGCTCTTATCTGTGCCGACAAGATCTACCGGGAAGCAGCAGCCGCAACTGATCGCGAGACACTTGCCGCTGAAGCTCCCGGGGGGAAGAAGAAGACCAAGACCGGCAAGAGTTCTAATGCCCACTCCGGCAAGCGCTCCTCTTCAGAGTGCAGCGCTACCGTCGAAGACGCGCCATCTAGCTCCACCGGCAAGTGTAAGAAGACGATGGCAGCTCCGCCAGCGACCAAGAAGGTGTCCGCCAAGGAGGACGGCACTGGTGGTACCTTCACCATCAGTGCCACTCTCGACCCTAAATAGGAAAGCGCGCTCATTGCTTTCCTGCGGGCGAACGTCGACGTGTTTGCGTGGCAACCGTCTGACATCCCCGGTGTTCCCAGGAAAGTAATTGAGCACCACCTTGCCGTCTGTCCTCACGCGCGGCCCGTCAAGCAGAAAGTCAGGAAGCAAGCAGTGGAGCGCCAAGAATTCATCGCAAAAGAAATCAAGAAGTTGGAAGCAGCAAGCCTTGTCAGAGGAGTGCTCCATCCTACGTGGTTGGCCAATCCTGTAGTCGTGCGCAAGGCAAACGGGAAATGGAGGCTTTGTATCGACTTTACTGATGTTAACAAAGCTTGTCCCAAAGACCCATTTCCCGTGCCGCGCATTGACCAGATTGTTGACTCCACGGCCGGATGCGACTTGCTTTCATTTCTTGACGCATACTCAGGATACCATCAGATCTTCATGGCAGAAGAGGATGAGGAGAAAACCGCATTCATCACTCCATGTGGCACGTACTGTTTCATACGGATGCCTTTTGGTTTGAAGAATGCTGGTTCAACGTTTGCAAGAGTAGTCCATGCCGCTTTTGAACCACAAATACACAGAAATGTGGAAGCCTACATGGATGATATAGTGGTCAAGAGCAAGGACAAAGCAACTCTGATTCAAGATTTAGAAGCGACTTTTGCAAATCTGCGCAAGATCAGCCTCAAGCTCAACCCCGAGAAGTGTGTGTTTGGAGTCCTTTCCGGCAAGCTTCTCGGGTTCTTCGTGTCTCAGCGGGGAATTGAAGCCAATCCCGACAAGATCAAGGCCATTGAGCAAATTGAAGCACCAAAGCGCGTCAAGGATGTACGAAAACTTGCCGGTTGCGTGGCAGCTCTCAGCAGGTTCATCTCTAAGTCTGCTGAGCGCGCCCTGCCGTTTTTCAAAATATTGAAAAAGGCAGGTCCAATGAAATGGACTCCGGAAGCGGAGGCTGCGCTGCAGGACTTGAAGAGATACCTGTCCTCCACTCCAATACTTGTCGCACCTAAGCCGCAAGAGAAGTTGCTGCTGTATCTGGCGGCAACCAATCAAGTGGTTAGTGCTGCGTTAGTAGCGGAGAGGGAGGCAGATGATGAGCCAGCAACCACGGCAAGCGCATCCAGTGACAAGCAGGGGGCTTCCCCGACAAGCTCTGGTCCCGACAAAGATGGATCTGTGCAGGCGCACCCAGTTTACTTTGTCAGTTCCCTTCTGCAGGGGGCTAGGTCAAGGTACTCTGGTGTGCAGAAATTGCTTTTCGGCCTTCCCATGGCCTCGAGAAAGCTGCGCCATTACTTCCAAGCACATGAGATCACAGTTGTCACTCGCTTTCCGCTGAAGAGGATACTGCAGAATCCAGAAGCAACAGGCAGGATTGTTGAGTGGGCACTGGAACTGTCAAGCTTTGGCCTCAAGTTTGAGAGCACTTCGACCATCCAAAGCAGAGCATTGGCAGAATTCATAGCAGAGTGGACGCCAACACCAGATGAAGAAATTCCAGAAACGAGCATCCCCATCAAGGAAGCAAGCAAAGAGTGGCTGATGTACTTCGATGGTGCCTTCTCGCTGCAAGGCACCGGTCCTGGCGTGCTGCTTGTCGCACCCACCGGAGAGCACCTCAAGTACATAGTCCAGATGCACTTTCCCAAGGAGCAAGCAACAAACAATACTGCAGAGTATGAAGGTTTGCTTGCCGGTCTCAGGATCGCGGCAGACCTTGGGATCAAGAAGCTCATTGTCAGGGGTGACTCACAGCTTGTTGTCCGCCAAGTTAACAAGAGTTATCAGAGTCCGTTTATGAAAGCCTACGTTGATGAAGTGAGAAAGCTAGAAGAGCACTTTGTCGGCCTACAGATTGAACATGTTCAGAGAGCTCAGAACGACATCGCCGATGACCTGTCAAAGTGCGCAGCACTTAAGTTACCTGTGGAACCAGGGATCTTTGTGCTCAAGCTGACTCAACCGTCTGTGACGCCATCTACTGGACAGAGCAAGAAGAGGAAGTTGATTTCTGGTGACTATTTTCCGGCAGAGCTTCCCGAAGCCGCCGCCAAGAAGGTCCACAAGATCAACACCAAGAGTGCTGAGGAGCAGTCTGCTCCGGCAAACCCCAGGGTTTGTTCCGTTGAAGCAGATGCTCCCGACAAGTTTTGCTCCAGCAAGCTTGCCGGGGAACGTCAAGCTCCGACTGAGCCGCAGGTTCCCGCCATAGAAGCGGATGTTCCCGCAGCAGCAGATGTGCCTTTAGTCCTTGTTGTCGAGCCGCAAGCTCCAGCATGGGCACAGCAGATCGTCCGTTTCCTTCAGACAGGAGAACTTCCCGAAGAGCAAAAAGAAGCGGAAAGAGTAGCCCGGAAGTCAAGTATGTACCAGTTTGTCGATAGCACACTGTACAGAAGAAGACTCAACGGTGTGAAATTGAAGTGTATTCACCGGGAAGACGGACAGAAGCTATTGGCAGAGATACATGGAGGCATATGTGGTCACCACATTGGCGCAAGAGCACTTGCCGGCAAAGCTTTCCGGCAAGGTTTCTTTTGGCCGACAGCCCTCCAGGATGCAACTGCACAAGTAACCAAGTGTGAAGCGTGCCAGTTCCATTCCAAGTAGATACACCAGCCAGCTCAAGCTCTCCAGACGATCCCTTTATCCTGGCCATTTTCGGTCTGGGGGCTCGACATCCTTGGCCCCTTCTCCCGAGCAGTCGGTGGCTTTGAGTACTTGTACGTTGCTATCGACAAGTTCACAAAGTGGCCGGAAGTGGAAGCAGTGAGGAAGGTGACAGCACAGTCAGCAGTCAAGTTCTTCAGGTCAATTGTTTGCCTCTTCGGGATCCCTAACAGGATCATCACCGACAACGGTACGCACTTCACGAGCCGCACCTTCATGCAGTACGTCCAAGATCTTGGCACCAAGGTCTGCTTCGCTTCTGTTGCTCACCCCAGAAGCAACGGTCAAGCGGAGAGGGCAAATGCTGAAGTGCTGCATGGACTCAAGACCAGGACTTTCGACAGGCTGCACAAGTGCGGAAGAAACTGGATTGAGGAGCTGCCGGTGGTTCTTTGGTCGATCAGGACGACGCCAAATCGAGCCACTGGCCAGACACCTTTCGCTCTAGTCTATGGAGCAGAGGCAGTTCTCCCCACGGAACTCGTATACAGGTCACCTCGAGTGTTCGCTTATGATGAGCTTGAGCAAGAGCAGCTGCGAAAAGATGACGCGCTGCTCCTTGAGGAGGACCGTCTTCACGCTGTTGTACGAGCTGCTCGTTACCAGCAAGCTTTGCGCCGCTACCATAGCCGCAAAGTTAACGCCAGAAGTCTCGAGGAAGGCGACCTTGTTCTTCGGCGCGTTCAGTCTGCCAAGAATTCCAACAAGTTGACGCCGAAGTGGGAAGGCCCTTACCGGGTGAAACGAGTCACTAGGCCTGCCGCTGTCCACCTTGAGACCGAAGATGGCGTTCCGGTGAGCAACTCCTGGAACATTGAGCATCTTCGTAAGATTTACCCGTAAGGCGCGGTTGCCGGACCCTGTTCCGGCAACCACCTTTTGTACAAGTCTTGCCGCTGTTGCATGTAATCCTTTGTACAAAACCAGGCGCAGACCCTGTGCATAAATAAAGCTCATGTGCTCCGCACATCTTGTCAATTCCATGCTTTTTATTTTTTGCATGAGTTATCTGACACTTTGTGCAGCGCCAACCTCCGGTAAGCAATAACGAGCCATAAGGCTCCATATCTTTATTTTCTCTTCTCTCTTTTCTCAAGGAAAGGAAGGTTCCCCTCGCCCACAAGTTTGCCGGTGGGGAAGGAGGAGATAATGGTGTGGACTAGGCGTCGTTCAAGAAAGTTTCGCCTTGCCGAAAAGCAAACGATAGAAAAGCTAAGTTGCCAAAGTTTGAGCAATCAGTTTTTTTAATTTTTAAGTTATCTTCCTTGAACGACCCTACTTTGTATGGAAAACCTGTGCGCGAAGGAACCAGCTCATGGCTAGTTGCGCCCTTACTTTGTTTCGAGTTTGCTCAACAACTTAAGTGTGCTGCAACTAGAGTTGCGCCCTTACTTTGTTTCGAGTCCGCTCAACAACTTAAGTGAGCTGCGACTAGTTGCGACAAGGTTTCTTGTCGGTAACGGCACCGCCAGCAGGCTGCTGACATCCCGCACTCAACGCTCACGGCAAGGGTGCCTGCGCCGGCAAGTTCCCTAAAAGCGTAGGGCAAACACATACAAAGGAAGGAATCAAGTAAAGGAAATAACATTGCAATCATGACCCAAAATAGAGTTATATATTACAAGATAGCTTGTCGCGGCTCTAATAGACTGTTTTCATAACATGCCCAGCAGCGACAAGAAAAGAAGAAAATAGACGGCCTAGTCTACGCGGTTGCCCTCAACCCTCTTGATCCCGCTCACCCTGTCCACAATGGGTGCGACAAGGGCCTTGAGCTCCTCCAGATCAGCATCCGGCGGCAGGGACTTGAGGTTGTTGGTGAGGATGAGGCCTGGGTTGCGGTAGGCCACCTTCACCAACACCTTTTGAAGAGCTCCCGCGTAGATCTTGCGCGACTCGTCGGCCAGCTACTTTGGGATCCTCTCCCGGAGCCGCTGGAGGGCCAAAGATGTCGGGGAAACTGATCCACGAGCACCTATGGGGACCGAGCCCCTTTCGGTTCGGCGGGGGGCGGAGGTCGCACGAAGAGCGGATCGAGGCGAAGCACACGAGCAGTTTACCCAGCTTCGGGCCGCACGGATGCGTAAAACCCTACTGCTGCATCTGTGGTTTGTATTGAGTTCTTGCTCGGGAGCGCTGAGTGCTACAGTACACACCAGCGGCTAACGAGACCGAGCGTGAGTGTTCTTCCCCCCTCTACGTTGCGCATGGGCCTCCTTTTATATGCTCAAGGGGTCACCGACAGGTGGCAACGTAGACAAGGGTAAAAATGGAAAGGTGCTGCGGTTGGTACAGCTACCTGTACAGTGTATCATACCTAACCCTGACGGCAGGGGGACAAGGGCATTAAATGCCTATCTACGTCGCCCAAACAGTGTAGAAAAGGGACCGTCAGGGACGCCACCGCTCGCCACGATGGCGATCTTGTCAGCGCCGCTTGCCACAGTGTACCCCTGGCTGCACAGCCTCCCGCCACATACGCCTGGAAGGGTCCCAGAGCGACACGTTGGTGGATGCGCTGGAGCATGGGTACAGAGTGGTTGCTTGCCGCGGCAAACGCCTTGCCGCGGTCGTTGTCTTGTCGCGTCCGGAAGCTTGTCGCTCGCCGGGCCTTGCCGGGACGCGTGGCGCGTCGCGGCAAGTTCCTTGAGATGCCTTGGTTGGCCTTCCCGACAAGCTCCTCTTGCCGGGGTCTTGTGTCTTGAGTGGCCTTCCCGGCAAGCTCCTCTTGCCGGGGCCTTGTCTCCTTGGCTTGAATACTTTGTTCTTGAATGGCTCTAAAGGAACCACGGAGGACCTTGGCGGTCACTCGGCAAGCCTTGCCACGGGGCCCTGCGACTGCCCGTGCACAAGTTCGGGATACTAGGGTACCCCTACTCTAGTACACTGACAGGAGCCCCCGGGCCTGGGCCATACACGGTGCCGAGCACTGTTGGGCCAGGCCCAAAACAGGGCACGGGCACGCGCGGCCTGGGTTACGCCGTATCTTTCTCCGTATCCACCGCGCCCTCCCTGAACGGCACGCGTCGATTGCGGCGTCTTGGGAGAGATCGTGGGTGATTTCTTTATTCGGAAAGGCGGAACGTCCGCCCCTCCCTCCTTATAAGCAGGGGAAAAAGGGGCAGTTTGTCCATCTGCCCGTTGCTATTCCTTCCTCGAGAATCTCTGCCACTCCCCTTCTTCCCTACGCCGAAAGAGAGCAGCGCTCCGCCCCCATCGCCACCAACACCACCAACGCCGTCGACCTCCCTCACCACCTCCGCCATGGCTCCGAAAGCCGAGAAGGTGAAGTCGGCCGAGGCGTAGCGGCTCGCGGCGCTGCGAAAGGAGCGGGCAATCTTCCCCCCTAAGCTTGCCGCGAAGGAGCTGAAGGAGCACTACTACCTCTTCTGGTCGACGGAGACGCGAGCACATCCGCGCACGAAGGTACTCCCAGCCGTTGCTTCGAGACTTGCTCCAAATGGATATCCCTTCTTCGCGTTGTTCTTCTACTGCGGGCTCTGCCCGCCTTTCTCTGAATTTTTCTGTGACATTATGAACACCTATGGGTTCCTCCTCCTTGACTTCACCCCCAATGCTGTTCTGACCATGGCAATTTTCGCACATCTCTGCAAAAACTTTGTCGGAGTCCGTCCCAATGTAGCCCTTTTTTGCCACTTCTTTATGCCCCGAGTTGAGAGAGGAGAGCCTTTATCCGGCAGAATCGCCTGGATCTCGAAGGACGGCAAGAAGGAAGCTTATCTGGAGGGAGAGTTACGCAGCAAGTGGGAGGAATGGAGGGCAGACTGGTGCTGGGTTGTCGAGGAGATCCCGCAGCCGTTTACCGCCCTGTGCCAAACTGCAGTGGTGTGCGGCAGCGATTGGAGCAACGTGGCCCCGGACGACGACAGGCTGAAGATTGCCACCGCCCGGATCCAACGCCTCAGGCTTGCCGGGCTCACTGTAGGCGCCGTTGGCGCAGACTTCCTTCGCCGCCGCATCGCCCCCCTGCAGGAGAGGAGGAGACCCGCTTGGGAGTTCAAGAACGCGGCGGATATCATGAGGCTGCGTCCGGGCCTCAACTACAACTTCACTGTTCTGGAGCATAAGGTGATGCTCCAGGAGCTGTTCAAGTACGACCGTGATCATCCCGAAGTGTTCAGGTTGCCGCAGGGCGTCGTTCCGCTGTGCAATAATTCCTCGCTCAGCCGCATCCGTGCAATGATGCCGCTGTGCGACTCGCACGGAATTGATCCAACTTGGCAAGAGCCTGCAGACGACGTCATGCAGGCGTTCTTTGATAGCTTGGTAGAAGTGCCGATCCGCTCTGACGAGCTGCAGGGCCTCATTCGCGACACCACCGACGAGGAGGTGAAGCTCATCGCCACTAGGCTGGAAGAGGCGACGGCAGCTGCAACTGCGGGCGAGTTTGGGTTCACTGTGGAGGAGGCAGAGGTAGCAGAGGCGGCAAGCCTTGCCGGGAAAGAGGGGCTTGTCGACGAGGAGGAGCTTGTCGGGCGTGACGTCGAGTCGGGCAAGCCTGCTGAGGGCACGGGCGGCTCGTTGGGGATCGACTCCTCTTCCTCCGCACCTTCGAGTAGCTTGCCGCAAGCAAAGCCCCCGGCTCCACCAAGATGGCGTCTCTGCAAGGCTAGAGACGTAGCGGAGTGGCAGACAAGTCAACAGCCGCCGCGCCGCGCGACACGCTCCACCGCGGCAAGTTCTGGTGCCACGGGAGCACCTCACGCTGCTGCGGCAACTGGAGCAAGGTCTTCCCGGACTGCCGCTTCTCCCGCCAAGCGACCAAGGAACCTACTCCTCCGCCTCCTCGCGCCGGAGGCGGGCCAGGCTTTGACTTCTCCGCGCTCAGCTCCGACGAGGAAGAAGAATAGGAGTAAGATCCTTGTTGTCCTTGTATTTCTTCAATTCTTGTTGTTTTGTCTTGTATCTCATTTGCTTCACTCTGAACTTATTCCTTTTTAGGACTCTGGCCCAGAGAGCGGAAAAGAGAGCCAAGGCCCCGCTGATCATCATCGAGGACGATCCCACCGCGACAGCAGGGGTGCGCCCGAGACATCCTTGCCGGACCCCGCAACTGTGCTTCAGAGCAGCCCCCAGCGCAGCCCCCAGCGTAAGTATATGGTTTACTTCCCGCTGTTAGGCGCGCATGGATACTCTTCGTTTGCTGATATCTGGCTGTTGATTTGTGTAGGAGCAGAGCAGCCCCACCAGGAGCGTCCGGAGACTACCCCTGTCAGGCCATCTGCTTCAACTACACCGCCAAGGGAGAGTTCTCCGCCAAGGGAGAATCCTCCGACAAGGGAAAGCTCTCCAGCAAGAGGGAGTTCTCCGGCAAGGGATAAGTCTCCGGCAAGGGGGAGTTCTCTGGCAAGGGAGAAACCTCTGGTAAGGGACAGCACCAGTGGCCCCTCGGCGATGGAGACCACAGCTGTAGAGCACGTTACAGGTAAACCCCTTGCTCCGAAAACTTCCCTTGGGTTCTTCTTCATTTGATCTTCTTTTTGGATATTTGCTTGACCTTTCTTCCTTTTCCGGCCGTCAGATCCATCTGCTGCGGATCCGATGGAGACCGAGGTCGCTGTTGATGACGCCGTTGCCACCGAAGAAGCGGCCGGCGCTGATGATCTCGCCGGCGAAGAGGCCGCCAAGGCTGCCGCCGCAGCAGCCGACGAGGGGTCTGGCGATCGCACTGACGGCCCTGGGGCCGCAGGAGCGACAAGCGCAACACCGACCGCCGACCCTCCCGCCGCTGCCGCAGCGTCAGGCTCCGAAGAGCCCCAGCCAGGCGTCTACTTGAAGGCCGGCGATGGTGTCTTCATCAAGCTCCCCTGGGAGTCAAGCTCCAGGGCGCCGGTCGAAGGAGAAATCTTGGATGGAGAAGTGCTCGCCTCCGCTGGGCTGACGCTGGTTGATGCGCCGAGCAGCAGCAGCTGCGAGTCTGAGGAGGAGCGGCTGCTCCGGAAGCTGGTGTCGCTCTACCGCGCTCAACAGGCCAAGGTGGAATGCCGAGAAGCGCTTGTCGCGAGGGCGGGAGCAGATATTGAAAAGCGCGCGGAGGAGCTCCGGGGTCTCAACCAGGAAGCTCTCCGGTCCCTGGCAGAGGAGCGGGAGCAGCTCGCTGAGGCGCAGAAGGCCTTCATCCTCGAGAAGGCAGAAGTTGCAGAGCAACAGCGGCTTGCCGCCGAGGAGCTATCTACGCGGGAGGGAGAGTTGGCGCAGCGGAAGGTCAACCTGGACAGCCATGAGGAGGATCTTGCTGCGCGCGAACAAACGTTTGGCGGGGCTCTCAAGCAAGCAGAGGATGCTGCCGCAGCTGCCGAGGCTGCCAAGAAGGAGCTGGAGACGAAGGTGGCGCAGCTGGAGACCAATCTCAAGACGAGCGGTGAAGAGCTTGCCGCGCTCAAGCATGAGCGCAAGAAGGACGCCTACACCTTTGGCTAGCTGCAGGGCCGTCTCACCGAGAAGGTCAAGGAGCTTAGCGCCGCCAAGGACTCCAATGCCGATCTTGAGCTGAAGCTGGCTGCTTTGACCAAGACGCTGGACGGCGCCAGGGAGCAGGAGGCGCCTTGAAGAAGGAGATCAAGGCCGATAAGGTGCTGCTAGAGAGCGTTGCTACCACCCAGAACACCTTTAGATAAACTGTGGAGCAGTGGACGGAGGGTCTTGTGAATGCTGCCGCAGACATCGACAAGGAGCTGGCGCTGCTGGGGATGGAGGATCTCGGGTATCCCTCCGATGAGAGCCTCCCATCCAGCGCCAAGCTCACCTTGTTCTTCAAAGGCGTGGCGACGGCCCTCCAGCGGCTCCGGGAGAGGATCCCAAAGCAGCTGGCCGACGAGTCGCGCAAGATCTGCGCGGGAGCTCTTCAAAAGGTGTTGGTGAAGGAGGCCTACCGCAACCCAGGCCTCATCCTCACCAACGTCCTCAAGTCCCTGCAGCCGGATGCTAATCTGGAGGAGCTCAAGGCCCTTGTCGCACCCATTGTGGACAGGGTGAGCGGGATCAAGAGGGTTGAGGGCGACCGCGTAGACTAGGCCGCCTGTTTTCTTCTTTTCTTGTCGCTGCTGGGCATGTTATGAAAACAGTCTATTAGAGCCGCGACAAGCTATCTTGTAATATATAACTCTATTTTGGGTCATGATTGCAATGTTATTTCCTTTACTTGATTCCTTCCTTTGTATGTGTTTGCCCTACGCTTTTAGGGAACTTGCCGGCGCAGGCACCCTTGCCGCGAGCGCTGAGTGCGGGACGTCAGTAGCCTGCTGGCGGTGCCGTTACCAACAAGAAACCTTGTCGCAACTAGTCGCAGCTCACTTAAGTTGTTGAGCGGACTCGAAACAAAGTAAGGGCGCAACTCTAGTTGCAGCACACTTAAGTTGTTGAGCAAACTCGAAACAAAGTAAGGGCGCAACTAGCCATGAGCTGGTTCCTTCGGCACAGGTTTTCCATACAAAGTAGGGTCGTTCAAGGAAGATAACTTAAAAATTAAAAAATCTGATTGCTCAAACTTTGGCAACTTAGCTTTTCTGTCGTTTGCTTTCCGGCAAGGCGAAACTTTCTTGAACGACGCCTGGTCCACACCATTTCTTGAACTGTCAATGACTCAGAGGTCATTCAACAAAGAACCTATAGGGTGATAAGCATGGCTAAGCATTTCTACTCTACCGGAATCATATACTTCTACTCAGGTGTCAAGTAATTAGGCGACAAGCGGATCAAGGTAATGTGTCAATCGACACGCTAGCTACGGGAATTAAAATAACATGCACATAGTAACAATAAACTCAATGCAATTTTATAAACCATAGGATAAGTATGATCAAAGAAGGAGGCATGCCTTCGTTGTTGAGTCCTTCTTCGGTAACCTGATTCTGTCCTTGTCCAACATCGTCATCACTCCCTACTCGTCGTAACGATAGCAAATGGAAATAGTAAATACCAAAACAATAGTGAATCCAAATAACATCCAAAACAAATTAAGAGTGGATGGATAACAAGATATTGATGAAGACGGAGATTCTGAAATGAGTTAGCATGATAAGGAGATAAGAGATAGGATTTAGTGAAGTGCCAGGGTTTAGATTGAAACTTCAAAGGGAGGCTTTGCGATCAAGACTGAAGTTCTGATTTGAACTAGTAGTGCCCACTACACATCTTGACTATGGAAGTACTATAACACCAACACAATGGCAACAACACAGATGGAATGGAACCAACATATGCATTTAACTGCATAATCACAAGATGGCATGATGAAGGTAAAAGTTAACCACAAATAAATATTTAGATAGAATCTAAATATTTATAATGATCAATAGCAGTCAAACATATACATCAACTATATAATAGTTGAATAGCAAGTGTTGCGTAAGACAACCAAACCAACATTATAAACCATACAAGTTAAGCAATCAAACACCATTCAACAACAGAAATGATCTATGTCTAGCCCTAGAATACTATTAAAAGGAAATAGAATCAACTTCATTATATCAAACCAATTCATTTGTCAAACAATTAACAAGAAACTATACAAGACATGGAACAAAAGAGTGAACTACTATCCAGACATGATATGATTAAGATTAATAATCAACCAAAAGTAAATATTTGGATGTATCCAAATATTTATAATGGTTAACAATAAGCAAAGACTAAACACCAATCATAACAACTATTAGCAAGCATTTCTATAACAAGAGACAAACCAATGCTTATCACAAAACTAATTGGACAATTAAATAATCAGACACATCATACAAGTCATGTGAGTATAGAATCGTGAAGAGGTCTTATCTAATAACACAAGCACTAAACATATGAGTGACCATGAGAAGATACTAAACTAGGACATTCTCTTTATAATAAAAGGAAACAACTAATATCCAAATGACCTCTAGCAAAAAGATTACCACAACATGATTAACAACAAAGCAAACTATGTGCACTAAGCATATGAGAAAGACACAACTCAACTATTGAAAGGTAAACTATCCTAATCATGTGATGAGCTAATGCAACATGTGCCAAACACTCATAATGCTATCATGAGATAAGTCAAACACATATAAGGAACACAAGGGTCTAAGTACTAAATTATAGCACATGAAACATAATAAGACATGAAATATAAGTTACATTAATGATGTCTAGATATACAACAATGCAACAACTAGATACAAATGTATAATGCTAAGTATGAATGATCATCACACGATATGCCAAAGTATTATACCAATAGAATACAACTCACAACAATGAGATAACTTAGTTGATATTAACTAACATGAATATCAAGAATGGTACGCGCATGCAAGCTTACATACTTGTTATGTCATATAAGCATATGGACATACCATACTAGACATCTAGGCAAGTCAGAGAACTAGATCATGACCTCAAGCAATGTACTATACTAGCATGAGTAACAAAATGACATGCAATTCTATTTGTTACAATCTGTAGTAGAAAAGACATAAGATACATCACTAGGCATGATCTAATACATGAATTGCTATAGACATGCTATACAACCTAGTTATACAATCACAACATTGTAGCATGGTATTGATCAACTAAATAAAGAAGGGATCCTTCTTAATTAAAATATATGAAATCATAAACTACTAACATGTATCTACTAAGCAAAGGCAAACCACATGTGGGATCATAAAGTACAAACTAGCAATTGTATAACATGCAGTAGGCATACAACCAAATCATGCATTCTACTTTGAGTAAGCACTAACATGGCATGGCAATCAACTAAGCATGCATAGCTACCGTCCTAGGTAAACAAAACACCTAGAATAATTAACAAGAGGTAATAAACTAAGGTAAATAAACACACATGACAACTACCAGGATGCAATGAACTAAGTTGTATGCATGAGAATAAACTCTATATAGCAATACATATATGAGCTAAGACATCATGCATCCAACCATGCAAATCTTGGATAATAAATATCTACAAAATAGGATTAAAAACTACTCAAAATTTCCTACTAAAATATCACAGGAAACAAGTCATGCGACACAAAGTAGAGCTACCACAAAATAATACAGTGGTCTTGAACCATGATGCAACAATGAGCAATTTGCCACAAGCAACTATATCCTAAGTTAACACACGATTCAGAACAACTATTATAAAGAACTAAACCACAGATACAACAAATTGATGAACAACCATCAAAGGCATGACATGATTTCAAATGCACAAAAAAAACACATGATAAAAGGATGTAAAAGACTAGATAAAACATATCTAAGATATATTCATGCAAAATAAAAGATGAATATAATCAAAACATGAAATAATAATCATGCAAAGCTTAAGATAATCCTACGTAAACCCACACACGGTAATAGTACGCAAAAACTTGTACTTAAGCATGTCATAAGACTACTACCGCACAAAAGAAAAATAACACATGAAACAACATGTTAAACAATTTTCAAATAACTATAATCGGTAAAAAGAGAAATCTATTAAGTCACTTGCCACATAAAAAATTATAAGACAAATAGCATGCGCTCCTAGCCATATCCTGAACTTATGGAATTAACACAAAAGTTCACTGATCAACTACTACTCATGATGATAATTCACAAGAACTAATACAAAAACATATCACACTACTACATGATAAAAGAAATTATCTAGATGAAAACATACAAGACTATAGTTACTAATTTAAAACGTACATTCAAATCAATCGATTAAACCACATGATACACCTATGATATAATTCTAGATAACTCCTAGGCATACATAACACACATAAAAATAAACAGTACCAAGAAACATGCATGTAGTGCAATTTCCAATTTAACTCAACGAGCACCTAATATGATAAAAAAAGATATATGCCTCTATGATATATTAAAACAAATCTAAAACAACGAGCGGGTTCCCATAGCCACTTAGAGCATTTTATCTATTGGGATCGAGATCAAACAATGGACAAACAAAATGGAAATAAACCAATGACCTAAGGTCCATGTGACGGATAGCATCGATGCGCCGAACAACGAAAAAAAAGGTGCTATGATGTCTAGGAGATACTATGAGTGGCATTTGGAAGGCGCACAAAAGGAATTGGATAGTTGCTCACCGAGCATGAAGATACGATGCGATGAACTTGATGAACAGTGTGGACGAACATGTAAAATTCTTCGTGTGTGGTCGACAGATCATGTTCTTTCCTCTCTGAATGGATTTGTGGTGTGGAGAAGAATCTGCAGGTGCAAGGGTGCTGATAGAGAGGTTCTACGTCACCGGGGACGAGCACCGGCGTCCATGGAATAGTAGCACTTCGGGAGATATGATGGGAGGAGGAGGAAGGGCAGAAAGCAGGAGGTGTGAGAGGAACGACAAAGGAGATCGGGATGCATCTCTAGATATCTTCAGAACTGAAAATGGTTCAGATCAAGGGAGTTAAGAGAAAGACAGGTTCATGCCTGTACGTTTCTCTTCTCTGTTATGTATGGCGCGCATGTATGTGTAGGTGGGTGGAGAAGGAGATGAAGTGGTTAGCGTGGAAGAGAAGATCAAGGAGCAAGTCTACATATCCTCATAATTGGAAATGTTTAGAGATTAAGGAAATTATAAGGGAAACAATCAAAGTACACAGTGGCTGTTTCTATTCTGTGCAGGTAACGTACAGAGAAGAGAGAAGAGATGCTTCGCTGGCCTGGGTATTGGGCCAATTCGGCCAGGCCCATGTGGGAGAGAAAGAAAAGATAAAAAATATGAGTTGCCCTTTGTCCCATTAGTTTGAGAGGAAAAATTGTTTAGCTGCACACAGGGAAAATAGAAAGGAGATGTTCTGCTAGGGGATTTTGCCACTCTCTATGAGAGAAAATAATTAGATTTTCATTTTAGGAAAATCTTGGAAAAGGAAGAGAAGCTAAAATAACTATGAAACGAATTTTAGATAAACCAAGAAAAATCCAAAGGAGCATATTTGAATATGCCAAAGAGAAAAATAAAGTCGGACTAAAATAAAAGAAGTAACTCAAATTTTAATTTAGGTACGCATTAGATCAAGTTAAATCCTCCAAATTATAAAAGTCCAATTTAAGCTTTGTTACCAAATAAACAAATGAAATTTTCTCGCCCTGATTTTTGGTAAACCTTTTCTTAAAACATTCCAAAACTGCGCGCATCAGCGCACGTGTTCGCCCCCTCTCTCTAAATATCGATCTCCACTTGTGCATTCCTTTATAGTCTCCCTCCACTCGGCCCCTCGCACCATCTTCTAGCCCACCGATCGGATTTTGCCACATGTACAATCTAGCAGACTCCATGGTTGAACTTAAGCATAATGCACAAACCTCAAAACAACAGTGGCTCTCTTTTGTTCTAGATTCTTCCGTATCATAACTGCCCAAACTTTTTTTCTAGTTGAATTGCCATTATTTGTTTTTACTTTATTCTTTTACAATGCACAATTCCATGAATCATAAAATATATTAAGGGCTTCTTTGATTCAAAGGATTCTCAAAGGAATTTTGGAGGATTCTAATCATTAGGAATTTTTCCTATCTTGGTTGTTTGATTCGTAGGATTGTAAACCATAGGAATTTTTCCATATGATTCATTTGCACTAGATTTCATAGGAAACATCCCATCCACTCAAACCTCTTTGAAAGAATTCTGCATTTTGTCTATGCACAATCAAACACTCGTACAATCCTGTAGGATTCAAGACGACATTCCACTATAATCCCATGTTTTTCCTATTCCCGCGTTCTTAGCTTTTTTTAAAAACTAATTGATTTTGAATGAGATGAACTATAAGAATTAAACGAAGGGCTACATCAGGCATATATGACTCAGAGCTTACATGCTATAGTGTGGTATTTATTCATAACTTGGTTGCAAAATCTGATGCGTGCAATGCACGTGTACCTTACTAGTATTTCGAGTTTGTGCAAAACATGTAAACTGGAATACCAATGGCACGCTACACAGTGTCTCTCTTATAGTTCATGAAGCCACGTGGCACATGTGTAGGCGTTGTCGCGACCTCCTTGCGTGGGTTGATCACAGTGACGTGCTGCTGGTTCCAGAAGAATGTACTCGTCCTCCCTGAGCCATACTGGCAGTAGATGCATGAAGCTAAGATGTGCACGCACGCCATGCACGCACTCATTCCTCGCAAGCACACGCGGGTACACGGGCGGACGCAATTTTGTACCAAGATCCACCCCATGTGATAATTTGACGCGTGTAAAGTCGTTCACTTCATTGATGGTCGATTAATACAGCGCATGCAAATTGAGTGGACGTGAGGGCGGAAGAAAGACATTATTACTCCACTGCGCGCATGCGAGTAGTTAAATCGTGGGTTGCTAGTAGTACTTCCATTGGTCTCCTTCGTATTTTGTGCCAATTTTTGACAGTAACATACTACTCAATATTTACGCATTTGAGCAGTGTAGTACTTGAAATTTATGTTCTGCTAAACTCATTGGGAGCCATTTCGGGCCTCGAAACCAAAACCATCAATTAATCTTTACCTTGTTCCCATCACATTCGAAAGCCTGCTCACACCTACTAGTAGTACGTACCAAACCTGAACGTGTTCCCACTATGCAGGTATTAGTACTAGTGCTAGTACTTAGGTTATAAAAAGGGGAACTACCTAACCGAAAATCACTCTACCTTTCCTCCTCATAAGTGCTTCTTCTTCGTCCGTCATTGCCATGGCCGGTGAGCGGAGCTCTAGGTCGAGAAGTACTCGTAACAAGGGAGCGGCAACCAAGGCTGCGGAAAAAAAAAGAGGGCTCGCCACCACACAGAGACCTCGAAAGATCTCTCATGGGCAGGCGATGGCTCCCAGGAGCGCCCTAGCCGCGGAGGCGAACATGCCAAGCCGGCGGAGCTGGAGTCATTATCCCTCGACGACATGCCCGATCAGCTCAATAAGCAGAAGGAGTTCATCCAAGGCTTGATGGAGTTGCTGAAGGAGAGCCTCGACGACATACACGCTGAGCTCAATCAACAGGGGGAGTTGACCGCCGGCTTGGTGATGCTGCTGAAGAAGAGCATTGCCTCGGAGAAGAAGGCGACCGCGAAATCCTGCAACTTCGGGAGGACAATGCGAAGCTCTGCCATGAGATCAACCCGTTGAAGAAGAAGAATGCTGGCTGGAAGAAGCTGCATGAGAATAGTAGTTCCTCGATGAAGATGTTGCAGGCCCTTGCCATGGAACAGAAGGAAGAGTTGGCAAAGCTCCGCATCGAGCACCCGGCTGCTATCAAGGTACGTAATATGGCCGTGGAACAGATGATGAAGGCTCGCGTCAAGAAATGCCGCGTCATGGACACAATGATGAAGATGGCAGAGGAGACGCGCAAGGAGATGGAGGTCGTGCAGGCGATGAAGAAGCAGTTACGACTCCGCGGAGAATAAGATCATTTGGGGTGATAATCTTCCTTCTTCTTTTGCTCCTGTGTTTCATCTTTTGCTTCGGGTGTTTCGCCGCACGTGTCACGTTCTCTGCGAGGCATGAATAGAACAATGTTTTTTTGAGGGAATGAATAGAACAATGCTAACAATGAAATGACTAGCAAATTAGATCATTGTTATCGCCATATGGCACTGGGCTGCCGTGTTTTGTGCTCCTCCGTCGCAGTACTACTCCAGTGGAAAACTTGAGTATACCGCACGGTTCTTTGCTCCTCCCCGATCAGGTCGTCGGCGCATTTATACGAGCAGTCAAATCAAAAGGCCCCGCCTTCCAGCAGTAATGAGCCGTCGAATCACAAAGGCCCTCACCTCTCGTGAAACCGACCAAGCTAGACTGCCCCGCCCTCTAGCCTTTTAAAAAATGTATACTTTTGTACAGCAGTAGTATCGATGGATTGCGCCATGGAGCAAAACTTGAAATTTAAAAAAAAGGTGGTACATATAGAGAGTGCTCGTCGCCAAATTATGCATATAGTACTATTAAAAAGGCTAGTCACAATAATGGTGTCCAGCACAACCCACCCCTCAAATAAAACTAAGAGGGTGCTTGGATACGTTTTAGTCCCATGACTAAAAGTAGTGGGACTAAAACATGCTAGCCTCACCCATGCTTGGATCCAAATACTAAAAAGGCTAAAATCAAGTTAATGAGCATTTATTATCCTCCAAACCCTCCAATACAGAACTCGCCTGTGTTAAAGGAGAGGAGTTAAATGAGTAGAGAGAGGACTAATCCACATTTTAGTAGGGGTACCCCTGACTAAAAAGTTTTAGTCTCAAGACTAGTTTTAGGCCCTCTTTAGTCAGGGGTGCTTGGAACTTTAGCCTCTTAAAAAGACTATTTTTAGTCAGACTAAAATAAGTCCCTTGGATCCAAGCACCCTCTAAGCATCCTGGAATTCTTTGACAAAACTAAGCACCCTGAAATTCTTTGACAACTAAACTGCTGGCTATATGATGTTGGCCATATATATTGTATGTATATAATGTGAAGAAACGAGTGGTAGTACTATACCAACTAAAAAATGAAATGTAAGAAATACTAGTATGTACGTACTAAAGAGTTAAAGTAACGAGAAGAAACATAACATAGTTCTGCTGGGGGCTCAGCATAACACACCCCTCAAATTAAATTAAGCACACCTGAAATTAAACTTTGCAACTGTTTCGGTAGACACTGCATTAGAACCACCATGAGCAACGACACTTCCACCTTACTCGGAGTCCTCGTCCACGTCCTCGACTTCGTCCTTGTCCCTCTTCCTCTTGGTCGATACTTCTTTGCATGAACCACACACTTGGTTGTTGCTCTTCATCCAACCCTTGTAGATATTGAAGCAAAGGTAGCCATCCATTGTAGTGTACTGTATGTGGTCTATATCTAGTACATTCCGCTGCCATGCATGACGATGGAACGTGTATGGAGGTCTCACCAGTTTACCATACGAAGGATGAACCATGGCTCCTGCCAGGGTCATCATTGAAGGCTGACGAGAGGGCACCAGCCGATTCTTCGGGAGGTCGAAGGGGTTGCCTACAACGAGGCCTATCCGACCCAGGATTTCTTTGTCGTTACCAAAGTCTACAGTAATGAATTTGACTAGGTTGCTCCCGAGGATGTCCTTAAAATCCTGGCACACAACGTCGGCATGGCATATGTGGTAGACCAAGCATAAGTAATGCACGCAAACCTGGATCACGGCGGGCTTCTTCCACTCTTCGTCCTTTAGATCCTTCTCTCATCCCAGGACTGTGGTGTACTCAACATCTAGCCCAGCGACCCACTCATCATCTGAGTTTTTGAACATGCGTCTGAAGCGAGAAAGGCATCCTTTCACCGCCGCGGAAGAACAGGTGTAGATGACGTCAAACTCATCACCGGTGATGGTTCTAACCTTGTACTCACCGCCGATCATGGAGATTTGGGACGCCATGGATTTGGGAGGAGGGTTAGGATTAGTGGAACTTCCGTAATGTGAATGGACGGGACGACTAGGAGCGAACCGCCGTAGTATTGAAGGACATGCGGGGACGAGTAGGAGCGAACTGCCAGCGTGCGAACGGCAGGGTAGTGGCTTTCCATTCTCCCATGATACGGGCTTCCGAGAGCCCTTGGATCTGAGATCGAACGGTTGCATGGCATGATTCTAGACCTATGGGTGAATATCCTATCCTGGAGGGTTATTCTGCAAATTTTTAGCAACTTAGCATGCGACCGTTTGATCTCAGATCCAAGGGCTGCCAGCAGCCTGTATCATGGTCGCGCCTACCACGACTGTCGCGTCGCTCGTGCGGTCGCGCCCTTGGAGATTTAACACGGTGCGTTAGGCTATCTGATGTTGGCATGTCATACATTGTCATCACTTAGTCACTCATACTACAACAAGGTTGGCTATAAGTGTATTTTTTGTTACTCCTCTCTATCTCTTTCTTCATACTCAAGGAAGAAACGGTGCTAGTAAGCGCGTGTATTTATTGCATTGTCCAAGGAGTGACCTCTTCCAATGAAATGGTGTTGCTAAGTTTGCTTCATTTAATTAGCTATAGACTCAAAATTGTCTTTTCACCTAGGTACACATCCTTAGCACCGTTTCTTCCTTGGGTCACCAAACTAGTCTCTCTCTTCTTGATTAACTTGCCACATCAGACTTTATGCCTATGTGGCAAGCTTAAGAACCTGTAGGAGCAAGTAACAGTAAGTACAATAGTGCGCTTTACATGGCATTTTTGCATATGTGGAGGAAAGAGAGGCAAGGAAAAAGTGGAGAAGTGGGCTCTCATGCAAGAGCCAGCCTTTACTACATGGTGGAGCATTGGGAGAGGCACCTGTATGGAGGTGGTCAGGAATCTGGGAGACTCACGCCGGTCGTAGTGCCGCAGTTAAACTGATAATGACAAGTCAAATCACGGGGCCCCACCTGTCCAGCAGTAACTCGCTGTCAAATCACACAGCCCTACGTTTGCCGCAGCCTACTCCCTCGTCTTCTCGCGTCTCTGTCGAACCGACTAGGCGGAACTGCCCCGCCGCCTACCGCGCAGGAAAAGCCCCGCCCTCGACTTTTAAATAGTATACAGTATACTAATTTTGTATCCATGGATTGCGCCCGCGCCATGGAGCAAAGCGTCTAGAAAACGGAGGAGAGACGGTGGTCTTGCAATAGAGAAGAGGGAGAGGCGAGACGGTGGTTTTGGAATGGAGATGATGGAGAGGAGAGGAGGTGGTTTTGCATTGGAGAAGAGGGAGAGGAGCGTGCGGCAGCGATTTAGGATTGGACGAGAGGGCCGGCGCGCTCTGACTGGATCAAAATAAAAATCAATTTACCCTTCAATTAAGAAAGCGACCCCACATTCACTAGTCTCCCTTTTATTCTGGGTCATAATTGACCGTGATTTTCGCACATAAAATATATGTTATACGTTGTATACAAGGCCACTATCAAAATTACAATTTGCAACTATACAAGGCCACTAACATTAATCGAGGCAAAATTGATGGCGTTTGCCTCGTACTAGCACCCGAGGATATTAATATCCCTTGTGTGCATGCGGGAGTGAGAAGGTTAGCTTGCATTCCCAACATTAATCAACCAATGCGGAGTAAGAGGGTTGGCTTGTTGTGCTTGGGAGAGAAAAACCACATTAATTAACACGACAATCAAGGTGACAAGCTAGCTTGCAACATTGACTTAAACATAGCATTGATTTTTACCTTGGTACCTGTAATATGAGTTTGTGGCCTTGTATAAAAAAATGGAAGGAGTATAATTTGAAAGTACATTCAGATACGAACCAAACGGTACAATTTTTGGTGACATGCATTCACATTTTGCTTGTTAAATATAGTACATGGTCAAACTTTGACCCAAAATAGGTGAAACAACAAAAAAATACTTCCAAGACCAGCGCCGCTCTTCCGCTCTTCTCCTCTTAAACCACCGCCGCTCCTCTCCTGTTCCAATCTAAATGCAGCGCCGCTCCTCTCCTCTTCCATTTCAAAACCACCGCCCCTCCTCTCCTGTTCCAGTCAAAAACCGGCGTCGCTCCTCTCCCGTTCTAATCCAAAACCAGCGCTGCTCCTCTCCTCTTCCATTCAAAACCACCGCCGGCGAGTGAAGGTGCTGTGGAGAAGTAGATCGATGGAGGAGTACAACCGATACATGAGGATCGCAGACGGCGACCCTATGAAGCTAGCTAGGATGTTGGAGATACAGTCTTGGTTTGACAACAAGGACCAACTAGCGGCGATGGCGACATCCATGGCCAAATATCTGCAACAGAGCGAAAAGGCGGCGATACTCCCGGAGAGAGTCGCGCCGGAGTACATAGAGCTGCTCCTCTGGGCCATGGTGCAAACAGATTCCCCGAATCCGATCGTGAGGGAGCGGTGGTGGAAGTATTGATCCCAGATGGAGCATCCACCAGAGATTGAAGGATCGAGCATCTACAGGGTGCCGTTTGTGAGGGTGTCCTGCCAGATCAAGCCGATGGAGTCTTCGTCGACTGAACCCAACTGCAAGAGGAGAAAATTAGTTGGCCCGACGATGCTTCCCCGCAATCGTCTCCCTCGCCGTTCACATCGTCTCACGGGGCGGCTGTCTGCCACAGAGGAATAGGAGGGGGCTGCCCCCCCTCGCCCAATAGTCGGGCAGGTTGTGAATTGTCAGGAGGATCTTAGCATTGTCAGTATTTGCAGGTTGTGAATTGTGTTTTGTGTTGTGTATTTTGAGAGTACTTTCAGATATGAATGTCTTTTGAATTTTAGATTTTCAGTATTGAGCATATGAAGTATTTTATGAATTCTAGAGATCTATTTTTAGCACTTAAAAAATGTAGTTTCATAGGAGTATAAAAGTGCAGACAATGTGATTCTCAGAGAAGAAACTGCAAGTTTCAGTTTCAGATAAGAAACTGCAATTTCAGTTTCAGATGAGAAACTGCAACTTTCAGAGGCAGAGCATTTATATTAACACGGCCTTTTCAAACAGGGTTAACATCATGTTGGAAGTTTTATTCATGGTCGAAAATGGAACTACCAGCCAGTTAACATCATGCTGATCAAGATTCATGCATAGCACATCTTCATATGATGCACAGTCAAAATGCCCACACAATGTCGAGTGTGCGAAACACAGAGAAAACGAGGGACGAAGTTTTGGCAAGTGTTGGACGTGGTTTTGGGCTGCCCCGTCTAGGCTTTCATTTTTAACATGCGTAGCCCACGACCTCGGATGGGAGGTCCATAGGTCTGTTTGTATTTTCTTAGGGCCGTCATGTATCGACCGGCCTATGGACCTCCCATCGGAGGTTTTATTTTTGGCAACCCAATTTATGTATTTTTTTGAAGAAAACGCAGAGGTATGTTCTATTTTCTATATAAGAATAGGAACGCCAGGTCCAACTTATGTTTCCCTTCTAACTATATTATATATATAAATTATTTTATATGTTGACTGTTTAGTTCACATACTCCCTCCTTTTCGGTTTATAGGGCTTATCTCAAAATTTTAGTTTTTCAATTTTGTAAGGCTCAATTTGGTTGTTTTCCATCACATGTTCAGATTCCAAGGTGCATTAAATCATTGCATGCAAGTATTAAGAGAAAATTGACCAATGCATGTACTTTATGCATGCATGCATTGCAATTATGCATTGATAAACATAATTTTTTGAGGAAAACAAGTGCATTAATTAGGTGCTTTTGCAAACTACAAAAAGTATTCCACCGTTCATCATCTACCTTGGTTGGTGAGATTTTTGAACTGAGCCCTATAAACCGAAAAGGAGGGAGTAATTGGCAAATAGATCTCACCGCCACCCCCCGCCTCCTGACTCCGGGCGCGCCTGCCCCCCTCAGCAAGTCCGCTCGCGCGCCCCATGGAGTCGCCGGCCATATCCACGGGGGAATGGCTGGAAGACAGGCAGATGTACAAGATGCATCTCGCACATGTCTACAAAGCCTTCCCGTGGACGCTCCAGCCGCTCGACTCCGTCGCGTCGGCAGTGCTGCGGGAGACTCGAGGGAGGAGATGGAGGGAGCGGGCGATGCGGATCCGCGACGACGCTCTCTCCTGGACCCAGTGCACGCGCGAATGGAGGGAGGCAGAGGAGTAAGCTGCGAGGGAGGAAGCCGAGGAGGGACCGAATCCGTTCTCTCACTCGCGCAGGTATGCTCGAATGTGCAAGGATCATGTGGATTGGGAGCTGCTGAATCTAGCCCTACGGATCTACTTCGAAGGAGATTTCTCGAAGAAGCACAAGATGCCCCACCCCAATGAGCCGCCGATTGCGTTCGTTCGATGGGCGAAAGGAGAAGTGAATTCAGGAGATCCACGCCGTGCTGCGAGATGGGAATGCTTGACTGGACTCCTGCCCACCAGCACGCCACCGGAGCCGGAGCAGCTGGATCCCCTACCTTACCTCTCCCCAAACCTGCACAAGATTGAAATTAGGCTTGCAATCTGCTTCAACTGAGTTGTCTGGTGGTTATTTCTGCTTCCTGAGAGACAACATCTGGCTGGAGGATGAGCAGGAACCAGGAACTCCCATGAATTTCCCCTATCACAATGGGGGGGAGCGCCGGTTAGGCAGTGGTACGGCCCACCTCCGCCCCAAATGGGGGCACAATCTGGGCAGGCTCCTGTAATTGCCCAAGATTAATATGCTGGTGGTTCTGACTCTCAGATCAGTGGGAAATCTCAAGGCAAGAATCAACAAAAGAAGAGATAGGACATCCAGAAAACTGCTCCTGCCCCTGCTTCGGGCCTTATGGCATACTCTGAGGTGATCTGCTACAACTGTGGGGAACCAGGGCATCATTTGGATAAATGTGTCAAGCCCAAGAGTTGTTTTATCTGCAAAATGGTTACCCATAAAGTTGAGAATTGCCCTATCAGAAGGAAAACCCACAGTTCTGCTAGATATGTTGGAAGTGATAGAAATACTGCTTACTTCCATGCAGTAGCTAACCAGAGGAGGAGGAAACCCTCATTCACTCCCTTGATGGCTCTAATGGCCCTGTTACTGAGGTAGATGAGATGATGAAAGTGGCTCGTGACTTCTACAAAGACTTGTTTAAGAAAGAAAACCCTTCTGGGTTCTCTCTACAAAACAATTTTTTCTCTGCTTTTGAAAAAGTCTCTCCTGCTGAAAATGAGCTGCTAGAAGCCCCTTTTTCAGAGACAGAGGTGAAGGAAGCCATTTTTAGCTCTTATCCTGATGGGGCTCCTGGTCCTGATGTGATTCCCTTCTTGTTTTACCATCATTTTTGGGACTTGGTGAAAAATGATCTCTTAGATCTTTTCCAAGCCTTTCATAGAGGAGAGTTGGATCCAGCAACTTACTCATGGGGGGTCTGTTGGGGTCAAGTTAAATAATTGTGAAAGTGATTTTTTTCCTTGCTGGTAAAGGCCTTAGGCAAGGTGACCCCATCTCCCCGCTTTCGTTTAATTTAGTAGTGGACGTTCTTACTAAAATGCTGAGCAAAGATGCTGATCATAGTCTGATTGCAGGGCTCTATCCTCAGGTCTGCCCTGGTGGCATCATCTGCCTTCAATATGCAGATGATACCATCCTTTTCTTAGACAATGACTCCACACATGCTAGCAATCTGAAAACTGTTCTAACCTAGTTTGAACAAGTCTCAGGCATGAGAATCAACTACTCTAAAAGTGAACTCATCCCTATCAACATGGATGATCAGGAGTTAGCTGACTTCCTCTCTATTCTAGTCTGTAATAAAGGTAACTTCCCCATTAAGTACCTAGGTATCCCTCTCCACTATGATAAACTGAGGAGAGAGGATATCCAACCCCTTCTGGATAAAATCATTAAAAGGATTGCTGGGTGGAGGGGCAAACTTCTCTCTTACAGAGGTAGATTGATCCTCATACAAGCTTGTTTGGCTAGCATTCCAGTGTATCTCCTCTCCTTCTTCAAGTTCCCTAAATGGGCAGTGAACCTCATCAATTCTCAGATGTCTCATTGCTTGTGGAATGATTTTGAGGGAAATAGGAAGCTACACCTTGCTAATTGGGCCCTAATCTCTATGAAAAAAGATTTTGGAGGCCTAGGCATACCTAACCTCCAAGAAATTAACATCTGTCTTCTAGGGTCTTGGATTAAAAGATTCTATGAGGAAGACCTGAAACCCTGGAAGCTTCTTATTGCCCATAAGTACCTAGGAAATAAACCTAATATTTTTGTCCCTTCCTCCAACCCTAAGACCTCTAGATTCTGGAAAGGATTAAAATCTATTATGCATGCTGTGAAATTTGGCTACAGATGGAACATAGGGGATGGGAGCAGAACCAGG
Source organism: Aegilops umbellulata (assembly GCA_032464435.1). NCBI lineage: Eukaryota > Viridiplantae > Streptophyta > Magnoliopsida > Poales > Poaceae > Aegilops > Aegilops umbellulata. The sequence goes on from CP136054.1 coordinate 318,951,259, forward strand.
TTCTGGGAAGATAGTTGGTTTGGCACATCCCCCCTAGCAGTCCAATTTTGCCCTATTTACTCTGTCCGCAATGAGCTTAACAAAAGTGTCAATGAAGTTTGGGACGGTCAATGCCTAAAACTCTCTTTAACAAAAGCATTACCTTTACTGCCGAGCCGGATGCCCTGATTTGGCAGCTAGACAATAAGGGGAAGTATTCCTCTAACTCCCTCTATCATGTTATCAACCTTAGAGGGGTTCAACCCGTGTTTATCCCTGTTGTCTAGAAATTGAGAGTTCCCCCTAAAATTCATGTATTTCTCTGGCTTCTCTCCAAAAACAAATTGATGACTAGGGATAACCTTAGGAAGAGACACATCATAAAACCCCTTGATTGTGTTTACTGCTTGGAACAAGAGTCTTGTTCTCACCAATTTTTTGAATATATAGTTGCTACACATCTCTGGGCCCACATTGAGGAATATTTCTCTAGTCAGATTGGCTCATCCTTCGAATTTGTCGCCAGATTTTGGATTGCTACCAAAAAGTGCTCAGTTTTAAACATTGTTAGCTCAGCTGTCCTTTGGTGCCTCTGGAAATATAGAAATGCTATGATTTTCAGTAACACCTCCTGGATTTCCATTCCGCAGGTCTTGAGGTTGATCAGGAACATGGTGAGGAACTGGGCGATTCTCTCCTCTGGAACGGACAAGGACAAGTTGATGAGCTTCATGGAAACCCTAACAAGATCCCTCCAGAAACCGTTGGCGATCACTTGTGGCTGAACAAGGCTCGACCTGCTCTGGGGCTGGACACGTGGGCTCGTCTCAAGATCTCTGATGAAGATGATGGGCACCTGGCGCCGAAAAAGAGGGACATCCACCATGCTATGCCTTCCATCCCGGTGTCTCCGCTTGCTTACTGGTCGCCGCAGGCTGACACGGCCCCTCGGCTGAAGACCATGAAGGCTTCGCTGGACCCTCCGTGTGTCATTTGAGTGCTCTATCCGCTCTGCCTTTGGCACCGCTCAGGTGATTTGTGTTATTCAGAGAACTTGTTCATCCACCCCCCTAGTTTGTATCTTTTCTACCTTTGCTTTCGAACTTGTCTTTGAGCTACTATATCAGAATATGTTGTGGTTTCGTTCTTAGCAATGGAACCGGGGAGATGCTCCCTGTTTTTCGAAAAAAATTATTTCATATGTTATTATATATTATTTTTATTGTCATCATATATTTAACAGATACTTACATATGTAATAAAACAATATCCCACATCTTATTAACTTATAAAAATAATTTCTTAACAAATAAAATCCTGGATTGTTTTGGCACGAAAATCCTAGTGATTGTGTACAAAAGCTTGGTAAGATTTAAGGACGAATGTAATAATATCACTTATTATTTAAATATATTTATAACAAAATGCTCAGCCCCTTTTTATTTTTTGATAACATTGCTGGCCCAACCCAACATTATAATTAGAATCAGCCCAGCAAAATCGTGTATTTTGAGAAAGTGCAAATGGCCTGTAATTTTTTAGGAAATAGAATAAACGGGTCGCATGGACGCTACATTATTTGTTCACCCAGCCCAGCTAATGGATGTAATTCAAAAAAAAGATCAAATTGATTGTAAATTCTACCGCACAAAAAAAGACTGTAAATTCTGAAAAAATGGGTTGAATACGTGCCACATTTTTGGAGGCTGAAATGTGGGCCAATAGGTCGAAGCCAATGCAAGTCGTTGTCAATTTAGTCAACAAATGATTCTGACATGTTAGCTGTTGAATTTACATCCAACGACAGGCATCCATCTTCAATCTCTCGTCTTCTTCCTCCAGCGCCGCCGGGACCACCTGCCGCCTCCTGCTGCTAGCAGCTCTGCTTAGCACGCTTTCTATGAAGCGCTACTCCACCGTTGGCCAGGCCATCCCTCCACCCCTCCACACCTCCTGTTAATCTCCACCGACTGCCGAACCACACCGCACTAGAACCAGTTAACCCTCGTACACCTCTCCGTCTGCGACTCTACTCCCGCGGCTTCCCATCTCCGGCTCGTTGCTGTCCGGGGCCTCGCCGTGGTCCACCACCTTGGATGTGCTCGGCGCGGCGTGGTCAACGTGGCCAACGAACGACTCCATCGGAAGTAGACTGTGCATGGAGAGGCTGACAGCTGGGTCCACGGCTGCACACAAGGAAATGCCTCCTTATTACGCCCAAAATAATGATTCCTCCACCTGACATCTGGGACCCACCAGAAGGGCCTCTGTATTTCGCGAAATAAAGTGCCCCCCGCTGACATGTCGGACCCACCAGCTATCTTCGCACGCAAGGAAGTGCCTCCTTATTACGCACAAAAAAAGAATATTCCCCCTGCCAGCTGGAACCCAGCATAGTGGGAGGCTGACTTGTGGGCCTATCAAGTTGACGGGGACGGAGGGCTTTGTCAACTTAGTCAATATGAACGATTCTATCTCCTGTTACCGTACGATATTCATCCAACGGCCGTAGTGCTTCTTCAACCTCTGGTCTTCTTGCTCCAGCCGCCCAAACCAGCGCCAGTCGTGCCGCGTGCTCCTGCCTCCTGTGGTCGGCTGTGATGCCGCAGAGGCCTCACCTCCCCCTACTACTCCCACCGCTGGCCAGACCATCCCTCTACTCACCCACACCCCCTGTTAATCTACGGCGACAGCAGCCTCACACCGCAGCCGAACCAGTGAACCCTCATACTCCTCTTCGCGTGGGCATCCACTTTTGCGTCTTCCCCGGCTCTGAGTCGTCCCCTTCCTAGTCCTCGCCGTCGTCCACCGCCCTGGTGCTCTCGACGCGGTGTGGTCAACATGGTCAACGAACGACTTCCATCGGAAGAGTACTGTACGTGCAGAGGCTGACAGCTGGGTCCACGGCAGTCGCAAGGAAGTGCCTCCTTATTACGCGGAAAATAAGTATTCCTCCACTTGACAGCAGGGACCCACCGGACGGGCTACGAGTATTTTGCGAAAAAACCGTTTCCCCCTGACTGCTGGGACCCACTGGATGGGCCGCCGTATTTCGCAAAAAAAATGTTCCCCCCACTGTCAGCTCGGACCCACCGAAAGTGCCTCCTTATTACGCACAAAAAAATGAATACTCCCCCGGCTAGCTGGGACCCACCTTGCTGGGAGGCTGATTTTTGGGCCTACTAAGTTGACGGGGATGAAGGGCTTTGTCAACTTAGTCAATATGAACGATTCTAGCTCTAGTGACCGTACGATGTCCATCCAACGGCCGTAGTGCTTTTTAAACCTCTGGTCTTCTTGCTCCAGCCGCCCAAAGCAGTGCTGGTCGTGCCGCATGCTCCTGCCTCCCGTGGCCGGCTGTGCTGCCGCAGAGGCCTCACTGCCCCCTACTATTCCCACCACTGGCCAGGCCCTGCGACGACGGCAGCCTCACACCGCAGCCGAACCAGTGAACCCTCGTAGTCCTCTCCGCGCGGGCTTCCACTGCTGCATCGTCCCCTTCCTAGGCCTCGCCGTCATCCACCGCCGTGGTGCTCTCCGCGCGGCGTGGTCAACGCGGTCAAGGAACGACTTCCATCGGAAGAGTACTGTACGTGGAGAGGCTGACAGCTGGGTCCATGCCACAGCCCAGTTTTTTTGTGATTTGCCAAGTAAGTCGCTTTGTCAGGCCCGTTGGGCTGCAAATCTTTCAAGACGAGGAGAGCTTTCATTCGGCTAGCCGAGAAAATGTCCCATCCGTAATGAGAAATGGGTTGTACATTTTTAAAACACATCAAACCGGCAATTAGTTTCAAATATCTTTTTTTCATTTCAAGATTTTAAATTACATTAATTTTTATGCGTGGAGAATTTGTTGGATTTTATATTGATATAAATTTATTTTTCAAATTAGTTTGAATGTGAGTCGAAATTTCGGGATTAAAAACAGTTCGGACCGCACCGAAATATGCAAAATTTCGTATAATTTTTTAACCGTTGCCACAATATGGGCTGCAACGCTAACAAAAAGAATATGGGCTCCAAAAAAACCTTAAGAATTAGCAAATGGGCTGTAAATTATTAGAAATCATGGCAGATGGGCTGTATGCTGTTTTCCACAGATTTGAGGATTTCCTAAAAAAAAGGTTGACGCACAAGCACTGACTGTTGGATGTCCATCCAACGGCCGTCGTGCTTCTTTAGTCTCTGCTCTTCCTGCTCTAGCCGCTCAAACAAGCGCCGGCGGGACTGCCTGCTCCCTCCTCCTCGTGGTCGGCTGTGCTGCCGCGCAGGCCTCACCGCCCGATCATACTCCCATCGCTGGCCTAGCTATCCCTCTACTCACCCACACCTGCTGTTATTCTCTGGCGACGGCAGACGAACCAGTAAACCCTCATACAGTCGTGCTCCCCTCCGCGTGGGAAACAACTGCCGAGTCTTCCCTGCCTCCGTGTCGTCCCCTTCCTAGGCCTCACCGTCGTCCACTGCCCTGGTGCTCTCGGTGCGGCGTGGTCAACGTGGTCAAGGAACGACTTCCATCAGACGTGAACTGTACGTGGAGAGGCTGACAGCTGGGTCCACGGCGGCAGCAAGGAAGTGACTCCTTATTATGCAGAAAATAATGATTCCTCCACCTGACAGTAGGGACCCACCGGATGGGCCACCGTATTTCACGAAAAAAATGTTTCCCCCCTGACTGCTGGGACCCACCAGCTACACCTTCGCACGCAAGGAAGTGCGTCCGGGCAAAAAACGATTCGCCCCCTGACTGCTGGGACCCACCAGCTACATCTTCGCACGCAAGGAAGTGCGTCCGGGCAAAAAAAAACCAAAATGATTCGCCCCCCTGACTGCTGGGACCCACCAGCCCCCCGACTGCTAGGACCCACCAGCTACATCTTCGCACGCAAGGAAGTGTGTCCAGGCAAAAAAACGATTCGCCCCCTGACTGCTGGGATCCACCAGCTACATCTTCGCAGGCAAGGAAGTGCTTGACAGTCGGGACCCACCTGGTCGAAGCGTACGTAGCGTTGTCATTCTGGTCGCGAACGTGTACGTACATATATACTGGTCGATGTAGAGGCGTGCATGTGTCGTAGTAGAGGCGGCCAGGGTGCAAGAAAGAAAATATGGTCACGTATGTGTACATACGGGCGGGGTCTCAAACTCCTACTCGCGCATACGTACGGCGAGGGCTCGTGTACATGGCTGGGTCAGAACGGAGAAATAGCGTCATCGTCGTGTTCATGGGTCGGAACGGAATGCGTAGTCGTGTTCATTGGGAGGGCTTGGACGGAAGAGGCGATGGAAACGAGGCCTGGCGTACCGCACAACTGAGGAAACGGACCTCCTACGGTCGAAATGGGGGTCCTGTTGATCGGGAGGGGTGTGGCGTACCGCACAACGGAGGAAACGGACCTCCTACGGTCGAAACAGGGGTCATGTTGATCGTGAGGGGTGTGGCGTACCGCAAAACGGAGGAAACGGACCGCCTACGGTCGAAACGGGGGTCCTGTTGATCGGGAGGGGTGTGGCGTACCGCAAAATGGAGGAAACGGACTTGTGTTGGAGCGCTCCGGTCGAAACGGGGGTCCTGTTCATCGGTAGGGGTGTGGTGTACCACAAAACGGGACTCCATGGGATACTGTTCATCTCCACCGTCGACCCCCTCCAGCCTCCACGAGCTACTGTTCATCCACCGTCGACCTCCTCCAGCCTCCACGGGCTCCTGTTCATCCAGCCTCCACCGCGCGCTACTCCACTGGCTACTGTTCAACCACCCCTCCACCGTCTACTGTTCATCCAGCCCTCCACACCACGGGGTCCTATTCAACCACCCCTCCACGGGCACCCCTCCACTGTCTACTGTTCATCCTACCCTCCACACCACGGGGGCCTGTTCATCGACCCCTCCACGGGCACCCCTCCACCGTCTACTGTTCATCCAGCCCTCCACCACACCACGGGGTCCTGTTCATCCAGAGCCAACGACACCGCTCACTTTTCATCCAACCCCCCCCCCCCCCCCCCCGCAATGCTCACTATTCATCCAGAAGCAGCATCGATCGGCTTAGTTAGCAGCAGTAGCCAAGGAATCGCTCGATCGGGTTTAGTTAACAGCCATTGATCGATCGCTCGGGTTCAGTAACGCGTAGCCTGCAGTGCAATCGCTCGGGTTCAGTTAGAGCCCAACGCCTTGCTCGGGTTCAGTTAGAGCCAATGCCTCGCACACACGAGCGTACATGTATGAGAGAAACACATCGCTCGGCCCCCGACCTCCCACCGTAACTGGGAACTCCCCGAAATTTTCCTCCCCCTCGCTTCTACCACAGTTTTTTCCGTCATGGATGGCCCAAAGAATGTCATGCAGCTGCATCTCCGGCCCGCCCAGGACGAAAAGCCCATTTTCTGTCATGATTTTTTGTAATAGAAGTAGGAGCCCACCACATCTATGATGATATCGGGTTTTGTCATAATTATCGTCATACAAGTGTCATATGTATGACAGAAAAAAAAATTGTTCGGCCCAAAATGTCACGAATGTGTCTTTTTTTGTAGTGAAGATCAATATGAACTCTTTGTTTCTTTTATTCTATTCTCTTCTCTTTTATTCACTCAAGATCATGGCAAAATAATCAAGCCCTTAACTCAACACTAATCTTTATTATATATAGCTCACGGACTCGATTACATAGAGAGATCATAAAGCAAAACTCAAAACTAGAACATGCCATAAACTTTATTCTACTACATCAAGATACTACTAATAGGATCAAACTAAGAAAAACAGTAAAGATAGGAGTGTGATTGTGATACGATACTGGGGCACCTCCCCCAAGCTTGGCAGTTGCCAAGGGGAGTGCCCATACCCATGTGATTATGTCTCCTTTGCTATTGGTGAAGAAGATGGTGGTATTGTCGATTTAGTTGATGGCGTAGGTTTCTCCCTTAATTTGCGCTTCAGGACAGAATTTTGAGCCCTCAAATCATCAATCTCCTGCTCCAGGGTTAATATCTTTTTGCATAGGTCCTACTTATTTTCCTGCAAGAGACGAAAATGGATAAACTCGATCTTAGGTTTCTTTGCTCTATCAGGAAGGCTTGACTTTCTGAACTCCACATGCATGTCCCCAGGTTGAGGTAGTGGGACTTCATCTTCATCTGAGCTCATCTCCTCCTTCCTTTTGGGTTCATAGTCCTCTTCTTCTTCCGTAGTCCAACCATCGTGCTCCACATCTACATAGACCTTAGGATTTGCAAGGTAATCATCCACATAGCTTTATCCTTCCGAATCTTGGGACGACATGTTGCTCTAATCTGCAGCAGGACAACTCGAAACAAGAACAGAGGATATTTGCGTGATACGAGAGTCAAAACCTTCGGGAGAATATATAATGAATTTTTACCGACCCAAATACGTATCGTGCAAGAAAACGGAGTCCGGAGGGCACAGGAGGTGCCCACGAGGTACGGGCGCGCCCAGGGGGTAGGGTGTGCCCTCCACCCTCATGGGGCCCTCGTGTCCTTCTTGGACTGCTTCTTATTTTTCTATTTTTCTAAATATTCCAAAACGGAGAAATATTGCCTTAAAAACTATTTTGGAGTCGGTTTACTTGTCGTACCACATACCTATTCTTTTCGGAGTCTGAAACGTTCCGAAAAGTGTCCCTTATGTATTCCTCCGGGGTTACGGTTTCAATAACATTGGTTTCACCATTTGTAGGATTACCTGAGATATAATGTTTAATTCTTTGACTGTTTACCACCTTCAAATTTGTGCCTCCAAAGTTGTTGATTTTTATGGCATCGGAACGATAGACCTCCTCGATAACGTAAGGGCCTTCCCATTTAGAGAGAAGTTTTCCTGTAAAAAATCTTAAACAAGAGTTGTATAGCAAAACATAATCACCTACATTAAACTCACGCCTTTGTATCCTTTTATCATGCCATCTTTTGTCTTTTTCTTTAAACAACTTGGCATTTTCATAAGCTTGGGTTCTCCATTCATCAAGTGAGCTAATATCAAATAACCTCTTCTCACCGGCAAGTTTGAAATCATATTTGAGCTCTTTAATAGCCCAATATGTCTTATGTTCAAGTTCGAGAGGTAAGTGACATGCTTTTCCATAAACCATTTTATACGGAGACATACCCGTAGGATTTTTATATGCAGTTCTATAGGCCCATAATGCATCATCAAGTTTCTTGGACCAATTCTTTCTAGATCTATTGACAGTCTTCTGCAAAATTAATTTGAGCTCTCTACTACTCAATTCTACTTGACCACTAGACTGTGGGTGATAAGGAGATGCAATTGTATGATTAACATCAAATTAGCAAGCATTTTATGGAAAGCACCATGAATAAAATGTGAACCACCATCAGTCATTATATATCTAGGGACTCCAAACCTCGAAAACATAACTTCCTTAAGCATTTTAATAGAAGTGTTATGATCAGCACTACTAGTTGGAATAGCTTCTACCCACTTAGTAACGTAATCAACGGCAACTAAAATATGTGTATACCCATTAGAGGCAGGAAAAGGTCCCATATAATCAAAGCCCCAAACATCAAATGGTTCAATAACAAGTGAATAATTCATAGGCATTTCTTGACGTCTACTAATATTACCAATTCCTTGGCATTCATCACATGACAAGACAAACTTACGAGCATCCTTGAAGAGAGTAGGCCAATAAAAATCGGATTGCAATACCTTATGTGTAGTTCTATCTCCCGCGTGGTGTCCTCCATAAGCTTCGGAGTGGCACTTATGTAGATCTGTTCCTGTTCATGCTCAGGTACACAATGTCTAATAACACCATCTACTCCTTTATAAAGATGTGGGTCATCCCAGAAGTAATGTCTCAAATCATAGAAGAACTTTTTCTTTTGTTGGTATGTGAAACTAGGTGGTATAAATTTAGCAACAATGTAATTAGCATAATCAGCATACCATGGAGTACTACGAGAAGTATTTATGACATTTAATTTCTCATCAGGAAAGCTATCATCAATAGGTAGGGGGTCATCAAGAACATTTTCTAACCTTGACAAGTTGTCTGCAACGGGGTTCTAAGCTCCCTTTCTATCGACAATATGCAAATCAAATTCTTATAGCAAGAGAACCCATCTAATAAGTCTAGGTTTAGCATCCTTCTTCTCCATAAGATATTTAATAGCAACATGATCAGTGTGAATAGTTACTTTAGAATCAACAATATAAGGTCTAAACTTATCACAAGCAAATACAACTGCTAAGAATTCCTTTTCAATAGTAGCATAATTTCTTTGAGCATTGTCTAGAGTTTTACTAGCATATTGAATAACATTTAATTTCTTATCAACTCTTTTCCCTAGAACAACACCTACAGCATAATCACTAGCATCACACATAATTTCAAAGGGTAAATTCCAATCAGGTGGCTGAACAATAGGTGCAGAGATCAATGCTTTCTTAAGTATTTCAAATGCTTCTACACAATCATCATCAAAGACAAATGGTATATCTTTTGTAATAAATTAGTCAGAGGCCGAGAAATTTTTGAGAAGTCCTTAATGAAGCTCCTATAAAATATGGTGTGACCAAGGAAACTTCTTATACCTTTGATGTCCTTGGGACATGGCATCTTTTCAATAGCATCAACCTTGGCTTTATCAACTTCAATACCTCTTTCAGAAACTTTTCCCATTTCAAGAAAAGATTAGTTTCTTCACATCTCTGCAAAACTCGATCAAGGTTGCTCAAGCAATCAAAAAAAGAGGATCCATAGACGGAAAAGTCGTCCATGAAAACCTCACAGATCTTTTCACAGAAGTCAGAGAATATAGCCATCATGCATCTTTGAAAGGTAGTGGGTGCATTACATAAACCAAAAGGCATACATCTATAAGCAAAAGTACCAAAAGGGCAAGTAAAAGTAGTCTTTGATTGATCATTGGCTGACACAGGTATTTGAGAGAAACCGGAATAACCATCTAGAAAGCAAAAATGTGTATGTTTGGATAATCTTTATAGCATTTGATCGATAAAAGGTAACGGGTAATGATCTTTTTTAGTAGCCTTATTTAATTTGCAAAAATCAATTACCATCCTATAACCTGTAATAATTCTTTGTGGAATCAATTCATCTTTATCATTAGGGACAACAGTGATACCTCCCTTCTTAGGGACACAATGGACATGACTTACCCACTGACTATCAGCAACGGGATAAATTATACCTGCCTCAAGGAGCTTTAGTATTTCCTTTCTTACCACTTCTTTCATTTTAGGATTCAGCCGTCATTGATGATCAATAACTGGTTTGGCATCTTTCTCCAAATTTATTTTATGTTGACATAGAGTGGGACTAATGCCCTTAAGATCATCAAGAGTATACCCAATAGCAGCACGGTGCTTCTTCAGAGTTTTCAATAATCTCTCTTCTTTATGCTCTGAAAGGTTAGCACTAATAATAACAGGATATATCTTCTTTTCATCAAGATAAGCATATTTAACAGTATCATGCAACGGTTTAAGCTCAGACACGGGATCACCCTTGGGTGGAGGAGGATCCCCTAGGATTTCAACAGGCAAATTGTGTTTCAGAATAGGTTCCTGTTTAAAGAATACCTCATCTATTTCCCTTCTTTCATTCATAAACATATCATTTTCATGGTCTAGCAAATATCGTTCTAAAGGATCACCAATAATTTCATCCTTACTAGGCAATTCTTCTTCACGGTGTTGTCTACTAAATTTATAGAAATTAAACTCATGAGACATATCACCCAAACCAATAGTAAAAACATTCTTTTAGCAGTCTATCCTAGCATTGACTGTGTTCAAGAAGGGTCTACCAAATATAATGGGACAAAAGCTATCTTGTGGGGAACCAAGAACAAGAAAATCAGCAGGATATTTAGTTTTCCCACACAAGACTTCAACATCTCTAACAATCCCCATTGGTGAAATAGTATCTCTGTTGGCAAGTTTAATTATGACATCAATATCTTCTATCTCAGCGGGTGCAAGATCATACATAATTTCTTTGTATAAGCCCTAAGGTATTGCACTAACACTAGCACCCATATCACATAAGCCATGAATACAATGATCTCCTATTTTAACAGAAATAACAAGCACGCCTACCACAGGTCTATGTTTATCTTTAGCACAAGGTTTGGCAATTCTAGCAGTTTCACCGCAGAAATAGATAACATGCCCATCAATATTATCAACCAAGAGATCTTTAACAATAGCAATATTAGGATCAACTTTGACTTGCTCAGGAGGTGCATAAGTTCTAATATTGCTTTTACGAACCACAGTTAGACTTTAGCATGATCCTTTATTCTAACAGGGAAAGGTGGTTTCTCAACATAAGAAGCAGGAATAATAGGATCATTATAAGTGACAGTCTTTTCTTCAACTTTAATAGGTGCAGCTACTTTTACTTCTATGGGAGGATGATATTTAAATCACTTCTCCTTGGGGAGATCAACATAAGTAGAAAAAGATTCACATAATGAAGCTACTATCTCAGAATCAAGTCCATATTTAGTGCTAAATTTACGGAAAACATCGGTATCCATAAAAGATATAACACAATCAAACATAGGTGTCATACCTGACTCCTTACCTTCGTCGAGATCCCAATCTTCATAGTTGCATTTAATTCCATCCAATAAATTCCATTTCAATTCAATAGTCTTCATCATAAAAGAGCCAGCACAAGAAGTATCGAGCATGGATTGATTATTATGAGAAAGCCGAGCATAATTTTTTTGAAGAAATATTTCTCTTGAGAGCTCGTGATTGGGGCATGAATATAACATTGATTTAAGCCTCCCCCCAGCTTGAGCGATGCTTTCTCCTTCGCGAGGCCAAAAATTATATATATATAATTGTGATCACGATGAACAAGATGCATAGGGTAATACTTTTGATGAAATTCCAATTTCATTCGTTTATAGTTCCATGATCCCGTGTCATCACATAGCCTATACCATGTCGATGCATCTCCCTTCAAAGATAAAGGGAAGACCTTCTTCTTAACAACATCATCGGGTATACCTGCAAGCTTAAATAATCCATAAACTTCATCCACATAGAGTAGATGTTCATCATGATGCTTTGTTCCATCTCCTGTAAAAGGATTATCTAGCAATTTTTCTAACATACCCGAAGGAACTTCAAAGGGAACATTTTAATTTTCAGTAGGTTCAGTAGGTTGAGGAGCAACTATTTGGTCTACTGGTCGAGGTGAAGATACCCCGAACAGTCCCCTCAGAGGATTACTTTCCATAGTAACAAGTGACAGTAAATTTCAGCACACTATATAAATTTTTCCTTACCAAATTCCACCTACCAAAGGCACTTCACTCCGCGGCAACGGCGCCAGAAAAGAGTCTTGATGACCCACAAGTATAGGGGATCTATCGTAGTCCTTTCGATAAGTAAGAGTGTCGAACCCAACGAGGAGCAGAAGGAAATGATAAGCGGTTTTCAGCAAGGTATTCTCTGCAAGTACTGAAATAAGTGGTAACAGATAGTTTTGTGATAGGATAAATTGTAACGAGCAACAAGTAACAAAAGTAAATAAAAGTGCAGCAAGGTGGCCCAATCCTTTTCGTAGCAAAGGACAAGCCTGGGCAAACTCTTATATAAGGAAAAGCGCTCCCGAGGACACATGGGAATATCGTCAAGCTAGTTTTCATCACGTTCATATGATTCGTGTTCGGTACTTTGATAATTTGATATGTAGGTGGACCGGTGCTTGGGTGCTGTTCTTACTTGAACAAGCATCCCACTTATGATTAACCTCTATTGCAAGCATCCGCAACTACAACAAAAGTATTAAGGTAAATCTAACCATAGTGCTACCTCTTGAGCACTGCGTTGGATTTCCCCGAAGAGGAGAGGATGATGCAGCAAAGTAGCGTAAGTATTACCCTCAGTTTTTGAGAACCAAGGTATAAATCTAGTAGGAGGCTACGCGCAAGTCCCTCGTACCTGCACAAAACAATAGCTCCTCGCAACCAACGCGATTAGGGGTTGTCAATCCCTTCACGGTCACTTACGAGAGTGAGATCTGATAGAGATAATATTTTTGGTATTTTTGGTATAGAGATGCAAAGTGAAAAGTAAAAGGCAAAGTAAAAAAGCAAAGCAAGATTAAAGTGATGGAGATTGATATGATGAGAATAGACCCGGGGGCCATAGGTTTCACTAGTGGCTTCTCTCAAGAGCATAAGTATTCTACGGTGGGTGAAAAAATTATTGTTGAGCAATTGACAGAATTGAGCATAGTTATGAGAATATCTAGGTATGATCATGTATATAGGCATCACATCCGAGACAAGTAGACCGACTCCTGCCTGCATCTACTACTATTACTCCACTCATCGACCGCTATCCAGCATGCATCTAGAGTATTAAGTTAAAAATAGAGTAACGCCTTAAGCAAGATGACATGATGTAGAGGGATAGTTTCATGCAATATGATAAAAAACCCATCTTGTTATCCTCGATGGCAACAATACTATACGTGCCTTGCTGCCCCTTCTGTCACTGGGAAAGGACACCGCAAGATTGAACCCAAATCTAAGCACTTCTCCCATGGCAAGAAAAACCAATCTAATAGGCCAAACCAAACTGATAACTCGAAGAGACTTGCAAAGATAACCAATCATACATAAAAGAATTCAGAGAAGATTCTAATATTATTCATAGATAGACTTGATCATAAACCCACAATTCATCCGTCTCAACAAACACACCGCAAAAAGAAGATTACATCGAATAGATCTGCACGAGAGAGGGGGAGAACATTGTATTGAGATCCAAAAAGAGAGAAGAAGCCATCTGGCTAATAACTATGGACCCGTAGGTCTGAGGTGAACTACTCACACTTCATCGGAGGGGCTAGGATGATGTAGAAGCCCTCCGTGATGACGGCCCTCTCCGGCGGAGCTCCGGAACAGGCCCCAAGATGGGATCTCATGGGTACAGAAGGTTGCGGCGGTGGAATTAGGTTTTTGGCTCCGTATCTGATCGTTTGGGGGTACGTAGGTATATATAGGAGGAAGGAGTACGTCAGTGGAGCACTAAGGGGCCCACGAGGCAGGGGCGCGCCCTAGGGGGCACCCCCACCCTCGTGACCGCCTCTTTGCTTCCTTGGAGTAGGGTCCAAGTCTCCTGGATCACGTTCGGTGAGAAAATCACGTTCCCGAAGGTTTTATTCTGTTTCTCCGAAACTCTGAAATAGGCAAAAAACAACAATTCTGGGTTGGGCCTTCGGTTAATAGGTTAGTCCCAAAAATAATATAAAAGTGGAAAATAAAGCCGAATATAGTCCAAAACAGTAGATAATATAGCATGGAGCAATCAAAAATTATAGATACGTTGGAGACGTATCAGGCATCCCCAAGCTTAATTCCTGCTCGTCCTCGAGGAGGTAAATGATAAAAGAGAATTTTTGATGCGGAGTGCTACTTGGCATAATTGCAATGCAAATCTTCTTAATTGTGGTATGAATATTCATATTCGAAAGATTCAAGACAAAAGTTTATGTTGACATAAAAAATAATAATACTTCAAGCATACTAATAAAGTAATTATGTCTTCTCAAAATAACATGGCCAAATAAAGTTATCCCTACAAAATCATATATTCTGGCTATGCTCTATCTTCACCACACAAAGTATTTAAATCATGCACAACCTCGATGACAATCCAAGCAATTGTTTCATACTTTAACATTTTCAAAACTTTTTCAATTTTCAGGCAATACATGAGCGTGAGCCATGGATATAGCACTATATATGGAATAGAATGGTGCTTGTGGAGAAGACAAAAAGAGGGGAAGATAGTCTCACATCAACTAGGCGTATCAACGGGCTATGGAGATGCCCATCAATAGATATCAATGTGAGTGAGTAGGGATTGCCATGCAACGGATGCACTAGAGATATAAGTATATGAAAGCTCAACAAAAGAAACTAAGTGGGTGTGCATCCAACTCGCTTGCTCACGAAGACCTAGGGCATTTTGAGGAAGCCCATCATTGGAATATACAAGCCAAGTTCTATAATGAACAATTCCCACTAGTATATGAAAGTGATATCATAGGAGACTCTCTATCATGAAGATCATGGTGCTACTTTGAAGCACAGGTGTGGTAAAAGGATAGTAACATTGTCCCTTCTCTCTTTTTCTCTCATTTTTTTAATTTGGGCCTTTTCTCTTTTTTTATGGCCTCTTTTTTTTCTGTCCGGAGTCTCACCCCGATTTGTGGCGGAATCATAGTCTCCATCATCCTTTCCTCACTTGGGACAATGCTCTAAAAAATGATGATCATCACACTTTTATTTTTCTTACAACTCAACAATTACAACTCGATTCTTAGGACAAGTATGACTCTATATGAATGCCTCTGTGTCGGTGTACTAGAGTAGGGGTACCCTAGTATCCCGAACTTGTGCACGGGCCGTTGCAGCGCCCCGGGGCAAGGCTTGCCAGGTGACCGCCAAGGTCCTCCGTGGTTCCTTTGGAGCCATTCAAGAACAAAGTATTCAAGCCAAGGAGACAAGGCCCCGACAAGAGGAGCTTGTCGGGAAGGCCACTGAAGGCACAAAGCCCCGGCAAGAGGAGCTTGCCGGGAAGGCCAACCAAGTCATCTCAAGGAACTTGCCGCGACGCGCCACGCGTCCCGGCAAGGCCCGGCGAGCGACAAGCTTCCGGACACGACAAGACAACGACCGCGGCAAGGCGTTTGCCGCGACAAGCGACCACCCTGTACCTGCGCTCCAGCACACCCACCAACGTGTCACTCTGGGACCCTTCCAGGGGTACGTGGCGGGAGGCTGTGCAGCCAGGGGTACGCGGTGGCAAGCGGCGCTGACAAGATTGCCATCGTGGCGAACGGTAGCGCCCCTGACGGTCCCTTTTCTGCACTGTTTGGGCGACGCAGACGGGCATTTAATGCCCTTGTCCCCTGCCGTCAGGGTTAGGTATGATACACTGTATAGGTAGCTGTACCAACCGCAGCACCTTTTACATTTTTGCCCTTACCTACGTTGCCACCTGTCGGTGACCCCTTGAACATATAAAAGGAGGCCCATGCGCAACGTAGAAGGAGGAGGACGAACAGAAGAACGCTCGGTCTCGTTAGCTGCTTGAGTGTACTGTAGCACTCAGCGCTCCCGAGCAAGAACACAATACAATCCACAAAGCAGCAGTAGGGTTTTACGCATCCATGCGGCCCGAAGCTGGGTAAACCGCTCGTGTGCCTCGCCTCGATCTGCTCTTCGTGCGACCTCCGCCCCCCGCCGAACCGAAAAGGGGCTCTGTCCCCATAGGTGCTCGTGGAGTCAGTTTCCCCGACATCTTTGGCGCGCCAGGTAGGGGGCGTCGAGGTTGTGTGAACCTGATCCGGCGTTCACACGAGCTAGATCTTCATCATCTTCATCGACATGCCACCGAAGAAGAAGGCTTCGGAGACGGCTGATCCGCCAGCGACAGACCCACCACCGCCGGAGCAAACGGCTGGTGGGGAAGACACCGGCGAAAGAACGGGCGTAAACGAGGGAGCCCATGGTGCCGCCAGGTCCAAGGACAAGGCTGCACTGCCCATCGGCGGCATAGCCGGCTCCCACGACAACAGGGCGTCCATAGATGCGCCGCGCCCATCTCAGGAGGTGCGGGACCGGCAGCGTCATGGTACCCACGATACCATACGCTTGCTGGACCCAAATCGAGCTGGCGGATCTCGGAATGCTCAAGGCCAACATGCTGGCGCGAGCGAGGCACGGTCGCCTGGAAAAGATATTGCTCCTTCTAACATGGTTAGAAGTCCGAGCATATCCCGCTCCTCGCACCGTTCGCCACCGCTGCCCGCCACTCCAGCGGAAGCTTTGGCGCGAGCTCAACTGCTCTTAGATTTCCCTCCAACGCCGGACAAGATCGACGACTGGAGGGCCACCATTCAGAGTCTCGTCGGCTTTGCCAACGGCGACACTCCACGGCAGCTGACTGCATCGCAGCCGCGGCAAGCCAGCCAGGTGCGAGCCGATGGCGACAAGACCGGTGGGGGTACAACCACCGTGCACTCTCCGCCCCGAAGGCCAAGATCGCCGACTCGCCGGGTCCACCACGACAGCGACTCCACTGCGTCATCAGACCCGCGAGCTCGTCGCGACCAACGCCAAGTTCTTCACGAATGACAGCAAGAAGACGCTCGTACTCGCATCGAGCGCCGAAGAGAAGCGCGGCGTCAATCAGACCGGCGCGCTGGGCCCACTGTCGACATGCATGCGCCAGGGGAACTAGGCGACCTGCCGTACGCGGTAGGTTGCCCTGCGTTTACTCGTGAGCTGCGGCAAGTCCAGTGGCCCAGTACGAAGAATTTCAAGCCAGACGTACCAGAGAAGTACGACGGCAGGTTGCATCCGTCGGAGTTCCTCAGCATCTACACCATCACGGTGCAAGCTGCCGGGGGGCGAGACGACAAGATCCTTGCCAACTACTTCCCGCTGGTGCTCAAGCCCAACGTCAGGTCCGGGCTCATGCACTTGCCGGAGAACTCCATATCCTCCTGGGCAGACCTGTGCCATCAGTTTGTCGGCGCCTTTACAGGCGGCCACAAACCTCATGGCCAGGAAAGCGACCTTCATCTGCTCGCCCAGAAGGAAGGAGAGCCTCTGCGCAAGTACATCCAGAGATTCAGCCAAGTACAACGCAACATCCCAGATGTCCACCCTGTCGCGGTCATCAGCGCGTTCCATCAGAACGTGCGTAACCGCAGGATGCGGGAGGAGATGGCGATGTGCAAGATCAGAGACGTCAGTGAGCTGTATGCCCTGGCCGACAAGTGTGCACGTGCTAAGGAAGGGAGGAGACTCCCCGGAGAGAACGCAGGAGCAGAAGGATCTGACAGCGAAGATGCTGCCCCGGCAACGAAGAACCGGCGGCGAAACAACAGGAAGAAGAAAAACAAAGAGGTGCTAGCTGTTGAGCAGTTCGGCAACGAAGGTGGCGCCAAGACAGCCAAGGTTGTAGCTCCGGCAAGGAGGTTGCCGCATGCACCAACTGCCAGGCTGTGGCTGCCGCCGACAAGCATGACGGCACCAACAAGCAGTACTGCAAGATCCACCGCACCAAGGGCCATGACCTCCAGAGTTGCAAGAAGGTCGAGCAGCTTGTCGAGCTGCAAAAGGCCGAGTACGAGCGACGCGACAAGGAGAAGGCCCAAGGAGGTACCGGAGGATCTGGCATGAAGCGCCCCGCCCGGGGAGGACGCCGCGGCAAGGTCAAGCAGCGGCAAGGAGACAGACCTCCCCGCGGCCGCGACAAGGATGAAGATGACGACGACGACGAAGACATGGATGATGACGAGACCAGTGAGCAGGAGTTTCAGAAAGCCACAGAGGTCTTGTGGGTTGACGGCGGTGCTTCTCTGCATACTTCACACCGCCAACTCAAGCAGTGGGTGCGGGAAGTCACTGCGGCAGAACCACCCATCAAATCGCGCAAGCTTCTGAAATGGTCCAGCACGCCTATCGTCTTTGATATTGAGGACCACCTTGATCGCACAACTGCGGTTGGGTGCTTGCCGATGTTGGTTTCGCCAACTATCCGCAACCTCAAGGTCACTAAGATGCTAGTTGACGGCGGGGCCGGCTTGAACCTGTTCTCCTCCGCTGTGCTCCAGAAACTCCAAGTCCCCGACAGTGAGCTCGAAGAGACCGACACATTCCAAGGAATCAACCTGGGAAGGAGCAAGCCGAAGGGGAAGATCACGCTGCCGGTGACATTTGGCAGTGAGTTGAACTTCAGGACTGAGAGGATCACTTTTGACGTTGCCGATTTTCCTTTGCCTTACAATGGAATTCTCGGCCGTCCAGCGCTCGCCAAGTTCATGGAGGCCTCTCACTATGCTTACAACATGCTCAAGATGCCAGGCCCGATAAGTGTCATCTCTGTCCCTGGCGACAAGAAGGATGCTCTTATCTGTGCCGACAAGATCTACCGGGAAGCAGCAGCCGCAACTGATCGCGAGACACTTGCCGCTGAAGGTCCCGGGGGGAAGAAGAAGACCAAGTCCGGCAAGAGCTCTGATGCCAACTCCATCAAGCGCACCTCTCCGGAGTGCTACGCTACCGTCGAGGACGCACCATCGAGCTCCACCGGCAAGTGCAAGAAGACAATGGCAGCTCCACCAGCGACCAAGAAGGTGTCCGCCAAGGAGGACGGCACTGGTGGTACCTTCACCATCAGTGCCACTCTTGACCCTAAATAGGAAAGCGCGCTCGTTGCTTTCCTGCGGGCGAACGTCGATGTGTTTGCGTGGCAACCATCTGACATCCCCGGTGTTCCCAGGAAAGTAATTGAGCACCACCTTGCCGTCTGTCCTCCTGCGCGGCCCGTCAAGCAGAAAGTCAGGAAGCAAGCAGTGGAGCGCCAAGAGTTCATTGCAGAAGAAATCAAGAAGTTGGAAGCAACAGGCCTTGTCAGAGGAGTGCTCCATCCTATGTGGTTGGCCAATCCTGTAGTCGTGCGCAAGGCAAACGGGAAATGGAGGCTTTGTATCGACTTTACTGATGTTAACAAAGCTTGTCCCAAAGATCCATTTCCCTTGCCGCGCATTGACCAGATTGTTGACTCCACGGCCGGATGTGATTTGCTTTCATTTCTTGACGCATACTCAGGATACCATCAGATCTTCATGGCAGAAGAGGATGAGGAGAAAACCGCATTCATCACCCCATGTGGCACGTATTGTTTCATACGGATGCCTTTTGGTTTGAAGAATGCTGGTTCAACGTTTGCAAGGGTAGTCTATACCGCTTTTGAGCCACAAATTCACAGAAACGTGGAAGCCTACATGGATGACATAGTGGTCAAGAGCAAGGACAAGTCAACTCTGATTCAAGATTTAGAAGAGACTTTTGCAAATCTGCGCAAGATCAGCCTCAAGCTCAACCCCGAGAAGTGTGTGTTTGGAGTCCCTTCCGGCAAGCTTCTCGGGTTCTTCGTGTCTCAGCGGGGAATTGAAGCCAATCCCGACAAGATCAAGGCCATTGAGCAGATCGAAGCACCGAAGCGCGTCAAGGATGTACGAAAACTTGCCGGTTGCGTGGCAGCTCTCAGCAGGTTTATCTCCAAGTCTGCTGAGCGCGCCCTGCCATTTTTCAAAATTTTGAAAAAGGCAGGTCTAATGAAATGGACTCCGGAAGCGGAGGCTGCACTGCAAGACTTGAAGAGATACCTGTCCTCCACTCCAATACTTGTCGCACCTAAGCCACAAGAGAAGTTGCTGCTGTATTTGGCGGCAACCAATCAAGTGGTTAGTGCTGCATTAGTAGCGGAGAGGGAGGCCGACGACGAGCCGGCAACCACGGCAAGCACATCCAGCGACAAGCAGGGGGCTTCCCCGGCAAGCTCTGGTCCCGACAAGTATGGATCTGCGCAGGTGTGCGAGGAGATACAGAAGAAGAGAATGGTGCATCGCCTAGTTTACTTTGTCAGCTCCCTTCTGCAGGGGGCTAGGTCAAGGTACTCTGGTGTGCAGAAATTGCTTTTCGGCCTTCTCATGGCCTCGAGAAAGCTGCGCCATTACTTCCAAGCACATGAGATCACAGATGTCACTCGCTTTCCGCTGAAGAGGATACTGCAAAATCCCGAAGCAACAGGCAGAATTGTTGAGTGGGCACTGGAACTGTCAAGCTTTGGCCTCAAGTTTGAGAGCACTTCAACTATCCAAAGCAGAGCATTGGAAGAATTCATAGCAGAGTGGACGCCAACACCAGATGAAGAAATTCCAGAGACGAGCATCCCCGTCAAGGAGGCAAGCAAAGAGTGGCTGATGTACTTTGATGGTGCCTTCTCGCTGCAAGGCGCCGATGCTGGCGTGCTGCTTGTCGCACCCACCGGAGAGCACCTCAAGTACGTAGTCCAGATGCACTTTCCCAAGGAGCAAGCGACAAACAATACTGCAGAGTATGAAGGGTTGCTTGCCGGTCTTAGGATCGCGGCAGACCTTGGGATCAAGAAGCTCATTGTCAGGGGTGACTCGCAGCTTGTCGTCCGCCAAGTGAACAAGAATTATCAGAGTCCGTTGATGGAAGCTTACGTTGATGAAGTGAGAAAGCTAGAAGAACACTTTGTCGGCCTACAGATGGAACACGTTCCAAGATCTCAGAACGACATCGCTGATGGCCTGTCAAAGTGCGCAGCACTTAAGTTACCTGTAGAACCAGGGATCTTTGTGCTCAAGCTGACTCAACCATCTGTTACGCCATCAACTGGACAGAGCAAGAAGAGGAAGTTGATTTCTGGTGACTATTTTCTAGCTGAGCTTCCCGAAGCCGCCGCCAAGAAGGTCCCCAAGATCAACACCAAGAGTGCTGAGGAGCAGTCTGCTCCGACAAACCCCATGGTTTGTTACGTCGAAGCAGACGCTCCCGACAAGTTTTGCTCCGGCAAGCTTGCCGGGGAACGTCAAGCTCCGGCTGAGCCGCGGGTTCTCGCCGTAGAAGCGGATGTCTCCGCAGCAGCAGATGTGCCTTTAGTCCTTGTTGTCGAGCCACAAGCTCCAGCATGGGCACAGCAGATTGTCCGTTTCCTTCATACAGGAGAACTTCCCGAAGAGCAAGAAGAAGCGGAAAGAGTAGCCCGACAGTCAAGTATGTACCAGTTTGTTGATAGCACACTGTACAGAAGAAGACTCAACGGTGTGAAATTGAAGTGTATTCACCGGGAAGACGGACAAAAGCTGTTGGCAGAGATACATGGAGGCATATGTCGTCACCACATTGGTGCAAGAGTACTTGCCGGCAAAGCTTTCTGGCAAGGTTTCTTCTGGCCGACAGCCCTCCAGGATGCAACTGCACAAGTAACCAAGTGTGAAGCGTGCCAGTTCCATTCCAAGCAGATACACCAGCCAGCTCAAGCTCTCCAGACGATCCCTTTATCCTGGCCATTTTCGGTCTGGGGGCTCGACATCCTCGACCCTTTCCCTCGAGCAGTCGGGGGCTTTGAGTACTTGTACGTTGCAATCGACAAGTTCATAAAGTGGCCGGAAGTGGAAGCGGTGAGGAAGGTGACAGCATAGTCAGCAGTCAAGTTCTTCAGGTCGGTTGTTTGCCGCTTCGGGATCCCTAACAGGATCATCACCGACAACGGTACGCAATTCACGAGCCGCACCTTCATGCAGTACGTCCAAGATCTTGGCGCCAAGGTTTGCTTCGCTTCTGTTGCTCACCCGAGAAGCAACGGTCAAGCGGAGAGGGCAAATGCTGAAGTGCTGCGTGGGCTCAAGACCAGGACTTTCGACAGGCTGCACAAGTGCGGAAGAAACTGGATCGAGGAGCTGCCGGTGGTTCTTTGGTCGATCAGGACGACGCCAAATCGAGCCACTGGCCAGACACCTTTCGCTCTAGTCTATGGAGCAGAGGCAGTTATCCCCACGGAACTCGTATACGGGTCACCTCGAGTGCTCGCTTATGATGAGCTTGAGCAAGAGCAGCTGCGTGAAGATCACGCGCTGCTCCTTGAGGAAGATCGTCTTCAGGCTGATGTGCGAGCTGCTTGCTACCAGCAAGCTTTGCGCCGCTACCATAGACGCAAAGTTAACGCCAGAAGTCTCGAGGAAGGCGACCTTGTTCTTCGGCGCGTTCAGACCGCCAAGAATTCCAACAAGTTGACGCCAAAGTGGGAAGGCCCTTACCGGGTGAAACGAGTCACTAGGCCTGGCGCTGTCCGCCTTGAGACCGAAGATGGCATTTCGGTGAGCAGCTCCTGGAATATTGAGCATTTTCGTAAGTTTTACCCGTGAGGCGCGGTTGTCGGACCCTGTTTCGGCAACCACCTTTTGTACAAGTCTTGCCGCTGTTGCATGTAATCCTTTGTACAACGCCAGGTGCAGACCCTGACCATAAGTGAAGTGCTGGCGCCCTAAGTTATAGCATGCATGCTAGGTCGAGTATCGTCCTTGGTTAGGGTTGATAGTGCTTGACGGCGGCTAACCCCTAGCTTAGAGGTCGAGTGTGCGTCCCTTTGCCGTTCTTTCGTTTCCGTTGGTTCGCAGGGCTCGCATATCCTGGCCGGACCACTTGAGGACAAAAAAGAGAAGAAGGACGGACCAGCATTTGGACCCTGGCAAGCCAGTGTTGCCGGGGGCTGTACCCGGCAAGCCAGTGTTTCCGGGGGCTGCAAGTACAAAGATTCACCCACGGCGAACCAGAGTTGCCGGGGGCTGCAATCTCAGATAAGTTTTTCATCCGTTATCATGCATTCTCTTATGGACTGAGGTATGCGAAACCTCGTTTCTTCCTAAAAGCTACCGTACTCCCATAACTCTAGGCCCTAGGGCTCGTTCCTGGGGCCAGGTTTGGTCGTAGTCGCGGCAGCAAAGGGACGAAACGAGGAGCCCGAACCCGCCTCGTCCCTGCCTCCGCCAAAAGCGTGAGAAAGGTCGAGCGACGTGGGAAGACGGCAGGGCCTGTTGCCGGGGAAAGAAGTGTCTATCTTAAAGATATCAAGGATCTGCTCCTTGACATGGGTTCCACCCGCGAGACAAGTGACCCGGCAAGCATCCCCTTTTCACTAAAAACATTCCACTCAGGTATAGTTCATAGAGAATGAAAAACATGAATGATGGGATTACAAGTTTTAAATGCAACTAAGGCCCGAGGGCTTACAAATTAAAAAGAGATAAGGTGCCCGTAATCCCTTTCTTGTCCCCCACTTCAGGAGGCAGGTCAAGGAGGCGAAAAGGGCAAAAGGAGCGCCTAGGCGAGCTACGAGTGGCAGAAGACACCAAGAGAACATCTCGGTGGCCGTCCGAAGGCTGGATGGTGATGGCGGCGCCAGAAGCGGGGCTCGGAGACGAGGCGGCAGGACGTCAGCACGCTGTCGAGGGCGTCAAGCCCACATACTCCGAGTTGACGGCCTTGCCGCCCGCCCTCTTCCTCTTCCGCAGCCTCCCAACGCCAGCCGCCCAAGGAGACGACCCTAAGAAGTTCGAGGAGACGGCGACACGGATGATGGGGTCGCCGGTGCCGCATGGAGCGGCGCCCGACACCTAGTCGGACCCGTCATCCTGCCGCCTGCTACCCTCCTCGTCGCTGCCGCTATCTCCCTCGTCACTCCCGCTCGAGGAGGAGTCTTCGCTATCGGAGGAACTCTCCACGCAGCACCTTGCCCGAGTCCCGAAGCACCCGAAGACCTTGACGGAGAGGAGACCGCCCTCCATCAGTTTAAAATGGAGGGTGAGCCCTCCATCAGGTGGTAGATACGGGCGAACGTCTTCCACCCTCGACCAAGATACATCACGTTAGGGGCTGGGAAGTCAACGCGGACTCGCGTACCGCTGATTCCACAGCCCCTCATGTGCAGCCTCAGTGTTTCAGGCGGATCCAACTCCATCTCACTCGCAAATGGAGTCGGGAGACGAAGGCGACGATGAGGCGGCCGGCGCAACCTGACGAAGAACTCGCAAGGGTCGTCCCCAATGTGGACCGCCACGGGAAGAGGAACCGCTGGCGGAGGCGAGGCCGGCGCGCCGCCCCGTCCACCTCTTCCCCGAGCGCCTCGGCCTCGCCCTCGACCTCGCCCATGGCCTCGCCCCCTCCCTCTTCCCCTTACGGCTGGCTCTGCCGCCACGGGTGCGGGAGAAGGAGGGACGTGTTGTCTAGCGGCGACCCTCGCCGCCACCGTTGAAGGACCAGGGTTCCCTTTCTCCATGGCGAATGAGAGAGAGGGGAGCAGAAGCTGAAGGAAAGAGGAGATGAAGGAATGCTGGCCTCCATCCCCCCCCCCCCCGCTCCTTACAAAGGAACAGGGTGGGGGCTCGGCCGCCCCGCTCAACTAATCAAGACACAAAAGGAGCAGGGAACTGGGACCGGCCCGCTGCCTCGACCCACGACGGCCCGGTTCCCCGCCTTCACTGTTCGCCACCCCAAGCGCATGGAAGCCGCGTGGTAGGCGTGCAGAACCGAGGCGACGGATGAGGCGACCTCTCCCCGCCCCGTGATCGTGGGGAGTGGACGCCTTGAAAACCGCGCCTCTGCCCCTGTTTCCCTTGCTCATAAGGAGGGAGGGGGCGGACGTTTCGCCCTCCCGAATAAAGAAACTACCCACGATCTCTCCCACGACGCCGCAATTGACGCGTGCCGTTCGGGGAGGGCGCGGTGGATGTGGAGTCAGGTACGGCGTGACCCAGGCCGCGCGTGCCCGTGCCCTGTTTTGGGCCTGGCCCAACAGCGCTCGGCACCGTGTATGGTCCAGGCCCGGGGGCTCCTGTCGGTGTACTAGAGTAGGGGTACCCTAGTATCCCGAACTTGTGCACGGGCAGTTGCAGCGCCCCGGGGCAAGGCTTGCCAGGTGACCGCCAAGGTCCTCCGTGGTTCCTTTGGAGCCATTCAAGAACAAAGTATTCAAGCCAAGGAGACAAGGCCCCTGCAAGAGGAGCTTGCCGGGAAGGCCACTCAAGGCACAAAGCCCCGGCAAGAGGAGCTTGCCGGGAATGCCAACCAAGTCATCTCAAGGAACTTGCCGCGACGCGCCACGCGTCCCGGCAAGGCCCGGCGAGCAACAAGCTTCCGGACGCGACAAGACAACGACCGCGGCAAGGCATTTGCCGCGACAAGCGACCACCCTGTACCTGCGCTCCAGCACACCCACCAACGTGTCACTCTGGGACCCTTCCAGGGGTACGTGGCGGGAGGCTGTGCAGCCAGGGGTACGCGGTGGCAAGCGGCGCTGACAAGATTGCCATCATGGCGAACGGTGGCGCCCCTGACGGTCCCTTTTCTGCACTGTTTGGGCAACGCAGACGGGCATTTAATGCCCTTGTCCCCTGCCGTCAGGGTTAGGTATGATACACTGTATAGGTAGCTGTACCAACCGCAGCACCTTTTACAATTTTGCCCTTACCTACGTTGCCACCTGTCGGTGACCCCTTGAACATATAAAAGGAGGCCCATGCGCAACATAGAAGGAGGAGGACGAACAGAAGAACGCTCGGTCTCGTTAGCTGCTTGAGTGTACTGTAGCACTCAGCGCTCCCGAGCAAGAACACAATACAATCCACAAAGCAGCAGTAGGGTTTTACGCATCCATGCGGCCCGAAGCTGGGTAAACCGCTCGTGTGCCTCGCCTTGATCTGCTCTTCGTGCGACCTCCGCCCCCCGCCGAACCGAAAAGGGGCTCCGTCCCCATAGGTGCTCGTGGAGTCAGTTTCCCCGACACTCCGGCGGTGTACCGGGATGTGCAATGAATCACGAGTGACATGTATGAAAGAATTATGAATGGTGGCTTTGCCACAAATACAATGGCAACTACATGATCATGCTAGCAATATGACAATGATGGTTCGTGTCATAATAAACAGAACGGTGGAAAGTTGCATGGCAATATATCTCGGAATGGCTATGGAAATGCCATGATAGGTAGGTATGGTGGCTGTTTTGAGGAAGGTATATGGTGGGTGTATGATACCGGCAAAAAGTGTGCGGTATTAGAGAGGCTAGCAATGGTGGAAGGATGGGAAAAATGCGTATAATCCATGGACTCAACATTAGTCATAAAGAACTCATATACTTATTGCAAACTTTTAGAATTCATCAAAGCAAAGTATTACGCGCATGCTCCTAGGGGGATAGATTGGTAGGAAAATACCATCGCTCGTCCCCGACTGCCACTCATAAGGAAGACAATCAATAAATAAATCATGCTCCGACTTCATCACATAACGGTTCACCATACGTGCATGCTACGGGAATCACAAACTTTGACGCAAGTATTCTTTAAATTCACAACTACTCAACTAGCATCACTCTAATATCACCATCTTCATATCTCAAAACAATTATCAAGCTCCAATCTTTTCTTAGTATTCAACGCACTCAAAAGAAAGTTTCACATATCTTGAATAACAAGCATATTAAGCAAATTACCATGCTATTAACGACCTCAAAATGATTTAAGTGAAGCATGAGAGATCAATAGTTTCTTTAAAACAAATCCACCACCGTGCTCTAAAAGATCTAAGTGAAGCCCTAGAGCAAAAATTATAAGGCTCAAAAGATATAAGTGAAGCACATAGAGCAAAACTATCAAGCTCAAAAGATATAAGTGAAGCACATAGAGTAATCTATCAAATTCCAATTAATATATGGTAGCGGTGTACTAAAGTAGGGGTACCTTAGTACCCCGAACTTGTGCACGGGCAGTTGTAACACCCCGCAGCAGGGCTTGCCAGGTGACCACCAACGATCATTGTGGTTCCTTTGGAGCCATTCAAGAACAAAGTATTCAAGCCAAGAAGACGAGGTCCCGACAAGAGGAGCTTGTCGGGAAGGCCACTTAAGGCACCAGGCTCCGGCAAGAGGGGATCGTCAGGAAGGCCCCGGCAAGAGGAGTTTGCCGGGATGGCCGCCCGAAGCACAAAGGCCCCGCCAAGAGGAGCTTGCCGGAGGGGCCACTCAAGGAGACAAGGACCCGGCAAGAGGAGCTGGCCGGGACGACCGCGGCAAGGCGCTTGCCGCGACAAGCTACTACTCCGCTGCCCGCGCTCCAGCTCATCAACCAACGTGTCGCTCTGGGACCATTCCAGGATACGTGGCGAGAAGCTGTGCAGCCAGGGGCATGCGGTGGCGAAGCGACGCTGACAAGATAGCCATCGTGGCAAACGGTGGCGCCCCTGACGGCCACTTTTCGCACTGTTTGGGGCGACACAGACGGGCATTTAATTCCCTTGTCCCCTGCCGTCAGGGATAGGTACGATAGCACTATACAAGCAGCTGTACCCAACACAGCACTTTGCCATGTTTGCCCTCACCTACATTGCCCCCTGTCGGTGACCCCTTTAACATATAAAAGGGGCCCATGCGCACGTAGAGGGGGGCGGAGAGGGAGAACACTCATGCGGGATCTCGCCAGCGGCTCGTGAATACTGTAGCACCTCGCGCTCCCGAGCAAGAACACAATACAATCCACAAAAGCAGCAGTAGGGTTTTACGCATCCGTGCGGCCCGAAGCTGGGTAAACCCCTTGTGTGCATCGCCTCGATCCGCTCCTAGCGCGGCCTCCGCCCCCCGCCGAACCAGGAAGGGGCTCGGTCCCCATAGGTGTTCGTGGAGGCAGATTTCCCCCGGCATCTTTGGCGCGCCAAGGTAGGGGTCGTCGAGGTTGCGTGAACCTGATCCGACGTTCGCACGAGCTAAATCTTCATCATCTTCGTCATCAACATGCCACCGAAGAAGAAGGCTCCAGAGGTGGCTGGTCCGTCCGCGTCGAACCCACCGCCCCTGGAGCAAGCGGGTGGTGGGGAAGGCACCGGCGGAGGAACGGGCGTCGGCGAGGAAATCCCCAATGCCGCGGCGTCCGAGCATGCACCGCGCCCAACTCAAGAGGCGCAGGACCGGTAGCGCCATGGTACTCACAGTACCATATGCTCGCTGGACCCAGATCGAGCTGGCGGATCTCGGGACGTTCAAGGCCAGCATACGCGCCAACATGCTGGCCCGAGCGAGATGCGGTCGCCTGGACGGGGGACTGCTCCTTCTATCATAGTAAGGAGTTCGAGCACATCCCGCTCCACGCACCGTTCAACACCGTTGCCCGCCACCCCAGCGGAAGCTCTGGCACGAGCTCAACTGCTCCTGGATTACCCTCCAACGGCGGACAAGCTCGACGACTGGAGGGCCACCATTCAGAGTCTCATCGGCTTCGCCAATGGCGACACTCCGCGGCAGCTGAGTGCGTCGCAGCCACGGTGAACCAGTCAGGCACCAGCCGGTGGCGACAAGACCGGTGGGGGTGCGTCCACCGTGCACTCTCCACCCCAAATGCCAAGGTCGCCGACCCGCCGGAACCACCACGACAACGACTCCACTGCATCGTCAGATCCGCGAACTCGTCGCGATCAGCGCAAAGTTCTTCATGAACGAAAGCAAGAAGACGCTCGTACTCGCATCGAGCGTCGAAGAGAAGCGCGGCGTCAATCAGACCAGCGCGCTGAGCCTTCTGTCGACATGCATGCGCCAGGGGGGCCAGGTGACCTGCCGTACTCGGTGGGCTGCCCTGCGTTTACCCGTGAGCTGCGGCAAGTCCAGTGGCTCAGCACAAAGTGTTTCAAGCCAGACGTACCAGAGAAGTACGACGGCAAGTCACATCCATCGGAGTTCCTAAGCATCTACAACATCGCGGTGCAGGCTGCTGGGGGGCGGGACGACAAGATCCTTGCCAACTACTTCCCGCTGGTACTCAAGTCCAACGTTAGATCCTGGCTCATGCACTTGCCGGACAACTCCATATCCTCCTGGGCAGACTTGTGCCATCAGTTTGTTGGCGCCTTTACAGGCGGCCACAAACCTCATGGCCAAGCGAGCGATCTCCATCTGCTTGTCCAGAAGGAGGGAGAGCCCCTGCGCAAGTTCATTCAGAGATTCAGTCGTGTGCACTACAACATCCCTGATGTCCACCCTGCCGCGGTCATCAGTGCGTTCCATCAAACGTGCGTAACCGCAGGATGCGGGAGGAGATGGCGATGTGCAAGATCAAGGACGTCAGTGAGCTGTATGCCATGGCCAACAAGTGTGCACGTGCTGAGGAAGGGAGGAAACTCCCTGGAGAAAATGCACGAACAGGAGGATCTGACAGCGAAGGTACTGCACTGGCAAGGAAGAACCGGCGGCAGAACAACAGGAATAAGAAGGGAAAAGATGTATTAGTTGTCGAGCAGTCCGGTAGCGAAGGTGGCGCCAAGCAAGCCAAGGCTGGCGGCTCCGGCAAGGAGGTTGCCGCATGCGCCAACTGCCAGGCCGTGGTGGCCGCCGACAAGCAGGACAGCACCAACAAATAGTACTGCAAGATCCACCGTACCAAGGGCCATGACCTCCAGAGCTGCAAGAAGGTCGAGTAGCTCGTCGAGCTGCAAAAGGCCGAGTACGAGCGACGCGACAAGGAGAAAGCCCAAAGGGGTACTGGAGGGTCCGGCACGAAGCGTCCCGGCCGGGGAGGACGCCGCGGCAAGGAAAAGCAGCGGCAAGGAGACAGGCCTCCCCGCGGCCGCGACAAGAATGGAGATGACGAAGACGACGAAGACGTGGATGATGACGAAACCAGCGAGCAGGAGTTCCAGAAAGCCACAGAGGTCTTGTGCGTTGACGGCGGTGCTTCTCTGCATACTTCACACCGCCAACTCAAGCAGTGGGTGCGGGAAGTCAGTGCAGCAGAACCACCCATCGAGTCACGCAAGCTTCTGAGATGGTCCAGCACGCCTATCATCTTTGATATTGAGGACCACCCTGATCGCACAACCACGGTCGGGTGCTTGCCGATGTTGGTTTCGCCAACTATCCGCAACCTCCAGGTCACTAAGATGCTAGTTGACGGTGGGGCCGGCTTGAACCTGATCTCCTCCGCTGTGCTTCGGAAACTCCAAGTCCCTGAAAGCGAGCTCGAAGAGACCGGCGCATTTCAAGGAATCAACCCGGGAAGGAGCAAGCCGAAGGGGAAGATCACGTTGCCGGTAACATTCGGCAGCGAGTTGAACTTCAGGACTGAGAGGGTCACCTTTGACGTTGCCGATTTTCCATTGCCTTACAATGGGATTCTCGGTCGTCCAGCGCTCGCCAAGTTCATGGCGGCCTCTCACCATGCGTACAACATGCTCAAGATGCCAGGCCCGATAAGTGTCATTACTGTCCCTGGCGACAAGACGGATGCCCTTATCTGCGCCGACAAGATTTACCGGGAGGCAGCAGCCGCAACTGATCGCGAGACACTTGCCGCTGAAGCCCCCGGGGGGAAGAAGAAGACCACGTCCGGCAAGAGCTCTAATGCCCACTCCGGCAAGCGCACCTCTTCGGAGTGCTGCGCTGCCGTCGAGGACGCACCATCGAGCTCCACCGGCAAGTGCAAGAAGACGATGGCAACTCCGCCAGCGACCAAGAAGGTGCCCGCCAAGGAGGACAGCGCTGGTGGTACCTTCACCATCAGTGCCACGCTCGACCCTAAATAGGAAAGCGCGCTCGTTGCTTTCCTGCGAGCGAATGTCGATGTGTTTGCATGGCAGCCATCTGACATCCCCGGTGTTCCCAGCAAAGTAATTGAGCACCACCTTGCCGTCTGTCCTCACGCGCGCCCGTCAAGCAGAAAGTCAGGAAACAAGCAGTGGAGCGCCAAGAGTTCATCCCAGAAGAGATCAGGAAGTTGGAAGCAGCAGGCCTCGTCAGAGGAGTGCTCCATCCTACGTGGTTGGCCAATCCTGTAGTCGTGGGCAAGGCGAACGGGAAATGGAGGCTTTGTATTGACTTCACTGATGTTAGTAAAGCTTGTCCCAAAGACCCATTTCCCTTGCCGCGCATTGACCAGATTGTTGACTCCACGGCCGGATGTGACTTGCTTTCATTCCTGGATGCATATTCAGGATACCATCAGATCTTCATGGCAGAAGAAGATGAGGAGAAGACCGCGTTCATCACTCCATGTGGCACGTACTGTTTCATACGGATGCCTTTCGGACTGAAGAATGCTGGTTCAACCTTTGCAAGGGTAGTCCATACCGCTTTTGAGCCGTAGATACACAGAAATGTGGAAGCCTACATGGATGATATAGTGGTCAAGAGCAAGGACAAGTCAACCCTAATTCAAGATGTAGAAGAGACTTTTGCAAATCTGCGCAAGATCGGCCTCAAGCTCAACCCCGAGAAGTGTGTGTTCGGAGTCCCTTCCGGCAAGCTTCTCGGGTTCTTCGTGTCTCAGCGAGGGATTGAAGCTAACCCCGACAAGATCAAGGCCATCGAGCAAATTGAAGCACCAAAGCGCGTCAAGGATGTACGAAAACTTGCCGGTTGCGTGGCAGCTCTCAGCAGGTTTATCTCTAAGTCAGCTGAGCGCGCCTTGCCGTTTTTCAAAATCTTGAAAAAGGCAGGTCCAATACAATGGACTCCGGAAGCCGAGGCTGCGCAGCAAGACTTGAAGAGGTACCTGTCCTCCACTCCAATACTTGTCGCGTCTAAGCCACAAGAGAAGTTGTTGCTATACCTGGCAGCAACCAATCAAGTGGTTAGTGCTGCGTTAGTAGCAGAGAGGGAGGCAGATGATGAGCCCACAACCCCGGCAAGCACATCCGGCGACAAGCAGGGGGCTTCCCCGACAAGCTCTGGTCCCGACAAGGATGGATCTGCGCAGGTGCAAGAGGAGATGTAGAAGAAGAGAATGGTGCAGCGCCCAGTTTACTTTGTTAGCTCCCTTCTGCAGGGGGCTAGGTCAAGGTACTCTAGTGTGCAGAAATTGCTTTTCGGCCTTTTCATGGCCTCGAGAAAGCTGCGCCATTACTTCCAAGCACATGAGATCACTGTTGTCACTCGCTTTCCGCTGAAGAGGATACTACATAATCCAGAGGCAACAGGCAGGATTGTCGAGTGGGCTTTGGAACTGTGAAGCTTTGGCCTCAAGTTTGAAAGAACTTCAACTATCCAAAGCAGAGCATTGGCAGAATTCATAGCAGAGTGGACGCCAACACCAGACGAAGAAATTCCAGAGACGAGCATCCCCATCAAAGAAGCAAGCAAAGAGTGGCTGATGTACTTTGACGGTGCCTTCTCGCTGCAAGGCGCCGGTGCTGGCGTGCTGCTTATCGCACCCACCGGAGAGCACCTCAAGTACATAGTCCAGATGCACTTTCCCAAGGAGCAAGAAACCAACAATACTGCAGAGTATGAAGGATTGCTTGCGGGTCTCAGGATCGCGGCAGAACTTGGGATCAAGAAGCTCATTGTCAGGGGAGACTCGCAGCTTGTCGTCCGCCAAGTGAACATGGATTACCAGAGTCCCTTGATGGAAGCATACGTTGATGAAGTGAGGAAGCTAGAAGAGCGCTTTGACGGCCTGCAAATGGAACATGTTCCAAGAGCTCAGAACGACATTGTCGATGGCCTGTCAAAGTGTGCCGCACTTAAGTTACCTGTGGAACCAGGGATCTTTGTGCTCAAGCTGACTCAACCATCCGTAACGCCATCAACTGGACAGAGCAAGAAGAGGAAGTTGACCTCTGACGACTATCTTCCGACAGAGCTTCCCGAAGCCGCCGCCAAGAGGGTCCCCAAGATCAACGCCAAGAGTGCTGAGGAGCAGCCTGCTCCGGCGAGCCCCAGGGTTCGTTCCGTTGAAGCAGACGCTCCCGACAAGTTTTGCTCCGGCAAGCTTGCCGGGGAACATCAAGCTCCGGCTGAGCCGCAATTTCTCGTCGTGGAAGCAGGTGTTCTCGTAGCGGCAGATGTGCCTTTAGTCCTTGTCGTCGAGCCGCAGGCTCCGGCATGGGCACAGCAGATCGTCCGGTTCCTTCAGACAGGGGAACTTCCCGGTGAGCAAGAAGAAGCAGAAAGAGTAGCCCGACAGTCAAGTATGTACCAGTTTGTCGACGACACACTATATAGAAGAGGACGCAACGGTGTGAAATTGAAGTGTATTCCCCGGGAAGACGGACAAGAGCTGTTGGCATAGATACATGGAGGCATATGTGGTCACCACATCGGCGCAAGAGCACTTGCCGGCAAAGCATTCCGGCAAGGTTTCTTCTGGCCGACAGCCCTCCAGGATGCAACTGCACAAGTAACCAAGTGTGAAGCATGCCAGTTCCATTCCAAGCAGATACACCAGCCAGCTCAAGCTCTCCAGACAATCCCTTTATCCTGGCCATTTTCGGTCTGGGGGCTCGACATCCTCGGCCCCTTCCCCCGAGCTGTCGGGGGCTTTGAGTACTTGTACGTCGCAATCGACAAGTTCACAAAGTGGTCGGAAGTGGAACCGGTGAGGAAGGTGACAGCACAGTCAGCAGTCAAGTTCTTTAGGTCGACTGTTTGTCGCTTCGGGATCCCCAACAGGATCATCACCGACAACGGTACGCAATTCACGAGCCGCACCTTCATGCAGTACGTCCAAGATCTTGGCGCCAAGGTCTGCTTCGCTTATGTTGCT
The DNA here is from genome assembly GCA_032464435.1 of Aegilops umbellulata. NCBI lineage: Eukaryota > Viridiplantae > Streptophyta > Magnoliopsida > Poales > Poaceae > Aegilops > Aegilops umbellulata. Next base: position 318,985,193 of record CP136054.1, read on the forward strand.
CACCACTGAAGCAACGGTCAAGCGGAGAGGGCCAATGCTGAAGTGCTGCGTGGGCTCAAGACCAGGACTTTCGACAGGCTGCATAAGTGCGGAAGAAATTGGATCGAGGAGCTGCCGGTGACTCTTTGGTCGATAAGAACGACGCCAAATCGAGCCACTGGCCAGACACCATTTGCTCTAGTCTATGGAGCAGAAGCAGTTGCCCCCACGGAACTCGTATACGGGTCACCTCGAGTGCTCGCTTATGATGAGCTTGAGCAAGAGCGGCTGCGTGAAGATGATGCGCTGCTCCTTGAGGAAGATCGTCTTTAGGCTGCTGTGCAAGCTGCTCGCTACCAGCAACTTTGCGTCGCTATCATAGCCGCAAAGTTAAAGCCAGAAGCTTCGAGGAAGGCGACCTTGTTCTTCGGCGCGCTCCGTCCGCCAAGAATTCCAACAATTCGACGATGAAGTGGGAAGGCCCTTACCGGGTGAAACGAGTCACGAGGCCCGGCGCTGTCCACCTTGAGACCGAAGATGGCATTCCGGTGAGCAACTCCTGGAATATCGAGCATCTTCGTAAGTTTTACCCGTAAGGCGCGGTTGTCAGACCCCGTCCGGCAACCACCCTTTTGTACAAGTCTTGCCGCTGTTGCATGTAATCCTTTGTACAAAGCCAGGCGCAGACCCTGAGCATCAGTAAATGAAGCGCTGGCGCCCTAAGTTTTAGCATGCATGCTGAGTCGAGTCTCGTCGTTGCTTAGGGTTGATAGTTCTTGGCAGCGGCTAACCCCTAGCTTAGAGGTCGAGTGTGCGTCCTGTTGTTGTTCTTTCATTTCCTTTGGTTCGTAGGGTTTGCATATCCTGCCCGGACCGCTTGAGGACGAAGAAGGGAAGAAGGGCGGACCAGCATCTGGTCCCCGGCAAGCCAGTGTTGCCGGGGGCTGCAAGTACAAAGATTTACCCGCGGCAAGCCAGAGTTGCCAGGGGCTGCAATCTCAGATAAGTTTTTCATCCCTTGTCATGCGTTCTCTTATGGGCTGAGGAATGCGAAAACCTTGTTTCTTCCTAAAAAGCTACCGTGCTCCCTTAACTCTAGGCCCCAGAGCGTGTTCCTGGGGCTAGTTTTGGTAGTAGCCGCGGCAGCAAAGGGACGAAACGAGGGAGCCCGAACCCGCCTCATCCCTGCCTCCGCCAAGAGCGTGAGAAAGGTCGAGCGACGTGGGAAGACGGCAGGGCCTATTGCCGGGCAAAGAAGTGTCTATCTTAACGATATAAAGGATCCGCTCCTTGTCTCGGGTTTCACCCGCGAGACAAGTGGCCCAGCAAACATCCCCTTTTCATTAAAAACATTCCACTCAGGTACAGCTCAGAGAGAATGAAAAACATGAAAGATGGGATTACAAGTTTTAAATGCAACTAAGGCCCGAGGGCTTACAAGTTAAAAAGAGATAAGGTGCCCGTAATCCCTTTCTTGTCTCTCTCCTCAGGAGGTAGGACAAGGAGGCCAAAAGGGCAAAAGGGGCGCCTAGGCGAGCTACGGGTGGCAGAAGACACCAAGAAGACATCTCGGCGGTCGTCCAAGAGCTGGATGGTGATGGCGGCGCCGGAAGCGGGGCTCGAAAACGAAGCGGCAGGACGTCAGCATGCTGTTGAGGGCGCCGTGCCCCCGTACTCCGAGTTGACGGCCTTGCCACCCGCCCTCTTCCTCTTCCGCAGCCTCCCTACACCAGCCGCCAAGGAGACGACCCCGAGAAGCTCAAGGAGCCGGCGACGCGGATGATGGGGTCGCCGGCGCCACGCGGAGCGGCGCCCGACACCTAGTCGGACCCGTCATCCTGCCGCCCGCCACCCTCGTCGTTGCTGTCGCTCCCCTCCTCGTCACTCTCGCTCGAGGAGGAGCCTTCGCTGTCGGAGGAGCTGTCCACGCAGCACCGAGCCCGGGTCCCGAAGCACCCGAAGACCTTGACGGAGAGGAGATCACCCTCCATCAGCTTAAAATGGAGGGTGAACCCCTCCATCAAGCTGTGAATACGAGCGAACGTCTTCCACCCTCGACCAAGATACATCACGCCGGGAGCTAGGGACTCAACGTGGACTCGCGTGCCGCTGATCCCACAGCCCCTCATGCGCAGTCTCAGCGTCTCGGGCTGTTCCTTCTCCATCACGCTCGCGAACGGAGCCGGGAGGCGGAGGCGACGACGAGGCGCCCGGCGCAGCCTGACGAAGAACTCGCAAGGGTCGTCCCCAATATGGACCGCCATGAGAAGAGGAGCCGCTGGCGGAGGCGAAGCTGGCGCACCGCCCCGTCCTCCTCTTCCCCGAGTGCCTCGGCCTCGTCCTCGACCTCACCCACGACCTCGCCCCCTCCCTCTTCCCCTTACGGCTGGCTCTGCCACCACGGGTGCGAGGGGAGGAGGGGCGCGCTGCCTAGCGGCAAACCTCGCCGCCACCGATGAAGGCCCAGGGTTCCCTTTCTCCATAGCGAATGAGAGAGAGGGGATCAGAAGCTGAAGGGAAGAAGAGATGAGGGAGTGCGGATTTCCGTCGCCCCCTCTCGCTCCTTATAAAGGAGCGGAGTGGGGGCTCGGCCGCCCCGCTCGGCCAATCAAGAAGCAGGAAGAGCAGGCGACTGGGACCGACCCGCTGCCTCGACCCACGACGGCCCGGCTTCCTGCCTCCACCGTCGCGACCCCAGGCGCATGGAGGCCATGTGGCAGATGCGCTGAATCGAGGCGACGGGTCAGGCGACCTCTCCCCACCCCATGGTCGTGGGGAGCGGACGCCTCGAAAACCGCACCTCGGCCCCGTCCAGTAAGCAAACCACGCCTCCACGCCTCCCTCCGTTTATGGGGAAGCCACAAACCACCCTCTTTACTACGACGTGACGCATGCATGCGGGGCTCTGCCCCACGCAGGCCGCCCACGTCACCCACGCCTCTCTCCACTATGCCGCGTTCGACGCGTGCCGTTCGGGGAGAGCGTGGTGGATCCAGAGCAAGATGCGGTGTGGCCCAGGCCGCGCGTGCCCGTGCACTGTTTTGGGCCTGGCCCAACAGCGCTCTGCACCGTGTATGGCCCAGGCCCGGGGGCTCCTGTCGGTGTACTAAAGTAGGGGTACCTTAGTACCCCGAACTTGTGCATGGACAGTTGTAGCACCCCGCGGCAAGGCTTGCCAGGTGACCACCAAAGATCATCGTGGTTCCTTTGGAGCCATTCAAGAACAAAGTATTCAAGCCAAGAAGACAAGGTCCCGACAAGAGGAGCTTGTCGGAAAGGCCACTTAAGGCACCAGGCTCCGGCAAGAAGGGCTCGCCAGGAAGGCCCCGGCAAGAGGAGTTTGCCGGGATGGCCGCCCGAAGCACAAAGGCCCCGGCAATAGGAGCTTGCCGGAGGGGCCACTCAAGGAGACAAGGCCCCGGCAAGAGGCGCTTGCCGGGACGACTGCGGCAAGGCACTTGCCGCGACAAGCTACTACTCCGCTGCCCGTGCTCCAGCTCATCCACCAACGTGTCGCTCTGGGACCATTCCAGGATACGTGGCGAGAAGCTGTGCAGCCAGGGGCATGCGGTGGCGAAGCGACACTGACAAGATAGCCATCGTGGCAAACGGTGGCCACCCTGACGGCCACTTTTCGCACTGTTTGGGGCGACACAGACGGACATTTAATGCCCTTGTCCCCTGCCGTCAGGGTTAGGTACGATAGCACTGTACAAGCAGTTGTACCCAACACAGCACTTTGCCATTTTTGCCCTCACCTACGTTGCGACCTGTTGGTGACCCCTTTAACATATAAAAGGAGGCCCATGCGCACGTAGAGGGGGAGGAGAGGGAGAACACTCACGCGGGATCTCGCCAGCGGCTCGTGAGTACTGTAGCACCTCGCGCTCCCGAGCAAGAACACAATACAATCCACAAAAGCAGCAATAGGGTTTTACGCATCCGTGCGGCCCGAAGCTGGGTAAACCCCTTGTGTGCATCGCCTCGATCCGCTCTTCGCGCAGCCTCCACCCCCCGCCGAACCAGAAAGGGGCTCGGTCCCCATAGGTGTTCGTGGAGGCAGATTTCCCCCGGCATATGGCTCTCTCAAAAGGTGTGTACATAAAGGATGATTGTGGCACACTAACAAACAAAGACACAAATAATACAAGACGCTCCAAGCAAAACACATATCATGTGGTGAATAAAAATATAGCTCCAAGTAAAATTACCGATGGAAGTAGACGAAAGAGGGGATGCCTTCCGGGGCATCCCCAAACTTTGACTTTTTGGTGTCCTTGGATTATCTTGGAGGTGCCATGGGCATCCCCAAGCTTAGGCTCTTGCCACTCCTTGTTCCATAATCCATCAAAAGAATTTACCCAAAACTCGAAAACTTCACAACACAAAACTCAACAGAAATCTTGTGAGCTCCGTTAGAGAAAGAAAACAAAAGGCCACTTCAAGGTACTGTAATGAACTCATTCTTTATTTATATTGGTGTTAAACCTACTGTATTCCAACTTTTCTATGGATTATAAACTATTTTACTAGCCATATATTCATCAAAATAAGCAAACAACACACGAAAAACAGAATCTGTCAAAAACAGAATAGTCTGTAGTAATCCGTAACTAAAGCAAACTTCTGGAACTCCAAAAAATCTACCAAAATAGGACGACCTAGACAATTTGTTTAATGATCATCAGCAATTGTAATCAGTATTTTATCACGTCCTGGTGATTTTTAACAATTGTTTTTGTGAACATAAAGATTCTGGAAATTACAGCAAGATCAAATAACTATCATCCAAGAAGATCCTATAGGTCTAACTTGGCACAAAAACTAATTAAAACACAAAACCACATCTAACCAGAGGCTAGATCAAAGATTTATTCAATGACAGAAAGGAAATATATTGGGTTGTCTCCCAACAAGCGCTTTTCTTTAAAGCCTTTTAGCTAGGCATTGAGATTTCAATGATGCTCACAAGAAAGACAAGAATTGAAGCACAAAGAGAGCATCATAAAACACGTGACAAACACAACTAAGTCTAGCATATTTCCTATGCATAGGCATCTTATAGGCAAACAAATTATCATAGCAAGCAAAAACTAGCATATGCAAGGAAGCGGAAAAGAACAATAACAATCTCAAGATAACGAGAGGTGGTTTAGTAACATGAAAATTTCTATAACCATATTTTCCTCTCTCATAATAATTACATGTAGGATCATAAGAAAATTCAACAAAATAGCTATCACAAAACATATTCTTAGCACGATCCACATGCATGCAAAGTTGACACTCTTCCCAAATAGTGGGATTAACATTAACTAAAGTCATGACCTCTCCAAACCCACTTTCAATAATATTGCAAACACTATTGTCAATATCATATTCATCATCGGGCTTAAATAAATTTTCAAGATCATAAGAAGAACTATCACCCCAATCATGATCATTGCAACAAGTAGAGGACATAGCAAAACTAGCATCCCCAAGCTTAGGGTTTTGCATATTTTTAGCACAACTGACATCAATAGAATTTATAGTAAAATCATTGCAATCATGCTTTTTATTCAAAGATCTATCGTGAATCGCTTCATAAAGTACTTCATCACAATTTTTAGATTCACGAATTTCAGGCAAAACCTCATAATGATAATCTAGTGCACTCAATTCACTAGAAATGGGTTCATCTTAATTGGATCTCTTAAAGAGATTAGCAAGTGGATGAGGATCCATAAACTTTTAGCAAGCGAAGATGCAAGCAAAAAGAAGGCACAAGGTAACACAAGATTGAACGGAGGAAGGGCGAATAAAACGGCAAGGGTGAAGTGGGGGAGAGGAAAGCGAGAGGCAAATGGCAACTAATGTAATGCGGGAGATAGGGATTGTGATGGGTACTTGGTATGTTGACTTTTTGCGTAGACAACGGCGCCAGAAGTGGCTCGTTGTTAGGAGTTCAAATCTTGACTTGCTCTTGCGTAAGCCTCCCCGGCAATGGCACCAGAAATTCTTCTTGCTACCTCTTGAGCACTGCGTTGGATTTCCCCGAAGAGGAGAGGATGATGCAGCAAAGTAGCGTAAGTATTTCCCTCAGTTTTTGAGGACCAAGGTATCAATCCAGTAGGAGGCTACGCGCAAGTCCCTCGTACCTGCAAAAAACAATAGCTCCTAGCAACCAACATGATTAGGGGTTGTCAATCCCTTCATGGTCACTTACGAGAGTGAGATCTGATAGAGATAATATTTTTGGTATTTTTGGTATAGAGATGCAAAGTGAAAAGTAAAAGGCAAAGTAAAAAGCAAAGCAAGATTAAAGTGATGGAGATTGATATGATGAGAATAGACCCGGGGGCCATAGGTTTCACTAGTGGCTTCTCTCAAGAGCATAAGTATTCTACGGTGGGTGAACAAATTACTGTTCAGCAATTGACAGAATTGAGCATAGTTATGAGAATATCTAGGTATGATCATGTATATAGGCATCACGTCCGAGACAAGTAGACCGACTCCTGCCTGCATCTACTACTATTACTCCACTCATCAACCGCTATCCAGCATGCATCTAGAGTATTAAGTTAAAAACAGAGTAACGCCTTAAGCAAGATGACATGATGTAGAGGGATAGTTTCATGCAATATGATAAAAACCCCATCTTGTTATCCTTGATGGCAACAATACTATATGTGCCTTGCTGCCCCTTCTGTCACTGGGAAAGGACACTGCAAGATTGAACCCAAAGCTAAGCACTTCTCCCATGGTAAGAAAAACCAATCTAGTAGGCCAAACCAAACTGATAATTTGAAGAGACTTGCAAAGATAACCAATCATACATAAAAGAATTCATAGAAGATTGAAATATTATTCATAGATAGACTTGATCATAAACCCACAATTCATCCGTCTCAACAAACACACCGCAAAAAGAAGATTACCTCAAATAGATCTCCACGAGAGAGGGGGAGAACATTGTATTGAGATCCAAAAAGAGAGAAGAAGCCATCTAGCTAATAACTATGGACCCATAGGTCTAAGGTGAACTACTCACACTTCATCGGAGGGGCTAGGATGATGTAGAAGCCCTCCGTGATGACGGCCCTCTCCGGCGGAGCTCCGGAACAGGCCCCAAGATGGGATCTCGTGGGTACAGAAGGTTGCGGCGGTGGAATTAGGTTTTTGGCTCCGTATCTGATCGTTTGGGGGTACGTAGGTATATATAGGAGGAAGGAGTACGTCGGTGGACCACCGAAAGGCCCACGAGGCAGGGGCGCGCCCTAGGGGTGAGGGGCGCGCCGCCCACCCTCGTGACCGCCTCTTTGATTCCTTGGAGTAGGGTCCAAGTCTCCTGGATCACGTTCGGTGAGAAAATCACGTTCCCGAAGGTTTTATTCCGTTTGGACTCCGTTTGATATCACGTTCGGTGAGAAAATCACGTCTCCGCAAGGCTGGGGAGGTGGTACGGCAGATGAGACAACAACCGTAGCGCCGCGTGACACGCTCCTCTAAGGCAACAGGAGCGGGGTCCTCGCGGGCCGCGGCTTCTGCTCCTACCGCTTCTTGCGCCGCGGCGGCAGCTGGGGCGGAGCCGTCCACTGCTCCTGCCAAGCGGCCACGGGAGCCTACTCCCCCACCTCCCCGCGCCAGGAGCAAGCCGGTCTTCGACTTCTCCGCACTCAGCTCCGACGACGAAGAGGAAGAAGAGTAGGTCCCTTGTCGAGCTTGTACCCTTTCAATTTCTGTTGTCTTGTCTTGCGGCTCATTTGCCTTTCTCTGAATCCGTTCCTTCCCAGGACTCTGGCCCAGAGAAAGGCAAAGAAGGCCAAGGCCCCGCTGGTCGTCCTCGAGGACGAGCCTGCCCCAGCGACAGGGGGTGCGCCTGAGACGTCCTTGCCGGACCTGGCAGCCGATCTTCGGAGCAGCCCTCAGCGCAGCCCCCATCGTAAGTATATGGTTCACTTCCGCTGTTTGGCGCGCGTGGGAGTTCCTCTTCTCTTTTTTTGTTGATATCTAGCTGTTGCTTCGTGTAGGAGCAGAGCAGCCTCAGCAGGAGCGCCCGGAGAGCACTCCCGCCGCGCCGTCTGCGTCGACTACACCGCCAAGGGAGAGTTCTCCGGCAAGGGAGGAGCTCCCAACAAGGGAGGTCTCTCCGGCAAGGGGGAGCTCTCCGGCAGGGGAGGATTCTCCGGCGAGGGACGGCACCAACGACCCCCCGGCAACGGAGGCCGCGGCCGCAGATCCTGCTACCGGTAACCTTTCCCGCGCGAAAACTCCCCTTGGCTCTTCTTTATTTTGATCTTCTTGTCGGGTAGTCGGCTGACTTCTCTCCCCTGTCCGGCCATCAGACCCACCCGCCACGGACCCGATGGTGACTGAGGTCGTCGTCGAGGAGGGCGCGCGTGGCAATGCCGACGACGTCATTATCATCGAGGAAGCGGACGACGCTGATGAACTTGCCGGTGACGGAGATGCCGAGGCCGCCAAGGCCGCCGCTGCAGCAGCACGCGAGGGGACCGGCGACCGTACTGACGGCCCCGGGGCCGCAGGAGCGCCGAGCGCTTCACTGACCGCTGATCCTGCCGCCGCCACAACGTCGGCTCCCGAGGAGCCCCAGCCAGGCGTCTATCTGAAGGTCGGCGACGACGTCTTCATCAAGCTTCCCTAGGAGTCGAGCTCCAGGGCGCCGGTCGAGGGAGAGACCCTGGACGGGGAGGTGCTCGCCTCCGCGGGGCTGACGCTGGTCGATATGCCAAGCAGCAGCAGCGGTGAGCCCGAGGAGGAGCGGCTGCTCCGAAAGCTAGTGTCACTCTACCGCGCCCGGCAAACTAAGGTGGAGCGCCAGGAAGCGCTCGTCGCGAAGGCGGGAGTAGACATGGAGAAGCGTGCCAGGGAGCTTCGGGAGCTCAACCAGGAGGCCCTCCGATCCTTGGCGGAGGAGCGAAGGCAGCTCGATGAGGCGCGGACGGCCTTCATCCTCGAGAAGGCACAAGACGAAGAGCAGCAAAGGCTTGCCGTTGCGGGGCTGTCTGCGCGGGAAGGTGAACTGGTGCAGCAGAAAGCCAGCCTTGCCAGCCACGAGGAGGAGGTTGCCGCGCGCGAGCAAGCGCTCAGCGGGGCCCTCAAGGAAGCGCAGGATGCCGCCGAGGCTGCCGAGACCGCCAAGGAGGCGTTGGAGGCGAAGGTGGCGCAGCTCGACACTGATCTCAAGGCGAGCGGTGAGGAACTTGCCGCGCTCAAACAGGAGCGCGAGAAGGGTGCCCACACCCTCGGCGAGCTGCAGGGCCGCTTCGCCGAGAAGATCAAGGAGCTTGATGCCGCCAAGGACTCCAACGCTGATCTCGAGCTGAAGCTGGACACCTTGACCAAGGCGCTGGAGAGCGCCAAGGAGCAGGAGGCAACCTTGCGGAAGGAGGTCGCGGATAACTAGGCGCTGGGTCGCCGTTACCCAGAACAGCCTCAGGACGACGGTGGAGCAGTGGACTGAGGGCCTCGTGGACATCGCCGCCGCCATCGACAAGGAGCTGACGCTGCTGGGGATGGAGGGTCACGAGTATCCCTCTGGCGAGAACGTCCCACCCAGCGCCAAGCTCACTTCGTTCTTCAAAGGCGTGGTGGCGGCCCTTCTGCATCTCCGGAATGTGATCCCAGAGCAGCTGGCCGGCGAGACGCGCGATGCCATCGCCGGAGCCCTCGAGAAGGTGTTGGTGAAGATCGTCTTCCGCAACCCCAGCATCAGGCTCACCAACGCCCTCAAATCCCTGCCACCAGACGCTGATCTGGAGGAGATCAAGGCCCTCGTCGCGCCCATTGTGGAGAAGGTGGACGGGATCAAGAGGATCAAGGGAGACCGTGTGGATTAGGCCGCCTGCCCCCCTTTTTTTTCTTTCTTGTCGCTGCTGCCCAAGTTATGAAAGTGATTCATTAGGGTCGCGACAAACTATCTTGTAATATAACTTTATCTTAGGTAGCGATTGCACTGTTATCTCCTCTACTTGATTCTGCGCTTTGTATGTTTTTGCCCTACGCTCTTGGGGACTTGCCGGCGTAGGCCTTCGCCTTGCCGCGGGCGCTGAGTGCGGGACATCAACAGCCCGCCAGCGGTGCTATTACCGGCAAGAAACCTTGCCGCGGCTAGCTGCAGCTCACCTAAATTGTTGAGCAGGCTCAAAACAAAGTAAGTGTTGCGACTGCAGTCACAGCACACTTAAGCCGCCGAGCGAGCTCGAAACAAAGTAAGGATGCCACTCGGGTTGTAGCACACTTAAGTCGTTGAGCGGACTCGAAACGAAGTAAGGGCGCAACTAGCCACGAACCGGTCCCTCCGCGCACAGGTTTTCCATACAAAGTACGGTCGTTCAAGGGAGATAACTCAAAGATTTAAAAACTCAATTGCTCAAACTTTGACAACTTAGCTTTTCTGTCGTTTGCTGCCCGGCAAGGCAAGGTTTTGTTGGACGACGCCTGGCCCACACCGTTATCTTCTCCTCTCCCCTCCCCGGCAAACTTGTGGGCGAGGGGTCCTCCCTTTTCTCGAGAGAAAAGAGAGAGAAGGGAAAATAAAGGTACGGGGCTTCGCGGCTCGCTATTGCTCGCCGGGGGTAAGTGCTGCACAACGTGTCAGATAGCACATGCACAAAGTAGAAAGCGTGAAATCGACAAGATGTGCGAGGCACATGAGCTATGCACGGGATTTGCGCCCGGCTTTGTATCAAGGATTACATGCAACAGTGGCAAGACTTGGACAAAGAGGGTGGTTGACGGAACGGGTTCCGACAACCGCGCTGGCAAGGGCCTCCCCACGGTCGGCGTCGACTTGTTGGACTCTTGGCGGACCGAGCGCGCCGAAGAACAAGGTCGCCTTTCTCGAAACTTCTGGCGCTAACTTTGCGGCTATAAAAGCAGCGCAAAGCTTGCTGGAAGCGAGCTGCTTGCACAGTGGCCTGAACACGATCCCCCTCAAGGAGCAGCTGCTCTTGCTCGAGCTCAGCGTGAGCGAGCACTCGAGGTGGGCCGTATACAAGTCCGTTAGGAGAACTGCCTCCACTCCGTGCACCGGAGCGGAAAGGTACCTGGACATACCTGGGCTTACCTGTGTCCACCCAAGCGCACCTTCCCCCCTACCTGGCGCGCCAAAGATGTCGGGGGAAATCGGCTTCCTCGAACACCTATGGGGACCGAGCCCCTTTCTGGTTCGGCGGGGGGCGGAGGTCGCGCGAAGAGCGGATCAAGGCGATGCACACAAGGGGTTTACCCAGCTTCGGGCCGCAAGGATGCGTAAAACCCTACTACTGCTTTGTGGATTGTATTGTGATCTTGCTCGGGAGCGTGTGGTGCTACAGTACACACGAGCTGCTGGCGAGACCGAACATAGGTGGCCTCCTTCCTCCCTTCCCTACGTTGCGCATGGGGCCTTCTTTTATATGCTCAAGGGGTTACCCACAGGTGGCAACGCAGGTCAGGGTAAAACTGTAAATCGCTGTGTTGGGTACAGCTGTTTGTACAGTGCTATCATACCTAACTCTGATGGCGGGGGACAAGGGCATTAAATACCCGTCCGCATCGCCCAGACGGTGCAAGAAAGGGACCATCAGGAGCGCCACTGTTTGCCACGATGGCTACTCTGTCAGCGTCGCTTTGCCACCGCATGCCCCTGGCTACACAGCCTCTCGCCACGTGCGTCTGGTATGGCCCCAGAGCGACACGTTGGTGGATGAGCTGGAGCGCAGGCACGGGGTGGCAACTTGTCGCGGCAAGCGCTTTGCCGCGGTCGATGCCTTGTCGCGTCAGGGAGCTTGTCGCTCACCGGGCCTTGCCGGAGCGCGGGGCGCGCCGCGGCGAGCCTCTTGTCGCGCTTTGGTTGGCCTTCCCGGCAAGCTCCTCTTGCCGGGGTCTTGTGCTTCGAGCGGCAGTCCCGGCAAGCTCCTCTCACCGGGGTCTTGCTCCCTTCGGGCGGTCGTCCCGGCAAGCTCCTCTTGCCGGGGCCTTGCTCCCTTAGGGAGGTCGTCCCGGCAAGCTCCTCTTGCCGGGGCCTTGTGTCCTGGCTCAAATACTTTGTTCTTGAATGGCCCAAAAGGGGACCATGGAGAGTTTTGGCGGTCACCTGGCAGGCCTTGCCGCGGGGTGCTACGACTGCCCGTGCATAAGTTTGGGGTACTAAGGTACCCCTACTTTAGTACACCGACAGTTCCGCCAAGGTTCCGCCTCGTGGCGGCGGAGTCTCGTCCCGAAAGGTTGCTTATGATTTTTTCCTCGACGAAAGACCTCATATAGCAGAAGATGGGCATCAGAGAGCCAACAGGGGGCCCACGAGGCAGGGGGGCGCACCTTGAGGGGTAGGGCGGGCCCCCACCCTCGTGGCCAGGTGGGTCCCCCTTTGGTGTACTTCTTCCGCTCAATATTTTTTTATTATTTCCAAAAATGACTTCCGTGGAGTTTCAGGACTTTTGGAGTTGTGCAGAATAGGTCTCTAACATTTGCTCCTTTTCCAGCCCAGAATTCCAGCTGTCGGCATTCTCCCTCCTTATGTAAACCTTGCAAAATAAGAGAGAATAGGCATAAGTATTGTGACATAACGTGTAATAACAGCCCATAATGCAATAAATATCGATATAAAAGCATGATGCCAAATGGACGTATCAGAGACTCTTTGTTATTTGGTTGCAGGGTTGTTTGAGAGAGACCATCTTCATCCTACGCCTCCCATGGATTGATAAACCATAGGCATCCACTTGAGGGAAATTTGCTACTGTCCTACAAACCTCTGCACTTGGAGGCCCAACAACGTCTACAAGAAGAAGGTTGTGTAGTAGACATCAAGCAGTTTCTGGCGCCGTTGCCGGGGAGTAGAGTGCTTGAAGGTGTATCTTTATATCTTGCAATCGAATATTTTTGTTTCTTGTTTTATCACTAGTTTAGTTTATAAAAGAAAACTACAAAACAAAAAAATGGAATTGAGTTTGTCTCATACGCTTCATCTTTTTAATATCTTTCGTAAGTATGATGAAAAGGAAAATTGTGCTCAAGTGCTAGAAGAAGAAGTCTATAAAATGTTTGGCACTAAATATTTTAATGATGAGCATGATTGCAATGTTGTTAGTATAAACTCTTTGAATATCCATAGTACTAATGATGATTGCACTAGTTATGATGAAAATGTCTCCTATAAACACGTTAATTTTTGTGGAGTGCATTGGGTTTGCAAGTACACACCAGATAGGGAAGATAGATATTGCAAGAGGCATAAGCATTTAGAAACTAAATTGTTGCAAGAAAGGCTAGATGTTTGTGCTAAAAATTTAAAATTTCTTAGCCATACATGTGAACTTTGCAATGAACATGATCATTTCAGTACCCAATGCAAATTGTTTCATGATCGTATCGTGTCCAAAAATTGTGATGACTTGATTTCCCTTGCACATCATAATGAACTTAGTTTGCTCTTGGGTTATGAAGAAATGAAACGTATAACTAAGGTTATTCCAGAATTTGCCCTTGATAGAGTTCTTCATTTTGATCTAGAGGAAATTTATATGTATTGCACGGTGAATTGCATTGGAAATCCTTATATTGCCAACTACATAAAGAAAATAAAACAAATATAAGATGAAGAGAATACTAATGAAAGGGAAGAGACTTCCCAATATCCTCCTATTATTTCTTATGATGAATCGGGTAACGAGGAGGAGCCTTCTATTCAACCAATCTCATTAATAAGGAGCTCCAAAAAGAGGATTGAACCCACACATGGTGTGGTGAAGAATAAGAAAAGAAAAGGTAAGAGAGGTAAAAAGGTATCCCTCCCAAATAATGTTGCTCCTATTATTGTTCTGCCGCATGAAAATGAATCAAAAATAATTGTGGAAGATGATGCACTTGATGATGATCTTGTTATGCCTATTGCTTGTTGTGATGATTATGGTTGGGAAGATAATGATACTCCTTATGATCTTGAAAATCTTTTTGGCACTTGCTTGGAAGAATATGATAATTGCTATACAATTGGTGCTATCCGTACTATTAATGATGAGATTGATTATGCTTATGATATGAAAAGGCCCAAGCTTGGGGATGCTATGTTTGAAGAAGATGATGTTTTTGAGAATATATTTGCTGCAATTAATGTTTGTACCAAGCTTGGGGATGCTACGTTTAATGAATATGATATTTTTAGCCTCCCAAGTTTTGATATGCAAAGTTGTTATGATGATAGCATGCCTTCTACCTATGATGATTATATTGATGAAAGTGGGTTTGGAAGAGTGTCAACTTTAGGAATTAATGATCCCACTATTTTGGAGGATGTTGAATCTTATAATATTGATGAAAGTGGATTTGGAAAGGTCATAACTTTATTTAGTGATGTATCCACTATTTCGGAAGAGGTTTCAATCAATTATGATGAGAACAAAGTTGCTACTTATGATGATTATTGTGATGAAACTTATGCTATAAAAAGTAGTGATGATTATATTTATAAAACTTGTCATGATTATGATTAACCTTTTTCTGAACATTACTCTTTTAATGTGGAAACAATTTATAGTATTCAAGTCTCTTATGATACTCCCAGTATTCCGAATGAGAAGAATTTTTCTTGTGTGGAGAGTAGTAAATTTTCTATGCTTGTAGATCATGAAAAGAATGCTTTAGGTGCTGGTTATATTGTTGAATTCATTCATGATGCTACTGAAAATTGTTATGAGGGAGGAATATATACTTGTAGGAATTGCAATAATATCAAGTTATTGCAATTATGAATGGTGGCTTTGCCACAAATACTATGTCAACTACATGATCATGCAAAGCAATATGACAATGATGAACGTGTCATGATAAACGGAACGGTGGAAAGTTGCATGGCAATATATCTCGGATTGGCTATGGAAATGCCATGATAGGTAGGTATGGTAGCTGTTTTGAGGAATATATAATGAGGCTTATGTGTGATAGAGCGTATCGTATCACAGGGTTTGGATGCACCGGTGAAGTTTGCACCAACTCTCGAGGTGAGAAAGGGCAATGCACGGTACCGAAGAGGATAGCAATGATGGAAGGGTGAGAGTGCGTATAATCCATGGACTCAACATTAGTCATAAAGAACTCACATACTTATTGCCAAAATCTATTAGTCATCAAAACAAAGTACTACGTGCATGCTCCTAGGGGGATAGATTGGTAGGAAAAGACCATCGCTCGTCCCCGACCGCCACTCATAAGGAAGACAATCAATAAATAAATCATGCTCTGACTTCGTTACATAACGGTTCACCATACGTGCATGCTACGGGAATCACGAACCTCAACACAAGTATTTCTACGATCCACAACTACCCACTAGCATGACTCTAATATCACCATCTTTATATGCAAAACTATTGAAAGGAATCAAACATATCATATTTAGTGATCTACAAGTTTTATTTAGGATTTTATGACTAACCATGTGAATGACCAGTTCCTGCCAACTCTCTAAGGAGATATAAGTGAAGCAAGAGAGTTTAATTCTTTCTACAAAAGATATGCCCGTTCTCTAACAAATATAAGTGAAGCAAAAGAGCATTCTACAAATGGAAGTTGTCTAAGTGAAGAGAAACAGCCAATCCAAACTTCAAATGATATAAGTGAAGCACATGAAGCATTCTATAAAGCCATACTCAAAAGATATAAGTGAAGTGCAAAGAGCATTCTATAAATCAACCAAGGACCATATCATACCAGCATGGCGCATAAAATAAAAATAAAAACTAAAGCGAAAGACACTCCAAGATTGCACATATCGCATGAACGAAACGAATCCGAAAACATACCGATACTTGTTGAAGAAAGAGGGGATGCCCTGCGGGCCATCCCCAAGCTTAGACGCTTGAGTCTCCTTGAATATTTACTTGGGATGCCTTGGGCATCCCCAATCTTGAGCTCTTGCCTCTCTTCCTTGTTCTCACATCGAAACCTTCTCGGTCATCGAACACTTCATCCACACAAAACTTCAACAGAAAACTCGGTAAGATCCGTTAGTATAATAAAGCAAATCACTACTCTAAGTACTGTTGAAAACCAATCCATATTTTGTTTTTTCATTGTGTATACTGTAATATAGCTTTTCCATGGCTTAATCCACTTATATAAGTTGATAGTTTCATCAAAACAAGCAAACTATGCATCAAAAACAGAATCTGTCTAAAACAGAACAGTCTGTAATAATCTGAACATTCACCATACTTATGATACTTGAAAAAATCTGAAAAAATTAGGAAAAATATTTTTTTAATAGAAAGACAGTGCAAAAAGAATCAGAACCATTTGACATTCCAGTAAAAGATGCAAAATCGCGCACTACAGCCAAAGTTTTTGTCCTGCACCGTACAAACCAACAAGCATTGTAAACATCCTAAAGGCAAACCTTGGCACATTATTTGTAGAATACAATGGAATTGTACAAGGGGATAATTATTTATGTTGAAAAGTTTCTGTAATCAAGATCCACAAAGTTTCCGTGAGCATGAACAAAGTTCAAGGCTAGCTCCCACTTTAGCAATGCTCGTCTTTCTCACTTTCGCTTTTCTTTTTGAAAAGTTTTCGGGTTCCCCTCTTAATTTTTGTTTTGTTTTTAAACTATATGAAAGCACTCAATAGAAATAAATGACTCTCTAAAACTTCCGGGTTGTCTCGCTGGCAGCGCTTTCTTTAAAGCCATTAAGCTAGGCATATAGTGCTCAAGTAGTGAATCCACCCGGATCCCAAGGTATATCAAAGCCAATTTTAATTAACAGTGCTTTGTAATTTAGTAGTGAGCAGAAAGCAACATATATCATGTAATGACGAAGTCTAACTCTCTTCCTATGTATCGGCATGTCATAAAAGAACAATTCATGCACACATACTAAAGGCCAATGCATAGTATAAGCAGTTTCTTGCAATTTTATCATGTTGGAAACATAGAGAGGCGGAGATGTAGTTCCTCTCTCATAATAATTGCAAGTAGGAGCAGCAAGCACATGCATATTATATCTATCAAAATCATCATGTGCAATAGTAAAAGGCGACCCATCAATATAATCCTTAATAAGCACAAACTTCTCCGATATAGTGTAGTTTGGAGAATTCAAAAAGATAATAGGACTATCATGTGTGGGTGCAATAGCAACAATTTCATGTTTAACATAAGGAACTATAGAAAGTTCATCTCCATAAGCATAATTCATATTGGCATCTTGGCCACAAGTATAGCAAGCATCATCAAAAAGGGATATTTCAAAAGAATCAAAGGAATCATAACAGTCATCATAGCAATCATCCTTCGTCAAGCACGAAGGGGAATTAAACAATGTATGAGTTGAAGAGTGGGCACGGGTGATCAATCCGCTCTTCCTCCTTTTGTTCTTCGCTCTCCTCCTCATCTTTTTCATCCAATGAGCTCACAGTTTCATCAACTTCTTCCATAGATTCCTGCAAAATAATAGTCTCTTCTTGGATAGCAGAGTAGTCCTCAGTATATGGTTTAACATAGGCATTAGAAGCATAATTATCATAACAATATTTAAGTATTGCAAAATTTTCAGATTTGTAAAGAGTAGCACCATACTTTTCAATCAAAGAAGCAATTTCATAAGCATCCTTAAAAGCAACAAATTCTTCAATTTGTTGAACATCACAGTAATTATAAACACCCTTAGCATACGAAGATACGATTCCATTATCACTAAACTCACATTGGTAGGGAAGGTGTTTCTTAGGGTTTTCAGAACAACAAGTAAAATCATAAATATAACACAAATTCCAAGCATAGCATCGCAAACGATGAATTTGACCCAGCAAAAGTTTCCCTTTTTCAGATAAACGGTGTCGCACATAACATGCATGCTCATCTAAAGATTTTCCCTCGACTAAGCTAGTTGGGGTTTCAGCACGAGCACATAGGGATCGAAGATGATCCAAGTAATAAGCTTCAGGAGTGTGATAGATTTTGAGTGGTTCTTCAACCATTGGTTCAGTAGGTACAACTAATTTTTTTTTGGTATTTTGCATTTACTACCCATAACTAAAGATATAAAACAACTAAGAACATCAAATAAAAAATACTTAGTGATAAAGCAAACAAGCACACACGAGAATATTCACCCCACGCTATTGCTCCCCGGCAACGGCGCCAGAAAAAGGTCTTGATAACCCAAAAGTATAGGGGATCAATTGTAGCCTCTTTCGATAAGTAAGAGTGTCGAACCCAACGAGGAGCTAAAGGTAGAACAAATATTCCCTCAAGTTCTATCGACCACTGATACAACTCTACGCACACTTGACATTCGCTTTACCGGAAACAAGTATGAAACTAGAAGTACTTTGTAGGTGTTGTTGGATAGGTTTGCAAGAATATAAAGAGCATGCAAATAAAAGGTAGGGGCTGTTTAGATAAAGACACAACTAAATTAGTTTTAGTAAAGAGCTTTTTGTTATGATAAAGTTATTTGTCCTTAGGCAATCGATAACTAGACCGGTAATCATTATTGCAATTTTATTTGAGGGAGAGGCATAAGTTAACATACTTTATCTACTTGGATCATATGCACTTATCATTTGAACTCTAGCAAGCATCCGCAACTACTAAAGATCATTAAGGTAAAACCCAACCATAGCATTAAAGTATCAAGTCCTCTTTATCCCATACGCAACAACCCCCTTACTCGGGTTTGTGTTTCAGTCACTCACGCAACCCACTATAAGCAAATCATGAACGTATTGCAACACCCTACAACGGGGATCCCTCATGCTTGCGCGACACGGAGAGCACCATAGGACAACACCAATAATAAAACATGCAACTCAAACCAATCACGATCATCAATTAGCCCATAGGACAAAACGGATCTACTAAAACATCATAGGATAGCCATACATCATTGGGAAATAATATATAGCGTTGAGCACCATGTTTAAGTAGAGATTACAGCGGGTAAGAGAGAGGTTACACCGCTGCATAGAGGGGGGAAGAGTTGGTGATGATGGCGGTGAAGTTGTTGGTGAAGATTGCGGTGATGATGATGGCCCCCGGCGGCACTCCGGCGTCATCGGAAGCGAGGGGGAGAGAGCCCCCTCCTTCTTTTTCCTTGACCTCCTCCCTAGATGGGAGAAGGGTTTCCCCTCTGGTCCTTGGCCTCCATGGCGTGGGAGGGGTGAGAGCCCCTCCGAGATTGGATCTGTCTCTCTGTCTCTCTCTGTTTCTGCGTTCTCTTCTGCTTCCCTTTCACCGTTTCGTATATATATGGAGATCCGTAACTCCGATTGGACTGAAACCTTCGCCGTGATTTTTTACCAAAAAATAGCTTTCTTGAGGCCGAAGAAGGGCATCAATCGCCTTATGGGTGGCCCATGAGGGTCAGGGGCGCGCCCCCCTGCCTCGTGGCCACCTCGGGCACCGTCTCGCGTTGATTCTTCTTCCGGAATTCTCCAAATATTCCAAAAATATTATCCGTCCGTTTTTATCCTGTTTGGATTCCGTTTGATATGGATATTCTGCGAAACCAAAAACATGCAACAAACAGGAACTGGCACTGGGCACTGGATCAATATGTTAGTCCCAAAAATAGTATAAAAAGTTGCCAAAAGTACATGAAAGTTGCATAGTATTGGCATGGAACAATCGAATATTGATATGGATCTTCTTGGGTGATAGTTGTTTGATCTTGCGGAAAAAGACAGAAACTTTGCGCTCACAAAAATAATTTTCATGAATCACAGAAAATAAATTTTTCCCTGATTCTTTTTGCAGAAGATTAATATACAAATTACCCAGGTCGTCCTATTTTTGTACAATTATTTGAGTTACAGAATTATTCGCCAAAGTTAGATTACTACAGACTGTTCTGTTTTGACATATTCTGTTTTCTTTGTGTTGTGTGTTTATTTTGATGGCTCTATGGTTTTCTTTGATGAGTTTTTGCCATAGAAAAGTTTGAATACAATAGATATCATACAAAAAAAATATGAATTGGTTTGATACAACACATATAGTAGTGGTTTGCTTTCTTATACTAACAGACTCACGAAAGTTTTGTTGAGTTTTGTGTGATTGAAGTTTTCAAGTTTTGGGTTATCTTACGATGGATGAAGGAAGGATGTAAGAGCCTAAGCTTGGGGATGCCCGACATCCCAAGCTATTATCCAAGAATGAGCAACCAACTAAGCTTGGGGATGCCCCCGAGTGGCATCCCCGCTTTCTTCCAACAACTATCGGTATTTTACTCAAGACTATATTTTTATTCATCACATGATATGTGTTTTGCTTGGAGCGTCTTGTATGATATGTGTCTTTGCTTGTTTTATTGTGTTTTAAGTCATAAATCCTTGCTGGACACACTTATTTGAGAGAGCCAAAATTATATCATGACTTGTTAGAATTGCTCTCTATGCTTCACTTAAATCTTTTATGAGCTAGGAGTTGCTCTAGTGCTTCACTTATATCTTTTTTAGCACGATGTGCTTAGTATTTTTGAAGAAATGCTCTCTTGCTTCACTTAGAATTATTCGAGAGTAAGTAAAATTTTAAAGAAATTCTCTCTTGCTTCACTTAAATTATTTTGAGAGAAAGAAAATTTGTTATGCTCATGACCTTCACTTATATTTGTTTGAGCTCATGAAAAGCAACACATGAAAATTAGTCCCAAAGTGATAGATAACCAAGAAGGATATAGAAAAGAAAATGTCATGAAGATCATTGGTCAAAATAAACTTGATTTTTAGTAATAGTTTTGAGATATGATGATGTGATATGTGAGTTATGTTGATGACTAATTGTGCTCTAGTAAGAATATTGGTATTAAGGTTTGTGATTCCCTATGCATGCACAAAAGTCAATAACCATGCAATGAAAATTATATCCTACTTGTGGTGCATTATTCGGTGTTACTTATGCTTAATGCTTGCTTCACAAAATTATTCATTTCTTGGTTGGTCGCTTCTCAATCTTTTTGCTAGCCTTCATTTTGCACCAAGTATGATCTCTACTTGTGCATCCAAAATCCTTTAAACCAGTTTTGCCACATGAGTCCACTATATCTACCTATATGCGGTATTCTTTTGCGGTTCTAAGCAAATTTGTATGTGCCATCTCTAATTTTCAAAATAAACTTCTCTTTTGTGTGTTCGTACCGCTCGCGGAGCGGTGAGGGGTGGATAATATTTTCCATGCTAGATGTGTTATTCTCATGATGATTGTTTATTGACTTGTCATTGCATGAGAGTAAGGCAAAGGTATTAGGGATGCCCAGTCCCAAAATGAAAAATTAATTTACTTTATGTTGTCAAATAATAAATTCCTCGGAAAGTGTAGGTATGGAAGGCACCCGTGGATACAGTTAGCCATGGAAAGTGAAAGTATGGTGGAAAAAGGAATAAACTTTATTTTCTGTTTGGGAACCGCCTATGATATATCTAGCATGGAAAGTGTTGGGAACTCTAAGTTGTTTTCGTTGGTGGGAAAGGCACACCTCCCAATTTTTTTATCTCTAAGTTTTTCGCTTTGAGCTCTGGCACCTCTACAAATCCGTACTTCCCTCTGCGAAGGACCTTTCATTTACTTTATGCAATTTTTATTTTGAATTTGGGTCTCCATCTTCTCTTATAAAAGCACAACCTAGGAGGCAATATGATCGTACTTGAGTATTGGGTGTAGTTAATATTCGAGTGTGTTTCATGAATGGATCAATGATTAAGCATGATGGGCTAGGGATAGCTTATTTTAGCGTTGATATTTTGAAAGACATGGTTGCTTGTTGATATGCTTGAGTATTTAAGTTATCATGTCAAAACTAGACTATTGCTTTCAATCACAGAAAAGTCCAAATGTCCATGCTATAAAGAAGAGAATATGATATGACATGTTAGGCAACATTTCACATCAAAAATTCTGTTTTTATCACTTACCTACTCGAGGACGAGCAGGAGTTAAGCTTGGGGATGCTGATACGTCTCCAACGTATCTATAATTTTTTATTGTTCCATTTTGTTATATTATCAATCTTGAATGTTTTATAATCATTTTATATCATTTTTTAGTACTAACCTATTGACATAGTGCCAAGTGTCAGTTGCTGTTTTCCGCATGTTTTTTACATCGCAGGAAATCAATACCAAACGGAGTCCAAATGCAACGAAACTTTACAGAGATTTTTATGGACCAGAAGACACACAATGGGCCAAGGCAGCGCATGGGGGTGCTCCAAGGGGAGCAAAATCCACCAGGGCGCGCCCTGGTGGGTTGTGCCCACCTCGGGTGCCCCTCAGACCGCCTCTTTGCTCTATAAATACCCCAATATTCCAGAAACCCTAGGGGAGTCGACGAAAATCAATTCCAGCCGCCGCAGAGTCCAGAACCACTAGATCCAATGTAGACACCATCACGGAGGGGTTCACCAGATCCATTGGTGCCTCTCCGATGATGCGTGAGTAGTTCTTTGTAGACCTTCGGGCCCATAGTTAGTAGCTAGATGGCTTCCTCTCTCTCGTTTGATTCTCAATACAATGATATCTTGGAGATCCATATGATGTAACTCTTTTTGCGGTGTGTTTGTTGGGATCTGATGAACTTCGAGTTTATGATCAGTTATATCTTTTTATATCCATGAAAGTTATTTGAGTTTCTTTGATCTGTTATATGCATGATCTCTTATAGCCTCGTATTTCTTCTCCGATATTTGTGTTTTGTTTGGCCAACTTGATCTATTTATCTTGCAATGGGAAGAGGTGCCCGGTAGTGGGTTTGATCTTACGGTGCTTGATCCTAGTGATAGAAAGGGAACCAACACGTATGTATCGTTGCTACTTAGAATAAAAAGACGAGATCTATATCTACCGCCATATAGATAAACGGATCCTGTCTACATCATGTCATCGTTCTTATTGCACTACTCCGTTTTTCCATGAACTTAATACACTAGATGCATGCTGGATAGCGGTCGATGTTGAAGGAAATATGCCCTAGAGGCAATAATAAAGTTATTATTTATTTCCTTATATCATGATAAATGTTTATTATTCATGCTAGAATTGTATTAACCGGAAACATAATACATGTGTGAATACATAGACAAACAGAGTGTCTACTTAGCTAGCTCGTTGATCAAAGATGGTTATGTTCCCTAACCATAGACATGAGTTGTCATTTGATTAACGGGATCACATCATTAGGAGAATGATGATATTGACATGACCCATTCCGTTAGCTTAGCACCCGATCGTTTAGTATGTTGCTATTGATATCTTCATGACTTATACATGTTCCTATGACTATGAGATTATGCAACTCCCGTTAACCGAAGGAACACTTTGTGTGCTACCAAACGTCACAACGTAACTGGGTGATTATAAAGGTACTCTACGGGTGTCTCCGAAGGTACTTGTTGGGTTGGCGTATTTCGAGATTAGGATTTGTCACTCCGATTGTCGGAGAGGTATCTCTGGGCCCTCTCGGTAATGCACATCACTTAAGCCTTGCAAGCATTGCAACTAATGAGTTAGTTGCGGGATGATGTATTACGGAACGAGTAAAAAGACTTGCCGGTAACAATATTGAAATAGGTATTCAGATACCGACGACCGAATCTTGGGCAAGTAACATACCGATGACAAAAGGGAACAACGTATGTTGTTATGCGGTCTGACCGATAAAGATCTTCGTAGAATATGTGGGCGCCAATGTGAGCATCCAGGTTCCGCTATTGGTTATTGACCGGAGACGTGTCTTGGTCATGTCTACATAGTTCTCGAACCCGTAGGGTCCGCACGCTTAACGTTTCGATGACAGTTCTATTATGAGTTTATATGTTTTGATGTAACGAAGGTTGTTCGGAGTCCCGGATGTGCTCACGGACATGACGAGGAGTCTCGAAATGGTCGAGACATAAGATTGATATATTGGAAGCCTATGTTTGGATATTGTAAGTGTTCCGGGTGAAATCGAGATTTTACCGGAGTACCAAGAGGTTACCGGAACCCCTCGGGGACTTAGTGGACCTTAGTGGGCCTTGGTGGAAGAGAGGAGAGGCGGCCAGGGCTGAGCCGCGCGCCCCTCCCCCCTAGTTCGAATAGGACAAGGAGAGGGGGGCGGCCCCACCCCCCCCCCCCCTCCTTCTTCTCCTCCACCTCTTTCCCCTCTCTCTCCTAGTACAACAAGGAAAAGGGGGGAGTCCTACTCCCGGTGGGAGTAGGACTCCTTCTCGCGCGCCCCCTCTCTAGGCCGGCCGCACCCCCCCCCCCCTTGCTTCTTTATATACGGGGGCAGGGGCACCCCAGAGACACAACAATTGATCTGTTTGATCTTTCAGCCGTGTGCGGTGCCCCCCTCCACCATAGTCCACCTCGATAATACTGTAGCGGTGCTTAGGTGAAGCCCTGCGTCGATAGAACATCAACATCGTCACCACGCCGTCGTGCTGACGAAACTCTCCCTCGACACTCGGCTGGATCGGAGTTCGAGGGACGTCATCGGGCTGAACGTGTGCTGAACTCGGAGGTGTCGTGCGTTCGGTACTTGATCGGTCGGATCATGAAGACGTACGACTACATCAACCGCGTTGTGCTAACGATTCCGCTTTCGGTCTACCAGGGTATGTGGACAACACTCTCCCCTGTCGTTGCTATGCATCACCATGATCTTGCGTGTGCATAGGATTTTTTTTGAATTTACTACGTTCCCCAACAGTGGCATCCGAGCCAGGTTTTATGCGTTGGTGTTATATGCACGAGTAGAACACAAGTGAGTTGTGGGCGATATAAGTCATACTGCTTACCAGCATGTCATACTTTGGTTTGGCGGTATTGTTGGATGAAGCGGCCCAGACCGACATTATGCGTACGCTTACACGAGACTGGTTCTACCGACGTGCTTTGCACATAGGTGGCTGGCGGGTGTCAGTTTCTCCAACTTTAGTTGAACCGAGTGTGGCTACGCCCAGTCCTTGCAAAGGTTAAAACAACATCAACTTGACAAACTATCATTATGGTTTCGATGCATAGGTAAGAACGGTTCTTGCTAAGCCCGTAGCAGCCACGTAAAATTTGCAACAACAAAGTAGAGGACGTCTAACTTGTTTTTGCAGGGCATGTTGTGATGTGATATGGTCAAGACATGATGCTAAATTTTATTGTATGAGATGATCATGTTTTGTAACCGAGTTATCGGCAACTGGCAGGAGCCATATGGTTGTCGCTTTATTGTATGCAATGCAATTGCCCTGTAATGCTTTACTTTATCACTAAGCGGTAGCGATAGTCGTAGAAGCATAAGATTGGCGAGACGACAACGATGCTACGATGGAGATCAAGGTGTCGCACCGGTGATGATGGTGATCATGACGGTGCTTCGGAGATGGAGATCACATGCACAAGATTATGATGGCCATATCATATTACTTATATTGATTGCATGTGATGTTTATCTTTTATGCATCTTATCTTGCTTTGATTGACGGTAGCATTATAAGATGATCCCTCACTAAATTATCAAAGTATAAGTGTTCTCCCTGAGTATGCACCATTGCAAAAGTTCTTCGTGCTGAGACACCACGTGATGATCGGGTGTGATAGGCTCTACGTTCAAATACAATGGGTGCAAAACAGTTGCACACGCGGAATACTCAGGTTAAACTTGACAAGCATAGCATATAACAGATATGGCCTCAGAACATGGAGACCGAAAGGTCGAGCGTGAATCATATAGTAGATATGATCAACATAGTGATGTTCACCATTGAAACTACTCCATCTCACGTGATGATCGGACATGGTTTTGTTGATTTGGATCACGTGATCACTTAGAGGATTAGAGGGATGTCTATCTAAGTGGGAGTTCTTAAGTAATATGATTAATTGAATTTAAATTTATCATGAACTTAGTACCTGTTAGTATCTTGCTTGTCTATGTTGATTGTAGATAGATAGCCCGTGTTGTTGTTCCGTTGAATTTTAATGTGTTCCTTGAGAAAGCAAAGTTGAAAGATGATGGTAGCAATTACATGGACTGGGTCCGTAACTTGAGGATTATCCTCATTGCTGCAAAGAAGAATTATGTCCTGGAAGCACCGCTGGGTGCCAGGCCTGCTGCTGATGCAACTAATGACGTTAAGAACGTCTGGTAGAGCAAAGATGATTACTACTCGATAGTTCAATGTGCCATGCTTTACGGCTTAGAACCGGGACTTCAACGATGTTTTGAACGTCATGGAGCATATGAGATGTTCCAGGAGTTGAAGTTAATATTTCAAAAGAATGCCCGGATTGAGAGATATGAAGTCTCCAATAAATTCTATAGCTGCAAGATGGAGGAGAATAGTTCTGTCAGTGAGCATATACTCAAGATGTCTGGGTACTGCAATCACTTGATTCAACTGGGAGTTAATATTCCGGATGATAGCGTCATTGACAGAATTCTCCAATCACTGCCACCAAGCTACAAAAGCTTCGTGATGAACTATAATATGCAAGGGATGGATAAGACAATTCCCGAGCTCTTCGCAATGCTAAAGGCTGCGGAGGTAGAAATCAAGAAGGAGCATCAAGTGTTGATGGTCAATAAGACCACCAGTTTCAAGAAAAAGGGCAAATGGAAGAAGAAGGGGAACTTCAAGAAGAACAGCAAGCAAGTTGCTGCTCAGGAGAAGAAACCCAAGTCTGGACCTAAGCCTGAGACTGAGTGCTTCTAGTGCGAGCAGACTGGTCACTGGAAGCGGAACTGCCCCAAGTATTGGCCGGATAAGAAGGATGGCAAGGTGAACAAAGGTATATGTGATATACATGTTATTGATGTGTACCTTACTAATGCTCGCAGTAGCACCTGGGTATTTGATACTGGTTCTGTTGCTAATATTTGCAACTCGAAACAGGGGCTACGGATTAAGCAAAGATTGGCTAAGGATGAGGTGACGATGCGCGTGGGAAATGGTTCCAAAGTCGATGTGATCGCGGTCGACACGCTACCTCTACGTCTACCTTCGGGATTAGTATTAGACCTAAATAATTGTTATTTGGTGCCAACGTTGAGCATGAACATTATATTTGGATCTTGTTTGATGCGAGACGGTTATTCATTTAAATCAAAGAATAATGGTTGTTCTATTTATATGAGTAATATCTTTTATGGTCATGCACCCTTGAAGAGTGGTCTATTTTTGTTGAATCTCGATAGTACTGATACACAAATTCATAATATTGAAGCCAAAAGATGCAAAATTGATAATGATAGTGCAACTTATTTGTGGCACTGCCGTTTCGGTCATATCTGTGTAAAGCGCATGAAGAAGCTCCATACTGATGGACTTTTAGAACCACTTGATTATGAATCACTTGGTACTTGCGAACCGGGCCTCATGGGCAAGATGACTAACACGCCGTTCTCCGGAGCTATGGAGAGAGCAACAGATTTGTTGGAGATCATACATACAGATGTATGTGGTTCGATGAATGTTGAGGCTTGTGGCGGATATCGTTATTTTCTTACCTTCACAGATGATTTAAGCAGATATGGGTATATCTACTTAATCAAACATAAGTCTGAAACAATTGAAAAGTTCAAAGAATTTCAGAGTGAAGTTGGTAACAAGAAAATAAAGTTTCTACGATCTGATCGTGGAGGAGAATATTTAAGTTACGAGTTTGGTCTTCATTTGAAACAATGTGGACTAGTTTCGCAACTCACGCCACCTGGAACACCATAACGTAATGGTGTGTCCGAACGTCGTAATCGTACTTTACTAGATATGGTGCGATCTATGATGTCTCTTACTGATTTACCGCTATCATTTTGGGGTTATGCTTTAGAGACGGCCGCATTCACGTTAAATAGGGCACCATCGAAATCCGTTGAGACAACGCCTTATGAACTGTGGTTTCGCAAGAAACAAAAGTTGTCGTTTCTGATAGTTTGGGGCTGCGATGCTTATGTGAAAAAGCTTCAACCTGAAAAGCTCGAACCCAAATCGGAGAAATGTGTCTTCATAGGATACCCAAAGGAGACTATTGGGTACACCTTCTATCACAGATCCAAAGGCATGACTTTTGTTGCTAAATTCAAAGTTTTTCTAGAGAATGAGTTTCTCTCGAAAGAAGTGAGTGGGAGGAAAGTAGAACTTGATGAGGTAACTGTACCTGCTCCCTTATTGGAAAGTAGTTCATCACAGAAACCGGTTTCTGCGACATCTACACCAATTGGAGAAGAAGTTAATGATGATGATCATGAAACTTCAGATCAAGTTGTTACTGAACCTCGTAGGTCAACCAGAGTAAGATCCGCACCAGAGTGGTACCGTAATCCTATTCTGGAAGTTATGTTACTAGACCATGACGAACCTACGAACTATGAAGAAGCGATGACAAGCCCAGATTCCACAAAATTGCTTGAGGCCATGAAATCTGAGATGGGATCCATGTATGAGAACAAAGTGTGGACTTTGGTTGACTTGCCTGATGATCGGCAAGGAATTGAGAATAAATGGATCTTCAAGAAGAAGACTGACGCTGACGGTAATGTTACTGTCTATAAAGCTCGACTTGTTGCGAAAGGTTTTCGACAAGTTCAAGGGATTGGCTACGATGAGACCTTCTCACCCGTAGCGATGCTTAAGTCTGTCTGAATCATGTTAGCAATTGCCGCATTTCATGATAATGAAATTTGGCAAATGGATGTCAAAACTGCATTCCTGAATGGATTTCCGGAACAAGAGTTGTATATGATGCAACCGGAAGGTTTTGTCGATCCAAAGGGAGCTAACAAAGTGTGCAAGCTCCAGCGATCCATATATGGATTGGTGCAAGCCTCTTGGAGTTGGAATAAGCGCTTTGATAGTGTGATCAAAGCATTTGGTTTTGTACAGACTTTTGTAGAAGACCGTATTTACAAGAAAGTGAGTGGGAGCTCTGTAGCATTTTTGATATTATATGTGGATGACATATTGCTAATTGGAAATGATATAGAATTTCTGGATAGCATAAAGGGATACTTGAATAAGAGTTTTTCAATGAAAGACCTCGGTGAAGCTGCTTATATATTGGGCATTAAGATCTATAGAGATAGATCAAGACGCTTAATTGGACTTTCACAAAGCACATACCTTGACAAAGTTTTGAAGAAGTTAAAAATGGATCAAGCAAAGAAAGGGTTCTTGCCTGTGTTACAAGGTGTGAAGTTGAGTAAGACTCAATGCCCGACCACTGCAGAAGATAGAGAGAAAATGAAAGATGTTCCCTATGCTTCAGCCATAGGCTCTATCATGTATGCAATGCTGTGTACCAGACCTGATGTGCGCCTTGCTATAAGTCTAGCAGGGAGGTACCAAAGTAATCCAGGAGTGGATCACTGGACAGCGGTCAAGAACATCCTGAAATACCTGAAAAGGACTAAGGATATGTTTCTCGTTTATGGAGGTGACAAAGAGCTCATCTTAAATGGTTATGTTGATGCAAGATTTGGCACTGATCCGGACAATTCTAAATCGCAAACCAGATACGTGTTTACATTAAACGGTGGAGCTGTTAGTTGGTGCAGTTCTAAACAAAGCGTCGTGGTGGGATCTACGTGTGAAGCGGAGTACATAGCTGCTTCGGAAGCAGCAAATGAAGGAGTCTGGATGAAGGAGTTCATATCCGATCTAGATGTCATACCTAGTGCATCGGGTCCAATGAAAATCTTTTGTGAAAATACTAGTGCAATTGCCTTGGCGAAGGAATCCAGATTTCACAAAAGAACCAAGCACATCAAGAGACGCTTTAATTCCATCCGGGATCTAGTCCAGGTGGGAGACATAGAAATTTGCAAGATACATACGGATCTGAATGTTGCAGACCCGTTGACTAAGCCTCTTCCACAAGCAAAACATGATTAGCACCAAGGCTCCATGGGTGTTAGAATCATTACTCTGTAATCTAGATTATTGACTCTAGTGCAACTGGGAGACTGAAGGAAATATGCCCTAGAGGCAATAATAAAGTTATTATTTATTTCCTTATATCATGATAAATGTTTATTATTCATGCTAGAATTGTATTAACCGGAAACATAATACATGTGTGAATACATAGACAAACAGAGTGTCACTAGTATGCCTCTACTTGACTAGCTCGTTGATCAAAGATGGTTTTGTTTCCTAACCATAGACATGAGTTGTCATTTGATTAACGGATCACATCATTAGGAGAATGATGTGATTGACATGACCCATTCCGTTAGCTTAGCACCCGATCGTTTAGTATGTTGCTATTGATTTCTTCATGACTTATACATGTTCCTATGACTATGAGATCATGCAACTCCCGTTTACCGGAGGAACACTTTGTGTGCTACCAAACGTCACAACGTAACTGGGTGATTATAAAGGTGCTCTACAGGTGTCTTCGAAGGTACTTGTTGTGTTGGCGTATTTCGAGATTAGGATTTGTCACTCCGATTGTCGGAGAGGTATCTCTGGGCCCTCTCGGTAATGCACATCACTTAAGCCTTGCAAGCATTGCAACTAATGAGTTAGTTGCAGGATGATGTATTACGAAACGAGTAAAAAGACTTGCCGATAACGAGATTGAACTAGGTATTGAGATACCGATGATCGAATCTCGGGCAAGTAACATACCATGACAAAGGGAACAACGTATGTTGTTATGTGGTCTGACCGATAAAGATCTTCGTAGAATATGTGGGAGCCAATATGATCATCCAGGTTCCGCTATTGGTTATTGACCGGAGACGTGTCTCGGTCATGTCTACATAGTTCTCGAACCCGTAGGGTCCGCACGCTTAACGTTTCGATGACAGTTATATTATGAGTTTATATGTTTTGATGTACCGAAGGTTGTTCGGAGTCCCGGATGTGACCACGGACATGACGAGGAGTCTCTAAATGGTCGAGACATGAAGATTGATATATTGGGAGCCTATGTTTGGATATCCAGGCAATGATCATTACATAGGCCCGAGGAGGTGATGCCTATGTAATGATCATTGCCTGGATATTGTTATAATTATTTGAAGTTCTATCAATTTCCCAACAGTAATTTGTTTACCCACCGTTTGCTATTTTTCTCGAGTGAAGCCACTAGTGAAACCTATGCCCCTCGGGTCTTCTTTCTCATATATTTTCCTTGCGATCTATTTTTCCTTTGCGTTTTTATTCAGATCTATTAAACCAAAAAAATACAAAAATACTTGTTGCACTCTATTTTATTTGCGATCTATTATTTCAATCTATTACAATTTTATCCCGTCAACTAGCCGTTTCTGGCGCCGTTACTCGGAAGGGATTGACACCCCCTTTAACACGTTGGGTTGCGAGTGGCTGTTATTTGTGTGCAGGGGCTGTTTACGTTTTGTTGCTTGGTTCTCCTACTGGTTCGATACCTTGGTTTCATTACTGAGGGAAATACCTACCGTTGTTGTGCTAGATCATCCTCTCCTCTTGGGGGAAACACCAACGTAGTCTTGGCAAACATCATCAGGTCTATGTGTAGATGATATGCACGAATAGAACACAAAGAGCTATGGGTGATCATAGTCATACTGCTTACCACCAACATCTTATTTTGATTCGGCGGTATTGTTGGATGAGGCGGTCTAGACCAACCTTACATGACCGCGTTCATGAGACCGATTCCACCGACAGACATGCAACTTGTTTTGCATAAAGTTGGTTGGCGGGTGTCTATTTCTCCAACTTTAGTTGAATCGAATTTGACTACGGTCGGTCCTTGTTGAAGGTTAAAACAACAAACTTGACGAAACATCGTTGTGGTTTTGATGTGTAGGTAAGAACTGTTCTTACTAGAAGCCCGTAGCAGCCACGTAAAACTTGCAACAACAAAGTAGAGGACGTCTAACTTGTTTTTGCAGGGCATGTTGTGATGTGATATGGTCAAGACATGATGTGATATACATTATTGTATGAGATGCTCATGTTTTGTAAAAGTTATCAACAACTGGCAGGAGCCTTATGGTTGTCGCTTTATTGTATGAAATGCAATCGCCATGTAATTGCTTTACTTTATCACTATGCGTTAGCGATAGTTGTCGAAGCAATAGTTGCCGAAACGACAACGACGCTACGATGGAGATCAATGAGTCAAGCCGGTGACGATGGAGATCATGACGGTGCTTTGGAGATGGAGATCAAATGCACAAGATGATGATGGCCATATCATGTCACATATTTTGATTGCATGTGATGTTTATATTTTATGCATCTTATTTTGCTTAGTACGGCGGTAGCATTATAAGATGATCCATCACTAAAATATCAAGGTATAAGTGTTCTTGCTGAGTATGCACTATTGCGACAGCTCGTCGTGCCGAGACACCACGTGATGATCGGGTGTGATAAGCTCTACTTTCACATACAACGGGTGCAAGACAGTTTTGCATGTTTGGAATACTCGGGTTTAACTTGACAAGCCTAGCATGTACAGACATGGCCTCGGAACACTAAGACCGAAAGGTCGAACGTGAATCGTATAGTAGATATGATCAACATAGAGATGGTCACCATCGAAAACTACTCTATCTCATGTGATGATCGGACATGGTTTAGTTGATATGGATCACGTGATCATTTAGATGACTTGAGGGATGTCTATCTAAGTGGGAGTTCTTAAGTAATATGATTAATTGAACTTAATTTATCATGAACTTAGTCCTGATAGTTTTTGCATATCTATGTTGTACATCAATGGCCCGTGCTACCGTTCCCTTGAATTTTAATGCGTTCCTAGAGAAAGCTAAGTTGAAAGATGATGGTAGCAACTACACAGACTGGGTCCGTAACTTGTGGATTATCCCCATTGCTGCATAGAAGAATTATGTCCTTGATGCACCGCTAGGTGAAAAGCCCCCTCCCGCTAATGTAGACGCTTTGAACGTCTGGCACACACGGTATGATGACTACTCTATAGTTCAGTGTGCCATGCTCTACAGCTAAGAATCAGGACTTCATAGACATTTTGAACGTCATGGACCATATGAGATGTTCCAGGAGTTGAAGTTAATATTTCAAGCAAATGCCTGAGTTGAGAGATATGAAGTCTCCAACAAGTTTTATAGCTGCAAAATGGAGGAGAACAGTTCTGTCAGTGAACACATACTCAGAATGTCTGGGTACCATAACCACTTGATTCAGCTGGGAGTTAATCTTCCGGATGATAGGGTTATTGACAGAGTTCTTCAATCACTACCATCAAGCTACAAAGGCTTCGTGATGAACTATTATATGCAAGGGATGTATAAGGCAATTCCCGAGCTCTTCGCTATGCTCAAAGCTGCGGAGGTAGCAATCAAGAAAGAGCATCAAGTGTTGATGGTTAACAAGACCACTAGTTTCAAGAAAAAGGGCAAGGGAAAGAAGGGGAACTTCAAGAAGAAGGGCAAACAAGTTGCCACTCCCGGGAAGAAGCCCAAGTCTGGACCTAAGCCTGAAACTGAGTGCTTCTACTGCAAAGGGACTGGACACTGGAAGCGGAACTGTCCCAAGTATTTGGCGGATAAGAAGGATGGCAAAGTGAAAGGTATATTTGATATACATGTTATTGATGTGTACCTTACTAATGCTCGTAGTAGCGCCTGGGTATTGGATACTGTTTCTGTTGCTCATATTTGCAACTCGAAACAGGGGCTACGGATTAAGCGAAGATTGGCTAAGGACAAGGTGACAATGCGCGTGGGAAATGGTTCCAAAGTGGATGTGATCGCCGTCGGCACACTACCTCTACATCTACCTTCGGGATTAGTTTTAGACCCGAATAATTGTTCTTTGGTGCCAGCGCTGAGCATGAACATTATATCTGGATCTTGTTTGATGCGATACGGTTATTCATTTAAATTAGAGAATAAGGGTTGTTCTATTTATATGAGTAATATCTTTTATGGTCATGCACCCTTGAAGAGTGGTGTATTTTTGTTGAATCTCAATCATGGTGATACACATATTCATAATATTGGTGCCAAAAGATGCAAAGTTGATAATGATAGTGCAACATACTTGTGGCACTGCCGTTTAGGTCATATTGGTGTAAAGCGCATGAAGAAACTCCATGCAGATGGACTTTTGGAATCACTAGATTATGAATCATTTGATGCTTGTGAACCATGCCTCACGGGCAAGATGACTAAGACTCCGTTCTCCGGAACAATGGAGCGAGCTATTGACTTATTGGAAATAATACATACCAATGTATGCGGTCCAATGAATGTTGAGGTTCGCGGCGGGTATCGTTATTTTCTGACCTTCACAGATGATTTGAGCAGATATGGGTATATCTACTTAATGAAACATAAGTCTGAAACATTTGAAAAGTTCAAAGAATTTCAGAGTGAAGTGGAAAATCATCATAACAAGAAAATAAATTTTCTATGATCTGATCGCGGAGGCGAATATTTGAGTTACGACTTTGGTCTTCATTTAAAACAATGCGGAATAGTTTCGCAACTCACGCCACGTGGAACTCCACAGCGTAATAGTGTGTACGAACGTCGTAACCGTACTTTATTAGATATGGTGCGATCTATGATGTCTCTCACCGATTTACCACTATCGTTTTGGGGTTATGCATTAGAGACATCTGCATTCACGTTAAATAGGGCACCATGTAAATCCGTTGAGACGACACCGTATGAACTGTGGTTTGGCAAGAAACCTAAGCTGTCGTTTCTTAAAGTTTGGGGTTGCGATGCTTATGTGAAAAAGCTTCAACCTGATACGCTCGAACCCAAATTGGAGAAGTGTGTCTTCATAGGATACCCAAAAGAAACTGTTGGGTACACCTTCTATCACAGATCCGAAGGCAAAATCTTTGTTGATAAGAATGGATCCTTTTTAGAGAAGGAATTTCGCTCGAAAGAAGTGAGTGAGAGGTAAGTAGAACTTGATGAGGTAGATGTACCTTCTCTTGAATTGGAAAGTAGTTCATCTCAGCAAACAGTTCCCGTGATGCCTACACCAATTAGTGAGGAAGCTAATGATGATGATCATGAAACTTCTGATCAAGTTACTACCAAACCTCATAGGTCAACCAAAGTACGTTCCGCACCAGAGTGGTATGGTAATCCTGTTCTGGAAGTCATGTTACTAGACCATGATGAACCTACGAACTATGAGGAAGCGATGATGAGCCTAGATTCCATGAAATGGCTTGAAGCCATGAAATTTGAGATGGGATCCATGTATGAGAAAAAGTGTGGACTGTGGTTGACTTGCCCGATGATCGGCAAGCCATAGAGAATAAATGGATCTTCAAGAAGAAGACTGACGCTGATGGTAATATTACTGTCTACAAAGCTCGACTTGTTGCAAAAGGTTTTCGACAAGTTCAAGGACTATGATGAGACCTTCTCACCTGTAGCAATGCTTAAGTCTGTCCGAATCATGTTAGCAATTGCCGCATTTTATGATTATGAAATCTGGCAAGTGGACGTCAAAACTACATTCCTTAATGGTTTTCTAAAAGAAGAGTTGTATATGATGCGTTCAGAAGGTTTTGTCGATCCTAAAGGTGCTAACAAAGTGTGCAAGCTCTATCGATCCATTTATGGACTGGTGCAAGCATCTCAGAGAGGAATATATGCTTTGATAGTGTGATCAAAACATATAGTTTTATACAGACTTATGCAAGCATCTCATTTATGGACTGGTGCAAGCATCTCCAACGTATCTATAACTTTTGTTCGTCCATGCTGTTATATTATCAATCTTGGATGTTTTATAATCATTTTATAGTGATTTTATATCATTTTTTGGAACTAACCTATTTGCATAGTGCCAAGTGTCAGTTGTTGTTTTCTGCATGTTTTTTACAATGCAGGAAATCAATACCAAACGGAGTCCAAATGCAACGAAACTTTACGAAGATTTTTTATGGACCAGAAGACACCCAATGGGCCAAGGTAGCGCATGGGGGTGCTCAGAGGGGAGCACAACCCACCAGGGCGCGCCAAGAGGCCCAGGCGCGCCCTGGTGGGTTGTGCCTGATACGTCTCCAACGTATCTATAATTTATGAAGTATTCATGCCATGTTTACAACAATTTTATATGGTTTTGGTATGATTTGCATTGAACTAACCTGGACTGACACTGTTTTCAGCAGAACTACCGTGGTGTTGTTTTTTGTGCAGAAATAAAAGTTCTTGGAATTGGATGAAACTTTTTGACGATTTTTTGGAACAAAAGAGACCCCCTAAGCTTTGTGGGAAGGTCAGAAGAGCCACGAGGAGGGAACAACCCACCAGGGCGTGCTTGGTGGGCCATCCGTGCGCCGGTGGGTTGTGCTCACCTCCAGGACCATCTTACCATGAAACTAACGCCCAAAAATCCTATAAATAGAGAATCCATCAGAAATAACCCTAGACGAGAAGTTCCACCGCTGCAAGGTCTCTGTATCCACGAAATCCAATCTAGACTCCGTTCCGGCACCCTGCCGGAGGGGGGATCGTCTCCGGTGGCCATCTTCATCATCCCGGCGGCCACCACGATGAGGAGGGAGTAGTCCACCCTTGGGGCTAAGGGTTCGTACCAATAGCTATGTGTTTAATCTCTCTCTCTCTCTCGTGATCTATATCATGGGCTTTGTTAATATAGTCGGATCATATGATGTTTCTCCCCGTTATACTCTTGTTATGATGAATTGAGTCTTTACCCTTTGAAGTTTTGTATTGTCGGATTGAATATTCAGAGATGAGAACACATGATTTATGTCTTGCAATATGAATACTTGAGGTGACAAATGGGGTATCATATTGATTCACTTGATATGTGTTATGGCATTCAACTCGCGGATTCCCGCGGTGATATTGGGGTAATCTATGCATAGGAGTTGATGCACGTTCTTATTATCTTTTCCGATAAAAACTTTGGGGCCTCCTTGTAGTTCTTTGTGTGGACTGAGTATTATGAATATGAATTTGCTTTGGTGTTATCTAGTACGAACTCTTGATTAGATCGATCGGGAAGAATAGCTTGTGTTATTCTAGTACAAACTCTAGGATAGATTGATCGGAAAGAATAGCTTTGAGGTGGTCTCTTACCCTACAAACAATTTCTATCTTTTTTTCTCCGCTAATAGGAACTCGGGAGTGATTCTTTGCTGCACTTTGAGGGATAATCATATGATCCAACTATGTTAGCATTGTTGAGAGACTGCATAGAGAAAGTACGGACCCTAGGCCTTGTTTTCAAGCATTGCAATACCGTTTTTGTGACCGTTTACGAATTACTACCTTGCTGTTTTTATTTATTGAGATTATAAAAATATATTTCTACCACCCATATTACACTTTTATCACCATCTCTTCGCCGAACTAGTGCACCTATACAATTTGCCATTGTATTGGGTGTGTTGGGGACACAAGAGATTTCTTGTATTTGGTTGTAGGGTCGTTTGAGAGAGACCATCTTCATCCTACATCTCTCACGGATTGATAAACCTTAGGTCATCCACTTGAGGGAAAATTGCTACTGTCCTACAAAACTCTGCGCTTGGAGGCCCAACACGTGTCTACAAGAATAAAGTTGCGTAGTAGACATCAAGCTCTTTTCTGGTGTCGTTGCCGGGGAGGTGAGTGCTTGAAGGTATATCTTTATATCTTGCAATTGAATCTTTTAGTTTCTTGTTTTATCACTAGTTTGGTTTATAAAAGAAAACTGCATAAAAAATGGAATTGAGGTTGCATCATATTATTGATCATCTTTATAATATCTTTCTTGAAAATGATGGTTTGGAAAATTGTGCTCAATTGTTAGAAGAAGAAGTCAATAAAATGTTTGGCACAATATATTTGAATGATGAGCATGATTGCAATGTTGTTAGTATGAATTCCTTGAATATCCATGATGCTAATGATATGCAAAGCCATAAGCTTGGGGATGCTATGTTTGATGAGTATGATATGTTTGAAGATTTATTTGCTGGAAATAATGCTTGTCCTAAGCTTGGGGATGCTTTGCTTACTGAATATGATCCTTTGATTCCTTCTATTTTCAATAAGAAAATTTATTTGGATGATAGTATGCCTCCTATTTATGATGATTACATTGATAAAAGTGGGTTCAGAAGAGTGTCAACTTTAGGTAGTAGTGATCCCACTATTTTGGAGGGTGTTGGATCTTATTACATTATTGATGAAAGTGAATTTGGAGAGGCCATGACTTTATTTAGTGATACATCCACTATTTTGGAAGAGGTTTCAATTGACTATGAAAATGAAGTTGCTATCTATGATGATTATTATGATGACATCTATGCCATAAAGAGTGATAAATCTTCTATGCTTGTGCATCATGAAAAGAGTGATGTTTGTGATGGTTATATTATTGAATCCATTCATGATGCCTCTGAAAATCATTATGAGAGAGGAACTTATGCTCTTACGTATCTTAATAATATCAAGTTTCTTCTCTATGTGTTGATTGTTTTGAAGTTGCACTTGTTTTGCCTTCCTATGCTAGTAGATTCTTGTTCCCATAAGTTGTTTGCTCACAAAATCCCTATGCATAGGAAGTGGGTTAGACCTAAATGTGCTAGTCATATGCTTCATGATGCCTATATAATGATCATTGCCTGGATATCGTCATGATTATTTGAAGTTCTATCAATTACCCAACAGTAATTTGTTTACCCACCGTTTGCTATTTTTCTCGAGAGAAGCCACTAGTGAAACCTACGGCCCCTGGGTCTCTTTCTCATATTATTTGCCTTTGCGATCTACTTTTCATTTGCTTTTATTTTCAGATCTACTAAACCAAAAATACAAAAATACCTTGCTACGTTTTATTCTTATTTATTTTATTTGGAGTTCGATCTATCAATCTACTACAATTTTATTCACGTCTGTTTGCCTATCTTGGGGCGCCGCCGCTCGAAAGGGATTGACAACCCCTTTAACACGTCGGGTTGCGAGTAGTTGTTATTTGTGTGCAAGTGCAATTTACGTCGTGTTGCGTTGTTCTCCTACTGGTTCGATAACCTTGGTTTAATCACTGAGGGAAATACCTACCGCTGATGTGTTGCATCATCCCTTCCTCTTTGGGGAAATATCGACATAGCTTCAAGCCGCAATCAAAAGGAATTTTTGGCGCTGTTGCCAGAGAGGATGTTCAACATATACCAGGTTCCTAATCACAAATCTCATCTCGTCGCAATTTACATTATTTTCCATTTGCCTCTCGTTTTCCTCTCCCCCACTTCACAAAAATTTGCCGTTTTATTCGCCCCTCTTTTTCGTTTGCTGTTTTCTTGCCGGATCTGTTTTTGAGTGCAATTTTGTTGCGTAGTCATCATGACTCAAGAGACCACCAAGTTGTGTGATTTCTAAAATACCAACAACAATGATTTTATTGGCACTCCGATTGCTCCTCCCGCCACTAGTGCGGAGTATTGTGATATTAATACTGCTTTGTTGAATCTTGTTATGAAAGATCAATTTTCTGGTACTCCTATTGAGAATGTCGCGTCCTATCTTAATACCTTCGTGGAATTATGCAATATGCAAAAGAAAAAAGATGTGGACAATGATGTGGTGAAGATGAAATTATTTCCGTTTTCTTTGCGTGATTCTGCAAAAAATTGGTTTTCTTCTTTGCCTCGCAATAGTATTGATTCTTGGAATAAGTGCAAAGATGCTTTTATCACTAAGTGTTTTCCGCCTGCAAAAATTATTTCCCTTAGAACCCAAATCATGAATTTCAAGCAACTTGAACATGAGCATGTTGCACAATCTTGGGAAAGGATGAAAATGATGCTAAGGAATTGCCCAACTCATGGGTTAAATCTTTGGATGATCATACAAATTTTTTATGCGGGATTGAATTTTGTTTCTCGTAATCTTTTAGATTCTGCCGTGGGTGGTACTTTTATGGAAATTAGTTTGGGTGAAGCCACCAAATATCTTGATAATATATGGCAAATTATTCACAGTGGCATACGAAACAGCTCCTACTAGTAAAAAAAGTTAATTCGGTTGAAGAAATTTCTTCTTTGAGTGAAAAGGTTGATGCTCTTATGAAATTGGTTGCTAGTAAAAGTTCTCCTATTGATTTCAATGATATGCCTTTGTCTACTTTGATTGAGCAAAATAGTGATGCCGTAGATGTGAATTTTATCTCTCGAAATAATTTCAACAACAATGCATATAGAGGTAATTTTAATCCTAGGCCTTTTCCTAGTAATTCCTCTAATAATTATGGTAATTCCTATGGCAATCAATCTTATAATAATAATAGGAACACCTCTGATCATGAGAATAATATTAAAGAATTTATCAACATGCAAAAAGTTTTCAACACTTCCATAGAAGAAAAGTTGAATAAGATTAATGATTTGTCTAGAAGTGTTGATAGAATTTCTCATGATGTGGAAAGTCTCAAGATGAAAAATTTTGTG
The DNA here is from genome assembly GCA_032464435.1 of Aegilops umbellulata. Lineage (NCBI taxonomy): Eukaryota > Viridiplantae > Streptophyta > Magnoliopsida > Poales > Poaceae > Aegilops > Aegilops umbellulata. The sequence continues at coordinate 319,025,543 of CP136054.1, forward strand.
CCTAAATTTGAGGAATCAATTAAAGCTCTTTATGTTTCTAAGGATGAAAGTAAGAAAAGAACCGCTATTCTTAGAGCTAGAAGAGAATTTTTAGAAAAAGCATTTTCTAGTGATTGCTTTCATAGAAGTGATGAAGATCTTAAAATGATTGGTGTTCCTTCTATTGATTCCTTGTTTAGTAAAGATAATATGGATGAAATGGGACTGGAGAAGAGTCAACTTTAGCTAGAAAGCGTCCCGATAATTCGGAGGGTGAAAATCTTATTGAGAAATTTGATAAAAGTGGGTATGAAGAGGACAAAACTTTAACTAGTGATGTGCCCACTATTTTGGATTACAAAGACTTTAATTATGATAGTTGCTCTTTGATTGATTGTATTTCTTTGTTGCAATCCATGATAAATTCACCCCATGCCTATGAACAAAATAAAGCTTTTACTAAACATATTGTTGATGCTATGTTGAAAGCTTTTGAAGAAAAATTGGAATTAGAAGTTTCAATTCCTAGAAAATTGCATGATGAATGGGAACCTACTATCAAAGTCAAGATTAAAAATTATGAGTGCTTTGCTTTGTGTGACTTGGGTGCTAGTATTTCTACAATTCCGAAATCTTTATGTGATGTGCTTGGTCTTACCGATCTTGAAGAATGCTCTTTAAATTTGCACTTGGAGGATTCTACTATTAGAAAGCCTATGGGAAGAATTAGTGATGTTCTTATTTTGTAAATAGGAATTATGTGCCCATAGATTTTACTGTTCTTGATATTGATTGCAATCCGTCTTGTTCAATTATTCTTGGTAGACCATTTTTATGCACTATCGGTGTCGTGAATTATATGAAAGAAGGCAATATTAAGTTCCAATTTCCTTTGAGGAAGGGTATGGAACACTTACCTAGAACAAGAATTAGTCCACCCTATGAATCAATAATGAGTGCATCTTATGGATCTCGAAACAAAGACGACAAAACTTAGATCCTTGCTTTATGCCTAGCTAAGGGCGTAAAACTATAGCGCTTGTTGGGAGGCAGCCCAATGAATAAAATTTATTTTTTCTTTTTGCTTTCTATTCTTGAGTGTTTGCACAATTATGCTACTGTTATGATTGTGTTTTAGTTAGTGTTTGTGCCAAGTAAAGCCTTTAGGATCTTCTTGGGTGATAGTTGTTTGATCTTACTGAAAAAAACAGAAACTTTTGCGCTCATGAAAAAAATTCTTATTTTCTACCAGAGCGTGATAAAATGACAATTCCTTTTGCAGAAGTGTAATATACAAATTTCTTAGGTCGTCCTAATTTTTTAGAATTTTTGGAGTTTCAGAAGTATTCGAAATATCCAGATTGCTACAAACAGTTCTGTTTTTGACAGATTCTGTTTTCTTTGCGTTGTGTGCTTGTTTTGATGGCTCTATGGTTTTCTTCGATGAGTTTTTGCCATAGAAAATTTGGAATACAGTAGATATAATACAAAAAAATGAATTGGTTTGATACAACACTTATAGTAGTGGTTTGCTTTCTTATACTAATGGATCTCACGAAAGTTTTGTTGTGTTTTGTGTGATTGAAGTTTTCAAGTTTTGGGTTATCTTACGATGGATGAAGGAAGGAAGTAAGAGCTTAAGCTTGGGGATGCTGGGCATCCCAAGCTATTATCCAAGAACGAGCAACCAACTAAGCTTGGGGATGCCCCGAGTGGCATCCCCGCTTTCTTCCAACAACTATCGGTATTTTACTCGAGACTATATTTTTATTCATCACATGATATGTGTTTTGCTTGGAGCGTATTTTATGATATGTGTCTTTGCTTGCTTTATTTTGTGCTTTAAGTCATCAATCCTTGCTGGACACACTTATTTGAGAGAGCCAAAATTATATCATGACTTGTTAGAATTGCTCTCTATGCTTCACTTAAATCTTTTATGAGCTAGGACTTTCTCTAGTGCTTCACTTATATCTTTTTGAGCACGGTGTGCTTAGTATTTTTGAAGAAATGCTCTCTTGCTTCACTTAGAATTATTTGAGAGTAAGTAAAATTTTAAAGAAATTCTCTCTTGCTTCACTTAAATTATTTTGACAGAAATAAAGTTTGTTATGCTCATGATCTTCACTTATATTTGTTTTAGCTTATGAAAAGCAACACATGAAAATTAGACCCGAAGTGATAGATATCCAAGAAGGATAAAGAAAAGAAAATGTCATGAAGATCATTGGACAAAATAAACTTGATTCTTAGTAATAGTTTTGAGATATGATGATGTGATATGGTATGTTGATGAGTAATTGTGCTCTAGTAAGAATATTGGTGTTAAGGTTTGTGATTCCCTATGCATGCACGAAGGTCAATAATCATGCAATGAAAATTATATCCTACTTGTGGTGCATTATTCGGTGTTACTTATGCTTAATGCTTTCTTCACAAAATTATTCGTTTCTTGGTTGATCGCTTCTCAATCTTTTTGCTAGCCTTCATTTTGCACCAAGTATGATCTCTACTTGTGCATCCAAAATCCTTTAAACCATTTTTGCCACATGAGTCCACTATATCTACCTATATGCGGTATTCTTTTGGCGTTCTAAGCAAATTTGTATGTGCCATCTCTAATTTTCAAAATAAACTTCTCTTTTGTGTGTTCGTACCGCTCGAGGAGCGGTGAGGGGTGGATAATATTTTCCATGCTAGATGTGTTATTCTCACGATGATTGTTTATTCACTTGTCATTGCACGAGGGTAAGGCAAAGGTATTAGGGATGCCCAGTCCCGAAATGAAAAATGAATATACTTTATGTTGTTAAATAATAAAGTCCTTGGAAAGTGTTGGTATGGAAGGCACCCGTGGATACGGTTAGCCATCGAAAGTTAAATTATGGTGGAAAAAGGAATAAACTTTATTTTTTGTTTGGGAACCGCCTATGATATATCTAGCATGGAAAGTGTTGGGAACTCTAAGTTGTTTTCGTTGGTGGAAAAGGCACACCTCCCAAAATGTTTTTATCTCTAAGTTTTTCGCTTTGAGCTCTGGCACCTCTACAAATCCCTACTTCCCTGTGCGAAGTGCCTCTCATTTACTTTATGCAATTTTTATTTTGAATTTGGGTCTCCATCTTTTCTTATAAAAGCACCAACTAGGAGGCAATATGATCGTACTTGGTATTGGGTGTAGTTAATATTCGAGTGTGTTTCATGAATGGATCAATGATTGAGCATGATGGGCTAGGGATAGCTTATTTTAGTGTTGATATTTTGAAAGACATGGTTGCTTGTTGATACGCTTGAGTATTTAAGTTATCATGTCAAAACTAGACTATTTCTTTCAATCACATAAAAGTCCAAATTTCCATGCTATAAAGAAGAGAATATGTTATGAAATGTTAGGCAACATTTCACATCAAAAATTCTATTTTTATCACTTACCTACTCGAGGACGAGCAGGAGCTAAGCTTGGGGATGCTGATACGTCTCCAACGTATCTATAATTTTTTATTGTCCCATGTTGTTATATTATCAATCTTGAAGGTTTTATAATCATTTTATATCATTTTTTAGTACTAACCTATTGACATAGTGCCAAGTGTCAGCTGTTGTTTTCTGCATGTATTTTACATCGCGGGAAATCAATACCAAACGGAGTCCAAATGCAACGAAACTTTACGGATTTTTTATGGACCAGAAGACACCAAATGGGCCAAGCCAGTGCCTGGGGGTGCTACGAGGGGAGCACAATCCACCAGGGTGCGCCCTGGTGGGTTGTGCCCACCTCGGGTGTCCCCCGGACCGCCACTTTGCTCTATAAATACCCCAATATTTATAACATCCCAAATTTTCAGTTTGGAATGTTATACATTAGATCATCATTGCATAACATATTTTATTTGCATTTTAGTTTGATCCTAGAAATTCTACGCAACTCAAGGACCCACAGAGAGAGTTGGGGATTTCATTATTTTCATATTCGAGTTTTTCTCGAATTTTGGAAAGAGGATCGTTTGATTTTAATTATTTTTCTCTTTAAATATTTCTTTTATAAAAATGAAAGAGAGAGGATAAAATGACTTCCTCAAAATAAAGAAATATCAGAGATTTAATGTTAAAGTCAAATAATATTTTTATTCGGAGTTTTATCGCTATTTTATTTGAATTAGGAAAAATATGCGTTTTTCAAAATTGCATTTTAGGCCCAAATAAATGTTCACCTTGTCCGGCCTATTTTTAGAGGATGGGGAAAATTTATTTAGAGATTTTTGGAGTCCCTCTTTTGTTCGTTTTCCCGAGTGGAATTTTTTAAAAAAAGAAAAAAAGAGGGAACCGGCCTATGGGTTGTATCCAGCCCGGACTCCTCCCAGCCCCCCCTTTATAAGCCGCCGCCCCGGCCCCGCAGCCCACCGCCGCCCCAGCCCACCCCGTGCCAAACCCTAGCCGCCGCCTGCAGCCGACCGCCGCCGTTGACCGTCGTTTGACCGGTCGGTTTTCTTTGGTAAACCCCGGTTTTTTTATTTTCCGGTTTATTTCGTTAGATCGGTTTTATTTTTTAGGTTTAGTTATTTAGCGGACGTTCGTCCGTACGTCGAACGGTTTTCACCGTTTAGTCGCATACAGCGAACGTTCGTTCGTTAGTCTGTTCGTCAGTTTTCTTTTTCTTGGATTTTTCCGTGATTATTTCGATCGCGATTTCTGATCCGATTTTTGTTTTAGTTTATCTTTTCACTCGTTTATCAGGAACAGACAATTCAAGCGCCTAGAGTTTCGTCTCGAAGCCCTCTTTGCGTTTAACCAACTTAAACAAGATTTTGCTACTGTAAAATTTGACTTTAGTCCAGCTTAGTAAACGAAGCTTATTTCTTTCGCCGTTTGAGTTTTGTTGCTTCGTTTGATTTGATTCTTTTTGCAAACCGGAGTTCTTAAGTTGAACTTTCTGGTTAGATCTCTTATTTTTGTTTTACCTGTGCCCCTGTTTGATTGCTTATTGTATGCTTGTTTGTTTGTGATAGAGTACCCGTAGTGCGAAGCGTGCTACTACGAGTCTCTAGGTTTCGCGGATCATCAGCAAGGCAAGTAACACTTTGATCATACCTCTTTACTACCCAGTTTTATTGCATTAGATCAATCCTCAAACAATTGCATGGTTAGGATCTGATTTAAATTGTGGGTTTGGGAAGTAGATGAGGTAATACCTATTCACCTGTTTATTATCAAACCTATGGGAGTTACTTCTACGTTGCTTATATTGCTATGTTATGCTCGTAGACGTGGATTGGGTTTGAGAGTATTCATGACAGTTGTGAGTATTCTTAATTAATGGTTTACTTAAGGTGGCAACTTTAATACACATCTGGGTGGATTGAGGCACCTGGGGAATCCAGTGATTACCTGTATTTTTGGAAATCCCGGGGTACCGTGTGATTCTCCTATGGACTGCCACCCAGGCTCAAAGGAATCATAAGATAATTCATGCTAGAAACTTCTGTGTGCAGCCACAAGCCATTATGGGCTCTGGCATAGTTGATTAAGTCATGTGAGCTCTTACAGTGGTAGACTAGCAGATGTAGGGGATGTAGGTGGTACTGTCTACCCATCGTAAGGTGCTAGCGCTTCTGAAAGACTATGTCTCGGTCATCTGTTTCTCAAACACCATGTAGTGCGAGAAATCCAACGGAGGAGATCGAGTCTTGTGGGGAAAAGTGCGCAAACCTCTGCAGAGTGTACAAACTAATCATGGTTAGCCGTGTCCCCGGTTATGGACATCTCGAGTATCTAGTTCTTGGATTATCATGTTGATCTCATCAATCTAAAATTTAATTGTTGGGTTGTTAATGATTACTTTTAAGTGGGATTGACAGGGGGTTTACCTTCTCAATGTTTTCAACAAACTTTGTAGTTAAATAAAATATATTCCTTTGCAGTAGGGAAAAATTAGCTTTCCGCAAAACATATTAACCATACAGCCTCCACCAACCATATATGCATGTAGTGATAGCATTATTCTGTTCATTACTCTCTTGTGTTACATTGCTAGCATATTCCATGTGTTGACCCGTTTTCGGGCTGCAACGTATCATGTTGCAGACTTTTCAGACGACGAGTAAGGAGCCTTAGGTCGTGGTCTTTCACTCAGTGATGCCGTTGGAGTTGATGGGCTCACTTTATCTTCCAAGCCTTCCGTTGTTATCGTATTAGATGGCCTTAAGCCATATTTATTGTAATAAGTTATCTTTTGAGACATTCGTTGTAATAAGTGTGTGATTGCTACTCTGTTATAAATCCTTCAAGTATTGTGCTTGTCAGCATTACCGATCCAGGGATGACACTGATGCACAGAGATCAGACTGTTTGAGGTGTGGTCGCTACAAGATGGTATCAAAGCACACGCTGACTGTAGGACACGACCACTAAGCTAAATCCCTAGATTACTACTCTCTTCTCATTTCTAACTCCTCTCCATTTTCTACTCTTTAGGATGGCGGATGCAAGGATCAAGTTCACGCAACCGGATGAAGACACCCCTTTTGGATGCCACTTGAAGGAAGTCACTAGGTACCTGAACATCGGAATACCAAGCTTCACCGGGACTTACAATGCCACTTTACCAGAAGAGGAGCGCTGGATGATTCAAGTTCAAGTTCCAGGAAGGACATTCACGCCAGTCACTGAGCCCATAGAGTTTTCCTTTGACGCACCAACCTGGAGTCTAGGAAAGAGTATGGCAGCCCACATCACCATGGGACGCATTGGAGAAGTTTACCACAAGGATATCAAGGATACTATCTACCAGATTTGTGGGCACCGAGATGAGCAATGGGAGATGATCAGCACCAGGAAGGATAGACCGATTGCAGCTTTCATCCAGGAGTTAAACCAGCACATTCGACACCAGGAGAACCAGATGTGCGCAGGCATGACAGATTTGAAAAAGGCAATGACAAGGATCACGAAACTGGAGAAAGAACTCAAGGCTACTCGCAAAGATTATATGGAGGAAATCGTCATACTAGTGGAGAAGAATGACGACCTGACAAGGAAGCTAGGATTTTTCATGGGAGACCACGTGCCAGGAGGAGAAGATGACGGTTCCACTTGCCCGGAGAACTACATCATCATCGACGACACTGACTCGGACCCCGACGATAGCGATGATGACTATGTTGATGAAGCTGGAGCAGATATCATGGAGTCTTCGACCGATCAATTTTTCTAGTCGACCACCATATCAGTAGTAGTATTCCACCATGTATATAGTATAGTCTGAGCACTTTTGTAACGATAGTTCTAGACCGATTGTATGCCTTTGTTTGATTTGATTGAGTGATATGTTTGTGTTTGTCTCATGTACATATGGGTAGTGTTTTCCCCCTAGACCTCATTCTACTCTATTTTCTCATCTTTTCTAAACCTAGCAGATGCCTCCGAGACGCGACAATGGATTTGCTTTCCCACCGGAGCTCACTCAATTGATCTAGCAGCAGAATGCATTGATGCAGATACTAGTCCAGAATCAGAACTAGGGGAACAACAACAACAATAACCCACCACCACCACCAGTTGATCACTTAGCCCGTTTTCTTAGGCTGAATCCGCCGGTGTTCTCCAGTAGCACCGAGCCGATTATTGCAGATGATTGGCTCCGCAAGATTGAAAGGGAGTTGACTACTGCAGGATGCACAGATGCGGAGAGAGTGCGTTTTGCCGCACATCAGCTTGATGGACCCGCAGCATCATGGTGGGAGAATTTCATAGTCACTTACCCCATTGACACTGTGACATGGGACCAGTTCCAGCAAGCTTTTCGCACTGCCCATGTATCAGCAGGAGCTATGGCCATGAAGAAGCGTGAGTTTCGCAACTTACGCCAAGGAGGGCGCACTGTTGGCCAGTATGTGGATGACTTTAGTAAGCTAGCACGTTATGCCCCAGATGACGTCGCCATAGATGCAACTAAGAAGGAGAAGTTTCTGGAAGGACTGAATGATGAGTTGAGCATGCAGTTGATGGTGGCAAATTTCAATAACTACCAGGAGTTGGTGGATAGAGCACTCATGCTTGAAGGGAAGCAGCAGCAGATTGACAACTGCAAGAGGAAGTATGGACAAGGGAAGTATAATTCTGGAGCTCGGCAGAGATCTCGTTTTACCTTGAACTCAGGAGGACTTGTCCATAACCATGGATGCCACACTCATAATGGAGGAAGTTCGCACGACCATAGTGGCTCCAAGAACGGGAATGGTAATGGAGGAAGCAGCGGACAGAACCGTTCCAACCCGGCAACACCCGCCAAGAAAGATCTAAACCACGTTACTTGCTACAAGTGCCAGAAGAACGAACATTACGCCAATGAGTGTCCTGAAGCTAAGAATGGAAACTGCAATGGATGCTCTGGGAAGAAGCCCAACCCTTTCACCAGGGGACAAGTGAACCACGTTAACGTGGAGGAGGTTGAAGCCCAACCAGATGCAGTAATAGGTAAGTTTTTGGTTAAGTCATTTACTGCAGTCGTACTTTTTGATATTGGTGCATCGCATTCATACATATCAAGGGGATTCGTGGATAAGTTTAAACTGCCAACCCAAGCCCTTAGGTCACCCATGTTAGTAACTTCGCCAGGAGCAAAGTATATGGCTAGCCTATGGTGTGATCATTTACCATTAAGGATTGGTAACTACTTGTTTCCCTCAGACCTAATAGTATTGGAGTCACAAGGATTGGATGTGATATTAGGCATGGATTGGTTATCAAAGTAGGGAACATTGACTGCGCCAGTAAGTTGATTTTGCTCACCACTCCAGAAGGAAGAAGGATCAAGTATGCATCCCGACATGTGCCGAATAGGACTCAAGTAAATTCCTTATCAGGAGTTGTACAAGAGGAAGTACGAGTGGTGAAGGATTTTCCAGATGTATTTCCGGAAGAGTTGCCAGGCATGCCACTGGACAGAGACATTGAGTTTTTGATTGAGCTTTTTCCAGGCACAGGGCCAATATCTAAGAGACCGTACAGAATGCCCGCAAAGGATTTGGAGGAGATTAAGAAGCAGATTAAGGAGTTACTGGATAAAGGTTATATCCGCCCAAGTTCATCACCTTGGGGATCCCCAGTACTTCTAGTGGAGAAGAAGGATGGATCATTAAGGATGGTTGTTGATTATCGAGGATTGAATGAAGTGACGATCAAGAACAAGTACCCACTTCCGATGATCAATGATTTGTTTGACCAGCTGCAAGGAGCTAAGGTGTTTTCCAAGATCGATCTGCAATCAGGGTATCACCAGCTGAATATTCAAGAGCAGGATATACCCAAGACAGCTTTTACCACGAGGTACGGGCTATATGAGTATACCGTTATGTCATTTGGCCCTACTAACGCACCTGCCTATTTTATGAACATGATGAACAAGGTGTTTATGGAGTTTTTGGATAAGTTCATCATGGTGTTCATTGATGACATTCTGGTCTACTCGAAGAATGAACAAGAACATAAAGAGCATTTGCGTTTATTACTCGGGAAATTCAGAGAACATCAGCTATACGCCAAGTTCAGCAAATGTGAGTTTTGGTTGAAGGAAGTTGGATTTCTTGGACATGTTATATCCGGAGAAGGAATAGCGGTAGACCCCACCAAAGTTGTCACTGTGACAAATTGGGTGTCACCCACGTCAGTTGGAGAGATCCGGAGTTTTCTTGGACTCGCAGGATACTACCGAAGGTTCATTGAGAATTTCTCAAATATTGCAAAGCCTATGACGGAGTTGTTAAAGAAGGACACTAAGTTCAAATGGACTGAGGAATGTGAGGCCAGTTTTCAGGAGTTGAAGAGACGCTTGGTTACATCACCAGTGTTGATTCTGCCAGATCAACGCAAGGATTACAAAGTGTATTGCGACGCTTCTCGTCGAGGACTTGGAGCCGTACTTATGTAGGAGGGAAGAGTTGTTTCATATGCCTCACGACAGCTTAAACCCCATGAGTTAAATTATGCTACGCATGATTTGGAGTTAGCAGCTGTAGTGTATGCGTTGAAGACTTGGAGACATTTTCTCATCGGAAACCATTGTGAGGTATACACGGATCACAAGAGTTTGAAGTATATCTTCACGCAAAAGGAGTTGAATCTTAGGCAGAGGAGATGGTTGGAGCTCATTAAGTATTATGACATGAGGTTACATTATCATCCCGGAAAGGATAACGTAGTAGCACATGCGTTGAGCCGCAAAAGTCATGTCAATACACTCATGACCGGAGAATTACCCAAGGAGTTGGCAGATGACCTTCGCGAGCTATGTTTGGAGATAGTTCCGAGAGGTTATGTAGCAGCTCTGGAGATTCAGTCTACTTTGATGGATAAGATCAAAGAAGCTCAGAAGACGGACAAGGAGATAGCCGAAATAAAGGAAAGAATGAGCAAAGGAAAAGCTAATGGATTTCGTGAGGATGAGCATGATACTTTATGGTTTGAGGACCGCGTATATGTGCCAAATGATCAGGAGATCAGGAAGTTGATTCTGCAAGAGGCCCATGATTCGCCATATTTGATTCACCCAGGAAATACCAAGATGTATCTAGATTTGAAGGATAGTTTCTGGTGGACCGGAATGAAGAAGGATATTGCAGAGTATGTAGCAGTTTGTGATGTGTGTCAGAGAGTGAAGGCAGAGCATCAGAAGCCAGCAGGATTGCTACAACCATTGCTGATACCCGAATGGAAGTGGGATAAAGTAGGCATGGACTTTATCACGGGATTACCCAGGACTCGTTCAGGCTATGACTCGATATGGGTTGTAGTCGATCGTTTGACGAAAGTAGCTCATTTCATCCCAGTGAAGACCACTTACACCAGTGCTAAGTTGGCAAAGATATACATGACCAGGATCGTATGTCTGCATGGAGTTTCGAGGACCATTGTATCAGATAGAGGAACCCAGTTTATGATACGTCCATTTTGCATCATGCTTTTATATCAATATTTATTGCATTATGGGCTGTTATTACACGTTATGTCACATTACTTATGGCTATCCTCTCTTATTTTACAAGGTTTACATAAGGAGGGAGAATGCCGGCAGCTGGAATTCAGGGCTGGAAAAGGAGCAAATATTAGAGACCTATTCTGCACAACTCCAAAAGTCCTGAAACTCCACAGAACATCTAGTTAAAAATAATGAAAAATCCTTGCCAAAGATGAAGACCAAGGGGCCCACACCCTGTCCACGAGGGTGGGGGCGCCCCCCTAGGGCGCGCCCCCTACCTCGTGGGCCCCCTGGTGGCTCTCCGGTGCCCATCTTCTGCTATATGAGGTCTTTCGTCGAGGAAAAAATCATAAGCAACCTTTCGGGACGAGACTCCGCCGCCATGAGGCGGAACCTTGGCGGAACCAATCTAGGGCTCCGACAGAGCTGTTCTGCCGGGGATACTTCCCTCCGGGAGGGGGAAATCATCGCCATCGTCATCACCAACGCTCCTCTCATTGGGAGAGGGCAATCTCCATCAACATCTTCACCAGCACCATCTCATCTCAAAACCCTAGTTCATCTCTTGTATCCAATTCTTGTCTCCAAGTCTGGGATTGGTGCTAGTAGTGTTGATTACTCCTTGTAGTTGATGCTAGTTGGTTTATTTGGTGGAAGATCATATGTTCAGATCCTTTATGCATATTATTACCCCTCTGATTATGAACATGAATATGCTTTGTGAGTAGTTACGTTTGTTCCTGAGGACATGGGAGAAGTCTTGCTATTAGTAGTCATGTGAATTTGGTATTCGTTCGATATTTTGATGAGATGTATGTTGTCTAGCCTCTAGTGGTGTTATGTGAACGTCGACTATATAACACTTCACCATTATTTGGGCCTAGAGGAAGGCATTGGGAAGTAATAAGTAGATGATGGGTTGCTAGAGTGACAGAAGCTTAAACCCTAGTTTATGTGTTGCTTCGTAAGGGGCTGATTTGGATCCACATGTTTCATGCTATGGTTAGGTTTACCTTAATACTTTTGTTGTAGTTTCGGATGCTTGCAATAGAGGTTAATCATAAGTGGGATGCTTGTTCAAGTAAGAACAGCACCCAAGCACCGGTCCACCCACATATCAAATTATCAAAGTACCGAACGCGAATCATATGAACGTGATGAAAACTAGCTTGAGGATATTCCCATGTGTCCTCGGGAGCGCTTTTCCTTATATAAGAGTTTGTCCAGGCTTGTCCTTTGCTACAAAAAGGATTGGGCCACCTTGCTGCACTTTATTTACTTTTGTTACTTGTTGCTCGTTACAAATTATCTTATCACAAAACTATCTGTTACCACTTATTTCAGTACTTGCAGAGAATACCTTGCTGAAAACCGCTTATCATTTCCTTCTACTCCTCGTTCAATTCGACACTCTTACTTATCAAAAGGACTACGATAGATCCCTATACTTGTGGGTCATCAGTTTACCTCAAAGTTTTGGAATCAGTTGCATGAAACTTTGGGAACCAGGCTAGAGTTCAGTACATCTTTTCACCCGCAAACAAATGGACAGACTGAGAGAGTCAATCAGATTCCAGAGGACATGTTGAGAGCTTGTGCACTAGACTATGGATCTAGTTGGGACGAAAATTTGCCTTGCGCAGAGTTCTCTTACAACAACAGCTATCAAGCCAGTTTGAAGATGGCCCCTTTTGAAGCACTGTACGGAAGGAGGTGCAGAACACCATTGTTGTGGGACGAGGTTGGAGACCGACAGTTGTTTGGACCAGATTTGATTAAAAATTCTGAAGAGAAGGTTAAGCCGATTCGCGAAAGACTCAAGGTAGCCCAGTCCAGGCAGAAGTGTTATGCGGATTCTAAACGCAAGGAGATAGTCTACGAAGTCGGAGACAGAGTGTATCTTCGTGTATCCCCACTTCGAGGAGTGAAGCACTTTGGAGTTAAGGGAAAATTAGCACCATGTTTTGTGGGACCATACAAAGTTTTGGAACGTATGGGAGAAGTTGCTTACAAGTTGGAATTACCCGAAGGATTGTCCGGAGTTCACGATGTGTTCCATGTTTCTCAGTTGAGGAAGTGACACGTAGAGATGGCTAATATTCCTCTGAGAGATACAGTGCCACTGGAGGCGATACAGTTGGATAGCCATTTGACCTACGAGGAGAAGCCAGTCAGAATTCTCAAGTTTGCCAGCCGAGTCACTCGCAGCAAAGTAATCAAGTTCTGCAAAGTTCAGTGGAGTCACCATACTGAGGATGAAGCCACCTGGGAACGAGAGGAAGACCTACGGAAGGATCACTCTCACCTATTTTCTAGCCAACCCGAATCTCGAGGGCGAGATTCATCTGAAGGGGGGTAGGTTTGTAACATCCCAAATTTTCAATTTAGAATGTTATACATTAGATCATCATTGCATAACATATTTTATTTGCATTTTGGTTTGATCCTAGAAATTCTAGCAACTCAAGGACCCACGGCGAGAGTTGGGGATTTCATTATTTTCATATTCGAGTTTTTCTCGAATTTTGAAAAGAGGATTGTTTGATTTTAATTATTTTTCTCTTTGAATATTTCTTTTATAAAAATAAAAGAGAGAAGATAAAATGACTTCCTCAAAATAAAGAATATCGGAGATTTAATGTTAAAGTCAAATAAGATTTTTATTCGGAGTTTTATCGCTATTTTATTTGAATTAGGAAAAATATGCGTTTTACAAAATTGCATTTTAGGCCCAAATAAATGTTCACCTTGTCCGGCCTATTTTTAGAGGACGGAGAAAATTTATTTCGGGATTTTTGGAGTCCGTTTAGTATTTCTTTTATTCGTTTTTCCGAGCGGAATTAATTTTTTTAAAAAAGAGGGAACCGACCTACGGGCCGTATCCGGCCCGGACTCCTCCCAGACCCCCCCTTTATAAGCCGCCGCCCCGGCCCTGCAGCCCACCACCGCCCCAGCCCTCCCCACGCCAAAACCTAGCCGCCGCCGCCGACTACCGCGGTGCCGCGGCCTGCCGCCGGATCTAGCCGCCGTTGACCGTCGTTTGACCGGTCGGTTTTCTTTGGTAAACCCTGGTTTTTTATTTTCCGGTTTATTTTGTTAGGTCGGTTTTATTTTTTTTGATTTAGTTATTTAGCGGACGTTCGTCCGTACGTTTGTTTTAATGAACAGTTTTCACCGTTTAGTCGCAGACAGCGAACGTTCGTTCGTTAGTCTGTTTGTCAGCTTTTCTTTTTCTCGGATTTTTCCGCGATTATTTCGATCGTGATTTCTAATCTTATTTTTGTTTTAGTTTATCTTTTTGCTCATTTATCGAAATCAGACGATTCAAGCACCTAGAGTTTTGTCTCGAAGCCCTCTTTCTGTTTAACCAACTTAAACAAGATTTTGCTTCTGTAAAATTTGACTTTAGTCCAGATTAGTAAACGAAGCTTGTTTCTTTCGCCGTTTGAGTTTTGTTGCTTCGTTTGATTTGATTCTTTTTGCAAACCGGAGTTCTTAAGTTGAACTTTCTGGTTAGATATCTTATTTGAGTTTTACCTATGCCCCTGTTTGATTGCTTAGTGTATGCTTGTTTGTTTGCGATAGAGTACCCGGAGTGCGAAGCGTGCTACTACGAGTCTCTAGGTTTTACGGATCATCGGCAAGGCAAGTAACACTTTGATCATACCTCTTTACTACCCAGTTTTATAGCATTAGATCAATCCTCAAACAATTGCATGGTTAGGATCTGATTTAAATTGTGGGTTTGGGAAGTAGATGAGGTAGTACCTATTCACCTGTTTATTATCAAATCTGTGGGAGTTACTTCTACGTTGCTTATATTGCTATGCTATGCTCGTAGACGTGGATTGGGTTTGAGAGTATTCATGACAGTTGTGAGTATTGTTAATTAATGGTTTACTTAAGGTGGCAACTTTAATACACATCTAGGTGGATTGAGGCACCTGGGGAATCAAGTGATTGCCTGTATTTTTGGAAATCCCGGGGTACCGTGCAATTCTCCTATGGACTGCCACCCAGGCTCAAAGGGATCATAAGATTATTCATGCTAGACACTTTCGTGTGCAACCACAAGCCATTATGGGCTCTGGCATAGTTGATTAAGTTGTGTGAACTCTTACAGTGGTAGACTAGCAAATGTAGGGGATGTAGGTGGTACTATCTACCCATCGTAAGGTGCTAACGCTTCTGAAAGACAGTGTCTCGGTCATCCATTTCTCAAACATCATGTAGTGCGAGAAATCCAACGGAGGAGATCGAGTCTTGTGGGGAAAAGTGTGCAAACCTCTGCAGAGTGTACAAACTAATCATGGTTAGCCGTGTCTCCGATTATGGACATCTCGAGTATCTAGTTCTTGGATTATCATGTTGATCTCATCACTCTAAAATTTAATTGTTGGGTTGTTAATGATTACTTTTAATTGGGATTGAGAGGGGTTTACCTTCTCAATGTTTTCAAAAAACTTTGTAGTTAAATAAAATATATTCCTTTGCAGTAGGAAAAATTGGCTTTTCGCAAAACATATTAACCATACAGCCTCCACCAGCCATATATGCATGTAGTGATAGCATTATTCTATTCATTACTCTCTTGTGTTACATTGCCAACATATTCCATGTGCTGACCCGTTTTCGGGCTGCAACATATCATGTTGCAGACTTTTCAGACGACGAGTAAGGAGCCTTAGGTCGTGGTCTTTCACTCGGTGATGCCGTTGGAGTTGATGGACTCACTTTATCTTCCAAGCCTTCCGCTGTTATCGTATTAGATGGCCTTAAGCCATATTTATTGTAATAAGTTCTCTTTTGAGACATTTGTTGTAATAAGTGTGTGATTGCTACTCTGTTATAAATCCTTCAAATATTGTGCGTGTCAGTATTACCGATCCATGGATGACACTGATGCACAGAGATCAGACTGTTTGAGATCTGGTCGCTACAATATTCCAGAAACCCTAGGGGAGTCGACGAAAATCAATTCCAGCCGCCGCGGAGTCCAGAACCACCAGATCCAATCTAGACACCATCACGGAGGGGTTCACCAGTTCCATTGGTGCCTCTCCGATGATGCGTGAGTATTTCTTTGTAGACCTTCGGGCCCATAGTTAGTAGCTAGATGGCTTCCTCTCTCTCGTTTAATTCTCAATACAATGGTATCTTGGAGATCCATATGATGTAACTCTTTTTGCGGTGTGTTTGTTGGGATCGAATGAACTTTGAGTTTATGATGAGTTCTATCTTTTTATATCCATGAAAGTTATTTGAGTTTCTTTGATCTATTATATGCATGATTGCTTATAACCTCATATTTCTTCTTCGATATTTGGGTTTTGTTTGGCCAACTTGATCTATTTATCTTGCAATGGGAAGAGGTGCTTTGTAGTGGGTTCGATCTTACGGTGCTTGATCCCAGTGACAGAAGGGGAACCGACACATATGTATCATTGCTACTAAGGATAAAACGACGGGGTCTATCTCTACATAGATAGATCTTGTCTACATCATGTCATCGTTCTTATTGCATTACTTTGTTTCTCCATGAACTTAATACACTAGATGCATGCTGGATAGCGGTCGATGTGTGGAGTAATAGTAGTAGATGCAGGCAGGAGTCGGTCTACTAATCTTGGACGTGATGCCTATATAAGGATCATTGCCTGGATATCGTCATGATTATTTGAAGTTCTATCAATTGCCCAACAGTAATTTGTTTACCCACCATTTGCTATTTTTCTCGAGAGAAGCCACTAGTGAAACCTACGACCCCGGATCTCTTTCACATATTATTTGCCTTTGCGATCTACTTTTCCTTTGCTTTTATTTTCAGATCTACTAAACCAAAAATACAAAAATACCTTGCTACATTTTATTCCTATTTACTTATTTGGTGTTCGATCTATCAATCTACTACAATTTTATTCACGTATGTTTGCCTATCTTGGGGCGCCGCTACCCGAAAGGGATTGACAATCCCTCTAACACGTCGGGTTGCGAGTAGTTGTTATTTGTGTGCAGGTGTTGTTTATGTTGTGTTTCTTGGTTCTCCTACTGGTTCGATAACCTTGGTTTCATCACTGAGGGAAATACCTACCGCTGTTGTGCTGCATCATCCCTTCCTCTTTGGGGAAATACCAACGTAGCTTCAAGCCGCAATCACATGCTATGTTCCCAACAAAGTGTTCTCCCTGAGTATGCACCGTTGCTACAGTTCTTCATTTCGAGACACCACGTGATGATCGGGTGTGATAGACTCTACGTTCACGTACAACGGGTGCAAGACAGTTTTGCACATGCGGAATACTCGGGTTAAACTTGACGAGCCTGGCATGTACAAACATGGCCTCGTAACATTGGAGACCGAAAGGTCGAACATGAATCATATAGTAGATATGATCAACATAGAGATGTTCAACATTGATGACTACTCCATCTCACGTGATGATCGGACATGGTTTAGTTGATTTGGACCATGTATCATTTAGATGACTTGAGGGATGTCTATCTAAGTGGGAGTTCTTAAGTAATTTTATTAATTGAACTTAATTTATCCTGAACTTAGTCCTGGTAGTATTTGCATATCTGTGTTGTAGATAAATAGCTCGCATTGTTGCTCCCCTATGTTTTTCTATTGTTCCTAGAGAAAACTAAGTTGAAAGATGATAGTAGCAATGATGCGGACTGGGTCCGTGATCTGAGGATTATCCTCATTGCTGCACAGAAGAATTATGCCCTTGATGCACCACTAGGTGACAGACCTATTGCAGGAGCAGATGTAGACGTTATGAACGTTTGGCAAGATCGATATGATGACTACTTGATAGTTTAGTGCACCATGCTTTACGGCTTAGAATCAGGACTTCAAAAATGTTTTGAACGCCACAGAGCATATGAGATTCCAAGAGTTGAAATTGGTATTTTAGACTCAAGCACATGTCGAGAGGTATGAGACCTCTGACAAGTACTTTGCCTACAAGATGGAGGAGAACAGCTCAACCAGTGAGCATGTACTCAGAATGTCTGGGTACTACAATCACTTGAATCAAGTGGGAGTTAATCTTCCAGATAAGATAGTGATTGACAGAGTTCTCTAGTCACTATCACCAAGCTACTAGAACTTCGTGATGAACTGTAATGTTCAAGGGATAACGAAAAAGATTCCCAAGCTCTTCGCGATGCTAAAATCAGCGAGGGTAGAAATCAAGAAAGAGCATCAAGTGTTGATGGTTAACAAGACCACTAGTTTCAAGATAAATGGCAAAGGAAAATAAAGGTAACTTCAAGAAGAATGACAAGCAAGTTGCCACTCCCGTGGAGAAGCCCAAAGCTAGACCTAAGCCTGAAACTGAGTGCTTCTATTGCAAAGGGAACGGTACTGGAAACGGAACTACCCCAAATACTTGGAGGATAAGAAGGATGGCAAAGTGAAAAAAGGTATATTTGATATACATGTTATTGATGTGTACTTTACTAGTGTTCATAGTAACCCTAGGGTATTTGATACCGGTTCAATTGCTAAGATTAGTAACTCAAAACAGGAGTTGCAAAATGAACAGAGACTAGTTAAGGGCGAGGTGACGATGTGTGTTGGAAGTGATTCCAAGGTTGATAAGATCACCATCGCACACTCCCTCTACCTTCGGGATTAGTGTTGGACCTAAATAAATGTTATTTGGTGTTTGCATTGAGCATGAATATGATTGGATCATGTTTATTGCGATACGGTTATTCATTTAAGTCAGAGAATAATTGTTCTTCTGTATACATGAATAAAACCTTCTATGGTCATACACCAAATGTGAATGGTTTATTGAATCTCGATCATAGTGATACACATATTCATAATATTGATGCCAAAAGATGCAAAGTTGATAATGATAGTGCAACATACTTGTGGCACTTCCGTTTAGGTCATATTGGTGTCAAGCGCATAACGAAACTCCATGCAGATGGAATTTTGGAAATCACTTGATTATGAATCATTTGATACTTGCGAACCATGCCTCATGGGCAAGATGACTAAAACTCCCTTCTTCGGAACAATGGAGCGAGCCAATGACTTATTGGAAATAATACATACCGATGTATGCCTTCCAATGAGTGTTGAGGCTCATGGCGGGAATCATTATTTTCTGACCTTCGCAGATGATTTGAGTAGATATGGGTATATTTACTTAATGAAACACAAGTCTGAAACATTTGAAAAGTTCAAAGAATTTCAGAGTGAAGTGGAGAATCATCGTAACAAGAAAATAAAGTTTCTACGATCTGATCATGGAGGCGAATATTTGAGTTAGGAGTTTGGCCTTCATTTAAAACAATGTGGAATAGTTTCACAACTCACGCCACCTGGAACACCACAACGTAATGGTGTGTCCAAACGTGGTAACCGTACTTTATTAGATATGGTGCGATCTATGATGTCTCTTACCGATTTACCACTATCGTTTTGGGGTTATGCATTAGAGACAACTGCATTCACATTAAATAGGGAACCGTCTAAATGCGTTGAGACGATAACGTATGAACTGTGGTTTGGCAAGAAACCTAAGTTGTCGTTTCTTAAAGTTTGGGGTTGCGACATTTATGTCAAAAGGCTTCAGCCTGATAAGCTCGAACCCAAATCGGAGAAGTGCGTCTTCATAGGATACCCTAAGGAAACAATTGGGTACACCTTCTACCACAAATCCAAAGGCAAGATCTTTGTTGCCGAGAATGGAACCTTTCAGGGAAGGAGTTTCTCTCGAAAGAAATGAGTGGGAGGAAAGTAGAACTTGATGAGGTAACTGTACCTTCTCTCGAATTGGAAAGTACCTCATCACAGAAAACCGTTCCCGTGATGCCTACACCAACTAGAGAGGAAATTAATGATAATGATCATGAAACTTTAGATCAAGTTACTACCGAACCTCGTAGGTAAACCAGAGCATGTTCCGCACCAGAGTGGTACGGTAATCCTGTTCTCATGTTACTAGACCATGATGAACCTATGAATTATGAAGAAGCGATGATGAGCCCAGATTCGGATAAATGGCTTGAGGCCATGAAATCTGAGATAGGATCCATGTATGAGAACAAAGTGTGGGATTTGGTGGACTTGCCCAATGATCGACGAGCCATTGAGAATAAATGGATCTTCAAGAGGAAGAGGGACACTGATGGTAGTGTTACTATCTACAAAGCTCGACTTGTCGCGAAAGGTTTTTGACAAGTTCAAGGTGTTGACTACGATGAGATTTTCTCACTCGTAGCGATGCTTAAGTCTGTACAAATCATGTTAGCAATTGCCGCATTTTATGATTATGAAATCTAGCAAATGGACGTCAAAATTGCATTCCTTAATGGATTTCTTAAAGAAGAGTTGTATATGATGCAACCAGAAGGTTTTGTCGATCCTAAAGGTGCTAACAAAGTGTGCAAGCTCCAACGATCCATTTATGGACTGGTGCAAGCATCTCGGAGTCGGAATATACGGTTTGATGAGGTGATCAAAGCATATGGTTTTATACATACTTTTGGAGAAGCCTGTATTTATAAGAAAGTGAGTGGGAGCTCTATAGCATTTCTATATATGTGGATGACATATTGTTGATTGGAAGTGATATAGAATTTCTGGATAGCAATTAAAAGGATACTTGAATAAGAGTTTTTCAATGAAAGACCTCGGTGAAGCTGCTTATATATTGGGCATCAAGATCTATAGAGATAGATCAAGACGCTTAATTGGACATTCACAAAGCACATATCTTGGTAAAGTTTTGAAGAAGTTCAAAATGGATCAGTCAAAGAAAGGGTTCTTGCCTGTGTTACAAGGTGTGAAGTTGAGTCAAACTCAATGCCCGAGCACTTCAGAAGATAGAGAGAAAATGAAAGTCATTCCCTACGCCTCAGACATAGGTTCTATCATCTATGCAATGCTGTGTACCAGACCTGATGTGTGCCTTGCTATAAGTTTGGCAAGGGGGTACAATAGTGATCTAGGAGTAGATCACTGGACAAATGTCAAAATTATCCTTAGGTACCTAAAGAGGACTAAGGAAATGTTTCTCGATTATGGAGGTGACAAAGAGTTCATCATAAAGGGTTACGTCGATGCAAGCTTTGACACTGATCCGGATGACTCTGAGTCTCAATCTTGATACATATTGAAAGTGGGAGCAATTAGCTAGAGTAGCTCCGTGCAGAGCATTGTAGACATAGAAATTTGCACAATACATACGGATCTGAATGTGGCAGACCCGTTGACTAAACTTCTCTAACAAACAAAACATGATCACACCTTAGTACTCTTTGCGTGTTAATCACATAGCGATGTTAAATAGATTATTGACTCTAGTAAACCATTTGGGTGTTGGTAACATGGCGATGTGAACTATTGATGTTAAATCACATGGTGATGTGAACTAGATTATTGACTCTAGTGCAAGTGGGAGACTGAAGGAAATATGCTGTCACACCCTAATTTTCATGCCACAACACTTAAGCTAATAAATCATGATAAAATGTGGTTTGACAAAAACGTTTGAGTGTTTTGTCTTTGCTTTGATTAAATGTTTGACTATTGTTTGCAAGTGCTCTAAAAATCAACTAAATCCTCCAACTCTTATACTCCTTCTCCTTGATCCAAAACCTTTTCTCAATGATCATGCCATGTGTATAGTGCAATATAGTATTTTCTTACAAAAATAATTTGGCCAAATAGTATTTTCAAAAATTAGTTTTCCAAAAACCCCTTGATTGAGGTTTGCACTGCAAGTACTTAATTAAGGGCAGTAAAAATCTTTCCAAAAACATGTTTGACTCCTATTAGATATAGGATACCCAGAAACCACAAAAATATAATTTTAAAAGTTAGTTTCCTATTTTATTTAAAGGCTTTCTCTTAAGGCCAGAAATGGTCTTTAATAGGTTAAAATTATTTTAAAGCTTTAAAAATATTTGAAAAAAATTAGGGACACTCAATGGACATATATTTTCCATATATATGAGTTTCAATACATGGTCATGATCAAAATATTGGACAAAACCTCCCAAAACCATTTCTGCTCATTTCAAGGATTTGAAATATTTCTATAGGAAATATTTTCATAAAAATCCAAGGAAAATCCAGCAAGTCACAAATGCATATTGTGATCACCTTGAAAAGCCTCATGTCAATTAAAGTCATTGTGGTTTACCAAAATGCCCCAAAACCCTCCCTGACCAGAATCAAATTTGAACAAGTTTGTACTACCAACTTTCTCTCCTTGACCCCAACTTTTGTGAGCATGTTCACATGACAAAATTAGGCCACTAAACCAAGTGGTGCACCAAGGAGAAGTGATATACTCAACTAGATCTACACAAGTCTATTTCTGCTCATTTCTAGGGTTTACAAAAGTTGCATTGGCAACTTTGCCCAAATAAGCTCCAAATTGGTGGAAGACCCTAATTATATGTGTCATTTCACCATGTGGAGTCTCATGGCAATTGGGAATCATTTTCTTGCCCAAACCAACAACAAACACCTTCTGCCATTTTTCCAAAATCATCATTTTGACCTCTTCCACTAATCTCCTTGAGCTCAACTTTTTACCACACCTCCTCCTAGTCTTCTCCTATCTCCAGTAACTCTTCCCTGGCCTCAGCTCAATGATTGAGGGGTGAAACACCCTCATTTACCCTTCTGGACAGCAGCCTTCTCCTCCCTTCTCACCTCCCTCCTCATTCCAGTGGCCCTCCATGGCATCCAATGCTTCCTCCCCTTTGTTTACTCACCCCACAAAGCCCCAGACACTAGTGGACACGCCCCTGGCACATAAACAATGCCATGGCATGCCATGGACGCGCTCTGGAGCACGCTACAGTGCACTCCAGCACTGTAGCTTGCCCATTCCGAGGCACTCGACGACCTTGGACGCCGGGTCCGTGTCTCCCGAGGTCGCCTCGACGTCCACAGCACGCTAGCTAGTCGGCCCCCTCCTTCCCCTCTCTCCTTCTCACCCTGCTGAGCTCGCCCGACGCCGCCCAGCTCGGCCAGTGGGCGCACGAGCTCGGGGCCCTCCTGGAGCTCGCCCTGCTCCCTCTCTCCTCTCCTCTCGGCCTGGAGCACGACCACGAGCACCCTTTTGGCCTCTGGCAACGCCACGGGCCGTGGCCGTGCGCCCCGCCTACGGCACCTCCCGGCCGGCCCATATAAGGCCACCCCCGAGCCTTCTCTTGTCTCCAACTACTCTCCCTCCCTCCCGTGCACCCCCGGACCAACCCACTCCTCCTCTGCCGCCATTGCCGCCTCGGGCCCCCGCTCAAATTCGAGCCGCCCCTACCTCCCTCCCTCCTTTGAACCGGTCCGTGGCACCCCCCCAAGCCTCCACGAACCTCCCCAACACCCTAGGACCCCTCCTCCGCAGCCAAAGCGGGCGCCACCAGCAAGCCCGCCGCCGCCATCCGCTGGACCCGAAGCCCTGCTCAACTCCGAGCATCGGCGTGTGTGTGTAGCACATGGACATGTGCGCCTCGTCGCGCTGAGTCCGCCGGTGTGCCGGGCGCCACCGGAGGTGGCCCGTGCTGCCCGGGAGAGCGCCGGCGCCCACTCGGCCTCCCCTCCCCTGCCTCTGCTCTGTTTGAGCGGGAGGTAGGCGATGGCCTGAGCGCTGGGCCCCGCGCGTCAGCGACCCAGCGGCTGGGGCCCGCCGTTTAAGTGGAGACGGGCCGGGAGAAATGCGCCTCCGACGTCACCCTCCTCACCCGCATGGCCGAGCCAGTGGGCCGGCCCACTGCTAAACTGCGCCCAGTGCACTGGATAAGGGTAAAGCCATTTTTCCTTTCCTTTTTCTTTTCTAGATAGCTTCAAAACTCTCTAGAGAATTCAAATAGTGTCCAAATTCGATGAATCAAATTTCTACTGACTCCATAAATCAAGTCCTAATTAATGGGCCACAGGGGACATTTTTGTTGTTCTTGGTTTTCACTGGACACTTAAAAAAGGTCATTTATCCACATAAGTCCACTTCAAAAATCCATATTATATTCATTTCAACTCCAAATCCAGTGAAACCAATTTCTAAATGTTTCTAAAATCATGCCTGATTTAATGGGTAATTTTACTCATTTTTATAAAAAGGCATTCTGTAGACAACTTGCAGATCCATTAAATCCCTTGTTCCATCATATCGAAATGTTTAGAAATATCCACTAACCAAATTCCAATGAAACCACTCTGGTTAATTTTCATATAACCAAAGATGTCCTAGAAAAGTCAAATCAATATTTTTAGAGCACTTTCATTTCCTGCCTTGTTGTGTTGCTTATTATGGTTGCTTTCGACGATAGTTAACGAAGTAGACGAAATGCTTGGAGTTGGACCAGAGATATTTGAAGACCTCGAAAACTTTGTTAAAACAGGCAAGCAGCCCTTTGACCATGTCTATGAAACCCTTTTTATGCATTTCATATAGCACTTTAATACTGCTGCATCGGAATCATGATGAGATGGTAGCCACTTTGGTGGGTTGCCTTCATTACCTCCTTGTTGATACTTGCATTGAGTATGACCCTACCTTCTTATGAGGGTTATGCCGGTGGGAGTAGATAGGATGCTAAGTAGTGCTACGCAATAAGGAACGGGAATATGCATAGTGACGGAGACAAAGTGAATTCAAAGGACTTTTCAAAAACCCCATCGGGTGCCACTTATGCCCGAGGGAGATGATGAGTTGGGTAGCCACTTGATGACGAAGTGGTGTACCGAGGCAAGTGTGTGTGTTGTCTTCAAAAACGGATTGGTTTAAGTTGCAACCGTTATTCCAACCTTACATGCGCAACCACTCTACCCTTATATGGGAAAGGGCATTATTGATTACCTAGGCCGATACTAGCTTGGAGCCCGCATTACTAGTGACGGGGGAGAGTTGGTGCTCTCTCTCGGGACGGGGTCGTGCCAGGTAGGGCGGCCATGACTGTTTTCACAGGGCACCGGATACACCGTTGTGTCCCCTCTCGGATGTTACGATCTCGAGTGAGTCTCGCATGATGTACATCGTGAGGATACGGAACAACGAGTGGACTCCATGTTAGTGTCGTCTAGGGAAAGATAGTGATCGGGTGCTTACCCCGGGTACTTGAGGTACCGCGGGTCGTGGATGACACGGAAGTTCCCCGGATCTTGTGAGTAAAGTGTGCAACCTCTGCAGAGTGTAAAACTATTCGAATAGCCGTGTCCACGGTCAAGGACAGTTGGGTAACCGCTCTTGGGCTACGTCCACATGTTTACAAACCAAAGTGTGTGTTTGGATAAGTGGGAAGAACTACTTGGGTCAAGTCAAAGGACTTGACATCATTGAGTTGGGTTGATGCCCACTCTATTTATGTTGATATATGTAACCTGTCCTCATGGTTAATTGAATTCTCATGTCTTACAAGTTGTTGAACATGTCATTGCACTCAAAACTAGCTTTCTGCAAAAATTTACCTATAACATGCATTGTTGTATCTTGAACCAAAACATGGGTTGCTTGCGAGTACATTCAAAGTACTCATTGGCTTGCCACTGGTTATTTTATTGGCCAGGCATGAAAGAACATGATATGAAGAAGAATACTTCGGTGTCGAACATGCGAGTTAGGACGCTTCCCAGTCAGAATGCCTGTAGGGTTAAGGCAGATGGCATGGGTCCCAGTTGTCAATGAAGATTTCCGCTGCGATGCTATACTCAAGACTTGACCATAATGGTCCTACTTGTGTAATACGGTATGTATGGATGTAAGACTCTTGTTATTCAGCTTCTGTGTGTTCAGTGAGCATTGATCTCTGGGATCACTGTACACGTGCATTCGGTGATCACGACTTATGAGTCGGGGTCCCCACATATGCCCTAGAGGCAATAATAAAGTTGTTATTTTATATTTCCTTATATCATGATAAATGTTTATTATTCATGCTAGAATTGTATTAACCAGAAACTTGATACATGTGTGGATACATAGACAAAATACTGCATCCCTAGTAAGCCTCTACTAGACTAGCTCGTTAATCAAAGATGGTTAAGTTTCCTAACCATAGACATGTGTTGTCATTTGATGAATGGGATCACATCATTAGGAGAATGATGTGATGGACAAGACCCATCCGTTAGCTTAGCTTATTGATCATTTAGTTTTATTGCTACTCCTTTCTTCATGTCAAATACATATTCCTTCGACTATGAGATTATGCAACTCCCGGATACCGGAGGAATACCTTATGTGCTCTCAAACGTCACAACGTAACTAGGTGATTATAAAGATGCTCTACAGGTATCTCCAAAGGTGTTTGTTGGGTTGGCATAGATCAAGATTAGGATTTGTCACTTTGAGTATCGAAGAGGTATCTCTGGGCCCTCTCGGTAATGCACATCATAATAAGCCTTGAAAGCAATGTGACTAATGAGTTAGTTACGGGATGATGCATTACGGAACGAGTAAAGAGACTTGCCGGTAACGAGATTGAACTAGGTATGAAGATACCGACGATCGAATCTCGGGCAAGTAACATATCGATAGACAAAGGGAATTACGTATGTTGTCATAAGGTTCGACCGATAAATATCTTCGTATAATATGTAGGAGCCAATATGGGCATCCAGGTTCCACTATTGGTTATTGACCAGAGAGGTGTCTCGGTCATGTCTACATAGTTCTCAAACCCGTAGGGTCCGCACGCTTAACGTTCGTTGACAATATAGTACTATATGAGTTATGTATGTTGGTGAGCGAATGTTGTTCGGAGTCCTGGATGAGATCACGGACATGAAGAGGAGCTCTGAAATGGTCCGGAGGTAAAGATTGATATATAGGATGATATGGTTCGGCCAAGGGGTGAAGCCCACGGGGCTTTAGATCGGTGCAAAAGGAGTTTTGCGGAGGCCAAGGGGCCAAACGCCCGAGACCCTGGCGTCTGGCCCTGGGCTAGACGCCGAAGCCAATGGCGTCTGGGCCAGACGCCAAGGACCATGGCGTCTGGTCCTGGAAGTTCGAGAAGGACCCTTCCTTGCGGGCAAAACCGACTTTGAGGAGGCTTTTACTCTAAGTTTCGACCTCAGGGCTTAACATATAAATAGAGGGGCAGGGCTAGCACCTGGAACACATCAAGAATCACCAAGCCGTGTGCCGGCAACCACGCCCCCTCTAATTTATCCTCCGCCATAGTTTCTGTTGTGCTTGGCGAAGCCCTGCGGAGATTACTCTTCACCAACACCGTCATTACGCCGTCGTGCTGCCGGAACTCATCTACTACTTCGCCCATCTTGCTGGATCAAGAAGGCGAGGATGTCATTGAGTTGAACATATGCTGAACGCAGAGGTGCCGTACGTTCGGTACTTGATCGGGAGGGATCGTGAAGGTGTACGACTACATCAACCGCGTTGATAAACGCTTCCGCTTTGCGATCTTCAAGGGTATGAAGATGCTCTCCCCTCTCGTTGCTACGCATCTCCTAGATAAATCTTGCGTGAGCGTAGGAAAATTTTGAAATTACATGCTACGTTTCCCAACAATTTACCCACCACTGGCACCAGTAAGTGAATACCCCGCGTCATCCAATCAAATAGATCCTCCGCCAAATTTCTCATTCTTAAAGCTGGAGTTAGCTGAAAGCCAAACATGATTAGCTGCATCTCCTGTGTGAAACTATTTCAAAGTGGATTTCATGGAGAGAAAGCTGATATTGATGGAGCGGAGTAGTCTAAATAAGCCCTAAAAGTCCATGCTTTTGTTTTTATGTAGCTCGCATAAAACCGTATTTTATGATGGAAATCTATGTACATATATAGCTGAATTGTACATCCCTATGTTATGCCTATTACTTTTAGGCTTTTCTGAATCATAAAATGTTAGTTTTTGATTTTTGCAAATTTAGGGCTTGGTGGAGATTGTGAGCCAATAAACTAATTGGTCTATATGTCGTTAATCGATACTCCTACTAATAAAGGAAAAAAATTCTACCCAAGAACCCCTATTTTTTCTAAAATCAGCCCGCTGTGAAGCCTTAAGTAACAAAAGCAAATCGTCTTTTGTATTTTTTTTAGAAAACCCTCTGTCGTTTTCATTACTTAACCAGCAGTCCATCTTTAAGTGACGAATATTTTCCTAATCGATCCATATTTTTTAAACTGTAACTCTAATTTTAATAGTATATAAAATTTGTAGAATCTGAATATGATATGATGTTATTTTAACTATTAACCATTTTAAAATTATATTTAGGGCGTAACTTTAATCAATAGTGCATGATATGTCTTTATTGGCACCAGCGTCGATCTGTGTTGCAAATGAATATCTCAGCAAAACCAAACTGGATATGCAAGAAACCATAAATATTCCCACATGCATGCCTCGGCAAAACCTTGCAGAAGAAAAAGAAAGCAGATTGTTCATCTTAAGCAGAGAGAGACCTTAGAGCATCTCTAGCAGACCCCGCAAAATCCCGACCCGCATAAGTCTTTTGCAGTTCGCGAAAAAGGGTATATGCAGGCCAGCGCAGGCCAAGACAGAATCAGACCCCGTATAATCAACCCGTAAAAAAGAATATTCTCTGAATATACCGAACAGACATAGCTAGCTCTTTTTTTGTCATCCTCTTCCTCACGTCAATCCAGCGAACACGCGGACGAAGGAAAACAAGAGGCGAGCGCGGCGCGGGCGGAGGCCAAGGTGGCCGGGGCGAGCGCGGCGCGCGCGGAGGCCAAGGCTGCCGGGGCGGCGCGAGCGGCAGCGGGATCCAACGTCCGGCGCATCGAGCTAGCTAGCTAGCTCTTCGAATCCATTGAGCTGCTAGCTAGCTATCTAGCTCCGTTCGAATGGATTGGCCTGCTAGCTAGCTCTGTTCGAATGGATTGAGCTAGCTAGCTAGCTCCATTCGAGAGCCGCAGAGCCACGGGCGAGCGCGGTGGCCGGGACGGAGGGCCGGCTAGCTATCGGACGGCCGGCGAGCAAGCGCGGTGGCCAGGGCGGATGGGCGCAGCGGCCGGTCTCGGCGGCTGGGCGAGCTTTATGCCGTTGGCGGGAGCAAAGATTCCTCAACCGTCAACATTGACCGGTATGCAGTGCCCTGGTAAAGTTGTTCTTAAAATTGTAAATATGAGGGTTTTGCGTTCGCGTTTACAGGGCCCCTTAAAAAAATTTAAGGGTCAAACAATTTTGCGGGTCTGTTCGGGCTCGTTTTTTCGACTGAAACTGCAAAAAACGGTTATTTTGCGGGTTTGACCATTTATACGGGGTCTGCTAGAGATGCTCTTAGAATTGATCACATTCAAACACATTGTAGTTTTGTGGGCATTGCAGCCACAGTCGGCCAGGATAATAAGGAGGTAAACGACAACACAGATGGAATGCCATGTTCAAATAAAGGACATGACCCTATTGGAGTCTTGGAGTCTTGAGTCATAATTATTTGGTTAGGGCCGTGTGATATTTTTTTCTCCTGTTGCAATGCACATGCTCTTTTGCTAGTTGTCTCTATGTAGTTAATTCCAAAAATATATTTTGCCTCTTCTAAGCCCTTCACCAAAATAATGTTTCTCGGTAAGGTATTAACTTGCCCCCGGCATAGAATTATTATTCCTAGTTTATAATATGCCATCCGCATATGCCTAAAGATGTAGTCCATAGACAAATCAGAGCTTTCAAGTATCTTAAAGAAATGGCATGGAATAAGGTGAAAGGTTGAATGAATTTTTCTCTCTCTTCCCAGGGAAAGACGCTCTCATCAAATATTTGACGCAGGGCGGGCGTACCCATATTCCATATCTTGCTTTAAACTACTGTCAGAGCTACGACAAACAATAGAAAACGAGGAAGATCAAATCAACACATAGGACTCAAAATTTTAACGTGAAACGATAATATTATCCCATGCGGCAGCTTACAAAAGATATATCTAGCAGTGGTGGCCCGGGTCAAAACTGATCCAAGCATCCCGGCGACAGACCTCCACTCTGCTCCGTCAAAAGTTAGCCATTATATGAATTTGGATCACAACTCAACAACTACCCCGTGGACTTGGTATTCATATAAATTCAATCATTAGAAAGTTATGGTGGGATAGTAGGCGTTAAGAAAGAAAAATGAGTTAGGTCTCATGGCGTGGGTGGTGATGACACAACCAAAATACCAAGGGGGATTGGCTTCAGAGACATAGAGTTACTTAATCTGACCTGGTTGGCAAGGCAAGCATGGAGGATTTTGCAAGCTCCAGAAACCTTAAGAAATTTCAAAAGCCAGGTGTTATTCTAATACTGATTTTTATGAAAAGCTCAACTTGGTGGCCATCCTTTGTAGATTTGGCGGGCAATAATGTAGGGGAAGGAGGTCCTTTCACACGCCCTAATTCGTTGTATCGGTGATGAAACAAATACAAATATGGTAACAAAACTGGATACCGCATGATCTATGCGACCCATTGCATGCTTAGCTCACCACCGGCCACAAAAAGTGGTGAAATGATTGATGAAAGCTCAGCCCGGTGACGAAAGGACGTGGTTTTTGGGCTTGGAGCTTGGAGCTATGAGAAAAAAGGAGAGTTTACAGTGCGCTCGACGTTTGGCTCTTGTATGAGCGTCCTGAAAATGCTGAGGCCGGGAATGATCCTCCTTCAAAAAATTGAGCGTCCTGAAAAATAAATTCAAGTGACAACCGGTGGTATGTGTGAGCGGCCTGAAAAAAAAATCCGCAACCCAACATTGTTACATAGAAAATTGAAATCATCACCAATATTGAGTGCGGCGCTGGTGTTCAGGCATGTCCACTTGGTTGATCTCACTTCTTGGGGTCGGAGCTTTGTAAACTTGCGAGCCTGAGATTCTGTAATGAAAGTTATACCAAAATAGAACAACTCGCGTTCAAGTTTCTCTTCTCGTGTGGAATGAGCAGGTGCTCCCTGTGCAATGGCTACGACGGAGTGGTAGGTGGTCGTACCATGAGCCGTCTTCTCTTCTGGACCCAGGACAATGCCCTTTCTTCAAAGGACCTGGGACATTAGTCCAACATAGAAACAGAGCATATAACAAGAAGATATTTACCGAGTCATGATACCACATATAATTCATATCGACGACCGAGTTGGCAACAACTCACAACCCGAACGCTTCGGATATGGCTCGTAATGCATCCGTCAATGACTCATAATTAATTATTCATTTCCAACAGGCAAAAAAACACTTGACATAGGTCTGAGAGCTTGGCTCGTTCACGCGACAAGACGCACGGGCGAGGCGGCCGGCGGTGGAGGAACACACATGTACCACTCATCTACTCATACTCCAATAGAATGTAGAAGGGAGTATCAACTGAAGTAACTTGCCAGATAAAACGGATAAATATCTATTAAAAAAGGTTATTCCTGTCAAAAATGCCGAAATAAGAGGTAAAACCCCCAAGAGAGGGAAAAGGCCTTTCAAAGTTACAGAGGACACGAAAATAAAAGCCCCAAGCATGGGGTGCATAACATGTTGGGTAACGTAGTAATTTCAAAAAAATTCCTACGCACACGCAAGATCATGGTGATGCATAGCAACGAGAGGGGAGAGTGTTGTCTACGTACCCACGTAGACCGAAGCGGAAGCGTTGACGCAACGTAGTGGAAGTAGTCGTACGTCTTCTCGATCCGACCGATCCAAGCACCGTTACTCCGGCACCTCCGAGTTCTTGGCACACGTTCAGCTCGATGACGCTCCCCGGGCTCCGATCCAGCAAAGCTTCGGGGAGGAGTTTCGTCAGCACAACGGCGTGGTGACGATCTTGATGTTCAACTGTCGCAGGGCTTCGCCTAAGCACCGCTACAATATGATCGAGGTGTAATATCGTGGAGGGGGGCACCGCACACGGCTAAGGAACGATCACGAAGATCAACTTGTGTGTCCTAGGGTGCCCCCTGCCCCCGTATATAAAGGAGGGAGGGGTAGGTGCGGCCGGACCCCTTGGGGTGCGCCTGGAGGAGTCCTACTCCCACCGAGAGTAGGACTCCCCCCCCCCTCTTGCCTTGTTGGAGAAGGAAAGGGGGAAGGGGAAGAGGAAAGGGAGGCGCCGCCCCCCCCCCTTCCTTGTCCTATTCGGACTAGGGGGGAGCAGGCGCGCGGCCTGCCCTGGCCGGCCCTCCTCTTCTCCCTTATGGCCCATGAAGGCCCAATAACCCCCGGGGGGTTCCGGTAACCCCCGGTACTCCGGTAAAACACCGATTTCATCCGGAACGATTCCGATGTCCAAATATAGGCTTCCAATATATCGATCTTTATGTCTCGACCATTTCAAGACTCCTCGTCATGTCCATGATCACATCCGGGACTCCGAACAACCTTCGGTACATCAAAATACATAAACTCATAATAACTGTCATCGTAACGTTAAGCGTGCGGACCCTACGGTTCGAGAACAATGTAGACATGACCGAGACACGTCTCCTGTCAATAACCAATAGCTGGACCTGGATGCCCATATTGGTTCCTACATATTCTACGAAGATCTTTATCAGTCAGACCGCATAACAACATACGTTGTTCCCTTTGTCATCGGTATGTTACTTGCCCGAGATTCGATCGTCGGTATCCAATACCTAGTTCAATCTCGTTACCGGCAAGTCTCTTTACTCGTTCCGTA
Source organism: Aegilops umbellulata (assembly GCA_032464435.1). NCBI lineage: Eukaryota > Viridiplantae > Streptophyta > Magnoliopsida > Poales > Poaceae > Aegilops > Aegilops umbellulata. Next base: position 319,058,097 of record CP136054.1, read on the forward strand.
ATACATCATCCCGCAACTAACTCATTAGTTGCAATGCTTGCAAGGCTTAAGTGATGTGCATTACCGAGAGGGCCCAGAGATACCTCTCCGACATTCGGAGTGACAAATCCTAATCTCGAAATACGCCAACCCAACAAGTACCTTTGGAGACACCTGTAGAGCACCTTTATAATCACTCAATTACGTTGTGACATTTGGTAGCACACAAAGTGTTCCTTCGGTAAACGGGAGTTGCATAATCTCATAGTCATAGGAACATGTATAAGTCATGAAGAAAGCAATAGCAACATACTAAACGATCGGGTGCTAAGCTAACGGAATGGGTCATGTCAATCAGATCATTCAACTAATGATGTGATCCCGTTAATCAAATAACAACTCTTTGTCCATGGTTAGGAAACATAACCATCTTTGATTAACAAGCTAGTCAAGTAGAGGCATACTAGTGACACTCTGTTTGTCTATATATTCACACATGTATTATGTTTCCGGTTAATACAATTCTAGCATGAATAATAAACATTTATCATGATATAAGGAAATAAATAATAACTTTATTATTGCCTCTAGGGCATATTTCCTTCAGTCTCCCACTTGCACTAGAGTCAATAATCTAGATTACACAGTAATGATTCTAACACCCATGGAGCCTTGGTGCTGATCATGTTTTGCTCGTGGAAGAGGCTTAGTCAACGGGTCTGCAACATTCAGATCCATATGTATCTTGAAAATCTCTATGTCTCCCACCTGGACTAGATCCCGGATGGAATTGAAGCGTCTCTTGATGTGCTTGGTTCTCTTGTGAAATCTGGATTCCTTCGCTAAGGCAATTGCTCCAGTATTGTCACAAAAGATTTTCATTTGACACGATACACTAGGTATGACACCTAGATCGGATATGAACTCCTTCATCCAGACTCCTTCATTAGCTGCTTCCGAAGCAGCTGTGTATTCCGATTTACACGTAGATTCCGCCACGACGCTTTGTTTAGAACTGCACCAACTGACAGCTCCACCATTTAATGTAAACACGTATCCGGTTTGTGATTTAGAATCGTCCGGATCAGTGTCAAAGCTTGCATCAACGTAACCATTTACGATGAGCTCTTTGTCACCTCCATATACGAGAAACATATCCTTAGTCTTTTTCAGGTACTTCAGGATGTTCTTGACCGCTGTCCAGTGATCCACTCCTGGATAACTTTGGTACCTCCCTGCTAAACTTATAGCAAGGCATACATCAGGTCTGGTACACAGCATTGCATACATGATAGAGCCTATGGCTGAAGCATAGGGAACATCTTTCATTTTCTCTCTATCTTCTGCAGTGGTTGGGCATTGAGTCTTACTCAACTTCACACCTTGTAATACAGGCAAGAACCCTTTCTTTGCTTGATCCATTTTGAACTTCTTCAAAACTTTGTCAAGGTATGTGCTTTGTGAAAGTCCAATTAAGCGTCTTGATCTATCTCTATAGATCTTAATGCCCAATATGTAAGCAGCTTCACCGAGGTCTTTCATTGAAAAAATCTTATTCAAGTATCCCTTTATGCTATCCAGAAATTCTATATCATTTCCAATCAATAATATGTCATCCACATATAATATTAGAAATGCTACAGAGCTCCCACTCACTTTCTTGTAAATACAGGCTTCTCCAAAAGTCTGTACAAACCCAAATGCTTTGATCACACTATCAAAGCATTTATTCCAACTCCGAGAGGCTTGCACCAGTCCATAAATGGATCGCTGGAGCTTGCACACTTTGTTAGCTCCCTTTGGATCGACAAAACCTTCTGGTTGCATCATATACAACTCTTCTTCCAGGAATCCATTCAGGAATGCAGTTTTGACATCCATTTGCCAAATTTCGTAATCATAAAATGCGGCAATTGCTAACATGATTCGGACAGACTTAAGCATCGCTACGGGTGAGAAGGTCTCATCGTTGTCAATCCCTTGAACTTGTCGAAAACCTTTTGCAACAAGTCGAGCTTTGTAGACAGTAACATTACCGTCAGTGTCAGTCTTCTTCTTGAAGATCCATTTATTCTCAATTGCTTGCCGACCATCGGGCAAGTCAACCAAAGTCCATATTTGTTCTCATACATGGATCCCATCTCAGATTTCATGGCTTCAAGCCATTTTGCGGAATCTGGGCTCACCATCGCTTCTTCATAGTTCGTAGGTTCATCATGATCTAGTAGCATGACTTCCAGAATAGGATTACCGTACCATTCTGGTGCGGATCTTACTCTGTTTGACCTACGAGGTTCTGTAGCAACTTGATCTGAAGTTCTATGATCATCATCATCAACTTCCTCACTAGTTGGTTTTGACGTCACAGAAACCGGTTCCTGTGATGTACTATTTTCCAACAAGGGAGCAGGTACAGTTACCTCATCAAGTTTTACTTTCCTCCCACTCACTTCTTTCGAGAGAAACTCCTTCTCTAGAAAGGATCCATTCTTAGCAACGAATGTCTTGCCTTCGGATCTGTGATAGAAGGTGTACCAAACAGTCTCCTTTGGGTATCCTATGAAGACACACTTTTCCGATTTGGGTTCGAGCTTATCAGGTTGAAGCTTTTTCACATAAGCATCGCAGCCCCAAACTTTAAGAAATGACAACTTTGGTTTCTTTCCAAATCACAGTTCATAAGGTGTCGTCTCAGCGGATTTTGATGGTGCCCTATTTAATGTGAATGTGGCCGTCTCTAAAGCATAACCCCAAAACGATAGCGGTAAATCTATAAGAGACATCATAGATCGCCCCATATCAAGTAAAGTATGATTACGACGTTTGGACACACCATTACGCTGTGGTGTTCCGGGTGGCGTGAGTTGCGAAACTATTCCGCATTGTTTCAAATGTAGACCAAACTCGTAACTCAAATATTCTCCTCCACGATCAGATCGTAGAAACTTTATTTTGTTGTTACGATGATTTTCAACTTCACTCTGAAATTCTTTGAACTTTTCAAATGTTTCAGACTTATGCTTCATTAAGTAGATATACCCATATCTGCTCAAATCATCTGTGAAGGTGAGAAAATAACGATATCCGCCATGAGCCTCAACATTCATTGGACCACATACATCTGTATGTATGATTTCCAACAAATCTGTTGCTCTCTCCATAGTACCGGAGAACGGCGTTTTAGTCATCTTGCCCATGAGGCACGGTTCGCAAGTACCAAGTGATTCATAATCAAGTGGTTCCAAAAGTCCATCGGTATGGAGTTTCTTCATGCGCTTTACACCGATATGACCTAAACGGCAGTGCCACAAATAAGTTGCACTATCATTATCAACTCTGCATCTTTTGGCTTCAACATTATGAATATGTGTATCACTACTATCGAGATTCATCAAAAATAGACCACTCTTCAAGGGTGCATGACCATAAAAGATATTACTCATATAAATAGAACAACCATTATTCTCTGATTTAAATGAATAACCGTCTCGCATCAAACAAGATCCAGATATAATGTTCATGCTCAACGCTGGCACCAAATAACAATTATTTAGGTCTAATACTAATCCCGAAGGTAGATGTAGAGGTAGCGTGCCGACCGCGATCACATTGACTTTGGAACCATTTCCCACGCGCATCGTCACCTCGTCCTTTGCCAGTGTTCGCTTAATCCGTAGTCCCTGCTTCGAGTTGCAAATATTAGCAACAGAACCAGTATCAAATACCCAGGTGCTACTGCGAGCTCTAGTAAGGTACACATCAATAACATGTATATCACATATACCTTTGTTCACCTTGCCATCCTTCTTATCCGCCAAATACTTGAGGCAGTTCCGCTTCCAGTGACCAGTCTGCTTGCAGTAGAAGCACTCAGTTTTAGGCTTAGGTCCAGACTTGGGTTTCTTCTCTTTGAGAAGCAACTTGCTTGTTGTTCTTCTTGAAGTTCCCCTTCTTCTTCCCTTTGCCCTTTTTCTTGAAACTAGTGGTCTTGTTGACCATCAACACTTGATGCTCCTTCTTGATTTCTACCTCCGCAGCCTTTAGCATTGCGAAGAGCTCGGGAATTGTCTTATCCATCCCTTGCATATTATAGTTCATCATGAAGCTCTTGTAGCTTGGTGGAAGTGATTGGAGAATTCTTTCAATGATGCTATCATCCGGAAGAGTAACTCCCAGTTGAATCAAGTGATTACAATACCCAGACATCTTGAGTATATGCTCACTAACAGAACTATTCTCCTCCATCTTGCAGCTATAGAACTTGTTGGAGACTTCATATCTCTCAACGCGGGCATTCTTCTGGAATATTAACTTCACCTCCTGGAACATCTCATATGCTCCATGACGTTCAAAACGTCGTTGAAGTACCGGTTCTAAGCCGTAAAGCATGGCACATTGAACTATCGAGTAGTCATCAGCTTTGCTCTGCCAGACGTTCTTAACGTCGTCAGTTGCATCAGCAGCAGGCCTGGCACCCAACGGTGCTTCCAGGACGTAACTTTTCTGTGCAGCAATGAGGATAATCCTCAAGTTATGGACCCAGTCCGCGTAGTTGCTACCATCATCTTTCAACTTTGCTTTCTCAAGGAACGCATTAAAATTCAATGGAACAACAGCACGGGCCATCTATCTACAATCAACATAGACAAGCAAGATACTATCAGGTACTAAGTTCATGATAAATTTAAATTCAATTAATCATATTACTTAAGAACTCCCACTTAGATAGACATCCCTCTAATCCTCTAAGTGACCACGTGATCCAAATCAACTAAACCATAACCGATCATCACTTGAAATGGATTAGTTTTCAATGGTGAACATCATTATGTTGATCATATCTACTATATGATTCACACTCGACCTTTCGGTCTCCGTGTTCCGAGGCCATATCTGCATATGCTAGGCTCGTCAAGTTTAACCCGAGTATTCTACGTGTGCAAAACTGGCTTGCACCCGTTGTAGATGGACGTAGAGCTTATCACACCCGATCATCACGTGGTGTCTGGGCATGACGAACTTTGTCAACGGTGCATACTCAGGGAGAACACTTCTTCATAATTAGTGAGAGATCATCTTAAAATGCTACCGTCAATCAAAGCAAGATAAGATGCATAAAAGATAAACATCACATGCAATCAATATAAGTGATATGATATGGCCATCATCATCTTGTGCTTGTGATCTCCATCTCCGAAGCACCGTCATGATCACCATCGTCACCGGCGCGACACCTTGATCTCCATCGTAGAATCGTTGTCGTCTCGCCAATCTTATGCTTCTACGACTATCGCTACCGCTTAGTGATAAAGTAAAGCATTACAGGGTGATTGCGTTGCATACAATAAGGCGACAACCATATGGCTCCTGCCAGTTGCCGATAACTCGGTTACAAAACATGATCATCTCATACAATAAAATTTAGCATCATGTCTTGACCATATCACATCACAACATGCCCTGCAAAAACAAGTTAGACGTCCTCTACTTTGTTATTGCAAGTTTTACGTGGCTGCTACGGGCTTAAGCAAGAACCAATCTCACCTACGCATCAAAACCACAACGATAGTTTGTCAAGTTGGTGATGTTTTAACCTTCGCAAGGACCGGGCGTAGCCACACTCGGTTCAACTAAAGTTGGAGAAACTGACACCCGCCAGCCACCTGTGTGCAAAGCACGGTGGTAGAACCAGTCTCGCGTAAGCGTACGCGTAATGTCGGTCCGGGCCGCTTCATCCAACAATACCGCCAAACCAAAGTATGACATGCTGGTAAGCAGTATGACTTATATCGCCCACAACTCACTTGTGTTCTACTCGTGCATATAACATCAAACCATAAAACCTAGGCTCGGATGCCACTGTTGGGTAACATAGTAATTTAAAAAAAAAATCGTACGCACACGCAAGATCATGGTGATGCATAGCAACGAGAGGGGAGAGTGTTGTCTACGTACCCTCGTAGACCGAAGCGGAAGCGTTGACGCAACATAGAGGAAGTAGTCGTACGTCTTCCCGGTCCAACCGATCCAAGCACCGTTACTCCGGCACCTCCGAGTTCTTGGCACACGTTCAACTCGATGACGCTCCCCGGGCTCCGATCCAGCAAAGCTTCGGGGAGGAGTTTCGTCAGCACGACGGCGTGGTGACGATCTTGATGTTCAATTGTCGCAGGGCTTCGCCTAAGCACCACTACAATATGACTGAGGTGTAATATCGTGGAGGGGGGCACCGCACACGGCTAAGGAACGATCACGAAGATCAACTTGTGTGTCCTAGGGTGCCCCCCTGCCCCATATATAAAGGAGGGAGGGGGAGGTGCGGCCGGCCCCCTTGGGGTGTGCCTGGAGGAGTCCTACTCCCACCGGGAGTAGGACTCCCCCCCCTCTTGCCTTGTTGGAGAAGGAAAGGGGGAAGGGGAAGAGGAAAGGGTGGCGCCGCCCCCCCTTCCTTGTCCTATTCGGACTAGGTGGGGAGGGGGCGCGCGGCCTGCCCTGGACGGCCCTCCTCTTCTCCCTTATGGCCCATGAAGGCCCAATAACCCCCGGGGGTGTTCCGGTAACCCCCGGTACTCCGGTAAATGCCGATTTCACCCGGAACGATTCTGATGTCCAAATATAGGCTTCCAATATATCGATCTTTATGTCTCGACCATTTCGAGACTCCTCGTCATGTCCATGATCACATCCGGGACTCCGAACAACCTTCGGTACATCAAAATAAATAAACTCATAATAACTGTCATCGTAACGTTAAGCGTGCGGACCCTACGGTTCGAGAACAATGTAGACATGACCGAGACACGTCTCCGGTCAATAACCAATAGCGGGACCTGGATGCCCATATTGGTTCCTACATATTCTACGAAGATCTTTATCGGTCAGACCGCATAACAACATATGTTGTTCCCTTTGTCATCGGAATGTTACTTGCCCGAGATTCGATCGTCGGTATCCAATACCTAGTTCAATCTCGTTACCGGCAAGTCTCTTTACTCATTCCATAATACATCATCCCGCAACTAACTCATTAGTTGCAATGCTTGCAAGGCTTAAGTGATGTGCATTACCGAGAGGGCCCAGATATACCTCTCCGACATTCGGAGTGACAAATCCTAATCTCGAAATACGCCAACCCAACAAGTACCTTTGGAGACACCTGTAGAGCACCTTTATAATCACCCAGTTACGTTGTGACGTTTGGTAGCACACAAAGTGTTCCTCCGGTAAATGGGAGTTGCATAATCTCATAGTCATAGGAACATGTATAAGTCATGAAGAAAGCAATAGCAACATACTAAACGATCGGGTGCTAAGCTAACGGAATGGGTCATGTCAATCAGATCATTCAACTAATGATGTGATCCCGTTAATCAAATAACAACTCTTTGTCCATGGTTAGGAAACATAACAATCTTTGATTAACAAGCTAGTCAAGTAGAGGCATACTAGTGACACTCTGTTTGTCTATATATTCACACATGTATTATGTTTCCGGTTAATACAATTCTAGCATGAATAATAAACATTTATCATGATATAAGGAAATAAATAATAACTTTATTATTGCCTCTAGGGCATATTTCCTTCATAACACACCCGCACTACTCACCCGGTAGAATGTGGCCCAAATGTTTCGCCCCCGCGGTCGCCCAAAGAATCGCCACTTTCTAGATGGTGAGAAGAAGGATGGTTGGAGGAGCATAGTTGCGTCGAAAAACCCTTGCGTTCCTTTCGTTCCAAATTGACTTGCAAACTAGCATAGTGAGGGAAGACATCGCCCTTCCATGGACCCTCTGGGTGGCGACCATGTCGAACCACTAGTCCTTGATACTCCTATAGTTTGCCCAAACTGCAACGTCCAAGCTGACCAGCTGAAGCCAGTCCTTCACCAAGCCCCATAGTCGCAGCGTGTAGCGGCAGCCAAATAAGAGGTGCTCGACAGTTTCCAGGCCCCTGCAGCAAAGAGGACAAGGGCCACAGTTTGGCCACCTCCTCTTGGCCAACCGGTCAGCTGTCCAAATCCTGTTTTATAAAGCAAGCCACGCGAGGAATTTGACGTTCGGGGGCGCCCAGGTCTTCCAAACGACCTTGCACATGTCTGTGCCAGTGATGGATAGAAATTGCGCATTGTACGCGAGAAAGTAGTGTATTTTCCTGAGACCGTATGCTTCCAAATGATGGAGTCCTCGGCATGCTCATCCAGACTAAAACCGTGGATAGAAGTCCACAACTCCAGGTATTGTCTCAGGTGGTCAAAAGAGAATGCAGCCGTAGAGTTGATTTTGCTAATCCATCCTTCATTGTGCAAAGCTTCCCTGACCTTCCATTGCTTTCGAGATGATGCCTCAAAGATCAGGGGGGCGATGTCCTTGGGCTTGAACCCGTTTAGCCAAGGGGACTCCCAGAAGGGGGCACGGGCGCCGTTGCCGATGGTGATGGTCGTGCATGCATAGAAAAAGAGCTTATCCTTCTCATCACACATGTTACCCAGGCCAACCCACAATCTCGTCGGCGCGGTCCATTCAAGCCAGAGCCAGCGTAAATGAAGCGCTCGGCAGAACTTCTCCAGGTGTAGCACCCCAAGGCCCCCAAGGTCCTTGGGTCTACAGACGCGCTCCCAATTGACTTTACACTTGGCCCCGGTCGTCTTGAGTGAGGCCGACCAAAGGAACGCTCGCTCAATCTTGCTGATGTTGTTCAGGGTGCCCCTAGGGATGGGAAGTGCAGTAGCAGTGAAGACAACCTGCGAGGTCAAGACCGATTTGACCAAAACTACTTGGCCTGGAGTTGCAATGTATCTCCCTTCCCAAGGTACGAGCCTTCATGCGACCTGATCCTCCAGGTACTGAAAGTCGGCACGTTTGAGTTGCCACACCGACAAGGGCAACCCCAAGTATTTCAGCGGGAAGGAAGCTCTCTTTGCGGGGAGCCCATGAAGAATGGCGTCAAGGTTAAGATTTCGGCAACGAATGGGGACGACCAAGCTTTTGGAGACATTTGTGCAGAGGCCCGTTACCTCCCCAAAACCTTTCAGAATGGAAGCAAGGTTGTCCACATCCTCCTTGATAGGCTTGATGAAAACTGTTGCATCATCAGCGTAGAGCGAGGTCCAAAAGGTAGAACTACATCCCCTTATCTTGTGAAGCAGCTCGTGTCTGGTGGCCAAGTCGAGAATTTGTTGTAGCGGGTCGATGGCAATGACAAACAAAAGAGAGGAGAGCGGGTCGCCCTGACGAAATCCCTGACCATGCAAAAATGGGGGACCTGCCACACCGTTCAGAAGGACACGAGACGAGGATGTGCTGAGGAGCGCTGTAATCCAATCCCTGAAGATGCTTGAGAAACCTCTCCGTTGCAGGAGTTGCAGGATGTAGTCCCATCGTACGGAATCAAAAGCCTTGCGGATATCCAGTTTGAAGAGTAAGGAAGGTGTCTTGCTTCTGTTGAGACGTTGAGCGAGGTTGCGCACATACATGTGTTTGACACGAGAAAAATCTTATGGCGCTCCGTTAGAAGGGAAGCGGAGGAGTATGGATTTCTCTCATGCGCCGGGGAAAATAAAATGCGGGCGTGCCAGTGTACCGTAGTACATAAAGAAAAGGGGTACGGGAAACAAGTATTTCATTTATCTCTTTGGATGAACAAAATTACAAGATCCCATAAAAAAATGGTTGCGCTCCGTGGCCTACTAGCGCGGCCTGCCTGACTATGGCGATGTGCGGTCTCCTGGTTCCCGGGGCCTCGAAAAGCTCCCGGTTAATTACTCCCGCGGGTTGCTCCGCGAGATACCTCCGATTAAGCCGTGTGGTTGTCTTTGTCGTGTTCGCTTCGCATTCTCCATGCATGATGATGATGGTGTGAGTGTATGGTGTGGGCGGCGGCAAAGCCCGTGTCCTCGTCGGTACACGTGCCGCTCAAAACATGGCTTTGTGCTGGCCATGTTCGCCCCCGCCGTCGTGCCTCGTCGGTCTTGACAACGTTGATGTAGTTGGTGTTGAAGTTGCATGGGTCCTGCTCGGCTCGGACTTCTTGACGATGTAGCAGCTTCGTCGGGTATGCAAGGGATTGCCTCGCGGGAGTATTCTTATGGAGACCGGTGTCGGTGTAAAACCAACACTCGCTCGTATCGGCAATGCCGATGTGGTTGGCGCCTCGTCTCGGTTGGACGCCGTGTTTACGGCAGTCCTCCAAGACAAGGATACTGCCTCACGGGGCCATCGGGAGTTAGTGTTGGTGAAGTCACATCGCCTCCTTGCCATCACGCCTCATCTTCTTAGGCTCCGGGTCGTGGAGAGCATCATATGGCACCATCTTCTCCTCCAGGTCACGGGCAGCACCGCCTCCCTGCTCCGTGTTGCGGGCAGCACCAAGGGTGTGTGTTATCTTCTGGGCTCCGTGTCGCGGGCTCCATCTTGACGAGGTAGACATTGGTGGTGATGTCCCGCGAGCTCCATGCCTTCGGTCCATTTTGATGATGTTGATGTTGGTGGTGTCCTACTTGCGAGCTCCACGCCACGATTCTCCATGGTGTCGGGTTGACGATGGTGGCGATGGGCGTTGTCTTTGGTGTGCTCCGCGCCGCTATCCAACACGGCACGGTGGCAGCATCGTTGCGAGCCTCCACGCCTTTGTTCTCCATGTCGCCGGCTTGATGAAGAAGAAGTCGGGCGTCGTCCTAGCGAGCTCCGTCTCGTCTTCCTCCGCGGCACATGGCAGAATCCCTGCGAGCCCCACATCTCCGGGCTCCGGCTTGACGAAGTAGACGTTGGCGGCATCCCCAACTGGCGCCATGCCTCCGTCCTCTAGCTCCAGCATGATGAAGTGGATGGCGGGCGTCCTTCTTGCGAGCTCCTCGTCACGATCCTTGCGGCACCGGGTTGATGATGTTGATATTCGCGTCATCTTGGCGAACTCCGTGGCACCATCCACCGTGACACGGTGGCGGCATCCTCCCGAGCCTCCACACCTTCGTCCTCCATGGCGCCGGCTCGATGAAGTTGACACTGGCGTCGTCTTGGCGAACTCCACGCCGCAATCTGCGGCACGGCGGCAACATCCTCCGCGGCACACTGCGGAATCCCTGCGAGCTCCGCGCATCCGGGGCTCCAGCTTGACGAAGTAGACATCGTCGGCCTTATCACCAAGGGCGGACACCACAAAGGAGTCCAACGGGCTGCGCGCCGGCATCCCCATCGACACGCCATCGTCTTCTACACCTTGGTGAAATCCGGGAGTAGCCTCGTCGTCTTGGTTAGCTTGATGAAGATGATGATAACGCCAACGAAGCGCTGCATGATCGCGAGCTCCACTGCGCCACCACGTGTTCCACCGCGCCACCACGTGCTGTGCATGCATGCAATAAAAAGGATGAAGGAGTGATTAGATGATAACTTTACCGTTCGAGAAGATCGACTTGGTGTTCATGTTGCTGCTGAGGCGCCTGCTTCTTGTACGGACGATCGCCGGCGTTGTTGTGACGAGATGTCGAGGCCGATCTCTCTTCTCTCCTCTTCTTCTTGTTGTTGCGCGAGTTCTGGAACCGTGATGGCTGGATGTTTCTGTGTGCCGTGGATGTGTTCGATAGCTTTGCTCCTGCTTGATGGATGTGCGGCACCTGATAGAGGAAATACACAATAACAAATAAAGTTAGTCAATGGGGCTTGATCAGCTCCCGTTTCATCATCTCCTCGGGCGCCTGCATCCTCGCCGTGGGCAGGCCGCCGTTGTGGCCGGCGTTTCTGGGCTCATCACATCTGGTGCCTATGAACGCGCGGTCACGGCCGCGCCATCGTCTCCTCGGCTGCGTTTGTTGTTGCACCAGCTATGCTAGCTAGCTCCTCCTCCCTTCCGGTGCCTTGGTTGGCTAGCTTATATAGGATGCGGTGTTGGACGGGTAGGGTTGCACCGCCCTAATATTTCCTTCTATTGTTTGTCTTGACGTCCAAGTCTGTACATATAAAAGGAAATGATCAACCCCATATATACCATGTTAGTTGGCGCGTACCTTTTTTTATGTGATTCTGTGGTCGGTTGTATCCGTTTCCAATTTTTGATGGCTTGCCAAATATACGTACATAGGCTGCACGTGAGCCTATCATCCATCGAAGACATGCCCATATTTCATGTACCTGTCTAAATATCAAAAGAAGGAAACGAAGTACATGTATATCGGGTATTCGGAGAAGTATGCGCGCGCTCACCGGCCAGACGTAGATACTCAAATACGTACCTATATGATGTATGCATATAAACGGGTATTCGGATATGTAACGCGAGCTTGCCGGTATTCAAATACAGAACTATTTATATGTGTCTAAGCTAAGCTACGTGTCTAGACTAAAAATGCCCACTGGTAGGACATGTGTGTGCATGCACATGTAGTAGTTGCACCATGATTTCATGCATGTGCCTGTTTAAGTACGTGTGGGCATGTGCCATGCAATAGCATTTTGCCTTTGTATTATTAACCACTTGCCTTTGCACAGATAACCTGCATCAAAACTCATTGAAAATAAAATTATTATTTTATGCAGCAATGCACAAAATACCGTCGAACAAATGCCCCCTCGTCGAGCCGAGCTTGAGTGCGAAGCAAATTGAGCTTGACTCGACGAAATACTTTTTTATGGCGCGTAATTCATATGCAGCCTAAAGAACTGGTTCAAAGGTTACGTCTTCATGACATCATGATCATGGTTGTTAAGATGATTGGTTAGTAACAAAAATAGTGTAGGCATGTTCATCCACACTTGTGTTCTGTAGGGAGCTCGTTGGATCGCATAACACGCATGATGCCTGTCAACAAAGCAACCCTGTTCTGTCTTCATTCCGTGGCGAAACATCATGCCTTGTCCTGAAAACAAAAATGAAAGTTTACCAATCTCGTCGCGACCGTCTAGTTGCTACGGTGCCAGCCGACTTGATTGGAGGGTTTCACAGATTCACGCTGGCCGCACTGGCGCGTTGCACTGCTCCCATGATCTCCTTGTGTTGATGTAGGCGAGGTATATGTATACCGTCGATAGCTCCGCTTGGCTGAACGAACCGTCACACCATCCATGGTGTGACAATTCTGGTGGTGTGCCGGGACGCCATCGGCCTTACGAATAATTGAGGGGTTGACGCTGCCCCCATGCTTCATTGTTGTTGGAGAAAGGGTTGCGGGGACGAATCAGCTCCACCTCCGTGAGTGCAGGTGTTGCCTTCTGTCGCCCATCGTGCGTGTCGGTGTAGACCATTGGTTGTCGGGCCGTCGTCGGTGTTGTCTGGGACGCATGGGTACTGCTGTACCCAAACACCCAGGACGTAATTCGATGTAGCGGTTGTCCTCAGAATGCCGTAGACGACGACAGGGAGTGTCTCTCCATGGCTGCAAAAGATGGTGGAGGAGCACAACCAGGAACACCAAACAAAAACAGTCGACAAAGAGAGGGGAAAAAAAAGTTTGCGGGTTTTAAAATGTTGGCTTTCCCGTTATACACCAGCTATAGGCGTGATATCCGAGAAGGCTACCGAAGGACTTGTCATTGGGAACCGTCGAAAGACCTTGACGATTGCAACTCAACAACTTAAATAGATTTAGTGTACGTGTATGAAGACGCCGTGTTTCGGGATGCTTCCAAGAGGCAACAAAAATTCATACTCTAGCCCATCATCATATTGAGGGCCCCCACAGCTCAACATGCCCCTTGCACACGCCTCATGAACCCAGAGACTTGGGTGTGATAAGTTCAGGGTAAATGGTTTTGGGTCAATGGCTTGGCAATTTTTCTTCATGCATTTTGAGGGGTGGTGAACGGCTTCCTCCCGCCTTCCTTCCAGTGGGTTCCTTACTGCTTGGGACCGCTTGATTGCTTCTTGGATTGTTGGGATCTTCTTTCTTGAATTTGCTTCTTGGACTTTCAAAATTTCATCTTGATTTCTCACGCGGATGATTGATTGGCTGCGGACTTCATGGATTTGTTTTGACATTTGGTGAACTTCTTGAGGACTCTTCTTCCAGGATTTCTTGGGGACCCACCTTGGGAAATTGGAAGGGAACTGTTCACCTCTGTGGACTAGGAAAAACCCTCTAGCACATTATCTGGGGCTTCTGGTGGCGCACCCCAGGGTTGCCATGTGACTACGCACCAAACCAACTTGTGTTGGGTCAGGCAGCCCTCCATGATCCTTTCCTATAGTCTTCCCTGGGGTGTGAGCCTCTGTGAACACGAGGCATGCCAGGAAACATGAAGAGCATGGGGTATCAATACTTAGAAGTGCCCAAGTAATCATCTCCGCTGCCTCCGGAAGCATACACCTGGTACGTGTCGTGCATTGTGGGTGTAGGAGCCGCTCCACCTGCAACTTGACACATTGTGCCGCCCTCCAACAAGTCCTAGGGTAGCCGAAACTTTAATCAACAGCGTAGTGCGATAGGGGAAAGCCATTTTTTGTTGGACTTAGTCCGTAAAAATTGGGGAACACTAGATATATCCACGAAATGCTAAGTAGAATGCGTCATGGATCTGAAAACCCACAAGAAAAGTTTCCCCAATGAAAAACCAAAAGAAGCAAAAAAAATTAAGAAAAATATTTTTTGAGGAACCTTCCGTTGATTGGGGGCATAGGTCGGACTCCCTGGGAATCTACAAGCTGGTATGCTCCCCCGTCGTAGACTTGCTCGATGACGTATGGCCCTTCCCACTTTGGTTCGAACTTGCCCTTCGTCTTGTGCGTCACGACGATGGGCCGCCTGAGCACGAGAACCAACTCGCCTTTTCGAAAGACGCGTTGCTTGACAAGCTTGTTGTAAGCTCTCACCATATTCTGGCGGTAAAGCTCCAGGTTTTGTAGGGCATTAAGTCGCCCCTCTTCAAGGGCGTCGAGCTCCTGAAACCGCAGTTGTACCTGTTCGTCTTGGGTGATCTCATCTTGGATAGCCACCCTCAAAGAGAGTAGCTGGACCTCCAATGGTAGGACCGCCTCACTCCCGTAAATGAGAGAAAACAGAGTCGCCTGCGTTGGGGTATGAACTGTGACGAGGTACGCCCATAAGGACTCAAAGAGATGACCATGACAGTCTCTCCTATTCCTTGTCACCGTCTTCTTGAGTATCCTCCTGAGTGTCTTGTTGAAGGCTTCGATTGCGCCGTTGGCTTGGTGTAGATGGTGGGGATGTAGTGATGAAGTGAAGGGCAGAGCGGTACGCCCATCGCCCTGGCCATGCTTAGCCATATCCCTCCATCTTGTCGATTGTCCGATGATGAAGTGGGCGGCCTTCGCCTCGTCGGTGCCCAGCCTGGTGATGTCCACCTTGTCGGTGTCGGACAAGATGACTTGCCTTCGCCTCGTCGGTGCCAGGCAAGATATGGATTGCTTCATCGGAAAAAGACATGTCGATGGAGAATAGCTTTGCCTCGTCAGAGCATGGACGATGTTGGGGAAGTGTGTTGATGTATAAGCTGGAGTAGACTTGAGTGTCGCTGCTTGACAACGGTGCTAAAAGATGACGACAATACTATCTTCTCGATGTAGACCTTGGGGCGTCGCATTTACAGGGACGACCTCCGCTCGGTGTAGACGGTTGATGTAGATGAATGGTGGTGTGCCGGTGCAGTCTGTGTCGTCGCCGGGTGATAAGCCAGTGAAGATGGAGAAATCATGTAGGCGTCCGGAAGAGACGCTATAGACCGCGTCCTCGGCAGATGAAGAGTTGATGAAGTCGGCGATCCCATGTTGGCGTAGGTGCGGTGCACCGAGGTGGTCAGCGTCCTTGCCAGATGAGAAGTTGATGAAGATGTCGACGTTATGTCCATATAGGTACAGGGTGGCTTGTCGAGGTAGTCAGCACCCGCGAGCGGATGTGAAGTCGATGAAGATGTCGACGTTGTCTCGATGAAGCAACTTCCTTACCGAGCCAGAGATTGATGGCGATGGCACTGGCGTGGTCGAGGTGGTTAGCTCCCTCACCGGGTGAGAAGCCGATGAAGGTCTTTGCATCCTATCGATGAAGCAGTCTTCCTGGTTGAGCCGGAGGTCGAGGGCGACGGCTCCAACATGGCCGTGAGTGGTGCAGACGGCGTCAGGCCGCACACCGGCATGGTGGAGATGTCGCCGGGCTGTAGGCCAGCAGCTCCGACGTTGTCGCGGCGGTGTAGATGGCGCGGGGGTGCACGCCGGCAGCCCCTCTGATGCCATCGCCAAGGTTGAGTTTGGTGCCGTGCTACTCGCCTGCAGCCTCGCGCTATCATCATGGAAGCATACATGGAAGAAGACACCACTGGCGAGCTCTCCGGTGGCCGTTCGTTGATGTCATGGTACGTCCAAGGAGTTGCAATCACCGGCACGTCGTCCACGGCTACCTTGGGTGCAAGTGCACCAAGTGCGAGGGCCTCTTCTGTGGCTCCCTTTCCTCGTCGACACTACTGCCATGGGCGCGTCTCCACCTGGGTCTCTCCTCCTTGCTCGGGCTTGGGAGTTTGATGGATGTGTGGCCTTGTTGGATGGATTTGCTTCGAGTGAGTCACCGTCGCCACCGCCCACGGCTCCGGAAAGATGATCCACGTCTTGCATCTCACAGGCCCTTCGGGTCTTATATGTGCGTGAGTTCTCATGTATCGTCTTCGTGACCAGCCCACCGGTCGGCTGAACTTGACTCGTAGGAGGCGCTGCTGCAATGGCGCCCACGCGTCTACCTTCTCCATGTACCGGACGATGATACTCCCGGATGCTCATGATACTTGTAATTATCATGCCAGGATACACACGAGAGATGGATGGATGTTAAATATTGTGCTGACCTGAGATAGCACGCTCGTCTCGACGAAGCTAGTGATGCATGCTTGGCTCCACGAAACTGGTGGTGCGCCTTCATATCCGCCCTTGTCGATTCCTTCAACAGGGGGCGCGCCTCAAGCATTAGCTCGCGACGCTCCTTCTTCATCTTGGCAGCTTCCCGCCTTAGCGCCTTCTTCGACTGCACAGTTTGAAACTACGCAGGATCCTGGGCTTGATGAATGTAGACCTTCTCGCCAAGCTCGATGACGACCATGGGCCGAATCAATCCAAACTGGATCATCACCAACTCCGAGTTGCTGTCAGGGGAGAGTCCACCGTATGAAAGGGATCTTGATGAGCGGGAACCCTTGGCGGCGTCTTATCATGCAACATGCTGTGCAGGTTGGGAGACGGGCGAAGACGATTGTGACGACCACAGTGAAGCAGAGATGGGAGGAGAACCAGGTCCCACTGGGCGTGCCAATTTGTTTGACACGAGAAAAATCTTATGGCGCTCCATTAGAAGGGAAGCGGAGGAGTATGGATTTCTCTCATGCGCCGGGGAAAATAAAATGCGGGCGTGCCAGTGTACCGTAGTACACAAAGAAAAGGGGTACGGGAAACAAGTATTTCATTTATCTCTTTGGATGAACAAAATTACAAGATCCCATAAAAAATGGTTGCGCTCCGTGGCCTACTAGCGCGGCCTGCCTGACTATGGCGATGTGCGGTCTCCTGGTTCCCGGGGCCTCGAAAAGCTCCCGGTTAATTACTCCCGCGGGTTGCTCCGCGAGATACCTCCGATTAAGCCGTGTGGTCGTCTTTGTCGTCTTCGCTTCGCATTCTCCATGCATGATGATGATGGTGTGAGTGTATGGTGTGGGCGGCGGCAAAGCCCGTGTCCTCGTCGGTACACGTGCCGCTCAAAACATGGCTTTGTGCTGGCCATGTTCGCCCCCGCCGTCGCGCCTCGTCGGTCTTGACAACGTTGATGTAGTTGGTGTTGAAGATGCATGGGTCCTGCTCGGCTCGGACTTCTTGACGATGTAGCAGCTTCGTCGGGTATGCAAGGGATTGCCTCGCGGGAGTATTCTTATGGAGACCGGTGTCGGTGTAAAACCAACACTCGCTCGTATCGGCAATGCCGATGTGGTTGGCGCCTCGTCTCGGTTGGACGCCGTGTTTACGGCAGTCCTCCAAGACAAGGATACTGCCTCACGGGGCCATCGGGAGTTAGTGTTGGTGAAGTCACATCGCCTCCTCGCCATCACCCCTCATCTTCTTAGGCTCCGGGTCGTGGAGAGCATCATATGGCACCATCTTCTCCTCCAGGTCACGGACAGCACCGCCTCCCTGCTCCGTGTTGCGGGCAGCACCAAGGGTGTGTGTTATCTTCTGGGCTCCGTGTCGCGGGCTCCATCTTGACGAGGTAGACATTGGTGGTGATGTCCCGCGAGCTCCATGCCTTCGGTCCATCTTGATGATGTTGATGTTGGTGGTGTCCTACTTGCGAGCTCCACGCCACGATTCTCCATGGTGTCGGGTTGACGATGGTGGCGATGGGCGTTGTCTTTGGTGTGCTCCGCGCCGCTATCCAACACGGCACGGTGGCAGCATCGTTGCGAGCCTCCACGCCTTTGTTCTCCATGTCGCCGGCTTGATGAAGAAGAAGTCGGGCGTCGTCCTAGCGAGCTCCGTCTCGTCTTCCTCCGCGGCACATGGCAGAATCCCTGCGAGCTCCACATCTCCGGGCTCCAGCTTGACGAAGTAGACGTTGGCGGCATCCCCAACTGGCGCCATGCCTCCGTCCTCTAGCTCCAGCATGATGAAGTGGATGGCGGGCGTCCTTCTTGCGAGCTCCTCGTCACGATCCTTGCGGCACCGGGTTGATGATGTTGATATTGGCGTCATCTTGGCGAACTCCGTGGCACCATCCACCGTGACACGGTGGCAGCATCCTCCCGAGCCTCCACACCTCCGTCCTCCATGGCGCCGGCTCGATGAAGTTGACACTGGCGTCGTCTTGGCGAACTCCGCGCCGCAATCTGCGGCACGGCGGCAACATCCTCCGCGGCACACTGCGGAATCCCTGCGAGCTCCACGCATCCGGGGCTCCAGCTTGACGAAGTAGACATCGTCGGCCTTATCACCAAGGGCGGACACCACAAAGGAGTCCAACGGGCTGCGCGCCGGCATCCCCATCGACACGCCATCGTCTTCTACACCTTGGTGAAATCCGGGAGTAGCCTCGTCGTCTTGGTTAGCTTGATGAAGATGATGATAACGCCAACGAAGCGCTGCATGATTGCGAGCTCCACTGCGCCACCACGTGTTCCACCGCGCCACCACGTGCTGTGCATGCATGCAATAAAAAGGATGAAGGAGTGATTAGATGATAACTTTACCGTTCGAGAAGATCGACTTGGTGTTCATGTTGCTGCTGAGGCGCCTGCTTCTTGTACGGACGATCGCCGGCGTTGTTGTGACGAGATGTCGAGGCCGATCTCTCTTCTCTCCTCTTCTTCTTGTTGTTGCGCGAGTTCTGGAACCGTGATGGCTGGATGTTTCTGCGTGCCGTGGATGTGTTCGATAGCTTTGCTCCTGCTTGATAAATGTGCGGCACCTGATAGATGAAATACACAATAACAAATAAAATTAGTCAATGGGGCTTGATCAGCTCCCGTTTCATCATCTCCTCGGGCGCCTGCATCCTCGCCGTGGGCAGGCCGCCGTTGTGGCCGGCGTTTCTGGGCTCATCACATCTGGTGCCTACGAACGCGCGGTCACGGCCGCGCCATCGTCTCCTCGGCTGCGTTTGTTCTTGCACCAGCTATGCTAGCTAGCTCCTCCTCCCTTCCGGTGCCTTGGTTGGCTAGCTTATATAGGATGCGGTGTTGGACGGGTAGGGTTGCACCGCCCTAATATTTCCTTCTATTGTTTGTCTTGACGTCCAAGTCTGTACATATAAAAGGAAATGATCAACCCCATATATACCATGTTAGTTGGCGCGTACCTTTTTTTATGTGGTTCTGTGGTCGGTTGTATCCGTTTCCAATTTTTGATGGCTTGCCAAATATACGTACATAGGCTGCAGGTGAGCCTATCATCCATCGAAGACACGCCCATACTTCATGTACCTGTCCAAATATCAAAAGAAGGAAATGAAGTACATGTATATCGGGTATTTGGAGAAGTATGCGCGCGCTCACCGGCCAGACATAGATACTCAAATACGTACCTATATGATGTATGCATATAAACGGGTATTCGGATATGTAACGCGAGCTTGCCGATATTCAAATACAGAACTATTTATATGTGTCTAAGCTAAGCTACGTGTCTAGACTAAAAATGCCCACTGGTAGGACATGTGTGTGCATGCACATGTAGTAGTTGCACCATGATTTCATGCATGTGCCTGTTTAAGTACGTGTGGGCATGTGCCATGCAATAGCATTTTGCCTTTGTATTACACTGGTGGAAAAAGGGCCTTTGGTCGCGATTCGCAACTGCCATTAGTCGCGGTTGCGCAACCGCGATCAAACAGGCGGGACTAAAGGCCCCCCCTTTAGTCGCGGTTGCTTAAGAACCGCGACTAAAGGCCCGTCCACGTGGGCGCGAGGTGGCCGTCGGGGCGGAGGACCTTTAGTCGCGGTTCTTCTGGCCAACTGCGACTAAAGGCCGCCGCAGGTTTAGGGTTTTAGCCCCCCCCCCCCTAAACCTGTTTTCTGTTTAATTTGTATTGTTTTATTTCTTTTATGGTTTATTTTAATTTTGAAGGAGTTTCACATATTCTACGCTACTACATACATGCATATGAATGTACAATTTCAAACAAATTTGAAATTAGAACCAAAAAGAATTCAAGAGGAATATACAGTATATATTAAATATCATCGGATGACCATATACAATTTTGAACAAGTTTCCATACATAATTTAATGCATATAAAGTTCTACGTCCTCGTAAGGGTGTTCTCCTTTAGGATGGAGGACTTCCCTCCTGAACCATCCAGCTAGTTCCTCTTGAAGTGGTCGGAAGCGAGCTTCTGGACTAAGCATCATCTGGAGGTTATTCCTCTGAGCATTGGTATCACTCGGAACCCACTCAGAGGTGTATCTCCGGATCATCTCACAGACATAGTATCCACATAGATTGGTCCCCGCTGGCTGAATATCCCCACCATTCTTAGCCTTTGACTTTTTGAATTCTAGCTCTTTTTTGAATTCACCGACCTTTGTATCTACGAACCGTCTCCAAACCCTACGAGGCAAAGAAAATTAAATGAACAAGAGAGTTATTAGTTACTTGATATTAGGAAATGAACGAAATAGGCCGATCGATATAGAGCGCAAATGAATGAAAATAATTACTTCTGCAGCATTCTTCTCTTGTCGCCCCAAAGCTTTGGATCCATATTCAGAGAGTCGTGGACGAGACATTCTGAGGTGTCAACTTTAATTACTAGCAGAATCCAGTGGAACCTGCGGACACGATACATGCACAGTACGTCATGCATAACTCATCGATTAGCCGGCCACATACCATGCATGGAGTAAACAAAAGAGAATGTGCTCAAGACAGAAACACTCACCCAAAATGGTAAGGAAATAGAATATCACTTTTGAGTTCCTGCTTTGTAAGAAACTGCCATAGGTCTGCCTCCATGTCGGCGGGGTGATGCCGCAACACATATCCATTAACGATGTGTGGGTCAATGAACCCAACATCATGGATGTTCCTTACTCTGCATTCCTTAATCTTCATTCTGCATGTATAATAGCGGACACAACAATATAGTTAGGACATATATATAGTGCAGGCAATATGAACGAGATGGGGTAGAAATAAATCACTTACAGAACGTAGCAACTGATGATAGATTTGTCGAGCTCACGCAGATTGAAAAGCTGGAACAATTCACTCAGATGAATTTGTACATAGTAATGTTTGAAGTGATGCTCATATCTAACTTCCGCATAAATATATTCTTTGGCGTTTTTATTTTTTATGTAACCCTTGTACCATTTCAGCGGACCTTTCATTTGTGGAGGTAGATCCTCTTCCTGCGCAGGCTCGACGAGAGGCCCATTCTTCACATATGTAATTACTACCTCCTTCACTGGCGCCTCATCAAGGCCTAACAGTTCACGAAGAGTAATACCTAAGTTGGCCGCTTGTTCTCTGGCACTCGTTACAGTCAATCCAAGTGCTGCCGCAGCTGCTATGATATTGGGGTCATCCGGGCCGGCGGCTTTCACTATAAGCGGGGCAATCGATTGTTTACTTTGTTCCCCGAGCTGGGCAACTCGTTTCCCGCTTTTTTTACTTTCTAATTCCGTTTTCTCGGCCTCCTCCAAGGCTTTGTTCTCCTGGTTCTCCGCCCGCTCTTTCTTCTCCTTCAACATGAGTGCCTGCCTACGAAGTTCACGTGCATAGTCCTCAGGCAGATTCTTCGCGGCTTGGGACGGTGTGCTCAAAAATGACTTAGCCCACTTCTTTTGCTCATCAGAAAATACTGGCTTGGGCTCGGGCTCTCTTTTCTTCTTGCAGTCCGCCTTCCATTTCTCAAGATCAGCAGCCGCGGCCGCGGCAGTTTCCTCGGCACTACGTTCCCAAGGCCTTGTGGGGAGAGGCTTCAGTGATGGCTCCAGTACCTTTGTGGTCTTAGGTACATAAGGGTCCGGGTTAATAATCCAGGACTGCTTCTGCTTCTTTGCCGGAGGTGGATTGGGGGGCGGCGTCTGATCACCCGCCGGACGAGGACTGGGGGGCGGCGTCTGATCACCCGCCGGACGAGGACTGGGGGGCGGCGTCTGATCACCCGCCGGACGTTGTGGACTGGGAGGCGTCGGCTGACGTGACGGAGGTGTAGGTGAACCGCCACCACCACCACCACCACCGCCACCGCCACCACCACCACCGTAGGGGGGTGGACTTGTTGTCCTTGGCGCCTCGCCTGGAAACTTGATAAACTTCTTTTGCCATAGAATGAAATGGCGCTTGACATCTCCAAGTCTTTTCTCCCCTTCAGGTGTAGCAATGTCAATCTCCAGGTCCCCAAACCCTTGGACTATGTCCTCCACCGTGACACGAGCATAGCCATCTTGAATGGGGTTGTTGTGGTGGAGTGCTCCAGGTAAACATGGTAAAGCACTGCGGATGGCTACCTTCATGGACATGTTCCCGATAGGATAATACAGATGACATTCTTTCCTCTCCTTTATATCGTCCACGGGGTAGCGAGGAGGCTCCGGTGCAGTAATTTCGACCAGCAGAGGCTCCGGTGCAGTGATTTCGATCGTCGGTGCATCTGCACCAGCCGGTGGGGCCTCCGTGGAAGCCACGCTGCTTCTCCGCTGCTGGCTTCCGAGATCCGCTGGATGATCTTCATGCTGCGCCCAAGCTGCATCTCTTTCGGCTACTAGTACACTCACGGTTTTCTTCATCACATCCATTTCCGATGCCAACCGCGCCACAACATCTGCTTCCCGATCCATCTTTCTCTTACGGCTTCTGTAACCGTACGGGTCATCGTTTTGGGGGAACCCTATTTTTCACGGAATGTGCCCCATGCCTCGTACACGTCCTCCGTGTTCAGGATTCCCGAGGGCTTTTGTCAGTGCGTCGTTCTCTCTGTTGAACTTGATCTTCCCCTCTTGAGCATCCCTCATTGCGTCAATAAGGGCTTGGGTGGGTTTAATTATTTTGCCCTGGTAAACACACTCCCCTGTCTCCGGGTTCAGCATTCCCCCATGCCCGTACCACCAGCTTTTGGCCCTTGGGTCCCATCCCTCCATACCTGGACAGATTCCTCGCGCCCTCAGCTCGTTCTCCATCTTCTCCAACCTAGGCTGCCAAAGGCGATACCCTCCTGGCCCCATAATATGATTGTACTCCTTCTTAGCCGCATTTTCCTTATTTTTTTCGATATTTGAATGAACTGCTCCGATTTCTTTTGCTTCACAAATTCTGGCCAATCATGTTTCAGTTTCTCATATTGTCCTTTTTTTCTTCTTCCTTTTTTTTCTTGTTTCTTTTGGTTTTGTTTTGTTTTCTTTTTTTTTCTTCTTCCTTTTTCTTTCTTCTTGTTTTTTTTTCTTGTTTCCTTTTTGGCAGGGGCGGCGGGCAGGGGCGGGTAGCGGGCGGCGCGCGGGCGGCGGCGGCGGCCAGGGGCAGGGCCAGGGGCGGCGGGCAGGGGGGCGGCGGGCGGCGGGCGGCGGGCAAGGGCAGGGCAGGGCAGGGGCGGCGGCGGCGGCGGCGCGCTAGGGCAGGGCACGGGCGGCGGCGGCGCTCACTCAGGGCGGAGGCGGCGGCGCTCACTGGGGGCAGGGCGTCGGCGTCGGCGTCGATCGGCGTCGGGGCAGGGCTTCGGCGTCGATCGGCGTCGGGGCAGGGGGCTTCGGCGTCGAGAGAAGAATGGGAAGTGGCGGAAACTGCTAAGTGCAGTATATATAGGCAGACCTTTAGTCGCGGTTGGTGTGACGGACCACGACTAAAGGGTAGCTTTAGTCGCGGTCCGCCACACCAACCGCGACTAAAGGATAGCTTTAGTCGCGGTCCGCCACACCAACCGCGACTAAAGGGTTTTGGCGTCGCTTTCGTTCCCGCGCGAAAAGAGCCTTTAGTCGCGGTTGGGGAGGCGGACCGCGACTAAAGCTATCCTTTAGTCGCGGTTGGGGAGGCAGACCGCGACTAAAGCTATCCTTTAGTCGCGGTTGGTGTGGCGGACCGCGACTAAAGGTATGTGCTGGCACTGGCGCGGTGCGGTGGGATGTTTAGTCCCACCTCGCTAGCCGAGAGGCTTCGACAGTGGTTTATAAGCGCGGTTGCGCTCACCACTTCGAGCTCCTCTCAAATGCAGGCTTACGGGCCTATTCTGTTACTATGAGCCTGTGGGCCTACTGGGCCTTCTGCGGGCCTGAATCCTGGCCGAATAATGGGTTTCTAGTCGTATTCAGGCCGTGGTGGCCCAGTAGGTGGCATATTTTTTATTTTTTGCCTGTTTTTTGTTTTCATTTTTGCTTTATTTATTTTGTTTTGTTTCTACTTACAACAAAAAACTTATTTATTTTATTTTATTTTGTTTCTAATTACTTATTTATTTTACTTTATGATAATTATTTTTGCTATTAAAGTTTCTAATTACTTATTTATTTATGTTATTAAAATCTTAAAAATACAATTATATATCAAAAAAATCAGAAAATAAAACTAATTCATTTTAAATTCTTGTTTTTCTTCTGTTTTTTTCTTCCTTTTTTCTTCTATTTTTTTCTTCTGTTTGTTTCTTCCTTTTTCTTGTTTTTCTTCTTTTTTTTCTTCCTTTCTTCCTTTTTCCTTTTTTCTTCTGTTTTTCTTCTGTTTGTTTTTTTCTTATGTTTTTTTTTCTGTTTGTTTTTTCTTCTGTTTTTCCTTTTTTCTTCTGTTTGTTTTTTTCTTCTGTTTTTCCTTTTTTCTTCTGGTTTTTTCTTCTGTTTTTTTTTCCTTTTTCCTTCTTTCTTCTTCTTCCTTTTTCCTTTTAAAATCAGAAAAATAAAACTAATTCATTTTAAAATCTTAAAAATACAATTATATATCAAAAAAATCAGAAAAATAAAACTAATCCCTTGAAGGTTTGACAAAAGGTTTGATACATCATTCAGTTCATCGACCAAATACAAAGTTTGGTACAATAAATTATTACACATCAATTCTTCCCTTGTGTCCCTGCTTGCTTACGATTGTGTCGTATCCATGGAGCATCCTCATCATTTAACTTAATGCTTGGGTCGGTGTTCACTTTGAAGGGCGGAATTTCAGCAAACATATTATAATCTTCTGACATGTCTGTCTTGTCCTCCACTCCCACGATGTTTCTTTTCCCTGAAAGAACAATGTGGCGCTTTGGATCATCGCATGATGTACTGATCGTTTTCTTATCTTTCCGTTTCCTCGGTTTGCTACTCATGTCCTTCACATAGAAAACCTGAGCGACATCTTTCGCTAGGACGAATGGTTCGTCAAGGTAACCAAGATTGTTGAAATCCACCATTGTCATTCCGTATTGCTGGTCCACCTTTACCCCACCTCCTGTTAGCTTGAACCATTTGCACCGGAACAAAGGGACCTTAAAGGAGGGTCCATAGTCAAGTTCCCATATCTCCTCTATGTAACCATAATATGTGACCTTTTGCCCATTCTCGGTTGCTGCATCAAAGCGGACACCACTGTTTTGGTTGGTGCTCTTTTTATCTTGGGCGATCGTGTAAAATGTATTCCCATTTATCTCGTACCCTTGGAAATTCGTTATAGTCGAAGATGGTGTCTTGGCCAACATGTACAGCTGATCTACAACATCATTGTCATTCATTAAATGTTTTCTCAACCAACTGCCGAAAGTCTCCATGTGGGCCTTCCTAATCCAGGATTCAGGCTTCCCCGGGTTGTCCGAGCGTAAAATATTCTTGTGTTTCTCAAAGTACGGAGCCACCAAGCTGGAATTGGTCAGTACAGTGTGGTGTGCTTCAGTCAGAGAATGGCCGTCCATACATATCGTTGATTTTCTTTCGATCGTGCCTTTTCCACTTAGTCTCCCCTCGTGCCGCGATCGAGGAAGGCCAATCGGCTTAAGGTCAGGAACAAAGTCAACACAAAACTCAATTACCTCCTCATTTCCATAGCCCTTGGTGATGCTTCCTTCTGGCCTAGCACGGTTACGAACATATTTCTTTAATACTCCCATGAACCTCTCGAAGGGGAACATATTGTGTAGAAATACAGGACCGAGAATGAAAATCTCTTCGACTAGGTGAACCAGGAGGTGCGTCATAATATTGAAGAAGGATGGCGGGAACACCAACTCGAAACTGACAAGACATTGGGTCACATCGTTCTGTAACCGTGGTAGAACTTCTGGATTGATTACCTTCTGAGAGATTGCATTGAGGAATGCACATAGCTTCACAATGGCTACTCGAACATTTTCCGGCAGGAGCCCCCTCAAAGCAATCGGAAGCAATTGCGTCATAATCACGTGGCAGTCGTGAGACTTCAGGTTTTGGAACTTTTTCTCCGCCATGTTTATTATTCCCTTTATATTGGACGAGAATCCAGACGGGACCTTCATACTGCTCAGGCATTCAAAAAAGATGACCTTCTCTTCTTTGGTCAGAGCGTAGCTGGCACGACCTTGAAACCATTCCGGATGCCGGTCATCAGGGTCTTTCAAACGTTGCTGGTCCTGTCGTGCTTCCTTTGTATCATTTGTCTTCCCATACACGCCCAAGAAGCTTAGGAGGTTCACGCAAATATTCTTCGTAACGTGCATCACGTCGATTGCAGAGCGGACTTCTAGGACTTTCCAATATTCTAGCTCCCAGAATATAGATTTCTTCTTCCACATGGCTGCGTGCCCGTCAGCTCCCTTCGGAACTGATTGTCCGCCAGGACCCTTTCCAAAGATGACTTTCAAATCCTTGACCATATCAAATACCTCAGCACCAGTGCGTTCTGCAGGCTTCGGCCGGTGATCTGCCTTGCCGTTGTAATGCTTGCCTTTCTTTCTTACTGGATGAATTTTCGGAAGAAATCGACGATGCCCAAGGTACACGTTCTTCTTACAATTTGGCAAATGTACACTTTCAGTCTCATGTAAGCAGTGCGTGCATGCATTGTATCCTTTATTTGACAGTCCCGAAATGTTACTAAGAGCAGGCCAATCGTTGATGGTTACGAAAAGCAACGCTCGTAGGTCAAATTCCTCTTGTTTGTGCTCATCCCACACACGGACACCAGGTCTGCCCCACAGCTGTAAAAGTTCATCAACTAATGGCCTTAGGTACACATCGATGTCGTTGCCGGGTTGCTTAGGACCTTGGATGAGCACTGGCATCATAATGAACTTCCGCTTCATGCACAACCAAGGAGGAAGGTTGTAGATGCATAGAGTCACGGGCCAGGTGCTATGGCTGGAGCTCTGCTCACCAAAAGGATTCATGCCATCTGTACTTAGACCAAATCTTATGTTCCTTGCGTCAGCTGCAAAATCTTTGAACTCTCTGTCGATCTTTCTCCATTGCGTTCCATCTGCGGTGTGTCTCAACTCCCCGTCCGACTTACGGTCCTCTTTGTGCCATCGCAACAACTTGGCATGCTCTTTGTTCCTGAACAGACGTTTCAACCGTGGTATTATAGGAGCATACCACATCACCTTGGCGGGAACCATCTTCCTGGGTTTCTCGCCCTCAACATCGTCACCAGGGTCATCGCCTCTGATCTTATAACGCAATGCAGTGCATACCGGGCATTCATTCAAATTCTCGTATTCACCGCGGTAGAGGATGCAGTCGTTGATGCATGCATGTATCTTCAGAACCTCTAAACCTAGAGGGCAGACAACCTTCTTTGCTTCGTACGTACTGGCGGGCAACTCGTTATTCTTTGGAAACATATTCTTCAACATTTTCAGCAAGTTTTCAAATGCCGAGTCAGCTACACCTGCCTGTGCCTTCCATTTCAGCAAATCCAGTGTGCAGCCCAGCTTTTTCAGACCATCATCGCATCCGGGGTACAACGACTTTCTGTGATCCTCTAACATGCGATCCAAATTCTCCCTCTCCTTTTCAGTTTCGCAGCGTCTTCGTGCATCAGCAATGGTCCGACCAAGATCATCAACGGTCTCATCACGTGCCTCTTCTTCACCTTCACCTTCCCCTTCACCTTCCCCTTCACCTTCAGCATCCTCCATGAAAGTATCACCGAAATCAGCAAGATAGCTTTCATCGATGAAATCATCCACTTCTTCATCTTCTTCCATTATAACCCCTCTTTCTCCATGCTTGGTCCAACAATTATAGCTTGGCATGAAACCGTGCCGAAGCAGGTGCAGGTGAACTTCTCTTGAGGAAGAGTAACCCTTCTGATTCTTACAGTCAACACATGGACAGATAACAAAACCCTTCTGCTTGTTCGCATTAGCCACTACGAGGAAATCTTTCAAACCCGTAGTGAACTCGCGGGAGAGTCGGTTACCGTACATCCATTGCTGATTCATCTGCATTATTATAATATAAAATATATAATTAACCATCATGCATTTGTTAAACTAACTAGCTATAAACAATAGAAATTAAACAATGAACAACACACATGCATATTTTATCAATGACACACATGCATGAAAGGTTCAAGTTGCTAACCGCGATCGAGGAGGAAAAAAATAAATGAGGAACCTCAAGTGTGGCTCTTGGGGCATTTCATCAAACACCTTGTGTGCATAAGAGGAACCAAAAGCAAACCTACACCCCCTTGTGAAGCTTGTGAAGAGAAGTGGCACCAAATGGCTAAGTGAGTGCGCTGAACTGGTATATATAGGGGAGGAGCTTTAGTCGCGGTTGGCCTGGCCAACCGCGACTAAAGCCCCTCACGTGCACCAGCTGGCCACCGAGCGCCCTGGGCCCAGGCCTTTGGTCGCGGTTCGTCTGCCGAACCGGGACTAAAGACTTCATTAGTCGCGGTTCCTACTGTTTCGCGACTAATGGGGCTGGACGGAAGCCTCTTTTTCTACCAGTGTTATTAACCACTTGCCTTTGCACAGATAACCTGCATCAAAACTCATTGAAAATAAAATTATTATTTTATGCAGCAATGCACAAAATACCGTCAAACAAATGCCCCCTCGTCGAGCCGAGCTTGAGTGCGAAGCAAATTGAGCTTGACTCGACGAAATACTATTTTATGGCGCGTAATTCATATGCAGCCTAAAGAACTGGTTCAAAGGTTACGTCTTCATGACATCATGATCATGGTTGTTAAGATGATTGGTTAGTAACAAAAATAGTGTAGGCATGTTCATCCACACTTGTGTTCTGTAGGGAGCTCGTTGGATCGCATAACACGCATGATGCCTGTCAACAAAGCAACCCTGTTCCGTCTTCATTCCGTGGCGAAACATCATGCCTTGTCCTGAAAACAAAAATGAAAGTTTACCAATCTCGTCGCGACCGTCTAGTTGCTACGGTGCCAGCCGACTTGATTGGAGGGTTTCACAGATTCACGCTGGCCGCACTGGCGCGTTGCACTGCTCCCATGATCTCCTTGTGTTGATGTAGGCGAGGTATATGTATACCGTCGATAGCTCCGCTTCACTGAACGAACCGTCACACCATCCATGGTGTGACAATTCTGGTGGTGTGCCGGGACGCCATCGGCCTTACGAATAATTGAGGGGTTGACGCTGCCCCCATGCTTCATTGTTGTTGGAGAAAGGGTTGCGGGGACGAATCAGCTCCACCTCCGTTAGTGCAGGTGTTGCCTTCTGTCGCCCATCGTGCGTGTCGGTGTAGACCATTGGTTGTCGGGCCGTCGTCGGTGTTGTCTGGGACGCATGGGTACTGCTGTACCCAAACACCCAGGACGTAGTTCGATGTAGCGGTTGTCCTCAGAATGCCGTAGACGATGACAGGGAGTGTCTCTCCATGGCTGCAAAAGATGGTGGAGGAGCACAACCAGGAACACCAAACAAAAACAGTCGACAAAGAGAGGGGAAAAAAAAGTTTGCGGGTTTTAAAATGTTGGCTTTCCCGTTATACACCAGCTATAGGCGTGATATCCGAGAAGGCTACCGAAGGACTTGTCATTGGGAACCGTCGAAAGACCTTGACGATTGCAACTCAACAACTTAAATAGATTTAGTGTACGTGTATGAAGACGCCGTGTTTCGGGATGCTTCCGAGAGGCAACAAAAATTCATACTCTAGCCCATCATCATATTGAGGGCCCCCACAGCTCAACATGCCCCTTGCACACGCCTCATGAACCCAGAGACTTGGGTGTGATAAGTTCAGGGTAAATGGTTTTGGGTCAATGGCTTGGCAATTTTTCTTCATGCATTTTAAGGGGTGGTGAACGGCTTCCTCCCGCCTTCCTTCCAGTGGGTTCCTTACTGCTTGGGACCGCTTGATTGCTTCTTGGATTGTTGGGATCTTCTTTCTTGAATTTGCTTCTTGGACTTTCAAAATTTCATCTTGATTTCTCACGCGGATGATTGATTGGCTGCGGACTTCATGGATTTGTTTTGACATTTGGTGAACTTCTTGAGGACTCTTCTTCCAGGATTTCTTGGGGACCCACCTTGGGAAATTGGAAGGGAACTGTTCACCTCTGTGGACTAGGAAAAACCCTCTAGCACATTACCTGGGGCTTCTGGTGGCGCACCCCAGGGTTGCCATGTGACTACGCACCAAACCAACTTGTGTTGGGTCAGGCAGCCCTCCATGATCCTTTCCTATAGTCTTCCCTGGGGTGTGAGCCTCTGTGAACACGAGGCATGCCAGGAAACATGAAGAGCATGGGGTATCAATACTTAGAAGTGCCCAAGTAATCATCTCCGCTGCCTCCGGAAGCATACACCTGGTACGTGTCGTGCATTGTGGGTGTAGGAGCCGCTCCACCTGCAACTTGACACATTGTGCCGCCCTCCAACAAGTCCTAGGGTAGCCGAAACTTTAATCAACAGCGTAGTGCGATAGGGGAAAGCCATTTTTTGTTGGACTTAGTCCGTAAAAATTGGGGAACACTAGATATATCCACGAAATGCTAAGTAGAATGCGTCATGGATCCGAAAACCCACAAGAAAAGTTTCCCCAATGAAAAACCAAAAGAAGCAAAAAAAATTAAGAAAAATATTTTTTGAGGAACCTTCCGTTGATTGGGGGCATAGGTCGGACTCCCTGGGAATCTACAAGCTGGTATGCTCCCCCGTCGTAGACTTGCTCGATGACGTATGGCCCTTCCCACTTTGGTTCGAACTTGCCCTTCGTCTTGTGCGTCACGACGATGGGCCGCCTGAGCACGAGAACCAACTCGCCTTTTCGAAAGACGCGTTGCTTGACAAGCTTGTCGTAAGCTCTCACCATATTCTGGCGGTAAAGCTCCAGGTTTTGTAGGGCATTAAGTCGCCCCTCTTCAAGGGCGTCGAGCTCCTGAAACCGCAGTTGTACCTGTTCGTCTTGGGTGATCTCATCTTGGATAGCCACCCTCAAAGAGAGTAGCTAGACCTCCAGTGGTAGGACCGCCTCACTCCCGTAAATGAGAGAAAACAGAGTCGCCTGCGTTGGGGTATGAACTATGACGAGGTACGCCCATAAGGACTCAAAGAGATGACCATGCCAGTCTCTCCTATTCCTTGTCACCGTCTTCTTGAGTATCCTCCTGAGTGTCTTGTTGAAGGCTTCGATTGCGTCGTTGGCTTGGTGTAGATGGTGGGGATGTAGTGATGAAGTGAAGGGCAGAGCGGTACGCCCATCGCCCTGGCCATGCTTAGCCATATCCCTCCATCTTGTCGATTGTCCGATGATGAAGTGGGCGGCCTTCGCCTCGTCGGTGCCCGGCCTGGTGATGTCCACCTTGTCGGTGTCGGACAAGATGACTTGCCTTCGCCTCGTCGGTGCCTGGCAAGATATGGATTGCTTCATCGGAAAAAGACATGTCGATGGAGAATAGCTTTGCCTCGTCAGAGCATGGACGATGTTGGGGAAGTGTGTTGATGTATAAGCTGGAGTAGACTTGAGTGTCGCTGCTTGACAACGGTGCTAAAAGATGACGACAATACTATCTTGTCGATGTAGACCTTGGGGCGTCGCATTTACAGGGACGACCTCCGCTCGGTGTAGACGGTTGATGTAGAAGAATGGTGGTGTGCCGGTGCAGTCTGTGTCGTCGCCGGGTGATAAGCCAATGAAGATGGAGAAATCATGTAGGCGTTCGGAAGAGACGCTATAGACCGCGTCCTCGGCAGATGAAGAGTTGATGAAGTCGGCGATCCCATGTTGGCGTAGGTGCGGTGCACCGAGGTGGTCAGCGTCCTTGCCAGATGAGAAGTTGATGAAGATGTCGACGTTATGTCCATGTAGGTATAGGGTGGCTTGTCGAGGTAGTCAGCACCCGCGAGCGGATGTGAAGTCGATGAAGATGTCGACGTTGTCTCGATGAAGCAACTTCCTTACCGAGCCGGAGATTGATGGCGATGGCACCGGCGTGGTCGAGGTGGTTAGCTCCCTCACCGCGTGAGAAGCCGATGAAGGTCTTTGCATCCTATCGATGAAGCAGTCTTCCTGGTTGAGCCGGAGGTCGAGGGCGACGGCTCCAACATGGCCGTGAGTGGTGCAGACGGCGTCAGGCCGCACACCGGCATGGTGGAGATGGCGCCGGGCTGTAGGCCAGCAGCTCCGACATTGTCGCGGCGGTGTAGATGGCGCGGGGGTGCACGCCGGCAGCCCCTCTGATGCCATCGCCAAGGTTGAGTTTGGTGCCGTGCTACTCGCCTGCAGCCTCGCCGCTATCATCATGGAAGCATACATGGAAGAAGACACCACTGGCGAGCTCTCCGGTGGCCGTTCGTTGATGTCATGGTACGTCCAAGGAGTTGCAATCACCGGCACGTCGTCCACGGCTACCTTGGGTGCAAGTGCACCAAGTGCGAGGGCCTCTTCTGTGGCTCCCTTTCCTCGTCGACACTACTGCCATGGGCGCGTCTCCACCTGGGTCTCTCCTCCTTGCTCGGGCTTGGGAGTTTGATGGATGTGTGGCCTTGTTGGATGGATTTGCTTCGAGTGATTCACCGTCGCCACCGCCCACGACTCCGGAAAGATGATCCACGTCTTGCATCTCACAGGCCCTTCGGGTCTTATATGTGCGTGAGTTCTCATGTATCGTCTTCGTGACCAGCCCACCGGTCGGCTGAACTAGACTCGTAGGAGGCGCTGCTGCAATGGCGCCCACGCGTCTACCTTCTCCATGTACCGGACGATGATGCTCCCGGATGCTCAGGATACTTGTAATTATCATGCCAGGATACACACGAGAGATGGATGGATGTTAAATATTGTGCTGACCTGAGATAGCACGCTCGTCTCGACGAAGCTAGTGATGCATGCTTGGCTCCACGAAACTGGTGGTGCGCCTTCATATCCGCCCTTGTCGATTCCTTCAACAGGGGGCGCGCCTCAAGCATTAGCTCGCGACGCTCCTTCTTCATCTTGGCAGCTTCCCGCCTTAGCGCCTTCTTCGACTGCACAGTTTGAAACTGCGCAGGATCCTGGGCTTGATGAATGTAGACCTTCTCGCCAAGCTCGATGACGACCATGGGCCGCATCAATCCAAACTGGATCATCACCAACTCCGAGTTGCTGTCAGGGGAGAGTCCACCGTATGAAAGGGATCTTGATGAGCGGGAACCCTTGGCGGCGTCTTGTCATGCAACATGCTGTGCAGGTTGGGAGACGGGCGAAGACGATTGTGACGACCACAGTGAAGCAGAGATGGGAGGAGAACCAGGTCCCACTGGGCGTGCCAATTTGTTTGACACGAGAAAAATCTTATGGCGCTCCGTTGGAAGGGAAGCGGAGGAGTATGGATTTCTCTCATGCGCCGGGGAAAATAAAATGCGGGCGTGCCAGTGTACCGTAGTACACAAAGAAAAGGGGTACGGGAAACAAGTATTTCATTTATCTCTTTGGATGAACAAAATTACAAGATCCCATAAAAAATGGTTGCGCTCCGTGGCCTACTAGCGCGGCCTGCCTGACTATGGCGATGTGCGGTCTCCTGGTTCCCGGGGCCTCGAAAAGCTCCCGGTTAATTACTCCCGCGGGTTGCTCCGCGAGATACCTCCGATTAAGCCGTGTGGTCGTCTTTGTCGTCTTCGCTTCGCATTCTCCATGCATGATGATGATGGTGTGAGTGTATGGTGTGGGCGGCGGCAAAGACCGTGTCCTCGTCGGTACACGTGCCGCTCAAAACATGGCTTTGTGCTGGCCATGTTCGCCCCCGCCGTCGCGCCTCGTCGGTCTTGACAACGTTGATGTAGTTGGTGTTGAAGTTGCATGGGTCCTGCTTGGCTCGGACTTCTTGACGATGTAGCAACTTCGTCGTGTATGCAAGGGATTGCCTCGCGGGAGTATTCTTATGGAGACCGGTGTCGGTGTAAAACCAACACTCGCTCGTATCGGCAATGCCGATATGGTTGGCGCCTCGTCTCGGTTGGACGCCGTGTTTACGGCAGTCCTCCAAGACAAGGATACTGCCTCACGGGGCAATCGGGAGTTAGTGTTGGTGAAGTCACATCGCCTCCTCGCCATCACGCCTCATCTTCTTAGGCTCCGGGTCGTGGAGAGCATCATATGGCACCATCTTCTCCTCCAGGTCACGGACAGCACCGCCTCCCTGCTCCGTGTTGCGGGCAGCACCAAGGGTGTGTGTTATCTTCTGGGCTCCGTGTCGCGGGCTCCATCTTGACGAGGTAGACATTGGTGGTGATGTCCCGCGAGCTCCATGCCTTCGGTCCATCTTGATGATGTTGATGTTGGTGGTGTCCTACTTGCGAGCTCCACGCCACGATTCTCCATGGTGTCGGGTTGACGATGGTGGCGATGGGCGTTGTCTTTGGTGTGCTCCGCGCCGCTATCCAACACGGCACGGTGGCAGCATCGTTGCGAGCCTCCACACCTTTGTTCTCCATGTCGCCGGCTTGATGAAGAAGAAGTCGGGCGTCGTCCTAGCGAGCTCCGTCTCGTCTTCCTCCGCGGCACATGGCAGAATCCCTGCGAGCTCCACATCTCCGGGCTCCAGCTTGACGAAGTAGACGTTGGCGGCATCCCCAACTGGCGCCATGCCTCCGTCCTCTAGCTCCAGCATGATGAAGTGGATGGCGGGCGTCCTTCTTGCGAGCTCCTCGTCACGATCCTTGCGGCACCGGGTTGATGATGTTGATATTGGCGTCATCTTGGCGAACTCCGTGGCACCATCCACCGTGACACGGTGGCGGCATCCTCCCGAGCCTCCACACCTTCGTCCTCCATGGCGCCGGCTCGATGAAGTTGACACTGGCGTCGTCTTGGCGAACTCCGCGCCGCAATCTGCGGCACGGCGGCAACATCCTCCGCGGCACACTGCGGAATCCCTGCGAGCTCCGCGCATCCGGGGCTCCAGCTTGACGAAGTAGACATCGTCGGCCTTATCACCAAGGGCGGACACCACAAAGGAGTCCAACGGGCTGCGCGCCGGCATCCCCATCGACACGCCATCGTCTTCTACACCTTGGTGAAATCCGGGAGTAGCCTCGTCGTCTTGGTTAGCTTGATGAAGATGATGATAACGCCAACGAAGCGCTGCATGATCGCGAGCTCCACTGCGCCACCACGTGTTCCACCGCGCCACCACGTGCTGTGCATGCATGCAATAAAAAGGATGAAGGAGTGATTAGATGATAACTTTACCGTTCGAGAAGATCGACTTGGTGTTCATGTTGCTGCTGAGGCGCCTGCTTCTTGTACGGACGATCGCCGGCGTTGTTGTGACGAGATGTCGAGGCCGATCTCTCTTCTCTCCTCTTCTTCTTGTTGTTGCGCGAGTTCTGGAACCGTGATGGCTGGATGTTTCTGCGTGCCGTGGATGTGTTCGATAGCTTTGCTCCTGCTTGATGGATGTGCGGCACCTGATAGATGAAATACACAATAACAAATAAAGTTAGTCAATGGGGCTTGATCAGCTCCCGTTTCATCACCTCCTCGGGCGCCTGCATCCTCGCCGTGGGCAGGCCGCCGTTGTGGCCGGCGTTTCTGGGCTCATCACATCTGGTGCCAACGAACGCGCGGTCACGGCCGCGCCATCGTCTCCTCGGCTGCGTTTGTTGTTGCACCAGCTATGCTAGCTAGCTCCTCCTCCCTTCCGGTGCCTTGGTTGGCTAGCTTATATAGGATGCGGTGTTGAACGGGTAGGGTTGCACCGCCCTAATATTTCCTTCTATTGTTTGTCTTGACGTCCAAATCTGTACATATAAAAGGAAATGATCAACCCCATATATACCATGTTAGTTGGCGCGTACCTTTTTTTATGTGGTTCTGTGGTCGGTTGTATCCGTTTCCAATTTTTGATGGCTTGCCAAATATACGTACATAGGCTGCACGTGAGCCTATCATCCATCGAAGACACGCCCATATTTCATGTACCTGTCCAAATATCAAAAGAAGGAAACGAAGTACATGTATATCGGGTATTCGGAGAAGTATGCGCGCGCGCTCACCGGCCAGACGTAGATACTCAAATACGTACCTATATGATGTATGCATATAAACGGGTATTCGGATATGTAACGCGAGCTTGCCGGTATTCAAATACAGAACTATTTATATGTGTCTAAGCTAAGCTACGTGTCTAGACTAAAAATGCCCACTGGTAGGACATGTGTGTGCATGCACATGTAGTAGTTGCACCATGATTTCATGCATGTGCCTGTTTAAGTACGTGTGGGCATGTGCCATGCAATAGCATTTTGCCTTTGTATTATTAACCACTTGCCTTTGCACAGATAACTTGCATCAAAACTCATTGAAAATAAAATTATTATTTTATGCAGCAATGCACAAAATACCGTCGAACAAATGCCCCCTCGTCGAGCCGAGCTTGAGTGCGAAGCAAATTGAGCTTGACTCGACGAAATACTTTTTTATGGCGCGTAATTCATATGCAGCCTAAAGAACTGGTTCAAAGGTTACATCTTCATGACATCATGATCATGGTTGTTAAGATGATTGGTTAGTAACAAAAATAGTGTAGGCATGTTCATCCACACTTATGTTCTGTAGGGAGCTCGTTGGATCGCATAACACGCATGATGCCTGTCAACAAAGCAACCCTGTTCCGTTTTCATTCCGTGGCGAAACATCATGCCTTGTCCTGAAAACAAAAATGAAAGTTTACCAATCTCGTCGCGACCGTCTAGTTGCTACGGTGCCAGCCGACTTGATTGGAGGGTTTCACAGATTCACGCTGGCCGCACTGGCGCGTTGCACTGCTCCCATGATCTCCTTGTGTTGATGTAGGCGAGGTATATGTATACCGTCGATAGCTCCGCTTCGCTGAACGAACCGTCACACCATCCATGGTGTGACAATTCTGGTGGTGTGCCGGGACGCCATCGGCCTTACGAATAATTGAGGGGTTGACGCTGCCCCCATGCTTCATTGTTGTTGGAGAAAGGGTTGCGGGGACGAATCAGCTCCACCTCCGTGAGTGCAGGTGTTGCCTTCTGTCGCCCATCGTGCGTGTCGGTGTAGACCATTGGTTGTCGGGCCGTCGTCGGTGTTGTCTGGGACGCATGGGTACTGCTGTACCCAAACACCCAGGACGTAGTTCGATGTAGCGGTTGTCCTTAGAATGCCGTAGACGACGACATGGAGTGTCTCTCCATGGCTGCAAAAGATGGTGGAGGAGCACAACCAGGAACACCAAACAAAAACAGTCGACAAAGAGAGGGGGAAAAAAAAGTTTGCGGGTTTTAAAATGTTGGCTTTCCCGTTATACACCAGCTATAGGCGTGATATCCGAGAAGGCTACCGAAGGACTTGTCATTGGGAACCGTCGAAAGACCTTGACGATTGCAACTCAACAACTTAAATAGATTTAGTGTACGTGTATGAAGACGCCGTGTTTCGGGATGCTTCCGAGAGGCAACAAAAATTCATACTCTAGCCCATCATCATATTGAGGGCCCCCACAGCTCAACATGCCCCTTGCACACGCCTCATGAACCCAGAGACTTGGGTGTGATAAGTTCAGGGTAAATGGTTTTGGGTCAATGGCTTGGCAATTTTTCTTCATGCATTTTAAGGGGTGGTGAACGGCTTCCTCCCGCCTTCCTTCCAGTGGGTTCCTTACTGCTTGGGACCGCTTGATTGCTTCTTGGATTGTTGGGATCTTCTTTCTTGAATTTGCTTCTTGGACTTTCAAATTTTCATCTTGATTTCTCACGCGGATGATTGATTGGCTGCGGACTTCATGGATTTGTTTTGACATTTGGTGAACTTCTTGAGGACTCTTCTTCCAGGATTTCTTGGGGACCCACCTTGGGAAATTGGAAGGGAACTGTTCACCTCTGTGGACTAGGAAAAACCCTCTAGCACATTATCTGGGGCTTCTGGTGGCGCACCCCAGGGTTGCCATGTGACTACGCACCAAACCAACTTGTGTTGGGTCAGGCAGCCCTCCATGATCCTTTCCTATAGTCTTCCCTGGGGTGTGAGCCTCTGTGAACACGAGGCATGCCAGGAAACATGAAGAGCATGGGGTATCAATACTTAGAAGTGCCCAAGTAATCATCTCCGCTGCCTCCGGAAGCATACACCTGGTACGTGTCGTGCATTGTGGGTGTAGGAGCCGCTCCACCTGCAACTTGACACATTGTGCCGCCCTCCAACAAGTCCTAGGGTAGCCGAAACTTTAATCAACAGCGTAGTGCGATAGGGGAAAGCCATTTTTTGTTGGACTTAGTCCGTAAAAATTGGGGAACACTAGATATATCCACGAAATGCTAAGTAGAATGCGTCATGGATCCGAAAACCCACAAGAAAAGTTTCCCCAATGAAAAACCAAAAGAAGCAAAAAAATTAAGAAAAATATTTTTTGAGGAACCTTCCGTTGATTGGGGGCATAGGTCGGACTCCCTGGGAATCTACAAGCTGGTATGCTCCCC
Organism: Aegilops umbellulata; assembly: GCA_032464435.1. Lineage (NCBI taxonomy): Eukaryota > Viridiplantae > Streptophyta > Magnoliopsida > Poales > Poaceae > Aegilops > Aegilops umbellulata. The sequence goes on from CP136054.1 coordinate 319,097,345, forward strand.
CGTCGTAGACTTGCTCGATGACGTATGGCCCTTCCCACTTTGGTTCGAACTTGCCCTTCGTCTTGTGCGTCACGACGATGGGCCGCCTGAGCACGAGAACCAACTCGCCTTTTCGAAAGACGCGTTGCTTGACAAGCTTGTCGTAAGCTCTCACCATATTCTGGCGGTAAAGCTCCAGGTTTTGTAGGGCATTAAGTCGCCCCTCTTCAAGGGCGTCGAGCTCCTGAAACCGCAGTTGTACCTGTTCGTCTTGGGTGATCTCATCTTGGATAGCCACCCTCAAAGAGAGTAGCTAGACCTCCAGTGGTAGGACCGCCTCACTCCCGTAAATGAGAGAAAACAGAGTCGCCTGCGTTGGGGTATGAACTATGACGAGGTACGCCCATAAGGACTCAAAGAGATGACCATGCCAGTCTCTCCTATTCCTTGTCACCGTCTTCTTGAGTATCCTCCTGAGTGTCTTGTTGAAGGCTTCGATTGCGCCGTTGGCTTGGTGTAGATGGTGGGGATGTAGTGATGAAGTGAAGGGCAGAGCGGTACGCCCATCGCCCTGGCCATGCTTAGCCATATCCCTCCATCTTGTCGATTGTCCGATGATGAAGTGGGCGGCCTTCGCCTCGTCGGTGCCCGGCCTGGTGATGTCCACCTTGTCGGTGTCGGACAAGATGACTTGCCTTCGCCTCGTCGGTGCCTGGCAAGATATGGATTGCTTCATCGGAAAAAGACATGTCGATGGAGAATAGCTTTGCCTCGTCAGAGCATGGACGATGTTGGGGAAGTGTGTTGATGTATAAGATGGAGTAGACTTGAGTGTCGCTGCTTGACAACGGTGCTAAAAGATGACGACAATACTATCTTGTCGATGTAGACCTTGGGGCGTCGCATTTACAGGGACGACCTCCGCTCGGTGTAGACGGTTGATGTAGAAGAATGGTGGTGTGCCGGTGCAGTCTGTGTCGTCGCCGGGTGATAAGCCAATGAAGATGGAGAAATCATGTAGGCGTTCGGAAGAGACGCTATAGACCGCGTCCTCGGCAGATGAAGAGTTGATGAAGTCGGCGATCCCATGTTGGCGTAGGTGCGGTGCACCGAGGTGGTCAGCGTCCTTGCCAGATGAGAAGTTGATGAAGATGTCGACGTTATGTCCATGTAGGTATAGGGTGGCTTGTCGAGGTAGTCAGCACCCGCGAGCGGATGTGAAGTCGATGAAGATGTCGACGTTGTCTCGATGAAGCAACTTCCTTACCGAGCCGGAGATTGATGGCGATGGCACCGGCGTGGTCGAGGTGGTTAGCTCCCTCACCGCGTGAGAAGCCGATGAAGGTCTTTGCATCCTATCGATGAAGCAGTCTTCCTGGTTGAGCCGGAGGTCGAGGGCGACGGCTCCAACATGGCCGTGAGTGGTGCAGACGGCGTCAGGCCGCACACCGGCATGGTGGAGATGGCGCCGGGCTGTAGGCCAGCAGCTCCGACGTTGTCGCGGCGGTGTAGATGGCGCGGGGGTGCACGCCGGCAGCCCCTCTGATGCCATCGCCAAGGTTGAGTTTGGTGCCGTGCTACTCGCCTGCAGCCTCGCCGCTATCATCATGGAAGCATACATGGAAGAAGACACCACTGGCGAGCTCTCCGGTGGCCGTTCGTTGATGTCATGGTACGTCCAAGGAGTTGCAATCACCGGCACGTCGTCCACGGCTACCTTGGGTGCAAGTGCACCAAGTGCGAGGGCCTCTTCTGTGGCTCCCTTTCCTCGTCGACACTACTGCCATGGGCGCGTCTCCACCTGGGTCTCTCCTCCTTGCTCGGGCTTGGGAGTTTGATGGATGTGTGGCCTTGTTGGATGGATTTGCTTCGAGTGAGTCACCGTCGCCACCGCCCACGGCTCCGGAAAGATGATCCACGTCTTGCATCTCACAGGCCCTTCGGGTCTTATATGTGCGTGAGTTCTCATGTATCGTCTTCGTGACCAGCCCACCGGTCGGCTGAACTAGACTCGTAGGAGGCGCTGCTGCAATGGCGCCCACGCGTCTACCTTCTCCATGTACCGGACGATGATGCTCCCGGATGCTCATGATACTTGTAATTATCATGCCAGGATACACACGAGAGATGGATGGATGTTAAATATTGTGCTGACCTGAGATAGCACGCTCGTCTCGACGAAGCTAGTGATGCATGCTTGGCTCCACGAAACTGGTGGTGCGCCTTCATATCCGCCCTTGTCGATTCCTTCAACAGGGGGCGCGCCTCAAGCATTAGCTCGCGACGCTCCTTCTTCATCTTGGCAGCTTCCCGCCTTAGCGCCTTCTTCGACTGCACAGTTTGAAACTGCGCAGGATCCTGGGCTTGATGAATGTAGACCTTCTCGCCAAGCTCGATGACGACCATGGGCCGCATCAATCCAAACTGGATCATCACCAACTCCGAGTTGCTGTCAGGGGAGAGTCCACCGTATGAAAGGGATCTTGATGAGCGGGAACCCTTGGCGGCGTCTTGTCATGCAACATGCTGTGCAGGTTGGGAGACGGGCGAAGACGATTGTGACGACCACAGTGAAGCAGAGATGGGAGGAGAACCAGGTCCCACTGGGCGTGCCAATTTGTTTGACACGAGAAAAATCTTATGGCGCTCCGTTAGAAGGGAAGTGGAGGAGTATGGATTTCTCTCATGCGCCGGGGAAAATAAAATGCGGGCGTGCCAGTGTACCGTAGTACACAAAGAGAAGGGGTACCGGAAACAAGTATTTCATTTATCTCTTTGGATGAACAAAATTACAAGATCCCATAAAAAATGGTTGCGCTCCGTGGCCTACTAGCGCGGCCTGCCTGACTATGGCGATGTGCGGTCTCCTGGTTCCCGGGGCCTCGAAAAGCTCCCGGTTAATTACACCCGCGGGTTGCTCCGCGAGATACCTCCGATTAAGCCGTGTGGTCCCCTTTGTCGTCTTCGCTTCGCATTCTCCATGCATGATGATGATGGTGTGAGTGTATGGTGTGGGCGGCGGCAAAGCCCGTGTCCTCGTCGGTACACGTGCCGCTCAAAACATGGCTTTGTGCTGGCCATGTTCGCCCCGCCGTCGCACCTCGTCGGTCTTGACAACGTTGATGTAGTTGGTGTTGAAGTTGCATGGGTCCTGCTCGGCTCGGACTTCTTGACGATGTAGCAGCTTCGTCGGGTATGCAAGGGATTGCCTCGCGGGAGTATTCTTATGGAGACCGGTGTCGGTGTAAAACCAACACTCGCTCGTATCGGCAATGCCGATGTGGTTGGCGCCTCGTCTCGGTTGGACGCCGTGTTTACGACAGTCCTCCAAGACAAGGATACTGCCTCACGGGGCCATCGGGAGTTAGTGTTGGTGAAGTCACATCGCCTCCTCGCCATCACGCCTCATCTTCTTAGGCTCCGGGTCGTGGAGAGCATCATATGGCACCATCTTCTCCTCCAGGTCACGGACAGCACCGCCTCCCTGCTCCGTGTTGCGGGCAGCACCAAGGGTGTGTGTTATCTTCTGGGCTCCGTGTCGCGGGCTCCATCTTGACGAGGTAGACATTGGTGGTGATGTCCCGCGAGCTCCATGCCTTCGGTCCATCTTGATGATGTTGATGTTGGTGGTGTCCTACTTGCGAGCTCCACGCCACGATTCTCCATGGTGTCGGGTTGACGATGGTGGCGATGGGCGTTGTCTTTGGTGTGCTCCGCGCCGCTATCCAACACGGCACGGTGGCAGCATCGTTGCGAGCCTCCACGCCTTTGTTCTCCATGTCGCCGGCTTGATGAAGAAGAAGTCGGGCGTCGTCCTAGCGAGCTCCGTCTCGTCTTCCTCCGCGGCACATGGCAGAATCCCTGCGAGCTCCACATCTCCGGGCTCGAAGTAGACGTTGGCGGCATCCCCAACTGGCGCCATGCCTCCGTCCTCTAGCTCCAGCATGATGAAGTGGATGGCGGGCGTCCTTCTTGCGAGCTCCTCGTCACGATCCTTGCGGCACCGGGTTGATGATGTTGATATTGGCGTCATCTTGGCGAACTCCGTGGCACCATCCACCGTGACACGGTGGCGGCATCCTCCCGAGCCTCCACACCTTCGTCCTCCATGGCGCCGGCTCGATGAAGTTGACACTGGCGTCGTCTTGGCGAACTCCGCGCCGCAATCTGCGGCACGGCGGCAACATCCTCCGCGGCACACTGCGGAATCCCTGCGAGCTCCGCGCATCCGGGGCTCCAGCTTGACGAAGTAGACATCGTCGGCCTTATCACCAAGGGCGGACACCACAAAGGAGTCCAACGGGCTGCGCGCCGGCATCCCCATCGACACGCCATCGTCTTCTACACCTTGGTGAAATCCGGGAGTAGCCTCGTCGTCTTGGTTAGCTTGATGAAGATGATGATAACGCCAACGAAGCGCTGCATGATCGCGAGCTCCACTGCGCCACCACGTGTTCCACCACGCCACCACGTGCTGTGCATGCATGCAATAAAAAGGATGAAGGAGTGATTAGATGATAACTTTACCGTTCGAGAAGATCGACTTGGTGTTCATGTTGCTGCTGAGGCGCCTGCTTCTTGTACGGACGATCGCCGGCGTTGTTGTGACGAGATGTCGAGGCCGATCTCTCTTCTCTCCTCTTCTTCTTGTTGTTGCGCGAGTTCTGGAACCGTGATGGCTGGATGTTTCTGCGTGCCGTGGATGTGTTCGATAGCTTTGCTCCTGCTTGATGGATGTGCGGCACCTGATAGATGAAATACACAATAACAAATAAAGTTAGTCAATGGGGCTTGATCAGCTCCCGTTTCATCATCTCCTCGGGCGCCTGCATCCTCGCCGTGGGCAGGCCGCCGTTGTGGCCGGCGTTTCTGGGCTCATCACATCTGGTGCCTACGAACGCGCGGTCACGGCCGCGCCATCGTCTCCTCGGTTGCGTTTGTTGTTGCACCAGCTATGCTAGCTAGCTCCTCCTCCCTTCCGGTGCCTTGGTTGGCTAGCTTATATAGGATGCGGTGTTGGACGGGTAGGGTTGCACCGCCCTAATATTTCCTTCTATTGTTTGTCTTGACGTCCAAGTCTGTACATATAAAAGGAAATGATCAACCCCATATATACCATGCTAGTTGGCGCGTACCTTTTTTTTATGTGATTCTGTGGTCGGTTGTATCCGTTTCCAATTTTTGATGGCTTGCCAAATATACGTACATAGGCTGCACGTGAGCCTATCATCCATCGAAGACATGCCCATATTTCATGTACCTGTCCAAATATCAAAAGAAGGAAACGAAGTACATGTATATCGGGTATTCGGAGAAGTATGCGCGCGCTCACCGGCCAGACGTAGATACTCAAATACGTACCTATATGATGTATGCATATAAACGGGTATTCGGATATGTAACGCGAGCTTGCCGGTATTCAAATACAGAACTATTTATATGTGTCTAAGCTAAGCTACGTGTCTAGACTAAAAATGCCCACTGGTAGGACATGTGTGTGCATGCACATGTAGTAGTTGCATCATGATTTCATGCATGTGCCTGTTTAAGTACGTGTGGGCATGTGCCATGCAATAGCATTTTGCCTTTGTATTATTAACCACTTGCCTTTGCACAGATAACCTGCATCAAAACTCATTGAAAATAAAATTATTATTTTATGCAGCAATGCACAAAATACCGTCGAACAACATGTAGTTGTCATGTATACTTCGTTTTTTAATAAACGCGCTCTGGGCATTGGAGACCAAGCTGTCCATGTGGGGCCCCAGACGAAGCGCCAGCGTCTTGGCAATAATCTTGGCAATGGCGTGGATGAGGCTAATGGGCCTGTAATCAGTAACTCCTTTCGTGCCATCCTTCTTCGGTAGAAGCACAATGTTCGTAGAGTTTAGCCAATGCATGTTGGAAGTCCGCAAAGTCCCAAAAGAGTGTATAACACGCATGATATCATCTTTTACTATTTCCCAACAGCTCTTGAAGAATAGTCCGGTGAAACCATCGGGACCGGGGGCCTTATCTTTGGGCATTTGGCACATGGCCGCATACACCTCCTCCTCCGTGAAAGGGCTCCCAAGCTCATGCAAATCCACGTCGGGGAAGTTGAAGTTATCCCAGTTGAAGTCCTTCTCTTTCCTGCCATCCCTGCCCAAAGTACCAGAGAAGTGCTCAAATATGATCTCCTCTTTCTCAGAATGTCCAGTGATCCAGCCATTGTTGTGCTTGAGACAGTGAATGTGATTTTTCCTTCTACGCGCATTCACCCTTAGGTAGGAACCTTAGTTTCTACAGAGGGATGATATCAACTTGTTAATGAGACTCTAAAATTTCAGTTTGTGCCAAAGACAACTTGGAATTATCAATATCCACTGAAGGTACACCCCTTACCCACTGCTGCAACTGTAAAATTAAAATTGAAAGGAAAATTTATTGGTGGGTACCCTAGATAATTTGATGCAGTGAGCAATACTCTCACCTACTCGCCTAATGCGCTAGTAAATATTTTCCCTCGGCAATAACAACTCTTGTAGTGAATTCCTGCAAAAAAAAGCTCATGTAGTGAAGCAAACAAAGTTCTAAGTTTCCTTGGTCTCAGGTTCCCATCTCCATTCACCAAAGTTTGACATCGTTGAGCGTGAGAAAGAAAAGAAGATGATGAAACTGCTATCCTGGTATGACCTATAGGGGATGAGATGCATTTGGGAAAATAATTCAACTTCCACAAGAACATAGTAGATCGAATTGTTCCGTCTCCGGCCTGGGAGAACGTATCCTGTGTACCCGACAAACTCGTGCACCAGGTGCTCCAATGCAACCTGAGCCCTTGGATTAAAAAGAGAGGGACAGTATGCAGGGCAAGGGGAGCTGTAGGTACATGTCGCAAAAGAGACCCTGAAGTCTAGCTCAATAGAAGGAGTGGACCTCCCCTTTCTATGTCATGTACGACTGCTCCAGGTCGATGCTGGTCTCGGCTTGGCGTCCCTCTCCTGTACCTCTCAAGCTTTTCCGCGTTGAAGCAGTCAGCTGGCAAAGAATTGGTGCTAAGGTCAAGTAGGAACCAGCAGCCACATACATACACACAACACAAGACGATCTGAGTGCATTTTTTCTCAGAGCAAACTTGCAGCAGAACCAAGCGGATTACACACATACATTTGTACTTTGACCCAAGGTTTAGAAAACTTCAAACAGATGGCCTTCAGTCTGTTACACACACAGATAACTTTCAGTTCATTAGATAGTAGGGAAATTCTAACCAGTTGAATAGAAGTGCAAACAAGCACAACGGAATAAGAAACACTATAATTCAGAGGTTGAATGCTAACTCCTGCTCACCACCAGTTCAAGTCTAGCTCTGTCAACGCCAGTAGAACCGTAAACTTATGAGGAATCAGAGTCGCTACAATCAGAATCATTAGCATAGTAAAAACTATTTTCAAATCTGATTTCCATGCCAGGATGGCTGGGATGGCACTCCTCAAAGCAGACTCAATAGTTGTCCATTCAGATTTCGTAGACTCAACTACTATGTGGAAACGTTTTACTTTAACTGGCACAACTAAATGAAAATATATGAAGGATCAGAAAAGGGAGCAACTCGTATATCTATTTTTCAATCTTGCTGCTGCAACTAAGGATAAACTTTTTACCCTTATAATTGCAGATCATATATCGATTTTAGACTGAAGATCATATATCGATTTGGAGCACATTATATTCGTATTCCCAATTGCACTGATTCAAAACGAGTTGGGGCAAAAATTGCCCCGCCAGATTGAAACGACATAATACAGTCATAAATCATGGATAGGGGAAGAGGAGAGCATACCCTTGATCCTTGAAGTGCAGCACACGTTCAACGACGTTATAAGTTGGATAGGGAAAGAAGATAGCATCGACGTACTATAGCGCGACGTCGACGATCCATGGCTGCCAAATAGTTCATTGCACGGTCACTTTAGAGGAAGGATGCGGCGGCTACGCTCTACGGCGAATACCCCCTCATAGGAACGGAAGAGAGATGAGAGGGAGATCTCTGGTTAGGTACAGGAGAGGAATAGAGATGATACGGGCGATTTGTTTTTCCAACCCTAGCTCTCATCACCATGGTCCGGTGGCACAGGTGAGAAGACAAGTGCACGGTAGAGAAGACGGGCAGGACATAATACATCTAGACTTCAAGGTCAGTTTCACAAAATGTACCCGCAGCTCCGCTTGCCCAGCATCGTGTCCGTCTCTTTTCAATCTGATGGCTCAGTTTGGGTCGGAGCACCTGGTGCACGAGTGCGTCCATTTCACAGGATACGCTCTCCAGCCACAAGGTGCTTAGCCTCGGTGCACCTGTAGTGTACATGGCACTCGAGTGCAGACTACTGTGAGCTGTCTGTTCCGTTGCAGCCGCCGATGTGTGCAGCATCACCCACTGCTACCATCCAGCTTTGTAGCCTTGATTTTTGATGCAACGGTTCTGAGTGCCGTCACACATACTTGTCTTACACACCATCGTATATTGATCTATTCGCCCGAGCTTCACATCACTGAGAAATAAAAAAGCTTGTTACAAAAAATACTCAGTATTAACATTATATCATTCACGGAGTTTACATAGTTAGGGTGTAAAATTCAGACACTGACAATGTCACTTCATTGACTATGGGAATAGAAGGATATCTCGAGCTATGCAACTTGACAGTGTAATGCAATGCAAACAACAACTGATGAATCATATGTAGTGCAGCTGCGAATCTGCGACAATTTTGAGAAGTCATCACTTTTGTCCACAGCAGACTCTGAAATTTGAACTTGGGGCCTTTTTCTTCCTTTTTAAGATTTCGAAGGTCTTTCATAATAATCTGCCTTACGTACATGGCATATATATTTTTAGCGTATGGAACTCTTTGTTCACATAAATGGAGACTAGTGGAACCACGACGATTCACTTGATGACCTAAGAAAGATATCAAAAGAGAAATTAACAGAGGTCTCTTTCAGCACTCGATACTTATGCACACCAGAAGCAACTAGGCACCGAGTGAGAGACACTGAAACTGGCTTGAATGTTAACACTTTTAGAGGAACCATGAGATGTGCATTGATTTCAACATGGGGCATGTTAGGATGCCCACGCTGGAAGTGACGAGTTGGTGAAGACTGTCGTCGAAAACGCCAAAGTCTGTCGCTCATGTGAGGACGATGGCTTAGGGCTTGGCGCCTCATCCTACCTGCAGCTTGCATTACTGAACTATTAGGCGCTCCTTGATCACGGAGACGCCTCCGTATATGGTTCATCTGTGGAGTTGGACAAACTTTGTTGCCTTAAATCCTCGTAACGTGGTGCGGCTGCCTCACTGCGAAGGACAGAGAACTTGTTACCATTGGGAAGTGATCGTCCATCAACCGTCGAGTTGTGGAGACATGGCACCCATGCACCCCGTCGAGTATCGCCGATGTTGATGGAGACTGTAGGGCCTAGTAAAACCGGGGCTCTTTGCACGAGTGCCGCTTCTAGAACTCCTGGCTCGCCTCACCAACTCCTTGACCTTGGATGGCTCGTATGCCCAATCGTCAGGGAACAAGTCATATGGAGGGGTTAAGATGCTTCAGTAGGTGAACACCTTATCACTAGGTTCCTAGCGCTGAGGGACCAATCCTTCTCCGGCACAATGCTTTGAGCGATGTGGGAAGCTATTTGCTGGTGGAGGAATTGTACCTTGCATTACTTATGTAGTTGTGTAGAGGATGCGGGCTTTCCGCAAATGAGTGTTGGCCATGAGCCTACGTGGATCGTGGGCTAAATTGTTATGAGATTGTAAGGTTTCAGTTTGTAGCATTTGGTTGTATATCTATGCATGAACCTAAATATCTTTGCTGCTACACTTTGAGGCTTGGGGTTTGGTTAGGGATTGGCTCCAACTTGTACACATCGACACCACCGCTTGGGCATCGGAGAGGTCCACAAGTGGATCAATATGTCCGAAGCAACATTCCGAACAGGAGTGCGGTGGCATCCATGACCATGTTCATGAGTTGGACTTGAAAGGAATATGAGGGTCTTCCGCTACAAATCCGCCCCTCCGACAATTCCCGTGAATGGGATAAAAACCGATGCAAGACTTTAGGTCATCGCGCGAGCAAAGCATTTGGGTCAACTCATGCCAGGAGAGTAGTGACCTTTTTTGTAAGCGTGGTATTATAACCTCAGCTCTCTATTTCCCCCATAACTAATGGATGAGGCAAAGCTTATGGCTCTCATTAAAAAAAACTAAATATCTTTACCACGTTTGCACTTGGATAATGAAAATAACTACGTAGCTTTCTACCCTAGACAAATATTGATACAACAAATAGAGCTCACCTACTTGTCTAACGCATCAATTATTACCACCCCTGCCTTTCTGTCTCCATGTATCAGACTGATCCAGCAGTGAGTGAGTAACACAACTCATGTAGTGAAGCAAGTAAATCAGCAGATAGCTTTGTGGTCTTTTTTTTCTAAATCTCTTTTCACCCAAGTTTCACATCTTTCAAGGAGAAAGCGGCAAAGAGCGTACTAGAATTCTATGCAGGAGTGTATCCATCCATACCTTGGGGATGAGCGGCATTGGGGAAATGAATCCACCATCATGAACCTCTTGCAGGACATCTGCGTCATGTCTGTTGAAGTATACATGGATTGTCCAATCGGACTTTGGGTTCTACTAGTTAGTACAGGGTTCGTCTATGTCGTATCTAGATGTGAGATAATATCTCACATCTAACATGACATCATATTACATTGTGGACCGCTCTATTTGTTTTCTTTGTTTTTTAACATTATATATACACAAAAAAGCTACAGCTCGTACAACTAGACGCTCAAAAGAATTTGGCTGTTGCCGCCAAAAAAAGCTACACGTGCATATCTTGGTAGCTACTATAGATCAAATCGAGCTGCTTGCTTGTGTGTTTGGTCTGAGACTTGCTTTGCACGTACAAGGGAATGGCAGGGATGGTAGTGTGCTGGGACGAGACTAACTTGTGTGCGGACGTTTTTAATATCTGGTTTTCTTTTTCTTTTAAATATGACCAATTTTACAATTTTCGAAATTATGAATAATTTTTTTTGAATATTTTTTTAAACTGGAACAAATTCTGAAATTTTTAATATTTTCTGGAAATTGTGAACATTTTTTCAAATTCTGAACACTTTTTGAAAATATGTACAGTTTTGTTAACATATTTCGAAATTTTGAACAAAATTTTGATTCCGTACATTTTTGGAAAATGCAAACAATTTTAAGAAGTGATTTCTTTTAACTTTTGAGTCGTTTTGAAAGTTGTGAGTCCTAACATTGTTTTCTTTTGTTTATCTTGGGCCTGTTTGTTTGTCTGGTTTTTTGCTCGGTTGTGCTTGTGCAGCTACTGGGCGTTGCATCTGACTATCACGCGCCGCACCGCACACGGAGCCCCTGATTGGAAACATTGCACTCCACAAAACTAAAAGGAGAGGAAAACCAATGAAGACAATGACAAAAGAAACAAAAAAGAAAAATCATGAAAAAACAAAACAAAACAAAAAAAAAGTATCCTAGCTACTTGGGTCGGCTCATCTGCGGTTTGCTCGTGTCGAGGTTGGACTTGCAATCAAGAATTAAAAAGGCCGGACCCCAAGTTATGGGTCCAGGGTGGAGTCACAATTGGGACTAAAAAGGTCGGGCCCAGTTGCGAGTCGAGTTTGGACTTGCAACTGGGACAAAAAAAGGTTCGGACCCAGTTGCGAGTCGAGAGTGGACTTGCAACTGGGACTAGAAAAGGTCAGACCCAGTTGCAAGTTGAAGGTGGACTTGCAACTGGGACAAAAAAAAGGTCGGGCCCTATAGTTGCGAGTCGAGGGTGGGCTTGCAACTGGAACTAAAAAAGGTCGGACCCTAGTTGCGATTCGAGGATGGACTTGCAACTCAGACAAAAAAGGTTGGATCCCAGTTTCGAGTCGAGTTTGGACTTGCAACTAGGAAAAAAGGGTTGGGTCCTAGTTGCAAGTCAAGAGTGGACCTGCAAGTGGGACAAGAAAATGTCAGTTGCAAGTCAAGGGTGGACTTGCAATTAAGACAACTACGAACCAATGAGCCTAGTTGCGAGTGAAGGGTTGACTTGCAACTGGGATTAAACAAACTACGACCCAAGTTGCGAGTCAAGGATGGACTTGCAACTAGGATGAAAAATAAAAACACAAGGGTAGTTGCGAGTCGAGGGTGGGATTGCAACCGGGAGAACTATGAGCCCAGTTGCGAGTCAAGCATGGACTTTCAACTGGTATAAAACAAACTACGGGCCTAGTTGCAAGTCGAGGGTGGACTTCTAACCGAGACAACTATATAAAACTATGATACGAGTTGTGAGTTGAGGGAGGACTTTCTACTAAGATGCAAAACAAAACACATCTCAGTTTCGAGTCAAGGATGGACTTACAATTGGGACAACAACAAACTATGGGCCCAGTTGCGAGTCGGCGGTGGACTTGCAACCGGGACAACAACAAACTATGGGCCCAGTTGTGAGTCGAGGCTGGACTTGCAACTGGGAGAACAACAAACTATGATCCCAGTTGCGAGTCAAGGATGGACTTGCAATTAAGACAACTAAGAAACAATGAGCCCAGTTGCGAGTCAAGGGTCGACTTGCAACTATGATGGAACAAACTACGGTCCCAGATGCAGGTCAAGAGTGTACTTGCAACTGGGATGAAAAAAGTAAAAACACAAGCCTAGTTGCGAGTCGAGGGTGAGCTTGCAAGTGGGAGAATTATGAGCCCAGTTGCGAGTCAAAGGTGGACTTGCAACTAGGACAACTACCAAACTACGAGCCCATTTGCGAGTCAAAGATCAACTTACAACTTGGATGAAATAAATTACAGTCTCAGTTACGAGTCAGTGGTGGACTTGCACCTGGGATGAAAGAGAAAATACATGCCTGCTTGCGAGTCAAAAGTGGGCTTGCAACTAAGACAACTATATAGAACTATGATACGAGTTGCAAGTCGAGGGTGGACTTTCAACTAGGACAATTACAAACTATGAGCCCAATTGCGAGTTAATAGTGGCCAATTGTGAATTAATGGCGAGCTTGCAATTGGGATGAAAGAAACCAATTGTGAGTCAAAGATGAATCAAAAGCCTTCTCATTTTCCTACCTCTCTTGAAATCCTAACTCACTGTCCTTCCCAACAAGAATATAAAATTAAACTACGGGGCAACTAGATGGGGACTTACAACTAAGACAAGAACCAAAAGTACGAACCCAATTTGCGAGTGGAGGGTGGACTTGCAACTAGGTTGAAAACTACTACGGGCAAGATGCAGGTCAAGGGGTGCGCTTGCAAGTGGGAAGACGACAACACCTATGGGCCTGGTTGCGAGTCGAGGAGGGACTTGCAACTAGGACAAGAACAAAAAGTACGGCCTAGTTGCGAGTGCAAGATGTTCTTGCAACTGGGTTGGAAAAACTACTATAGGCCAAGTTATGAGTCGAGTGGTGGGCTTGCAACTAGGACGACAACGACACCCCTGGGCCTAGTAGCGAGTGGACGGAGAACTTGCAACCGGTTCAGAAACAACTACAAGCCAAGCTGCGAGCCGGGGGTGGGCAAAAATGAAGCCAATCATGCCAACAAAAAAGGAAGCACGACAAAACAAAAAATAACAAGGTGGGAGATGGAGTGCTTGCAAGAAAATTACAGAAATTTAACTGAATGGTAAGAAACTTAGATTAGACATCATTTCGTTTAAAAAAGTATTCACTAATTAAAAAGGTGTTCAGAAACTTAAAAAAGTATTTCCAAATTTTATAAAAATATTCACACAAAATTTATTCAAAAAATTGCAAGAAAAGAAAAAAAAGAAAGTGAAAGAAAGAAATAAAATAAAATAAACAGACACAAATAGGAAAAAAATTCAAAAGAAAGAACGGATAGAGAAAAGAAAGAAAAACTAAAAAGAACAAAAAAAGTTTGTAATAGTATTTAGAAACAGAAACACATTAAAAATGTATAGAAAAGACTCAAAACAAAATGAAAAACAAAAATAAATGGGGTCACAATTGAAACACCCAATTCTATTAGTATGATGCAAAGTTACCGTGTCACAACTGAAACACACGCGAAAAAAAGGTCTGCTCAAAATACAACCAGACCACTACTAGAAATGTACCTCGTACTCACTGTTTTGAATATATAGTATGTTGTCTCAATCAAGAAAAACTAGATGCAAACAAAGAATAAAAAATCACATGGACAACATCACTCGCTGCATCAGCGTCCCGTGCGATCTTTTTAGTTCGCGCGGACAACCATCCATCTACCCTGTGCTTCAGCCCACGTAAAAAGCAGGCCAAAACAAAGCAGGCCCGACGCGGGACAAGACGATAGGCTGGAAAACACAGATCCAGGAAGAATAAAACGTGCAGACCCACGAGAACGCAGCGATCCAGACACGGGACAATCAGACGCCGTCGCCGTGGGCAAAACAATCAGACGCGCGGTGAGACAACCGCGACATCAATCAAAACAATCCAACGGTAGAGGACTTAGATGTGAGATAAGTATATTGCATCTAGATGTGAAATAGCAATCCTGAAAATGTAATCCAATGGGTCCTAGATTCAAGTCTCAAACTTTCATTATTTAAACAAAAAATTGCTTTGCCCTCTTCTGAATCCGACAAATTCAAGAACAAGGCGCGACCTTGACATCAGCATCTTGAAATGTAGAGACGCATGCTTAAAATGCTCATTTGTGAACCGCGTCAGGCTTTAGTCTGTTTGGAATATATAAGGCGGAGCACCTACTTAGCGAAAAAATTAACACATTTGTGCTGGTCAATTTATCGAAGCACTTGAGTTCCTGTGCTCCAATACTTACATTCCTTAACCCATCTTTTGCGCACAACTTGTTTCCACTCCCGTAATCTAATTGTTGGGTGTACAGATCAAGGTATCACAGCTTCACAGAGAGTGGGGAAGAATGATAGTTTTCTGCTACTACTTTATAGTGAAGCATGGAGAGATTGATTACAAGTTTAACCAGCAGTTTGGCAAACTTAGAAGGATGTGAAAATTAACAGAAATATGACAGAGACGGGTCATGAATGAAATCCTCATTTAGCACTTCAGTTGTTAACGTTCATGTGGATATGTGCTTGAAGCGGAGAAATTCCCTCCGTCCCAAAAGAAGTTTCACAGATTTAGCACAAAGTTGGTACAAAAGTTGTACTAAATTAACGTCACTTATTTTAGGATGGAGGGAGTATTCAAGAACATGGAATTAAAAAAGGAGCACTATATCCTCCTTTCTTTTACTGAGAACTCCTAACCAATTACAGTAGACAATTTTACAGTTGTCTGGAATAAATACCAAGACCTCAACGCTGATGAACTTACTGATTTCTCACAGAGGTCGTAAAAATTCCAGATTTATGTCACCACTAATTATTGTGCTTGGATAAATGGACACAGAATTGTAACTCCTGCGTAGCCTCTCCTCTCTATTCTCTATCAGATGAAATGCTACATGCCTTACCATCTGCAGTTCTGAACTGACGTCATGAGTTGACGTGCTTGTCCAAAAATGCATTTGCCAGATTGCTGAAGCTGCTGTTGACGGCTCCAGCTGCAGAATAGTCTCTTATAATCCTAAGTACATCCGGTTTCAATATCTCATTCTTTGTTGACGGGTTGCATAAGTAGTACAAGGCTCCAAGTGCGTAATTCACCTGCACGCAACCAATCAAATGGAAATGTTGGTATATGTTGAAGTGAGAACATAGTGACATAAAGATTGATATGTATGCAATAAATTTAATGGATGGAATAGAGAAACAAGCGACTGAGGGTGCCCTGGCTAAATATCCACAATTCACATGTCTCCTCTCCTTTAGCCCTACTTCCCGAAGTAACCTTTATTTTAGACATCACCCAAAGTAGCCTAATTGATCAAGAGGAAATTTACATGCATAGGAAGGAAACAATCAGAAAAAAATATTCTTCAAAACAAAGAAGACCTATACTGTTATGATTGCAGTTCATAGGTTCAGAAACACTCACTGTATTCTTAACTGGGCTAGATAAGCATTGTACAACCAACGGGATTCCACCACATTGAGTAATAACAGAAGCATTTGCTGGATCTGCACATTGAGTAATAAGATGACCGCGTCGAAAAAATATGTTTGATAGACACATTGAATAAGTGCCTCGCATGCTTCACAATAATAAAAAATTCCGTACAATTCAAGGCATTAGATTGCTCACCAACACATGAATTACATATTCCACCAACGCCGAACTCAACAAGCCTTTCATTTGGTTCCGTAATGCAGTCCAGGAACAACTCAAGAATATTCAGCTGAGAGAACAGAGAGAACAGAACATATATACCGTCTCATTGAATAGGAAAGTACCAGAACAGTGCTGACAAAAAAATGCAGCAATTGACCGAAACAGAAGGCATGTGGAATCATCAACCTGGCGCATAAAGGCGTAGTTATAAGGGTCATATGCGAAATTTGACAAGTTTGCAACGATTCTCTCCTTGTACCCTGAAACAAAAATAAATAAATTGATGAATTTGGTGAGCACATAATATGATAATAACACTGAAGCTGGGGCATTTCACTGACAAAGTGGAGCTATCTTCATACCATATGATGATTTCCAAACCTTTGCTGGTCTATCTAGTCGAAACAATCACTAGAGAGCACATGCGTCAACCTTACAACCCCTTTTGTGTTGCTTAGAATGTATTGTGCATATTTTCCTTGGTGTCGTTTGGAACTTCACTAAGTTGTTTCTTTTGGACCCAATACAATGTTCTTTAATGAGCTGCGACGGAACTCAGTTTCCCAGCACAATCTGCTCACAACGATTTCTACCATAATTACAACTGAACACAGCTTCTGATTTCAGTTCCACATAAACCAATACACCGAATTCTAGTAGAGAAACACAGAAATTTGACCCTGGTGCAAGCCTAAGAAAGAAGAACGAATCAGCCAACAGATTTTTACCTTCATCCGTGGAGTCCTGGAACTGGGTCACAAGATCCTGAGGAAATTCGTGATTACGGGTACGTTAACCAGTTAGAACAATCGCGGGAGGAATTGGGAGACCCGGGAAATCCCCGACCGAGAAGACGGGAAGGAGACGAACCTGAAGGTACTGGTCTCTCGGGGTGCCGCCGCGGCCAGTGCGCTCGACCTGGCGCTGCGCGTTCGTGAACATCTCCCTCCCCGCGGTCCCTTTCCTCCTTCCAGCTGCCTCCGGCGTGCGCGGTCGGTGGCCGTCGCCGGCGACGCACTTTTATTTAAACGTAGACGATTCCTCACGGCAGTCAACACTGCGCAATGTGCTGCTGCTTGCAGATGCAGCGGCGGCCGAGACAGAGGAGGGGCGGGAGGGACAGAGGAGGCTCGGGGAAGGAGGTGGACCGGGAGGAGGCAGCGGAGCAAGGCGCCGCGGCGAGCTGGAGAGCGGGGAGGGGAGGGGAAGCGGCAACTGGAGGGCCCGGTGAGGGGTGGTGCGGCACGTCGCGGGGAGGGACGGGAAAGGGCGGCGCCTCTCGGAACGAGATCGTCTAGCTAGCGTAGCTATTTCTCCGTCAGAGGGACGTCGGACGCCGCTGGCCGTGCATCACGTATCGGACGGCGACCATTTTTTTTAGGCAAACTCCGATGCTTTTATTAACGTCACAATGTTTACATGGACGAAAGAGAGTCCGTCCGGCTGTCCTAACCAAACATGTCGGCCAGCCGGAAGGGATAAAGCATGATTCGTGAGCTTGCGAGCCTCGATATTCGAGCTCCTAAATTCGTGGCAAATATTACACAAGTGGAAGTTTGATCTATGCTCTATAATTTCATGTATGATCGCACCATACGTTGTTGGGTTGTTCTCTCGGATGTCCTCAACCACCACCTTCGAGTCGGACGCCACTTGTATATTTGACACATTCAGATCATCAGCAAGGGCCAACGCCTCCCTGATCGCCATGCATTCGAGGGTCGCGGGATCCGATATACCTCCAAAGACCACAGCCGATGCTCCCAGAAAATGGCCAGTAGAATCTCTTGATATTGCCGCAACAGAACCATGTCTCCTTCCCCTCCCCACTGCAGCATCTACATTCACCTTTGTCAGCCCCGCTGATGGAGGGATCCAGCCCGTCGGACGAGGCAAAGGATTGCCCGTCTGCCTCGAAGTAACAGATTGGATAGCTTTGAGCTCACTGATGTAAGATTGAACAAAAGTATGAACTGAAAAGGGACTTTGGTATATTTGCTCGTGGATTGCCTTGCGGCGGGCTCCCCACAATGCCCAAAGTGTGACTACGAGAGTGGTGAATTCCTCATGGGATAGGCCCTGGTGCATGGAAGAGAGCCATCTCTTCGCGTCACCTGCTCCGTTCCTACTCACTACTTCGATGATATATTGAGCAAAGCATGTCTCCAAGTATCTTCAGCTCCATAGAGGCAGCATGCAGGTGTGTCCGCCATATTCCGATGATGCAAAAGTGCCGCAGTTGGAGTGGTGTTCTTCGCAAAATCTCTATAGGAAAATCTTCAGCTTCGAGGGTACACTAATGCCCCATAGTTTAGTCCAAACCTCACTATCAGCATGTGAATGAGATGACCCCCCTTGCTCATACAACCAGGCTTTTCTGCTTAGTTTCTTCTGATGGATCATATGGTAAGCAGTCCTAACCGAGAAAACGCCCCGTCTGTCCTCGCTCCACGCCCAAAAGTCCTCAATCTGTCTAGCGCAGAGAGGAATCTGCAAAATAGTCTCTGCATCAATTGGAATAAAGGTTGCCCTGGCCAACTGTTCATTCCAAGAGCATGTGGCGTTGTTTATGAGTTTCGACACTTTGTGAGGTGGATGTTGAACCAGAGATGTTAACGGTCTCTTCATAAGTGTGTGAGGTAGCCAGTTGTCCTGCCAGATGTCCGTGGTTTCACCGTTTCCAATTCTCCTCACTAGTCCCTGCACCATGATATCTCGTCCATCCAAGATAGCCCTCCAGATTTGTGATGGATGATTACCAAGACTTGCTTCAAACAGAGAAACATCTGGAAAGTAGACCCCCTTGAGGATGCGGGCGCTCAAAGATGTGGGGTTTTGAAGCATCCTCCATGCCTGTTTCGACAGTAGGGCAAGATTGAAAATCTCCAAATCCCTGAAACTGAGGCCGCCTAGATGTTTTGGCTTTGTCATTTCATCCCAGGCTACCCAGTTTGGTTTGCGTTTCCCCTGCTTGCTCCCCCACCAAAATTGTCTGATCAGGGAGGTGACACTCTCACATAATCCTCTTGGGAGGCGGAAGCACGACATAGAAAAGACCGGTATTGACTGCGCCACTGATTTGATAAGCACTTCCTTACCTGTAACGCCCTCGATGCGGCTATATCTCCCACGTGTCGAAGCACGACTTAGAGGCATAACCGCATTGAAAGCAATGTCGCAAGTGAGGTAATCTTCACACAACCCATGTAATACATAAGGGAAAGAGATACATAGATGGCTTACAATCGCCACTTCACACAATACATGAGTAAAACATTACATCATACAAATACAATCAAGGTCCGACTATGGAACCAAAATAAAAGAAGACTACCCCAAATGCTACACAGATCCCCGATCGTCCCGACTGGGCTCCACTACTGATCAACTGAAACGAAACAACACAATGAACAAGATCTTCATAGAGCTCCTCTTTGAGCTCGGGTGCGTCACCTGCACGGTTTCATCGGCACCTGCAAACTGTTTTTGGAAGTAACTGTGAGTCACGGGGACTCAGCAATCTCACATCCGCGAGATCAAGACTATTTAAGCTTAAAGGTAGGACAGGGTAGTGAGGTGGAGCTGCAGCAAGCGACTAGCATATCTGGTGTCTAGCATACGCAAATGAGAGCGAGAAGAGAAGGCAAAAGCACGGTCGAACAACTATGATCAAGAAGTGATCCTGAAACTACTTACGTCAAGCATAACTCCAACACCGTGTTCACTTCCCGGACTCCGCCGAGAAGAGACCATCACGGTTACACACGCGGTTGGTGTATTTTAATTAAGATCAACTTCGGGTTTTCTACAACCGAACATTAACAAATTCCCATCTGCCACATAACCGCGGGCATGGCTTTCGAAAGTTCAAACCCTGCAGGGGTGTCCCAACTTAGCCCATGATAAGCTCTCGCGATCAAAGAAGGATATTCCTTCTCCCCGGGAAGACCCGATCAGTCTTGGAATCCTGGCTACAAGACATTTCGACAGTAATAAAACAAGTCCAGCAAAACCACCCGATGCGCCGACAATCCTGATAGGAGCTGCACATATCTCGGTCTCAGGGCAACACCAGATGAGACATGCTATGAGTAAAACCAGGCCTCGAGTTTCCCCGCGGTGGCCCCGCAGGCTGCTCGGTTTGAACCAGCACTTAGAGAAGCACTGGCCCGGGGGGGCTAAATAAAGATGACCCTCGGGCTGGCCGACCCAAGGGAAAGGGATAGGTGGTAGGCAAATGGTAAAACCAATGTTGGGCCTTGCTGGAAGAGTCTTATTCAAAGCGAACTGTCAAGGGGGTCCCATAAATCACCCGACCGCGTTAGGGACGCAAAATCCAGGAACATAATACCGATATGACAGAAACTAGAGCGGCAAGAGTGGAACAAAACACCAGGCATAAGGCCGAGCCTTCCACCCTTTACCAAGTATATAGATGCATTAATTAAATAAGAGATATTGTGATATCCCAACAAGTGAACATGTTCCAACAAGGAACAACATATCCATGTTCCAACAAGGAACAACATCTCCATGTTCCAACAAGGAACAAACTTCATCTTCACCTGCAACTAACAACGCTATAAGAGGGGCTGACCAAAGCGGTAACATAGCCAAACAACGGTTTGCTAGGACAAGGTGGGTTAGAGGCTTGGTTTGACAATATGGGAGGCATGGTAAGCAGTGGTAGGTATCACAGCATAGGCATAGCAAAAGAGCGAGCAACTAGCAAGCAAAGATAGAAGTGATTTCGAGGGTATGGTCATCTTGCCTGAGATCCCGCAAGGAAGAAGAACGAGTCCATGAAGAAGACAAACGGACGTAGTCGAACGAATCCTCACAACTCCGGAACGAACCCGAAGCTAACGAGAGAAGCAACCCGGAAACAAACAAACAACATAGTAAACAACCACCACATACACATGGCATGATATGCGAGATGTGATATGCAATGCATATGCGTGCACCGGAAGGAAAAAGGATGAACAAGGCATAATCTTGGAAAACCAAGTATGCCGCTGGAAAGATGAGGTGCTTTCGGTTGAAATCGATATAAAGATCACCGGAATCGGATGCACGGTTTGCAAATGACAAGCAAATCAAGAATGACATATTTCTGCCATTAACAACATGATGCTACTTAGTAAGCAACAAGAAATTAAGCTACTGCACCCAAACGTACCAACAAATCATATGACAGTGATCTAATCAAGACGCTTGATAAAAGATGAACACTGAGCTACGGCTAAATCACACCATAACAGGTTCAAACAAGCATGGCAAAAGTGCAAAAGATAACAGGTTCACAGACTTAGTGAAAATAACAACATGCCAGAAATTAACATCAGGATGACATGTTTAGATCAAGGAAACAACATGCTACAGGAATAGGCATAGCAAAATATGGCATGGCATGACTCTACTCAAAGCATTGAACAAAATTCCCTTACTGACCATGGGCCAAAAAAGGACCATAAAATACAATAGCACACATGTCAATTAAGCAAGTTTCGTTACAGATTTCAGACTTAGCAGAAAACTGGACATGTCAAAAAAGATAACAAGTAGTCAAGTTTAAGAGCTTGATGCACTCACTACAGAGCATTGCATGATAAACTAAGCATACATACGTCAAGAAGACATGGCATAGAAACTATACATGGCAAGAACAGCATCATAGCATGCAAGGATCAACCACAACAAGCTTGGCAAAATCGAATAACATGTAAACAATCTGCTAGTAACATTTTATAGCAAAAGTAGAGGTCGATTGACTCAAGCTATGGCACTCCATAATTACAAACAAAGGCATGGATGGATATAGAAAATCCATATGTTCAAAGCATCCTTACTGATCATGCCCAAAAGAGGCATAGATCTCTCTGAAACTACATGAACACATGGCATAAAAATAACAGCAGGACATGACTTAGTGAAATTACTAAGTCCCTGAAATCAGCAACATTATGATCCTTAGTTTGCATGCTTGTTCTAGTCACCACATAGATCACAAAAAAAACATGGCATACACCCCTGTAAAGATGGCATGGCATATTTCAAAACACATGTAGGACTCAAGTTCATAGGGTGCACACATAATTCATGGCAAAAATGACAAAAGTGCATCTACTGAAACAGATCTGAAACTAACATCACAGAGCCCTCTTCCAACAGCATTTCGGGAATCAAGATGAGCTCAAATGAAAATGATGCAATGAGATGAAATGATGTACTCGTCGAGGCGAACAATCTGATATGCTACACGCACAAAACGGTGTCACGGATGCAGAGTTATGGTGCGATGAACATGGCATGATTATGCAAAAATTAGGGGACTTAGGAAAAATCGGGAGGGGAAGAAGTCAACCTCGAGTTGCACGGAAAACGATGCAGGGCCGGAGTTCGCCGGAGATGGGGAGGCAGCGGCCGGAGGAGGGACGGGGAAGGCCGGAGGAGGCGGGTCCGGGCCGGACCTCGCCGGATCCGGCGCCGGCGGAGGCGAGGGCGAAGCCGGGCGGGGATGGCGCGGGCGGCGGCCATGGCGAGGAGCAGGGCGGCGCGCGGCGGCCATGGCGAGGAGCAGGGTAGCGCGCGGCGACGCTGGCGCAGGAGAGCGGCGGGCGGAGGCGCGGAGGCGAACGGGGAGGCGCACGGGCGAGGACGGAGGCGGCGGGGACCTCGCGGACGGCGCGGTGGCGCGCGCTGGCGAGGCTCGCGGTGGCCGGCGCGGGGCGCGGGATCCGGCGGCCGGGCGCGGGCGCGGGCGCGGGACTGCAGCGGGCGCGCGGGCCGGGGAATGAGGTGCGGTTTTCGCCCACACGATCGTGATCGAACGACCGAGAATATGGAGATGACTTAGATGGGTTTTGGGCCACTTTGAAAGGGGTGTTGGGCTGCACCAAAAGAGGCTTTCGCGGTTATCCGGTTAACCGTTGGAGTATCAAACGACCTCCGAATGACCCGAAACTTGACAGACGGTCTACCGGTGCTATACCAAGGCCGCTTGGCAAACCTCGGTCCATTCCGAGATAGTTTAATACCCGCTCACGGAAAAAGGTAAAAGGGGACGCCGGGGAACATAGGAGCGCCGGATTGCAAAACGGACAACGGGGAAAATGCTCGGATTCATGAAACGAACACGTATGCGAATGCGATGCACATGATGACATGATATGAAATGCAGATGATGACATGGCAAAATGCAACACGCAAGCACATGACATGGCAAGGACGGCAAATAACTGACGGACACCTGGCGCATCAGATCCGGAGCGTTACATTACCCGCTGAAGATAAAAGTTTCTCCATCCATCCTCTGATTTTCTCCCACGCACGGTCTCTCAGATATCTAAATGTGTCATTCTTTGAATGCCCAACATCAGTAGCCATCCCCAAGTACCTGTCACTGAGAGATTCATTCTGAACATTTAATGTGTTCTTAATACTGTCTCTCATAACTTGTGGACACCCCTTACTAAAGAAAATAGAGGATTTCTCATGATTTATCCGCTGTCCCGATGCCAAACAGTAACGTTCCAACAAGTTTGATACTGCAACAGCCCCTTCAACACTCGATTTAAACATCAACAGGTTGTCATCGGCAAAAAGGAGATGGTTCACGGTTGGTGCCGTGGCTGCCGCCTTGATCCCTTCTAGCTGAGACGACGAGGAACTGGATTTCATTAGGCACGAAAGGCCCTCTGCTGCAATTAGAAAGAGATATGGGGATATTGGATCTCCCTGCCGAATACCTCTGGATGGATAAAAGGTGTCAAGTCTCTCACCATTAAAAAGTACTGAAAAAGAAACTGACCGCACCATGTTCATTACTATTTGTACCCAAGCTGGGGCGAAGCCAAGCTTTATCATCATCGCATGTAGATAATTCCATTCTAGTCTGTCGTATGCCTTCATCATATCGAGTTTTAGGGCACAGAAACTGTTAACCTTGGCCTTGCTGCGTTTCATAAAGTGAAGGCACTCATATGCACTGATGATATTGTCTGTAATATGCCTGCCTGGCACAAAGGCTGATTGCTCCTCTGAAATGATATCCGAAAGAATCAACTTCAATCTGTTCGCAATCACCTTGGACGCAATCTTATATAACACGTTACATAAACTGATTGGTCGGAATTGAGTTAGCATAGAAGCGTTCATTACCTTAGGGATGAGAATCAGGGCCGTATCATTGATGCTTTCCGGACTCTCCTCTCCCCGAATTATCCTGAGAATCGCCTCCGTTACCTCGGCACCACAAAGATCCCAGTGATGTTGATAGAAATGAGCTGGAAAACCGTCAGGTCCCGGAGCCTTGGTGGGGAACATCTGAAGAAGGGTTGTCTTTACTTCTTCTCCCCTGTAAGGTGCGACAAGTAACCCGTTCATCTCTGCTGTAACTTTGATTGGTACACAATTTAGAACTGCTTCCATATTGTTTACACCTTCTGATGTGTACAAAGTTTTATAAAAATCATGCACCATTGCTTTGAGTTCATCTGGATCATCTGTCAAGACTCCAAGAGAGTTTTGAAGGGCCTTTATCATATTCTTCTTTCTTCGAATGCTCGCTCTCAAATGGAAGAACTTCGTGTTTTTGTCACCCGACGTTAACCACTCAATCATGGATCGCTGCCTCCATAGTATTTCTTCCCGATGGTAAAGTTCGACTAAATTTTCGTTGATCTTGAGCTCAACGTGGGACGGAGCCGTTCGACTTGGATCAGGCCGAAGCTTCTCCAACTCCGTTTTTAGCCTTTTAATCTCCTTCCGCACGTTTCCAAAGGTCTCATTGTTCCAACGTCCCAAGTCATGGGATATAGCTTGCAGTTTAGCCCGAAGATCCTCCACTCTGTTGCTGATTCCTCCACCTGTCCATGATGCGTTAATAGTGTCACTCCACGATTCATGGCCTTCCCACATTACCTCATACTAGAAAGGTTTCGGCTGCCTGCTCCGTGGCTGCTCTCTGTTCAAACGCAACAAAATGGGGCAGTGGTCCAAAGACGCTACCGTCAGGTGTGTCAGATCCGTAAGAGGAAACCTTGCATGCCAATAAGCATTGGCTAGGGCACGATCCAGCCGGACCCTAGTGTAGGATCTTCCCCTCACTTTCTTTTCAAAGGTCCAGAAACGGCCAGTATAACCAACATCTAATAACATGCAAACGTCAAACGCATCACGAAAGTTCTGTATCTGCGCATTGCTCCTTTGTCCAACTCCCTCATGCTCATCGGGACGTAGAACTTCGTTAAAATCACCAAGGCAGAGCCAAGGAAGACTGCTAGAAGTGTTGATGTTTTTCAAAGTATCCCACGTTTTATATCGAAGGTGTGTTTGCGCTTCGCCATAAACCACGGTAGCTCTCCAAGGGTCAAATCCTACCTCCTCAACAGAGCAATCAACATGGTAGTCCGAGTAACCAAGAATTTCCAATTTTATTTCATTGTTTCAGAAAATGCCAATACCTCCACTTCTACCACGACTATCAATCGCAAAACTATTGTCATAACCAAAAGTGCCTGCTAGAGCTTCTACCCTCGAGCCTTCTAACTGAGTTTCCACGATACATAAGAGGGTAGGGGCAAATTTGTTCGCGAACTCGCGAACCTCTCGAACTGTTGTGGCTTTGCCCGCACCCTGACAGTTCCAACATAGCGCACTCATTGGGCCTGGCGGTGCTCCTCGAAGGAGCCCGCCAAATTCTTCATTTTTGAGTTTGCACCTTCGGAGTCCTCCGTCTTCTTGGTTCTCTTCAGGTCTCTGTACGGTGGTGGACTCACAGCCGTCAAAGCTGCCGGCACAATTGCTAGTGAGTTCACGTCTTCCCCTGCATTTTCAGAGATTTTTTGGGGTGTGGTTCCTCTAGCCCCCAGCTCTGCTCCCGCGTTCCTCTTCCTGCTCAACTCCTCCATATCTGCATCACTGGCCACCCCGTTAGGGTCCCCAACATGATCTACACTATGAGCATATTGTTCTGTCATGTCGTCTCGGCTTCCCCCTGAACGACCGCTTGAGCGGCCCCCTGATCGGCCTCCTCTACGTCCACCTCTCTGGCTGCGGCCTTCACCCGGGCCACGACCTGAATGCATAGCCCAGCTGGCTCGGAGATCGTTGAACACAAGTGCTGATGGAGGGTGGATGCCATTGTCGTGTTCCTTATATAAGTGACCTAGCATGCCACAAACCGTGCACCAGTCCGGGAGCTTTTCATACTTAACTTTGTATATCTGCCTCTTCCCATCTCTAATCATAGATACCGCATTCTTGAGGGGTTTATGGACATTGATGCTGACCCAAACTCGATGAAAATTGCCAACAAAGTCATGTGAGTTCGGTTCTGAGAATAGAACTTCTCCCACTTTTGCTGCAAGCGGAGCCACCAGAGGAGCATACAGTTCTGGTACATCATGGATTTGAATCCATATGTTGATTGTCTCAAGCTTAACAGTGGAAGGCTTCGAGATTCCATCATACGGCAGAAGAATCACCGCGTCCCCTCCGAAGTTCCATGGGACATCGTTCATGACTCTCTCCCAATCACCAAGGCAAGTGAATTGGATAGTATACAGGTTTTCCTCCAGAGGTTTAAACTTAGCCTCCTGTGCGATATCCCATGCCGCTCTCATGTTTCAGTAAAACCAAGTCTGGCTATAGCTCTTCGTGGTGTTAACCCTAGCTAGGGCTACCCATCTCGGCCCCTCCGGCGACGCAGCTTGCTCGTCGAAGATCACATCGTCCAAGTCCTCCTCTCTCAATCCCAGCTCTTTCATCATCTTCTCAACTTCACTGATTCCCGAGGAACTCGAGTCCCCGGAAGCCGCCATTAGATCTCTCACCCGAAGAAACAGATGGGGTTGTGTGGGGGAACCCTAACTTCCGCCGCTCCCTCCCTCGACACAGGCGTGGGGACAGCCCGGGTGGCCACCCCCCGCGCAAACACGGGCGAGAGAGGGGGTTGATCGGGAATAGGGGAGCAAAACCTCGACGGCGGCGAAAATCGCCCTGGGAGAAACTCGACCATTTTATTTTTTTAGCACAAGGCGACGGTGACCTCGTTCAGTCCAGTGGCCACAAAGACCAGCAGCCCATACGGCTCATCATCTATCGCTCTCGCTGGGTTCGCTCCGCCGGCAGCGAATACGGGAATAGCGCGGCCATAGTTTTTTTTTCCTTTTTTGGGTGACGGCCATAGTTCAATTCACTGGCCTCCTCTAAAAAATGTTCAATTCAGTGCCGGGCCGGGCTCATATGCATCTGATGAACAGTAAAAAGCATAGCAGAAAAAATAAAATCTTCTAAAAAAGCAGAAAAAAAAAACTGATTTCCTTTTTGTCTTCTTTGCCACAAGCTTCTCAAATGTCCAAGCTTCGTCAAATTTTTGCACGGACATCACATACAGCAACATCTTGCACTTTTTTTTCTTTTTTTCATGATTTTACCGTTCCTGAGCCTGGGTGCAAATTAGCAATGTTCAATAGCGCGGCTCCTATTTGCCGTGTAGGTCGTTGTATAGCGAACCTAGCGCGTACAACCCCCCCCCCCTATGCCTTGAGGTAATGATTCTTCTAAAATTATGAACCCCTCACTCGCGCGTATGGGCCGACCCATTTTCTTTTTTGTTTCCACTGGTTTTGAGAGGGTTCTAGAACCTTCTCTGAACCGGGTTTTTTCTCTTTCTTTTACTTTTTTGCTTGGGTTTTCGTTTTCGTTTTCTTTTTCTTTTCCTTTTCATGTTTGTTTTTTCTTTTCTAGACTGGGCACGAGGTCGCCGATCCAGTTTTACCAGGACTGCCAAGACCTAGGCGGATGATGCAAGGAAGAAACATAGCTTTCCTGGAGGGCACCGGCAACAATGTGTCGATGCATCTGGTCTCATCCCTAAAAATAACACAAAGTTCTTCTTGTGCAATATATTTACCTATCGTGTATAATTTCATTGCTGTGATTTAGTAGTATAAGGTAATTTTATAAGATGTGACACTATTTTTCATATTCAAGTCTGAGATAGCTCACTACGTGTGCCAGGTGGTGATAAAAATGTGACATCTTCTGTTAGTGATAGATTAAGATCTACTCCTACTCTTGCCGTTCCGAATTATTTGTCGCAAAGATGAATGTTTAGATGTTTAGATTCATTTATGCGACAAGTTATGAATTACTTATCGTACATCCATTTCTACGATGAATAATTCGGGGCGGAGGGAGTATTTAGCTAGTTTATTTGGGACGCGGATTTGGTGAACATGGGAGCGCGCGCATCCTTTATGAATAGTAAATTCAAAAAATTAATAGAAAAAAATCTGAATTTATTTTTTAAATATACATAATCAACCGGTATACTCGCATATGAAGTTTCACGAAGAAATCACATCCGTGGTAATCTAGGCAAAAATGAAAAAATCAAAACTAATTAAAGCTATATTAAAAAACACTGTTTACTGGATAATATGATCGCATTCGTATTTTCTTCATTAAAAATACCATGGGTGTTAATACATCATGAAACTTCACACGTGAGTAGAATAATCGACTAAGATTCATACGCGAAATTTCAGATTTTTTATTTTGTGTAGTATTTTTTATGAATTTACTATTCACATGGGTGCGCGCGCACCCATGTTCACCTTTGTATTTTCGGTTTATTTGTCAGAACTATCACTATTTAGCTATAGTTGTTAGTAAAAAAATATCTCCCTAAACTGAGCACCCACCACCCAGTGTAATAAATTCCCTCCAAAAAAACTTCAAAAATATCAAGAGGGTATGACCCGCCAAGACCAGCACGCGGGCGCCCACCGCCATGGGATTGGGTGTCGGGTCGGTTGGCCAATGTTCATGCATGATGAGCGTCCATGTCGTTCCGTCCTGGCGTCGCATTCGCCTCGCCGTAAAGCTCACGGCTCCGTCCCTACCAACAGCGACACCGACGCCCGACGCCGACGACCCACCACCCTCCGCCTCGCCTCGCCCCACTCCGCCCCGTGCCCGTACCCATGCGCGCGCGCGTGAGCCACACCTAAAAGCCCATCGACCCCATCCAACCCATGGTCTCCGCGGCGGATGCATACGCTGGCCATGGCCATGCGCCGCCTCCTCAGCGCCCTCGACGTCCGCGCCTCTCACTCGCCGAGGCCTCCTCCGCCGCCGCCTTCACCGGCCCAGCAGGGGACGTCCTTCCCCATGCTGCTCCCGGTCTTCCTCCTCTTCGTCCTCCTCCTCTGCTTCCTCTCCATCTTCCTCCTCCGCGACCTCCTCCGCTTCTTCTCCCTCTGGCTCCGCCGCCGCCGCCGCCTCCAGTCCAGCGACGCGGACGCCGCCACGGGCGAAGAAGGCGAGCCCGCGCCCGCGCCGCGCAAGCCGGCGGGCCTGGATCCCGCCGTCATCGCCTCGTTCCCCACGGTGCGGTTCGAGGCCGACGCCGCCGGCTCCGCGGCGCCGGCGGAGTGCGCGGTCTGCCTGTCCGAGTTCGCGCCCGGCGACGCCGTCCGGCCGCTCACCGTCTGCCGCCACGCCTTCCACGCCGCGTGCATCGACTCGTGGCTCGGCGCGCACACCACGTGCCCGGTCTGCCGCACCGACCTGGACGCGCCGCCCAACGAGGAGATCGCCGTCGCGGAAGAACGCGGAGACCGTGGCCGGGCTGCAGCGGCGGTCCACGAGTCCACTGGACACCGGATAACGTCGTCACCTCCGGCAAGTGGCCACCGGTAACCAACGGTCGCCGGCCACGCAACACTGAGTGGCGATCCGGTGTGTCGCGTTCTCCAAATTTTGTTGAATCCTTTTTAGTAGTACTGTAGTTGGTAGGAATTGGTAGCTTAGGTTCATTCATGCATGGGACGTGTGTATATACCGAAATATTTCCAAATAAATGTTCATTGCAACTATTTAGAAGATGAACAGCGGACTGAACGGCTGCTGGGCCTGGGTAAACACCAAACAAGTCTGTTCTAAAACCAGGACATGGGTAATTTTACACTATCAAAGATGCTAATGAGATTCCTTCAGCATTATGCATAACAGCACAAGTAATATGGCACTTTTGCACACGGGGAAACTTGGGTTCCTGATATTATCAACGGTTTGCTAAAGCACATCTAGATGTGCCCTAAGTATTGCACGTCTAAGTCTAGTATCAATGCATTACACCAGTACCAGGCAAAGAAGACGTGGTCTTCGGTACAACCCCCCCCCCCCCCCCCCTCAAAAAACGTATAAAGGGTAGGGGCGGTCATTTTCACACGCCGTATAATAATACCCGCCCGCCGTAGGCGCGCCCGCGTCGCCGTACGGCGCTGTCGCGTACGGCCGCCCGTAGGCGCCCACGTCCCGCATGCACGCCCGCCCGCGCCCGCTGCGTACGCCTGAGTGATTAAAAAACGATCGACGAACCCTATCTTCAAGACGCCTCACCCTCCTCCTCTCGCGCCGCCGCCGCCGCCATCTCCGGCAGTACCTGGCCGACGAAAAAAAACGTACGCGTTGTGCGCTACGCCGGCAACCGCCTCAGTCGGGCAGACGCCTCCGCCGCCGGCGGCTCGTATCCGACGACAAACGCCTCATGTCTGACGAAGGCAACGAGGTACGCGAGGCGCCGGCATAGTAATTTAAGAACGGGTTTTAATTGAGAAGATGTTACGTGATGTTTGAATGGATATTTGATTATATATGAACGTGTATAGATTGAGGCTGAAATAGGATATGACGGTGATGATGGCGGTAGCGAGGACGGATCATTGTCATTGGATGAAGACGAACATGACGGGGAAAATTATATGAGTTTGGATGATTCTTACAATGGCAATGTAAGTGGTCTGCATGTTCTCAACCATATTAAATACAAGCATCCGCGATGACAATAACATGTTTGACTGTGAACAGATAGGAGGGGATGATGACAATGAGGATATGGATGTAGATGATTCATATGCTGAAAGCGGAAGCCATGTAGGTTTAGAATTATGTAGGTTATTTTAAAGTAAAATTAAATACGCATCAAGTCTTACATATCATATTTACAATTTGCGCAGATGGAAGTGGAAGGGTACTATCAGTGGAATTTTTTCGATGATGCCAATGACGAAAACGATATCGATGCATCTTATAATGACAGCTCGAGGAAAGTAAGTAGTGAAAAGTGAATACATATGATAGTCCTTATACAACTACTTACTGACATATACCGTTGTTTGTATTTTTTTTCAGGAACAGGATGGTGACGCGTGCGGAAACGATGATGCTGCCGATGGTGATGAGTGCAATTTTGATACTGGGTACGATGAATACCAGCAAGAATCACTGGACAGGCATTGGACGGTGATGTCCACGATGTTCAGGACAGACGAGGAGGCATATGATTTCTATAACGACTATGCGAAAAAGCGTGGCTTCAGCATTAGGAGGGACAACTTGAAATATAGTAAGGATATCGACGCACGTAGGCGGTTGAGGAGGTTTCTCTGTTCAAGGTCTGGGAAACGACAGGCCAAGTTTTGTACCATGGAAGGGAAGAAGCGCAGGCTGAGAGCGGAGACTCGGTGCTATTGCGAGGCCCATCTAACTGTGAAGGTTGACAGAGAGCGCTCCATTTGGTATGTCAGCAGTTTCAGCGATGATCATAGTCACACTCTTGCTAGACCAGATGAAGTTATATATCTTCGATCTCATAATCAGATAAAGGAATACCACAAGCTCGAGATCTTAGCAATGGTAGGTGCTGGGCTCAAAAAACATTGGATTTATGACAACTTCGTTAGTAGGTATGGATCATATGCACTAGCTGGTTTCGGGAGGAGGAAGCTTTATAACATGTGTTATAGGGAGAAAATGAAGTTGCTAGCAAAGGGTGATGCGGACACTGCAATTGGTATCATGATGACGAGAAAGACAAGGGATCCAGACTTTTTCTTTGAGCACACTGTCGACGCAAAAGGAAAGCTGAAGAACATGTTCTGGTGTGATTCTCAGTCACGTTGGGATTACCTTGACTTTGGTGATGTAACCGTCTTCGACAACACTTACAAGATGAATAGGTACGGAATGTCATTCATACCTTTTGTTGGTCTAAACAATCATCGTTGCACCACTGTGTTCGGTTATGCAGTTGTGTCAGATGAGACGGAGGATACATACGTTTGGGTGTTGCATACCTTCTTAAGAGCTCATTGTCAAAAGAAGTTGAGGTCTGTAATTACTGACGGAGACGCAGCCATGATAAGGGCCGTCAGGAAGGTCCTTACTGACGTGTGGCATCGACTATGTTCATGGCATATTGATAAAAACATGCAGAAACACCTCCACCACAAGTCCCTTAAGGAGTTCAGGTCTCTTATTTATTATGCCACTACACATGATGAGTTTGAGGCGAGATGGGAAGCTTTTAGAGCTAAATGGGAGTCGGAGAAAAATGAAACATGGTTGCGTAGGATGTACCGGAAGAAAAGGCTTTGGGCTGCGTCATATCTCACCGGTGGGTTCTTCCTTGGTATGCGGAGTAACCAAAGGAGCGAGAGTCTGAACTCTTGCCTTCATATGCATCTTGACTCTAGCATGACAATTGTTGATATGGTTGTGCATTATGAGAACTGCATTGTTCGGCTCCGTGAGAACGAGTCACACGACGACTGCCTATCCACACAGACACTCCATGTAGCAATACTCGACGAGTTCAAATGCATTGAAAAAGCCGCTGCCCGTGACTTCACTGCGGTGAACTTTTACCTCTTGCAGAAAGAAATGAAGAAGGCAGCGGATCTTGAGATCATAGATAGACTGAGTGGAGCTGTCAGTAGCAGATTCATAGTGGCATGGAAAAATAATAGGAATCTGAGATTCAAAGTGGACTATACACCTAGTAATTAAGAAGAAACAGTGAAGTGCAGTTGTGATAGTATGAAACGTAAAGGTCTTCCATGCAAGCATGTTCTTTATGTTTTAGTCAGGTTGAACGTGCAGGACTTACCTAGGTGCTTAGTGCTGCGAAGATTCAGCAAGAATGCTAGAGGTGGACTGCCCGTGAAACGCACTAGCGATCTCTTCGCATGGGGATGGGCAGGTACTGAGGAGAGAACTAAGTACAGTGAGTTGACTATTTTGTCTGCGGAAGCAAATCATGCGGCATGTCACAAACCATTTCTATTTGATAAACTGAAGGCTACTCTGGAGGATGTGATAGCAAATAAGGATGTTCAGGAGGAAGATTATGTGAGACAGCATACAGTTGCACATGATGATGCTTTTGTGCCGAATCAAAATCATGTTTTTGTTGGTGATCCAGAAAAAATCAATACGAAAGGAGCACCGAAAGGGCAGAATAACAAAGGCCGTGGTAAGGAACCTGGCGTGACTACAAACGGTAGACCCAAAGGTTTTGATGAGAAACCTATACGTCTATGCGGTTTATGCAGAGAAAATGGTCATTTCAAAAACAATTGTCCTCGAAATCCAAAGTATGTGCACACCATTTTATTAACGTTCTTTTCTTGTTTAGTTAATACGTTACAAATTTTTGACGTATATTACAATCTTTCTATGCAGGAACATGGCATGATGATCATAGCAAAGAAATGTTTGAATAAAAAGAATAACTTCTGATTACAGTTGACGATTTATTTGGTTGTCTTAAAGAATAGTACTTACATATTTGTTTCGTTACATTGATACGAAAGACTTGTAATCGGTGTTTACTTATGTCATATTTGTTGGCACTATACTCGTTGTTCTTAATATGATATGCGACATACAAATTTTACGTTATAATATATATGCGTTATACAAATTTAACATGATATGTATTATATATTTTTTTCGTATCAATATATAATTTTGTATATAAATCATGCATGTTGGGCGATCAGAGGCGCTGCACAGCCGCCGGTTGCTTTAATTTAAAAAATAACGTTAACAGGCGCCAGTAGGCGCCGCAGACGGCGATCCCGAGGCGCTGCACAGCCGCCAGTAGGCGCCGCGGAGGGCGATCCCGAGGCTGACCCCGCCCTCGGGCGCAGAGGGGCGCACGCGGGACGATGTAGGATCAGCCTCGGTGCCGGCAACGGCAAACCCTGCGGCGACGCGCGACGCGGGCCCGCTGGCCAGATGACGCGGCCCACGTGCGCCATGTAGCGGCGAACGTGTGGCGCGGGCGGCTCGCCTCTGAGATATCATCATCATATATCATCGGAGTATTTTAAAACCCCAAATCGTATATTCGCGAGAACACTCATTGAACATAAATTATAAATTAAATAGTAAAATAAGAACTGATAAAATGTATTTTTAATAAATTTGCCAGGATACATAAACTTGACATGCTAAAAATATTTGAAACTCACATAAAAAAACAAAGCATCCACACACAATTCTCAGTCATGAACAAATAATATTTCGACAATCACGTAGAATTGTCGTATGATATTTTTATTTTTGTTTCCTCTTCGCAAGTCGAATTACTTTGTTCTTCACTTCTGTAAGCTTATTTTCGAGGGACATAATAATTCCAGCTATCATTCTTTCTCTCGAACTATCAATAGATTCCTGAAAAGTAATAAAAATAATATTATTTTCATCACTTATATATGATATAATGTACACATTTTTCATACTTAAAATGTACCTACCTGAGAAATAGGAGTAATAAATTTTTCTCCGTCCCAGTATTGAAAACAGCGAAGGATGAACAGTCTACATGAGTTCCTGTGTTAAAAAAACATAAATGCAATTTTGAAAGCACGTTAAGTAAGATAACACTTGACCAATTAATGTATTTCAAAAGCACGTGGTACATGTAACTCACCCATCTTCTTGTTGAGGCATGTCGTAGGGGACTATAAGCCATGCGGACACATCCGGGAACGACATAATAGCACTGTCATTTGCATCTTGAATATCTCCTGCAAGTTGCTCTCTCTGACAAAAAAATATGAACACGTTGACTACATACGGTAAACAAATTATATGGTTAATTGTACACACATGAATACGAAACTTACAAAATTTTCAACGAATTTCCTGGTAGCTTCAGAGATATTTACTCCCCCCCTCAAAGAATCAAGAATTTGAAACTATTTCTTTCTAGTGTGCAAAACACATGTAATCCAATGGTTTTTATCCTTATTTAACGCAAAATAAGCCTATTTCATAACTTAAATATTGTTAGTAAGCTCGGCTTTCACATAAGATAGTAATGAAAATACAATTCTGCAATACAAATGGTACCTTCGGTTTTGCAAAATATTCTGTCATGCATCTGTTGAGAGGTTCATTTGCATGTGCTAAACCTTCTGGATCGTCTACCGACTTCCCTCGTGTTACTGACTTTGACCGAGTGTTCAATAACCAGTAAGATCTATATGTGGGTACAATATACCTGTCTTTGACGATACTTGAATCCGATATGTACGTCGCATAAGCGTCAATTACCTGAAATAAATGAGTAAATTTAAGATTGATGCAACATACTTAACGCATGACAATAAAAATACATACATCACCGTATATCCATGCATGGTTAAGTATCTGGCAAACTCGGTCCGCAGAAAGTCCTTCATCTTTACCGTTGTTGAATATTTCATGGTTCTTATGTTTTGGTGAGTGCTCGTACGCTTTCACGTACTGCACAGCGGCACGCACCATATCATCCACAGAATGATCAAATTGAGGGGTTGTTTCATTAAACAGTTCTACAACACAAGTCAATAAAGTTAAAGTACAAATTTATATTACATAATTTCCAATAATATATTCATAGCATGTTTAACTTACTCGTTTTCGTGGAACGTTTCACACGTTTTCTCAGAGTCTTTTTAACATAAGGAGATTTAGTGTACTTTGACGCACACCGCTTTCGCTTCGCTGGAATCACCACCTTCTTCTTTTCTACCTCGCTATTACCATCTGACAAGGCATGTGACACTTCTTGCTCATTTTGAGGGACTTGCCATCTTGTAGCTTCTATTTCATCGGTTTTTAGAGATAATGTTTCTTTTTTTTCTGACTCCTCCGGGACATCTATAGGATCCTCCTTCTCATCTTTAAAGCTACTCAAGTGACCAATACTGAATTTGAACGAATCCCCTTTTTCAGAATCCAAATCATAATGCCCACTGCCATTTCGGCCATTAGGTGTGTGTTTGTCATCATACTGAAATTCTTTTTGAGGATACTTGTTTTCATACCTGGACTCATTATTCTGTCCATACAGATTTTCTTCCTCCTCTGCCATTGTGCCCGGTTTGTACCGTACACCTGTTTTATTCATTTTCTCTAACACTCTCTGCAAAAGTAAGCTCAGTCACATGTTATATCTTTTTATTAATTTATCGAGTTTAATAAAGTGCATACCAAAGTTGTTACATTTTTACCTGTGCGCATAACTCCGGCATACGAAACAATTCCTTACGAATTTTCTTCATATCATTCATAACCCGGTCCATAAAAGGCATTAGATTAGCAGGGACCTCGGACACGTTGTCCACTTTTTTTCTTTCCCGTAACGGATGACTTTCGGCTACTATGTTTCTTACTGCTTTCAGCTTGATTTGCCAGGTCGTACTTGTCTCGTTTCTCCGCTTTAGATTCAGTCCA
Source organism: Aegilops umbellulata (assembly GCA_032464435.1). NCBI lineage: Eukaryota > Viridiplantae > Streptophyta > Magnoliopsida > Poales > Poaceae > Aegilops > Aegilops umbellulata. The sequence goes on from CP136054.1 coordinate 319,134,215, forward strand.
ATTTTTCATTAGGGGAACTTGCAACGACAACGGGTCGTTTTTTGGGCTGGTGGTTGGCTGCACCTTCTCCCAATATAAGTACTACAAAACAAATGACAAAATAAGTTACGAACACATAAATTAAAGGAATATGAAATAGCATTAATTAATAGCATACCTGGAGTAGGGCTAGGTTGCCACATGGCCATTGCCTCACACGGCCGTCCTGCTTTAGTTTACCAATCTCCGTCAAACAAGTTCGCAAAGTGAACACGTTAAAATTCAACGTGCTTATCCGCTTCACGTCATGCACCAACGCGTAGTACTCCTTTGGTATGGAGACAGCTGACATGGGTGCAATAATGGTCCCCAGCAAAACAAGAACAACCATCTGAAGAAATTCATCGTCAGCGGATTTATTCCTCACAATTTTTTGAATCAAGTCATCTATCATTATGTGACCATTTTTTTTGTGAACGTACTGAATAGGAATTTTCTTTATTAACTCTTTTCCTTCTGTCGCAAGAATGCCAAAAACATCCTCACCTTCATTCTTAAACCCAAATATTGAAAACACATCGTCCGGTCTGAGTGAAATAAGGCCTTTACTGCCACTATGTTCTTGTATCATGAATTTTTTGCTGTTTGAGTTATAACCTAACAACATAAAATGCAGCAAAAAATCTCTCATTTGTACTGACGGAATGATCAACATCTCTTCCAAGCCTGTTTCGTAGAACCTAAATCGCTGAGCGGTGGTAAATTTTTCAACGAGACTTATCCACTTCTCTATAGAACATGGAATCACACCATCGATGTCCATACTGCATGTTAATTTTTTCCTATTAATACATATGATTACGCAATAGCATCGACAGAAATTGTTTGAGGTGGGAAACGTGACCTTAATCCGGGCGACAGCCGCCGAACAACGGCTGTGGCGGAGCCGAAAGCAGGCTGCCCAGCGTCGGCGATCTGCGCCTGCGGGCGTGGGGCAGTCTGTGCCAACGAGCGCCGTTGACTGTGGACGGCGATGGACGGCGCTGCATGTGTGGCAAGGTCGTTGCGCGCCTGAGGGCGATCGTGTTAGGGCGATCGTGGTAGGGCGACTGGGGGCACGGGGCGGCGTACGGGGGGCGAATGGTGTGGATAGGATTCCGTCGTGCGTGGCGGTATACGACGATGGAAAAGGAAAAAAATAATTCGTTCGCCGTCTGGGCCCAGGCCCGATACCGCCGAACCTATAGCGCCCAACCTATAGCGACGGCGGCCACTGCCGAACATGCTAATGTTTGGTCCCACATTGCTTCTCGTCATGCTAATTCACCTGTTTAAATACCGTAGTCTGCTTGCAATGTCAAGTTATCTAGTGTGGCGGTATCACTTAAGGAGGTTAACGTAAATTATGCTCTGGCACTCCATAATCATGGAGTGTCACAGCAATAATTCACTTTAATCTTCTTAAGTGAGTCCGTCCGCAATATGGGACTTTTTATATTTTTGTTTATTTTGCATTATTTTTTCATGTAGCATCGCCATATTTTTTTGACACGCCTGCAAAATTTGGGTGTGTTTCGACACTCGATGCATTTACTACGATTTTCTTTGTTAAAATACCCAGAAAACGTCTCCCGACGTGACGCAACTTCCGTTCTTACTCCGATTCCATCGTAATCTGACGTGCGAGACCGTGGGGGTCACTGACACGCGCATGCAAAAGTTGGGTGTGATTCGTCCATGTTGACATGTACTCACAGTACAAACCTGAGGTGTCGGTCTGGGGTGTGACATGCATTCAGTATGTGTTCCCTTTCGCAAAGCCATGAAACGTCGGGATTATTTTTTTCACACGCAACAGCGTGGCACACAAGCACGCCTGCAAAATTTGGGTGTGTTTCAACACTCGATGCATTTACTACGATTTTCTCCGTGAAAATACTCAGAAAATGTCTCCCGACGTGACGCGACTTCCGTTCGTACTCGGATTCCGTCGTAATCTGACATGCGAGACCGTGGGGGTCACTGACACGCGCATGCAAAAGTTGGGTGCGTTTCGTCCATGTTGACATGTACTCACAGTACAAACCTGAGGTGTCGGTCTGGGGTGTGACATGCATTCGGTATGTGTTCCCTTTCGCAAAGCCATGAAACGTCAGGATTTTTTTCACACGCTACAGCGTGGCACACAAGCACGCCTGCAAAATTTGGGTGTGTTTCGACACTCGATGCATTTACTACGATTTTCTCCGTGAAAATACCCAGAAAACGTCTCCCGACGTGACGCGACTTCTGTTCGTACTCCGATTCCGTCGTAATCTGACGTGCGAGACCGTGGGGTTCACTGACACGCGCATGCAAAAGTTGGGTGTGTTTCGTCCATGTTGACATGTACTCACAGTACAAACCTGAGGTGTCGGTCTGGGGTGTGACATGCATTCAGTATGTGTTCCCTTTCGCAAAGCCATGAAACGTCGGAATTTTTTTCACACGCTACAGCGTGGCACACAAGCACACCTGCAAAATTTGGGTGTGTTTCGACACGCGATGCATTTACTACGATTTTCTCCGTGAAAATACCCAGAAAATGTCTCCTGACGTGACGCAACTTCCGTTCGTACTCCGATTCCGTCGTAATCTGACATGCGAGACCGTGGGGGTCACTGACACGCGCATGCAAAAGTTGGGTGCGTTTCGTCCATGTTGACATGTACTCACAGTACAAACCTGAGGTGTCGGTCTGGGGTGTGACATGCATTCAGTATGTGTTCCCTTTCGCAAAGCCATTAAACGTCGGGATTCTTTTTCACACGCAACAGCGTGGCACACAAGCACGCCTGCAAAATTTGGGTGTGTTTCAACACTCGATGCATTTACTACGATTTTCTCCGTGAAATACTCAGAAAACGTCTCCCGATGTGACGCGACTACCGTTCGTACTCTGATTCCATCGTAATCTGACGTGCGAGACTGTGGGGGTCACTGACACGCGCATGCAAAAGTTGGGTGTGTTTCGTCCATGTTAACATGTACTCACAATACAAACCTGAGGTGTCGGTCTGGGGTGTGACATGCATTCCGTATGTGTTCCCTTTCGCAAAGCCATGAAACGTCGAGATTTTTTTTTCACACGCTACAGCATGGGACACAAGCACGCCTGCAAAATTTGGGTGTGTTTCGACACTCGATGCATTTACTACGATTTTCTCCGTGAAAATACCCAGAAAACGTCTCCCGACATGACGCGACTTCCGTTCGTACTCCGATTCCGTCGTAATCTGACGTGCGAGACCGTGGGGGTCACTGACACGCGCATGCAAAAGTTTTTATTTTCTGCAACGTTCCCCAATAGTGGTATCAGAGCTAGGTCTATGCGTAGTTCTCTTTGCACGAGTAGAACACAATTTGTTGTGGGCGTAGATGTTGTCAACTTTCTTGCCGCTACTAGTCTTATTTTGCTTCAGCGGTATTGTGGGATGAAGCGGCCCGGACCGACCTTACACGTACGCTTACGTGAGACAGGTTCCACCGACTGACATGCACTAGTTGCATAAGGTGGCTAGCGGGTGTCTGTCTCTCCCACTTTAGTTGGAGCGGATTCGACGAAAAGGGTCCTTATGAAGGGTAAATAGAAGTTGACAAACCACATTGTGACTTTCACGTAGGTAAGAAAACGTTCTTGCTAGAACCCTATTGCAGCCACGTAAAACTTGCAACAACAATTAGAGGACGTCTAACTTGTTTTTGCATCAAGTGTTTTGTGATGTGATATGGCCAAAGTTGTGATGAATGATGAATGATATATATGTGATGTATGAGATCATGTTCATGTAATAGGAATCACGACTTGCATGTCGATGAGTATGACAACTGGCAGGAGCCATAGGAGTTGTCTTTATTTTTTGTATGACCTGCGTGTCATTGAGAAACGCCATGTAAATTACTTTACTTTATTGCTAAACATGTTAGCCGTAGTAGTAGAAGTAATAGTTGGCGAGCAACTTCATGGAGACACGATGATGGAGATCATGATGATGGAGATCATGGTGTCATGCCGGTGACAAGATGATCATGGAGACCCAAGATGGAGATCAAAGGAGCTATATGATATTGGCCATATCATGTCACTATTATTTAATTGCATGCGATGTTTATCATGTTTTTACATCTTGTTTACTTAGAACGACGGTAGTAAATAAGATGATCCCTCATAATAAATTTCAAGAAAATGTTCCCCCTAACTGTGCGCCGTTGCGACAGTTCGTTGTTTCGAAGCACCACGTGATGATCGGGTGTGATAGATTCCGACGTTCACATACAACGGGTGTAAGCCAGATTTACACATGCAAACACTTAGGTTAACTTGACGAGCCTAGCATGTACAGACATGGCCTCGGAACACAAGAGACCTAAAGGTCGAACATGAGTCGTATAGAAGATACGATCAACATGGAGATGTTCACCGATGATGACTAGTCCGTCTCACGTGATGATCGGACACGGTCTAGTCAAGTCGGATCATGTATCACTTAGATGACAAGAGGGATATCTAATCTGAGTGGGAGTTCATTATATAATTTGATTAGATGAACTTAATTATCATGAACTTAGTCTAAATAAACTTTGCAATATGTCTTGTAGATCAAATGGCTCACGCTAATGTCAACCTCAACTTCAACGCCTTCCTAGAGAAAACCAAGCTGAAAGATGATGGCAGCAACTATACGGACTGGGTCCGGAACCCGAGGATCATCCTCATAGCTGCCAGGAAACAATATGTCCTAGAAGCACCACTAGGTGAAGCTCCCATCCCAGAGAACCAAGACGTTATGAACGCTTGGCAGCAGCGTGCTGATGATTACCCCCTCGTTCAGTGCGGCATGCTTTACAGCTTAGAACCGGGGCCCCAAAAGCGTTTTGAGCAACACAGAGCATATGAGATGTTCGAAGAGCTGAAAATGGTTTTCCAAGCTCATGCCCGGGTCGAGAGATATGAAGTCTCCGACAAGTTCTACAGTTGTAAAATGGAGGAAAATAGTTCTGTCAGTGAGCACATACTCAAAATGTCTGGGTTGCATAACCGCTTGTCATTGACAGAATCCTTCAGTCGCTCCCACCTAGCTACAAGAGCTTTGTGATGAACTACAATATGCAGGGGATGGAAAAGACCATTCCCGAAGTATTTTCAATGCTGAAATCAGCGGAGGTAGAAATCAAAAAGGAACATCAAGTGTTGATGATCAATAAAACCACCAAGTTCAAGAAAGGCAAGGGTAAGAAGAACTTCAAGAAGGACGGCAAGGATGTTGCCGCGCCCGGTAAGCCAGTTGCCGGGAAGAAGTCAAAGAATGGACCCAAGCCTGAGACTGAGTGCTTTTATTGCAAAGCGAAGGGTCACTGGAAGCGGAACTGCCCCAAATACTTAGCGGACAAGAAGGCCGGCAACACTAAAGGTATATGTGATATACATGTAATTGATGTGTACCTTACCAGTGCTCGTAGTATCTCCTGGGTATTTGATACCGGTGCCGTTGCTCATATTTCTAACTCAAAGCAGGAGCTGCGGAATAAGCGGAGACTGGCGAAGGACGAGGTGACGATGCGCGTCGGGAATGGTTCCATGGTCGATGTGATCGCCGTCGGCACGCTACCTCTACATTTACCTACGGGATTAGTTTTAAACCTCAATAATTGTTATTTAGTGCCAAGTTTGAGCATGAACATTGTATCAGGATCTCGTTTAATACGAGATGGCTACTCATTTAAATCCAAGAATAATGGTTGTTCTATTTATATGAGAGATATGTTTTATGGTCATGCTCCGATGGTCAATGGTTTGTTCTTAATGAATCTCGAATGTGATGTTACACATATTCATAGTGTGAATACCAAAAGATGTAAAGTTGATAACGATAGTCCCACATACTTGTGGCACTGCCGCCTTGGTCACATTGGTGTCAAGCGCATGAAGAAGCTCCATGCTGATGGACTTTTAGAGTCTCTCGATTATGAATCATTTGACACACGCGAACCATGCCTCATGGGCAAAATGACCAAGACTCCGTTCTCCCGAACGATGGAGCGAGCAACCAACTTATTGGAAATCATATATACTGATGTGTGCGGTCCAATGAGCGTTGAGGCTCGCGGAGGATATCGTTATGTTCTCACTCTCACTGATGACTTGAGTAGATATGGGTATGTCTACTTGATGAAACACAAGTCTGAGACCTTTGAAAAGTTCAAGGAATTTCAGAATGAGGTAGAGAATCAACGTGACCGAAAAATAAAGTTCTTACGATCAGATCGTGGAGGAGAATATTTAAGTCACAAATTTGGCACACACTTAAGGAAATGTGGAATCGTTTCACAACTCATGCCGCCTGGAACACCTCAACGTAACGGTGTGTCCGAACGTCGTAATCGCACTCTATTGGATATGGTGCGATCTATGATGTCTCTTACTGATTTACCGCTATCATTTTGGGGATACGCTCTAGAGACAGCTACATTCACTTTAAATAGGGCACCGTCTAAATCCATTGAGACGACACCGTATGAATTATGGTTTGGAAAGAAACCTAAGCTGTCGTTTCTAAAAGTTTGGGGATGCGATGCTTATGTCAAGAAACTTCAACCTGAAAAGCTCGAACCCAAGTTGGAAAAATGCGTCTTCATAGGATACCCTAAGGAAACCATTGGGTATACCTTCTACCTTAGATCCGAAGGCAAGATCTTTGTTGCCAAGAACGGATCCTTTCTAGAGAAAGAGTTTCTCTCGAAAGAAGTAAGTGGGAGGAAAGTAGAACTCGATGAAGTACTACCTCTTGAACCGGAAAGTAGTGCAGCTCAGGAAAATGTTCCTGTGGTGCCTACATCCACTGAAGAGGAAATTAATGATGATGATCAAGGTACTTCGAATCAAGTTGCTACTGAACTTCGTAGGTCCACAAGGACACGTTCCACACCAGAGTGGTATGGCAACTCTGTCCTGGAAATCATGTTGTTAGACAACGGTGAACCTTCGAACTATGAAAAAGCGATGGCGGGCCCAGATTCCAACAAATGGCTTGAAGCCATGCAATCCAAGATAGGATCCATGTATGAAAACAAAGTATGGACTTTGACAGACTTGCCCGATGATCGGCGAGCGATAGAAAACAAATAGATCTTTAAGAAGAAGACGGACGCGGATGGTAATGTTACCATCTATAAAGCTCGACTTGTCGCTAAGGGTTATCGGCAAGTTCAAGGGGTTGACTACGATGAGACTTTCTCTCCCGTAGCGAAGCTGAAGTCTGTCCGAATCATGTTAGCAATTGCCGCATACTATGATTATGAGATATGGCAAATGGACGTCAAAACGGCATTCCTTAACGGTTATCTTAAGGAAGAACTGTATATGATGCAGCCGAAAGGTTTTGTCGACCCTAAGAATGCTAACAAGGTATGCAAGCTCCAGCGATCCATTTATGGGCTGGTGCAGGCATCTCGGAGTTGGAACATTCGCTTTGATGAGATGATCAAAGCGTTTGGGTTTATGCAAACTTATGGAGAAGCCTGCGTTTACAAGAAAGTGAGTGGGAGCTCTGTAGCATTTCTCATATTATATGTAGATGACATACTTTTGATGGGAAATGATATAGAACTTTTGGACAGCATTAAGGCCTACTTGAACAAGAGTTTTTCAATGAAGGACCTTGGAGAAGCTGCTTATATATTAGGCATCAAGATCTATAGAGATAGATCAAGACGCCTCATAGGTCTTTCACAAAGCACATACCTTGATAAGATATTGAAGAAGTTCAATATGGATCAGTCTAAGAAGGGGTTCTTGTCTGTGTTGCAAGGTGTGAAATTGATCTCAGCTCAATGCCCGACCACGGCAGAAGATATAGAAGAGATGAGTGTCATCCCCTATGCCTCAGCCATAGGGTCTATTATGTATGTCATGCTGTGTACCAGACCTGATGTAAACCTTGTCGTAAGTTTGGTAGGAAGGTACCAAACTAATCCCGGCAAGGAACACTGGACAGCGGTCAAGAATATCCTGAAGTACCTGAAAAGGACTAAGGACATGTTTCTCGTTTATGGAGGTGACGAAGAGCTCGTCGTAAAGGGTTACGTCGACGCTAGCTTCGACACAGATCTGGATGACTCTATGTCACAAACCGGATACGTGTATATGTTGAATGGTGGAGTAGTAAGCTGGTGCAGCTACAAGCAGAGCATCGTGGCGGGATCTACATGTGAAGCGGAGTACATGGCAGCCTCGGAGGCAGCACATGAAGCAATTTGGGTGAAGGAGTTCATCACCGACCTAGGAGTCATACCCAAAGCGTCGGGGCCGATCAAACTCTTCTGTGACAACACTGGAGCTATTGCACTTGCCAAGGAGCCCAGGTTTCACAAGAAGACCAGGCACATCAAGCGTCGCTTCAACTCCATTCGTGAAAATGTTCAAGATGGAGACATAGAAATTTGCAAAGTGCATACGGATCTGAATGTCGCATATCCGTTGACTAAACCTCTTCCGCGAGCAAAACATGATCAACACCAGAACTCTATAGGTGTTCGATTCATCACAGTGTAACTAGATTATTGACTCTAGTGCAAGTGGGAGACTGTTGGAAATATGCCCTAGAGGCAATAATAAAATGGTTATTATTATATTTCCTTGTTCATGATAATTGTCTATTATTCATGCTATAATTGTCTTATCCGGAAATCGTAATACATGTGTGAATACATAGACCACAACATGTCCCTAGTGAGCCTCTAGTGGACTAGCTCATTCATCAACGGATGGTCATGGTTTCCTGACTATGGACATTAGATGTCATTGATAACAGGATCACATCATTAGGAGAATGATGTGATGGACAAGACCCAACCCTAAGCATAGCACAAGATCGTGTAGTTCGTCTGCTAGAGCTTTTCCAATGTCAAGTATCTTTTCCTTAGACCATGAGATCGTGTAACTCCCGGATACCGTAGGAGTGCTTTGGGTGTACCAAACGTCACAACGTAACTGGGTGGCTACAAAGGTGTACTACGGGTATCTCCAAATGTGTCTGTTGGGTTGACACGGATCGAGACTGGGATTTGTCACTCCGTATGACGGAGAGGTATCTCTGGGCCCACTCGGTAATGGATCATCATAATGAGCTCAATGTGATCAAAGTGTTTGACCACGGGATCATGCATTACGGTACGAGTAAAGTGACTTGCCGGTAACGAGATTGAACGAGGTATTGGGATACCGACGATCGAATCTCGGGCAAGTAAAATACCGATTGACAAAGGGAATCGTATACGGGGTTGATTGAATCCTCGACATCATGGTTCATCCGATGAGATCATCGAGGAGCATGTGGGAGCCAACATGGGTATCCAGATCCCGCTGTTGGTTATTGGCCAAAGAGCTGTCTCGGTCATGTCTGCGTGTCTCCCGAACCCGTAGGGTCTACACACTTAAGGTTCGGTGACGCTAGGGTTATATAGAGATGAGTATGCAGTAATCCGAAAGTTTTTCGGAGTCCCGGATGAGATCCCGGACGTCACGAGGAGTTCCGGAATGGTCCGGAGGTAAAGAATTATATATAGGAAGTGCAGTTTCGGCCATCGGGATAATTCAGGGGTCACCGGTATTGTACCGGGACCACCGGATGGGTCCCGGGGGTCCACCGGGTGGGGCCACCCATCCCGGAGGGCCCCATGGGCTGAAGTGGGGAGGGGAACCAGCCCATAGTAGGCTGGTGCGCCCCCCCTTGGGCCCCCCTGCGCCTAGGGTTGGAAACCCTAGGGTGGGGGGGCGCCCCACTTGCCTTGGGGGGCACTCCACCCCCCTTGGCCGCCGCCCCCAGGAGATCCCATCTCCCAGGGCTGGCGCCCCCCAGGGGGCCTATATAAAGGGGGGAGGGAGGGCAGCCGCACCCTGAAGTCTTGGCGCCTCCCTCTCCCCTGCTACACCTCTTCCTCTCGTAGAAGCTCGGCGAAGCCCTGCTGCGGTGACTGTTGCATCCACCACCACGCCGTCGTGCTGCTGGATCTTCATCAACCTCTCCCTCCCCCTTGCTGGATCAAGAAGGAGGAGACGTCACGCTGACCGTACGTGTGTTGAACGCGGAGGTGCCGTCCGTTCGGCGCTAGGATCTCCGGTGATTCGGATCACGACGAGTACGACTCCCTCATCCCCGTTCTTTGAACGCTTCCGCTCTCGATCTACAAAGGTATGTAGATGCACTCCGATCACTCATTGCTAGATGAACTCATAGATAGATCTTGGTGAAACCGTAGAAATTTTTTATTCTCTGCAACGTTCCCCAACACGGCAGTGGTAAGGACTAAAGTTTAGTCCCACCTCGCCCGCCGAACGACGCCGCGACCGCCTTATATGCCCAGCTTGCACCGCCCTTTCAGAACTCCTCTGATCCCCGCCCCGTCCCGCCGCTGCCCCGTTGGCCTGTGCTGCCAGCCATAGCTGGGCCGAAAGGCCGGCCCTTTCGCCACCCCGCTTGATCGGGCCGGACCGATTAGGCGCACTTGCGGCCTGCCAGCACAGGCGGGCTTATTTTTTAATCATTATTTTTTTGTCTTCTACGATTCACGGCGCGGGGGAGGTGGAAGGGGCACTTTTTTAGTCCCACCTCGCGCGTCGAGGGACGCCAGAACTGGCTTATATAGCCGCCTTTGAGCGATTTACTAAATAAGATAGTAATAATGTTATATGACTTCAACTAAAGTCAACTGACATTATCACTATCTTATATTTTAATATCAGCTCGTCAATTCGCGTAGAAATAACAATAGTAAAGTTTTCTTATATATAATTTAAATACGAAATAAATTCTGTATTAAGTACTCTTTTTAATATAATTACTTAATCTTATGTGGTAAATCCGTCAACACTACAGGTATTTTTCGACATCCTTCAAATGAACCCAATTTTGTTCCACAGTCTTGTACCATCATGAATAGGATGCATGACAAGTTTCGTGGCTTTTTGCCATTTTATGAATTTTCTATAATTTATTCGGCCGAAACACTTAAATGCTGACCGGACGTGACGCAACGTGTTCTTCGTATCAAAATACCATAAATTTTTGGATTCTGTGTGGGAGTGGGCATACTAACTCACATGCAAAATTTCAGGCCATTCTGAAGATGTCAAAAAATTGACCTTCTTCTTCGTACACCGTTCGGGTAGGAGCAAATGCCCTGTCCGAAAACGAGGTATTTTTCGACATCCTTCAAATGAACCCATTTTTTTTCCACAATCGTGCACCATCATGAATAGGATGCATGACAAGTTTTGTGGCTTTTTGCCATTTTATGAATTTTCTATAATTTTTTCGGTCGAAACACTTTAAATGCTGACCGGACGTGACGCAACATGCTCTTCGTATCGAAATACCATAAATTTTTGGATTCTGTGTGGGAGTGGGCATACTAACTCACATGCAAAATTTCAGGCTATTCTGAAGATGTCAAAAAATTGATTTTCTTCTCCGTAGACCGTTCGGGTTAGGCCTGGGCGTTCGGTAGAAACCGAAAATTCGGTTTTTACCGTTCGGTATTTTATTAATTTCGGTTTGCTGAACTGGAAACCAAAAATGGCAGTGCAGAATAGGTAACCGATATTTCGGTTGACCGAAAATTTCGGTTCAGTTTCGGTATATACCGATACACCGAAACGTGAATACTGCGCTTTGCGCTTGTGCCAAACACCACTCACGCATGGCCTATTATATAGACGATTTGCTGTCTACTTCTCCTTAAACAAACGAGGTGGGACTAAATATGATGGTTGCCGGCCGGTCGCTCTGCCTTATGTCAAGAAGCCCACTAAGTCGACTAAAATAAAATAAAGAAAGAAGCCCACATACTCATGCAGTCACGTGGCTGAGCTTCGTTCGGGCCTTGCATGCATGTTGGTCGTAGGGCTTGCACGCATGTGGTCGCGCAGGCGCACGCGGGCTGGATTGCATGCACCTTAGTGACATACAACTGGTTGGAAGACATGCGTACGCACTGTTCAGTATATTTTCTGGTTAACCGAAAATAAAACCGAACCTACCGAACTTAATTCAGTTATTGAGTGTAGAAACCGAATTTTTTTGCATCATTGGTAAAAACCGAAAATTCGGTTTTTTCGGTTACGGTTTTGGTTCGGTGTTTGGTTCATCGGTTTTTATGCCCACCCCTAGTTCAGGTAGGAGCAAATGCCCTGTCCGAAAACGAGGTATTTTTCGACATCCTTCAAATGAACCCATTTTTTTCCACAGTCTTGTACCATCATGAATAGGATGCATGACAAGTTTCGTGGCTTTTTGCCATTTTATGAATTTTCTATAATTTTTTCGGTCGAAACACTTTAAATGCTGACCGGACGTGACGCAACGTGCTCATCGTATCGAAATACCATAATTTTTTGGATTATGTGTGGGAGTGGGCATACTAACTCACATGCAAAATTTCAAGCCATTCTGAAGATGTCAAAAAATTGACCTTCTTCTCCGTAGACCGTTCGGGTAGGAGCAAATGCCCTGTCCGAAAACGAGGTATTTTTCGACATCCTTCTTTCGGTCAGCATTTTTTTTCCACAGTCTTGTACCATCATGAATAGGATGCATGACAAGTTTCGTGGCTTTTTGTCATTTTATGAATTTTCTATAATTTTTTCGGTCGAAACACTTCAAGTGCTGACCGGACGTGACGCAACGTGCTCTTCGTATCGAAATACCATATTTTTTTGGATTCTGTGTGGGAGTGGGCATACTAACTCACATGCAAAATTTCAGGCCATTCTGAAGATGTCAAAAAATTGACCTTCTTCTCCGTAGACCGTTCGGGTAGGGGCAAAGGCCCTGTCCGAAAACGATTTATTTTTCGACATCCTTCAAATGAACCCATTTTTTTCCACAGTCTTGTACCATCATGAATAGGATGCATGACAAGTTTCGTGGCTTTTTGACATTTCATGAATTTTCTATAATTTTTTCGGTCGAAACACTTTAAATGCTGACCGGACGTGACGCAACGTGCTCTTCGTGTCGAAATACCATAAATTTTAGGATTATGTGTGGGAGTAGGCATACTAACTCACATGCAAAATTTCAGGCCATTCTGAAGATGTCAAAAAATTGACCTTCTTCTCCGTAGACCATTCGTGTAGGAGCAAAGGCCCTGTGCGAAAACGAGTTATTTTTCGACATCCTTCAAATGAACCCAATTTTTTTCCACAGTCTTGTACCATCATGAATAGGGTGCATGACAAGTTTCGTGGCTTTTTGCCATTTTATGAATTTTCTATAATTTTTTCGGTCGAAACACTTTAAATGCTGACCGGACATGACGCAACGTGCTCTTTTTATCGAAATACCATAAATTTTAGGATTATGTGTGGGAGTAGGCATACTAACTCAGATGCAAAATTTCAGGCCATTCTGAAAATGTCAAAAAATTGACCTTCTTAATATGATGCATGAATTTGAAACAACTAAAACGCTGACCGGATAAAAGTATTACAAAACTTTATGTATTAATAAAACAAACTTTGCATAAAATGCTAAACTATCAAAAATAAGATACATAATAATGATGTGATCTGAATTTACAATGCACTAGCAGCACTACCGCAACTGCCCGAACCGTGTAGGATAAGGAGGAGTAGTCGGAGGATCTGAGAAGGGAATTAGAGAAAAAAGAGCAGGCAGCTGCGGCAGAGCTGCCAGGGCAATGCAAAGTCAAATCACATTATTACTATCTATCTTATCTGCTAGGGTGCATGAATCCGCATATATAAGCCGGTCTGGGCGTCCTTCGGCGGGCGAGGTGGGACTAAACGAAACCATCCACCCCGCCCCTGCGCCCTCGACCGCTCGCAAGCGCGCCTTCCAGCGGCCCACTAGGCCTACTGAAATCGGCCCACCTTGCCAGTCAACGCGCAGCGCCGCGACAGGCCGCTCGCACGCGCGCCTTACAGCGGCCCACAGAAAATCGGCCCACCTAGGCGGTCCATGCGCAGCGCTGTGACAGGCAAGCTCTATCTTTAGTCCCACCTCGCCTGCGGGAGCTCGCCCGCACCAGTTTAAATAGCGCGGCCCGCCCTACACCGACGTGATCCAAAGTAATAGACCGCCTACTTTCACAACGCCGCCTGGTTGGGCCTGTGGGCCTTGCGGGGCCGAAAAGCGTTCTCTTTCGCCGATCGGCTTGATCGGGAGCGACTTACTAAGCCTCGCTCGGCTCCGTGGCGGCGTTCTTTTTTAAAAAAAAATTCTCTTAACTTGTTTTGCGAATATTATGTCAATTTTTTATTGTTTGGTTTTATATTTACTTTTCTAGTTTTCATAGGTTTTTTTCAATTCAAGTTTAATTTTTATCTTATTTTTAATTTTTACAATACAATTTTTAAAAAAATATATCTTCTAACTTGTTTTGCGAGTATTATGTCAATTTTTTATTGTTTGGTTTTATATTTACTTTTCTAGTTTTCATAGGTTTTTTTCAATTCAAGTTTACTTCTTTTCTGATTTTTATTTTTTACAATACAATAGATTTTTTTAAAAAAAATCTTCTAACTTGTTTTACGAATATTATGTAATTTTTTATTGTTTGGTTTTATATTTACTTTTCTAGTTTAATTCTTTTCTCATTTTTTTTACAATACAACTCTTTTTAAAACTAAAAATAACAGTATCGATTTAAACACTTGATTGTTCAACAACATTTAAAAACCATCCATTCAAACACTTGATATTTCATTATAGTTTTCATAGATATTTTACATAGTACTAGAAATAAAACTTAACTAAAGAACATTACGAAAATAATTAAACATGTCGTTCGGCACGGCCTGATACCCGGGAAAGTTCTCCGGGTCCTCCGGGTGGACGGCGCCCGGGGCGACCTGAAGGTACTCCTGAACGAGCGGCGGCGGCTGCGGCATGTTCTCCGACTCCCGGGGCGCCTTCAGGTAGCCCGGCATGTCGTCCGGGTCGCTGGCCTCCGCCGCCAGCCGCCTGTACTCCGCCACCAATGCCGGCTCCGGCGGCTGCTGCGGCTCGGCCGGAGGGGCGCGGCTGGACCCTGCGCCGTTCCTGCCCGCGGTACGGCTGGACCCGGCGCCGTTCCTGCCCGCTGTACGGCGATCGCCGGGGCCGAGGCGGACAATGCCGTGGTCACCGCCTGGGCCTCCGCAGGGCGCGGGCGGGTGCATGGCGCCGAAGTCGAGGCGGGCACGGGTCGAGCGCGCCTCGCCACGGCGGTACAGCTCAAAGTCGTACCCCAGCGGAGGTGGTACGACGCCGGCGACCGCCTGCGCGCGGTACGGCACGACCACCTCCTCGAAGGTGCGCCTGTCCCAGAGCTGATGCCGCCGCGCGCGGTTGCGCTTCGTGGGCGGGCGCGGGCCTGCGTAGGCGTGGAGGCGCCGCAGGTGATCGTCGGTGAGGCGGTCCGCCCAGCCGGGTTGTTGGGGGCGTACTGTGGGTCGGCGAGCTCCTCCGGTGACAGGCGAGCCCTGTACAGGCCGACGGCGCGGGCGAATATGTGGGTGCCGACCTCGGGCACCGGCGCAACGGGAACGCCGTCGACGCTCAGGCGCCACCTCGCCGGCAGGCGCACGTTGGGCGCGGCGGGGATGCCGAAGTGGGCGAGCTCCTCCGCCTCCTCGATCGTCAAGTTGGGGCGGGCCATCGTCGGCGAGAGGGAGAGGCACGACGCGCGAGGTGGTGAAGGGCGCAAGAGGACGATGCCGACGACAAGGGAAGAAGGAGAGGCGAGGCGAGGGTGGTGTGCGAGCCGACGGAGGGCGAGAGGCCCTTTTTATAGGGCGTAGTGGTGGGTGGGGCGGGGTGCCGGCGATCAATGCCGGTGGGCTGCCGAGCGGTCAAGGGCGCAGAAGGGCAGGCAGCGGCGTGTGAATCGGCGCCGGCGATTAATGCCTGGTACGTGAGGGCGGCGTGCGCGGGCGGTCAAGCGGTGGCGTGCGCAGGCGCGCGGCAGGCGGTGGCGTGTGAATCCGCGCTGCCCGCGGACCGACGCCGGCGACGGGACGACTCACTGCGCCGGCGTTAATGGTTCGCCTAATCCGCGCCGAATTAATGGATTAGGTTTAGTACGCGTGGGCCCGCCCTCCTCCTCACGCGGCCTACACCGCCCACGTACGGGCGTACAGCGGGCCGTACGGACACGCGCCTCGCTACGCCGCGGTACGCCTCCCCCACCTTAATTTCCCATCCTACCCCTACTCACTTATTCTCACGAAAGGGTATCTTTTAATCTGGACCGTTGATGTGTCCAAGGGGGTTGTACCGAAGAAGAAGTGGGCAAGGAATACCTTTCGAGAAAGGGGAAAACATTGTTAATATACAGTCATACGATATTATTCCCAGATCACACAAATTATTATATATGAAGTTGATTTTTGCGCAAACCGGAATATCACAATTCACACGTATACAGACTTGTATGCATAATCACACTTCACACGTATACACGCAAACGGGGCGGATAAAAATGGTGTGTTTTCCTTTTTAACATGCAAAGCAACGCCGAGGTGCTTTGATTCAGACTTCAGAGGCACACCACTGCTTATTTATCAACACTACTACAATACTCGCTCGCGCCAGAGGATTTGTTGATCGAGAGAGTGATTCAACCCCCTTCACGAAGGAACACCGCCTCTGCTAGAGTTCTTCGTTATTAAAGATCTGTAGAAGCTCATGAACCTCACAGTAAATTCTGCAATTGCAAAGTATAATCAGTTTACACCACAGTTCACACTTGAATGAACCTTTTTGTTTTGGCTTGTACCTTCAATCTTTATAAAGCATTGGATGGCTTCCCCTTGGTCAGGGCCTTCAACAGCGAAACCTTCTATATTGATAGTTCTTTTGTCAGAAATTGTGTCTTGAGATTTGTACTCTTTGCACTGCTGGTTCTGAAACAAGCAAGCAAGCAATATATATTAGCACGCACTACACAGTAGATTAGTTCACAAATGGAAAATCAGTTATCAGTTAATATGCGGGCAGTCCAGCTTGATACAAAGAAATGCTTGCAGTCAGGCTCACTTGGTTCAACTCCAGTGCCAGTTCATCGATGCTATTCTGAAAATCTTCATCCCTGTCCCTTTTCAGTTCATTAACCAAGTGCTGCATTTCAAAGCAAAAGGGAAAATCGCAAACAGTAATGAGCTCTGACAAGAATGAACGTCGGACGGACTCTTGGAATCACAAAGAACACATAAACATATAACGCAGAGAAGAGCTTACACAGAAAATGAAATAAGGTGACACATTATGTTCAATCATTTTTCTGATCTTCCTCCGAATGAGATACAGCCTGTGTAAAGGTCATTCAGCAAAATTTATGTTTTCATTCTGAAGTTCAAAAAAGAAACTCGCGCGTACTGAATTGCAAACCATCATAGTGAAAGGGATAGCTTACTGCTTTGGACTTGGCTCCTCCATGATTTTTTTGGCAACATCATAAATTTCCTCCTCCCATCCAGTCAAAATGGGCTGGTCTTTCGTGAATGGATAACTGCGTTGGTCAAGAGAGTTGTTTATGAATATAGAAAGCCCTATGATTCAGTACCCATGGTGGTAATTATAACAATGCGAACAGACAGTTATAAGCAAGCGTGCTGATGAGGATGAAATTTTTGTGGCATGAACATGATGGCTAGAACAGAAACAACACACCTTGATGGATCAGTCGACTTCTACTCAAAATGAATATTGTACCACTGGCACATTGCAGTTTCAAAATGGACTGCTATTATGGCATTTCTACAATCTGAATATGAAATGAATGAGGAAATCATTCCATGTGCTTACTTTGCTTTCCATGTAGCTTCAAAAGAGCGTATTGCCTGTCGGAGATTATTACTCGCGCTAGCTGCAATTCTACTGGCAAGTCCACGAGGCAAATCTATGCCTTCTTGTGTAGCAATGAACTCTAGAACCTTGATTATCTAAGAGAAATTCTGTATTCATCAAACTGTCCAGCACTGGAGAGAAGACAGATCATTCATACAGACCTAGTATGTACCTCATCAAATGAAGGTGGTTTAAGTCGGACAACCTTGCATAAATGTTCAACGGCATCAAGGTTTGAAGAACTGGAGCAGCTGAAAATAATTTTGTTGCAACCTGCATACCTCCCCAAAAACCAACCGACATAATGCTGAAGATCAGACGAAAGCCTATCAGCATCATGGACCACAATCACTGCATATATGAACCACTGACGCTTTAATATGTCATTTCACATCAACGAAGAATAGGCAGCTGTTCAAAATCCTGTGTTGATTAACAACAGTACCGCCAAAAGGAGAGGCAGAGACGTGTTAGAATGTACCTTTGCAGTTAGCATGATCGCAAATCAAGTCCGGTGGTGGGATTGACTCATTCAACAAAGTAGTTATGACATACTTCTCATAGCCATGTAAATCAGCCAAGTTTACCTCCACGTGATGATCTGAAATCTTCACTTTAACATCAATGTGTTTGGCGATTTCTCCCTACATCAAACAGTTCACCAGAAAGACGGTACAGAATAAATTACATTTTATAAATTACTTAAGAATATTATCCTCTTCACGGTAATAAGGTTACTGGTGAAACCGAAAATGCGCCATTACAAGTTGCAATTCATACCTTCAGCTCGATTCTCTTTGTGAGTTCCTCTATCTGTGAAATGGCAATACAAATAAGGTATCATGAGTTTCCGAGTACTGAGGTTTAACTCGGGATAAAAAGTACTCCGTAGTAATTTGTTCACAGGATGGCTACAGTGACCTTGAGATTATCAGGACCAAAAGCATCTCTTAAAAGGGCCAGCACCATGCTTCTCTTCCCGACCGCCTGTGCCCCTTCAAATATGAAATGGTTGCATTGGCGTTCAGTCACCTGGATGCAGCAGTTATCACAAAATTCAGTCTCAAATCCCAATTCAGCATGTCATCACAGTGTGTCTATCATCAGTTCATCACCCCATTCGAGTGCTTGGCTACAGTTTTACAGTGACAAAGAATTCAAAACAATGGTAATTGTTCTGGTATACCTAAAAAAATTCTGGAAAACAGAGCAATGGTAATTTCGTGTAAGATTAAAGTGGGAGGGTGCGTGGCAACCATCCGGTGGAGCTCATCGGCGACGGCCTTGTTGCAGATGAATTCTCCGAGTACACTGGGCCGGTACCTGTCCGCCCACACGTACTGGTCCTCCGCCGCCGCTGTTGATTCCACTGACAGCTGCGGAGAGTCCACCTGCGGCGACTTCGGCTTGCGCGAAACCCTCACCCAGATGTTTGCTCCTCTCCCGACGGTGGTGGCGGTATCGCTTCTCCAGTTGCTCGCAAGGCTGGCAACCACTTCAGTAGCCGCCACGGCACTGGCTTGGGACACCGGCGGCGTCGGCTCTCGTCCGACGGCGGCGGCGTCCTCTCTCTCCCTCAAAGGCCTCCTGGCGGCGACTCTCTCCGCGTCTGCCTGGTCTAGGCGTGCGGGTACCTGGGTTGACGTGGGCGGCGTCGACGCCGCCGACGGCCGAGGCCGCGGAGGCGTCGACACTGACGACCGCCGAGGCAGCGGGGGCGTCCGGGTGGGGGTGGCGGCGGTGCTCTTAGGGACGCAGGCGGCGCCGAATCGGTGGAGCACGCGGTTGATGAGATTGGAGCGCGGCTGCGGCGGCCTGCCGCAGCCCGGGAGGAGGTGCACGGCGCGGCGCCTGGCCTCCCGGCGGCGGTCATCGGCGAAGGCCGCGGAGAGGGTGCGGCCAGTCGGGGAAGCGGGCCAGGCGGTCGGGGATGCGGGTGCCGGGGTCTCGATCGCCATTGTAGTTCTGACGGGGACAGACGGGGACGCGGCGATGTGGGTGCATTGGCGTGAGGTGATGGGAGGAAGCAGGTGAAGGGAATCGGGAGGCGCCGGCGCGACCTGGCCGAGGAGGGTGGAGCTGGCGGGGGGATCAAGGAGCGGGATTATGCCGCGGCGGAAGGATCATTCCGTTTGATTAAGCTAGAGCTTTGTTTGTTAATATTCCCGGTGTCACCTGTCCATCCATCATGGTCGCAGTCGTGGGCATGGCCGGCCGGCCGCCCGCCGTGGCTTGGCTAAACGACGGCGACGCTAGACTGAACAACGAGAGAAAAAAAAAGAGCGGCTCTTCTCTGGCGCTGGAAATGGCTTGGTGGGCTGAATGGTGTTGCTGTTTGGGTATGGTTGTATGGTCGCAGTTGGAGAATGTGTGTTCTGGGCTGAGGCCTGAGGGCATCGCTGTTGGTAGCTGCTCCCTCCAATCCAAAATAAATGTTGTGGTTCTGAACTAAAGTTGACTTTATTAAACTGACAAGAGACTACAATCTGACTGAACGATTCTAGTCAGGAATTTAGAAATTACATCAAAGCATGTAAGAGAAAAAAAATGCTAAAAGCTTTATGAGCGCAACGGTGCGCCGCCTAGTTTGCTTCACGACGAATCCAAAGAAGCCTCAAACCCTCGAAAGACTTGGACATCTGCTTGATTTTCTTATCATATGCGCATCATTGACCCGGAGGGCACCTGAGTCATGCCACGGGTCGACTACAGTAGAGCAATCCATCCGCACAATGACATGTTGGTCTCTCATTCTCATAGTTGCATCGATAATGAATCACCAGTGCCCTTATGTTGACTTATATATGCCTCAATAGAGGTACCAAGATGGTCCATAAAGACATAGCCCGAGCCAGAAGCTTGGTAACGGACGTCGAGGGTATTGATTGCAACCCAACCTTCAAAAGGAGGTGGCCAGCGCTAGTGCTGGCGACTCCATCCTGATCATTCTGGCACGGAAGGAGCTCGAGGGTCGCCACGTTCTCATCGATCAGTACCATATATCACATCGACTGGAAGCCTTCTTCCCCATGAGTGAACTTGTTCCTTCTCGCCCAAATGCACCACATCACAGTAACAAACACTGCAACATCTTCTTTCTTGATCAGGTTCAAGCAAGGACATCCCCAGCCCACGTCACATGATGCAACCGTGGGAGCTTGACGCCTCTCTGCTCCATAAGCGCATTCCAAAATTGTTTTGCATGGTCACATGTGATCAGTGCATGATAGAAACTTCCATCCGTGTATCCATAGAGTGTGCACTTCGAGTTTTCAACAATATGGCGGTGCACGAGTTTAACAAAACAAGGAAGCATGTTCTTCAGTACCCGCCACCAAAAAACATCTTGATTTTAAGAAAACAGTAAGTTTCCACAAAGCTCTCCAAACCCATCCCGGGTTACCAATGGAACAGTTGGCTATAGCTTCATCATTTAGCACATTCTCAACCACTAGCATGTACGCTGACCGCACAGAGTACATACCTGACTTCTCGCAGACCAAGCCCAAAAGTCCTCTCTGCCATATCTTGGCCTCGACATGGCCAAAAAAACATGCGCATCTGGGGCAATGAGCACTTGACGGATGAGCTCTTCGCCCAGTCTCCCATTTGGATATCCACCGGTTCCGAGAACTGGTGAACATTAAGGTCTGACAAATGACAAATAGGCTTCATAGTAGGTGTATCCACAGTACATCGGTCATTCCAAATACTTGTCCCTTCCTTGTTGCTGATTATTTTAATCAGGCCTCTCTCAAGGACCTAATGTCCACATATGACAACCTTCCAGTGCTTGACACACTCCTTGGGTAACCAACTGATAGGAAATCAGTGTTTGGAAAATACCTTCCTTCTAAAACTCGAGCACACACGTTCCTCAGATTTTCCAACAGCCTCCAGCTTGTTTCTCTAGCATAGCACTCTTGAACGCTAGTAATTCACGAAAACCCATTCCTCCAAGATTCTTTGGGACAGATAGTTTATCCCATGCTTGCCAGTGCATACCTCTTTTTTCAAGTAAATCGGCCCACCAAATTTTTGAATGTTCATCGTTAATTTGGAGCACAACCCTTGGTAGAGCTTGAAACAACTCATTGAATAGGCTGGTAATGCTTGAACCACTAACTTCATGAAAGTGCGTTATATCAACTAGAGGGGGGTGAATAGGCGATTTTTATGAATTCTTCACTGAGGAATTTGAGGGTGAGGAAATTCCTTAGCGAAGAACTACTTGCAGCGGAATAAGTACTCATAAGTAAACATAACAGAACACAAGCATGGTCATCACGATGAAATGAAGACAAGCACAAAGTACAGAAAGCGTAATCACAGGATAACACAGGATGAAGACAAACAGACTGAAGAAATTGAACTGAGGAAATTGGGAAAGTCTTCAGTCAAAGTCTTCAAACACATATATGACAAGCACACAACACAGTGATGAGGAAATGAAAGAGTTGAGGAAATAAAACCAGTTGGCTTGGTGAAGACAATGATTTGGTAGACCAGCTCCAACTGCTGTCTCAGTTGTACATCTTGTTGGAGCGGCTAGGTATTTAAACCTGAGGACACACAGTCCCGGACACACAGTCTGTATTCTCCTTGAACTAAGGTCACACAGACCTCGTCCAATCACTCGTGGTAAGTCTTCAGGTGACTTCCGAACCTTCACAAACTCGGTCACTCGGCGATCCACAATTCCTCTTGGATGCTCTAGACCATGACGCCTAACCGTCTGGAAGAAGCACAGTCTTCAAAGGTAACAAGCATCGGATACACGCAGGATCAATCTCTTCAGTGATGCTCAATCACTTTGGATTTGTAGGTGTTTGGGTTTAGGTTTTCCTCACTCAATGATTTTCGCTCAAAGTCCTCGGAGGATTGGATGCTCTCAAATGACAAGTGTCAGTTTCTCTTGGAGCAGCCAACCAGCTAGTGGTTGTAGGGGGCGGCTATTTATAGCCTAGGGAGCAGCCCGACATGATAAGACATAAATGCCCTTCAATGATATGACCGTTAGGTGGATAAGATAGTTTGGGACAGCTGGCGCGTAGCACAACAATGGTCGGAAATTTGAGTATCAAATTCCTCAGGGCTATCATGTTCCTCACTATGTAGGCAATCCGCACTAGCGAATTCCTAACTCCTCAGTCAGAACAAATTCTTGAGCGACCAGAAGAACTTCGTCTCTGTCACTGAAGAAATTTGACTGAACTGTATGAGATTTCCAATGGCTTCACTCGAAGGGATTGGTAGGTGTAGGATTTTGAGTTGAGCATCACATGGAATTTTTTCCTTAGTATTTCCTCGACCCCCTTTAACAGTACGGTGTTTCCTATGACTCAAGAAATAGAAAATGAAACTACGAAAACAAAAGTCTTCACGCTTCATGTTCCTCAAGTGAATACCAAGTCTTCAAGGTCACACCAATTTCTTCACTTTCAAAGTCTTCAGAAAGTCTCCAGAAATACAAAGTCTTCAGTCGAAGAACTTCATTTTTAGGGGTCGACTTTCTCTGTAAATATCAAACTCCTCATAGA
This sequence comes from Aegilops umbellulata, assembly GCA_032464435.1. NCBI lineage: Eukaryota > Viridiplantae > Streptophyta > Magnoliopsida > Poales > Poaceae > Aegilops > Aegilops umbellulata. Next base: position 319,157,622 of record CP136054.1, read on the forward strand.
CTTATAGACTTGTGTACACTCACAAACGCATTAGTCCCTTAGCCTATAAGTCTTCAATACACCAAAATTACTAAGGGGCACTAGATGCACTTATAATCTCCCCCTTTTTGGTGATTGATGACAATATAGGTTAAGTTTTCAACGGGGATAAACATATGAAGTGTAAAAACTAAATTTGAGGAATTTGATTGCAAGATATAGAAGAACCCCCCCCCCCTAAAGATGTGCATAGTGAGGAATTTGCTTTTGAAGCAATGCACACTTGAAGAGTTGAATCATGGAGATCTCCCCCTATATCTTGTAATTCATACACGCATTTGACATATAATATGAAGAATTTGAAATGCATGATGAAATATGGTGACTGATGTAATTCAGCATGCGTGCATAACATTAACGAGGAATAAGCATGCAGAAAAACATAGCAAAAGTATCAGAGCACCATCGGGTTTAAGTTTACAACTTGATCCAATAAAGTTTCAGAAGAACGAGAGTTGTAACTTAGAAAAAAACGTCCATATAATAGACCCGCTTGAAGACTAACTCAAATTTCTCCCCTTTTGTCATCGAATGACCAAAAGGACCGAAACTGAGGACTAACGCTCCTGAAGAATATCAAGTTGATGAAGGAGCGCCAGCGTTGCTGGGGTCGTTTGTCGTTGTAGGGCCTGCCGCAGTGTCGTCCAAGTCTTCATGTTCATCGGTGTCGCGCGATGAAGAATAGGAGCTGGCCACCAAGGAAGGAACCTTGACCTTCTTGTATTTCTTCGGAGGAGGTACAGACCAGTCAAAGTCTTCCTTGAGACCCATTTTCTTCAGATCTTCTGCGCTGTAGACATGAGACAAAACAGCCCAGGTACGGTTGAAGGTTTCATGAAGGTAGTATTGGTTTTTCTTCACTGCATTGTGGGTTGAGGTCATGTTGTGAAGAATTGAACCAAACTGACGCTTGACCCATTTATGATTGCGATCAACCTTCTGATGAAGACTGAGGAGAAGCTCACGATCAGTCATCACCCTGGGTGTTGTGCCTTGAGGATTTTGCTTGGTTGTGTTGGCGGCAGAGTCATGGGTGGCAGAGTCATCATTGGTTGAGTAGGATGCAGCCTTGCGAAATTGATCATCCAATGGATGAATGCCTTCATCTATAATAGCAGCGGCCTTGCCCTTGTCATCAGCTGAGGAAAATGTCCGTTTGAGGACTTCAATCGGAGGCAAGTAGCTGCAGTGGTTCCGTGTATCAGCTTTGTAGTTGAGTGAAGACCTTGTTCTGATGAATCTCATAATCCAAGGTGCATAAGGCTTCAGCTCAAATGGTGACATAGCGATATTAGCAAGAGTCCTCATGAAGAAATCATGGAAGTTGACAGGAACGCCATGAATGATATTGAAAAGCATATTCTTCATGATGCCAACGACTTCTTCTTTATTCGAGTTGTGGCCCTTGATTGGACTCAATGTCTTCGTCAAAATTCGATAGACAGTCCGAGGCACATATAGTAATTCCTTCACGAGGAATTTGGTTCGTGGGGCCTGACCTGGCTTCAAAGGCTTCATCAGAACTTGCATGTAGTGATTTGTAAGCTCAGGTTCACTGTAGACGCAATGAGCAGCTTCAAGGGGAGGACTGAGTGGTAAGGCACGAAGCAATTCAGTAGCTAGTGCCTTGTAGTGAGTATTTTCAGACATCTAGTCCAGCACCCATGAATTCACATCTTCAGAATCTCCTGTGATGTGCAGAGTCACATAAAATTGAAGAATGAGTTCTTCATTCCAATCACATATGTCAGTACAGAAATTTAACAATCTAGCATCATGAAGAACACTGAGGACTGGCTCAAAGCACGGCAGAGATTCCATATCCACGTCAGGAATGTGCGCATGATCGAAGACTTTGTATTTGTTGAACAGCACTGAGGAATAGAAATTAGTCTGGCTGGCCGTCCAGAAACGCCTCTTCTAAAAGTGCGTTATATCGACTAGAGGGGGGGGGGGTGAATAGGCGATTTTTATGAAATTCTTCATTGAGGAATTTGCTAGTGAGGAAATTCCTTAGCGAAGAACTACTAGCAGCGGAATAAGTACTCAGATGAAAACAAAGCAAAACACAAGCATGGTCATCATGATGAAATGAAGACTAGCACAGAGTACAGAAAGCGTAAACACAGGATAACACAAGATGAAGACAAACAGATTGAAGAAATTGAACTGAGGAAATTGAGAAAGTCTTCAGTCAAAGTCTTCAAACACAGATATGATAAACAAGCAGCACAATACTGAGGAAATGAAAGAGTTGAGGAAATGGAACCAGTGTGCTTGGTGAAGAAAATGATTTCGTAGACCAGTTCCAACTGTTGTCTCAGTTGTACATCTGGTTGGAGCGGCTGAGTATTTAAACCCGAGGACACACAGTCCCGGACACCCAGCCTGAGCACGCAGCTCGGGACACCCAGTCCTCTTCGTATTCTCCTTGAACTAAGGACACACAGTCCTCATCCAATCACTCGTGGTAAGTCTTTAGGTGACTTCCGAACCTTGACAAACTCGGTCACTCGGCGATCCACAATTCCTCTTGGTTGCTCTAGACCATGACGCCTAACCGTCTGGAAGAAGCACAGTCTTCAAAGGTAACAAGCGTCGGATCCACGCAGGATCAATCTCTTCAGTGATGCTCAATCACTTTGGGTTTGTAGGTGTTTGGGTTTGGGTTTGGATTTGGATTTTCCTCACTTGATGATTTTCGCTCAAAGTCCTCGGAGGATGGGTTGGTCTCAAATGACAGGTGTCAGTTTCTCTCAGAGCAGCCAACCAGCTAGTGGTTGTAGGGGGCGGCTATTAATAGCCTAGGGAGCAGCCCTACATGATAAGACATAAATGCCCTTCAATGATATGACCGTTGGATGGATAAGATATTTTGGGACAGCTGGCGCGTAGCACAGCAACGGTCGGAAATTTGAGGTACAAATTTCTCAGGGCTATCATGTTCCTCACTCTGTAGGCAATCCGCACTGGTGAATTCCTAACTCCTCAGTCAGAGCAAAGTCCTCAGTGACCAGAAGAACTGCGTCTCTGTCACTGAAGAAATTGACTGAACTGTATGAGATTTCCAATGGCTTCACTCGAAGGGATTGGTAGGTGTAGGATTTGAGTTGAGCATCAAATGGAAATTTTTCCTTAGTATTTCCTCGACCCCCTTTAACAGTACGGTGTTTCCTATGACTCAAGAAAGAGAAAATGAAACTACAAAAACAAAAGTCTTCACGCTTCATGTTCCTCGAATGAATACCAAGTCTTCAAGGTCACACCAATTTCTTCACTTTCAAAGTCTTCAGAAAGTCTTCAGTGTATCAAAGTCTTCAGTCGAAGAACTTCATTTTTAGGGGTCGACTTTCACTGTAAGTATCAAACTCCTCATAGACTTATAGACCCGTGTACACTCATAAACACATTAGATCCTTAACCTATAAGACTTCAATACACCAAAATCACTAAGGGGAACTAGATGCACTTACAATCTCCCCCTTTTTGGTGATTGATGACAATATAGGTTAAGTTTTCAACGGGGATAAACATATGAAGTGTAAATGCTGATACTGAGGAATTTGATTGCAAGATATAGAAGAACTCCCCCTGAAGTTGTGCATAGTGAGGAATTTGCTTTTGAAGCAATGCACACTTGAAGAGATGAATCATGGAGATCTCCCCCTATATCTTGTAATTCGTACACGCATTTGATATATAATTTGAAGAATTTCAAATGCATGATGAAATATGGTGACTGGTGTAATTCAGCATGCGTGCAATAATATTAACGAGGAATGAGCATGCAGAATAACATAGCAGAAGTATCAGACCACCATCGGGTTTAAGTTTACAACTCGATCCAATAAAAGTTTCGGAAGAACGAGAGCTGTAACTTAGCAAAAAAAACACCCAATATAATAGACCCGCTTGAAGACTAACTCAGATTTCTCCCCCTTTGTCATTGAATGACCAAAAGGATCGAAACTGAGGACTAACGGCCCTGAAGATAATCAAGTTGATGAAGGAGCGCCAGCGTTGTCGGGGTCAGTTGTTGAAGTAGGGCCTGCCGCAGTGTCGTCCAAGACTTCATGTTCATCAGTGTCGCGTGATGAAGAATAGGAGCTGGCCACCAAAGAAGGAACCTTGACCTTCTTGAATTTCATCGGAGGAGGTGCAGACCAGTCAAACTCTTCTTTGAGACCCATTTTGTTCAGATCTTCAGCGCTATAGACTTGAGACAGAACAGCCCAGGTGCGGTTGAGGGTTTCATGGAGGTAGTAGTGGTTTTTCTTCACTGCATTATGTGTTGCAGTCATGTTGTGAAGAATTGAACCAAACTGAAGCTTGACCCATTTGTGATTGCGATCAACCTTCTGATGAAGACTGAGGAGTAACTCACGATCAGTCAACACCCTGGGTGCTGTAGCTTGAGGATTTTGGTTGGCATTGTTGGCGGCAGAGTCATGTGTGGTAGAGTCATCATTGGTGGAATAGGATGCAGCCTTGTGAAATTGACCATCCAATGGACGAATGCCTTCATCTATCACAGCAGTAGCCTTGCCTTTGTCATCAGCTGAGGAAAATGTCCTTTTGAGGACTTCAATTGGAGGCAAGTAGCTGCAGTGGTTCAGAGTGTCAGCTTTGTAGTTGAGTGAAGACCTTGTCCTGATGAATCTCATTATCCATGGCGCATAAGGCTTCAGCTCAAATGGTGACATGGCAATATTTGCCAGAGTTCTCATAAAGAAATCATGGAAGTTGACGGGTACGCCATGACAGATGTTGAAAAGCATATTCTTCATGATGCCAACGACTTCTTCATCAGATGAGTCATGGCCTTTGATAGGACTCATTGTCTTTGTCAGTATGCGGTAGACAGTCCGAGGAACATAGAGCAATTCCTTGACGAGGAAATTGATTCTAGAGGCCTGCCCTGGCTTCAAAGGCTTCATCAGAACTTGCATGTAGTGATTTGGAAGCTCAGGTTCACTATAGACACAACGTGCATCTTCAAGGAGAGGACTGAGTGGTAGGGCACGAAGCAATTCAGATGCTGGTGCTTTGTAATGAGTGTTCTCTGTCATCCAGTCCAGAACCCATGAATTCACATCTTCAGAATCGCCTGTGATGTGCAGCGCTGCATAGAACTGAAGAATTAGTTCTTCATTCCAATCACAGATGTCAGTGTAGAAATTCAGTAGCCCAGCGTCGTGAAGAACACTGAGAACTGGCTCGAAGCACGGCAGAGACTCCATGTCTACATGAGGAATGTGCATATGATCGAAGACTTTGTCTTTGTTGAACATCACTGAGGAATAGAAGTTGGCTTTACTAGCAATCCAGAAACGCCTCTTCCTTATGCGAGTAGAGTCATATGGATTGTAATCTGTGAAGAATACATGCTCACCGAAGAAATCATCAGCCTTGAACTTTTGCTTCCTTGAGAACGGATCCTTTGGCTTTGGCAGAGGAGTGTCAGTGAGTTGCATCACGACCTCGGGAATCACGAGCTCAGGTTCTTCAGGCTGAGGAATTTTTGGTTCCTCCTCAGGTGCAGTCACAGTTTCAGTAGCAGCAGTTTCTTCAGCGCTAGTGGCTGGAATTTCTTCATGCACAGATGCAGTGGGATGAGTTTCTTCAGAGACCATCGGAACAGTTGGTGCAGGAGACTGAGGGATTTGCTGCAGTGGAGTGAAGAGTGGAGAGTTGGGATGCTGACTTTCCCAAAAATCATCATTCATCACTGGCGTTGTGCTGCCAATGTCCACGTCTTCATCTTCCAATTCTTCAACACCAGCCTCTTCAGCAGTGAAGTGAGGCATTGGTGATGAGACCACTGGGGTTAAAGGGATTCCATCCACTTCAATTTCTTCATCAATCTGCTCTGAGGAAGCAACACATTGAGTTTCTTCATCTGATCCTCTTGGGATCTCATAGTCTTCACCAAAAGGAACAAGGTCCTTTGATGGCATGGTGGAAATCGGAACAACATCGGTAGGATTGCCATGTGAGCTGGTCATAGGCTTCATCTTCTTTGGAGCTGAAGATTCTGAAGCACTTGATGCTTTCCTTTTCTTCATTGCAGCTCGCTCTGCAGCCTTGGTCTTCTTCACATCTGATGCAGATGGAAGGATAGGAGTAGGTGTAGGCGCAGGTGGAGCTGAGGAATCTGTTTGAATTTCCTCAGGCGCAACTGATGCAGTTGCCCTAACTTCTTCAGTTTCTTCAGGCGCACCACAAGTGGATGCCCTGGCAATTTCTTCAGCAGCTGGGATGGAGTCATCAGCCCTGGAACTAGCATTTTCGTCAGCAGCCTGAAAGTCCTCAGTGGTGCTGGCGTGTTCTTCAGTGGGCTGTGCTGAAGGTTTAGCTTGAGGAATTTCTTGTTGTGATGGGGCTGCAACATTTGTGAATTTCCCTGTCAGTTTCACAAACCTGACTTTTGCTCCTTTCCAGTCAGCATAGTATGCATCAAATTCATCGCTGAGGGTTTTGATGTCAGCCTGCATCTTGATGAGTTCTTCAGGTTTCATCGTGACAACATTTTTCCTCAGCAGTTTCTCTTTCCTGTACTGCGATTTCTTGATCTGCCGGACCCTATCATACTTCCATTTCTCTTCTTGAATGAAAGCAGTCAAGACGTGACTTTGACCAGGAGTGAGGTTCATCTCCGACACAGGCGTATTGGGATCTTTGTGCCATAGATCAATGAAATCAAGGATCAACCTTGGATCAATATGCATCGACACATTGCTTCCTTTGGCACTAGCGGCCTTAGCTTGCCTATCTCTGATGATTTTGGCAAGTTCTTCTTCATCAGCTTCATCTTCGTCAGATGGTACATTGAAGACTACCTGCTTCTTCTTAGGACTTGGGCGAGTACCGCATCCAGCAGTAGCCTTTTTCTTCAACAGAGAGGGTCTAGCTGAGGAACTTGGTGCAGCTGAGGAACTTGTTGAGACACCAGAGGCAATAGAGATGCCTGCAGTCCTTTGACACATGGCATGATGCACAGGTGCTGAGGACTTTGTCGGAACAGCTGAGGACTTTGGAGGAGGTGCTGAGGATTTCGGAGGAGCAGGGGCAGCTTGAGGAATTTGCCTTGAAGATATTGAAGTGCCTGCCCGTGAGGGTGCAGCTGAGGAACTTGGCTGTGAGGGCACTGTTGGTGAAGCACTTGGCTTTCGAGCGGGCTTCTTTGTCATTGATTTCCTCGGCTTGACAGAGGCCTCAGTGGCAGCAGCAGCAGTAGAATCTTCATTGAATTTCCTCACTGCTTCTCTGGCTTGCTTGGCCAACTTGGCTTGGCGCTTTGCCCATTCCTCAGGAAAGTCCTCACCGCGTTTGACGCTAGTGGGATCAGCCACTTGGCCAGGTGCCAATGGGGCTCTTGGGCAGGGAGGATTCAGTGCGAATTTCTTCTTATACTTTGGGGTTACATATCTGTATTCCCTCCATTCGCGTGCCCATCTCCGTTCAATCTTCTGAATGTGCACCTTGCGCTGATTTTTATCTTCCTCAGGAGGTGTGCAGTACCCACCATAGATGTCCTCAGGGATTTCAAAAGCAGTCATGATCTCAGGCTTCTTTCCTCCTTTTTGTGGCCTTTTACCGTCAGCCATTTTCTTCAGTTGAGGAATTTGAACAATCGAATTCTCTGAAGAAGTGTGCAACTTTTCTTCAAGGAATGCTGCAAATGAGTTAAGTTGATGATAACCTAGTGATTCAGCAGCGGACATGTGTACCTGTGAACAGAGTATAGTTGCGAGGAATTTGGAGAGGTCATATGCGTTCTCAGAGGGTTTTTCAAAAAGAACAAGTTTGAGGAATTTGACCAGATGCGTCTTGAAGAATTTCACTAAGCGTGCTTTATCTTAGGTTCCAGAGTTGTATAGATCGAAGATCCACACAATTGAGGAATCTTGAAGAAAATGATGCTTAGGGAAATGAATCAAGAACAGATGATATGTGAGGTGTTTAGTGTGTGAAGATTTGAAGAATAAAACACCTTTGAAGATTTTGTAGAGAAACTTCGAATCAAAGAGGGCAGTAAAAGTAACTTTTAATTACCCTGAATGAAGAACACGACGAACAGAGAGGTGAAACAGTGAAGTTCGTCAGTGTAGATCTTCCACGCCCTAACTTGGCAGAGGAAGACGTCTACGGCGGCGGCGGAGGTGAAGATTTCCGCGGTCGGCGCGAGTACGACGGCGACGAGGTCGAGGCAGTGAAGCTCTTCCTCACCGGCGACGATGGAGTAGCGGCGGCGCTAGGGTTTGAGAAGCTCGAGTGCGAGAGAGAGATCGAGCGGAGTAAAAGAAGTGAGGAAGGGGTATATATAGTAGCAGTGAAAAACTGTTCGCCCGAAGATTTGGGACGAACGTGCCCCTGACCCTTCTCCTTCGCACGACATGTGTCACCCACGTACAGTGTAGTGGAGATCGTGTAAGATCGTGGGTGAGTAGAATAATGCATCATGGGATGCGGAACGGTTTGAGCGGCAAAACTAAAAATTTGGATAAGATTAGTTTTAAAGTTCCGTTCGCAATTTCTTCAGCTGACAAGGAAACAGTGATGATTTTGAACGAGTTTCAAATAGAATGCACATGAAGAATTTGTGAATAGATTGGATTGAGTATAGCATAGAGGGGGAAGGGTCCGATCACATTCACTTAGCAGAAAAACACCAACTTGAAGAAATAGCCATAAGTGAATGCTGTAGAGGACATAAACTCACACACACACACACACACACACACACACACACACACACACACACACACACACACATATATATATCCAATGAAGAAACACGACGGAAAGAGGGAATATTTTGAAAATTTGTAGAATTTGAACAACTGAGGAATTTCAAAAGTTGAGGAAAAACTCAAATTGAAGATTTTCAACTTTTGTGGTGGCGTGAGCCACTGTATAAGAATGCTGATTTCAGACACCGCGTACAATTGTCGTAGAGTTCTGAGAATCAAATTCTTCATTAATTTCTTCACACTTAGAGTGTTATTCTTCATTGATTGAAGAAAAACGTTTCTTCATGTGTTGCACATCTAAGTCATCAATTTTGCATAAGTGTTAGGATGAGTGACTTTTCAAAGTACATTCGAAGATTCTAAGATATTTAGCTCACACTGCAACTTGCTAAATCTCTTCTCATCCAAGGGCTTAGTGAAGATATCGGCTAGCTGTTCTTCAGTCTTCTCATGCTCAATAGAAATGTCTCCCTTCAACACATGATCACGAAGAAAATGATGACGAATCTGAATGTGCTTTGTCTTCGAGTGCTGAACTGGGTTGTGAGCAATCTTGATGGCACTCTCATTGTCACAGAGGAGAGGCACATTCTTCACATTGATGCCATAGTACTTGAGTGTTTGCTTCATCCATAGCAGTTGAGCACAGCAAGAACCAGCAGCAATGTACTCAGCTTCAGCAGTAGACAGTGATACACAGTTCTGTCTCTTCGAGGACCAACAGACCAAGGATCGTCCGAGGAAATGACATGTACCAGATGTTGACTTGCGGTCCACACGATCACCAGCATAGTCAGAGTCAGAATATCCAATGAGATCAAAATCCGAGCCCTTAGGATACCATAATCCTAGTGTTGGTTTGTGAGCTAGATATCGAAGAATATGCTTCACAGCCTTATGGTGTGATTCCTTCGGTGCAGCTTGAAATCAGGCACACATGCAAACACTAAGCATTATATCTAGCCTAGATGCACATAAGTACAATAAAGAACCAATCATGGAGCGGTATACCTTATGATCGAAGTCAATACCATTTTCATCAGTGCATAGTTGACCATTTGTGGGCATAGGAATTTTGATGCCTTTGCAATCTTGCATGCCGAATTTCTTCAGGACACCCTTGAGGTATTTCTCCTGAGATATGAATATGCCATTGCGCTGTTGACGAATTTGAAGACCTAAGAAGAATTTCAACTCTCCCATCATAGACATTTGATATTCTTCACTCATCATATAGGCAAATTCATCACTATAACGTTGGTCAGTACAGCCAAAGATAATATCATCAACATATATTTGGCACACAAACAGTTCACCATCATAAGACTTAGTAAAGAGAGTAGGATCGAGTGAACCGGGTGTGAAGCCTTTCTTCATGAAGAATTCCTTCAAAGTATCATACCACGCCCGTGGGGCTTGCTTGAGGCCATAGAGGGCCTTATTGAGTTTGAAGACTTTGTCAGGATTCTTTGGATCTTCAAAACCTGGGGGTTGAGCAACATATACCTCTTCCTCAAGCTTACCATTGAGGAATGCACTTTTCACATCCATTTGATATAAGATGATATCATGATGGTTAGCATAAGCAAGTAATATGCGAATAGCCTCAAGTCTAGCAATAGGTGCAAAAGTTTCATCGAAATAAACTCCTTCAACCTGTGTGTAGCCTTGAGCTACTAAACGTGCCTTATTCCTCACCACAACACCATTTTCATCTTGCTTGTTGCGGTAGATCCACTTTGTGCCAATGATATTATGCTTGCGAGGATCTGGACGATTGACCAATTCCCAGACGTTGTTGAGCTTGAACTGATGTAATTCTTCTTGCATGGCCTGAATCCACTCAGGCTCCAGAAATGCTTCATCTACCTTAGTGGGCTCTGTGATAGAGACAAAAGCAAAGTGCCCACAAAATTTAGATAGATGTGAAGCTTTTGAGCATGTGAGAGGACCTGGTGCTCTAATGTCATCGACGATCTTCTCCACTTGCACTTCTTTTGCAACGCGAGGATGAGATGGTTGTCGTTGAGGAATTTGATCAGCATTTTCTTCAGCGTCAATTTCCCCAGCATTTTCTTCAGGTGAATCAGCTCGACGTTCTTCACGTTCTGGAATGAATTCTTCAGCAGATTCTTTAGTAGGAATGACATTTTCAGTAGCCTTGTGCTTGATAGAATCCTCGGGTGCTGGTTCATCTAACACAGAAGGTAGGTGCTCTCTTTGCGAGCCATTAGTTTCGTCGAACCGCACATCTACAGTTTCAACAATCTTGTGAAGAACATTGTTGAAGACTCTGTAGGTGTGCGAGTCCTTTCCGTAACCAAGAATACACCCTTCATGTCCTTTCGATGCAAATTTAGAATTGTGATGAGGATCTCTAATCCAGCATTTCGCACCGAAGACTTTGAAATAACTCACATTGGGTTTCTTGTCGGTGAGGAGTTCATAGGCAGTCTTCTTGAAGAATTTGTGAAGATATACTCTGTTGATGATGTGGCACGCAGTATCAATTGCATCAACCCAGAAACGATGAGGGGTTTTGTACTCATCAAGCATAGTGCGAGCCATCTCAACAAGAGTTCTGTTCTTGCGCTCCACGACGCCATTCTGTTGAGGAGTATAAGGAGAAGATAAGTCATGAGTAATACCAAGTTCATCAAGATAGTCATCGAGACCCGAATTCTTGAACTCAGTGCCATTTTCACTTCTGATGTGCTTGATCTTCACATCAAAGTTGGTTGAAGCCCTTGAGGAAAATCGTTTGAAGACTTCCTGCACTTCATTTTTGTAAGAGACAAGGTGTACCCATGTGTAACGAGAGTATTCATCAACAATAACAAAGCCATATTGAGATGCTTCATTTGACAAAGAAGAATAATGATTAGGACCAAAGAGATCCATGTGAAGCAATTCAAATGGACGAGTGGTGGTCATGATAGTCTTCGCTGGATGCTTGGCCTTCGTCATCTTTCCAGCTTCACAGGCACCGCATAAGTGATCCTTGAGGAATTTGACATTCTCAATGCCAATGACATGTTTCTTCTTTGCAAGTGTGTGCAAATTCCTCATGCCTGCATGACCAAGTCGCCGATGCCATAGCCATCCTTCTGAAGATTTTTCAAGTAGGCACACGGCTGGTTGTGAATCTGCAGAGAAATCAACAATATACAAGTCTCCTCTCCTAAAGCCTTCGAAGACTTTGGAATTGTCAGCTTCCATAATCACAACACAACGATACTTGCCAAAGACAACAACCATATCAAGATCACAAAGCATTGAGACAGACATAAGGTTGTATCCTAAGGACTCAACAAGCATGACTTTGTCCATGTGTTGATCCTTTGTGATGGCAACCTTACCTAGACCCAATACCTGACTTTTGCTTTTGTCAGCGAAGATGATATGCTTCAGATGTGATGATGATAAGGGAGCATCCATCAATAGGTTCTTGTCACCAGTCATGTGATTTGTACATCCACTATCAAGGACCCACTCAGTGGCTTTGGGTTGATCATCTTGCAGATGAATTAGTGCAACTTACGAACCTCATATACTTCAGTAGTGAAGAATATGATATCACAATTCATCAGATCAATCTCATCAAGTAATAAGACAAATAAATCAGTAGGAGGACGTGTGAAATGAAAGTTCATTTCTTCATGATTAGCCTGCGTCCTTTCAGGATTTTTGTCAGGTCCCCAGCAAATTCTTCAGACGTTATAGTACGTCTGGAGACCTAACCCTGCAGAAGAGATTAGTTCTTTTTCTTCACCACCCACATCTGAAGGGGTGGCAAAGAGTTCATCACTCTGCAAGCTCCATATGAGAATGGTGGCATAGAGGCCAAACCATTTCGTTTCACATAAGAATGGTTAGGGTAAGCATATGAATAAGCAGAGAAATTCTTCGAGGACTTATGAACATAATAATTTGAAGAATAATGCTCATATTCATAGCCCTTGGCTCTTCCCTGCGACACAGAGTTGTTAGCACGATGATGTTCATATGAGGACTTTGATCCATGTGAGGAATTTGATCCCCTTGAGGAATATGGTCCATATGAGGACTTGGATCCATATGAAGAATTTGATCTGGGGTTCCTATTCTTCACAGGTGGTGTCATGAGGACATTCACCTGAAGACTTTCAAGGCACCTTTTGGGAACCCAGATTTTCTTCATGGGGGAACCATTCCTGCAGTTAGTGCCAACATATCTAGCAAATACTTCACCATTCTAATTTTTGAACAGTTTATAGTTGGAGTCAAATGACTCATCAGAAGAATGAGAAGATTCACATGTATAGCCAGATAAATTAGATGGATCAACTGGACGTCCCTTTGCAGCAACCCATGAGGTTTTGGGGTACTGCTCAGGCTTCCAATATGTACCATCAGCATTGAGTTTCCTTTCAAAGGCAATACCCTCTTTCCTAGGGTTCCTGTTGAGGATCTGCTTTTTAAGCACATCACAAAGAGTCTGATGCCCTTTGAGGCTTTTGTACATGCCTGTCATGTACAATTCCTTCAGCCCTGCATCGTCAGTGATACTAGCAATGTCCTCAGATGAGGAATTAGTGATAGCAGAGGCAGGTGAGGAATTTGTAACATTAGAAGCATTTGAACATTCAGGTGAGGAATTAGTAGATTCTCGTTCAATGCATTTCAAACATGGAGGAATAAATTCTTCCTGAGCAGCGCTGATTTATTGAGCAAGTAATGAATCGCGCTCCTTCTAAAGATCTTCATAACTCACTCTTAGCTTCTCAAGATCTTGCTTCTTTTGAAGATATTCATAAGAAAGCTTCTTATGATCAGATAAGAGAGTGTTATGATGACCTTGAAGGTTATCAAACCTGGTCTGAAGTCTTTGAAGATTTTCAGTTAAGGCTTTAGTGCGATCCATTTCTTCACCCAACATATCATCACTTTTGTCTAGCATGTTTTGAACCTTTTCAAAAGCCTTTTGTTGTTGCACAACAATCTTAGCAAGTTTAGAGTAGCTAGGCTTAAGATTTTCATCAGATTCATCCTCACTAGATTCAGAGGAGGCATATTTGAGTACCTTGGCACCTTTTGCCATGAAGCAATAGGTGGGAGCGTAGTCATCACTGCCTTCATCAGCCTTGTTGGTGAGATCACTTTCTTCAGAGGTGAAGATAGACTTGTTGACGAATGCAGTAGCGAGGGCTAGGTTCGCCACACCAGACTCGGAATCATCAGATTCCTCTTCTTCTTCATTTTCTTCAGATTCAGCCTCAGAGTCCATTTCCTTGCCAATGAATGACCGAGCCTTCTTGGAGCTGCTCTTCTTGTGAGACGAATACTTCACGGATTTTGATGATGAAGATTCTGAGGATTTCTTCTTTTTCTTTGCATCATCAGAACTGTAATCCTTGTGTTTCTTCTTTGATTCCTTTTCCCATTGAGGACAATCTTGAATGTAGTGTCCAGGCTTCTTGCACTTGTGACAAAGCCTTCTCTTGTAGTCACTGGATGAGGAATCATTGCTCTTTGAGGGTCTTCCAAAGCGACCTCGTCTTGAGAACTTTTGGAATTTCTTCACGAGCAGCGCTAGATCATGACTTAGTTCTTCAAGGTCGCCAAGGCTGCTACCAGAGTCTTCACCTTCGGACTCAGATACTACCTTGGCCTTCAGTGCACGTGATCTGCCATAGCTCGAACCATAGAGATCTCTCTTTTCAGCAAGCTGGAACTCATGAGTATTTAGCCTCTTGAGGATATCAGCGGGGTCAAGTGACTTGTAATCAGCACGCGCTTGTATCATCAGTGCCAGAGTATCAAATGAGGAATCAAGCGATCTCAGCAATTTCTTCACCACCTCATGGTCGGTGATGTCAGTGGCACCAAGTGCTTGAAGCTCATTTGAGATGTCAGTGAGGCGATCGAAGGTTTGCTGAACATTTTCATTGTGGAGTCTTTTGAAGCGGTTGAAGAGATTGCGAAGAACATCAACTCGAGAGTCACGCTGAGTTGAGACTCCTTCATTTACTTTGGACATCCTATCCCAGATAAGCTTAGCAGTCTCCAAAGCACTCACTCTTCCATACTGTCCTTTGCTCAGATGGCCACATATGATATTCTTCGCTTAAGAGTCGAGTTGCTTGAATCTCTTCACATCAGCAGCATTCAGAGAAGGTGTGACTGAGGGAACACCATTTTCCACAACATACCAGAGATCGTTATCAATTGCCTCAAGATGCATCCGCATCTTATTCTTCCAGTAGGGGTAGTCCGTCCCATCGAAGGTAGGACACCCAGCAGAGACCTTGATCATACCTACGGTCGACATAACTAAAACTCCAGGCGGTTAAACCAAAATCACATAGAACAAGGGAATACTTTGCTCTGATACCAATTGAAAGTGCGTTATATCGACTAGAGCGGGGGTGAATAGGCGATTTTTATGAAATTCTTCACTGAGGAATTTGCTAGTGAGGAAATTCCTTAGCGAAGAACTACTAGCAGCGGAATAAGTAATCAGATGAAAACAAAGCAGAACACAAGCATGGTCATCATGATGAAATGAAGACTAGCACAGAGTACATAAAGCGTAAACACAGGATAACAGAAGATGAAGACAAACAGACTAAAGAAATTGAACTGAGAAAATTGAGAAAGTCTTCATTCAAAGTCTTCAAACACAGATATGATAAACAAGCAACACAATATTGAGGAAATGGAACCAGTGTACCTGGTGAAGACAATGATTTGGTAGACCAGTTCCGACTACTGTCTCAGTTGTACATCTGGTTGGAGCGGCTGAGTATTTAAACTCGAGGACACACAGTCCCGGACACCCAGTCCTGAGCACGCAGCTCGGGACACCCAGTCCTCACCGTATTCTCCTTGAATTAAGGACACACAGTCCTCGTCCAATCACTCGTGGTAAGTCTTCAGGTGACTTCCGAACCTTGACGAACTCGGTCACTCGGCGATCCACAATTCCTCTTGGATGCTCTAGACCATGACGCCTAACCGTCTGGAAGAAGCACAGTCTTCAAAGGTAACAAGCGTCGGATCCACGCAGGATCAATCCCTTCAGTGATGCTCAATCACTTTGGGTTTGTAGGTGTTTGGGTTTGGGTTTGGATTTTCCTCACTTGATGATTTTCGCTCAAAGTCCTCGGAGGATGGGTTGGTCTCAAATGACAGGTGTCAGTTTCTCTCGGAGCAGCCAACCAGCTAGTGGTTGTAGGGGGCGGCTATTAATAGCCTAGGGAGCAGCCCTACATGATAAGACATAAATGCCCTTCAATGATATGACCGTTGGATGGATAAGATATTTTGGGACAGCTGGCGCGTAGCACAACAACGGTCGGAAATTTGAGGTACAAATTTCTCAGGGCTATCACGTTCCTCACTGTGTAGGCAATACGCACTGGCGAATTCCTAACTCCTCAGTCAGAGCAAAGTCCTCAGTGACCCGAAGAACTGCGTCTCTGTCACTGAAGAAATTGACTGAACTGTATGAGATTTCCAATGGCTTCACTCGAAGGGATTGGTAGGTGTAGGATTTGAGTTGAGCATCAAATGGAAATTTTTCCTTAGTATTTCCTCGACCCCCTTTAACAGTACGGTGTTTCCTATGACTCAAGAAAGAGAAAATGAAACTACGAAAACAAAAGTATTCACGCTTCATGTTCCTCGAATGAATACCAAGTCTTCAAGGTCACACGAATTTCTTCACTTTCAAAGTCCTCAGTGTATCAAAGTCTTCAATCGAAGAACTTCATCTTTAGGGGTCGACTTTCACTGTAAGTATCAAACTCCTCATAGACTTATAGACTTGTGTACACTCATAAACACATTAGATCCTTAACCTATAAGAATTCAATACACCAAAATCACTAAGGGGCACTAGATGCACTTACATCTTCCTTATGCAAGCAGAGTCATAAGGGTTGTAGTCAGTGAAGGATACATGCTCGCCGAAGAAATCTTTAGCCTTGAATTTTTGTTTCCTTGAGAATGGATCCTTTGGTTTGGGCAGAGGAGTGTCAGTGAGTTGCATCACAACCTCAGGAATCGCAATCTTAGGTTCTTCAGGCTGAGGAATTTCTGGTTCCTTCTGTGCCAGTCTGCGTCTTCAAATGTTCAACAGTTTCTTCAGCACTAGTGGCTGGAATTTCTTCACGAACAGATGAAGTGGGGTGAGTTTCTTCAGAGCCCATTTGAACGGTTGGTGCAGGGGACTGGGGAATTTGCTGTAAAGGTGTGAAAAGTGGAGAGTTGGGATGCTGATTTTCCCAAAAATCATCATTCATCACTGGAGTGGTGCAGCCAATGTCCACATATGCATCTTCCATTTCTTCAACGCCAGCCTCTTCAGCTGTGAACTGAGGCATAGGCGAGGAAACAACTGGTGTTGAAGGGATCTTATCCACTTCAATTTCCTCATCCATCTGCTCTGACGAAGCAGCAGAAGGATTGTCATCATCAGATCCGCTGGGGACCACATATTCTTCATCGAAAGGTACAATTTCCTTTGATGGCATGGTTGAGATCGGAACAACATCAATGGGATTTGCAAACGAGCTTGTCAAAGGCTTCATCTTCTTCGGAGCTGAAGAATCTGAAGTAGCTGATGCTTTCCTTTTCTTCACAGCTGCTCGCTCTGCAGCCTTGGTCTTCTTCACATCTGATGCAGATGGAAGGATTGGAGTTGGGGTAGGCGCAGGAGGATCAGAGGAATCTGGTTGATTTTCTTCAGGCACAACTGATGCAGTTGCCCTGACCTCTTCATTTTCTTTAGGTGCACCACTAGTGGATGCCCTGACAATTTCTTCAGCGGCTGGAATGCAGTCCTCAGCCCTGGAACTCACATTTTCTTCAGCAGCCTGAAAGTCATCAGCGGTGCTGGCATGTTCTTCAGTTGGCTGAGTAGAAGCTTCAACCTGAGGAATTTCCTGTTGCGATAGAACTGCAACATTGGAGGTGAACTTCTCAGTCAGTTTAACAAACCTGACTTTGGCTCCTTGCCAATCAGCATAGTAAGTATTGAAATCATCGCTGAGGGTTTTGATTTCAGACTGGATTTTTATAAGTTCATTAGTTGTCATAGAGACAACATTGTTCTTCAGAAACTTCTCCTTCTTATATTGCGCTTTCTTGATCTGCCTGGCCTTCTCATATTTCCATTTTTCTTCTTGGATAAAATGGGTCAGCATGTGACTTTGGCCAGGGGTCAACTTGAAATCAGGCATAGGAGTGTTTGGGTCCTTGTGCCAGAGATCAATATAGTCGAGGGTCATCCTTGGATCCAAAAGCAGTTGCACATTTGTGCCTTTGGCTCTAGCGGCCCTGACTTGCCTGTCTCTGATGATCTCAACAAGTTCTTCATCATCAGCTTCTTCATCTTCAGACGGCACTTGGAAGGCGACCTGCTTCTTCTGAGGACTAGGGTGAGGACCTCGTCCAGCAGTGGCCTTTGTCTTCAGTAGAGAGGGTCCCGTTGAAGAATTTGGTGCGACTGAGGAACTAGCTGAAGCTCCTGAGGCAATAGAGATGCCTATAGTCCTTTGGCACGTGGCAAGATGCACATGTGCTGAGGACTTTGTTGGAGCAGCTGAGGACTTTGGAGGAGCTGCTGAGGACTTTTGAGGAGCTGAGGATTTTGGAGGAGCAGGAGCAGCATGAGGAAATGGCCTTGAGGGCTTTGAAGATTCTGGCCGTGAGGGCATTGCTGAGGAACTTGGCCTTGAGGGCACTGACGGTGAAGCACTTGGCTTACGCGCAGGCTTCTTTGCCATAGATTTCTTCGGCTTGACAGAGGCCTCAGTGGCAGCAGCAGCAGAGTCTTCATTGAATTTCGTCACTGCTTCTTTGGCTTGTCTAGCCAACTTGGCTTGGTGCTTTGCCCATTCATCAGGATAATCCTCACCGCGCTTGAGGCTGGTGGGATCTGCTTCTTGCCCAGGTGCCAATGGAGGTCTTGGGCATGGAGGATTTAGAGTGAATTTCTTCATGTACTTTGGAGTTACATACCTGTACTCCCTCCACTCTCTTGCCCATCAACTTTCTATCCTCTAGATGTGCACCTTGCGCTGATTTTTGTTCTCCTTACCAAACTTGGCCTCATCAGGAGTGCAATAGTCTTTGTATATGTCATCAGGGATCTCAAAGGAAGTCATGACCTCAGGCTTCTTTCCTCCTTTCTGTGGCTTCTTACCGTCAGCCATTTTCTTCAGTTGAGAAATTTGAACAATCGAATTCTCTGCAGAAGTATGCAACTTTTCTTCGAGGAACGCTGCAAATGAGTTAAGTTGATGAGAACCTAGTGATTCAGCAGCGGACATGAGTATCTGTGAACAAAGTATAGTTGCGAGGAATTTTGAGAGGTCATATGCGTCCTTAGAAGGTTTTTCAGAAAGAACAAGTTTGAGGAATTTGACCAGATGAGTCTTGAAGAATTTCACTAAGTGTTCTTTGTCCTAGGTTCCAGAGTTGTATAGATCGAAGATCCACACAATTGAGGAATCTTGAAGAAAAATGATGCTTAGAGAAACGAATCAAGAACAGACGATATGTGAGGTGTTTAGTGTGTGAGGATTTGAAGAAAAGCACTTTTAAAGATTTTGTAGAAAACATTTGAATCAAGGAGGGCAGTAAAAGTGACTTTTAATTACCCTGGATGAAGAACACGACGAACTGTGAGATGGAGAGGTGAAGTTCGTCAGTGCAGATCTTCCACGCCCTAACTCGGCAGAGGAAGACGGCTACGGCGGCGGCGGATGGAAGATTTCCGCGGCCGGCGCGAGTACGACGGCGACGAGGTCGAGGCAGTGAAGCTCTTCCTCATTGGCGACGATGAAGTAGCGGCGGCGCTAGGGTTTGAGAAGCTCGAGCTGGAGAACGAGGTCAGGCAGAGTAAAGTAAGTGAGGAAGGGGAGAGGGGGTATTTATAGCCACGGTGAAAAACTGTTCGCCCGAAGATTTTGGACAAACGTGCCCCTGACCCTTCTCATTCGCATGACATGTGTCAACCACACACTGAGAAGTGGAGATCGTGTTAGATCGTGGGTGAATAGATAAGTCTATCGTGGGATGCGGAACGGTTTGAGTGGCAAAACGAAAGTTTTGGATAAGATAAGTTTTAACGTTCCGTTCGCAAATTCTTCAGCTGACAAGGACACAGTGAAGATTTTGAACGTGTTCAAAATAGAACGCACATGAAGAATTTGTGAATAGATTGGGTTGAGTAAAGCATAGAGGGGGAAGGGTCCGATCACATTCACTTAGCAGAAAAACCAAATTGAAGAAATAGCCATAAGTGAATGTTGTTGAGGACATAAACTCATATATATATATATATATATATATATATATATATATATATATATATATATATATAGCCAATGAAGAGAAATGACGGAAACAGTGAAGACAATGCAAAGTTGAAGAAAATGAACAACTGAGGAATTTCAAAAAAAAAAAACTGAGGAAAAACTCAAATTGAAGATTTTCAACTTTGGTGGTGGCGTGACCCACCGTATAAGAATGATGATTTCAGACACCGCGTACAATTGTCGTAGGGTTCTGAGAATGAAATTCTTCATTATTTTCTTCACACTTAGAGTGTTATTCTTTATTGATTGAAGAAAAACATTTCTTCATGTGTTGCACATCTAAGTCATCAGTTTTGCATAAGTGTTGGGATGAGTGTCCTTTTCAAAGAACATTCGAAGATTCTAGGATATTTAGCTCACATCGCAACTTGCTAAATCTCTTCTCATCCAAGGGCTTTGTGAAGATATCGGCTAGCTGTTCTTCAGTCTTCACATGCTCAATAGAAATGTCGCCCTTCAACACATGATCACGAAGAAAATGATGACGAATATGAATGTGCGTTGTCTTTGAGTGCTGAACTGGGTTGTGAGCAATCTTGATGGCACGCTCATTTTCACACAGGAGAGGCACATTCTTCACGTTGACGCCGTAGTCCTTGAGAGTTTGCTTCATCCATAGCAGTTGAGCACAATAAGAACCAGCGGCAATGTACTCAGCTTCAGCAGTAGACAGTGATACGCAGTTCTGTTTCTTCGAGGACCAACAGACCAAGGATCATCCGAAGAAATGACAAGTACCAGATGTTGACTTGCGGTCCACACGATCACCAGCATAGTCAGAATCAAAATATCCAATGAGATCAAAAGTCGAGCCCTTGGGGTACCATAATCCAAGTGTTGGTGTGTGAGCTAGATATCAAAGAATATGCTTCACAGCCTTACGGTGTGATTCCTTCGGTGTAGCTTGAAATCGGGCACACATGCAAACACTAAGTATTATATCTGGCCTAGATGCACATAAGTACAATAAAGAACCAATCATGGAGCGGTATACCTTATGATCGAAGTCAATACCATTTTCATCAGTGCACAGATGGCCATTTGTGGGCATAGGAATTTTGACGCCTTTGCAATCTTGCATGCCGAATTTCCTCAGTACATCCTTGAGGTATTTCTCCTAAGATATGAATATGCCATTGCGCTGTTGACGAATTTGAAGACCTAAGAAGAATTTCAACTCTCCCATCGTAGATATTTGATATTCTTCACTCATCATATAGGCAAATTCATCACTATAACGTTGGTCAGTACATCCAAAGATAATATCATCAACATATATTTGGCACACAAACAGTTCACCATCATAAGATTTAGTGAGTAGGGTCGAGTGAACCGGGTTTGAAGCCTTTCGTCATGAGAAATTCCTACAAAGTATCATGCCACGCCCGAGGGGCCTGCTTGAGGCCATAGAGGGCCTTATTGAGTTTGAAGACTTTGTCAGGATCCTTTGGATCTTCAAAATCTGGGGGTTGAGCAACATATTCTTCTTCCTCAAGCTTACCATTGAGGAATGCACTTGTCACATCCATTTGATATAAAGTGATATCATGATGGTTAGCATAAGCAAGTAATATGCGAATAGCCTCAAGTCTAGCAACAGGTGCAAAAGTTTCATCGAAATCAATTCCTTCAACCTGTGTGGTCTTGAGCTACAAGTCGTGCCTTATTCCTCACCACAAGGCCATTTTCATCTTGCTTGTTTTGGTAGATCCACTTTGTGCCAATGATATTGTGCTTGCGAGGATCTGGACGTTTGACCAGTTCCCAGACGTTGCTGAGCTCGAACTGATGTAATTCTTCTTGCATGGCCTGAATCCACTCAGGCTCCAGAAATGCTTCATCTACCTTAGTGGGCTCTGTGATAGAGACAAAAGCATAGTGCCCACAAAAAGTTTGATAAATGTGAAGATTTTGAGCATGTGAGATGACCTGGTGCTTCAATGTCATCGATGATCTTTTCAACTTGCACTTCTTTTGCAACGCGAGGATGAGTTGGTTGTCGTCGAGGAATTTGATCAGCATTTTCTTCAGCATCATTTTCTTCAGCATTTTCTTCAGGTGCATTAGCTCGACGTTCTTCATGCTCTGGAATGAATTCTTCAGCAGATTCTTCGATAGGAATGCTCAGTAGCCTTGAACTTGGTAGTTTCCTCAGGTGCTGGTTCATCTATCACAGAAGGTAGGTGCTCTCTTTGCGAGCCATTAGTTTCATTGAACCGCACATCTACAGTTTCAACAACCTTGTGAAGAACTTTGTTGAAGACTCTGTAGGTGTGAGAGTACTTTCCGTAACGAAGCATAAAACCTTCATGTGCTTTCGGTGCAAATTTAGAGTTGTGATGAGGATCTCTAATCCAACATTTAGCACCGAAGACTTTGAAATAACTCACATTGGGTTTCTTGTCAATGAGGAGTTCATAGGCAGTCTTCTTGAAGAATTTGTGAAGATATACTCTGTTGATGATGTGGCACGCAGTATCAATCGCATCAATCCAGAAACGACGAGGTGTTTTGTATTCATCAAGCATAGTGCGAGCCATCTCAGCAAGAGTCCTGTTCTTGCGCTCCACAATGCCATTTTGCTGAGGAGTATAAGGAGCAGATAACCCATGAGTAAGACCAAGTTCATCAAGATAGTCATCAAGACCAGAATTGTTGAACTCAGTTCCATTGTCACTTCTGATGTGCTTGATCTTCACACCAAAGTTGGTTGAAGCCCTCGAAGAAAATTGTTTGAAGACTTCCTACTTCATGTTTGTAAGTAACAAGGTGTACCCATGTGTAACGAGAGTAATCATCAACAATAACAAAGCCATATTGAGATGCTTCATTTGAAACGGCGGAATAATGGTTAGGACCGAAGATATCCATATGAAGCAATTCAGATGGTCGAGTAGTGGTCATGATAGTCTTCGTTGGATGCTTAGCCTTGGTCATCTTTCCAGCTTCACAAGCTCCGCATAAGTGATCCTTGAGGAATTTGACATTCTCAATGCCAATGACATGCTTCTTCTTTGCAAGCGTGTGCAAATTCCTCATGCCTGCGTGACCAAGTCGTCCATGCCATAACCAGCCTTCTGAAGCTTTTGCAAGTAGGCACACGGCTGGTTGCGGTCCTGTAGAGAAATCAATAATATACAGGTCTCCTCTCCTAAAGCCCTCGAAGAATTTGGAATTGTCAGCTTCCATAACCACAACACATCGATACTTGCCAAAGACAACAACCATATCAAGATCACAAAGCATTGAGATAGACATGAGGTTGTATCCTAAGGACTCAACAAGCATGATTTTGTCCATGTGTCGATCCTTTGTGATCGCAACCTTACCTAGACCCAATACCTGACTTTTGCCTTTGTCAGCGAAGATGATATGCTTCAGATGCGATGGTGATAAAGGAGCATCCATCAATAGATTCTTGTCACCAGTCATGTGATTTGTACATCCACTATTGAGGACCCACTCAGTGGCTTTGGGTTGATCATCCGGCAGATGAATTAGTGCAGCTTACGAACTTCATATACTTCATCAGTGAAGAATATGACATCACAATTCATCGGATCAATTTCATCAAGTAATAGAACAGATAAAGCAGTATGAGGACGTGAGAAATGAGAGTTCATTTCTTCATGATTAGCCTGCGTCCTTTCAGACACTTTTCAGGTCTCCAGCAAATTCTTCAGACGTTCACGCACG
Organism: Aegilops umbellulata; assembly: GCA_032464435.1. Lineage (NCBI taxonomy): Eukaryota > Viridiplantae > Streptophyta > Magnoliopsida > Poales > Poaceae > Aegilops > Aegilops umbellulata. The sequence goes on from CP136054.1 coordinate 319,181,476, forward strand.
TCTGGAGACCTGACCCTGCAGAAGAGATTAGTTCTTTTTCTTCACCACCCACATCTGAAGGGGTGGCAAAGAGTTCATCACTCTGCGAGCTCCATACGAGAAAGGTGGCATAGAGGCCAATCCATTTTATTTCACATAAGAGGAGTTAGGGTAAGCATATGAATAAGCAGAGAAATTCTTCGAGGACTTATGAACATAATGATTACAAGAATAATGCTCATATTCATAGCCCTTAGCTCTTCCCTGCGAAACGGAGTTGTTAGCACGATGATGTTCATATGAGGACTTTGATCCTTTTGAGGAATTTGATCCACGTGAGGAATTTGGTCCGTATGAGGACTTGGATCCATATGAAGAATTTGGTCCATATGAAGAATTTGATCTGGGGTTCCTATTCTTCACAGGTGGTGTAATGAGGACATTCACCTGAAGACTTTCAAGGCACCTTTTGGGAACCCATTTTTTCTTCATAGGGGAACCGTTCCTGCAGTTAGTGCCAACATATCTAGCAAATACTTCACCATTTTGATTTTTGAACAGTTTGTAGTTGGAGTCAAATGACTCATCAGAAGAATGAGAAGATTCACATGTAAAGCCAGATAGATTAGATGGATCAACTGGAGGTCCCTTTGCAACAACCCATGAGGTTTTGGGGTACTGCTCAGACTTCCAATATGTACTATCAACATTGAGTTTCCTCTCAAAGGCAATACCCTCTTTCCTAGGGTTCCTGTTGAGGATCTGCTTTTTAAGCACATCACAAAGAGTCTGATGCCCTTTGAGGCTTTTGTACATGCCTGTCATGTACAATTCCTTCAGCCCTGCATCGTCAGTGATACTAGCAATGTCCTCAGATGAGGAATTAGTGATAGCAGAGGCAGGTGAAGAATTTGTAGCATTAGAAGCATTTGAACATTCAGGTGAAGAATTAGCAGATTCACGTTCAATGCATTTCAAACATGGAGGAACAAATTCTTCCTGAGCAGTGCTGATTTGTTGAGCAAGTAATGAATCGTGCGCCTTCTGAAGATCTTCATAACTCACTCTTAGCTTCTCAAGATCTTGCTTTCTTTGAAGAAATTCGTAAGAAAGCTTATCATGATCAGATAAGAGAGTGTTATGTTGATCTTGAAGGGTGTCATACTTAGTATGAAGTCTCTGAAGACTTTCAGCCAAAGCTTTTGACTGATCTATTTCTTCACCCAACATATCATCGCTCTTATTTAGCATGTATTGAACTTTTTCCAAAGCTCTTTGTTGTTTAGTGGCAAGGGAAGAAAGTTTGACATAGCTGGGTCCAAATTCATCACCAGATTCATCATCACTTGACTCGGATAGGTAGCATTCAGTTACCTCAGCACTTTTTGCCATAAGGCATGATGAAGAGGTGGTTCGAATGTCATCGCTTTGAGAGATTCCTTGAAGTCCTCAAACCAAGGATCATGACGGGTTCGATGACCTTCATAGACCTCAGAGAGACGGTCCCAGATAAGCTTCGCATGATCGAGATGCATGATGTTCCTGAACTGATTTTGAGACAGACAGGAGCAGATGACGTCCTTCGCCGTGAGGTTGAGAAGAGTGTACTTGCGAATGTCATCAGCTCCCGCCGTCTTGCACAGATCGGTAAGACCAGTCTCAGTGACGGTCCACAGTTTGCTGTTCATCGCCATGAGGCGCTTCTTCATCATGGCCTTCCACTTGGGATAATCGTGACCATCAAAGATGGGGCATGTCACTTTCTTCATACCTGCGGTTGACATAACTAAAACTCTAGGCGGTTAAACCAAAATCACACAGAACAAGGGAGTACCTTGCTCTGATACCAATTGAAAGTGCGTTATATCGACTAGAGGGGGGTGAATAGGCGATTTTTATGAATTCTTCACTGAGGAATTTGAGGGTGAGGAAATTCCTTAGCAAACAACTACTTGTAGCAGAATAAGTACTCAGAAGTAAACATAACAGAACACAAGCATGGTCATCATGATGAAATGAAGACAAGCACAGAGTACAAAAAGAGTAATCACAGGATAACACAGGATGAAGACAAACAGACTGAAGAAATTGAACTGAGGAAATTGGGAAAGTCTTCAGTCAAAGTCTTCAAACATATATATGACAAGCACACAACACAGTGATGAGGAAATGAAAGAGTTGAGGAAATAGAACCAGTTGGCTTGGTGAAGACAATGATTTGGTAGACCAGTCCCAACTGCTGTCTTAGTTGTACATCTTGTTGGAGCGGCTAGGTATTTAAACCTGAGGACACACAGTCCTTACCGTATTCTCCTTGAACTAAGGTCACACAGACCTCGTCCAATCACACGTGGTAAGTCTTCAGGTGACTTCCGAACCTTCACAAACTCGGTCACTTGGCGATCCACAATTCCTCTTGGATGCTCTAGACCATGACGCCTAACCGTCTGGAAGAAGCACAGTCTTCAAAGGTAACAAGCGTCGGATCCACGCAGGGTCAATCTCTTTATGATGCTCAATCACTTTGGGTTTGTAGGTGTTTGGGTTTGGGTTTTCCTCACTCGATGATTTTCGCTCAAAGTCCTCGGAGAATGGGATGCTCCCAAATGACAAGTGTCAGTTTCTCTCGGAGCAGCCAACCAGCTAGTGATTGTAGGGGGCGGGTATTTATAGCCTAGGGAGCAACCCGACATGATAAGACATAAATGCCCTTCAATGATATGACCGTTAGGTGGATACGATAGTTTGGGACAGCTAGCGCGTAGCACAACAACGGTTGGAAATTTGAGTATCAAATTCCTCAGGGCTATCATGTTCCTCACTATGTAGGCAATCCGCACTGGCGAATTCCTAACTCCTCAGTCAGAACAAATTCCTCAGCGACCAGAAGAACTTCGTCTCTGTCACTGAAGAAATTTGACTAAACTGTATGAGATTTGCAATGGCTTCACTCGAAGGGATTGGTAGGTGTAGGATTTTGAGTTGAGCATTACATGGAAATTTGTCCTTAGTATTTCCTCGACCCCCTTTAACAGTACGGTGTTTCCTATGACTCAAGAAAGAGAAAATGAAACTACGAAAACAAAAGTCTTCACGCTTCATGTTCCTCAAGTGAATACCAATTCTTCAAGGTTACACCAATTTCTTCACTTTCAAAGTCTTCAGAAAGTCTTCAGAAATACAAAGTCTTCAGTCAAAGAACTTCATTTTTAGGGGCCGACTTTCTCTGTAAATATCAAACTCCTCATAGACTTATAGACCTGTGTACACTCACAAACGCATTAGTCCCTTAACCTATAAGTCTTCAATACACCAAAACCACTAAGGGGCACTAGATGCACTTACACTTTAGAAGTACTTCTTTTGTGGCATACGACATTAACCTTGAACCCGAGACCTCACCCGTTCATTAATGTAACAATCGATGATACAACCGACCGCTATTGGAAATATGCCCTAGAGGCAATAATAAAGTTATTTTTATCATATTTCCTTGTTATCTCCAGATCATTCCGAAGCTCTCGTGATATACCAGATACCATCCAAGACTCTGAACTATCTTTGGTCTCACCATTATGAATATCCCATTACTAACCAAGCGTCACCGAACGTTAAGTGTGTGACCCTACGGGTTCGAGAACATGCAGACATGATCGAGACAATTTCTCCGATCAATAATCAATATCGGGGCTTGGATGCTCATAAAGACCCGCACATATTCAATGAAGATCTTTATTGGTTTGAATCACAATGTCGAGGATTGAAACATCCTCGTATTCCATTCCCTTTGTCTGGCGATATTTTACTTGGCCGAGATTCGGTCATCGGTACCATCATACCTAGTTCAATCTCGTAAGTTCTCTTTACTTGTTACGTAATATAATATCCCCGTGACTAAACACATTTGTCACATGCTTGCAAGCTACTTAGGAAGTTGTATTACCGAGAGGGTATAGAGATATCTCTTCGTCACATGGAGTGACTAATCCCAGTCTTGATCCATGCAACCCAACTAGTACCTTCCAAGATACCTGAAGAGAACCTATACGATCACCCAATTACGAAGTGATAGTTGATACCCACAAAGCATTCTTCCGATATTAGGGGGTGGCATGATCTCATGATCTGAGGAATAGATACTTGACATTAATAAAATGATAGCAATTTGAACTTAGTGACACGATCAGATGCTAAGCTTACGATTGGGTCTGTGCATCACATCATTCTCCTAATGATGTGACCTCGTTATTAAATGATAACTCATGTCTATGGTCAGGAAACCTTAACCATCTTTAATCAACAAGCTAGTCTAGTAGAGCCTCATCAGGAACACAATATTCGTTTATGTATCAACACATACATTTGAGTTTTAGGTTAATTCAATTACAACATGGAGAATAAACACTAATCAACAGCAAGGAAATATGATAATAACAACTTTATTATTGCCTATAGGGCATATTTCCAACATCATGATCGTATGGAGCTTATTTTTTATTTTCTACTATGTTTCCCAACAGTAACCCGACTCTATTCCTGTAACAAGGTTGTGACCTGAAGTGGGATGTTCTGTGGGATGCCTGCATCATGAAGAGCTCTTGGAGAACGCGTGCGTGCATCAAACAGAGGACACGTCACACATGGGCAGCTCCACTAGGGCGCGTCGGCCATCAGTGCTGCGACACACGTATTGTAGAGGTTTACGATAGCATGTGGTATCGGTCCAGCACTTTATAGTAGTGCTCCGTTCCGTTTCACTATATCGTCGTTACTATAACATCAATTTTTGAAAACATGCCCATTTTTTTTGAATGACCAAATTTTCAAAAGCTGTCATTTAGAAATTGTGAACCCATTTTGAAAATGCCAAGAGTTTTCAAAAAACACATTTTTAAAATTCCTGAACAAATTATGAATTTTGGAACAATCTTTAAATTTCGGAATAAATTTTGAATTACATTTTTTTTAATTCCAGGTCTTTTTGAAACTTAAACTTCATTAGTATAAGGTGAACATTTTTCAAAAAGACACTAAATTTTTTGTTTACATTCGATGACCATTAGTATTATATGCATTGAACAATTTTCAAAATACGATGAACGTTTGTAGTTTTATGATGGACATTTTTCAATACACACCAAAAAAATTAAATACGCGCTGATACATTGGACTTTTTGAAATTTCCTTTTTTTCAAAACTCCAACATTTTCTAAATATATGAACAGATTTTTACACTTGATTTTTTTTAAATTTATGTCAATTTTTATAAAAAATTGAAAAATTGATAAAGAAACAAAAACATATCATGTCCAGTTGGGCCGGCCCGCGTGATTTAATTGGCCAAGTGGGCTTATGCGGGCTCCCCACATAACCTGCACTTTAGCTCGTTGTTGCCACTCGTCCACGGTATTTCCTATTCCGCGCCCACAACGCTGATTACATGGACCTCCTATATGCTGCTTATTCCGGCAAGGAGTCGCGCTTTCGGACAGGGCGCGTCTCACCCTGTGCCGGCCCATTTGTGGTGACTCCGCTTCGCGAGGTAAAAATAGCTAAAACAACTTGCGACAGGCATTGAACCGCAACCTGCTGTAGATTCACACGTAGTGCTAGCCATCGCGACCGGCTCAACCAAGTGAAAGAGTTACAATGAGAAAATTAAAGAAACTAAGAGCGGCGACAAAACTGAAAACCCAGTTTAGGAAATTTCCAAAAAAAAGTAAAGATTTTTTGAAAAATAAAAACAAAAGTGAAAACATGAACGTTTTTCTAAATTACAAACATTTTTACAAAATTCAAGCCCCCCACCCAAAAACATTTTATGAATTAGCAATTTTTTTTGAAAACATGTACAATTTTATGAATTTGAGAACAAATTTTGAAAACATATCATTTGTAGAATTTGTGAACAAAATTGAAAAATAGGAACATTTTTTAAGTTTCCAAACATTTTCTGAATTTATGAATAAATGTTGAACATGAACGTAGTTCAAATGTGTGAACAAATTTGAAAAAACTGGAACATATTTTTTAAGTCCTTGAACTTTTTAGTTTGTGAACCAAATTTAAGAATGCACACATTTTTTAGAGTTCTAAATGTTTTTTAATTTTCGAACAATTTTTTAGAAGACACAAACAAGTTTTTAAATTCTAAACTTTTTTGGACTTTCTGAATAAATTTGAAAACATAAACTATTCATCAAAATGTTATTTTTTGAAAAGTTGAAGAAAAAAATATGACTTTTTTTAAAACAGAAACTAACTTTAAAAAAGAAAAGGTGAAAGGAAATAAAAATGGCAAGAAAATAAAAAAAGAAAAGAAAAACCGGAAAAAAGAGAAATAGAAAAAATAAAAATGAAAAAGAAACTGCAAAAGAAAAAACCGGTTCAGGAACCATATAGAAGGTTCCAAAAATCGGATTAAACCGGCTAGAAACATCTTAGAAGGTTCCAAAACCGGTATGGCTTAGACGCTAAACAGGCCGGCCCACACCCGGTCGCTCGCTTGCTTCTGCGAAATAGTGACAACTTGTCGCAAAGAGCGGCAAATAGGGTCCCCTAGGAGCCTCGTCCACATGTTTCAGGTTGTAACATGCAAACTACGACAGCGCCACAGCTCTGGTTAGTACTACTGCATGCCGAACCCTTGGCTGGACCAAGCTATGATTTTTAGCCATGTTTACTATTCGCTATGAGCGGTTAATTATCTCAAAATGAAAAGGCTATTTTTACATTTGTTTTGGAAAAGGGAATCAGCTAAGCATACTGTATACTGTTTAATGAATTAAACTTCTTGTCGATACTGTTTGCGTGCCTGTGTATGACAGGCTGAGCAGGAGGAAATGAATGAACTGTGGGACTGCAGTATGGTGAACAAACTGACAAAAGAGACGATGGACCGAGCGAGCAAGCACGAAGCGGTCCATCAATCACCACAGCTTTGTTCAGAAAAGAAAATAAAAACATCACAGCCTTGGCCTTGGCGCACAAGTCAAGTCCAAGTCTTCCGGCCATGCATATAATCTTCGACTTTGACCGACTTGCCCGTGCGTGCGGCAGACGGCAGTACTCTACATACTCATGCGGTCACGCCCGATCGGTCAAAGCAGCTGGCCCGTTCCCATCATGTTTTTGCTGCAAGAAAAGTGTTCCCGCTGTCCAAGCATATCAGTTGTACATCACTAACCCTCAAACCGTCTGCATCCGTCCGACCCGAGCTGTGCGAAATCATTATGCCTCTCCCTCGTTGTTTCTTTGCCCAAAGCGGTTCCTCTGCATTCATGCCACCCTAGAGCGTCAGCTCCACATTGGTGCCGGTCCAGATCAAACATGACATCTCGCTGGTGCCGGCATTGAAGCGGCTCGCCGGACGAAAGCGTCTTCCGCGCCGCGTCCCTGGTGTCCGCTCGTGTTCAATCCCAGAGAGACAATACTATACGGGACGAGACGGATATCTACCGCATTCAAATGGCCTGCCCATCTGTCTGGCTACTGCCATTAAATAGGCACGCTGGTCGAGAAACCAACTCTGATGTCTGCATTGACACACCCTGCCGCTTGGTCTCACCGGCATCCGTTATTTAAACGAGGCCACTCCCGGCACAAACCGCACCATAGCATGTCCGCTCCACATGCTCCTTTTGTGCACCACATCTGCCATGATCGCGAGCGGTAACAGGTTGTGGGAGAGCCTCGCGACGGAGCAGAAGTATTAGGTGGTCGCCCTTGCGACCGGCTAGCAGGGCTGCCGTGCCAGGCGAAAAGAGGCCGACATGCCACCAGCTCCTCAAAGGTCTCCAATGATGACTTGGCGATGGAGACGGGCTCCGATGATGACCTAGCGCCCCTGCCTGTGCTAGTCCATGACGGCTTGACCAAGGAGTAGACACACTTCAACGACACCATGACAGAGGAGCAGCCAGTGGCGCTGCCATTGTCAGTGCTCTGGCATGCGCAGGAGGAGCAACAGTACAACCTATCCCTCCTCGAGTAGCACCGGCTGGCGTACGGCCAAATCTACGACAAGCATGCAAGCGAGCAGGCCGTAGCACCCATGGTGACGGAGAACCCCAACTTTTTCGTCAAGTAGCGGGCGCTCTATGAGGCCACGCACGCTCGCGCCGCTCGGAACGCGGTCGTGGCACGTCCGGGCATGGAGCCGACACTGGTGGCGGAGGCGATCGCGGATGAGAACGCCGGTAGCTGTGCGTCCTTCGCGTCGACAACGACGCTTCGTTGGCGTAGATGGTAGGATGAGTGTGTCGTTCCATTCACGTCCATCATCGACCTCACGCGAACTGGCAAGGGACATACCGCAAATTCTGACGAGGAGGAGTAGTGCGTTGGAGGCGGCGGGGACTCGAGTCCCAAGTGGTCGCCCCGTATCCCAAGTCCTACTCTTCCTCACCGGTGACCGCACCATCACTTCACGGGTCTCATCTCTGTCAGACATGGACACGACCAATGCCGGAGAGAAACAAGGACTTGGATGATGGCCGCCGCCGTAGATTTAGGCTAGGTTTATGTTCGGTCGCTTTTTTTAATGAAATATGTCGAAAATGTAATGAATGTGCTCCGTTTAGATGAAAATCATCCGGTTTGCATTTAATTCGTCCAGTTTGTTTAAATTTGTTTGGAAATGGATGCAGGCACGGTTGGTCGGCTGACTCCCACATGACTGTCCGCGAACTAGTCCCCACCGGTCCGCGGACGGATATGATATCCAATTTGAGGGTCAGCATTGGAGATGCCCTAATAACATTTTATCTTAGGGATTTCTATTTTCTTGCGTCTCCTTGCTTAGTTCTCCTCAATTTTGTCCACACACTTTTTCATTCCTCACCTTTCCCCTCCACCGTGCGGCCTAATACGTCGCCAACGTATCTATAATTTTTGATTATTTCATGCTATTATATTATCAAACTTGTATGCTTCGTATCTCATTTTATATCATTTTTGTGGACAAACCTATTAACCTAGTGCCCAATGTCAGTTCTTGTTTTTTTTGCCTATTTCTTTGTTTCGTAGAAAAATCATACCTGGCAAAATCCAAACACGATGAAACTTTACGGTGATTTTTCTGGAATAGAATAGACCCTAGAAGCTTTAGAGACAGATCATAAGAAATGGACACCACAAACTCAGGGGGGCGCCCGTACGAGGCACGCCACCCAGGCTTGTGGGGCCCATAGAGCTCCGTTTAACCTAATTCCTGGCATATAAATTCCAAAAAATCCAGAAACACCTAGAGCAAGATCCGAAATAATTTTATCGCCGCCGCAAGCGTTTGTTCTTTTGCAATCCCATCTGGAGGCTTTTCTGGTGATCTACCGGAGGGGGAAACCATTAGGGAGGCAATCTTCATCGACCTTGTTGCCCAAATGATGATCTATGAGTAGTCCCCATAAGACCTACGGGTCCATAGAAGATGCTAGATGGCTTCCTCTCTCTCCCTTTTTGGTCTTCAATACAATGATCTCTTCAGAGATCTATTCGATGTAATTCTCACGGTGCGTTTGTTGGTATTTGATGAATTGTGGGTTTATGATCATACTATTCACTGAAAGTATTTCGTCTTTTCTAATATTTATTTATGTGTGATTTTATAGCCTTGTAATACTCTTCGATATATCAGTCTTCTTTGGCTGAATAGATTGATATATCTTTAGTGGGAGAGGTGGTTGGTAGTAGGTTCAATCTTACAGTGTCTTACTAAGGGTAAAACGATGGGGCTTAAACATATTAATTGATCTTGCTTTTCTAAATTATGTTATCATGCTTCAAGCATTACTATGTTTGTTATGAACTTAATATCTTGCGACGCATGCGGGATAGCGGTCAAGGGGTGGAGTATTAGTAGTAGAAGCAGATGGATTTCGGTCTACTTGTGTCGGACGTAATGCATATATATTAATCATGCTATGAAGAAATATCATAACTATGTGCTATTCTATCAATTGCCCAACATTAATTTGTTTACCCACCGTTGCTATGTGATGCGTCTCCAACGTATCTATAATTTTTGATTGTTCCATGCAATTATATTATCTATCTTGGATGTTTTGTATGCATTTATATGCTATTTTATATTATTTTTGGGACTAACCTATTAACCTAGAGCCTAGTGTCAGTTTATGTTTTTGCCTTGTTTTTGAGTTTCGCAGAAAAGGAATATCAAACGGAGTCCAATTGACGTGAAAATTTACGGAGAATATTTTTGGAAAATATAAAAAATACTCGAACGAAAAGATATTGGAGAAGAGCCCGAGGCCACCACAAGCGTGGAGGGCGCGCCCCCGTACTTGTCATTGCCTCGTGGGCCCCCTTGACTTGTCCCCGACGCCAACGCTTCCTATAAATCCCAAAACCTCTAGAACAGAACCTAGATCGGGAGTTTCACCGCCGCAAGCCTCTATAGCCACGAAAAACCAATCGGGATCCCGTTCCAGCACCCAGCCGGAGGGGGAAACCATCACCGGTGGCCATCTTCATCATCTCGGTGCTCTCCATGACGAGGAGGGAGTAGTTCATCCTCGGTGCTGAGGGTACGTACCAGTAGCTATGTGTTTGATCTCTCTCTCTCTCTCTCTCGTGTTCTCGATTTGTCACGACCTTGATGTACCGCGAGCTTTGTTACTATAGTTGAATCATATGGTGTTTCTTCCCCTCTATCTTCTTGTGATGAATCGAGTTTTACCTTTGAGGTTTCACTATTATCGGATTGAATACTATTATGGATTGAGAACACTTGATGTATGGCTTGCGTGGAATACCCGTGGTGACAATGGGGTATTCTATTGATTCACTTGATGTATGTTTTGGCACTCAAATCGCGGATTCCTGACGTGACATTGGGGTAATCTATGAATAAGAGTTGATGCACGTTATCATCCTTGTTTCTCCGGTAGGAATCTTGGGGCACTCTCTGAGGTTCTTTATGTTGGATTGAATATTATGAATCTGAAGTTGTTTGATGCATATCGTATATTGACCCACGGATACTTGTGGTGACATTGGAGTATCTAGGTGACATTAGGGTTGATTGATGTGTGTCATATGGTGTTTTTACCACAAACTCTCGGGTTGTTTGTGACACTTATAGGAATAGCTCAATGGATTGATCGGAAAGAACAAGGTTTTCAGAATCGCGATTTTGAATCGGATCGGAGCTCTGATGGTAGGATCGCAAATCGTAGAATCTTCACTATCTGGATCGTAGGAACGTAGATTATATGAACTAAAGTCGTAGAATCATAGGGGTTAGTTTGGATCGTAAAGTCATAGAATCGTATAAATGAATCGCGATTCTGACAACCTTGGGAAAGAATAACTTTGAGGTGGTTTCATACCCTACAAGCAATTTCATATTATGTTCTCCGCGATAGGAACTTTGGAGTTACTTTTGTTGCATGTTGAGGGATTGCCATATGATCTAATTATGTTATCATTGTTGAGAGAACTTGCACTAGTGAAAGTATGAACCCTAGGCCTTGTTTTTAAGCATTGCAATACTGTTTCCACTCACTTTTACCACTTGATACCTTGATGGTTTTATATTTTCATATTACAAAAACCTATATGTACCACCCTTATTGCACTTGTATCACCATCTCTTCGCCGAACTATTGCACCTATACAATTTACCATTGTATTGAGTGTGTTGGGGACACAAGAGACTCTTTGTTATTTGGTTGCAGGGTTTTTTGAGAGAGACCATATTCATCCTACGCCTCCCATGGCTTGATAAACCTTAGGTCATCCACTTGAGAGAAGTTTGCTACTATCCTACAAAACTCTGCACTTGGATGCCCAACAACGTCTACAAGGATAAAGTTGCGTAGTAGACATCAAGCTATTTTCTGGCGCCGTTGTCGGGGAGGCTAGGTAAGCGGCACTCACATCCTGTCAATGAAGCTCTTTTCTGGCGCCGTTGCCGGGGAGGTGAGTGCTTGAAGGTATATCTTTAGATCTTGCAATTGAATCTTTTAGTTTCTTCTTTTATCACTAGTTTAGTCTATAAAAGAAAACTACAAAAAATGGAATTGAGGTTGCATATGCTTCATCTTTTTAATGTCTTTCGTGAAAATGATGGAAAGGAAAATTGTGCTCAAGTGTTAGAAGAAGAAGTCTATAAAATGTTTGGCACTAATTTTTTGAATGATGAGCATGATTGCAATGTTGTTAGTATGAATTCTTTGAATATCCATGATGGTAATGATTTGCAAAGCTACAAGTTTGGGGATTCTATGTTTGATGAATATGATACTTTTAGTCCCCCAAGGTTTGATGAGAATATTTATTATGATGAAAGCATGCCTCCTATTTATGATGATTATATTGATGAAAGTGGGTTTGGAAGAGTGTCAACTTTAGGTAATGGTCCCACTATTTTGGAGGGCGTTGAATCTTTTCACAATATTGATAAAAGTGGATTGGAGAGGTCATGACTTTATTTAGTGATGAATCCACTATTTCGGAGGAGGTTCCGATTGATTATGAGAACAAAGTTGCTATTTATGATGATTATTGTGATGACATGTATGCTATAAAGATTAATGATAACAATGAAACTTGTCATCGTGATTTTAATTTTCAATTGGATTATGCCTCACATGATAGTTATTTTGTTGAGTTTTCTCCCACTATTCCGAATGAGAAGAATTTTGCTTATTTGGAGAGTAATAAAATTTCTATGCTTGTGGATCATGAAAAGAATGCTTTATGCGATAATTATATTGTTGAATTCATTCATGATGCTACTGAAAATTATTATGAGAGAGGAACATATGCTTCTACATATCTCAATAATATCAAGTTTCCTCTGTATGTGTTTAAAATCTTGAAGTTTTGCTTGCTTTACCTTCCTATGCTAGTTGATTCTTGCTCCCACAAACTATTTGCTCACAAAATCCCTATGCATAGAAAGTGGGTTAGACTTAAATGTGTTATTCATATGCTTCATTATGCTCCCGTTATGTTTCAAATCTTATCTCTTATGTGAGCATCATCGACATCATCATGCCTAGCTAGAAAGGCATTAAAGAAAGCGCTTGTTGCGAGACAACCCAATATTTATACCTACTATTTTTATGTGTTAACATGATTAGGCTACTGTATTAATCATGTTTTATAGCTTCTCTTTCAATAAAGTGCCAAGTAAGACCTTTGGGATGTTCTATGGTGATAGTTGATTTGATCTTGTTGAAAAATAGAAACTTGTGCGCCCAGTAAAATAATTTTCATTTATTACAGAAGCGTGATAAAATACTGATTCTTTTTGCACAAGATTGATATACAAATTGCCCAGGTTTCCTAATTTTTCAGAATTTTTGGAGTAGCATAAGTATGGTTGTTGTTTAGATAATTACAAAATGTTGTATTTTTGACAGATTCTGTTTTTAACGCATAGTCTGCTTGTTTTAGTGTTTCCATAGCTTATATTAAGTAATATAAATGGTGGAAATGATATAGTACAATAGGCATTATGCGGAAATAATTATGAATCTTGTCTTGGCAGTACCAAAGTTAATGATTTGTCTTTATCATACTAACCTATCTCACGAAGTTCCGTTAAGTTTTGTGTTGTCAAGTTTTCAAGTTTTGGGTGAAGTTTCGATGGACTACGGAATAAGGAGTGGCAAGAGTCTAAGCTTGGGGATGCCCAAGACACCCCAAGGTAATATTCAAGGAATACCCAAGCAACTAAGCTTGGGGATGCCCCGGATGTCATCCCCTCTTTTGTCTTCAATCCATCGGTAAAATTACTGGAGGCTATATTTTTATTCACCACATGATATGTGTTTTGCTTGGAGTGTCATTTTATTTTGTTTAGCTTGCTGTTTGAATAATATCCCAAGATCTGAAATTCTTAAATGTTAGATAGTCTTCACATAGTTACATAATTATTCGACTACTCATTGATCTTCACTTATATCTTTTGGAGTAGTTTGTCATTTGCTCTAGTGCTTCACTTATATCTTTTTAGAGCACGACGGTAGTTTTATTTTGAAGAAATTGTTGAACTCTCATGCTTCACTTATTGAAGGAAATATGCCCTAGAGGCAATAATAAAGTTGTTAATTTATATTTCCTTATTCATGATAAATGTTTATTATTCATGCTAGGATTGTATTGATCGGAAACCCAAATACATGTGTGAATACATAGACAAAGCACCGTGTCCCTAGTGAGTCTCTACTTGACTAGCTCGTTGATCAAAGATGGTTAAGGTTTCTAACCATGGACATGAGTTGTCATTTGATAATGGGATCACATCATTAGGAGAATGATGTGATAGACAAGACCCATATGTTAGCTTAGCATATTGATCGTTCAGTTTTATTGCTATTGCTTTCTTCATGTCAAATACATATTCCTTCGACTATGAGATTATGCAACTCCCGGATACCGGAGGAATACCTTGTGTGCTATCAAACGTCACAACGTAACTGGGTGATTATAAAGGTGCTCTACAGGTATCTCCGAAGGAGTTTGTTGGGTTGGCATAGATCGAGATTAGGATTTGTCACTCCGAGTATCGGAGAGGTATCTCTGGGCCCTCTCGATAATACACATCATAAGAAGCCTCGCAAGCAAAGTGACTAATGAGTTAGTTGCGGGGTGATGTATTATGGAACAAGTAAAGAGACTTGCCGGTAACGAGATTGAACTAGGTACGAAGATACCAACGATCGAATCTGAAACAAGTAACATACCGATGATAAAGGGAATAACGTGTGTTGTCATAATGGTTCGACCGATAAAGATGTTCATAGAATATGTAGGATACAATATGAGCATCCAGGTTCCGCTATTGGTTATTGACCGGAGAGGCGTCTCGGTCATGACTACATAGTTCTCGAACCTGTAAGGTCTGCACCCTTAACGTTCGATGACGATTTAGTATTATATGAGTTATGTGATTTGGTGACCGAATGTTGTTCGGAGTCCCGGATGAGATCACAGACATGACGAGGAGTCTTGAAATGGTCGACAGGTAAAGATTGAAATATAGGATGGTAGTATTCGGACACCGAAAGTGTTCCAGGTCGTATCGGGTATTTATCGGAGTACCGGGGGGGGGGGGGGGTCACCGGAACCCCCGGGGGAATAATGGGCCTTATGGGCCATAAGAGGGAGCACACCAGCCCACAAGGGGTGGCGCTCCCCTCCTTTAGGCAGGAGGCCGAATTGGAGAAGGAAGAGGGGGTTTGACCCCCCCGCTTTACTTCCTCCCTTCCCTCTTCCCTTTTCCTCTCCGATGAAATAAGGAGGGGGGGGGGGAATTGGGATAGGACCCCAAGTAGGATTCCTCCTACTTGGGGCGTGCTACCTCTTGAGCATGCGTTGGTTTTCCCTTGAAGAGGAAAGGGTGATGCAGCAAAGTAGCGTAAGTATTTCCCTCAGTTTTTGAGAACCAAGGTATCAATCCAGTAGGAGACTACATGCAAGTCCCTCGTACCTGCACAAACAAATAAGAACCTTGCAAACAACGCGACAAAAGGGTTGTCAATCCCTTCATGGCCAATAACTAATTAACGGGAGATTAATATGATGGAAGATAGACCCGGGGGCCATAGGTTTCACTAGTGGCTTCTCTCAAGATAGCAAATTCTACGGTGGGTGAACAAATTACTATCGAGCAATTGATAGAAAAGCGCATAGTTATGAGAATATTTAGGCATGATCATGTATATAGGCATCACGTTCACGACAAGTAGACCGAAATGATTCTGCATCTACTACTATTACACCACACATCGACTGCTATCCAGCATGCATCTAGAGTATTAAGTTCATAAGAACAGAGTAACGCATTAGGCAAGATGACATGATGTAGAGGGATAAACTCAAGCAATATGATATAAACCCCATCTTTTTATCCTCGATGGCAACAATACAATACGTGCCTTGCCGCCCCTACTGTCACTGGGAAAGGACACCACAAGATTGAATCCAAAGCTAAGCACTTATCTCATTGCAAGAAAGATCAATCTAGTAGGCCAAACCAAACTCATACTTCGAAGAGACTTGCAAAGATATCAAATCATACATATAAGAATTCAGAGAAGAACCAAATATTGTTCATAGATAATCTTGATCATAAACCCACAATTCATCAGATCTCGACAAACACACCGCAAAAAGAATTAGATCAAATAGATCTCCAAGAGAATCGAGGAGAACTTTGTATTGAGATCCAAAGAGAGAGAAGAAGCCATCTAGCTAATAACTATGGACCCGAAGGTCTGTGGTAAACTACTGATACATCATCAGAGAGGCTATGGTGTTGATGTAGCAGCCCTCCATGATCGATTCCCCCTCCGGTGGAGTGCCGGAAAAGGCCCCAAGATGGGATCTCATGGGTACAGAAGGTTGCGGCGGTGGAAATAGGGTTTCGTGGTGCTCCTGGATGTTTCAGGGTATATGAGTATATATAGGCGAAGGAAGTAGGTCCATGGAGCCAGGAGGGGCCCACGAGGGTGGGGGTGCGCCTACCCCTGGGTGCGCCTCCCTACCTCGTGGCCGCCTCGTTGCTTCCTTGACGTCCACTCCAAGTCTCCTGGATTGTGTTTATTCCAAAAATAACTCTCCGGAAGGTTTCATTCCATTTGGACTCCGTTTGATATTCCTTTTCTGCGGAACACTGAAATAGGCAAAAAACATCAATTTGCACTGGGCGTTTGGTTAGTAGGTTAGTCCCAAAATTAATATAAAAGTGCATAATAAAGCCCATTAAACATCCAAAATAGATAATATAATAGCATGGAACAATAAAAAATTATAGATACGTTGGAGACGTATCAAGCATCCCCAAGCTTAATTCCTACTCGTCCTCGAGTAGGTAAATGATAAAAACAGAATTTTTGATGTGGAATGCTACCTCGCATAATTATCAATGTAATTTTCTTTATTGTGGCATGAATGTTTAGATCCGAAAGATTCAAGATAAAAGTTTAATGTTGACATAAAAATAATAATACTTCAAGCATACTAACAAAGCAATCATGTCTTCTCAAAATAACATGGCCAAAGAAAGTTATCCCTACAAAATCATATAGTCTGGATATGCTCTATCTTCATCACACAAAATATTTAAATCATGCACAACCCGGATGACAAGCCAAGCAATTGTTTCATACTTTTGATGTTCTCAAACTTTTTCAATCTTCACGCAGTACATGAGCGTGAGCCATGGACATAGCACTATATGTGAAATAGAATGGCGGTTGTGGATAAGACAAAAAGGAGAAGACAGTCTCACATCAACTAGGCGTATCAACAGGCTATGGAGATGCCCATCCATAGATATCAACATGAGTGAGTAGCGATTGCCATGCAACGGATGCACTAGAGCTATAAGTGTATGAAAGCTCAACAAAAGAAACTAAGTGGGTGTGCATCCAACTCGCTTGCTCACGAAGACCTAGGGCATTTTGAGGAAGCTCATCATTGGAATATACAAGCCAAGTTCTATAATGAAAGATTCCCACTAGTATATGAAAGTGACAACATAGGAGACTCTCTATCATGAAGGTCATGGTGCTACTTTGAAGCACAAGTGTGGTAAAAGGATAGTAACATTGTCCCTTCTCTCTTTTTCTCTCATTTTTGGGGCCTTTTTCTCTTTTTTCTATGGCCTCTTCTTTTTTATTTTTTATTTTTCATCCGGAGTCTCATCCCAACTTGTGGGGGAATCATAGTCTCCATCATCCTTTCCTCACTTGGGACAATGCTATAATAATGATGATCATCACACTTTTATTTACTTACAACTCAAAAATTACAACTCAATACTTAGAACAAAATATGACTCTATGTGAATGCCTCTGGCGGTGTACCGGGATATGCAATGAATCAAGAGTGACATGTATGAAAGAATTATAAAGGTGGCTTTGCCACAAATACAATGTCAACTACATGATCATGCAAAGCAATATGACAATGATGAAACGTGTCATAACAAACGGAACGGTGGTAAGTTGCATGGCAATATATCTTGGAATGGCTATGGAAATGCCATAATAGGTAGGTATGGTGGCTGTTTTGAGGAAGGTATATGGTGGGTGTATGATACCGGCGAAAGGTGCGCGGTATTAGAGAGGCTAGCAATGGTGGAAGGGTGAGAGGGCGTATAATCCATGGACTCAACATTAATCATAAAGAACTCACATACTTATTGCAAAAATCTATTAGTTATCAAAAAGAAGTACTACACGCATGCTCCTAGGGGGATAGATTGGTAGGAAAATACCATCGCTCGTCCTCGACCGCCACTCATAAGGAAGACAAGCAATAAATAAATCATGCTCCGACTTCATCACATAACGGTTCACCATACGTGCATGCTACAGGAATCACAAACTTTAGAACGAGTATTTCTCAAATTCACAACTACTCAACTAGCATGACTCTAATATCACCATCTTCATATCTCAAAATAATCATCAAGTATCAAACTTCTCATAGTATTCGATGCACTTTATATGATAGTTTTTATTATATCCATCTTAGATGTTCATCATATTAGAACTAATTTTATAGCCAAAGCAAATTACCATGATGTTCTATAAGACTCTAAAAATGATATAAGTGAAGCATGAGAGATCAATAATTTCTATAAAATAAAACCACCACCGTGCTCTAAAAGATATAAGTGAAGCACTAGAGCGAAATTATCTAGCTCAAAAGATATAAGTGAAGCACGTAGAGTATTCTAATAAATTCTGATTCACGTGTGTCTCTCCAAGAGGTGTGTACAGCAAGGATGATTGTGGTAAACTAAAAATCAAAGACTCAAATCATACAAGACGCTCCAAGCAAAACACATATCATGTGGTGAATAAAAATATAGCCTCAAGTAAAGTTACCGATAGATGAAGACGAAAGAGTGGATGCCTTCCGGGGCATCCCCAAGCTTAGGCTTTTGGTTGTCCTTGAATTTTAACTTGGGGTGCCTTGGGCATCCCCAACCTTAGGCTCTTTCCACTCCTTATTCCATAATCCATCAAATCTTTACCCAAAAACTTGAAAACTTCACAACACAAAACTCAACAGAAAATTTCATGAGCTTCGTTAGCGAAATAAAACAAACCACCACAATAAGGTACTGTAATGAACTCATTATTTATTTATATTGGTGTTAAACATACTGTATTCCAACTTCTCTATGGTTCATACCCCCGGATACTAGCCATAGATTCATCAAAGTAAGCAAACAACACACGAAAAACAGAATGTGTCAAAAACAGAACAGTCTATAGCAATCTGATTTTTTCGAATACTTATGGAACTCCACAAATTCTGACAAACTAGGACAAACTGGAAAATTTGGATCCACTTCAAAAAGAATTGGAAATTTATCGCGTTCTGGTGAATTTTAACAATTATTTTCGTGAGCGCAAAGTTTCTGTCTTTTTCAGCAAGATCAAATAATTACCACCCAAGAAGATTCTATTGGTTCTACTTGACACAAACACTAATTAAAACATAAAAACACATCTAAACAGAAGCTAGATGAATTATTTATTACTAAACAGGAACAAAAAGCAAGAAACAAAAATATAATTGGGTTGCCTCCCAACAAGCGCTATCGTTTAACGCCCCTAAGTAGGCATAAAACAAGAATAGATCTAGGTATTATCATTTTTGGTATGCAATCCATAAGTGGCTCTCATAATAGATTCATAAGATAATTTAATTTTCTTCCTAGGAAAGTGTTCCATGCCTTTCCTTAACAGAAATTGAATCTAATATTTCCTTCTTTCATATCAATAATTGCACCAATCGCTCTAAGGAAAGGTCTACCAAGAATAATAGGACATGTAGGATTGCAATCTATATCAAGAACAATAAAATCTACGGGCACATAATTCCTATTTGCAACAATAAGAACATAATTAATCCTTCCCATAGGTTTCTTAATGGTGGAATCCGCAAGATGCAAGTTTAAAGAACAATCATCAAATTCACGAAAACCTAACACATCACACAAAGATTTTGGAATCGTGGAAACACTAGCACCCAAATCACACAAAGCATAGCATTCGATCTTTAATCTTAATTTTAATAGTAGGTTCCCACTCATCATAAAGTTTTCTAGGGATAGAGACTTCTAATTCAAGCTTTTCTTCATGAGATTGCATTAAAGCATCAACGATATGTTTAGTAAAAGCTTGTAACATCCCAAATTTTCAATTTGGAATGTTATACATTAGATCATCATGCATATCATATTTTCTTGCATTTTGATCGATCCTAGAAATTTCACGCAACTCAAGGACCCTCGGAGAGAGTTGGAGATTTCGTTATTTTCATATTTGAGTTTTCTCAAATTTTGAAAAGAGGATCATTTGATTTTATTTATTTCATCTTCAATTATTTTTCCAACATCAAAGACATAAGAGAGGAATAATATGACTTTCCCAAATTAGGAAAAATGAGGATTTAACAAATAAATCAAATTTTGGATTTTCCGGAGTTTATTTGCATTTTATTTGCATTAGGGAAAAATGCGTGTTTTCAAAATATTGCATTTAGGCCCCGAGTAAAAGTTCATTTTGTTCGACTCATTTTAGGAGTCGGGGAAAATTAACTCCGGGATTTTTTGAGCTCGTTTAGATTTTCTTTTCTTCGTTTTTCTGCGCGCGTAATTATTTCTTAAAAAAAAAGCGCCGCGTCCGCCTGGGCCAAGGGCCCAGCTGGCCCAGCCGCCCCCCGCCTCGTGCGCGCGCCGTGCGCAGCGCCGCCGCCGCCGCCGAGTCCGACTCGGACTCCGCCGCCATGATCGGTTTCTTTCGTTTCGTTGTTTCTGTTTTTTTCAAAACCCTAGATCGGTTTTCGTTTTTTTTTCGGTTTAGTTGTTTAGCGAGCGTTCGCCGGACCGTTCGTCCTAACGAACGTGATCACCGGTTTTTCTCGGTTAACGAACGCCCGTTCGTTTAACCGTTCGTCATTTTCTTTTTCGTCGGATTTATTCCGCGATTTTCTGATCGCGATTTCAGATCCGATCTTCGTTCTAGTTTATCTTCTCGCTCGTTTATCAGAATCAGGTGATTCAAGCGCCTGGAGTTTCGTTTCGAAACCGCCGTTCCGACTAATCAACTTAAACAAGTTTTGCTACTGTAAAATTTGACCTAGTTTCAATTTGCTAGAAACGAGTTGTTTTTTTTTCACCGTTTGTTTTCCGTTACTTTGTTCGGTTCGTTTTCTCTTCGCAACCGGAGTTCTTAAGTTCTCTCTCTTGTTCAAGTTTTACCTGTGCATTAGATGAGTACTTATTGTATGCTTGTTGTTTGTCTGCGATAGATTACCCGGAGTGCGCCGCCTGTTATTTCGAAGCTCTAGGTTTCGCAGATCATCAGCAAGGCAAGTAACACTTTGATCATACCCTTTTCTACTACCCAGTTTTATTGCATTAGATCAATCCTCAAACACTGCATGATTAGGATCTAATTAAATTGAGGGATGGGAAGTAGATGAGGTAGTACCTATTATCTGTTTTACTTATGAAACCTTTGGGAGTTACTTCTACGTTTGCTTATTATGCCATGCTATGCTAGTAGACGTGGATTGGGTGAGTGATATCCATGACAGATGTGAGTTTGTTAATTTTAATGGTTTACTTAAGGTGGCAACTTAAACACACATCTGGGTGGATTGAGGCACCTGGTTTCTATCAGGACTTGCCTGTTTTTCTTTTGGACCGCCACCCAGGCTCAAAGGGATCATAAGATCATTCATGCTAGTAACTTCCGTGTGCAGCCACAAGCCATTATGGGCTCTAGCATAGTTGATTAAGTCGTGCGAACTCTTACAGGGTAGACTAGCAGATGTAGGGGAAAGTAGGTGTACCGGTCTATCCAACGTAAGGTGCCAGCACTTCTGAAAGACTATGTCTCGGTCATCCGTTTCTCAAACACCATGTAGTGCGAGAAATCCAACGGAGGCGATCGAGTCTTGTGGGGAAATGTGCGCAAACCTCTGCAGAGTATACAATCTGATCATGATTAGCCGTGTTCCCGGTTATGGACAACTTGAGTATCTAGTACTTGAATATCATGTGAATCTCATCATGTTACTTCTAATTAATATTGTTGGGTTTTAATTGTTCATTTAATTGGGATCGGAATGCTGTCAACCATTCTCGATGTTTAACAACCACCATGATAGTTAAATAAATTTATTCCTTTGCAGTAGGGAAAAACTGGCTTTATGCAAAACTGTAACCATAGAGCTTTCCACCAGCCATACATGCATATAGTATAGCTCAATACTGTTCATTACTCTCTATGTGTTACATTGCCAGCATATTCCATGTGCTGACCCGTTTCGGGCTGCAACTTTCATGTTGCAGACTTTTCAGACGACGAGTAAGGTGCTTTTAGGTCGTGGTTCTATACTCAGTGATGCCGTTGGAGTTGATGGACTCACTTATCTTCCAAGACTTCCGATGTTATCATTATTAGATGGCCTTAAGCCATATTTATTGTAATAAGTTCTCTTTGAGACACCGATGTAATAAGTGTGTGATTGCTACTCTGTTATAAATCCTTCAAAGTACTGTGTGGTGTTAGCATTACTGATCCAGGGATGACACCGGAGCACAGAGACTTGACCATCTGAGGTCGGGTCGCTACAGAGATGGTATCAGAGCACGCGCTGACTGTAGGACACGACCACTAAGTTAAAGCCATAGATCGCTATTCTCCTCTCATTTTCTAACTCCTCATCTTTTCTACTCTTTTAGGATGACGGACGCGAAGATCAAGTACGCTCAACCGGATGAAGGCACACCTTTTGGATTTCACTTGAAGGAAGTCACCAAGTACCTGAACATTGGACTACCAAGCTTCACCGAGACATTCAACGCCACTCTGCCTGAAGAGGAGCGCTGGAAGATTCAAGCTCACGTTCTGGGAAGGACATTCACGCCAATCACGAAGCCCATAGATAGTGTTTTCAGTGCACCAACCTGGAGTCTGGGAAAGAGCATGGCAGCTCATATCACCATGGGACGCATTGGAGAAGTTTATCAAGAAGACCTCAAGGACACTATTTACCAGATTTGCGGACGCCGAGATGAACAATGGGAGATAGTCAGCACCAAGAAGGATAGATCCATTGCAGCTTTCATCCAGGAGTTAAACCATCATGTTCGACGCCACGAGAATCAGATGTGCAATGACATGATAGAGTTGAAGAATGCAAAGGCAAGGATCATCGAGCTAGAAGGAGAACTGAAGGCTACACGCAAGGACTACATGGACGAGATAGTAGCTCTAGCAAGGCACAATCGCGATCTTAAGCAGGAGATTGAAGAACTCAAGGGGAGATTAGCATCCAAAAAGGAAGACAAGTACGTCGCATGTCCGGACAACTACATCATCATCGACGACACTGATTCGGATCCAAGTGAACCCGACTTTGAAGATCAAGCTGGAGCAGACATCATGGAGTCTTCCACCGATTCAAATTTCTAGATGACCACCAAATATTAATAGCATTTCCCCCATGCATACATTATAGTTCGAGCACTTTTGCGATAGTTCTAGACCGTTTGTATGCCCTTGTTTGAATTGAATGAAATGATTTTGTGTGCATTTGTCTCATGTGCATTTGGGTAGTGTTTCCTCCTTAGATCTCACTCTATTCTTAATTCTCATCTTTTCTAAAACCCTCAGATGCCTCCGAGACGTGACAATGGATTTCCACCGGAGCTCACTCAGTTGATCCAGCAGCAAAACCAATTGATGAAGTTGTTAGTCCAGAACCAGCAGAACAACAACAACAACAACCCTCCGCCGCCGCCACCTGTTGATCACCTAACCCGTTTCCTTAGGCTAAATCCGCCGGTGTTTTCCAGTAGCACCAAGCCAATAGTAGCAGACGATTGGATCCGCAAGACAGGAAGGGAGTTGACCACTGCAGGATGCACAGATGAAGAGAAAGTGAAGTTTGCCGCTCATCAGCTTGACGGACCCGCGGCAGCATGGTGGGAGAATTTCACAGCCACTTACCCAGTTGACACTGTCACATGGGATCAGTTTCAGCAAGCTTTCCACACTGCCCATGTTTCAGCAGGAGCTATGGCCATGAAGAAGCGTGAGTTTTGCAACTTACGCCAAGGAGGAAGGACAGTTGGCCAGTACGTTGACAACTTCAGCAAGTTAGCACGTTATGCCCCAGATGACATTGCTACGGATGCAGCTAAGCAGGAGAAGTTTCTAGAAGGACTGAATGATGAGCTAAGCATGCAGTTGATGGTAGCAAGTTTCAACAACTACCAGGAGTTGGTAGATCGTGCCATCATGATTGAAGGCAAGCAACAGCAGATTGAGAACCGCAAGAGGAAGTAAGGACAAGGGAAGTATAACTCTGGAGCCCAGCAGAAGCCCCGTTTTACCCCTAAACCGGGAGTTCAGTTTCAGCATACCCATGGAGGAGGTAGTTCGCACAACCATAATGGCCACAAGAATGGTAATGGGAATGGAGGAAGCAACGGCCAGAACCGTACCACCCCATCAACCCCAGCCAAGAGAGATCTGAGTCAAGTTACCTGTTTCAAGTGTTCCAAGACCGGACATTATGCCAATGAATGTCCCGAAGGACAAAATGGAAATGGAAGTTCTGGAAAGAAGCCGAACCCTTTCAACAGGGGACAAGTGAACCACGTTAATGTGGAGGAGGTCGAAGCTCAGCCTGATGCAGTAATCGGTAAGTTTTTGGTTAAGTCATTTACTGCACTCGTTCTTTTCGATACTGGTGCATCGCATTCATACATATCAAGGGGATTTGTGGAAAAGTATAGTCTGCCCACTAGGGTTCTTAAAACACCTATGCTAGTAAGCTCGCCAGGAGCAGAGTACATGGCCAGACAAGGATGTTTTCAAGTGCCATTAAGTATAGGAAGGCATGTTTTCCCAACGGATTTGATTATTCTAGAATCCCAAGGTCTGGATGTAATTCTCGGTATGGATTGGCTGTCGATGTATAGAGGAAACATCGATTGCGCCAGTAAGACTATTTTGCTCACAATGCCAGAAGGAAGAAGGATCAAGTATGTATCCCGACATACGCCAAACAGGACACAAGTAAATTCTTTATCAGGAGTTGTGCAGGAAGAAGTACCAGTGGTGAAGGATTTCCCTGATGTATTTCCTGAGGAATTGCCAGGAATTCCACCGGATAGAGACATTGAGTTTTTGATTGAGCTTTTGCCCGGCACTGGGCCAATATCGAAGAGACCGTACAGGATGCCCGCACAAGATTTGGCGGAAATTAAGAAGCAGATTAAGTAGTTATTGGATAAAGGTTACATTCGCCCAAGTTCTTCGCCTTGGGGATCACCCGTACTTCTAGTGGAGAAGAAGGATGGATCGTTAAGAATGGTTGTTGATTACCGTGGATTGAATGAAGTAACCATCAAGAACAAGTACCCACTACGGATGATAAATGATCTGTTTGATCGGTTGCAAGGAGCTAAAGTGTTTTCCAAGATCGATTTGCGATCAGGGTACCATCAGTTGAAGATTCGAGAGCAGGACATACCCAAGACAGCTTTTACCACGAGATACGGATTGTATGAGTATACCGTTATGTCATTTGGACTGACTAACGCACCTGCCTATTTTATGAACCTGATGAACAAGGTATTTATGGAGTTTCTGGATAAGTTCGTCGTAGTGTTCATTGGTGACATTCTGATTTTCTCAAAGAATGAAGAGGAGCATAAGGAACATTTGCGTTTGGTTTTGGAGAAACTAAGGGAACATCAGTTATATGCCAAATTCAGCAAATGTGAGTTTTGGTTGAGGGAAGTTGGATTTCTTGGATATGTTATATCCGAAGAAGGGATAGCAGTTGACCCCAAAAAGGTTGAGACCGTAACCGAATGGGAAGCACCAACGACAGTTGGAGAGATCCGGAGTTTTCTTGGACTCGCAGGATACTATCAGAGATTCATTGAGAATTTCTCAAGGATTGCAAAGCCCATGACTGAATTGTTGAAGAAGGATACCAAGTTCAATTGGACTGAGGATTGTGAGGCCAGTTTTCAGGAGTTGAAGAAACGATTGGTTTCCTCACCAGTGTTGATTCTGCCAGACCAGAACAAGGATTATGAGGTGTATTGCGAGGCTTCACGTCGAGGACTTGGAGCAGTGCTTATGCAGGAAGGAAGAGTTGTTTCGTACGCCTCACGACAACTGAAACCTCATGAATTAAATTACGCTATGCATGATTTGGAGTTAGCAGCCGTAGTGCATGCATTGAAAACTTGGAGACATTTTCTCATTGGGAATCATTGTGAGGTGTACACGGATCACAAGAGTTTGAAGTACATTTTCACGCAGAAGGAGTTGAACCTCAGACAAAGGAGATGGTTGGAGCTCATCAAGGATTATGATATGAGATTGCATTACCATCCCGGAAAGGCTAATGTAGTAGCTGACGCATTGAGCCGTAAGAGCCATGTCAATACACTAATGACGGGAGAAATACCAAGGGAGTTAGCAGAAGATCTTCGTGAACTATGTTTGGAGATAGTTCCAAGAGGCTATGTAGAAGCATTGGAGATTCAGTCAACATTGATGGATAAAATAAGAGAGGCTCAGAAATCTGACAAAGAGATTGCTTCTATAAAGGAGAAAATGAGCCAAGGAAAAGCTAAGGGATTTCGTGAGGATGAGCACGATACCCTATGGTTTGAGGATCGTATTTATGTGCCAAATGACCCGGAGATCAAGAAGTTGATTCTGCAAGAGGCACATGATTCACCCTATTCGATTCACCCTGGAAATACCAAGATGTATTTTGATTTGAAGGAAACATTCTGGTGGACCGGAATGAAGAAGGATATTGCAGCATATGTAGCAGTTTGTGATGTGTGTCATAGAGTGAAGGCAGAACATCAGAAACCAGCCGGATTGTTACAACCATTGCCGATACCTAAATGGAAGTGGGATAAGATAGGCATGGATTTTATCACAGGACTACCCAGGACGAAGGCCGGCTATGACTCGATATGGTAGTAGTTGATCGTTTGACGAAGGTAGCACATTTCATCCCAGTTAAGACCACCTACACCAGTGCTAAGTTGGCAAAGATATACATGACTAGGATCATTTGTTTGCATGGAGTTCTGAGGAGTATCATATCAGATAGAGGAACCCAATTTACCTCAAAGTTTTGGAATCAGTTGCATGAAACTTTGGGAACTAGACTAGAGTTCAGCACAGTTTTTCACCCACAGACGGATGGACAGACTGAGAGAGTCAATCAGATTTTGGAAGATATGCTGAGAGCTTGTGCACTAGATTATGGATCTAGTTGGGAGGATAACTTGCCATATGAAGAGTTTTCTTATAACAACAGTTACCAAACCAGTTTGAAGATGGCACCTTTCGAAGCCTTATACGGAAGGAGGTGCAGGACACCGTTGTCATGGGACGAAGTTGGAGACCGTCAGTTCGTTGGACCAGATTTGATTAAGGAGTCTGAACAGAAGGTTAAGTTGATTCGCGATAGGCTCAAGGTAGCCCAATCCAGGCAGAAGAGCTACGCAGATTCTAAACGCAAGGAGACAGTTTACGAAACCGGAGACAGAGTTTATCTTCGAGTATCCCCACTTCGAGGAGTTAAGCGCTTTGGAGTTAAGGGAAAATTAGCACCGTGTTTCGTTGGACCGTATAAGATTTTGCAACGTATGGGAGAAGTCGCTTATAAGTTGGAATTACCAGAGGGACTGTCAGGAGTTCATGATGTATTCCACGTTTCTCAGCTGAAGAAATGTCACGCCGAAATGGCGGAGGTACCGCTAAGAGATACAGTGCCGCTTGAAGCAATTCAGTTGAAGAATGACTTAACATATGTGGAGAAACCAGTCAAGATTCTCGATTATGCCAGCAGAGTTACCCGCAGCAAGGTTATCAAGTTTTACAAAGTTCAGTGGAACCACCACTCAGAGGATGAAGCCACCTGGGAGAGAGAAGAAGATTTGCTCAAAGACCACCCCCACCTATTTTCTAGCCAACCCGAATCTCGAGGGCGAGATTCATCTTAAGGGGGGTAGGTTTGTATCATCCCAAATTTTCTATTTGCATTTTGATCGATCCTAGAAATTTCACGCAACTCAAGGACCCTCGGAGAGAGTTGGAGATTTCGTTATTTTCATATTTGAGTTTTCTCAAATTTTGAACAGAGGATCATTTGATTTTATTTATTTCATCTTTAATTATTTTTCCAACATCAAAGACATAAGAGAGGAATAATATGACTTTCCCAAATTAGGAAAAATGAGGATTTAACAAATAAATCAAATTTTGGATTTTCCAGAGTTTATTTGCATTTTATTTGCATTAGGGAAAAATGTGTGTTTTCAAAATATTGCATTTAGGCCCCAAGTAAAAGTTCATTTTGTTCGACTCATTTTAGGAGTCGGGGAAAATTAACTTCGGGATTTTTTGAGCTCGTTTAGATTTTCTTTTCTTCGTTTTTCTGCGCGCGTAATTATTTTTCTAAAAAAAAATGCGCCGCGTCCGCCTGGGCGAAGGGCCCAGCCGCCCCCACGCCTCGTGCGCGCGCCGCGCGCAGCGCCCCGCCGCCGCCGAGTCCGACTCGAACTCCGACGCCGCCGCCCTTGCCTTGCCCCCTCCCCCAAGTCTCCTTCCCCCCCCTTTAAATACCCAAGCCCCCTCTCCTCCCCACACCGTGCCCCGCCCCCGCCTCGCAGCAGCAGCAGCAGCGCCGCGCCGTCGCCGCCGCCGCCCGCCGCCGCCAGCGCCACCGCCTGCCGCCGCCGCCCGCGCCTCGCCTCGCTGCCCTGCCGCCAAGCCCCGCCCGCCGGAGCCCCTCGCCGAGGTAGCCGCCGCGCCGCGCCACCCCTCCCCTCGGTTTGATTTTTTTATAAGAAACCGTTCCGGTTTCTTTCGTTTCGTTTTTTTTTCAAAACCCTAGATCGGTTTTCGTTTTTTTGGTTTAGTTGTTTAGCGAGCGTTCGCCGGACCGTTCGTCTTAACGAACGTGATCACCGGTTTTTCTCGGTTAACGAACGTCCGTTCGTTTAATCGTTCGTCGTTTTCTTTTTCATCGGATTTATTCCGCGATTTTCTCATCGTGATTTCAGATCTGATCTTCGTTCTAGTTTATCTTCTCGCTCGTTTATCGGAATCAGGTGATTCAAGCGCCTGGAGTTTCATTTCGAAACCGCCGTTTCGACTAATCAACTTAAACAAGTTTTGCTACTATAAAATATGACCTAGTTTCAATTTGCTAGAACCAAGTTATTTTTTTTCCGCCGTTTGTTTTCCGTTACTTTGTTCGGTTCGTTTTCTCTTCGCAACCGGAGTTCTTAAGTTCGCTCTCTTGTTCGAGTTTTACCTGTGCATTAGATGAGTACTTATTGTATGCTTGTTGTTTGTCTGCGATAGATTACCTGGAGTGCGCCGCCTGTTATTTCGAAGCTCTAGGTTTCGCAGATCATCAGCAAGGCAAGTAACACTTTGATCATAC
The DNA here is from genome assembly GCA_032464435.1 of Aegilops umbellulata. Taxonomy (NCBI): domain Eukaryota; kingdom Viridiplantae; phylum Streptophyta; class Magnoliopsida; order Poales; family Poaceae; genus Aegilops; species Aegilops umbellulata. The sequence continues at coordinate 319,210,963 of CP136054.1, forward strand.
CCTTTTCTACTACCCAGTTATATTGCATTAGATCAATCCTCAAACACTGCATGATTAGGATCTAATTAAATTGAGGGATGGGAAGTAGATGAGGTAGTACCTATTATCTGTTTTACTTATGAAACCTTTGGGAGTTACTTCTACGTTTGCTTGTTATGCCATGCTATGCTAGTAGACGTGGATTGGGTGAGTGATATCCATGACAGATGTGAGTTTGTTAATTTTAATGGTTTACTTAAGGTGGCAACTTAAACACACATCTGGGTGGATTGAGGCACCTGGTTTCTATCAGGACTTGCCTGTTTTTCTTTTGGACCGCCACCCAGGCTCAAAGGGATCATAAGATCATTCATGCTAGTAACTTCCGTGTGCAGCCACAAGCCATTATGGGCTCTGGTATAGTTGATTAAGTCGTGCGAACTCTTACAGGGTAGACTAGCAGATGTAGGGGAAAGTAGGTGTACCGTCTATCCAACGTAAGGTGCCAGCACTTCTAAAAGACTATGTCTCGGTCATCCGTTTCTCAAACACCAAGTAGTGCGAGAAATCCAACGGAGGCGATCGAGTCTTGTGGGGAAAAGTGCGCAAACCTCTGCAGAGTGTACAATCTGATCATGATTAGCCGTGTCCCCGGTTATGGACTACTTGAGTATCTAGTACTTGAATATCATGAGAATCTCATCATGTTACTTCTAATTAATATTGTTGGGTTTTAATTGTTCATTTAATTGGGATCGGAATGCTGTCAACCATTCTCGATGTTTAACAACCACCATGATAGTTAAATAAATTTATTCCTTTGTAGTAGGGAAAAACTGGCTTTACGCAAAACTGTAACCATAGAGCTTTCCACCAGCCATACATGCATATAGTATAGCTCAATACTGTTCATTACTCTCTATGTGTTACATTGCCAGCATATTCCATGTGCTGACCCGTTTCGGGCTGCAACTTTCATGTTGCAGACTTTTCAGACGACGAGTAAGGTGCTTTTAGGTCGTGGTTCTATACTCAGTGATGCTGTTGGAGTTGATGGACTCACTTATCTTCCAAGACTTCCGCTGTTATCATTATTAGATGGCCTTAAGCCATATTTATTGTAATAATTTCTCTTTGAGACACTGATGTAATAAGTGTGTGATTGCTACTCTGTTATAAATCCTTCGAAGTACTGTGTGGTGTCAGCATTACTGATCCAGGGATGACACCGGAGCACAGAGACTTGACCATCTGAGGTCGGGTCGCTACAAAGCTTTATTTTGATCATAAGCATGAGGAGAATTTAACACGGATTGCAACAAGGAAATACAATCTATTAAAGAAAAAATATCATAATTAAATTCCTTGAAATCCAAAATAGTGGGTTCATTGCTATGTAAAGTTTTGAACTCTTCAATCCCACTTTTACCAATTTTTGCATCAAGATTTAAACACTCTGAATCATTGGGACACCTTTTAACTAAAGTTGACTCATCTCCAGTCCAACCATTATCAAGATTCATATTGCAAAACAAAGATTTAATAGGAGACACATCAATCACTTTTAGATCTTCATCCTTATTATCATCAAAACTAGAAGAACGCGCTTTTATAAAGCAATCTTTTTTAGTACGCATCCTGTCGGTTCTTTCTTTGCACTCATCAATGAAAATTCTTATGGCTTTGAGGGACTCATTGATGGAGGAATTACTAGGAAATGGCCTAGGATTAAAGTTTCCTCTATACACGTTGTTACCAAAATTGTTCCTACCAACAAAATTCACACCTATAGATTCATTATTATTCTCAGTCAAATTAGATAAAGGCATATCATTAGGATCAGAAGAAACACTCTTATTAGCAAACAATTTCACAAGTTCATCCATCTTTCCACTTAAAACATTAGTCTCTTCTATTGCATGAACCTTTTTACTAGTAGATCTTTCGGTGTGCCATTGAGAATAATTAACCATAATATTATCTAGGAGTTTAGTAGCTTCTACTAAAGTGATTCCCATAAAAGTGCCTCCCACGGCCAAATCTAAAAGATTTCTAGATGCAAAATTTAATCCGGCATAATTTTTTTGTATAATCATCCATAAGTTCAAACCATGTGTAGGGAAATTACTTTTCATTAATTTCATTCTCACCCAAGCTTGTGCAACATGTTCATGATCAAGTTGCTTATAGTTCATTATATCGTTTCTAAGAGAGATGGTCTTAGCGGGAGGAATGTACTTAGAGATAAAAGCATCATTGCACTTATTCCATGAATCAATACTATTTTTAGGCAAAGACGAAAACCAAATTTTAGCACGATCTCTAAGCGAAATGGAAATAGCTTAAATTTAACAATATCATTATCCACATCTTTCTTCTTTTGCATATCACACAAATCAACAAAGTTGTTTAGGTGTGTAGCGGCATCTTCACTAGGAAGGCCAGAGAACTGAACTTTCATGACAAGATTCAGAAAAGCAGCATTAATTTCACAAGATTCAGCATCGGTAATAGGAGCAATCGGAGTGCTAAGAAAATCATTGTTGTTGGTATTGGAAAAGTCACACAATTTAGTATTGTCTTGAGCCATCGTGACAAACAATCCAACATACAAGCACACAAGAAGCAAGCGAAAAGAGACGAACGGAAAATGGGCGAATAGAACGGCAAGGGTGAAGTGGAGGAGAGGAAAACGAGAGGCAAATGGGAAATAATGTAATCCAAGGGATTAGACTTTGGGATGGGTACTTGGTATGTCTTGACTTGCGTGTAGATCTCCCCGGCAACGGTGCCAGAAATCCTTCTTGCTACCTCTTGAGCATGCGTTGGTTTTCCCTTGAAGAGGAAAGGGTGATGCAGCAAAGTAGCGTAAGTATTGCCCTCAGTATTTGAGAACCAAGGTATCAATCCAGTAGGAGACTACACGCAAGTCCCTCGTACCTGCACAAACAAATAATAACCTTGCAACCAACGCGATAAAGGGGTTGTCAATCCATTCACGGCCACTTGCAAAAGTGAGATCTGATAAACATAATAAGATAAATATTTTTGATGTTTTTATGATATAGATTGGAAAATAAAGATTGCAAAATAAATGGCGGAAGAAATAGCTAATTAACGGGAGATTAATATGATGGAAGATAGACCCGGGGGCCATAGGTTTCACTAGTGACTTCTCTCAAGATAGCAAATTCTACAGTGGGTGAACAAATTACTATCGAGCAATTGATAGAAAAGCGCATAGTTATGAGAATATCTAGGCATGATCATGTATATAGGCATCACATCCGCGACAAGTAGACAGAAACGATTCTGCATCTACTACTATTACACCACATGAGGGAGTCCTGGATTAGGGGGTGTCCGGATAGCCGGACTATACCATCAGCCGGACTCCTGGACTATGACGATACAAGATTGAAGACTTCGTCCCGTGTCCGGATGGGACTTTCCTTGGCGTGGAAGGCAAGCTTGGCGATGCGGATATTTAGATCTCCTACCATTGTAACCGACTTTGTGTAACCCTAACCCTCTCCGGTGTCTATATAAATCGGAGGGTTTTAGTCCGTAGGACGACAGAAGACAAGATACAACAATCATACCATAGGCTAGCTTCTAGGGTTTAGCCTCCTTGATCTCGTGGTAGATCTACTCTTGTACTACCCATATCATCAATATTAATCAAGCAGGACGTAGGGTTTTACCTCCATCGAGAGGGTCCGAATCTGGGTAAAACTTCCTGTCTCTTGTATCATGTTACCATCCGCCTAGACGCACAGTTCGGGACCCCCTACCCGAGATCCGCCGGTTTTGACACCAACATTGGTGCTTTCATTGAGAGTTCCTCTGTGTCGTCGCTTTTAGGCCCGATGACTCCTTCGATCATCAACGACGATGCAGTCCAGGGTGAGGCTTTTCCCCCCGGACAGATCTTCATCTTCGGCGGCTTCGTACTGCGGGCCAATTCGCTTGGCCATCTGGAGCAGATCGAAAGCTACGCCCCTGGCCATCAGGTCAGATTTGGAAGCTTAAACTACACTGCTGACATCCGCGGGGACTTGATCTTCAACGGATTCGAGCCACAGCCGAGCGCGTCGCACTGTCACGATGGGCATGATCTAGCCCTGTCGCCGAACAGTGCCCTGGAGGCCGCACACGCTTCGGTTCCGACCCTTAATTCGGAGCCGGCTGCGCCGATCGAGGATGAGTGGTTGGACGCCGCCTCGGGGGCTGCGATCTCAAAGGCGATTGAGCCGAACACCAGCCCCGCACTCCGCAAGGCCCGTGACTCCGAGGGGCCGGATTCCTCTCCAGACTCCAAGCCCTCCGCGCGCCTGCCGATCGAATCCAATTGGGCGCCGATCATGGAGTTCACCGCTGCGGGCATCTTCCAGCACTCGCCCTTCGGCGACATCCTGAAGTCACTAAAGTCTCTCTCTTTATCAGGAGAGCCCTGGCTGGACTACGGTCAGCAAGGTTGGGATATGGACGATGAAGAAATTCAAAGCCCACCCACTACCCACTTCGTAGCCACTGTCGATGACTTAACCGACATGCTCGACTTTGACTCCGAAGACATCGACGGTATGGACGACGATGCAGGAGACGACCAAGAACCAGCACCTATAGGGCACTGGAAGGCCACCTCGTCATACGACATATATATGGTGGACACTCCAAAAGATGGAGATGGCGATGGAACAACGGGGGATGACACCTCCAAGAAACAACCCAAGCGCCGGCGTCAGCGGCGCCGCTCTAAATCCCGCCAAAGCAAAAACGGTGATTCCGGCACGGGAGATAATAATACTCCGGATAGCACCGAAGAACACCCCCTCCAGCAAGATTCAGCACAGGAGGATGGAGAAGCCAGCCCTCACGAGAGAGCGGCAGACAGAGAGGTTGAGGATGATAATTATATGCCTCCCTCCGAAGACGAGGCAAGCCTCGACGACGACGAATTCGTCGTGCCAGAGGATTCAGCCGGACAAGAGCGTTTTAAACACAGGCTTATGGCCACGGCAAGCAGCCTCAAGAAAAAGCAGCAACAGCTTAGAGCTGATCAAGACCTGGTAGCCGACAGATGGACTAAAGTCCTTGCGGCCGAAGAGTATGAACTCGAACGCCCCTCCAAGAGTTACCCAAAGCACAGGCTGCTACCCCGATTAGAGGAGGAAGCACCTCAACCTACATCACCAGCGCATGACATGGCCGACCGGCCACCTCGTGGCCGTGACAGAGAGGCCTCTCGGCCCTCCACTCAAGCCGTGCCCCGGCGCCGCTCAAAACATACTAAGGCACGGGAAAATGCGCCAGACCTGCGAGAGATACTGGAGGACAAGTCAAGACAAACAAGATCGTTCTATGGATCGCGTGGGCGCCCCACGGCTTGTGACGGGGATCGTCACTCCGGACTTAATAAATCCGGCCGGGCCGAACACAATCGACAAAGCTCATTCGAGCTGCGTCGTGATATAGCCCAATACAGAGGCGCCGCACACCCACTATGCTTCAAAGATGAAGTAATGGATCATAAAATCCCTGAGGGTTTCAAACCCGTGAACATCGAATCATATGATGGCACAACAGATCCTGCGGTATGATCGAGGATTATCTCCTTCATATCCACATGGCCCGCGACGATGATCTACACGCCATCAAATACCTCCCGCTCAAACTTAAGGGACCGGCCCGACATTGGCTTAACAGCTTGCCAGCAGATTCAATCGGTTCTTGGGAGGACCTGGAAGCCACATTCCTCAACAATTTCCAGGGTACCTATGTGCGACCACCAGACGCCGATGACCTAAGCCACATAATTCAGCAGCCAGAGGAATCGGCCAGGCAATTCTGGACACGGTTCCTAACAAAGGAAAACCAAATAGTCGACTGTCCGGACGCAGAGGCCCTAGCATCCTTCAAACATAATATCCGCGATGAGTGGCTTGCCCGGCACCTTGGACAGGAGGAGCCGAAATCTATGGCAGCCCTCACGACACTCATGACCCGCTTCTGCGCGGGAGAAGACAGCTGGCTAGCTCGCAGGAACAACTTACCCAAGAACCTTGGTAATTCGAATACCAAGGACAAAAGTGGCAGGTCGCGTCGGAACAAGCAAAAGTGCCACGTTAACAGCGACAACAACGAGGATACGGCAGTCAATGCCGGATTCAGAGGCTACAAATCCGATCAGCGGAAAAAGCCATTCAAAAGAAATACTCAGGGCCCGTCCAGTTTGGATCGAATACTCGACCGCCTGTGCCAGATACATGGCACCCCCGAAAAGCCAGCCAATCACACCAACAGGGATTGTTGGGTGTTCAAGCAGGCAGGCAAGTTAAATGCCGAAAATAGAGACAAGGGGCTACGTAGCGACGACGAGGAGGAGCCCAGGCCGCCGAACAGCAGTGGACAAAAGGGTTTTCCCCCACAAGTGCAGATGGTGAACATGATATACGAAACCCACATCCCCAAGAGGAACGGAAGCGTGCGTTACGGGACGTATACGTGATAGAGCCAGTCGCCCCAAAGTTCAACCCATGGTCCTCCTGCTCGATCACTTTTGATCGAAGGGACCACCCCACTAGCATCCGTCATGGCGGGTTTGCCGCATTGGTTCTAGACCCAATTATTGATGGATTTCATCTCACAAGAGTCCTTATGGACGGCGACAACAGCCTGAACCTGCTTTACCAGGACACTGTGTGGAAAATGGGCATAGATCCCTCGAGGATTAAACCCACCAAAACGGCCTTTAAAGGCGTCATACCAGGTGTAGAGGCCAACTGCACAGGCTCAGTCACACTTGAAGTGGTCTTCGGATCCCCGGATAATATCCAAAGCGAAGAGTTAATCTTCGACATAGTCCCGTTCCGCAGTGGCTATCACGCACTGCTCGGGCGAACCGCATTTGCAAAGTTCAATGCGGTACCGCACTACGCATACCTCAAGCTCAAGATGCCAGGCCCTCGAGGAGTAATCACGGTCAATGGAAACATCGAACGCTCCCTCCGAACGGAGGAGCACACGGCGGCCCTCGCAGCGGAAGTACAAAGCAGCCTCTCTAGGCAGTTCCCCAGTCCGGCCGTTAAAAGGCCGGACACTGTCAAGCGCGCTCGGAGTAACCTACAACAAGACCGCCTGGCACGATCTGAGCAGGCGTAGCATTGCGGCCCCAACCCCAGCCCTCGTGAAATAGCAAAACTAGTGCTTCACGTACACAACTACGCTCTCAAAATACCATGGGCGTAGGGGAAGGGGCACCATCACGGCACGCCCAAAACACGGCTTAAACCGTACTAGGGGCTGCCGAATTCTTTCTTTATCTTCTCTTACTGTTAGGACTCCATACTTCGGACGACCTGTTCAGCAATTCAAGTGCCGCACAAACGATGCAAGAACCAGGGAAGCAGACAAGCCATGCCGCATTATGGACTCCCAGGTGGTCTCTATCACGAGCTGTATACTTGTTTTGCATATAAGTTCCGCGGCCCGCCCCTGGACCGAACATGTTCAATAGTCCAACTTTTTGCTTATCGCGCCATTTGTATCGTTCTGCTTTGATCGCAGCCCCTTTAAACAATGCATAGTCTTTATCTATTTTTTGCATTACCTTTTTCCAAATATATGTTCATTAATGACATGTTGCACCCGTACACTGTGGTACGGCAAATACGCCAGGGGCTTCAGTACCCCCCAATATGGTGTGAGAAGTCCGAACACTTTCACAAGTGCGGCACCCCGAACTTATAGCATTATATGCATCGGCTCCGAATCATGTCTTGGGTCAATAGTTGGATTTGCCCGACTCCTATGTTTTGGTGCCTTACGTTCCGCTATATCGGCTAAGGTAGCACTAGGAGAACTACTGCGATTGTGCACCAGTTGAGCTAGGCTGAGCACCTCAGTAGAGAAAGCTAAAACTGACTGTCATGATGAAGGAGAGACCGGTCGCTGTTCGAGAGGTTTTTCGAGTCCTTAAAGACTTATGCCGCTTAGAGCGAGGACCGGCTTTGTCCGGCCAAGGCGTGGATAGTGCCCCGAACTCGGTCTTCCGAATACTAGGGGCTTCGCCGAAATTTAAAATTATAGAGTTCTATGGCTAAGTGAGAGTGTTCAAGCATTATAGTCCGATTGCCTTGTTCGTTGTGCTGAGCGCCTCCCTCGAAGGACCCAAACATGGGAAAAAGAGCGCTCAGGTTTATCCCGAACACCCCAGCACTAGTGGCACGGGGGCAGAAGCCGACGACTGGCCATCTCTCAATTTTTGATAAACGACCGCACATAAAGTAATATTTTAAATTCAAAAAGCATTGCTTAGCGCATATGAACAAGTTTTCAGCGCACAGGACAACACAAGCGAGTTCATTCAAAAATTACATCCTTGGTACATTCATCCGCCATAAGGTGTTCACCCTTCAGAACATCCTTATAATAGTTCTCGGGTTTGCGATGCCCCTTCCCCGGTGGTGGCCCGTCCTTCACAAGCTTCTCACCGTCCAGCTTGCCCCAGTGCACCTTAGCGCGGGCAAGGGCCCTCCGGGCACCTTCGATGCAGATGGAGCGCTTGATGACTTCAAGCCTTGGATAGGCCGCCACCAGCCGCTGAACCAGTCCAAAATAGCTCCCAGGCAGGGCCTCTCCAGGCCACAGCCGAACTATGAGGCCCTTCATGGCCTGTTCGACCGCCTTGTGGAGCTCGACCAGCTGCTTCGGCCGGTCGCTCAGGGGCACGGGGTGTCCGGCCTCAGCATATTGAGACCAGAACACCTTCTCGGTCGAGCTGCCCTCCTCGGCTCGGTAGAATACGACGACATTAGACACGCTACGGGGAAGATCTGTGAATGCCCCTGGAGAGCTCCGGATTCGGGTAAGTAACAAGTAGCTTACTTTTATATGTCTGCTTTGCATAAAGAATGCCTTACCCGCCGCTATCTTTTTCACCGCATCCAACTCCTGGAGGGCCTTCTGGGATACGGCCTTGGCAGACTTGGCAGCTTCGATGGCCTCCGCGAGCTCGGACGCTTGCGTCTTCGAGTCAAGCTCCAAACTCTCATGTTTTTTCATGAGAGCCTGAAGCTCTTGCCGCGCCTCGCCGACCTGCGCCTCAAATTTCTCTCGCTCGTTGTGCTCCGAGGCCGCTCTCTTCTCGGCCTCTGACAGCGCCTGCTTGAGGGTAGCCACCTCAGTTGTGGCCCCTGCAATAAGCAGCACAATCCTGTCATTTTTGCAATTGCATCTTTTTTATATATTTTCTATAAGGTATCTCTTACCTTCTTTCTCCTCGAGCTGCCGCTTGGCAAGGCCGAGCTCTTGCTCGGACCGCTCAAGACCCTGCTTCAGGGTGCCTAGCTCCACAGTCAGTGCGGCGGTCGCGAGCAGCGAAGCCTGCATACGCATATTGACTCATTTTTTGTTAGACTCCTGCATAATTTATTAGATCCTCTATTCGGCTTTTCTTTCCGAACGCCAAACAGAGCATCAGGGGCTACTGTCTATGCGGTAATACTTCTACATATTTTTTACTTACTTCGAAGCCTGTTAGAAGGCTGGCAGAAGCTTCAGTCATTCCGCTCTTGGCGGACTGAACCTTTTGGATCACCGTACTCATAATAGTACGGTGCTCCTCGTCGATGGAGGCGTCGTTAAGCACCTCCAGCAGATTGTTCGGCACCTCCGGTTGGGCGGGGGCCGCCGGCTCAGAAGGCTTGCTCCTCTTGGAAGGAGTTCGCCTACCGCAGTCCGGAACCGTTGAAGATTCCGGCGCGGTGTGCGGCTCAAAGCCGGACTTGGAGCCCTGGGGGGTCTTGTCCCCTTTACTCCCGGAGTCCGGGAGGTCGCCTCGCGGCTCCTCCAGGACGACCTCCTCTTGGCCCGGAGCTTGTCGCGACGCCACTTCGGCGTCGTCCGCAGTGCGGGTGGAGGCAGCGGGCGGAACTGAATTCACGTCTGATGAATCCAGGGAGCCGCTCGATGACTCGTCGAGCCCGGCGTTGGGAGGACTGCATAATTATATTCGACATAAGGAAAAGTTGTGCAACAAAGGAATGCTATGAGTTACTCTAGTGTCTGAATACTTACGATGCCGCCGGGTGCCTGGCCCTGTGAGGCCACTCCTCTTCGCCCTCGTCGGCGTCGGTGGAGTTGTCCGGAGGGAGGGTCTTCCCCTTCTTGGACCCTTCGGCCTCCCCTGTTGGGGCAGCCTTCCTCTTCTTTCCTCCCCCCGCTGGAGGGGGAGAGGTTTCTTCTTCCTCCTCATCGTTTTCACGGGAGGAGCGCGTCTCGGATTCGTCGGATGAAGAATCCGACACCTCCTGGCGCCGGGAACTCTTCCGAGTCCCCGTGGCCCTCTTCTTGGCCTTCTTCTCCGGCACCACGTAAGGTGCCGGAGCCAGAAGCTTCACTAAGCGAGCGTCGGCTGGGTCTTCAGGCAAAGGGGCCGGACAGTCGATCTGTCCGGACTTCGCCAGCCAATCTTGTTAAAGGAAAGTGAGTTTAGATCCCGCATAGAGTCAAACTATGGAAAACCAACATCCTGTAAAAGGTAAAAATAGCTTACCGCACTAGCGGGAAGTTGCGTGCTGAATTCGTGGTCCTCGGAAGCGGATGCGGGAGCCTCGACGCCTTTGCATAGCACCTTCCAGGCGTCTTCGTACGTTGTGTCGAAGAGCCTGCTCAGGGTTGGGTGCTGCGCCGGGTCGAACTCCCACAAATTGAAGCCCCGTCGCTGACACAGGAGGATCCGGTGGACGAGCATAACCTGGACTGCGTTAACAAGCTTAAGCTGCTTGTTCACCAAGGTTTGGATGCATTTTTGCCGTTCGGTTACCTCTCCTTTATTGCCCCACGACAGGCCCGTCTCTTTCCAAGATGTGAGCCGCGTAGGGGGTCCGGACCGGAACTCAGGGGCTGCGACCCATCTGGGATCGCGTGGCTCGGTGATGTAAAACCACCCCGATTGCCACCCCTTCAGGGTCTCCACAAAGGAGCCCTCGAGCCATAGGACGTTGGCTATCTTGCCCACCATGGAACCTCCGCACTCCGCCTGGTTGCCGCGCACCACCTTGGGCTTGACATTGAAAGTCTTGAGCCACATGCCGAAATGGGGGCGGACGCAGAGGAAAGCCTCACACACGACGATAAACGCCGAGATGTTGAGGACGAAGTTCAGGGCCAGATCATGGAAATCTAGGCCATAGTAGAACATGAGCCCCCGGACGAACGGGTGGAGAGGAAAGCCCAGTCCGCGGAGGAAATGGGGAAGGAATACTACCCTCTCATGGGGCCTTGGGGTGGGGAGGAGCTGCCCCTCTTCGGGAAGCCGGTGCGCGATGTCGTTAGACAAGTATCCATCCTTCCTCAGCTTTTTGATATGGCCCTCCGTGACGGAGGAGACCATCCACTTGCCTCCCGCTCCGGACATGGCTGGAGAAGGTTGAGGTGGGAAGTGCGGGCTTGGGCGCTGGAGCTCGAGTGCGCGGAAGATGGATAGGCAAAGGAGGAAGAAGGCGTAGGTAAAAAGGTGGATCCTTATCCCCTTATATGGGCGGATGCGACTATGCGTCCCCACCAGCCTGGTAAAACTCGCTTATCTCCCAAGCGCCATGATAAATGGCGCGGTTGGGTTACCCACGTCTGTATTGATGATAATCCCGTAAATAAAGGGGACACGATCTCTGCTTTGACAAGATGTGCCAAGGAAACCGCCTCACAAAATGCGCTGAGGTGGGGAAGTGAAACGATTCGGATAGAGGCTTGGCCGTAGTGTGGTGTCACGCTACGGAATACGTCAGCAGATTAGATTTGTGTAAATATTATTATCTCTATGGCAATATGTGGAAACTTATTTTGCAGAGCTGGACACTATCCTTAGTGTTAACAATCTTTTATGAAGTACTTGGTGGAGGAACCCGCCTTGCAATGCCGAAGACAATCTGCGCGCCGGACTCGTTGTCATTGACGCCTGGTTCAGGGGCTACTGAGGGAGTCCTGGATTAGGGGGTGTCCGGATAGCCGGACTATACCATCAGCCGGACTCCTGGACTATGAAGATACAAGATTGAAGACTTCGTCCCGTGTCCGGATGGGACTTTCCTTGGCGTGGAAGGCAAGCTTGGCGATGCGGATATTTAGATCTCCTACCATTGTAACCGACTTTGTGTAACCCTAACCCTCTCCGGTGTCTATATAAACCGGAGGGTTTTAGTCCGTAGGACAACAGAACACAAGATACAACAATCATACCATAGGCTAGCTTCTAGGATTTAGCCTCTTTGATCTCGTGGTAGATCTACTCTTGTACTACCCATATCATCAATATTAATCAAGCAGGATGTAGGGTTTTACCTCCATCGAGAGTGCCTGAACCTGGGTAAAACTTCGTGTCCCTTGTCTCCTGTTACCATCCGCCTAGACGCACAGTTTGGGACCCCCTACCCGAGATCCGCCGGTTTTGACACCGACACTACACATCGACCGCTGTCCAGCATGCATCTAGGGTATTAAGTTCAAAAGAACAGAGTAACACATTAGGCAAGATGACATGATGTAGAGGGATAAACTCAAGCAATATGATATAAAACCCATCATTTTATCCTCGATGGCAACAATACAATACGTGCCTTGCTGCCCCTATTGTCACTGGGAAAGAACACCGCAAGATTGAACCCAAAGCTAAGCACTTCTCCCATTGCAAGAAAGATCAATCTAGTAGGCCAAACCAAACTGATAATTCGAAGAGACTTGCAAAGATATCAAATCATACATATAAGAATTCAGAGAAGAACCAAATATTGTCTACAGATAATCTTGATCATAAACCCACAATTCATCGGATCTCGACAAACACACCGCAAAAAGAATTACATCGAATAGATCTCCAAGATAATCGACGAGAACTTTGTATTGAGATCCAAACAGAGAGAAGAATCCATCTAGCTAATAACTATGGACTCGAAGGTCTGTGGTAAACTACTCACACATCATCGGAGAGGCTATGGTGTTGATGTAGAAGCACTCCGTGATCGATTCCCCCTCCGGCGGAGCGTCGGAAAAGGCCCCAAGATGGGATCTCACGGGTACAGAAGATTGCGGCGGTGGAAATAGGGTTTCGTGGTGATCTCGGATGTTTTCGGGGTATATGAGTATATATAGGCGAAGGAAGTAGGTCGGTGGAGCCACGAGGGCCCATGAGGGTGGGGTGCGCGCCTACCCCCTAGGCGCGCCTCCCTACCTCGTGGCCGCCTCGTTGCTTCCCTGACGTCCACTCCAAGTCTCCTGGATTGCGTTTGTGCCAAAAAATAACTCTCCCGAAGGTTTCATTCCGTTTGGACTTCATTTGATATTCCTTTTCTGCGAAACACTGAAATAGGCAAAAAAACAGCAATTTGCACTGGGCCTTTGGTTAGTAGGTTAGTCCCAAAAATAATATATAAGTGCATAATAAAGCCCATTAAACATCCAAAACAGATAATATAATAACATGGAACAATAAAAAATTATAGATATGTTGGAGACGTATCGGGGCGCCCCATGCCTGCTCCCCTTCCCTTCTCACCTATATATATGCGGGGAGGGGCGCCTAGAACATACACCAACATTTGTTAGCCATGTGCGGGCCCCCCTCCACACTTTACACCCCCAGTCATAGTTTTGCGGTGCTTAGGCGAAGCCCTGCGATAATCACTTCACCATCACCGTTAGCGCACCGTTGTTCTGACAAAACTCATCTACTTCCTCGACACCTTGCTGGATCAAGAAGGCGACAGACGTCATCATGCTAAACGTATGCAGAACTCGGAGGTGCAGTATGTTCGGTGCTTGATCGGTCGGAGCTAGAAGAAGTTCGACTACATTAACCGCGTTGTCAAACGCTTCCGCTTTTGGTCTACGAGGGTACATGGACACACTCTCACCCTCTCGTTGCTATGCATCTCCTAGATAGATCTTGCGTGAGCGTAGGAAAATTGTGAAATTGCATGCTACATTCCCCAACAGTGGCATCCGAGTCAGGTCTATGCGTAGATGATATGCACGAGTAGAACACAAAGAGTTGTGGGCGATGATCATCATACTGCTTACCACCAATGTCTTATTTTGATTCAGTGGTATTGTTTGGTGAAGTGGCCCGGACAAACCTTACAGGAGCACGTTCATGAGACCGGTTCCACCGACAGACATGCAACTAGTTTTGCATAAAGGTGGCTGGCGGGTGTCTGTTTCTCCTACTTTAGTTGAATCGAATTTGACTGTGTGCGGTCCTTGTTGAAGGTTAAAACAGTAAACTTGATAAATCACCGTTGTGGTTTTGATGCGTAGGTAAGAATGGTTCTTGCTAGAAGCCTGTAGCAGCCACGTAAAACTTGCAACAACAAAGTAGAGGACGCCTAACTTGTTTTTGCAGGGCATGTTGTGATGTGATATGGTCAAGACATGATGTGATAAACGTTATTGTATGAGATGATCATGTTTTGTAAGATATCTGACAACCGGCAGGAGCCTTATGGTTGTCTCTTTATTGTATGAAATGCAAACCCCATGTAATTGCTTTACTTTATCACTATGTGTTAGCGATAGTTGTAGAAGCAATAGTTGGTGAGACGACCACGACACTACGATGGAGATCAAGGTGTCGAGCCACTGAAGATGGAGATTGATACGTCCATTTTGCATCATGCTTTTATATTGATATTTAATGCATTATGAGCTGTTATTACACATTATATCACAATACTTATGCATATTCTCTCTTATTTTGCAAGGTTTACATGAAGAGGGGGAATGCTGGCAGCTGGAATTCTGGGCTGGAAAAGGAGCAAATATTAGAGACCTATTCTGCACAACTCCAAAAGTCCTGAAAATTTACAGAGCATGTCTTTGGAATATACAAAAAAAATTGGGCGAAGAAAGTACCAGAGGGGGCCACCATCCAGCCACAAGGGTGCAGGGCGCGCCCTAGCCCCCTCGGCGCGCCCCCGACCTTGTGGGCCCCTGGCAGGCCACCGGTTCCCATCTTCTACTATATGGTATCTTTCACCCTGAAAAAAAATCAAGAAGAAGCTTTCAGGACGAAGCGTCGCCGTCTCGAGGAGGAACCTGGGCAAAGCCAATATAGGGCTCCGGCGGAGCTGTTCTGCCGGGGAAACTTCCCTCCAGGAGGGGGAAATCGTCGCCATCATCATCACCATCGATCCTCTCATCAAGAGAGGGTCAATCTCCATCAACACCTTCACCAGCACCATCTCCTCTCAAACCCTAGTTCATCTCTTGTATTCGATCTTGGTCCCAAAACCTCAGATTGGTGCCTGTGGGTTGCTAGTAGTGTTGATTACTCCTTGTAGTTGATGCTAGTTGGTTTATCCGATGGAAGATCATATGTTCAGATCCTTAATGATAATTAATACTCCTCTGATTATGATTATGAATATGCTTTGTGAGTAGTTAGGTTTGTTCCTGAGGACATAGGAGAAGTCTTGTTATAAGTAATCATGTGAATTTGGTATTCGTTTGATATTTTGATGAGATGTATGTTGTCTCTCCACTAGTGGTGTTATGTGAACATCGAATACATGACACTTCACCATTGTTTGGGCCTAGGGGAAGGCATTGGGAAGTAATAAGTAGATTATGGGTTGCTACAGTGACAGAAGATTAAACCCGAGTTTATGCGTTGCTTCGTAAGGGGCTGATTTGGATCCATATGTTTCATGCTATGGTTAGGTTTACCTTAATACCTCTTTTGTAGTTGCGGATGCTTGCGAGAGGGGTTAATCATAAGTGGGAGGCTTGTCCAAGGAAGGGAAGCACCCAAGCACCGGTCCACCCACATATCAAATTATCAAAGTAACGAACGCGAATCATATGAGCATGATGAAAACTAGCTTGACAACAATTCCCATGTGTCCTCGAGAGCGCTTTGCTTTATATAAGAGTTCGTCCAGGCTTGTCCTTTGCTACAAAAGGGATTGGGCCATCTTGCTGCACCTTGTTTACTTTTATTACTTGTTACCCGTTACAATTTATCTTATCACAAAACTATCTGTTACCGATAATTTCATTGCTTGCAGAGAATACCTTTCTGAAAACCACTTATCATTTCCTTCCGCTCCTCGTTGGGTTCGACACTCTTGATTATCGAAAGGACTAGATAGATCCCCTATACTTGTGTGTCATCAAGACTCTTTTCTGGCGCCGTTGCCGGGGAGCGAAGCGCCTTTGGTAAGTGGAATTTGGTAAGGAAACATTTATATAGTGTGCTGAAATTTACTGTCACTTGTTACTATGGAAAATAATCCTTTGAGGGGTTTGTACGGGGTATTTTCACCTCGAACGGAACCACAATTAGCTACCCCTCAACCTAGTGCACCTACTGAAAATATTTATTATGAAATTCCTTCGGGTATGATAGAGAAACTGCTAGCTTATCCTTATGCAGGAGATGGTACATACATTCTGATTTGCACCTAATCTATGTGGATGAAGTTTGTGGATTATTTAAGCTTGCAAGTATGCCTGAGGATGTTGTCAAGAAGAAGGTCTTACCTTTATATTTGAAGGTAAAGGGATTGACATGGTATAGGCTATTGGATGATATTGGATCATGGAACTACAACCGATTGAAATTAGAACTTCATCAGAAGTTTTATCTTATGCATCTGGTTCATCGTGATCGGAATTATATATATTTGTTTTGGCCTCGTGGAGGAGAAAGTATCGCTCAAGCTTGGGGGAGGCTTAAGTTAATGTTATATTCATGCCCCAATCATGAGCTCTCAAGATAAATTATTATTCAAAAGTTTTATGCTCGGCTTTCTCATAATGATCGATCCATGCTCGATACTTCTTGTACTGGTTCCTATATGAAGAAGGATATTGAATCCAAATGGGATTTATTGGAAATAATTAAAAGCAACTCTGAAGATTGGGATCTCGACGAAGGTAAGGAGTCAGGTATAAACCTTAAGTTCAATTGTGCTAAATCTTTTATGGACACCGATGCTTTTCATGATTTTAGCACTAAATATGGACTTGCCTCTGAGATAGTAGCTTCCTTTTGCGAATCTTTTGCTACTAAAGTTGGTATCCCTAAGGATAAGTGGTTTAAACATCATCCTCCCATTGAAGTTAAGGTAGTTTAACCTATTAAAGTTGAATAAGAAACTATTACTTATAGTATTGAGCCTATTGTTCCAACTGGTTATATTGAAAAACCACCTTTCCCTGTTAGAACTAAGGATCATGCTAAAGCTTCAACTATGGTTAACAAAAGAAATACTAGAGCACCCAAACCTTCTGAACAAATTAAAGTTGAACCTAGTATTGCTATGGTTAAAGATCTCTTGGTTGATAATATTGATGGGCATGTTATTTATTTCTGTGATGAAGCTGCTAGAATTGCTAAACCTGATACTAAAGGTAAACATAGACCTGTTGTTGGCATGCATCTTGTTTCTTTTAAAATAGGAGATCCTTGCTACCATGGCTTATGTGATGTGGGTGCTAGTGTGAGTGCAATTCCGTATACCTTATACAAAGAAATTATGAATGATATTGCACCTGCTGAGATAGAAGATATTGATGTTACTATTAAGCTTGCTAATAGAGATACTATATAACCAATTGGGATTGTTAGAGATGTTGAAGTCTTGTGTGGGAAAATAAAATACCATACTAATTTTCTTGTTCTTGGTTCCCCACAAGATATTTTTTGTCCCATTATATTTGGTAGACCCTTCTTGAATATTGTTAATGCTAAGATACACTGCGAAAAAGATATTGTTAATGTTGGTTTAGGGGTTATGTCTCATGATTTTAATTTCTCTAAATTTCGTAGACAACCCCATGATAAAGAATTGCCTAGTAAGGATGAAATTATTGGTCTTTCTTCTATTGTCGTGCCTCATGCTGATCCTTTAGAATAATATTTGCTAGACCATGAAAATGATATGTTTATGAATGAAAGAAGGGAAATAGATGAAGTATTCTTTAATGAAGGACCTATTTTGAAACACAATTTGACTGTTAAAATTCTTGAAGATCCTCCTCCACCCAAGGGTGATCCCGTGTTTGAGCTTAAACAATTACCTGATACTCGGAAATATGCTTATCTGGATGAAAAGAAGATATATCGTATTATTATTAGTGCTAACCTTTCACAGCATGAATAAAAGAGATTATTGAAAACTCCAAAGAAGCACCATGCCACTATTGGATATACTCTTGATGATCTTAAGGGCATTAGTCCCAGTCTATGTCAGCACAAAATTAAATTGGAGAAGGATGCTAAACCGGTTGTTGATCATCAACGACGATTAAATCCTAAGATGAAAGAAGTGGTAAGAAATGAAATACTAAAGCTTCTGGAAGCAGGTATAATTTATCCTATTGCTGATAGTCAATGGGTAAGCCCTGTTCATTGTGTCCCTAAGAAGGGAGGTATTACTGTTGTTCCTAATGATAAGAATGGATTGATTCCTCAAAGAATTGTCACAGGTTATAGAATGGTAATTGATTTCCGCAAATTAAATAAAGCTACTAGAAAATATCATTACCCTCTACCTTTTATTGATCAAATGCTAGTAAGGTTATCCAAACACACAAATTTTTGCTTTCTAGATGGTTATTCTAGTTTCTCTCAAATACCTGTGTCAAAAGATGATCAAGAGAAAACCACTTTTACTTGCCCTTTTGGTACATTTGCTTATAGACGTGTGCCTTTTGCTTTCTGTAATGCACCTGCTACCTTTCGAAGATGTATGACTGCTATATTCTCTGACTTTTGTGAAAAGATTGTTGAGGTTTTCATGGATGATTTCTCCGTCTACAGAACTTCTTTTGATGATTGCTTAAGCAACCTTGACCGAGTTTTGCAGAGATGTGAAGAAACTAATCTTGTCTTGAATTGGGAAAAGTGCCACTTTATGGTTAGTGAAGGTATTGTCTTGGGGCATAAAATTTCTGAAAGAGGTATTAAAGTTGATAAAGCTAAAGTAGATGCTATTGAAAATATGCCGTTTCCTGAAGATATCAAAGGTATATGAAGTTTCCTTGGTCATGTTGGTTTCTATAGGAGGTTTATTAAAGATTTCCCTAAAATTTCTAGGCCTCTCACTAATCTTTTGCAAAAAGATGTTCATTTTGTTTTTTATGATGATTGTGTAGAAGCATTTTAAATACTTAAGAGAGCCTTGATTTCTACTCCTATTGTTCAGCCACCTGATTGGAATTTACCCTTTGAAATTATGTGTGATGCTAGTGATTATGCTATTGTTGTTGTTCTAGGACAAAGAGTTGATAAGAAATTAAATGTTATCTAGTATGCTAGTAAAACTTTAGACAGTGCCCAGAGAAATTATGCCACCACTGAAAAAGAATTTCTAACAGTTGTATTTTCATGTGATAAGTTCAGACCTTATATTGTTGATTCCAAAGTAACTGTTCACACTGATCATGCTGCTATTAAATATCTTATGGAAAAGAAAGGTGCTAAACCTAGACTTATTAGATGGGTTCTCTTGCTACAAGAATTTGATTTGAATATTATTGATAGAAAGGGAGTTGAGAACCCCGTTGCAGACAACTTGTCTAGGTTAGAAAATGTTCTTGATGACCCACTGCCTATTGATGACAGCTTTCCTGATGAACAATAAAATGTCATAAATGCCTCTCATAATACTCCATGGTATGCTGATTATGCTAATTATATTGTTGCTAAATTTATACCACCTAGTTTCACATACCAGCAAAAGAAAAAGTTTTTCTATGATTTGAGACATTACTTTTGGGATGATCCACACCTTTATAAAGAAGGAGTAGATGGTGTTATTATACATTGTGTACCTGAGCATGAACAGGAACAGATCCCACGCAAGTGCCACTCCGAGTCTTACGGAGGACACCACGCTGGAGATAGAACTGCACATAAGGTATTGCAACCTAGTTTCTATTGGACCACTCTCTTTAAGGATGCTCATAAGTTTGTCTTGTCTTGTGATCAATGTCAAAGAATCGGTAATATTAGTAGACGTCAGGAAATGCCTATGTACTATTAACTTGTTATTAAACCATTCGATGTTTGGGGCTTTGATTATATGGGACCTTTTCCTTCCTCTAATGGGTATACACATATTTTAGTTGTTATTGATTATGTTACTAAGTTGGTAGAAGCTATTCCAACTAGTAGTGCTGATCATAACACCTCTATTAGGATGCTTAAAGAAATTATTTTTCCGAGGCTTGGAGTCCCTAGATATTTAATGACCGATGGTGGTTCACATTTTATTCATGGTGCTTTCTGTAAAATGCTTGCTAAATATGATGTTAGTCATAGAATTGCATCTTCGTATCATCCTCACTCCATTGGTCAAGTAGAGTTGAGCAATGGAGAGATTAAATATTATTTTGCAAAAGAGTGTTAATAGATCTAGAAAGATTGGTCTAAGAAACTTGATGATGCTTTGTGGGCTTATAGAATTGCTTATAAGAATCCTATGGGTATGTCTCCGTATAAAATGGTTTATGGAAAAGCATGTCACTTACCTCTTGAGCTAGAACATAAGGAATATTGGGCTATTAAAGAGCTCAATTATGATTTCAAACTTGCCGGTGAAAAGAGGTTATTTGACATTAGCTCTCTTGATGAATGGAGAACCCAAGCCTATGAAAATGCCAAGTTGTTTAAAGAGAAAGTTAAAAGATGGCATGATAAAAGGATACAAAAGCGTGAGTTTAATGTAGGTGATCATGTTTTGGTATACAACTCCCGTTTAAGATTTTTTGCAGGAAAACTTCTCTCTAAATGGGAAGGCCCTTATATCATCAAGGAGGTCGAACGTTCTGGTGCCATAAAAATTAATAATGCCAAAGGCAAAAATCCGAAGGTGGTAAACGGTCAAAGACTCACACATTATATCTCAGGTACTCCCTGTCGGGGGAAATCGGCCTCCCCGAACACCTATGGGGCCGGAGCCCCTTTTCGGTCCGGCGGGGAGTGGAGGCTGCGCAAAGAGCAGATCGAGGCGACACACTCGCACACTCAACGATTTTTACCCAGCTTCGGGCCGCACGGATGCGTAAAACCCTACTGCTGCTTGTCTGGTTGATTCGGGTTCTTGCTCTGGAACGCAAGAAGCTACAGTAAGCTTGGAGCTGGACGTAGATAGACGTCTACTGGGTGTCCTCCCTCTCCTACGTGCGCATGGGCCTCCTTTTATATGCTCAAGGGGTTACCCACAGGTGGCGACGTAGGTGAGGGTAAAAATGGCAAAAGACTGTGCGTACAGGGGCCGCACAGTGCTATCATACCTAACTCTGACGACGGGGGACAAGGGCATTAAATGCCCGTCTGGGTCGCCTGAACAGTGCCGAAGTGGACCGTTAGGAGCGCCCCCGTTTGCCACGATGGCGATCCTGTCAGCGTTGCATGCCACCGCACGCCTCAGGCTACGCGGCGCCCCGCCACGTGCCTTTGGGAGAGTCCCAGAGCGACGAGTGGGCAGGTGAGCTGGAGCGCAGGCCTGAGGTGGTGACTTGCCGCGGCAAGTGGCTTGCCGTGGCAGTTTTCTTGCCGCGCCTGAGAGCTCGCCGCTCGTCAGGCCTTGCCGGGGCGCGTGGTGCGCCGTGGCGAGTTTCTACTGAGGTGCCTTGGTTGGCCTTCCCGGCGAGTTCCCCTCGCCGGGGTCTTGGTGCTTCGGATTGATCGTCCCGGCAAGCTCCTCTTGCCGGGGTCTTGCCTCCTCGGCCCGGCAAGCTCCTCTTGCCGGGGCCTTGTCTCCTCGGCCCGGCAAGCTCCTCTTGCCGTGGCCTCGTCTTCCTGGCTCAAGTACTTGGTCTCCGATTGGCCCAGAAAGGGGCCGTGGAGGTTCTTGGCGTTCCCCTGGCGAGCCTTGCCGCAGGGTGCTACTACTGCCCGTGCACAAGTTCGGGGTACTAAGGTACCCCTACTTTAGTACACCGACAGGAGCCTCCAGGCCTGGGCCATACACGGTGCCGAGCGTTGTTGGGCTAGGCCCTAACAGTGCACGGGTACGCGTGGCCTGGGTCGCGCCGCACCTTAACTCCGCGCCCATCGCGCCTTCCCCGAGTGGCGTGCGCTTATCGCGGCGTTGTGGGGGCGAGGCGTGCGAGGCGTGCGTGACGTGGGTAGCGTGCGCGGGGCTGAGTCCCGCAGGCATGCGTCACGTCACGAAAAAGAGGGTGATTCGTGCTC
Organism: Aegilops umbellulata; assembly: GCA_032464435.1. Lineage (NCBI taxonomy): Eukaryota > Viridiplantae > Streptophyta > Magnoliopsida > Poales > Poaceae > Aegilops > Aegilops umbellulata. The sequence continues at coordinate 319,233,146 of CP136054.1, forward strand.
CCGCCATAAATGGGGGGAGACGTGGAGGCGCGGCTCGGTAAGCGAATGGGGTCGAGGCGCGGCTTTCGGGGCGTCCGCTCCCCATGATCACGGGGTGGGGAGAGGTCGCCTCAGCTCTGCGCGCCTACCACGCGGTCTTCATGCACTTGGGGTCGCGGCGGTGGAGGCAGGGAATCGAGCCGACGCGGGTCGAGGTAGTGGGTCGGCCCCCGTCGCCTGTCCTTCCTCTGCTCCGATTGGCTGAGCGGGGCGGCCGAGCCCCCCACCCCGCTCCTTTATAAGGAGCGGATGGGGGTGACGGAAATCCGCACTCCTTCATCCCTTCTTCTCCTTGATTCCTGGTCCCCTCTCTCCGACTGCTATGGAGAAAGGGAACCCTGGTTCTTCATCGGTGGCGGCGAGAGTCACCGCTAGGCAGCGCGCCCCTCTTCCCCTTGCGCCCGCGGTGGCGGAGCCATCTGTAAGGGGAAGGGGGAGGGGGCGAGGTCGTGGACGAGGCCGTGGACGGGGCCGAGGCGCTCGAGGCGGACGGGGCGGCGCGCCGGCCTCGCCCCCGCCAGCGGCTCCCCTTCTCACGGCGGTTCACCTTGGGGACGACCCCTGCGAGTTCATCATCAGGCTGCGCCGGGCGCCTCGCCGTCGCCTCCGCCTCCCGGCTCCCTTCATGAGCGTGTTGGAGGAGGAGCAACCCGAGACGCTGAGACTGCGCATGAGGGGCTGCGGGATCAGTGGTACGCGAGTCCACGTCGAGTCCCGAGCCCCCGGCGCGATGTATCTTGGCCGAGGGTGGAAGTCGTTCGCCCGGATCCACAGCTTGATGGAGGGGTTAACCCTCCCTTTTAAGTTGATGGAGGGCGATCTCCTCTCCGTCAAGGTCTTCGGGGACTTCGGCACCCGGGCTCGGTGCTGCGTGGATAGCTCCTCCGACAGCGAAGGCTCCTCCTCGAGCGAGAGTGACGAGGAGGGGAGCGACAGCGACGACGAGGGTAGCGGTCGTCGGGATGACGGGTCCGACTATGCGTCGGTCGCAGCTCCGCATGGCACCGGCGACCCCATCATCCGCGTCGCTGGCTCCGTGAACTCCCCGGGGTCGTCTCCTTGGGCGGCTGGCGTAGGGAGGCTGCGGAAGAGGAAGAGGGCGGGCGGCAAGGCTGCGAAGTCGGAGTACGCGCTGTCTTCGACAGCATGCTGACGTTCCGCCACCTCATCTTCCAGCTTCGCTCCAGACGCCGTCATCACCCTTGCTCGCGGCGACGGCCACCGGGGTCTTCTCTCTGGCCCGGCAAGCTCCTCTTGCCGGGGCTTTGTCTTCTCGGGCGTCCGGAGTGGCGAGGCTGCGGAAGGGGAAGAGGCTGGCGGCAAGGCCGTCAACTCGGAGTACGAGGGCTAGATGCCCTCGACGGCGTGTTGACGTCCCGCTGCCTCATCTTCGACCGCTTCCGGCGTCGCCATCTCCATCCAGCCTCCGGAGCCCCCGGGCGGAGCCCCCGGGCGGAGCCCCGGATGTTCTCTTGGTGTCTTCTGCCACCCGTAGCTCGCCTAGGCGCCCCTTTTGCCCTCCTCGCCTCCTTGCCCTACCTCCTGAGGAGAGAGACAACAAAGGGATTACGGGCACCTTATCTCTTTTTAGCTTGTAAGCCCTCGGGCCTTAGTTGCGTTTAAATCTTGTAATCCCATCTTTCATGTTTTTCATTCTCTCTGAACTGTACCTGAGTGGAATGTTTTTAATGAAAAGGGGATGTTTGCCGGACCATTTGTCTCGCGGGTACGACCCGCGGCAAGGAGCGAACCCTTTGCATCGTTAAGATAGACACTTCCCCGCCCGGCAACAGGCCCTGCCGTCTTCCCGCGCCCCTCGACCCTCCCTGCGCTCTTGGCGGAGGTAGGGGGAAGGCGGGTTCTGGCCCCTTGCTCCCTCCATTTGCCGCCGCAACTACTATCAGAAACGGGCCCCGGGAACGCGCTCCGGGGCTTGTCGTTTAAGAGAGCACGGTAGCTTTTAAGAGGGAGCAAGGTTTTCGTATTCCGCAGTCCATAAGAGAATGCATGATGAGGGATGCGAAGACTTATCTGAGGTTGCAGCCCCCGGCAACTCTGGCTTGCCGCGGGAGCTCTCTTGCACTTGTAGCCCTCGGCGACTTCAGCTTGCCGAGGTGTAGGTGCTGGCTCGACCTTCTCCCCTTCTTCGTCCTCGAGCGGCTCGACTAGGATATGCAATTCCTGCGAGCCAAAGGGAAAGGACGGGAAAAAGACGCAGACTCGACCTCTAAGTTAGGGGTTAGCGACTGTTAGGCACTATCAACCCTAACCAAGGACGAGACTCGACTCAGCATGCATGCTAAAACTTAGGGCGCCAGCGCTTCATTATCTGCTGCTCAGGGTCTGCGCCTGGCTTTGTACGAAGGATTACATGCAACAGCGGCAAGACTTGTACAAAAGGTTGGTTGCCGGACGGGGTCCGACAACCGCGCCTTACGGGTAAAACTTACGAAGATGCTCAATATTCCAGGAATTGCTCACCGGAGTGCCATCTTCGGTCTCGAGGCGGACGACGCCGGGCCTCGTGACTCGTTTCACCCGGTAAGGGCCTTCCCACTTTGGCGTCAACTTGTTGTGATTCTTGGCCGACTGAACGCGCCAAAGAACAAGGTCGCCTTCCTGGAAGCTCCTGGCTTTAACTTTGCGGCTATGGTAGCGACGCAAAGCTTGCTGGTAGCGAGCGGCTTGCACAGCAGCCTGGAGACGATCTTCCTCAAGGAGCAGCGCGTCATCTTCACGCGACCGCTCTTGCTCAAGCTCATCATAAGCGAGCACTTGAGGTGACCCGTATACGAGTTCCGTGGGGGTAACTGCTTCTGCTCCATAGACTAGGGAAAATGGTGTCTGGCCAGTGGCTCGATTTGGCGTCGTTCTGATCGACCAAATAACCACCGGCAGCTCCTCGATCCAGTTCCGCCCGCGCTTGTGCAGCCTGTCAAAACTTCTGGTCTTGAGCCCGCGCAGCACCTCGGCGTTGGCCCTTTCCACTTGAACGTTGCTCCTGGGATGAGCAACAGAAGCGAAGCAGACCTTGGTGTCGAGGTCTTGGATATACTACATGAAGGCGTGGCTTGTGAACTGCGTGCCATTGTCGGTGATGATCCTATTGCGGATCCCGAAGCGGCAAACAATCGACCTAAAGAATTTGATCGCGGACTGGGCCGTCACCTTCCTCACTGGTTCCACTTCCGGCCACTTTGTGAACTTGTCGATTGCAACGTACAAGTACTCAAAGCCCCCGACAGCTCGGGGGAAGGGGCCGAGGATATCGAGCCCCCAGACCGAGAAGGGCCAGGATAAAGGGATCGTTTGGAGAGCTTGAGCTGGTTGGTGTATCTGCTTGGAATGGAACTGGCACGCTTCACACTTGGTTACTTGTGCAGTTGCATCCTGGAGGGCTGTTGGCCAGAAGAAACCTTGCCGGAACGCTTTGCCGGCAAGTGCTCTCGCGCCAATGTGGTGTCCACATATGCCTCCATGTATCTCCGCCAACAGCTTCTGTCCGTCTTCCCGGTGGATACACTTCAATTTCACCCCATTGCGTCCTCTTCTGTACAGTGTGCTGTCGACGAAATGGTACATACTGGACTACCGGGCTACTCTTTCCGCTTCTTCTTGTTCTTCGGGAAGCTCTCCTGTCTGGAGGAAATGGACGATCTGATGTGCCCATGTCGGAGCTTGAGGCTCGACGACAAGGACTAAAGGCATGTCTGCGGCTGTGGGTACGTCTGCTTCTACGGCGAGGATTTGGGGCTCAGCCGGAGCTTGATGTTCCTCGGCAAGCTTGCCGGAGCGAAGCTTGTCGGGAGTGCCTGCCCCGTTGGAACAAACCCTGGGGCTTGCCGGAGCAGACCGCTCCTCAGCGCTCTTGGCGTCGATCTTAGGGACTCTCTTGGCGGCGGCTTCGGGAAGCTCTGCCGGGAGATAGTCGCTGGAGACCGACTTCCTCTTCTTGCTTTGCCCAGTTGATGGTGTCACGGATGGCTGAGTCAGCTTGAGCACAAAAGTCCCTGGTTCCACAGGTAGATTTAGTGCGGCGCACTTTGACAGGCCATCGGCAATGTCATTCTCTGCTCTTGTAACGTGTTCCATTTGCAGGCCGTCAAAGCGCTCCTCCAGCTTTCTCACTTCATCAACGTAAGCCTCCATCAACGGGCACTGGTAATCCTTGTTTACTTGGCGGACGACGAGCTGTGAGTCACCCCTGACAATAAGCTTCTTGATCCCAAGTTCCGCTGCGATCCTGAGACCGGCGAGCAAACCTTCATACTCCGCCGTATTGTTGGTTGCTTGCTCCTTGGGAAAGTGCATTTGGACGAGGTACTTGAGGTGCTCTCCGGTGGGCGCGGTGAGGAGCACGCCGGCACCGGCGCCTTCCAGCGAGAAGGCACCATCAAAGTACATTATCCACTCTTTGCTCGCTTCTTTGTCGGGGATGCTTGTCTCTGGAATTTCTTCTTCCGGTGTCGGCGTCCACTCAGCTATGAACTCTGCCAATGCTCTGCTCTGGATGGTCGAAGTGCTCTCGAACTTGAGGCCAAAGCTTGACAGTTCTAGTGCCCACTCGACAATTCTGCCTGTTGCTTCGGGATTCTGCAGTATCCTCTTGTGCTTGGAAGTAATGGCGCAGCTTCCTTGAGACCATAAGGAGGCCGAAAAGCAATTTCTGCACACCAAAGTACCTCGATCGAGCCCCCTGCAGGAGGGAACTGACGAAGTAAACTGGGCGCTGCACCATTTTCTTCTTCTGCACCTCCCCTTGTGCTTGCGCGGATCCACCCTTGTCGGGGCCAGAGCTTGTCGGGGAAGCCCCCTGCTTGCCGTCAGATGCGCTTGCCACGGTTGCTGGCTCGTCGTCAGCCTCCCTCTCCGCTACTAGCGCAGCACTAACCACTTGATTGGTTGCCGCCAGATAGAGCAGCAACTTCTCTTGTGGTCTAGGCGCGACAAATATTGGAGCGGAGGACAGGTATTTCTTCAAGTCTTGCAGCGCAGCCTCCTCTTCCGGAGTCCATTTTACTGGACCCGCCTTTTTCAAGATTTTGAAAAACGGCAGGGCGCGTTCTGCAGACTTGGAAATAAACCTGCTGAGAGCCGCCACGCAGCCGGCGAGTCTTCGCACATCTTTGACACGGGTTGGTGCTTCAATCTGCTCGATGGCCTTGATCTTGTCGGGGTTGGCTTCGATCCCACGCTGAGACACGAAGAACCCGAGAAGCTTGCCGGAGGGGACCCCGAACACGCATTTCTCGGGGTTGAGCTTGAGGATGATCTTGCGCAAGTTTGCAAAGGTTTCTTCTAAGTCTTGAATCAGGGTTGCCTTGTCTCTGCTCTTGACCACTATATCATCCATGTAGGCTTCCACATTTCTGTGGATTTGTGGCTCAAAGGCAGTGTGGACAACTCCTGCAAACGTGGAACCTGCATTCTTCAATCCAAAAGGCATCCGTATGAAACAGTACGTGCCACATGGAGTGATAAATGCAGCCTTCTCTTCATCTTCTTCAGCCATGAAAATCTGGTGGTATCCGGAGTAGGCGTCAAGAAATGAAAGCAGGTCACATCCGGCCGTGGAGTCGACAATCTGGTCAATGCGCGGCAAGGGAAATGGATCTTTGGGGCAAGCTCTATTAACATCGGTGAAATCGATGCAAAGCCTCCATTTTCCGTTTGCTTTGCGCACGACGACAGGATTGGCCAACCACGTCGGATGGAGCACGCCTCTGACGAGGCCCGCTGCTTCCAACATCCTGATCTCCTCCGCGATGAACTCTTGGCGCTCCACCGCTTGTTTCCGGACTTTTTGCTTGACGGGCCGCGCATGGGGATAGACGGCAAGGTGGTGCTCAATCACTTTCGTGGGAACGCCGGGGATGTCAGATGGTTGCCAGGCAAACACATCGACATTCGCCCGCAGGAAAGTAACGAGCGCGCTTTCCTATTTGGGGTCGAGAGCGGCACTGATGGTGAAGGTACCACCAGCGCCGTCCTCCTTGGCGGGCACCTTCTTGGTTGCTGGCGGAGCAGCAGTCATCTTCTTGTACTTGCCGGCGGGGCTCGATGGTGCGTCCTCGACGGCAGCGCAACACTCCGGAGAGGCGCGCTTGCCGGAGTGGGCACCAGAGCGCTCGTCGGACTTGGTCTTCTTCTTTCCCCCGGGAGCTCCAGCGGCAAGCTGGTCGCGGACCGTTGCTGCTGTTGCGCCCCGGTATATTTGGTCGGCGCAGATAAGGGCATCCTTCTTGTCGCCGGGGACAGAGATGACGCTTATTGGGCCAGGCATCTTGAGCATGTTGTATGCATAGTGAGAGGCCGCCATGAACTTGGCGAGTGCTGGTCGGCCGAGGATTCCGTTGGAAGGCAACGGAAAATCGGCGACGTCAAAGGTGACCCTCTCAGTCCTGAAATTCAACTCGCTGCCAAATGTTACTGGCAGCGTGATCTTTCCCTTCGGCTTGCTCCTTCCCGGGTTGATTCCTTGGAACGTGCCGGTCTCTTCGAGCTCGCTGTCGGGAACTTGGAGCCTCCGGAGAACAGCGGAGGAGATCAGATTCAAGCCGGCCCCGCCGTCAACTAGCATCTTAGTGACCTTGAGGTTGCGGACAGTTGGGGAAACCAACATCGGCAAGCACCCGACCGCGGTGGTGCGATCAGGGTGGTCCTCAATATCAAAGATGATAGGCGTGCTGGACCATTTCAGAGATCTGCGTGACTCGACGGGCGGTTCCGCTGCATTGACTTCCCGCGCACACTGTTTAAGCTGGTGGCGAGAAGTGTGCAGAGAAGCACCGCCGTCCACACACAAGACCTCAGTGGCTTTCTGAAACTCCTGCTCGCTGGTCTCGGGGTCTTCCATGTCTTCTTCGTCGTCGTCGTCTTCGTCCTTGTCGCGGCCTCGGGGAGGTCTATCTGCTTGCCGCCGCTTGTCCTTGCCGCGGCGCTCCCCCTGGACGGGACGCTTCGTGCTGGATCCCCCGCCGCCTGCTTGGGCCCTCTCCTTGTCGCGCCGTTCGTACTCGGCCTTCTGTAGCCCGACGAGTCGCACGACCTGCTTGCAATTCTGGAGGTCGTGGCCCTTGGTGCGGTGGATCTTGCAGTACTTCTTGTCGGTACCGTCCCGCTTATCGGCAACCGCCACTGCCTGGCAGTTGGCGCACCCGGCAACTTCCTTGCCGGAGCCACCAGCCTGGGCTTTCTTGGCGGCGCCCTCGCTGCCGGACTTCTCGACAACCAGTACCTCTTGGTTCTTCTTCTTTTTGCCGTTCCGCCGCCGGCCTTTCCTTGCCGGGGCGGTACCTTCACTGTCTGATTCTCCTTCTCCAACACTTTCTCCGGGGAGTTTCCTCCCCTCCTCAGCGCGCGCACACTTGTCGGCCAGGGCATAAAGCTCGCTGACCTCCTTGATTTTGCACATCGCCATCTCCTCCCGCATCCTGCGGTTATGCACGTTCTGGTGGAACGCGCTGATTACCGCGACAGGGTGGACGTCTAGGATGTTGTAGTGCACACGGCTGAATCTCTGGATGAACTTGCGCAAAGACTCCCCTTCCTTCTGAACGAGCAGATGAAGGTCGCTCGCCTGGCCATGGGGTTTGTGGCCGCCCGTGAAGGCGCCAACAAACTGATGGCATAGATTTGGCCAGGAGGATATGGAGCTGTCCGACAAGTGCATGAGTCAGGATCTGACGTTGGGTTTGAGTACCAACGGGAAGTAGTTGGCAAGGATCTTGTCGTCTCGTCCCCCGACAGCCTGCACCGCAATGGTGTAGATGCTGAGGAACTCCGACGGATGCGACTTGCCGTCGTACTTCTCGGGCACGTGAGGCTTGAAGTTCTTTGTGCTGGGCCACTGGACTTGCCGCAGCTCGCGGGTAAATGCAGGGAAGCCTACCGAATACGGTAGATCGCCTGGTTCCCCCGGTGCATGCATGTCGCCAGAGGGCTCAGCGCGCTGGTCCGATTGACGCCGCGCTTCCCTTCTGCGCTCGATGCGGGTTCGAGCGTCTTCTTCCTTCTGTTCATGAAGGACTTGGCATTGGTCGCGACGAGTTCGCGGGTTCGACGACGCAGTGGAGTAGTTGTCGTCGTGGGCCCGGCGAGTCGGCGACCGTTGCCTCTGGTGCGGGGAGTGCGCGATGGCCGCACCTCTGCCAGTCTTGGCGCCATCGGTCCTCGCCTGGGCGACTGGCCGCGGCTGCGACGCGTCGGGCTGCCGCGGGGTGTCGCCGTTTGCAAAACCGATGAGGCTCTGAATGGTGGCCCTCCAGCCGTCGAGCTTGTCCGCCGTTGGAGGGTAGTCTAGGAGTAGCTGAGCTCGTGCGAGAGCTTCCGCCGGGGTGGCGGGCAGAGGCGGCGAATGGCGCGTGGAGCGGGATGTGCTCGAACTCCTAACCACGTTAGAAGGAGCAGCACCCGGTCCAGGCAACCATGCCACGCTCGTTCCGGCATGCTGGTGCGCATGCTGGCCCTGAGCGCCTTGGGACCCACCAGCTCGGTCTGGGTCCAGCGTGCGTATGGTACCATGGGTGCCAAGACGCTGCTGGTTTCGCGCATCCCGGGAGGGGCGCGGAGCGAGTTCGGACGCCGCGGGACCAAGAACTGGTTCGACGACGCCCGTTCCTCCGCCGGCGTCTTCCCCACCACCCGCCTGTTCCAGGGGCGACGGGTTCGATGCAGACGGACCGGTCACCTCCGGAGCTTTCTTCTTCGGCGGCATGTTGACAAAGACGATGGAGGTTTGGCTTGCGTGAACGCCAGATCTGGTTCACACAACCTCGACGCCCCCTGCCTGGCGCGCCAAAGATGTCGGGGGAAATCGGCCTCCCCGAACACCTATGGGGCCGGAGCCCCTTTTCGGTCCGGCAGGGAGCGGAGGCTGCGCAAAGAGCAGATCGAGGCGACACACTCGCACACTCAACGATTTTTGCCCAGCTTCGGGCCGCACGGATGCGTAAAACCCTACTGCTGCTTGTCTGGTTGATTCGGGTTCTTGCTCTGGAACGCAAGAAGCTACAGTAAGCTTGGAGCTGGACGTAGATAGACGTCTACTGGGTGTCCTCCCTCTCCTACGTGCGCATGGGCCTCCTTTTATATGCTCAAGGGGTTACCCACAGGTGGCGACGTAGGTGAGGGTAAAAATGGCAAAAGACTGTGCGTACAGGGGCCGCACAGTGCTATCATACCTAACTCTGACGGCGGGGGACAAGGGCATTAAATGCCCGTCTGGGTCGCCTGAACAGTGCCGAAGTGGACCGTTAGGAGCGCCCCCGTTTGCCACGATGGCGATCCTGTCAGCGTTCCATGCCACCGCACGCCTCAGGCTGCGCGGCGCCCCGCCACGTGCCTTTGGGAGAGTCCCAGAGCGACGCGTGGGCAGGTGAGCTGGAGCGCAGGCCTGAGGTGGTGAATTGCCGCAGCAAGTGGCTTGCCGTGGCAGTTGTCTTGCCGCGCCTGAGAGCTCGCCGCTCGTCAGGCCTTGCCAGGGCGCGTGGTGTGCCGTGGCGAGTTTCTCCTGAGGTGCCTTGGTTGGCCTTCCCGGCGAGTTCCCCTCGCTGGGGTCTTGGTGCTTCGGCTTGATCGTCCCGGCAAGCTCCTCTTGCCGGGGTCTTGCCTCCTCGGCCCGGCAAGCTCCTCTTGCCGGGGACTTGTCTCCTCGGCCCGGCAAGCTCCTCTTGCCGTGGCCTCGTCTTCCTGGCTCAAGTACTTGGTCTCCGATTGGCCCAGAAAGGGGCCGTGGAGGTTCTTGGCGTTCCCCTGGCAAGCCTTGCCGCAGGGTGCTACTACTGCCCATGCACAAGTTCGGGGTACTAAGGTACCCCTACTTTAGTACACCGACACTCCCATAAACGTTGAGACCAATATAATTAATACCGTAACACCGGAGGAGTACATAAGGGACACTTTCCAGAACGTTTCATACACAGAAAAGGAATAGGTATGTGGTACGGTAAGTAAACCGACTCCAAAATGTTTCCAATGATAATTTTTCTCCGTTTTGTAATATTTAAAAAATTAGAAAAATTAAAAGTAGTCCGAAAGAGAGACGAGGCCACCACAAGGGTGGAGGGCGCGCCCTACCCCCCTGGGTGCACCCCCCGACCTTGTGGCTGCCTCGTGTGCCCTCCGGACTTTGTTTTCTTGCACAATACTTCTTTTGGCCGGTAAAAATTCACATATAATCTCCCGAAGGTTTTTAACACCATACCACCCAAATATGTCATGTTTTTGTTTCGAGCTATTTTCTGCTAGAGTTTTCAAGGCCAGGCATCATGTCGTCCCATTCCTCCAACAACACGGGCGGTGATGCTTGGTTGGTGCATATGGAACATAGAAGGGAGGATGCCGAGGGAGCCACGATGGAGGAGGATGAAGGGGATTCGCTTGAGGAACAACCTCCGGCAATGGAGGGGGGTACTCCGGCGGGCATCTCTGCTATTCCAAGTCCCCATCAAGCAATAGGAACCACAAACAACCATGAAGGCCAAGAGGTTCGAGAAGGGCTCCCCCCTAGGAGGCCCTTACATAGGTTACATCGGAACAACTTCCATAATTTGGTTCATAATTACGGAGTGGAGAACACCCCTCGTACACATATACCCTCCAATTGGGACATATCCCATCCAAGTGAAAGTAATGCAGGGAAGAGTTCTTGGGGGCCTGAAAATAAGCATCTTATGGAGGAAAATCAGAAGAATGCAAATATGCTCCAACATGTGCTCGAAGAACTGCAAGTTCTGAAGTGTGCATTAATGAAATAACAGACTCATCAACAACTCCATCATCACCACCCACGAAGAAAGAGATCTAAATACATGGGTATGGGCACTCGCCTTTTCAACTACCAAGCTTGGGGGAGTGCCCCAGGATTGTATCACCATCACATCTTTATCTTTATCGTTTTTCTTAGTTCGATCCTTTTGGTTACATCTTGATCTAGTAGAATAAAGTTTTTAGTATGATCTAGCCTTGAGTTTTGCTTTATGTTCCCTCTATGTAATCGAGTCCTTGAGATATATATAATAAAGAGTAGTTTTGAGTTAAGGGCTTTGCTTTCTTGCTATGATCTTGAGGGAGTTAAATAAAAAGAAATAAAAAGATCATATATTGATCTTATGGAGAGTAATGACTTCACATATAAAGAGCATGATGAGTAAGGGTTATTGTGAGTTGACAAACATAGTTTTGGTCATTGTTGCAATTAATAGGAAGTAATAAAGAAAGAGAGGCTTCACATATAAATATACTATCTTGGACATCTTTTCTAATTGTGAACACTCATTAAAATATGACATGCTAAAAAGTTGGTGTTGGACAAGGAAGACAACATAATGAGTTATGTTTTCTTATATCTGAATAGAAGTTATATTGTTTTGGATCATCCAACATGTTGAGCTTGTATTTCCCTCTCATGCTAGCCAAATTATTTGTACCAAGTAGAGATACTACTTGTTCTTCGAAACATCCCTAAACCCAGTTTTGCCATGAGAGTCAACCATACATACCTATGGATTGAGTAAGATCCTTCAATTAAGTAGTCATCGGTGCAAGCAATAAAAATTGCTCTTCTAAATATGCATGATTTATTAGCGTGAAGAAAATAAGCTTTATACAAACTTGTGATATGGAAGAAATAAAAGAGACAGATTGCATAATAAAGGTCCTTATCACAAGCGGCAATATAAAGTGACGTTCTTTTGCATTAAGATTTTGTGCATCCAACCATAAAAGCGCATGACAACCTCTGCTTCCCTCTACGAAGTGCCTATCTTTTACTTTTATCTTCTGCCCTTATACAAGAGTCATGGTGATCATCAACTTTCCTTTTTATACTTTTACTTTTGGCAAGGTCTATGTGTTGGAGAGATCCGGATATATATCCACTTGGATGTAGGTTTTCGTAAAGTATTATTGTTGAAATTACCCTTGAGGTAAAAGGTTGGGATGCGAAACTATAAGCCCCTATCTTTCTCTGTGTCCGATTGAAACTTTGAACCCATAAGTATCGCGTGAGTGTTAGCAATTGTGAAAGACTAAATGATAGTTGAGTATGTGGACTTGCTGAAAAGCTCTTTAATTGACTTTTTCTGATGTTATGATAAATTGCAATTGCTTCAGTGACTAAGATCATAGTTTGTTAGTTTTCAATGAAGTTTCTGATTCATACTTTACTTTGTGAATGAATTGTTACTTTAGCATAAGAAATTATATGACAATATATGTTGTTGTTCTAAAGACGATCATGATGCCCTCATGTCCGTATTTTATTTTTATCGACACCTCTATCTCTAAACATGTGGACATATTTTGATATCGGCTTTCGCTTGAGGACAAGCGAGGTCTATGCTTGGGGGAGTTGATACGTCCATTTTGCATCATGCTTTTATATTAATATTTAATGCATTATGGGCCGTTATTACAAATTATATCACAATACTTATGCTTATTCTCTCTTATTTTGCAAGGTTTACATAAAAAGGGGGAATGTCGGCAGCTGGAATTCTGGGCTGGAAAAGGAGCAAACATTAGAGACCTATTCTGCACAACTCCAAAAGTCCTGAAACTTCACGGAGCATGTTTTTGGAATATATAAAAAATATTGGCCGAAGAAAGTACCAGACGGGGGCCACTAGCCAGCCACAAGGGTGGAGGGCACACCCCTCGACCTTGTGGGCCCCCTGGCAAGCCTCCGGTGCCCATCTTCTGCTATATGGTGTCTTTCACCATGGAAATAAATCAAGAAGAAGCTTTCGGGATGAAGCGCCGCCGTCTCGAGGCGAAACCTGGGCAGAACCAATCTAGCGCTCCGATGGAGGTGTTCTGCCAGGCGAACTTCCCTCCAGGAGGGGGAAATCGTCGCCATCATCATCACCATCAATCTCTCATCGAGAGGGGGTCAATCTCCATCAAGATCTTCACCAGCAGCATCTCTTCTCAAACCCTAGTTCATCTCTTGTATTCGATCTTGGTCCCAAAACCTCAGATTGGTACCTGTGGGTTGCTAGTAGTGTTGATTACTCCTTGTAGTTGATGCTAGTTGGTTTATCCGGTGGAAGATCATATGTTCAGATCCTTAATGATAATTAATACTCCTCTGATTATGATTATGAATATGCTTTGTGAGTATTTAGGTTTGTTCCTGAGGACATGGGAGAAGTTTTGTTATAAGTAATCATGTGAATTTGGTATTCGTTCGATATTTCGATGAGATGTATGTTGTCTCCCCTCTAGTGGTGTTATGTGAACGTCGACTACATGACACTTCACCATTGTTTGGGCATAGAGGAAGGCATTGGGAAGTAATAATTAGATGATGGGTTGCTAGAGTGAGAGAAGCTTATACCCTAGTTTATGCGTTGCTTCGTAAGGGGCTGATTTGGATCCATATGTTTCATGCTATGGTTAGGTTTACCTTAATACTTCTTTCGTAGTTGCGGATGCTTGCGAGAGGGGTTAATCATAAGTGGGAGGCTTGTCCAAGGAAGGGCAGCACCCAAGCACCGGTCCACCCACGTATCACATTATCAAAGTAACGAACGCGAATCCTATGATCATGAAGAAAACTAGCTTGACAACAATTTTGATGTGTCCTCGGGAGCGATTTGCTTTATATAAGAGTTCTTCCAGGCTTGTCCTTTGCTACAAAAGGGATTGGGCCATCTGGCTGCCCCTTGTTTAATTTTATTACTTGTTACCCGTTACAATTTATCTTATCACAAAACTATCTGTTACCGATAATTTCAGTGCTTGTAGAGAATACCTTGCTGAAAAGCACTTGTCATTTCCTTCTGCTCCTCGTTGGGTTCGACACTCTTACTTGTCGAAAGGACTATGATAGATGCCCTATACTTGTGGGTCATCTGAGATCATGACGATGCTTTGAAGATGGAGATCACAAGCACAAGATGATGATGGCCATATCATGTCACATATTTTGATTGCATGTGATGTTTATCTTTTTATGCATCTTATTTTTCTTAGTACGGCGGTAGCATTATAATATGATCCCTTACTAAAATTTCAAGGTATAAGTGTTCTCCCCGAGTATGCACCATTGCGATAGTTTGTCGTGTTGAGACACCACATGATGATCGGTTTTGATAGACTCTACATTCACATAAAACGTGGGCAAGACAGTTTTCCACATGCGGAATACTCGGGTTAGACATGACTAGCCTGGCATGTACAGACATGGCCTCGGAACACTGGAGACCGAAAGGTTGAATGTGAATCATATAGTAGATATGATCAATATAGAGATGTTCACCGTTGATGACTACTCCATCTCACGTGATGATCGGACATGGTTTAGTTGATTTGGATCACGTATCATTTACATGGCTTGAGGGATGTCAATCTAAGTGAGAGTCCTTAAGTAATATGATTAATTGAACTTAATTTATCATGAACTTAGTCCTAATAGTTTTTGCATATCTATGTTGTAGAACAATGCCCCGTGCTACCGTTCCCTTGAATTTTAATGCATTCCTAGAGAAAGCTAAGTTGAAAGATGATGGTAGCAACTACATAGACCGGGTCCGTAACTTGAGGATTATCCTCATTGCTGCACCGAAGAATTATGTCCTTGATGCAACGCTAGGTGAAAGGCCTGCTGCAGGAGCAGATGCTGATGTTATGAACGTCTAGCAAGCTCAATCTAATGACAACTCGATAGTTCAGTGTGCCATGCTTTATGGCTTAGAATCGGGACTTCAAAGACGTTTTGAATGTCATTGACCATATGAGATGTTCCAGGAATTGAAGTCAATATTTCAAGCAAATGGCCGAGTTGAGAGATATGAAGTCTCCAACAGGTTCTATATTTGCAAGATGGAGGAGAACAGTTCTGTTAGTGAACACATACTCAAAATGTCTGGGTATCATAATCACTTGACTCAGCTAGGAGTTAATCTTCCAGATGACAGTGTTATTCACAAAGTTCTTCAATCACTGCCACCAAGCTACAAAGGCTTCATGATGAACTATAATATGCAAGGGATGAATAAGACAATTCCCGAGCTCTTCGCAATGCTCAAAGTTGCGGAGGTAGAAATCAAGAAGGAGCATCAAGTGTTGATGGTTAACAAGACCACTAGTTTCAAGAAAAAGGGCAAGGGAAAGAAAGGGAACTTCAAGAAGAATGGCAAGCAAGTTGCCAATCCCAGGAAGAAGCCCAAAGCGGGACCCAAGCCTGAAACTGAGTGCTTCTACTCCAAAGGAACTGGTCACTGGAAGCGGAACCGCCCCAAGTATTTGGTAGATAAGAAGGATGGCAAAGTGAACAAAGGAATATTTGATATACATGTTATTGATGTGTACCTTACTAATGCTCGTAGTAGTGCCTGGGTATTTGATACTTGTTCGGTTGCTCATATTTGTAATTCGAAATAGTGGCTACGGATTAAACAAAGATTGGCTAAGGACGAGGTGACGATGCGCGTCGGGAATGGTTCCAAGGTTGAAGTGATCGCCGTCGGCACGCTACCTCTACATCTACCTTCGGGGTTAGTTGTAGAACTGAATAATTGTTATTTGGTGCCAGTGTTGAGCATTAACATTATATCTGGATCTTGTTTAATGTGTGACGGTTATTCATTTAAATCAGAGAATAATGGTTGTTCTATTTATATGAGTAATATCTTTTATGGTCATGCACCCATGAAGAGTAGTCTATTTTTGTTGCATCTCAATTGTGGTGATACACATATTTATAATATTGATGCCAAAAGATGCAAAGTTGATAATGATAGTGCAACATATTTGTGGCACTGCCGTTTGGGTAATATTGGTGTAACGCGCATGAAGAAACTCCATGCAGATGGGCTTTTGGAATCACTTGATTATGAATCGTTTGATACTTGCAAACCATGCCTCATGGGCAAGATGACTAAAACTCCATTCTCCGGAACAATGGAGTGAGCTAATGACTTATTGGAAATAATACATACTGATGTATGCGGTTTGATGAGTGTTTAGGATCGCAACGGGTATCGTTATTTTCTGACCTTGACAGATGATTTGAGAAGATATGGGTATATCTATTTAATGAAACATAAGTCTGAAACATTTGAAAAGTTCAAAGAATTTTAGAGTGAAGTGGAGAATCATCGTAACAAGAAAATGAAGTTTCTACGATCTAATCGCGGAGGCGAATATTTGAGTTACGAGTTTGGCCTTCATTTAAAACAATGTGGAATAGTTTCACAACTCACGCCACCTAGAACACCACCGCGTAATGGTGTGTCCGAACGTCGTAAATGTACTTTATTAGATATCGTGTGATCTATGATGTCTCTTACCGATTTACCACTATCGTTTTGGGGTTATGCATTAGAGACAACTACATTCCCATTAAATAGGGCACCGTCTAAATCCGTTGAGACGACACCGTATGAACTGTAGTTTGGCAAGAAACCTAAGCTGTCGTTTCTTAAAGTTTCGGGTTGCGACACTTATGTCAAAAGGCTTTAGCCAGATAAGCTCGAACTCAAATCGGAGAAGTGCATCTTCATAGGATACCCTAAGGAAACAATTGGGTACACCTTCTACCACAAATCTGAAGGCAAGATATTTTTTGCCAATAATGGAAACTTTCTAGAGAAGGAGTTTCTCTAGAAAGAAGTGAGTGGGAGGAAAGCAGAACTTGATGAGGTAATTGTACCTTCTCTCGAATTGGAAAGTAGCTCATCACAGAAAACTGTTCCCATGATGCCTACACCAACTAGAGAGGAAGCTAATGATAATGATCATGAAACTTCAGATCAAGTTACTACCGAACCTCGTAGGTCAACCAGAGCATGATCCACACCAGAGTGGTATGGTAATCCTGTTCTGGAAGTCATGTTACTAGACCATGACGAACCTATGAACTATGAAGAAGCGGCGATGGGCCCATATTCCGATGAATGGCTTGAGGACATGAAATATAAGATAGGATCCATCTATGAGAACAAAGTGTGGACTTTGGTTGACTTGCCCGATGATTGGCGAGCCATAGAGAATAAATGGAACTTCAAGAA
Source organism: Aegilops umbellulata (assembly GCA_032464435.1). Classification (NCBI taxonomy): domain Eukaryota; kingdom Viridiplantae; phylum Streptophyta; class Magnoliopsida; order Poales; family Poaceae; genus Aegilops; species Aegilops umbellulata. The sequence continues at coordinate 319,250,200 of CP136054.1, forward strand.
GAAGACTAACGCTGATGGTAATGTCACTTTCTACAAAGCTCGATTTTTTGCAAAAGGTTTTCGACAAGTTCTAGGAGTTGACTACGACGAGACTTTCTCACCCGTAGCAATGCTTAAGTGATGTCTACTACGCAACTTTATTCTTGTAGACTTGTGTTGGGCCTCCAAGCATAGAGTTTTGTAGGACAGTAGCAATTTTCTCTCAAGTGGATGACCTAAGGTTTATCAATCCGTGGAGGCGTAGGATGAAGATGATGGTTGATGCGGCTTGAAGCTACATCGGTATTTCCCCAAAGAGGAAGGGATGATGCAGCACAATAGTGGTAGGTATTTCCATCAGATGTGAAACCAAGGTTATCGAACCAGTAGGAGAACCAATCAACACAACGTAAACAACACCTGCACACAAATAACAACTTCTTGCAACCCGACGTGTAAAAGGGGTCGTCAATCCCTTTCAGGTAGTGGCACCCCAGGTGGGAAAACAGACGTGAGATAAAATTGTAGTAGATTGATAGATCGAACGCCAAATAAAGTAAATAGGAATAAATTGCAGCAAGGTATTTTTGTATTTTTGGTTTAATAGATCTAAACATAAATGCAAAGGAAAATTGATCGCAAAGGCAAATAATATGAGAAAGAGACCCAGGGGTCGTAGGTTTCACTAGTGGCTTCTCTCGAAAAAATAGCAAACGGTGGGTGAACAAATTACTGTTGGGCAATTGATAGAAGTTCAAATAATCATGAAGATATCTAGGCAATGATCATCATATAGGCATCACGTCCAAGATTAGTAGACTGACTCCTGCCTGCATCTACTACTATTACTCCACACATCGACCGCTACCCAGCATGCATCTAGTGTATTAAGTTCATGGAGAAACAAAGTAATGCAATAAGAATGATGACATGATATAGACAAGATCTATTTATGTAGAGATAGACCCCCATCGTTTTATCCTTAATAGCAACGATACATACGTGTCGGTTCCCTTTCTGTCACTGGGATCAAGCACTGTAAGATCGAACCCACTACAAAGCACCTCTTCCCATTGCAAGATAAATAGATCAAGTTTGCCAAACAAAACCCAAATATCACAGAAGAAATATGAGTCTATAAGCAATCATGCATAAAAGATATCAAAGAAACTCAAATACTTTCATGGATATAAAAAGATAGATATGATCATAAACTCAAAGTTCATCGATCCCAACAAACACACCGCAAAAAGAGTTACATCATATGGATCTCCAAGAGACCATTGTATTGAGAATTCAGCGAGAGAGAAAGCCATCTAGCTACTAACTACGAACCCGAAGGTCTACAAAGAACTACTCACGCATCATCCGAGAGGCACCAAAGGAGGTGGTGAACCCCATCCGAGATGATGTCTAGATTGGATCTGGTGGTTCTGGACTCTGCGGCGGCTGGAATTGATTTTCGTCGACTCCCCTAGGGTTTCTGGAATATTGGGGTATTTATAGAGCAAATAGGCGGTCCGAGGGGCACCCGAGGTGGGCACAACCCACCAGGGCGCGCCTGGGCCTCCTAGCGCGCCTTGGTGGATTGTGCTCTCCTCGGAGCACCCCCAAGGCACGGCCAGGGCCCAGTAGGTGTCTTCTGGTCCAAAAAAATCTCCATAATGTTTCATTGCGTTTGGACTCCGTTTGGTATTGATTTCCTGCGATGTAAAAAACATGCAGAAAACAACAACTGGCTGTCGGTGTCAAAACCGGCGGATCTCGGGTAGGGGCTCCCGAACTGTGCGTCTAAGGTCGATGGTAACAGGAGATAGGGACATGATGTTTACCTAGGTTCAGGCCCTCTCTATGGAGGTAATACCCTACTTCCTGCTTGATTGATCTTGATGAATATGAGTATTACAAGAGTTGATGTACCACGAGATCGTAATGGCTAAACCCCTAGAAGTCTAGCCTGTATGAGTATGATTATCCCCCCTATGGACTAAACCCTCCAGTTTATATAGACACCAGAGGGGACTAGGGTTGTAAAAAGTCGGCTATAGAGAAAGGAATCTTCATATCCGGACGCCAAGCTTGCCTTCCACGCCAGGGAGAGTCCCATCCAGACGTGGGTGAGAGTCTTTGGTCTTGTATCTTCACAACCCATCAATCCGGCCCATGTCAAACAGGCCGGACGCCCGAGGACCCGTTAGTCCAGGACTCCCTCAGTAGCCCCCGAACCAGGCTTTCAATGATGATGTGTCCGGCGCGCAGATTGTCTTCGGCATTGCAAGGCGGGTTCCTACTTTGATGTCTTCAAAGAGCTATATTTGGCCTTCCATTTAATGTCGTACCCATCGGCTTCTGTGCATCCATGGCTTCAGCTTCCACCTATCGAGCGAATACGAGAGGTCAGGGTATTTTTTGCACATAACACCCCGGCCATGTAGGAAAAGCGTCTATTTAAAGAGATTGGATCTTAGATCCATTCCACACCACACGGAAAATCCTCAGAGCTTGCTAGGAGAAACCACTCCAACATGGCCATCGCTCCCAGTTCTTCCTCCCGTCCCCACGGCTCCGAAAAAGGCGATTGGGAGAGATGTTCCGTATCCCATGGCCAGCTAGTGAAGCTGCAAACCTAGGGATTTCTTCCCCCCCCCCCCCCCCCGCGGATCTAGTCCCCGTTCGAGCAGGATTGACTTCCTTCAATGGCGGGGTTCAAGCGGAGAATTTCCCCAATCCATCCAGGGGAACGAGTCTGTTTAGTTCCCTACTTGCTAAGAGCCGTCGGATTTCCAATTCACCCGTTCCTCCGAGGACTTCTGGAGTATTATGGCCTCAAACGGCACAATTTCACTCCCGCCTCCATCCTGCACATTGCGGGCTACGTTGCTCTTTGTGAGCTATTCCTGGGTTGTGAGGCCCATTTTGAATTATGGAGAAAACTATTCTGCTTCGTACCTCATAACCAAGAGGGATCAATATTTGAAGTGGGTGGAGCCGAGGTATGGCGCATTGCCGAGACCGGATACCTGTCCGGCACGCCGAAGAAGGCATCCGAAGAGTGGCCTTCCGAGTGGTTCTATATTGAGGACGTCGCCCTTCCCGCCCTAGTCCGAATGGGTCTTCCCGAGTTTTCAAGCGCTCCATTGAAGAAACGCCACAGTTGGCGCCCTCGGAGCCTCGAGGAGGAAGATAGTGTGGAAGTCCATCAATTGATGGGCAAGATAATGGCGTTCGCCCAGTCCGGACTAACAATAGTCGAGGTAATGGCGAATTCCATAGTGCGGGGGGTTCAGCCACTCCAATATAGAGGGCTTCCCATGTGGCACTATAATGGGGAAGATGACGCCTCCCACTGCGGCCGGAAGGGTCCGGACACCCCCACCGCGTTGGCCAAAATATTGGCTGAACTGTACAAAGGGGACATAGAGGAATTCACACGTATTAAGCATCGAGATGGATTTTCCATGTACAATCCTCCTAGCTGGGTGAGTTCTAATCCCACTACTTTACTCAATCCTCTCCCTGAGTCACTTTTAATGGACATTAACCCATCCATTTGTAACAGGAATGGCGGAAGGTCACCAAAGGGATCCATAGCCCCGCCCCACAGCCAGAGGATCACAACCGGGACCTTGACCCCGGGTTTTAGGAGGATCCAGACATATTCGTGGAGCTCGAGGATGGGGTGTTCTACCAGGCGAGCTATGACGACACAGAAGTGGCCATCACCACCGACTATCCCGGTCTCCTCCCTGCCTCGCATGTAAGTGACCAGGAGTGTAGCGACCAGACCACAAACAGTCTGATCTCTGTGCATCAGTGCCATCCCTGGATCGGTAATGCTGACACACACAGTACTTGAGGATTTATAGCAGAGTAGCAATCACACACTTATTACATCGAATGTCTCAAAAGAGAACTTATTACAATAAATATGGCTTAAGGCCATCTAATAGATAAGAGCGGAAGGCTTGGAAGATAAAGTGAGTCCATCAACTCCAACGACATCACTGAGTGAAAGATCACGACCTAAGGCTCCTTACTCGTCGTCTAAAAAGTCTGCAACATGATACGTTGCATCCCGAAAATGGGTCAGCACATGGAATATGCTGGCAATGTAACACAAGAGAGTAATGAACAGAATAAAGCTATCACTATATGCATATATGGCTGGTGGAGACTGTATGGTTAATATGTTTTGCGAAAAGCCAATTTTTTCCTACAACAAAGGAATAAATTTTATTTAACTATCATGGTAGTTTTTAAACATTGAGAATGGTAAACCCCATCACAATCCCAATTAAAAGTAATTAATAACCCAACAAAAATTAATTTAGAGTGATGAGATCCACACGATAATCCAAGAACTAGATACTCAAGATGTCCATAACCGGGGACACGGCTAATCATGATTAGTTTGTACACAATGCAGAGGTTTGTGCACTTTTCCCCACAAGAATCGATCTCCTCTGTTGGATTTCTCGCACTACATGGTGTTTGAGAAACGGATGACCGAGACACAGTCTTTCTGAAGAGGTCCCCTTAACCGATAGATAGGCTTGTACACCTACAATCCCCTACATCTGCTAGCCCACCATGGAAAGGTTTCCCACAACTTACTCAACTATGCCAAAGGCCATAATGGCATGTGGCTGCACACGGAAGTTTCCAGCAAGAATAATCTTATGATCCCTTTGAGCCTGGGTGGCAGTCCATAGGAGAATCACACGGTACCCCGGGATTTCCAAAAATACAGGCAACATTAGATTCCCCAGGTGCCTCAGTCCACCCAGATGTGTATTAAAGTTGCCACCTTAAGTTAACCATTAATTAGCAATACTCACATCTATCATGAATACACTCAAACCCAATCCACATCTATGAGCATATCATAGCAATATAAGCAACGGAGAAGTAACTCCAATAGGTTTGATAATAAACAGGTGAATATATACTACCTCATCTACTTCCCAATACCCACAATTTAATCAGATCCTAACCATGCAATTGTTTGAGGATTGATCTAATGCAATAAAGCTGGGTAGTAAAGAGGTATGATCAAAGTGTTACTTGCCTTGCTGATGATCCGTAAAACCTAGAGACTCATAGTAGCATGCTTCGCACTCCGGGTACTCTATCGAAAACAAACAAGCATACAATAATAAATCAAGCATGGGGCATGGTTAAAACTCAAATAAGAGATCTAACCAGAAAGTTCAACTTA